>CM040102.1:22488954-24979499 GCA_022496805.1 Pohlia nutans | reverse complement strand
TAGATGGGTTTAGAAAATTCACATTACTATTATTAGAATCACATTTAAAAACTAAGTATAATAGACCCAAAAAATTCTTGATTTGGACATTGGATGACCAAGATATACCTCATTAAAAACTAGTTAATTTCCAAAAAAATTAGAAGCCTCTTCAAATTTGGTTTAAAGATGGTTTAAAGTGCCAAAGGCAGGACAAGACATGTCACATTTGCTATGCCTTTGGCACTCAAAATCATCAGTTAAAACTAAATTTGATGAGGCCTCTAAATTTGTTGGAAGTTAGTTGGCTTTTAATGAGGTATATCTTAGTCATCTATTGCCCAAATCAAGTTTTTTATGAGGGTCTATTATACTTAGTTTTAAAATGTGATTTTAATAATAGCAATCCGACTTACTAATTTTATCGACATGAAAAAATAATTTTAATATACTAGGCCGTTTAGAGGCCCCATTGAAGATGCTCTAACTAGTTGATTGGCAAGGTTCTTTTTACAAAATCCAAAGAGAGAATTGACTGTTCTTGAATTAATTACCATTTCCTACTTCAATCTAAAACAATACCTCATGAAAATTGCTTAAGAATTCATATTTTATGTTCTTTAAGCTCATTGGGCATTTGAGGGCTCCAAAGAAATAAATATTGAAATTAAAAAAATACTTAAATTCATATTATATAGGATTTGGTTCATCAAATTTGCTCCCAAAATTGGAGTTAAACATCTTTTTTTGAGCTCAATGTTTAATAATTTTTTTAATGATTCTTACTTTGAAACTGTGGATTTGAGTACCTATAAGAAAAATTGAGGGCGTTATGAAATTAGAACCAATAGAAAAAACAATTTGATACTCTTCACTAGTAGAAATCTTGTCTTATGTGACAAGTCTTTAATGACTCAATGTCGGGAATGACAAGTCCGTAATGACACAAAGTCCCACTTTGTGTCATTACGGACATGTCATTCCCGACATTGAGTCATTAAAGACTTGTCACATAAGACAAGATTTCTACTAGTGCTTTTATAACTTTAGAACATTACAATTTAAGAAGGACGAATCAACTTTTTGGTACACAATACCATGCTTTCGTCCGCGTTGAGTTTAGATTGAACACCCCGCTTACATTGCTTAAGAATGTTATGGATTTCATTCAAGATTGTGTTACTTGACTTGTCCACTATTATAGTCAAAATGTTGAACACGACGTAAAAAACTTCTGGACTTTTCCACTATTATAGTCAAAATGTTGAACACGAAGTAAAAAACTTCTAGTACCTCCCAGTATGTATGACAAGCATATTCTTAGAATAAACCCAAAATATTTCTTTACAATGTATTTGAACAATGTGCCTTCCTATTCTACATACTAACCATACGGACAATTATTTAAGTCAGTCTCCTTTCACAATGAACATATGTGTAGCTCACATGATCGATCTGAGTCATCGAAGTCACTTGCTGACCTGCAACTCGTGCTGCTCATGAGCCCTGACTCTCAAAATTGCCAATCCTTCCAGTTAAGTTAAACCTTCAGGCTGATCGATCTCCTGTATTGACATGATATATATACTACACTTCAGCAGCCAGTTTTGACATCCAAAACTGTCTCTCCATTGTACTCTTGCCTTCGTAACCCCTGCTGGAGGATCCAAACAGTCACACAATCACTGCAGAGGTTTGCAAGCACACATTAACCTGCTCCATGGTTATTTTCCAGAGCTTACTTTGTGCCTTCCTCTTTGAGTTTGTACTAGTTCACTCCATGCAAGTTCTTTTAAGACAAGCTTTCTTTCTATAGTAAATCCAAAAACGCCAATTCTTTGTTGTACTAGAGGTTATGTAGTCCATATTAATTAGTTACTTGAAAAGAAGTCCACCTAACCTCCCTTTTTGCTCTACTTCTAACCTCTTTTTTGAGCTATACTTGGGTTGAATAGTGTCGTGTCATAAATTGTCTCCTCGTGGGCTATGGGCTGGGAGCTTTGGTAGAAGGTGTGGGAGTCATTGCTAGATGTGGAGAATAATGGCAATGGCTTGTTTTAGACTCTCTCCCAACTCATCATGAACTAGTTTTTGGTCTATATATGTTTCAATATGAGTTCAAGAGGAATTCAACACGAGTAACTTGCAAAAACTTTCCTCTTTCACTACAAAGAAATTGGTCATTTCTCAGTGGTCACTTCTCACTTGGTGAGTGGAACTAGTCACATAAGACAAAAACCAACTTTTTTTGATGTGACTAGTTGCACTTGCCAAGTGAGAAGTGACCACTGAAAAAAACCTCATTCTTTTGTAGTGTTTGAGCTGACTTTTCAGTTAACTCTTGTTTCTCTGCGAAATTGAAGTTATAGTTTGTGCCGTCACGGGTGCTGCTGCTAATGTTCAGTCGGTCGAATAATTACGTAGGATATCTTTGCGCTTCACTAACACTAAGTCTGTAATTAGTTATTAAATATTCCACATGTGGCATGAGGATCAGGTTCTTAATCATTCAGGAGCACAGATCGGAGGTCCGGTCCGGTTCATCACCTGAAAGATAAGTTCGGTGAGGCTAGGCCGAATTGGTACAAGTAATACAGCTTAATAGTTTCTCTCATGAATGCATTCATGAGAGTTTTGAACAATACTTTGAGGAATAATAATTAAACTATATCAGGAAATCCCACTTGTACTTAAAATCAATTCTAGCATGCTAGCTTGGGGAATTATTCATTATATTTTTCCAGCTTAATTGTATGTTGTTGAGAGTGTTTGTTTGTCACTAGGTCCTTCATCTCAGTGCATAATTACGCGGCCTCAAGGATGGGAAGATCTGGGCCTTCTGGTGATGCGAGTGGAGAACAGGCCGAGGTGAATTCATTGTGGCCATTGTATGATCATGGTAGTCTTGAGTCTAGTTGATTTCACTATAGTGCTGGTTAACTTTTTTTTTAAATTTATTCATTTGCTCAGTGCACACATCTCACTTAAATAGTATAGTAGACATGCCAATGACCGCAGTACTCAAATCCTTCCCCTCAAGAATGTAGGAACGTACATCGTCTCAAATTTTGAAAGATGGCGGTATGTCAAGTTGGGATTCTCCTTCAGTAGAAAAAATCACTCAAAAATGTTTTGTACAATCACTTTTATTGCACTTCAAACACATTAGGTATGATTTTTAATGGAAATTTACTTGAAGCCCTTCACCACACGGCATGCGGTGATTGGGCAATACCTTAGTTACATTTCTATTGGAATTGTGCGGTGAAATTGTGCAGTCATTGGAATGTCTACTACGATTAGAACTGTGTGGACATTGGCATGTCTAACACAACACTCTACAGTTCCCTATTATTGATGTCGATCAAACCAGAGATATCTAAAACCTTACATGTACATGGCATTCCCGTCTAGAAAACAGGCTAGCATCACTTGAATATTTTGAAAAAATGACCATATACTTTTGTTCACCAAAATTTTAGGATTGTGCCTTCCATGGAGCTATATCTGAACATGGAAGGCTTTGTGTTCTTACAATTTACAACAATCCCTGCTGGATGGTATCTTGGTAATTGGCTAATATAATTAGAGAAATTAACGTTTGCAGTATTGACAATGTGAACAGGAAACCCAGTCCCACTTCTTATCGTGTCAGCCCAAACGAGCAGCAAGTGTGGAGTTATGCGACTCTTCAGGAAGCAAACTGGATGTGCAGCAGATCAGGTATACTGTTCTTCCTTGGCTGATTTGGCGTTTATTCTATCAACAACCATAATTACATATTAGTTTATGCCTTATGGGATGCAAAGTTGCACACTTACAGTATTTCTCATCTGTACAGAATGAGCAAGAGTAAGTTATATGTCACAAAAGGCACATTCTTGTATCGGTAGTTTATCAACATAAAAAATCGAAGTAAAGAAAAGGATGGTTGAAATGAGATTGATGCATTAGTTGTGATGAAAGCAATTATATGTGTATAGATAAGGAATGGTGTATATTGTTACCTCAGTGTGTTTCTGGTTGCCTTCAAATTTTAAATTTCATATGCATGATTAAGTAAATAATTATATTGTCACTTAGCGTAATAGCATTGTATCTTGCACCAAGTAAGTTACATTACGAAGTCTTTCTAAAGCTTAGAGACTAATTATCCTGCAGCGCATTCAAGCTTGATCCCATCAAGCACAAGATATTCTTAAGTCATTCCGGAGCGCAGAAGGATTTTGTGGAACAATTGTGTGTTGACCTCGAAGCACGAGGGTATGCGTTTCCATTCTTTGACCAAAGATGCCATAGCTTGCCCAAAGGGAAGGATTTTGTGCCATTGATTACAACAGCAGCTCGACAATGTCACGTTGCTGTGATAGTTTTGTCTGAAGAGTTTTTGTCTTCCAAGTGGCCCATGATAGAGCTCGCTGAGTTTCATGCTGCACAAAACCAACAAAACCAACAATTGAAGATGCTCCCACTTTTCTTCAAATTACAAATAAAGGATCTTGACGAGGAAACTATCAAAGCTCGTTGGATGCCTATTTGGAGAGAGCATGAAAGACGAGACAATACGAAAAGAATTGATGTACACAAGTGGCATGCGGCTGTGAAAATGCTGAAAGCAGCAAATGGCTTAATATTTCACGAGTCGGAGGTGAAATACAGAAGAAGTATTGTTCAATCCATTTTGAAGTTATCACCTCCCGACTTCCTGAATGGAAGCTCCAGAAGTGTGGTTGGGTATGATCGTCTTTGTAAGGTATGTGGAAAATTAGTTGTCCAAATCTTCAGTGCGAGTACATTTCCCTAATCTACCTTTTGAAAAACTAGATCACAATATTCTATTCACTTTTTTCATTCCAACCTGTATTCAATAAGTCATGGGCTCCCAAAGATTTAGATCTTAAAGAGGTAACAATTTTGATTCTCCCCTCCATTGTTGGACTATAACTTCTAAGCCCTTGCTCTCCTCTAGGATATAAGCCCCCGTATAAGCCTTGGTAATTTGGAGAGCTTTTTCATTAGCTTTCCATATAACATGCCGCACTTTACTGAGGGTGTCATTGGGAATTTAATGTAGAACATATCTTTTGTTGTCAATAAATGTTATTTGATATGTTACATTGCGAAATTTAATTATTTTTTACCGATTTAAGAGTCTTGACATATTAATGAACGTTAACTTTGTAAATAAGTCTACAATGGCAAGTGGTTTCTAAAAATTGTGGTGTAGAAATGTGGATATGCAATATCAATTGTTTTGCATAAAGTATGTGGAGCTATGTAGTGCATCATTTTCTCCTTACCTTGCAGATAGTGTCAAGTCAATTTGAAAAAGACGACATCACAGGAGCACAAGTGTTGGGGTTGTATGGATTGGGCGGGATCGGAAAAACAACACTAGCTGGAGCTTTATGTGATTACTTTTACAGTGACTTTGCAAATAGAACTTGTCATCTGGAGTTGGGTGGGGAGTTGCACTTGCTAGCTAGTAGAACTTTGAAAAGACAAAAGATGGTGTTGCAGCGCTTGTGTGGTTTTGACAAGGAAGTGTTGGAAATGGTAACAAATGCTGATCAGGTAATTTCATCAATAATTCAACTTGGATTTTATGAATTGTAACTTTGGACAATTGTATTAAATCAATATAGGAATTATTTTTTTGTAAGCTTGCTTAAATTGATTTCTTAAGAAAAAAATCATGGCTCATATTTAGCTTCCATGTTGAGATTGAAATGATGTTTGAATGTGACAGGGATGGACTCTAATGCAAGATCATATGAAGCGAGAGCCTGTGTTTTTAATCATTGACAATGTCACAAATGATGCTCATTCGCGAAATGAAGTTCTTGCATATTTAAAGGTTGAGTATCATTCCCAAAGCAAGATCCTGATCACGTCGAGGAGCAAAGAAGTTGTGAAGGACTTGCTTCCAAATTTTAACGCATGCATGCCAGTGCCACATTTGAATGAAGAAGAAGCAAGTACCATTTTTATGAATAAAGCTGATCCTCGGAAGAGCATATCTTTAATTGCAGATGAAGAGAAGACAAGCCTTCAGCGATGTATTCAACATTGTCGGTTTAGGTCAGACGAAGGTGCATCAGATGAAGAATTGGGGAGCTATCACCCTTTGGCACTAGCGGCTATGGGAGATTTCTTTTTCAAAATGAGCAAAAATCATATGCTACCTTGGAAGGAATATCTTGAGGACAATAAAGAGTTGCTAAAGCATATTTGGAACTCCTCAAATATTTTTAGCATTCTTGGATTGCAGTTTGGCGCTTTCCAACCACGTGAGCAACTCCTGTTTTTGGATGTTGCCCTGTACGGAGAGGGGTGGCAATATGCAACCTTTTTTGAATTGTTTTACAATGATATGGTTGATTGGCTCTCAATTTTACATGATGAAACAAGCCGAGCAATCTTGGAGATAAAAGTGAGTACCTGCATCTTATTGTATTACAAAACATTTGCCTTTTTGATTTTGTTAGTTTGTTGTCTGTTTGTTCTTTACAACATACGATTGACAATATTACCATATAGTATATGAACTTACAGGATCAACATGGAATGAATCGTATGTGAAAGACAAGTACATAAAGGATCCAAATTCAAAAAAACACAATGAGTGGATCCACAGTGGACTCATCTCAATGGATTCATCTCTTGGAAGTTGTTCAAAAGCATAGGGAACTTTGAAAACTAGATGAAAAGTGCCAGACCAGCTATGATCTATGAAAAATTGGATGAGAATTCATGTGGTTGAATGTTCATGTGGTGTTGCAGTTATGGGATCTGAAGAAGTCAGGTATGATCGACTGGGGTTTTTCCGACAGGCGCACCGGCGAAACCTTCATGCGAGTACCCGATCTGTACAGGCAAGGATTTTTTTTATAATTTTTCATTTTTCAAACATGTGGCACCAGTGAAGCAAACGTCGTAGCACTTTCATCTAGACGTAATCATAATTGAGTGAGAACTTGCTCAAATGGATGAACTTATGCCAACATGGATTAATATTTTGGTGATAAGGGAATGAGTTTTTGGTCCAAATAATTTAGCTCTTTCTAATTTAAACTAAATTTGCTTCAGAATTGTCTAATATATTTCGCTAGCTAAAAACAAAAAGACTGGGACCAGTGATCTCAGTTCCACTTTATAACATTTAGCATGGGACCAGTGATCTCAGAACCACTTTATGACATTTAACAGGATGCTATCTCCCACATAAATGGTAGATGCTTTTGCTACCTTGTGAATGTACTACTCACAATACCTCTATAACATCCGACAATACCCTTGATATACTAAGGTGATACCATGAGGTGATATCCGTGGATATCACCTCATGAAGTTGCTACATATTTAAAACATTAGGAGCATTCTCGCTACTTTTCAAAAAAAAATCATTTTTTTTCTTTGTATGTTTAGCAGCCCCATTTTTTTTGGGTAGAAATCCAGCTAATTTTAGCCAGTTTTGAGATCACTGACTGGGACCGTACAGGGAATTTGCCGAGTGGTATGTGGCAGAAGAAGGCACCTTGAAGAACATGTGGTGTGCGCATCACAGAGCATCGGTCACCACTCCCTCGTCACCAAAAAGATTAAAAGTTCTGCAAAGAACTAATCAAACAAGTTGGGAGGATCTGGTGCGCCTCCGCATGTTTGACATGCCAGGAACCAAACTGGTTCCCTGCAAGAAATTCCCACAGCCGGTGCGCAACCTGGTCCTCCTGCAAGTTCACAATTGCACGCAGTTGACGGTCCTGAATCTGCAGGGCCTGGATTGTCTGCAACACCTGGAGCTTCTGTATCTTCCCAACTTGGTGACCGTCACGTTCACTGGGGATTCAGAGGATGCCGGCATTTACAAATCCTTGATGTGTGTGGTGTTCAAGTGTCTGGACTCTTTAATCTGCGTCCCAGACTTCAGTTTCTGCACCTCCTTGCAGTGGGTTTTCATCTGCTGGAGCTCAAGGTGGGTGCGTTCACAAACAAAGGACTCCTGACAATGAAATCTTTAAATCATGTAGATTTTAGAAGGAATCTATGGGCATCTCTAAATTAACAAGCACTTGTTAATTAAGAACTGGTTAGAAGCATTTTTTATTTTATTTTTTAACACACAAAATAATTGCATTTTTGCAAGCCGCGACAAGTTTTCCAATCAAGTACTAAGACCATTTCACAGCCGGGAATCGAACCGCTAGGCAACCTCTCCATTCATTTTGGGTACCCTTACCACTACCACCTTGGTAGTTTAGGGTCATCTCGGACCGGGTTAGAAACACTTTTCAATAAATACTCTGTACCTAAAATTGACATTTACTCAAAAAAAAATGCCAAGTGGACAATGTAAAATAACCATAGGATTGTTTTGGTGTACAATATTCAGGTACTAACTTAATAGTGAAAGGTACTTCTTGAGTGAAATTTAACCCCTAAAGGACCAAGGATTCATGGTTTTAAGATGACAAATTCAATTGATCACATTGTGAAAAGTAGAATTCAGATGAAACCAAATTTTATATCATTGGAATCAGTGAAGAATATTGTATGTGTTGCTTAAGAAACATAGAAACTTGAACAAAAAGAAAGTCCACAAAAGATCTACTCAAAACTGCTAAGAAAACATGAGGCCCAATGTGGGCGTCTTGGTCCTTTAGGGGTTAAGCATTGGTTACACTTTGTGTGAGACCTTCGATGTTGAATGTACCCAGGTTTGAAGGATTCATCCAACGTTCCGGTATGAAAATGCTTTGGCTACAAGGGTTGTGTTCGAATCAACTGAAGAAGCTGCCGGCCTTCGAGTCGCTGAGCTTGTTGCAGTGTCTGTGGATCGCCACTGCGCCTGAGCAAGACGAGGTCCAGGTGCTGAACCTTGCTGCCCTGAAATGTTGCAATCTTCTGGACATGCTTGGTGTGATATGCCCTGGAATCGAGAGTTTGCCAGGACTGGCAGAACTCACTCAACTTCGGAGGCTGTACTTGTACCGCGTTGGGCTCAAAGAAATTCCAGGGTTGAGCCCTGGGTGTCCGTTGGGTGCAAAGTGGCAGGAAGGCGGAACTTGCAGTAATTGGATAGTCCTAGATGATTATCCTCTTCGAGAATATCCATGTGGTGCGCTCTTGGAGTGATGATTCACCGGAAGATGGCCATCACTTGCGGAGGTTTAAGGTAGGAGCACCCAATTCCAATAGTGTACCTAATGCCCATTATTTCTACACAAGGCTTTCATTTTAGAACGCAAATCTAAGTATGTCATAGAGCCTTTATTGTTTGTTGACCAAAATGATAAGCCATCTATGGTCTACCTAGATGTGCGTTCTAAAATGAAAGCCATGTGTAGAAATTATCGACATTGGGTACTCCTACCTTAGTGAAGGTTTGGAATTTTTTTTTAGGAGAAGATCATTTGTAGAATTTGATTGGAAAATTATTCCTCTGTGGCATACTCTACATTATGTTTGAGAATCACAAGTGTTCATGACTGCCTCTAAAAACCCTGATGTATACGAGGGGTTATATGTCTAAAAACCTTTGTATGTCTAATAACATATATTGTCCGTCTTAAATATATGTTTAATGTAAGAATACGTTAATATTTTGAGCTCTAAATATGTTATTATATGTATACGTAATTCGGCAATGTTCAAATTAATATCCCTTTTGTGCACTCATGTTTACTCGTACATGTTTAGTACAATGCACCCCCGGTAACTACCCTAGTGCTACAACTTTTCCCATGTTCCCCTGAATGTGGTATTTAATTTTCCAAAATTTCAAACTAAAATGCAATTTAGGAGTTAACCCATTTTAATGTACAATATCGGTTGTGCAAAAAGAATATTTCAAACTGCAATGTTTTGAGATTCATTCGGCCAATAGGTTTTAAGGTGTCTGCTCCGAATTGCGATTCTGGACTAAAGCCACCCCTGTAGATTCTTGCCCAAAATGCACATGATTGGGTACACCTAAACCCAATGCTTTGATGATTTATACTTTATTCATATGATACCCAAAAACTACATCTAAGATGCATTGGAACTGTGTTTCAATTTCAAACGACCTAACAAGACTTAAGGAAACCTAATAATAGGAACTGTGTTTGGATGCTTGTTTGGATGCTTTTAGGAGTACTTCATTTGGAAAATCATGCCCAAGACATACTAGAACCTTGTTTCTCCAATTACCAAAATCATATATTAATTTAGATTCTCTAGTAGTCAGTTCAATGTTTATTATAAGGTTTTTGATTCTAAGTTGTAGAGGCAACATGGAGTTATTGCACTAATTAAAATGGTGAGAAATTTTAGATGAAATTGTTAAAATGGTGAAATTGTAAATAGATTATCAAATGTTTTTCTTACAATCTACAAGAATTTCAACAAAATACTCATGACCAACAAAAATTTCAAGATCCACAAAGAATTCATGACTTTTGCTCATCTTTGCATGGAATGTCTTGTACTACTTGATAGGTCCTACTCTCGAAAGTTTACACGGTGTCCCTAGAATTGACAAGTTGAGAGAAACCATCTTAGAGTAGAATTCACATTCAGAGGAATATAGTGGAATTGATGTGCAAATGAGAGTTTAACCCCTCAAATTCTGAGCAACCATATTATGGTCGTTCCACTTTTTGGGCAGCCCCCACGGACCTCATACTTTAAAAAATTTCAATGAAAATTTCAGTGTAGCTTCCAAAAACTACACTCTAAATGTCGCACTTCGTTTCATGCCAATCCAATAAGTATTGCAAAAGTTATAAGCATTTGAAGTTTTTGAAACGAGATCGGGCAGCAAGAATTTTTTTATTTTTTACTCTTTTTCAAAATTTCTTTTCTGATTCATAATTGGTTGATCTTTATCTACAAATGAAGCTTTAAATCTATCCATTTTGAGCAATAGGATAAAATTTATGAGGAGATCTGTTTTTTGGGCAGATCAGACAAAGAAATAATTTGAAGCTCACTTCTAAACTCAATTTTCAATATTTTTTAATGAAATAAAAGGCACTAGGTGAAGATTTCCAAGTACAACATTCTCACCGTTAAGATTGACATTTTACAATTCCATGTCAAACTTCTAAATGATTTTCTTCTTCCTTTCACTTTGTACCCACTTTTAGTAATTGTTTTATGAAAAATTTAATATTAGCTTTTTTCTTACAAGATATTAAATTTGAAGACTCAACTCAATTGTTAACATGGCCTTGCCATTCAATGAATTTCTAACCCATTCAAAAAGAAGATATTAATTTCTAAAGTTCAAATAAATCACCGGATTAACCCCTAAACGTCACAGCGTCCAGAAACTGGACGACGAATGATTTCAAAGCCTTCTCACGTTCTCATCAACGCTTGGATGAAACTCATCCAATTTTTTGGAGATTCTTCACCAAGTTGTTGTCCTATCTAATGGCTGGATTTAGTCATACTAGAGTACATATTTTTCTAAAATTGCAAATGTAGAAGTATGTCAAATCGTTGACCAAGCCAAAATTGCATTGACTCTAGTTCAAAGTGGAATCCTGTAAAATGAGGTCATAAATTTAAGAAACACAAAAATTTCAAAGTATCACCACACTTAAGAGTATATCATTTCAAACTCATTCCAAAAAATTTACTCAAAAAATATTGAAATTTAGTTTGTAATCGAATTTAGAAGGAATTTTTAATTTTAACTTTCAAATTTTATAATTAAATATTGGTGATTGTATTAGTGAATGGAACCGTACGGATGGAATCTAAAATTCAAGATCTAGAACTTTCATATGTATATCAATTCCAGAATATTCTTCTAAATGGTAGTTTATAATGTTTTTTCTCAAAATGTCAATTCCAGGGACACCCTGGTACGTTAAGGAGTTAAACCCAAAAAATCTTCTTTTGCAACTTAGATCCTTATAATCTAAGAATCTAATGGTCATTTTGCTCTCAAATTTTGTGCTCACATGAAAATTCAAATTGGGTATTAGATCTTACGGTTAAACGATGAAAAAACTAAAAAACATATGATTTCTTCTGGAACTTCCAAATGCTGCGTTTTTCATGGTTTCTTCTGAGAATACGATCAAGGAATTTTAGGGGTTAATCGACGAGATCTCACTTCCATGGTTGGGTGGCGGGTCACACAATAAGAGTTATTTACCTTTTTGTGCACACTATCTTTCTTAATATTTGATGTTGTACCTACAAACATTTTGAATAAGTAAACACAAAATAAACAAATAATTAAATATTCACTAATATATTACTAATATATACAAATATACATGCTAATACTATTTAATTTCATTCATACATCAGTTGCTTTTTATAATGCATCTTTGCAAAACTGCTGAATTTGGCGAGGGCTAAATGTATTAAAGGGTTTACTTAACTGTACCACAGGAGGAAAATGTCGACCCGCAGTGTCCATACATTCATTAATCACACACCTGGAAAATGGCCACGTTTTACATTCCAGATTTCCAGAGTACGGCAAACAGTCCATTGCATCTCCAGCTGCTTGACTTTCTGCGGTTGAGACACAAAAATTGGCCATTTTCAAGTGCAGAAGGCAGTCAAAAGTCAAAACTAACGGATTATAGCTGCCATTGTGTGTGACATATTAGTTACCACGGATTTGAGTGTCATATACTTGAATGAACGTTGGCTGTAATAGCTTCATTACTCTGGAAACATTGCATAACATTCAGTAGCCTCTGGGACTGCTGCCTTTTTCCTACAGAATGATGTGGGATATTCCACACCACGTCAGTAGCTATGGGGGCACGTGGCATTAAGCAAGATCAATCAATTATGGTGAGCAGTAATTCAAAGCATTCCTCAATCACAATTCAACAGTGTTCTATAATTATTTATCTCATTCAATAGCCCATTCAATTACAAATCACTGGTCACTCCATAAATAAAGGTGGATGAAACAAAAAGGCACCCTTCTTGAAGACTACTGCATGAATGTTATGTGATGGTCCTTTTCTTCAAAGGTACTACTCGAATTAAACCTTCAGGGGATAAATAGTGTGCAGTGGTCTGTAAGGTAGGATGTCCTAAAACCACCACCTCCTTAATTACGACATGTAGAGCTTTCTTGGGGCCACCACAGTTGAGACTCAAAACCACCAATTTCACTATTCAAGTAGACCAATGGCATGCCAAGCATTGCGAAGAAATAGTTAGTGGTTTTGGGTATCATTATGAGTGAAAATTAGTACATGGTGTGGACATGGAGAAACCTAGAGGTCTGATTTGGATCACAAAGTTCTTTTTACTTCGAAAATTTGTATCAATTTGAATATTAGGAATTCAATAGCGAAAATTTGTGCATTCCGTGAGAAATCTTCTTCCAAATGACCGAAAAATAATTCTCATAAATAACTTTGTTAAAATAGGTCATATTTCTTAAGTTGGCGGTTTTACATGCGATTGAAATAGGACTCATTTGCAAGCAAAACAAGCATTGAGACATCACAATATAATGTATCTGAATTATGACTTTTGTCATATGAGACTTGAAGCAAATGATTTTGAATACAGCACTCATAGAATTCTACAGAGAATATGGCATCAAAAATCACAGAAGCAGACATCTTCTTCCGAGGAATACGGAGATGGTAGTCAACGCCTTCTAGATCTGACTACAGTTTCCGTTGACTTCCGAGGCAAAAAGTCGTTGTAGTATAGTGGTGAGTATTTCCTGTGAGGCTTGACCTCTCTTTCCTTTCCAGGCTTGAGTGTTCTCGCCTGTGGTTGACCTTTCCCGAGGTCCCTCCCCCGGTCTTTCATGGCTGGGATTGCTGGCCTTTGGGCCTGTTGTTCACTTTTCACTCTCGTAAGCCGGACAGGCATTTAACAGTATAGTGGTGAGTATTCCCGCCTGTCACGCGGGTGACCCGGGTTCGATCCCCGGCAGCGGCGTGCCTCCCCCAAGGAGGGAGGCAGTGTGAGGGGGATAACCTCTTCCACATGCGTGATTTGCACCGGTGGTCTAGTGGTAGAATGGTCTAGTGGTAGAATATGATGTAGAATGGTCTAGAGGTATGATGGGGAGCTCCAAGAACGGCGATGGCGGAAGTAATTCCGTTCTTTCCGTTTTTGTTGTTTTTGTTTGCTAATCTTTTCTGATTCTTTCTTCTCGATCGTAGTCGTTTTAGTAGGAGGAAGTTTCTTGCACTTTCTTTCCGGGTCTGCTTCTTTTCAGTAGTTAGTTATGTCTCTTCCCACCGAAGCGAGGGAGGTCGTTCCGATGATTCCTACGCGCGTCCAAGATTCACACGGCGCGGAGAGGGAGCGTCGAGCGATTGCTCGGGGGACCATGAACGTAGCAGCTGCTCCTCAGGAGCTTCCCACAGACGGCCGGACGCACGCGCAGTCAACTCGTACGGGATTCGTTCCCCCGAGTGGTGTAGCACAGTCAATTTGCGACGAGATCCCAGAATTGGTACTCTCTTCCCAAGAACTCGCGATTTTTGAGTCATACCGTCTTTCTGCCACCAAGCTCACTGTCTTAGGACAGCTCCCCGGCCCTAGCCCAGGTTTCCCAGCTCAGAAAGAATGGGTGAAATCGAACATGCATAGTTCTTTCAGTGCTTGTGCACTCATAGGTAACGGCTTCTTTGAAGTCTCGTTCCACACTGAAGAAGGCGCGCAGCATGCGCTTTCACGTTCTTTCTTTTTCGAAGGGCGTGAGGTTCCATTTGCGCCCTGGAACCCGAACTTTTCACCTGAAAATCCGTCCTCCTCATTGAATCTTGAATATCCCGTTTGGATACAATTCTTGAGTCTCGCCCTGCCTTACAGAAATGAGGCGTGCGTCACTATTCTTGCTGGAAAGTACGGGAAGGTGCTATTCTTTGAGGATTCAGCATCCTATCTTGGAAAGACAGCCGGTCTTAGGGTCAAGATTTTAGTGAGAGACGTTTCCCTTATCCCAGAGAGGATTAGATTGAGAGGCGACACTCCCGACTCGTATACCGAACACAAAATATTAGTGACAGGACACCCGAACCAATGCGCGCGGTGCGGGAGAATGGGCCACAATTCCAAGAATTGTCCCTCGGAGGTTCTTGAAGAGAGAAACTTTCATCAGGGTCCACAGAAAGAAAGAGTGACTAATCGTAATGAGGATCACCGCAAAATTCCTCAGAGAGGGAGATCCAAGGAAAGGCCAGTTGAGAGAAAAGACCGTTTTAATTCCAATCGTCCCGTTCGTCAGAGATCAAGAACTCCCTCCCTTCATAGAGAGTCACGCCCTCCGGGTAATAGACCCACATCTTCCAAGCATCGTGATCCGAGGAAGAGACCCCCCTCGGACTTGGGTAGACCAGGGCCTGTTGTCAAGAAACCTGCTGAAACGTCTCAGCTTCAGTGGAGAGTTAAAGGTGTTACCAAAGAAACATCCCGCGAGCGATCTGTAGAAATTAATTCTAACCCCAGCCAAGCAGTCATTGCTCAAGAGTCCAGTTCTACTAGGACCCCTCCGCTTAGAAAAGTCTCTAATACTCCGGATCAGCCCCTTCCGGCTGATCCTCCTGTAGTTAGAGATAACCCTGTCCTTGTCTCCACTCAAGAATCGGGTAGAAGCCTTGACACTTCACCAGCAATACAACCTTCATTGGTTTATCCGACCATTCCAGACAAAGAGCCGATTAAGCTCTTGGATGGGTTTCTTCCGCCGCCACCCCAATTTACATTTGGTTCAGTAGAATCAGCCGGAATTGAAAAAGTGCCTCCACGCACTCCGGTGAAGTCCAAAGAAGTCAGGCCGACCCCCTCAAGGAGGATCGAACAGTCTAAGGAGCAACAATTCGGATTTCTATGGCGCTCAAAGGATCTGTCTACTCAGAAGGAGAAAGCTGCCCCCACGAACGAGTTATTCGACAACAGCTTGACAAGGAGGGGCCACAGATCTTCCACGATACCAAATCCCTTCTGGGAAGCGGCTGAGTTAGCCCCTCCTCCTCACACGGCAGTTAAGAGAGGTCGGATATTCCCGCTCCTTATCACGTGTGCAGGAGAGGAAAGAAACTCCTCGGCCTTTAGAGTTTTGTCGGAGAGTGATTCACCATTGAAGCACCCAGTGGCCATGAGGCAACTGACGGTATTAGATTCTCAGACGACCTGGACACATGAGGAGGCCAGGCAGGCACTTGTGAATGAGGCTTCCCTGTCGTTACGAAAAGTAATAGTTAACAGACACAATCTCCATAACCCAATTAGACAGTGGGACGATGCGTCCTGGTACTACATATGGGTGGAAGATAAACAAGGGAATTCACATTGTGTGATTATTCCAATGGTAGCGATCCCTGTGCGAGACATTCCATTACAGAAACCTGATCGCCATAAATGGTGCGCGCTTGCCCCAGCACTTAAATCCCATGTTATGCTAACAGGAGAAAGTGGCAGCCTATTACCATTCCCGTTGTCACTGATGGAACACCTTAGGGGGTTACTCGGTGATCATCTTGTTGAAGAAGATCCCTCCCCACCAAGACCGGAGTTGAAGAAAATTAAACAGAGATCAGCTTTTGACTTTCGTGACAACCACCCGTTAGGCTGTGGTAAGGACTCGGAAGAGGAGAGACGCGTACAGCACGAGCTCCAGAAAATTCCTAATTTTCAACCAGAATGATTCTGCCAAATCTGGTAATTGCTTCCTGGAACGTCCGATCCTTGGGGAAGGGTGTATAGGGAATTAGAAAAAGATGCGATATTCGTAACTTTCTTAGAAAGGCAGATCCACAGCCTCACATTATACTATTTCAGGAACACCATCTTCCTATTGAGGATTGCCTAAATCAAACTAATCAACTTCAGTTTAAGGGTGGCGTGAGCGTCTGGAATAACGCGTTGTATGAAGCCCAAGGAACTAAGTTCTTTGGAGGGACTGGCATTTCCATGTCCAGCGAAGTTGCCTCATGCTTATTAAAAAGTGCAGTTATTGTGGAGGGTAGAGCACAATACATCATTCTCAATATTAAGGGGCTGAAGTTAGGAATACTGAATGTCTATGCTCCTACCACGACGGGTTCAAGAAAGACATTCTGGGATCAATTGGCCCGGTACGAGTTTCCAGAAGCAGAATGGACTATCTCCGGCGACTTTAATATGACTGAAGTGGCAGACGACAGGAGTCAGGGGTTTAATTCACGGAACATGTCTAATAGGGAGTTGAACGCCTGGTCAAGGCTGGCATTGGCCCTTGGTGTTGAAGACGTTTTCTTCTCTCAAGAATATAGGAGAATTGGGAATAAGAGGTACACATGGAAGCGGGAGCAACCCTCCCAATGCTGGTCACGCCTCGACTGCTTTTATACTTCGGCAACTCTGCGTTCCAAGGGTGGGTCGTATGGGACATGGTTACACCTTGATTACATTTCCGATCATGCATGTATATTTCTCTCGATACCCTTGGAGAAGAAGAAACCTTCCAAAAATTCCTTCTTTAACAAAGGTCTGTTATCTAACGAGGAGGTGATGGACAGATTTTTGACTGCATGGAATGACGCCATGCACTACCCAGGGGTATACAGCAAAGGTACGAGGGTCATAGTGGCTCTTGAGCAGATCCGAAGGCTCAACGTTCAGATTTCATCTGACCTTAAGCGTAAGGCAAGGGATACATATAGGGAGCAGTTCCGTGAAGTGGAGGAAGCCGAAGCGGCCCTTGAGCAAGATTGGACGGATCTAGAGGCGTGGAAGAAACTGAATGCCACGCAAGCCTCCTTGGAAGAGATTAGGCTACAGAAGTTGGAGAGCACGAAGAATGCCACGGCAGCAAGATGGATTCAAGTGGGTGATAGATGCTCAAAAGAATTTTTTGAGTTTCGTAAGGACCGGAAAAATAAGACGGTCATTAATGAACTACGGGACAATGGTCGCTCGCTAACTGAGGAGAAGGATATTCAAGCACACATACAGAAGTATTACATGGACCTCTACTCGAATGACCCGTTGGTGGAGAATAATCTGGAGGCCAGAGCACGATGTCTGGCAAGCGTGCCCTGCCTAATCACATGCGAGATGAACGAGAAACTCACGGCTGATTTTCGCCTGGAAGAGATACATAAGGCATTAAAAGATATGCCGAATGACAAGGCAGCAGGACATGACTCGATACCCAAGGAACTGATTCAAGAATTATGGGACGACGTGGGGCAGGATTTTCTAGATTTCATCCAGGAATCCTTAAACGAAGGTCACATTCCGAATTCATTGAAATTCGGACTCACATCCGTTATTCCCAAAGAGGGAGAACTCACTTCGATTCGGAATTTCCGGCCCATATCGGTGCTTCCTGCGACTTATAAGCTCGTGGCCAAGGCCTTGGCCAACAGGATACAACCGATACTCCCGGAGTGTGTACAGGCTACCCAAACAGCATTCGTGAAAGAGAGAAACATTTTGGACAATGTTCTCTTGGCCTCGGAAGCAATCAGTTATGCCAAGGAAAGTGGGCAGGATTTGGTCATATTATTGTTGGACTTCGAGAAAGCATATGACCGGGTAAACTGGTCATTTCTCGAAGCCACAATGGACAAGTTAGGCTTTTCACAAAAGTGGATAACTTGGACCTCAGCGTTGTACAGGGATGCGAATTCCTCTATATTGGTGAATGGCAAGAAATTGCCTCCCTTTCAGGTGCAACGCTCGGTAAGGCAAGGGTGCCCATTGGCACCCTACCTGTACCTTTTCTTCGCGGACGTGTTGACCTACATGATTAATGACCACACTTATGGAATTCAGGGCTTAATTTTACCCAACGGGGCCTCAGTCCGTATTCAGTCATTTGCGGATGACACGGCATTATTCCTCCGTGGAGACCCCAGTAATCTTCAGAGTACCTCTGAAGTGATAGAGCTTTTTTGTAAAGCATCGGGGGCACGCCTAAATTGGCACAAGAGCTGTGCATTATGGGTTTCAGATAAGACCCGGTCCTGGTCATGGGGACAGGACAAGGGCCTACAGTGGCTTCGAGAAGGTCAGACAACCCGTTACTTGGGTTTCCCCTTTGGCCTTAACATTAACCAGGCCGATAAAGATTCTAAAGTCCTACAGCACATTCGCTCTAAATTAAATACCTGGGCCAATAAATCCCTATCTTTAGCTGCTAGGGTGCTTGTGTCTAACCAGGTAATTTTTGCCAGTATCTGGTATCTGGCGAGCTGTTGTGAATTCTCGAAAGGGGTACTATTGAGAGTAAGAGCCTTGGTTCGTAACTTTATCTGGAGTGGTAAATTCGAAGGACAACCGAGGGCTAAAGTGGCTTGGAACACCGCGATGATTCCCACAATTAAAGGGGGAATTAAAATATTTGACCCTTTAGCACAGACCCAGGCTCTTCTAGCTAAAATGTTAGTGAGAGCTCTTATCCCTGGCCCGGAGCCTTGGAAAACTTTGATTAGACACAGGGTCGAAAACATTAGGCTACGACGAGATGGAGATTGGGGCCCTTCAGCTGCATGGTTGTGTTCAGCCCCGAGGATTAAACCCGAAGGCTCACAATTATGGTTAGCTATATGGAACGCTTGGGGAGCGGTCCGCCCGGGTATCTACAAGTGCAAGGCGGAGTCACAGGCAGAGAGGTTAAGGCAACACTTATACCTTAACTCAGAGATTGCGCCATTAAATTCCTTCCCCTTTGGGGTGGAAAGAAATTCCAATTTCAGGAATTGGTCGATAAAAGGCATACAATCGGTGGCGGATGTCAGGACCTCAGACAATTCCAGATGGCTCGACACAAAGGCACTATATAGAGTTACCAAGTCCCCCAACGTGACTGCAATTAGAAGGAGAGTCTTGGAGGCACTTCAGGACTGGGATCTGGCGGCACCCGAAGTGTTGTACACAGGGATGTGGCTCCAAGCAGAAGACCCCTTACTCAAGGGTGTACACTATCATTTACTGTCCCCAATTGGTGACTCATGGCTTGCCAAGGTTTACCACAAAAGCTTGACTACATAACAACTTTTTAAGGAGGATGGAGAGCCAGAACTTCTCCGTAATGGAAAAGTCACTGAGGCAAGGGTCCTAACTAGATCCCAAGCAGGGGGTGTCCAAGAATTTAACCCGAAGGATCCAGTAGACGATTCCCTCACAGTATGGGTCTACGGTGCTGGCGAGGTTAAATCACTTACATTTGATCCTAAAGAATGGAGGTGGAGAAGACAGGGCATCATAAAACCGGGCCACTTCTTTGAGTATTCTACCAAACGTGGTTATCGTGTTATACTGAAGAATCAATATCGACAATTGGGCTTCGATAAGTGGCTTGAAGACAGCGGTTATTCGGATCAGCAAAGGAAGTCTTTCTTCCTAAAGCTTTGGCACCCTTGGTTGCCGAAAAAGATTTCTTCAATGGTATGGTTAACCATTGCTGAGGGCCTTCCCATAGGAGAGTGGAGAATTAGAATCGGCCATTCGGGAATCTGTCCACTATGCTCGGGCCATCGACTTCAGACAGCGGAACACGGCTTGTTCTCTTGTGCAGCGGTTAGCCCTGCATGGGACAAGCTCAGGGCAATCCTTGCCCGCACTGACACTGCTCCTCCACTCTTTACTTGGAGTGATGCCCTGTATGGAGAGTTGGGTCGTCCTCTGTCCGGAGGCCCAGGACCCGGCGTTGTTGATCCCGATGAGGATTTGACATGGGACACGGGTACGGCTTGTTCGATTAACTATAAGACCCCGTGGTATATTATTCGTTGTGCATTATTATGGTACATTTGGTGCCAGCATTGTGAACACGATCTCAAAGGAGGGATTTACCATATTGGAGTGGCGCTCTACAAGTCCTGGCAATGCACGGTGCAAGTGGGGATGGCTGCCTGGAAACAACTCCAGAAATTCCGGAAGAAGAGAGACCCGTCGAAACATTCAGACATGGAGGCCACCTTTTTGGCGATCTGGTGTCAATCGAATCTCTTCTGTTCCAACGCTGGGGGTACACCCCGTTGGAACCCCACCCCTCACAGGGACTACCTCCCTCGGGATTTGGCAAATAGGTTTGCCTCTTCCCGCATCTTCAGGGGGGAGAACAGCTCAGACGTCAGCCAGCAATCAGTCTCTGACCAACACTCCTCTCCCTCTCAGCATTTGCAAGGCCTTTCTCTGCAGGGGAGAACTCGGGACGAAGCGGAAGACCTGGCGATAGCGATCATCGGCCAGTTGTTGGAAGATATCCAAGGTGAGGTGGATCGGGAGTCTTCTAGCGTGGCGGCTTCGGAGTCGGCTGCTGGAGACGGATGCGAATCTTTTGAAGAGGATGGTCAAGCTCATCCGGACCTGGGGTCCCTGCCGGAGGATATTCAGTCTCCTAGATTTCTTGCGCAGCAAACGATGTATTGGTCCACTTTCTGACCCCTTTGGGGCTTGCTCTTGCTTGTAGCAAGGGCATAGGTTAGTTGTGTTGCTTCCTGCTCCCTTCGGAGTTCTTCCCTCGCCTGTGGTGAGGGCCGAGGCTTGCGGTTTCGCTTCCTCGTTGTTTCTTTGTGGTTCCAGTTTTGGTGCCCCGCTCTGTGTTTCTGCTGTGCGTTCTTGCAAGCTTGGTGCTCTCCTGCGGCTTTCCCGGCTGCTTTGTACTCGGAGGGGTTTTGCCTCCTGGGGTTTCGGCCCTTTTCTTAATTCACGTGCCCGAAGATGGGTTTTGAGGTCTAGTGGTAGAATAGTACCCTGCCACGGTACAGACCCGGGTTCGATTCCCGGCCGGTGCATCTCTTTTTATACCCTAATCTGGCGGAATGATCGCATGCAGCTAAGAGGCCGTCAAATTCCACCAAACACATTGCGAGAAAGCCATAAATTTGCCTCTCAACCCTTCACACTAGAAGCCAAAGTTCAAAGACAATCGCCCTTCAAAATGCCTATATGGCAACACTTTTTGACCATTTAAGCGTCCATGTGACAAATTCTTGAGGGAGAACTGGGTCGGATGAGAATGGAAACCAAATTCTCCCTCGAGAGGCTGTCAAATTCTTTTGATAAACTAATGGGATTTTTATTCTATCAAAGGTTTGGCCATTAAAGGCTTTGACTTTGAATTTGGCCTTGGGGGTTTCACACTATGGTTGGTCGAAGGCTTTTACTTTGGTTTCTAAAATGGAACTTTATACCATGGCCAACCAAATGCTCCAATTTCTAAATTTTATTATGTAAGTGTAGCCCAAGCTTTTAGACTCTCAACATAAATTAGCCATCATGAACTCCGACGACCTCTTGACTTTGATGACCATAGTATGAAGTGGCCTTTAATTTCTTGCTAAATTTCCATCTAAATACAGCTAGTATGTGATCATATGAACATTTCACCTACCATATAGAATAATGTACAAATATGGCCCTTGTGCACACTAGTACTTTTGTTACCCCTTCAATGTTATGCATTTTGTCTCATTTTTTAGGAGCATTTTTACAATTTTCCTTTCATTTTTTTGAGAAGTTCCTTTTTGTACATTATAGTGTGCACCAGAACACCACATTTTTTTAGCTACGGTTTTCTTTTACCTAGTTTTCTTGTAATGTAGGCAAAGCCTTCATGGATGTTGCATTGAGACATGTCTACCTAAAGTTATCCACGACTATGCGCGGCATGTACCACGTCGCCAACATTTACGCCCATATGGTCATGCAACACATGCATCATGAGAAGACAATATTTTTCACATAAGTATTTGAATTTGGGATGTAGTGGCTTAAAAGTACAAAAGGAACTGAGAACACGGTCATTGTGCCCTACCAAGACAAGGAACGTTGGACCATACTAGTATAGGAGCCACAAAGGACACTCCGTCTCGGTAGTCATCAAAATCTCCATAAGACGTCATATGAGAATGACTTTGCAATGTTCATGCACATGTGTTGGGCCACGTCTCGGGGTATCAAGTCACGGTTACAATCAATGATCTTGGGAGGTCGTCATGGTCGATTGAGAGTTGAGACTTTTACCTTTGCAATGAAGGAAGACTTTGCATTAAATGGAGATTCACAGAAAAGGAACCAAAGACATGGTGTGGGTGCTCATGAAATTTTGATGGAAGCCCTTTTTTTTTTTTTTTTGGAGAATAGTAAGGCGGGTGGAAGTGTAGATACAAATCTATGTGGCAGTTGTAGCTTTGCAATTTTCAGAGCACACTATAAGAAAACTTGGTAAAAAAAAACGCAGCTGAATTCAACTGCGGTTTATTTGACCACATTCCGCTGTAGTCTCTAAACCGTTTCAGCGATTGTTTTTTGTGATTTTTGGCATCCATTTTTGGGATTTTTTGGAGCATGTAATATGTCGTTGGAATGATATTAAAAATACCTTTCTAACATTATATTATACGCCCAAAAATTCCAAAAATCGAGGTCGCCAATTGCAAAAAACAATTGCTGCAGTTGTTTAGGGACTGCAATGGAATGAGGTCAAACGAACCGTAGCTAAATTTACCAAGTATCGTGCCTGGCGTTTGTTTTTACCAAGTTTTCTTATAGTAGCAACTTGACTTAGAAGGGGTACTGTTGCCAAAAGAGAAACTTTCTTGAGCCTCTATCACTTGGCTAAAACCTTATATTGTGTACCAGGTGCGATTATAGTTCTTGGAGGTGTTGTAGACGGAGTTATGTTGTCATCAACAGGAGAATCGATACAAGCGCACGTGGTTTCTAACTGGCAAATGAGACATTTGCATTGTAGCATACAACTCTAACGTGGAGTCTATTGTCTTAGACATAGCCTCCAAACTAACTTCAACCTGGACGATGCCATGTTAGAGCTCAGGAGGCCATTAAATTTCATCATTGCAAAGCCAAACTACAACACAAATCAAACGACCAAGAGAGATGTTATTGACACAGCTAAGAGGGAGCGAAGAGTGCGTGACAAGAGACTCTTTTAGAAAAAATTGGCGGAAGTTAAGGCAAAAAAGTACGTTCATTTGAAGCGCATCGCACTCTCTAAATTGAAGTAGCTAGGTAGGTTTGGATAGAAAAAGCGTATTTTAGACTGTATAGAATTGCTTCATATGTGGGATGCCAAAAATATTGTACAAAATTACATTGGAATAGAAGTAGACATAAACAGTCTAAACAACAAAGAACAGTCTACTTAACAGTAAACCAAAGGAACAAAATCCAACAGTTTGGGAAGAGAAACACCAAGAAAACACGAGGGAAACTCCAGAGCTAACAATGTTAAACACTGCTAGACCACACTGAATTCTGACTACTCAGAAAGCGGGGAGAGAGAATCTCATTAGGGAGAACAACTTGATCAGCAAGGGTGAAACCCCGAAGAGTCGGAGGATTCCCTTGTGAATCTTCATGTTGAACTTCGTCTTCATGATCAGCCAAAAGCCGATCAATGATCGCCTCGGTGAGGTCGTCAATCTCCGTTTGGATTCTTGATTGAAGAGCGTTGCAAAAAACTCTGTTAGCTAAGTTTCTAGAAGAAGATTGTAAGGAAACCAAAGGTTCTGATACTTCAGAATCTAGAACTGACCTGTGAATCTTGATAGAGGCAAAATGAATGCCAAAATCTCGTGTAAGAAAATCATGATGTGGAGTGAGGATCCATGCAGGTTTACCGCTTCTGTTCACACAAAAGATGTTGCTTTGGCACCACATCATGAGAAAAGCCGATTCCATATCGGCGTGTTTGGATGGGTCTCTTTTCTTACAAAAGCGTTGAAGTTGACGCCAAGCAGCCATCCCCAACTGCACTGTACATAAGTACATTGCCAGACCATATAAAGTGCAACACCTATACGAAAAATGCCTTCGCAAAGATCATGCTCGCAGTGTCGACACCGCAAGTACCATAACAAGGCGTATCTTATGACAAGCTAGGGTGTTCCGGAATTAATAGAACAAGAAGTTCCTGCATCCCAAGTGATATCCTCATCAGGGTCAATCATCCCAGGACCTAGTCTTCTGGCTTGGGGTCTTCCAAAATTACCATAGAGGACTTGTGCCAATTAAATAATGGCATGATATACTGCGAACATCTCAAAACTCAAGAGTTCCTACAGTTTCTCCCATGCAGGTCTAACAGCTTGATAGGTAAAAATCCATGTTTCGTTGTCTACATGTGGTTACCTCGACATAAGGGACAAATGCCAGAATGACCCATTCTGACCCTCCAGGCACCAATTGGCAAGCCCTCCGCAATCGTTAACCAAATCATAGATGAGATTTTACGTGGGAGCCATGGGTGCCAAAGTTTCTGGAAATTTTTTTTTCCTTTGTTGGTCCAAATAGCCGCAGTCTTCCATCCATTTGTCAAACTGAAGTTGACGATGTTACGAATTGACTATTATCGTGTATCCACGTTTTGTTGAGTAGTCAAAAAATTCTCTAGCTTTAATCATGCCTTGCCTTTGCCACCGCCACTCCTTTGGGTCAAATACCAGGTGTTTGACGGAGCCATTTTGATAAGCCCAAACTGAAAATTTTGGTTGGACTGGTTCCTATAGATTGAAGGAAACGACTTTGCTCGCTTTCAATTTTAGAACTATTCTCGCTTCGGGTACCTTACCAAGTGGAAGAGCTGACGGTGTACCTTCCTATTTAAATAATTCTTTAGTGGCAAGATGTCTGTGATAGGTCGTCACCAACCAAGAGTTTGAAGAAAAAGTAATCACATGATGAAATATCTATGTAAGGAGTGGATCATCCGCATGGAGCCACATCCCTAGTGTTATTTCCTTAGGTAGTGATAGGTCGCAATCATCTGTTGCTTGCACCACTCTCCTACGTATATTTTCTATATCTCTAGATTTTGTTAGCCTGCAGAGTGTCGGAAGATCAAGCCATCGTGCATTGTCTGGGCACCTCAAATCCAAAACTCTGTTAATTCCATTACAGGACCAGTTTCTGAAGTAGGATTGACGCTCAACTCCCAAAATGAATGAGTTTTCAGGAACTATTTGCAAGTTAAAGTATAAATGCTGGCGAAGACGTTCTTCCTGGGATTCCACCTTCCGTTTGGATATCCCTGGTCTTACTGCGGTCCATAAAGCTCATATGGCTAACGACAATGGTTAGCCTGTAGGTTTAATTCTGGGTGCCGCTCCTAACCATACAACTGAAACTCCCCAGTTGCCATCTCTTTATAATTGAAGATTTTTGATTATGTATCTTATCAAGGTCTTCCACGGCTCGAACCCTTGAGCCATTGCTATGAATCCTTGTGATGAGCATCTTAGCGAGTAGTGCCTGGGTTTGCTCTAGAGGATCAAAGATTTTAATTCCTCCTTTAATATTCAGTATAATTGCCGTGTCCCATGCGACCTTGGCCCTCGGCTGACCCTCCGTCTTGCTAGTCCATATGAAATTACAGACAAGAGCTCTAACTTGGAGTAATACACCCCGTGAGAAATCACAGCAACTAGAGAGATACCAAATGTTCGCCAGAATGACCTAGTTTGACACCAGAACCCGTGTTGCCAGTAATAGAGACGTATTTGACCAGGTGTTAAGCTTAGCTCTCACATGTTGAAGGACCTTCACGTCCTTGTCTACCTAGATTAAATTGCTTCCAAATGGGAAGCCTAAATATCGGGTCGACTGGCCTTTTTTGAGCTAAATTAAGCCTTTGTCTTCCCTCCAGTTCTACGACTTGCTGTGATTAGAGACCCACAGCGCACATGATTTGTGCCAATTCAATTTAGCCCAGAGGGTTGGCAGAAAAGTTCAATGACATAATAGGCTTTTTGAAGATTTTTAGGATTTCCTTTAAGGAAAAGTGCAGTATCGTCAGCAAAGCTTTGAATATGAATAGAGGTCCCATCAGGTAATTGAAGACAATGAATGTCATAGGCATCGTCATTCACCATATATGTGAGAACATCATTCTGCAAAAAATAAATAGAGGTAGGGCGCCATTGGGCAGCCTTGCAGTACCGAGCGCTGGACAGGAAAGGATGGAAGATTTTTCCCGTTGACTAAAATGGATGACTCTGCGTCTTTGTAGAGTGTAGAAGTCCAAAAGATCCATTTATCCGAGAATCCTAATTTTCTCATTGCAGTTTCTAAAAAGGACCAGTCTACCCGGTTATACGCTTTTTCAAAGTCCAATAGTAAGATGACTATGTCTTGATTACTTTCACACGCATAATGAATGGATTTTGTAGCGAGGAGTACGTTATGCATGATATTTTTTCTTTGACAAAAGTTGTCTAGGTATCTTGTACGTAGCCTGGGAGGATAGGCCGCAACCTATTGGCTAAAATCTTCGCAATCAACTTATATGTAGTGGGCAATACAGAGATCGGGCAAAAGTTTTTGATAAGAGTTAAGGTACCTTTTTTAGAAATGAGTCAGGTCAAGCCATATTTAATGGACTTCGTAATTTCTCCTCTTTCTAGTGACTCCCAAATGAATGCAAAAAGGTCCTCTTCTATATCATCCTATAGCTCTTGTAGAAGTTCTTTCGGTATAGTATCGTGCCCTGGCGTTTTATCTGAGGGAATATCCCTTAGCGCAATGGAGACCTTTAAAAATGATATCTCTACTCTTAAAGTGTCGTTCATAGATTCCATTACCAAGGTGGGTACACTAGAAAGAGACTTCTGTGTGGCTTGGAGATTATTCTCCATAGCTACATCATTAGTGTAGAAGTTTTTGCAGTATGACTGGATGTAATTTGCAATATCTGCCTCCTCTGTGATAGATCTTCCAAAATCTATGAGTTCTGAAATGATGGTCTTAGCCTTCTAGTCTGTATGGAATTCAAAGATTTCCTTAGAGCACTTGTCCCCTACTTGACGTATCCATTTGGCTGCCGAGGCGTTTTTAGTAACCTTGAGCTTCTATAAACGTTGATCCTCCAGTGCGGCTTGGGCTACGTTAAGTTTGGCCGAAGCATCTAAGTTCGACCAGTCCAGTTGAAGGGCTGCTTCGGCTTCTTCCACCTCCTTGAATCGATCAGCATAGAGTGCTCTAGCTTTTCATTTGTTATCCTTCAAAATCTAATCGCTAACTCGTCGCACTTGTTCTAGGCTACTGAAACTCGAGTGCCTATGGAGTGATCACCTGGAAAATGCATAGCATCTTTCCAGGCTGAGGTGAATATGTCCATTGCTTCTTCACTCCCAATCAGGTTCTTATTAAAGAACACATGTTTGGATGATAACCTTTTACGGAAAGGGATGGATAAAAATTTGGGGGCATGGTCCGAAATGTGGGCCAAATGTAGCGACGTCTCGTGTCTTCCCCCGTTGGAACGAAGTTTTGCAGAGGTATAACACCAGTCTAAGCATAACCAACACGGGGTTGGATTTTCTCGATGCCAAGTGAAACATTGGGAGCCAATCTTTCTATACTCTTGAGCGTAGTAAACATCTTCAGCATCCAAGACTAGTGCTAACCTCGACCATGCGTTTTGTTCTTTGTTGGTCATGTTTTTGGAGTTGAAGCCTTGATTTTCATCTCCATGAAGTTCCGTCATATTAAAGTCGCCAACGACTATCCAATCAGTTGTAGGAAAGTTGTGCTGGGACAACATATTTCAAAAGTTAGGTCGTGTGGTGGTGGTGGTGGGCGCATAAATATTCAAGATACCGACCATGGCCCCAATAACTGGAGAATCATGTATTGTGCACGTCATTCAACTAGAACAATGCTATCCACCAGCATATTTGAGAATTCTCTAGAGAGAGAGATTCCCGTGCCACCAGAAAATCTTGCACCATTTGCATCGTATAAAGCATTGTTCCAAATGCTGGAACCTCCCTTAAATTGCAATTGCACCGTTTCAGTAGAGAAAAAATGAACCTTCACATGGGCCCTCTAAACTCTCCTTATGGGACCCCTCCATTGCATTTAAATTGTACTTTTGTAGTGACCATTCCCCTATTTACACTCACCCTGTGATGTCAAGGGTGATAGAGGGGGTCGAATGTAATTGGAGCACGTAGTGTATGTACTCAAGTACTCTAGGGTCTGAGGTACAAGAGGGAGCCCTTCATGATGTGGTACCTTGAGATTCTATCTTTTTTAATTCAAGCACAATAGTGACACGTATGAATATTGTAGTTAAAAACACATGACCGAGACGCAATCATTCCTCCCACATGTGATCAAGTAATAAATATATGAATTACAAGGCTCCACTACGCACTTGTACCTAGTACTAGTAGAGTAGAAAATTCAATTAAAAGTATTCAGCCCTACAGGTACTGTATGTACCCTTCACCCAAGATACAGACATGCTTTTGTGTCCTTGCCCTACTCCATCTAGCCCTAAAGAAATAGGTGCCAATGTCCAAGCAAGGAGGCCCATTCAAACGTTCATTTTTTCTCTAATGGTGATTATCAGTCCTCCATTGGGTAGTAATGTTGCTGGAAGATAATGATATTTGGTTGTAGTAGGACTTTACGCTGGAAGTTTCGTGTCTCAAAACGCCTACGGATTCCTTGAATGCCCTGCCTTAAGATACGGACAATCCAGGAAGTAAGAATAAGGTCCGTAACTCTCATTCTGGTTAAACCAAAGTAAAAGCCTTCGACCAACCATAGTGTGAAACCCCCAAGGCCAAATTCAAAGTCAAAGCCTTTAATGGCCAAACCTTTGATAGAATAAAAATCTCATTAGTTTATCAAAAGAATTTGACAGCCTCTCGAGGGAGAATTTGGTTTCCATTCTCATCCGACCCAGTTCTCCCTCAAGAATTTGTCACATGGACGCTTAAATGGTCAAAAAGTGTTGCCATATAGGCATTTTGAAGGGCGATTGTCTTTGAACTTTGGCTTCTAGTGTGAAGGGTTGAGAGGCAAATTTATGGCTTTCTCGCAATGTGTTTGGTGGAATTTGACGGCCTCTTAGCTGCATGCGATCATTCCGCCAGATTAGGGTATAAAAAGAGATGCACCGGCCGGGAATCGAACCCGGGTCTGTACCGTGGCAGGGTACTATTCTACCACTAGACCACCGGTGCAAATCACGCATGTGGAAGAGGTTATCCCCCTCACACTGCCTCCCTCCTTGGGGGAGGCACGCCGCTGCCGGGGATCGAACCCGGGTCACCCGCGTGACAGGCGGGAATACTCACCACTATACTGTTAAATGCCTGTCCGGCTTACGAGAGTGAAAAGTGAACAACAGGCCCAAAGGCCAGCAATCCCAGCCATGAAAGACCGGGGGAGGGACCTCGGGAAAGGTCAACCACAGGCGAGAACACTCAAGCCTGGAAAGGAAAGAGAGGTCAAGCCTCACAGGAAATACTCACCACTATACTACAACGACTTTTTGCCTCGGAAGTCAACGGAAACTGTAGTCAGATCTAGAAGGCGTTGACTACCATCTCCGTATTCCTCGGAAGAAGATGTCTGCTTCTGTGATTTTTGATGCCATATTCTCTGTAGAATTCTATGAGTGCTGTATTCAAAATCATTTGCTTCAAGTCTCATATGACAAAAGTCATAATTCAGATACATTATATTGTGATGTCTCAATGCTTGTTTTGCTTGCAAATGAGTCCTATTTCAATCGCATGTAAAACCGCCAACTTAAGAAATATGACCTATTTTAACAAAGTTATTTATGAGAATTATTTTTCGGTCATTTGGAAGAAGATTTCTCACGGAATGCACAAATTTTCGCTATTGAATTCCTAATATTCAAATTGATACAAATTTTCGAAGTAAAAAGAACTTTGTGATCCAAATCAGACCTCTAGGTTTCTCCATGTCCACACCATGTACTAATTTTCACTCATAATGATACCCAAAACCACTAACTATTTCTTCGCAATGCTTGGCATGCCATTGGTCTACTTGAATAGTGAAATTGGTGGTTTTGAGTCTCAACTGTGGTGGCCCCAAGAAAGCTCTACATGTCGTAATTAAGGAGGTGGTGGTTTTAGGACATCCTACCTTACAGACCACTGCACACTATTTATCCCCTGAAGGTTTAATTCGAGTAGTACCTTTGAAGAAAAGGACCATCACATAACATTCATGCAGTAGTCTTCAAGAAGGGTGCCTTTTTGTTTCATCCACCTTTATTTATGGAGTGACCAGTGATTTGTAATTGAATGGGCTATTGAATGAGATAAATAATTATAGAACACTGTTGAATTGTGATTGAGGAATGCTTTGAATTACTGCTCACCATAATTGATTGATCTTGCTTAATGCCACGTGCCCCCATAGCTACTGACGTGGTGTGGAATATCCCACATCATTCTGTAGGAAAAAGGCAGCAGTCCCAGAGGCTACTGAATGTTATGCAATGTTTCCAGAGTAATGAAGCTATTACAGCCAACGTTCATTCAAGTATATGACACTCAAATCCGTGGTAACTAATATGTCACACACAATGGCAGCTATAATCCGTTAGTTTTGACTTTTGACTGCCTTCTGCACTTGAAAATGGCCAATTTTTGTGTCTCAACCGCAGAAAGTCAAGCAGCTGGAGATGCAATGGACTGTTTGCCGTACTCTGGAAATCTGGAATGTAAAACGTGGCCATTTTCCAGGTGTGTGATTAATGAATGTATGGACACTGCGGGTCGACATTTTCCTCCTGTGGTACAGTTAAGTAAACCCTTTAATACATTTAGCCCTCGCCAAATTCAGCAGTTTTGCAAAGATGCATTATAAAAAGCAACTGATGTATGAATGAAATTAAATAGTATTAGCATGTATATTTGTATATATTAGTAATATATTAGTGAATATTTAATTATTTGTTTATTTTGTGTTTACTTATTCAAAATGTTTGTAGGTACAACATCAAATATTAAGAAAGATAGTGTGCACAAAAAGGTAAATAACTCTTATTGTGTGACCCGCCACCCAACCATGGAAGTGAGATCTCGTCGATTAGACGTTGCGATCTCCTTCACCCACCAAGTCGCAGTTGTAATATTATTTGTCTACATACTTGGAATACCTAATTCAAGCTTTCTAAACAAGTAAACAATAATGTATCCAAATTATTTGCAACCACTGAAGGGTATTTGGACAAAAATATCATATTTTTATGAATGTTTAGAGAATAATTATATTATTTCATTTGCAATGTACATGAAGCATGGTTCCCAGTAAGAAAAGTACAGTTCTGTTCATTGTTCTATCAAAATGTACATAGTTTAGACTGTTTGGTAATTGCAGCTGGATAAGTCGGTATTTACAATAAAATAAAAATAATTGAAACCGAGTTTTAGAGAAGACTGAGTTCAACGGTTGTATTTGATGTTACTAGAGTACATGTTTCTATAAAGTTACAAATGTAGAAATATGTGAAATTTTGACCAAACCAAAATTGCAGACTTTAGTTCAAAAATGGCCTTGCAAAATGATGTCATAGATTTATAGAACCAGAAAAATTCAAGAAAACACTATGTCAAGAATATCTCATTTCAAATCTATTTCAACAAAAGTTACCCAAAATTTGTTAATATTTTGTTTGTAATCAAATTTAAAAAGAATTTTTGATTTTAACATTCAAATTCTATGATAAAGTAACCTTTCGAGAGTAGGACCTATCAAGTAGTACAAGACATCCCATGCAAAGATGAGTAAAAGTCATGAATTCTTTGTGTATCTTGAAATTTTTGTTGGTCATGAGTATTTTGTTGAAATTCTTGTAGATTGTAAGAAAAACATTTGATAATCTATTTACAAATTTCACCATTTTAACAATTTCAACTAAAATTTCTCACCATTTTAATTAGTGCAATAACTCCATGTTGCCAAAAACTTAGAACCAAAAACCTTATAATAAACATTGAACTGACTACTAGAGAATCTAAATTAATATATGATTTTGGTAATTGGAGAAACAAGGTTCTAGTTTGTCTTGGGCATGATTTTCCAAATGAAGTATGTTCATCTAAAAGCATCCAAACAAGCATCTAAACATAGTACTCCCTCCGTCCCAAAGTTAGTCATGTTTGAAAGTGCTTTTTTAAGTAGGTCGTATTGTAAGAAACATGATTAAAAAAGGTTCCAAATTATGTCACTAGAATGATTGAAGAACATTGCATGTGTTCATTGAAACCTAAATAAAATTAGCCTAAAGGAAGTATTTTTTACCTACTTAAAAAAGCACTTTCAAACATGACAATAACTTTGGGACGGAGGGAGTACCTATTAATAGGTTTCGTTGAGTCTTGTTGATCGTTTTGAAATTGAAAGACAATTCCAATGCATCTTAGATGTAGTATTTGGGTATCATATGAATAAAGTATAAATCATCAAAGCATTGGTTATAGATGTACCCAACCATGTGCATTTTGGGCAAGAATCTACAGGGGTGGCTTTTGTCCAGAGTTACAATTAGGTGCAGATACCTATAAATAAAGTGCAGATACCGCAAAACCTATTGGCCGAATGACTGGTGTTTGAATCTCAAAACATTGCAATTTAATCTCTATGAAGGTAATAGCCTGAAGCGTACGAAAGAGATGACTGATTTTTTTTTTATCACGAATCCTCAAGCAATTTCTTGGCCATGATAAGTTGTTGAGTGGAAGATAAAAAATCGGAATTTTGAATCGCGTTGGAAACAGTGATGGTGGTGGCTACTTTTGGCGCGTTCACCTGGAAAATAACGTCATAAACCATATTTAGCATAAACCAAATTCAGAGGACATCTCGATCATATATCACAAAGGAGAAATTCTCAAATACTATCAATCAAGGCCATATTTCTCACTATACAACTTAGGAACTGTACTAAAGATTTGAAAGTTCTAAGCTGGGATACAGTGAGAACAGAATACTATTCTTACACAGTGGCAATGACACCATTACAATTTTCATGACTAGAGCGCAGATACAAGGTTCAGTGATTACCCAAACACGGCCGTTTAGGCCTACAGCAATCTCGAATGATAAGCTCTTGCCTAATACTTCCAAGAATGGAGGTGTTGGCTTACTCAGCAATCTGACACCACATCAAATATTGTAAAGAAAATCCATCTCAAAGAGAGAGCTTAAGTCTCACAGCTATGGCATCAACAAGGAAACTGACATTTACAAGTTATGATTAACACATAATTTTCAGCAGATAGAACACTCACCCTCGTGCCAATCCCGTGCTGGTCTCAAAAACGTAACCTCCCTTCAAAGGCCCAAAGCCCGCAGATTTACCAGAGGCTGCAATAGACAAGTAAAACAGGAGGTTAGGAAATTGCTACTCGCCATCAATCTTAAGAAATGGCGAACTGTCTTCCAGTGTTGTGGTTAGCGTTTGAAGCAATCCACAAAACATCATAGCTCTGGCCAAATCCTCAATAGTGATTCACACCAGAAATTAAAGCAAGTTCCATAGAATCTACATCGACTGTTCCCACCCAAGCAGCTTACTAAAAGTCCTCACGTGTAAATGCAAGCCTATACACAATGAGCATTTTCAGAAGAAACATAAAAAACGTGAACTTGAATGGCCAGAGCAACTGATTAACCTCACCATCAGTACAAGAAAGCTCAGGATCACTGTCTCTATGAGCATTCACAACACGTGCATACACTGCTGCTCCAACCTGCGCTCAGCCATAAGATGGAAAAACGTTGAGAGATTAAACTACGTTCCATTTATGCAGACATTATGGAAATAAGAGATTTAAAGCAGTTTTTTTCAAATTAAAAATTAAAAATCGGAGGCAGAAAGATTCCAGCACTTGAGGTACAAGTCAGCCCTCCAAAGCTAAAAAGAAGTTTAAGCTGACATGCCTGAAGATTAGGAATGTTCCGCCGAGTGGCACCCTCGAAGGCAAGTATGGGAAGTGATGCAAATGCAGGACCACCTATGTCTATTAGAAACATCTGCACAAGGAAGACCGTCAAGCATACATTAGCAACTGATAACAAGTCAGCTTAAAGTAAGCATATACAATATAATTTCTCTTTTGTTATAGCAATTGTACTGATGAAATTCAATAGAGGAAAACAAGATTGCAAGATCAATGGATCTAACCTCAGAACGCCGGTCGACCATGATTCCTACTACTGTGTCCTCCACATTGGGTATATACTGCAAGATTCAATAATCATATGAGATAGTATCCTACATGGCCATTTCTAAAGTCGATGTTTATTAAAAGTGAAAATCCAATTAAATTCAGCGCATCAATACATGAATTCATCTAGATGCAGGAGCACAAACCCGTTTCTGAGAACCTTCTACCCAATATTTGTTGCTTTGCTTTTGAAATCGTAGTCTGCCCACCTTTGTTGCCAATATACTGTCGCCATCCTAGCATACCCAACAGAAGACGTTCCTCATCAGACAATCCAATGTTCTATTGGTCCAAGAATCTCAACAAAACATTTCACCGTTTCCTCCATCAAATTTCACTAGCATATCAAAATGATAAAAAAACTCCGAGTCAAAGATTTTATAAACCTCTAAAGAACCGAGATTTCATTGTTTCAAATCGAATGATCGTATAGTAAAAAATATACTTCAGATGGGACCAAATTTTAAGTGAAGAATATTGCATGTGTTGGCCACGACAAAAATAAATATTGAACAAAAGAAATTCTCCACATGACCAACTTAAAAGTACTTTAAAAAAATATATGAGGCCTAATAGGTCATCTCTTTTTAGAAAAATAAAATAGCAAGGTCATTACCTGTCGCAACCCACTGCCAACTCGCACAACCTTGTTGGCACTATTAAGATCCAGTACTATATCACCAGGAGCCTGCATATAAACGTCGTCAGGCTTGGGCATATTCTTACCGGAAAAATCTCCTCAATGCTAAACCCTAAACCCTAAACTAAATCTTCAGTTGCATGCATGTCCGATGGATTGGAACTGAAAATTTTCGGTTATTCATTGACCCAGAAAGAATAATCCGGAATGAATTCCATAGAGAAGTAACTAACCAACACTTTGGAGACGAACGGTGAGACACCAGTGGCAGCAGCAGGTGCAATGTCACCATCTTCCGTTCCGTCGACCTTCATCCTTCGAGCTGAGAATTCACTGGAAAGAAAAAATAAAAATAAAAACGCTGATAATGTTCCAACGATGACACTGCACACAAAGCAAGAGAAACCGTAAATAACCTAAAACTCTACTATAATCCCGTGCTCCCCGTGTACCCGTGCGTCACAAGCAACAAAATATCAATAGATACATAGGACCCTCACACATTTTCCAATAAAAACTTTGTGCAACGACTGTCAAGCAGGGTCCCCAGGGCAGGTAAACGAGGTACAGTCAAATTACAGTCTGCTAAAGCTGATTGAATCACTCGTGACACTGAAACACAAGAATCCTTCAAAACGCTCGATGCACAGCGTGTAACAAAACCCTAATTGGCCGCAAAAGCAATCTTTGGACCCCTTTCACTCCATTTTCAGAAAAAACGATTCACATTTTGAGTGCAATGCCGAGCGAGCGGAGGTTCAGGAGTTGTGACGAGCATAACAACAACCACAGCGGCAATTCAAATACTGCACAGCAGAGACGTGCCTACTGCGACACTCGTCAGAGAGTAAGTTACACTCCTGAATTGCTCACCTTCAGTTCCAGCCTCACAACAACAAAAAAAAATGCCGTGAACGATCCTCCGTCTCCCCGTCGGTCGTTAGCCCCTCGATCAGGCAGCCCTCAAAGTGTCCCGCAATTGCTCCAGCAGTTTCGTTCCAGTTTTGCACGATTGATTCAATCAGCTAAAACAACAGATGATCCTAAACGTAATAATTTGTGTCTGGGGAATCTGAAACTGCATCTAAACGAAGGTCATGACAACTCTGATTGATGCTCTGATGCTGGAACGTCGGCGTTTCCGAGCGGAAGAGTAAGAAACAGAGCTCCTATTGGAAAACGAAACCCTAAAAAAACCAGGCCGACGACCGCTACAACGACCACGACGGTTTGCCTTTCTAGGGAAAAACCCTCTCCGTCAATAATTTGTCTTTGGGATTTAAGTGCCAAAAAGCACCAAAAATAATCGGCGTGCATCAAGTGTTGAGAAAAAAAAAATTGAAGAAAAAATGGATGAACATGTCAGATTTTTTCAATTTTTGAAAATAATCGGATGAAATCGCCAGTTTTCGATAAAAGCCATTTAATATGTGGATGAGAAGATAGTTCTATCCAAAATATAGATGACCTAGTGGGACCCGTGCCGTTGAGCACATTAGGTTGCCTCCTCGACGGATTCCAACGCGGAACAGTCAAGTGAGACGAACCGAGCTGTATTGTATAATAGATATGAAAATATTTGGCTACAAATTTTTATTTTATGTCGCCACTTTAGCATTTTTCTAAAAACAAAAAAAAAAAAAATCCTGCTCTTTGTGATTCTAAGGTGAGTGGACTATAAACCAATACTTTAAGCTATGGGCCTATTTATAGTAATAGGAGATAGTGCTTCGAAGTCATATTAACTACTTTAACCCTTTATCGTCCAACCCTGTTATGAAGAAACCACACACTTTTGGTGATTTAGTTTTAAGAACTCTCTCTATTGAAATTAGGGGTATTATTAATAGTATTTTAGCGTATTAATATACGCATAGTTTAATCAAACAAGTGTCGGTTAAAGCTTGGTAAGATTGAAATGTTGGATTGAAATATTTTAGTGTGTGTTTGAACTGTATAATGTTCACTCAAAAAAAAGATTATGGAGGATGTGTGACTTCAAAGTTAAATAAGATTTGGGTTAAATTTTCAAAAGTGAGAGTCAAGTTGTTCAGCAATGACCTATATCAACACCTCTCCATTGCAATCTTTCATATCAAAAAGAGACTCAAACATAGTTATTGTGAATAGATAGAAACTCCGGTCCCTTTAGAGGCCGGCGTGAATGAAGTGTCCGTTCGTAATGCCAATGATCCGATGCCCACCGGACAAGGGGAAATTGGGACAATACTACTCTCCCCTTTCGAGGATGGACATTGTAGTGACACACTATGCTACTACCTAACTAGCCACTAGTGCCTTGAAGATACCGAACATGGTATCCCCAACAAAGGGCTTTGAGGTACCCATACAACAAGGTCCAAGGACCCCCCACCATAGTTGGATGGACTATGGTAGTGAGCACCACGCCAACATGGGGAATAGAACCCACAACCTCCTCATTGGGGGCCATGAGCCCCAACCACCAAGCCAAGGCCTGTGGTGCCTTAGTTATTGTGAATTTTATAAGTAGGAGTGATTTATCTATATACGGTTTAGGACAACATTTATATGCATAAATATGAAAAGAGTTGGTACATTGATCAAGATTGGAATACGTGCACTAATGGAACATGAACAAGAACACGATTCAAAAAATAAAAGAAGACAACATACTTCCAAACACAAGAAGTACTGCATAGTACATGTATTGTATTTGTCTGTATTTGTTGTATTTTGAGGTATTTTACAATGTTTTGGTATTTTGTAAATAGGTGTTTTGATAGTTTCACAACTCCAGAATAGAATTTTATTTTTGAATTGTGTGCCTGATACGAAGCCCCACATCTGAACTTCAAACATTGATGTTTGGTTTGGCATAGATCGTACGGGAGGTTGCAAAAGCATGCTTGTGCAACCACAATGTGGTTGTGTAAGCCGTAAAGGGTTAATGATAATTCATAGTGTGCAATTTTTATTCACTTATCAATAGTTAAGAATAAATTCAGAGTGTACAATTTTAATTCACTTATCAAGTTCAAAATATCCCTCTAAGTTGCATTCCATATGAAATTCTCCAAGTCGGGAGAGAGGTGAGGACGTTTAGGGGTTAACTTTGCCGCAGAGACGGATTATCATTCTTTGGTTGAGAAAACTACCATTTGGAAGCAGAAAAGTGCAGATGTTGGCTCATTCTTATCTCCTAGTTCCAGGCAGGACATGGCAAAATAGTGCTGTTGAATTTGATCGTCAGAGTAGTCAAGGAGGGTTCCATGTTTTGTGAAGAAAAAAAACTCTTTCTAAGTAAAGACCACAAAAAGGTCTTTATGCATTCATCAGGTATTGTCCTGTTAACAGGTCCTTTTTGCAACTCTCACCTTCCGTAGACTGGCTAAAAATATACTCATTTTGGACTATATATTATTGAATGTAGTAGAATAATAAAACTCGATTTGTGAGCGATCTAAGAAAGCCACCCCAAATTCTATTTTTAGCCAGTTTAGTTTTTCCACGGAGGGTGAGTTTTTCATACCCAACGTATTTTTGGGAGATTTCTTGCTTATTTCTTGGTCTGCAATGTGAGTTTGCTCACATCAACACTGAGATACTATCGTACTCTTCAAGCATTATCTTACTCTGCAAGCATTATCTTACTCTTCAAGCTCACAATTCTCATTCTCCATTATAATTCAACATTTTGCTCCGGAACACATGTTGCATTGAGTTACCATGTAGGGACTTATTTTCTTTTAGTGACTCTGTCCAGGGTGCTGTACTGTACAAGCTAATGCAACAGTGGTGAAGGACATAATCAAAGCTCAATATGAACAGTTTCACCACTATCTGTCAATGCAGAGCTAAATTATAGTTTGTACTGTTTTATTCCACAAAGGAGTGAATTTGAAGGCACTTTATATGCAGACCTCAATTCTATTGTACAGTTTCATTTGAAGGCTCTTTTGTGGAGAATTTGGCACACAACAAGAATGTTTTTTTTATTTTTTTGTGAATGCGATAATCTGTTCAGGGTTTGGAAGACCTAATTGAGAGTCCCTTATCTGGTTGTTGCAGGGAACTGTTGAAGCTGTTAACGACCTGACGTCTCAATTACGTCTTCCAAACCTGGTGGAAAATATTGCCCTTAGAATAATCATATTAGTTGATATTCTTCATGTTTTTCTGTTCAAAAAGATGGGTGTGGCATTTGTAACATCTACTGTTTTGCAGAATTCATTCTCATTCAACAATCTTTTGTGGAGATACAATGGCTTACAATGCTTAGAGCATGCCCAGCAAGGCTCAGCAAGTTCCTTGACCCGACGTCAAGATAAAGGGAAGTTGCTCCTTTGTTCACCCCAACAACAGGGACGCCAACCCCAAGATGATGCTCAATGCCATTAAATTTGGTTTCTCCACGTCAAATACTATTGTTTTGGACAGTGTTTTTTTTCTTGCACTAAACTTAATTAAGAGTTGTGGGGAATCCAATAGCCAACAGTTCTCTGAGAGCATGATGGGGCGTGGTTCACGATGCTCTGACAACAGGGAATAAGGTGTTGGCTACAACATAATACTGGATGGTGCTGGGACAAGCATGCAAATCCCTCCCACTATTCTCATGTTCCCCCAATTTAAAATGGCGTTGTACCCATGAATTCATCAAAACTGATGGGCTTGCTCTTAGGTGTCACAACCTTACCGCACCTTGTTCGCAACATTGACTTTTGCGCTACCTTGCAAGGTCAACTTTGCAACAAGTGATCAAACTTGACTTCTCTGGGGAGTCCCTTTGAACTGTGCCAAGTTTCGTCACTCCTGTGTGTGCCATGTCCACGGTAGTGTTGCACTTTGTAGAGTGACTGAATCTCTTAGTGCATTCATAATTAGCGACATTGCAAAGTAGGAATTATGCTCTTGCCTCTTTGAAATTGTGAGATGTTTGAGGTACTTCGATTCTAGGTTTCTGATTAAGTAAGTAAATACTTCAACTACGCTTCAGTATGAATGATCATTGCAGAGTCAACTAAACCGCATCACCCAAGCTCCCAGTGCTCCCAACACTACTAGCAAAGCAAAGGTGGGTCCATTCTCCGAAAAAACGTACCAAACATTCTCCAAAAAACGTACCAAACCTGCCTGCTTTTGGTTGCTTTTGAGAGTCCTTTGGAGAGTAGCTAGAGACAAAAAAAGTCATGATTTTCATTCAAAGAACAATTTTGTAGTGTATTTTTTTCAATTTTCATTCACATGATCATCATTCTCATTCAATTATCCCAAAATTTATACCAAAAAAGTGTATATCTTGTACTATATGTTTTATATACATGTTGGAAACGTTGACATATCACTTAAGTTTCATAATTTACTAATAATGCCTTGTAAAAAGCACTGAAAAGGCACTTATAACAACCTAAGTGATACGTTTTTTGGAGAATGGATCCAGGTGTCGCTTCTCACTCAAAACAGTGTCAGAGTTCACTGTACACACTTGTTTTACGTGACGAATTGCACTAAGCGAATCTTGGGCGCCTGGACAGTGAGTACGAAGTGGCGCCATTTGACTCACCTACCGAGTGAAAAGCGACGCCTTGTCCTTGTAGTGCAACCATATATAAACGATGACTTAGATCTAAGTCTGTACATTGATGACTAAGTTAGTAGAGATGCAGCGGCAAGCGCGGTGTGGCCAGCACAACCAGGCGATCACGCTTGTGCAGTGTCATGCCGTGGCCTTCCGTCATGTCCAAGTCCTGGGGTGCCATGGCTGGATCCGGAAACGCGAAGTCGAACGCATGCAAGAGGCTGGCCACTTGCAAGTGCATCGCGGTGGTGGCGAACAACATGCCCGGACACGAGCGCCGCCCCGATCCGAAGGGAAGCAGCTCGAAGTGCTGCCCTTGGAAGTGCGTGGATTCATGCGGTGCTCCGCCCAGAAACCTCTCGGGAACAAACTCCATCGGCTTCTCCCAGACCTCGGCGTCGCGCCCGATGGCCCACAGGTTCACGATCACCCGCGTCTGGGCCGGGATGTCGTGGCCGCACACTGTGGTGGCGTTGATGCTGCGGTGCGGGACCAGGAACGGTATTGCCGGGTGCAGGCGCAAGGACTCCTTCACGATGGCTTGGATGTACTTCAGCTCCGGAATGTCGGATTCCTGCGCTGTGCGCTCCCGGCCCACCACGCGGTCCAGCTCCGACCTCGCTGCGTTCAGCACCGCTGGGTTGCGCAGGACCTCCGCCATAGCCCACTCGGTCGTCAGCGCGATGGTGTCCGTCCCCGCCGCCATCGCATCAAAGATGAACGATATGATGTGCTCTTCCGTGTAGTGGTACTCTGAATTAGAATTCTCGAGCTGCAGCTCCAACAGCACGTCGAGCAGAGTTTGCTGTCCTTCCGAGATGGGATTCTTTTTCCGGACCTCCTTGTGCTGGCTCACCATGCTCCTGTAGAACGCGTCGAGGCGGGCTCTCGCCTTGCGGAATCGCGCGTCCAAGCCTTGCGGGTCGAACCACTTGGGCACGTTGAACACGTCCTGTGGGTGCACCGCGTTGAAACACGCGATGACCTCCACCTCCAGGTCCATGAACTCCTTCATTTCTGCAACCATTTGCGCGGAGGCTGGCTCTCCGCTGTGATGCTCCGCCCCCATGAGCCGCCGACAGAGCATCATGCGTGTGATCAGGTTCGACGACAAGATGTGCGTGTAAGTGCACACTTGGAACGGACCCGTCTCTTTGGACACTGCCCGCAGCACGTAGGCCATTTCCTCCGTTCGCATGTGCTGGGACGCTTGCAGCCGCTTCGCAGACGTGAGCTCGGTCACCAGAAGTTTTCTCAGGTGCTTACCCTCGGGCGTGAGGTCGTGCATAATCAAATCTGAAAATGACAGTCGAAGGCTAGGCGCATCAGAATAATTTTTATTCTAACCCTTAAAGGACAATAGAGTTATTTGTAAAGTCCCTCAAAACCTGAGTTTTTGACCTGTAATTTGGAAAGGACAGGATCAGCATGATTTCACTGTAGACCCAAAATAAAACACTGGATAGATTCAAATTTTTATTCATAAAAATTTGGAGGGAGGGAGAAGAATTGGGTAGTGGGGTGGGACCGTGTGTCAGATTGATGACGACCAGCTCTGGTCCATGAAAAAAGGAGGACAAAAGACCGGATGCCTTTACAAATAACTCTAATGCAAGCCCCTCGGGCTTGATAGTATTTTGGGAGAATTTTGCTCATAACTTCTACTCCATTGCACCAAATGGGTTTTTTTAATGCCAAACTGGATACCTTTGACGGATCTATACTTCTTTAGAATAGAACCAAAGTAAATTAGAAAGAGAATCATGCATAAAATGAAATTTAAAAAAGATTTTGGGTGTGGAATCGGGAAAGCATATGTCCTTTAAGGGTTAAACGACTAAGTAAATTCAACATTGAGATCTTACGTCGGTGGTGAATATATTGAAAAACTGTTAGTATGATTACAGTTAAATGACTGTGAGAGATTGGAATTCATGGAGGATCTGAATTTGGTTGCGGGTCACCTCCAGGAAGGATGAGTTCGGCGGCGCGCACCGGAGGTCTGGAGCAGAAGTTGGCGTCCTGGTTCTTGAGAATCTCCTTGGCTGCATCGGGAGTGGATGCGACGATGACCGGCTTCTGCCCAAACCACACTGACATCACAGGCCCGTACTTTCGGCTGAGATCCATCAAGCTTTTGTGAGGGTGAGTGCCGAGCAGGTGGAGACATCCGATGATCGGCAGCGCTGTCGGTCCGGGCGGGAGCTTCAAACTGCGTTGCTTGTTCAACCACACCCAGCTCACGTACACCACCACCGCCGCTACTGCCACCACCTGCACAATTACACATTTCATTTCGTAGCAAATTAAACTAGCCATGAATTCATTCAGAGTGTTACTTCATTCTAACATGAAGTCACTCTGTACATTTGGTTAATATGTGTAACTTAACGAGCAAATTTTCCTCCTTTTGGTAGGAACAATCACACGGACTTTGCTCAAGGAAATTATTTCAAGCATTGTATTTAACGTACCAAGAGAGCCTCAGTGGTGGACGCCATCATGTGCAGGACGAAGCTCAGGCTCTCCTAAACGCAACAAATCTTGATCACTGTAGCGATGGAGAGGCAAATTCACTAGCAACTTTTTGCGCACTTCACCGTATCTGAGGAGGAGCGCAAAGTCCCCCGGAGGTTTGTTTGGGGAAAATGCAACTGTAATCAGGCTCTGAAGCAATGGTCTGATATGGGCATACCGAAGAGTCCTTTTATAGTTGAAATCAGTCCCAACGGAAACATTGAATGAGTCCCTTTTTGAAACAATATAAAAAGTGAATCAATTGGACGTGCTTTTGATTTCTTATACCCGTGGAATACGCAAAATGCACGTAAAAATTGAAGGGTTTTAAAAAATTTAGAGGAGAACTTTTTGTCGGTATCATGGCTTTTTTGTGGGAGACTGGGAGTAACTGTTTAGGGCAATGAATACGGGCTTAGACTGTGCGGAATTCGAGAATTATAGTCATTAGTGGCCTTGGAAGACGTGGGAATTTAAACATAAATCATGTTGAATGAATTATCTGATGTATGTGGCATCAAGTGGCTAAGAGCATCTCTACTAGGAAACACGCCCAATTAGCAGTGTGTCAAGATGCTCTCTGCAGAAGAAAACCTGAAGTATCTTGTTAAAATGTTCACTTCTGTTGTCTACTATTCATGCTGAGCTAGCTGCGTACATGATTCATTATACTTGCACGCAGTTCTCATTTCTTTAAGTGAGAACATTCATTACAAAAATTATGAACCCAAGAAATGCCCGTGAATTTCGGCATTGCAAGCCTAAATCAAGATGCCTAGAGTGGCCTCTGCTGTGGTACAGTAATTTGACTTGAAACATCACGAGCTTGTGTGATGTACATAGCTAGATTCCAAGATGTACAACCTGACCACAGAGTCAAAAATAAAGGAGAGAATGTAGACCATGTACTTCATTTTGAATTAATTAACAACCATTTTTTCTAACTGAGGTACACAATGCACGGGCTTCCTCAAATAAAATAATAACCAACAATGTCATACGAAATGTTGGCCGTAAGCAAAAGCAGCCCTTCAGCCAAGGGTAGTTAGTAGAGCTTCATGCTTCAAGCCATGATGATTTTGAGCTTGCATCTTGAGCGGAAACAGGGGATTGAAATTGCAATTAAAATTAAAATTAAAATTGAAGTACAATTGAAGCAAATGAAAGGGGTTTACAAGTTTTATTCTGCTGTGGTACAGTAATTTGACTTGAAACATCACGAGCTTGTGTGATGTACATAGTCAAAAATAAAGGAGAGAATGTAGACCATGTACTTCATTTTGAATTAATTAACAACCATTTTTTCTAACTGAGGTACACAATGCACGGGCTTCCTCAAATAAAATAATAACCAACAATGTCATACGAAATGTTGGCCGTAAGCAAAAGCAGCCCTTCAGCCAAGGGTAGTTAGTAGAGCTTCATGCTTCAAGCCATGATGATTTTGAGCTTGCATCTTGAGCGGAAACAGGGGATTGAAATTGCAATTGAAATTAAAATTAAAATTGAAGTACAATTGAAGCAAGTGAAAGGGGTTTACAAGTTTTATTATGAGGGGGTCTCCTTGGGTTCATAATTTTTCTAATGGGGCATTAGGAAAATTATGAACCAAAGAAATGCCCGCGAATTTCGGCATTGCAAGCTTAAATCAAGATGCCTAGAGTGGCCTCTACTGTGGTACAGTAATTTGACTTGAAACATCACGAGCTTGTGTGATGTACATAGTCAAAAATAAACGAGAGAATGTAGACCATGTACTTTATTTTGAATTAATTAACAACCATTTTTTCTAACTCAGGTACACAATGCACGGGCTTCTTCAAATAAAATAATAATTAGCAGTGCCAAACGAAATGCTGGTGGTGAGCAAAAGCACCTTCTGAGCCAATGGTAGAAGAGCTTCATGCTTCAAGCCATGATGATTTTGAGCTTGCATCTTGAGCGGAAACAAGGGATTGAAATTGAAATTAAAATTGAAGTACAATTGAAGCAAGTGAAAGGGGTTTACAGGTTTTATTATGAAGGGATCTCCTTGGGTTCATAATTTTTCTAATGGGGCATTAGGAAAATTATGAACCAAAGAAATGCCCGCGAATTTCAGCATTGCAAAATTAAATCAAGATGCCTAGAGTGGCCTCTGCTATGGTACAGTAATCTGACTTGAAACGTCTTCGGGGGGATCTCACCCCGTTACGTTTTGTAACCACATGCAATACTGGGGTATTTAATATGGGGATATTTATGCACCTCTCAATATTTTTTCCCTCCCTATTTGTAGATAAAAATCTACTTTGAAGTTATTTTTAGCACCCTATATTTATTTGTAATTGTTTAGAGAGGCTAATTTTTGGCACAACATTTTTTTTATAAATCATACAAATACCAAATAGTGGACATAATACTATAGTATTGCGAAACCAAACTCCATGCTTCACCTAATTGTCTATGCTTACCCAACCCTAATTAAGCCTTATCTTAAAATTGCTCTACCAAAACTTGAGCAAAATCCTAATCACAAAGCCAACAAAGAAGAGATGAACCATGAAAGCTAAACCATAAACCTAAACACCCTTCTCCATGGAAACCCATTAGTGGAGGTCATTGCCCACAGATAGTATCGGAAGCCGCAGTGCTGGCAGTGTTGTCAAACTGTCAGTGCTGGCAGCGTCGGCAGTGCTGGTAGCGTCAATTGGCTCGACCCACGGAACTACACTGCTGACACCATGGTGGCACCATTGGTGCCAGCGTGTAAAGCGCGCGGTTTTGCTTCAAATTTTCAGCACGTGCCAAAGGCAAATGCCCCTTTGCTACCCCAGATTTCTCCTAATGGTGGTCACTCTACAACATCAATCTCCACAGAAAGAAACCCTATAAAATGCTCACAAAAAGCGTAAGCTTGACGATCAAGGACTGTAGTTGTGACTAAACCAAAACCAATCACAGGAAGCAGTTGAGGGTGACGGTGGAGGTTGTCAAGTTCTAGGCATCCAACATGGTCCCACATATTTAGTGTCGTTGCAAAACCCAACAGCTGTGGAGGAGCGCTAGCACAGTCCTTTCCCCAACAAAAATCTCACGACATTTCCTTCCATACTAACGTATTTGATTCAAATTTGGACAAAAACTACACACTTCTTCATCCAAGTAGTCAAACCCATAATTATTCTACTGATCCTACTACATACTTTTAGAGGGATTCTATATCAATGACCCTATTTTTTTCTACTGATTACTAAAATGGAAGAATGATCCACCACCCTATTTTACATATAATTATGTAAGGGACATATTTCCAATGCTATAGTAGATCTAATGAAATTATAAATTATCCTTCACAAATTAAATTGTGATGTACATAGCTAGATTCCAAGATGTACAACCTGACTACACAGTCAAAAAATAAACGAGAGAATGTAGATCATGTACTTCATTTTGAATTAATTAATCAACATTTTTTCTAACTCAGGTACACAATGCACAGGCTTCCTCAACTAAAATATTAACCAGCACTACCAAATGAAATTCTGGTGGTGAACGAAAGCAGCCTCTTAGTCAATCGTAGTAGAGCTTCATGCTTCAAGCCATGATGATTTTGATCTTGCATCTTGAGCGGAAATAGGGGATTGAAACTGAAGTTAAAATTAAAATTGAAGTACAATTGAAGCTATTTAAAAGGGTTTCCATGTTTTATTATGTGAGGCAGTCGTTGGGTTCATAATTTTTCTAATAACAAGACTAAATTAGCTTGCATGTTCTCACCCTATAAATGATCCACCAAGAATCTTAGTTATCCAAGTCCAAAATGCATGGAATTCAGAGCCTAGTGCATCAATGCGTGCACTAGTAGGAAATGAGTCGTTTTTCACTTCCTACAAATGAAGAAGGAATGAAACCACGCTAGGCACATGGGTTGTGTTAATGTTGGTGAATAGTTTTGGTCATAAGAAGACAGCAATATGGGTATAGTATTGAGCCACTATTCACTATTCCCATAAAGTGGGGAATGAAAAAACTACAGATCTACTACTAGTGGCGTGACCGTCACAGCTCATCGAAAACAGAAGTGGCATCCAAACACTGTAGCAATTTACACAATTGATTAAACATTGGGTAATCACAACTTTGATTTTTATTATGCATGAAGAAGTTCAAGCTCTCTCTCTCCTTCTTCTTCTTCTTCAATCTTTTTTAAAAAATTTGAAATTTGAAATTTTGAAATTTTTTTTTTTTAATTTTTAATTTAATTTTTTTTTAAATTTTAAAAAATAATAATTTAAATGTTTGTTGTCCGTGCTTCCTAACATGATGGACATTTCAACCGTACGCATAGGAATCTGAAGCATAGCCGAAGGTAGGGAGGCTGCACCCGTAGCGTTGGCGACAAGGTCGAAGGTAACAATCATGGATTTCGATTAAGAATTCAAGGCCACAACGACCGTGGTAGCTTATGGCATGATTGTGAGCCTTGCAGGAGGTATGATGCCTGGTCGGATGATTGAAGAGGGCAATGCCTTGGTCTTGATTTCTTCGATTGTCTCGAGATTGGAAGCGGTGTACTTGTTTGAGTGCAACAACGATGACGACCCCCAATGGTTTGCTTGAGAGACTCACTCAACTCCGTGGCTAAGTGGCCTCTTGAAGCAGTGAAGGTAACCTAAACCACATGAAGTAAGATCCTTATAATAAGACGTTCTATATATTGGTGAGGAATAAAAGCCGTTAATGCTAGATAGTAAATTTGTCTAAGACTGAACAGTAATTGGCTTTGTACTAAGAGATTCACTACTAAATACAAATGAACTCATTCACATTTTTCTAAACTCACATATGTGTCTTCTATTGCATCTACTGTATTGCAATGTCCAAATAGTAGATCATTATGGAAACCTAGTTTTTAGTCTGTTATCTTAGCTGCTACACCCGACGACGTATGACTACAACACGTCATAATTTCCTGTAATGACTAGGGAAACATGACTGCAGTTCACGTCTGACGGTAATGCGAATCTAACACAACATAGTCACAAACAGTCAAACATTGCACACAAATCCCAGTAATCTGACTCTCAGTCACCCACTACATCACTCTATGAAGTCGTACAACGAGATATATATCAGCAATAAGTACGAGTCAAGTAATGTTCGTACTTCATCCAATATTGTGACTGGAATTAGTCATCTACCTTTTGCATTAAAACTGAAATATAACTGACTATCTGAAAAACATGACTGGAAGCAGTTACAAAACTAGCAGTAACATTCCAGTTGGACAGCCACATTGGTTCAAATACGACTTGACACAGTCATATTCCACGTCAGCAAAAAATATCACTGGTAGTCACATTCCACATGGCCAACATTTTGAGCCAAAATGTGACTTCTCATAGTTACATTCCACATCAACCTAAAATATGACTGGCAATCACATTCTATGTGGTGGTGCCACGTCAAAAAATATATGACTCAACAGAGTCACATTCTATGTTAGCAAAAATATGACTCAACAGAGTCACATGCCACATAGGATTTTTCCTTCTTTTGCCCGGACAGATCAATGAAAGTAGCGGTCTCTAAGGCCGATCAAGGCTACCTAACATTCGATGACGTGGCACACAGATTCTGTGAATGTATACGCTCCAAGTTGTATTTATAAATGTGACTGGGTGTCCGAAGCGACTTGTCGGTAATAAGCCCGCCCAGTCACCACGCGCGTCACATTCTGAAATTCTTGCGACTTGCACAGTCACATTTTTCGATTTTGTGATTGCGCGCAGGCATAAACTGCAGTCACAAAAAGGGCAGTTTCTTGTAGTGCTAACAAACGAATATCTAACAATGTGTTTTGCATTATGAATTAGTGTAGCGAAGTCGATGATTATGTGAAAGATACAAAGATCAACTTGTGGAAAACAAATGTTTACATTCCAGGGAACCTCAAGCCCATATTTGTTATATTGAGACTTTTTGCACTCTCGGATTTATCTTGGACTCGAAGATAAACCATTCTATCCCTCCACTAGTATTTTTTTATTAATAGGTAACAACACCAACTTTTAGAATTTCATTATAGAATCACTATAATTGAGCTGTTAGTATTATTTTTTGGTTTTAATCACTATTTTTAAAATGAATTTTTGAATAACTAGCATTCGTCTCAAAATTTGCAAAAAGTCTCAATATAATGAATATGGCCTTGCCAAGGGCCTTGCCCCCTTTCAAACACCTTGGACTAGAGACGATTCTCTCAAAGTGCAAGCAATGTGAAATAGACGTATTCATTGCGTAATCAATAATATACAGTCATGGCTTTAAAGACAAACATTAACAGTTGGAACGCTGAATTAATATGATTTTCTGCTACATTAGTTATAGTGGTATTGTTTTTCATGACGTGCTAGGTGATAGAGACCAAACTAGAAAGAGATTGACTGTGGAACGTGGTCACCCACATGGATTCCTCACCACATGTCATGTACTCTCCAATGGTCCTTGCCACAACCATGGATCATATGTATTTAAAAAAAGATAGAGAATTATAAGTCAGAACCACAGTGTTCTTTGAAACACTGTTTGCCAAAGTTCAACATTCAAACATTAAAAAAGAGCAATGATCACAACATACAATAATATGTTCATTCAAACTACTGAATGTAGACACAAAAGATGGCATCCTTATCATTTTGCCCGAGTACATGGGTCATGTATACGTAATGCATCATATTTGTAAAGCAAAAATTTGAAATGCCATTCTGACACCCTGCAGAGGAAACTCACGTGACAGGGAAGCAACCTCACAAAACAGAGGATATTATATCATCACAACAATCAAGGTTGTCTGTGTCCAAACAATGAACTACTATATGGCAACAAACTGGAAAATGAGTGGTCCTTCTCTAGGTTGTATCACCAAAAAAATAATAATCCTAAGAGTAGAACTTGGTGCAGAATAATGCGTGATGACCTAAAATGAGTATCCCTTCCAAATATAGTGTGATTTTTGAGAAATGTTTTTTTTGGCAAGAAAAAACATTGAAAATTTACCAAAATTAGAGAGTGTCATTGGCATCTTTCATAGCTGCAACTATGTACATGGTGTTAAAAACGGAATTTCTAACACATATGAAATGAGTTACACATTATAAGTCACACTATGTGAGATGCGTAAAAGTGGTACTCATATTAGGCCATTCCCCAATGTTGAACTGGTATGGCATCTTTGTATAGTGAAACCTTGGACAGTGGTTCATTCTAAGTACCCGTTTCAGGATCTACTAGTTCTCAGAATGACTCTGATTCATTCATTTCTCCGAGAACCGTGTAATACCAGTACGACACTGGTGAAGAAGCACGATGGCACTGATGCAAAGTATTTATATGAGAGAGTTTCAGCGTTTCTATGCATCACTGATCACTGCGATCACATCGATCAGACCCTCCTCTCTGTCACGCTCCACATTCTTTCAGTATCAGGAAACTTAAGATCCAGTGAATGCTGTTTCTGTTTCCATCTTCAAGAATACCTTCGCTCACTCACTCTCCGAACGTGGCTCTGTTGATAGGAGTGTGGTGTCTCCAACACTCAAGGTACTTTAGTTGCATTAATCTGGCCTGCTGTCTATAATTGAGTTTGTTTATGGCAAGCATACTTAGTATTCAACAAAGCTGTATTATCCTGTATTGAACTCCATGCATGTGGTGATGCAGCTGCTCCCAGTTTGACTGTTTGAGGTTCCCATATGTAAGAGTGACGACGAATCAATGCTGAATTGAGTGCAAATGTTCACGCATGCCTCAGCTCATGCTCACAGCTTGCCTCATGCTCACAGCTTGCCTCATGCTGATAGCTTGCCTTGTTTTCATTGCAGAAAGCTTGCACAGACTTTACCATACTCACTTGCCAGAGATCATCGTTCATGTGGATGACGAGTCCTCAAGTCCAAGTCTCACACGTACTCAGTAGAAATTAAGATATTTATCATTACTCTAGCGGGGCGTCAGTTTTGAAGAATAGAATCTAAACTATTTGGCTTGCTTGCGTGCTTACTGTCAAGAGTGTTTTGACAAGTAGTTGCAATGGAGCTCATAGACGTAAGTCCAGCAGCCAAGATTTCGTCCACCCTGGATGATGAGCAGAGTCCACCCAAGTTGCTGTCCATGATCATTGAAGGCCTCCCGGCATTACAGCAGTCCAAGTATACGGACGAGGCAGAAATACTCTTGAAGCAGTACACTGATCGCAGGCAGAAGATTGTTTCCTTCGACTCGTACTGTCGAGTTGGTCTTTCTGCTGCTAGCTACATGCACCCTGGAGCAATTGATGCGGACCGCCTCCTGGAATCGGCCATTATCTATGCTTGGTTCTTTCTGGTGGATGACATATTAATTGACAGCCCCGATGAGTTTCTTCTGGGACAGTATGGCATTGACCACAGCGTTTGTGAGAGCCCTCGCCGAATCCTGGAATATCTCGAACACTTGGGTGCGGTTTTTGCTCAAGAAGTGGTGCCCCAGAAGAATTCTGCTATTGAGGTGATCCTGTGGGAGAATGGCCACAAATTCTGGCAGACGTCCAATCCAGAATGGTTCAGTGTTCTTGTTGCAGGTGTTCTTGAGTGCCTTCATTCACTTGGTGGAAGCGAGGTTGAGATTTCAGCAGGCGATAACTCATGTGTCGAAGTCCTGGAGTTGTACACCACCATGCGTATTGGAAATATAGGTGGAACGTTCATTCAGATGATGACGGAGTATACCAGCAATGCCTGCCTTCCATGTGAGATCCGTGCACATCCATACATGCAAAAGTTAAGGACCGCAACCTCCATCCACCTTGGCTTTGCCAACGACATCTACTCGTACCACAAGGAGAGCTCGCTGGAAGGAAACCCGCGCAATATCATCACAGTTTTGATGAAATCTGAAGGGCTGCCTCGTGTCCAAGCCATGCATGCCGCAATTCAGTTGGTCAACCAATATGCTCGCACCATCTTGGATTTGGAGTCAGCAGCTTGGAACTCCGCCTTGCAGCAGCACCTGAAAGATATCAAAGCGTTAATTGCTGGCAATATTTACTATGGGTGCGTCGACAAACGCTACAGGCATCCTGATTCATTTTTTCCAGAGCAGAGAGATACGACCGTGAGTTGGAAGGCCTGTTCTCCTGTGGGAGCTTGAGGACTGTAGTTTTCTTCAATCATCTATTATACAATATAGGACGGTTTGTCTCACTTGACCGTTCCGTGCTGGAATCCGGCGAGGAGACAACGCAAGCTCAATGTGCTCAACGGCACGGGTCTCACTAGTACTTAACATTATTAACTAGTGTGTTCTTCTAAAAGTAGTTTCAGAGCTCCTAGCTCTTCATATGTGGTACTTTTGTTGGGAGGAAGTTAGGGAGACTCTGACTTCTTCTTATTTTCTTTCTTTTTTTTTTTGTTTCTTTTTTCTTCTTTCTTCTTTTGAACAGAAGAAAAACACAGACCCTCAACCCAATCATGCAGATGGAGTGTCTTTCCTCAATAGTGTGTGTAGAAGTAGTGTGTGTAGCTTGTTAAGGCTCACAAAGGCAGAATATTCTACCTCTGGCCTTCAACTATGGGAGAACTTCTTGTCCTCCCTTAATAATGTTATGTAATTATGTTGTTGTGTGCACAACTATAATTAATATCAGTTGAAACTATAAATGCCTTGTAAATGTCCAAGGTGCTTCTATAGATGTGTTATAAAATATGTATTGCGTGGATAATTTTATACCATGATACTAGCAAACGAAAACTACTAATGTTTGAATTTTGGATATCATGCATAATTTGGTTGATTTTAAATGTTATTTTGTTTATATACAAAATTAATGGGTTTATAAACAATATATTATATAGTTTACACCTTCAAAACTATCTAACTTCAAGTTGCAAATCAAGGAATTTTGTGTTGTAGATCATTCTAATAAGATCAAAATACATGATACAATTGTGATGAAAGAAATTGCAACAAAGATAGAATTCAGTATGTATTCAATATTGTTCAGGCTCATTGCATTCTATTAAAATATCCAACACTAGAAGCTTTGAAGCTTTTAGCCCTGGGGCTAAACTGGCTGGGGGAGGGGGGGGCTAAACTTCCTGGTAGTTTAGCCCCGACTAAACCCAAATCTCTCCTTTTTAGCCCCGGTTAATTTGTGTTTTAGCCCTGGCTAGTGGTACAAAGAGGGGGCTAATGGTACAAAAAATTTAGCCCCCCCCTCATTTTTCACATAGAACACGCAATTCGCTATTTACGCACTTGGCCAAGTGCGCTCATTTCATAAGCATATTTGACTTTTAAAAAGTTGGTTAAATAGTTCTCTGAAAAAACATCAATGTTGTCTTTCTTCAATCCCTCACATTGTAAACAAATAATCATTTTAATTATTTTTTATTTTTATCTTTATCTTTTCTTTTATCTTTTCTTATTTATCTTGATTTCTTTTTTGTCTTCTTCTTGTCTTTCTTCTTGTCTTCCTTTTTGTCTTCGTTGTCTTTTTTTCCTTCTACTTTTTTTTCAATTGTGGCTGCTGAACCCTGAGCAATGGTAGCAAACCCAAAAAAAAAAAAAAAAAAAAAAAAAAAAGGTTTTTATTTTTTTGTTTTTTTTATTTTAAAATTTTAATTTTAAATTATTTTTTTTTGGGTTGGCCGTGGGCGCTACTGAACCCTAAATGGGAGCTGCCCAAGAAAAAAAAAAAAAAAAACTTTTTTTTCCTTCTTCTTAGCCGTGGGGTGCTGCTGAACCCTAAAGGGTGATAAAGATAGAAATGAAGTAGATGGGAGGGTCTTTGGGTGCACGGCCCCGCACCTAGGGCTAAAAAATAAATAAAAAATAAAAATTTGGGTTTGCTCCAATAGCTCAGGGTTCAGCAGCTGCAACTGAAGAAAAAGTAGAAGAAAAAAAAGACAACGAAAACAAACAAAAAAGACAAAAAGAAGACAAGAAAGAAATCAAGATTAAAAAGAAAAGATAAAAAGAAAAGATAAAGATAAGAATAAAAAATAATTAAAATAATTGTTTGTTTACAATGTGAGGGATTGAAGAAAGATAATAATCGTTGGTTTTTTTAAAAAAAAAGTTAGACAAAAAAATTATGCGTTTGGGGACCAAGTGGATGATTATATAGCCAAGTGTGTAAATAGAGAATTGTGTGTTATAGTGCTAAGGAGGGCTAAAGAGGGGGCTAAACTACCCCAGTTTAGCCCCGGCTAAACTGATCAAAGTTTCCAGTGTATACAGTTCTAATAAATCTCTCAACAATCAGATCGCGTTGTCGTAGACACTCGCTGGAACTAATGTCCGGCTGACTATTAGCAGCTGCCGGTATCCAGGGCCGCAAGGTTTGGGGATCGATTTCTGTGGAACCCGTAATTCTTACTGCGCTCAAATTGGAGGTGGCGCACCGGTCGACCGCACTCCGTTAAAGGACAAGCTATTTTATGCGTTTTGAGAGAAATGCGCAGCTCATCAATTTAAAGTGAAAATTATTTTACAATTTTATTTTCACTTTATTTCCTGATACGGTTACCGTAACAAAATACTACACTAGGAAGGCAAGGTTGGTAGAAAATAATTCCCGATAAAAATGCCGAAAAAATAAATAAATCTATTAAGCATTTTGTCGAAATCAACAAAAACAAAGTCAACAAAAAGCCGGATAAAATAAAAATAAAAACATATCACTCTAAGAGAATTGCAAACACAAAATAAAATAAAACATTTAGGCGCCAGAAAAAAATTAATGCTAGCTATTAATAGCCAAATTCTTAATAATTATTTTTGAAAGTACTGACCTCCACTGTTTCAACTTTAATAAAATATTCGACATGAAAGTGTCAACCCTACCTTCCACGTACGGTACTGTATTTCCAATATATTTTCAGTAAGTTTGACCGTTTAGCCCTTTAGCGCGCCACCGTCCATATATTGGACGACAAACAGATCTCATCTAGAATGAACAGTTTTCATTCATCCAAATTACTCCTGGTCCTTGTGCAAATTGACTATTCTTTGAACGATTTGGATCTTCAAAATAGGTTATTATGAATTTTTGAAAAATAACACAATTGGTTTATATCAAGTTTAATTCATTCTTAGTTCAAAAAGTGAGACCTCAAACATGATTTTCCAAAATAGGTAGAATCAAATAATGGAAACCATCTTGTAGGACATGTTATTCCAATTTCATTACAATTTTGTGAATTGTTTTTGTGTTCATTTGGGATTCATAATTGAATTTCAAGAGAAAACCTTTCAAAATTAAATAAAAAATATTAATAAAAAAATATGATGCATCCATTGTTCTCGATTCAAAAAAATAAATTTTAATTTTAAAAAGCATAGCTAAATTTAAATTGTGCACAATTCTACGATAACATCAAAATCATAGAAATTAGCACTTTGAATCCAAAACTCCTTGTATATGCTATGTTTGCATTAAAGATTTGACAAATCATGTTTTACGATGGCTTGAATGCATAAAACATGTGAAAATGGAAATATGTATATTGTAGTACCATAGCCGGGTTGCCAAAAAATATTTCAAAAAATAAAAACATAAAAATCGGAAATTATGAGGACAAAAAAACGAAAAAAGAATAAATTATTTCTAGCTATATGTGCTATTCTAAACTATGTTGGGTCATTTTATATCATTTTTTTAAATCATTTTTTGCTCAAAAACGAAAACCAAGAGATTTATTTTTTGAAGAAAGACCTTTATTTTTCAAAAAATATTAAAAAATTCATCCATGGGGTGGCGACCCAACTATAGTACTACAGTAAAAAGATGATAACTTGAAAAGAATCAAATCACTACACTAAATAGTGTATTTAGTGTGAGGCACTGTAATTGCGAACATCACTCTAAATATTAAAAAACCTACTTTTGTAAAAACACTAAATGTGAATTCTCACACTATTTATGAAGAATAGTAACGTTTTGACATTGTGATCTTTTGAGATATGGATATTTAGTGTGAGTAAGGAATGAAACTTGAGATGAAAGTTTAGATGGAAAAACTGAAATTTTAGAAATGGAATGAATCAAATTGGATGATAACTGAAATCATAGAAAGAGAGGTGGCGACGCATGTAGCCGCCAACACTAATTACCAACAAATTGACAATTAGTGTTAGACAAGTAGTAGGGGTAAGCACATTATTCATCACCTCACACTAAATACACTATTTAGTGTAGTAGAAAAAACGGCACTCCCTAGGGACATGCCCACGCAAAATCATTGTGCATGCGTGGAATTGGGCACCACTTACCTGGGCATCTCCCTCAGCAGTGCCACCTTTTCTACTAGTGAAGTGTGAAAAGCAGGGTTGAGTTTTTTACACGTTTCCTCCGTAATGGCACATATCTACGTCACACAATATGATTCTCAGACCTCCCTATTATCACGCATGAGTACTTCCCATGCAAACAATCGGACTGGTCAGCAGGGAAATTGACTCCGTAATATCGCAGCTCCCACACTTTGCCAAATCAGCACCAAACCAGGGGATGGGCTTCTTTGATGACTCACCATCTCAGGCTACAACCGCGCTTACAACCGCGCACCTGCGCCACGCCAACTAGAAGCTCCCCTCTCGGAACTGCGCGGTCGACCGTGACCGCGCGGTTCTCCTTGTTGCCAATGCATAAAGACCTTCTCATTTTTGCTGGTGATTTCGAAGCCGGCCTTTTCTGTCAGTTTGCGGATTTTGAATTCGATCAAAGGTATGTACATCTTCGCCAATTTCTTTCCTACTCAGATTTTTTTAACTACGGTAGTAATTATCTCAAGCTCTAGATATCAGTGTGTTGGCTTCTTCAGAGCTCCAGCTTTGAATGTGTAACAAGTGTAGTAATAGTCTTTCAAGTGTGCAGGGTATTAATTTTTGAAGAATCATGTCATAACACAGTCTAGGTTTGAGTAGAAATGGCTGTATCCACTTAGTTGCGCTTCAATTCTTCTCGGGGTACCTACACTCAAACCTCTTTAACCCGTAAGCTAGTGGTGTAGGAAAATTGGACCCTCTGCTGTAAATCATTTGTTTGTTTGTGTGAAAATGACTTCAGTTTGACACGATCGAACGCTCTTGATCTTGTAGTACAGAACAAGAGCTTTAAAATGATGTATTGCAATCAGAGAATCGAGGTAAAATGAGAAATTGCCACCGTTGCAAAGTTCAGTGATGCAGATGGCCATATTTGGCCATACTTTGAATTTCAACGACAGTGCGGCATGTGTGCAGCATCAATTAGAACTAAGAATCACGTCGTTTTAGAGCCTGTCACATATGCATAGTTTGAGTGTGTGACAACTTTGCTTTATCTATCAACAACACTCACTCTGTAGATATTTCAAAGGCTTTCGATGAATCTAGAACCATCTCTTGGTTGAATGCAAAGACTTGAGCTGACTACACCATCTTTGTGGATTGTGGTTGTATGAATTGCAGAATTTTAGGGTTTCAGGCCTGGAGATGGGTCCGTATTTGAATCAGGACGATGGCGGGGGCTTGCGGGTGGGATATGTGGTGGAGGATCACGAGCATGATAAGGCGCCATTGATCGCTAGCCTGCCTCTGTTACAACATGCCGACCTCGAAGACAAAGTTGTGCTCCTTCGTGTGGACCACAATGTCGTCAAGAAAGGTAACTCTCCTTCTCTTGGTGGATTTGTTCCTCGGTATTAATGTCCGTGGAATGTCAGTCTAGCCATGGCCACCTGAAACTTGTTTGAATTGATTCCGCCATCGATCGCCCTTACTATTCTCGTATTTATAAATTTGAAGTTGCTGTGACCTATCCCTTTCCAGCAATCACATTTCTGACTGCCATTTCCAGTGTTGTTGAGCACTTCATGAGACATTCTAGAGAGAGACTTGCATAGAGAGAGACTTGCACATGTGAAGAGAATGTCGTAAAAGAACACTCTATGAGAGTCTAACACGGCAAATGGGGTCTGACAGGAAAAGTATTGGATCAATACCGTATCGACGTGACATTGGCGACTATGTACAACATTATTGAACGCGGTGGCAGGTAGGCTTCTCAGTTACGGTGTTATGTTGTTTCAATATTAGTACAGGGCTCCTTTAACTTTTGTAGCAGCTTACTATATTTGGTAACATTTTTGCTCATTCTGACATTTGTTTAAAGAAAATCCTACATTGTTGTTTAAACGCTCCTTAACCAAGAATTTTCTCGTCGTGCAATTTTTTTCACTGAGGCTTCTTGGCTACTACTTTAGCATATGGGTCCAAATTTTATATCACTAGAACTAGTGAAGACCATTACATGTGTTGGTCAATAAAGAAGTAAATTTGAACAAGAGGAAGTCCAAATAGGACCTAATCAAAATTGTTCAAAAAACATGGATGCCCAATTTGGGATTCTTGGTCCTTAATGTGGTTAGTTAGCAATCACAAAGAACTCTGAGATACTTGTGAGGAAGATTTTGAACTTGTGCATCGTTGTTGGTCATTTGGCAGGCTCATTATAATGACTCACGTTGGGCGTCCATACGACAAGAAGTCCAAAACCCTGACTGTCAAGCAAGATGATGCTGTGGATGCAGTCGTCGGCTACTTGCAACGAAAGCTGCGCATCAAGTTTGCGGTACCCAAGTTCCATGTATTTGAGAAGGAGGGGATCCTCGACATTGATACCTCCATCAACTGGTTAATCCATGATCTGCGAGCCCGCAAAATTGGTGGCATTTACCTACCAAATACTCGCTGGTTTGCAGTAAGTACCAACACACTAGTAGGAAATGTGTCGTTTTTCACTTACTATAATTGAAATAGGAATGAAACCGCGCCAGGCACATGGGCTGTGTCAGTGTTGGTGAGTGGTTTTAGTCACAAGAAGACAAAAATATTAACATAATATTCGGCCAATATTCACTGTTTCCACAAAGTCGGGAATGAAAAACGACAGGTCTGCTACTAGTGACAGTCTTTCTATCACTACATACCACAACTTCAGGGCTCAGCATGTGTTGAATTTCATCTGTAGGACTTATAGCGTTATGAAACGTGCATGTATTTCGGGTACAGAACATTCAAATACTTGCAGCTTCACATTTAACTGGGAACTTTAACCCCTTAAAGGACCAAGAAATCATAGTTTTAGGATGACGAATTCAATCAAAAAATATAATTCAGATTGGACCAGATTCTATATCAGTGAAGAACATTGCATGGGTTGATCAAAAGAGAAAGAAATTTGAATAAAAGGAAGTCTACATATTACTGTTATCTTTCTGGAACTGTAAATAATTCATGATGTTCAACGTGGGTATTTTATTTAGGGTGAAGAAGACAAGGGTGAGAAAATGGAACGCCTGGCAGTGCAACTAGCTGGGCTAGCGGATGTGTATGTGAATGATGCCTTTGGCTCATGGCAACCACATACATCTACTTACCATGTGACCAAGTACCTGCCCTCCTTCGCCGGCCTTTGTATGCAGGTGAGTTCATGTATTCATGGGTGTGTTTCATGAGATTGTTCCAGGCCACATTCCATTTCATCAGGAATTTAGGACCCAACGGATTTTAAACGATTTCCATGCCACATCCAATATTTCGTGGGTTCCTACATTTTTTGCACGGATTTTGTGCTAATTTCGCACGGATTTTACACTTTGTTAGATAACGAAAAGAGTGAATGTAGAATCCGTGCGGATTCAATGTAAAATTAGTACGAAATTTGAGCGGAAAATGCACCCATCCATGAAATATCGGATATTGCATGGAAAACGTTAAAAATCAATGAGGTCCTAAATTCCTGATGTTCTTGATGCGTGTTCTCATAAATTACAAATTATTTGAAGCTTTCACTTGGGTACTAAACCTTTTATTAGATGATCAAATTGCTTTGCCTTATTTCATGCTCATGAATCTCCCACTAGGAAGAGTTTATCATAAATTTTCATTGAGCACGTGAAAAGTTTAACCCCTAAAGAACCAAGGAAATCTTCATGGTGATCATATTGTGAAAAATCAATAATTCAGATGGGGCCAAATTTTATATCATCGGAATCAATGAAGAACATTGCTTGTGTTGGTCAAAAAATAAAAGGAAGTCCACATAGGGCCTACTCAAAATTGTTGAAAAAAACACGAGGCTTCTTGTTCCTTTAGGGGTTAACACTGGTGCCTACAGTTTCTCATTCAAGATAATTGCACTTTGCAGGACGAGCTATCAAATGTGAGGGCAGTACTGGAACCAAAGAGGCCATTTCTAGCAATCGTTGCGGGTGCAAAATATGACACCAAAATTGGGCCGTTGACTGCAATCTACAAGAGAGTAGACCATCTCATCCTCGGTGGGCTTATCTACAACACTTTCCTATGCGCCAAGTACGGCATCAAGATCAAGGGTGTGGAGGTGAGTTAACCCTTTTAAGGATTCATAGTTTTAAAATGACAAATTCAATTGATCATATTGTGAAAAACATAATTCGGATAGGACCGGATTTTATATCACTGAAATCAGTGAAGAATATTGCATGTGTTGATCAGAAGACAAATACGTTTGAATAAAAGGAAGTCTATGTAAGAACTACTCAAAACTGCTATTAAAAACATGAGGCCCAATTTAGGCTTTTTGGTCCTTTAAGGGTTACACAAAATTCCTGGGTCCCCATCCCATTGAATGGATACTTACAACATGTATATTTTCCCTGCAGGAGTCCGACATTGCATTAGCCAAAGATCTGGTGGAACTGGACAGAGTTACGAACAAAATTCTGGAACTACCTTACTTAGTGGAGTCTGATACGCTGGAGGGCCGCATTGAAGGGAAGTATCGAACAGTCCACGTCGAGGTATATTTTAATATTTCATCTCTCCATCTATTGAAAACTTCGGTATCCAATGCCTTAGATTCTCCACTGTATTTTTAGCAGTTTTGAGTAGGTCCTATATAGGCTTCCTTTTATTCTAATCTATTCATTTTTTTTTTTACCAACACATGCAATGTTCTTCACTGATTCTAGTGATATAAAATTTGGTCCCATCTGGATTATCATTTTCACAATATGATTGATTGAACTTGTCATTTTAAAACCATGAATCCGTTCGGGGTTAAGATGGAAGGAATGACTGAGGGCAAGTGGTTCAACTATACTCTCTTTAGGTTGCCTTTATATCTAACATATGAGTACATGATTAGAAACCCTAGATTGCCAAATTCATGATTCTGTAAATTAGTGTCAATGTTGAGAAAATAGCGTGGAGGTCAAATTATGTCCTTGCTAAGTAGACTGGCTTCTCAGTCAAGTTTGAATTTGCTCGGTGATCAATGTAGGGTTTCAAGCCAGGGCAGGAGTTTCAGTACATTGTGGACGTGGACCCTTTGTCTTTTGAGGCTCCGAATGTGCACGAGGGGATCGTGTCAGCGCAAACTGTGTTTGTGAACGCCGTCATGGGCCTGATGCCAGCCTTTTGGCATGGAACTAGCAAGATGGATGAAACTATTGACTGCAATCGCACCGCTCAAAAATTCTTCGGTGGAGGCGATACCCTCCAGGAGTTTAAAAGGTCTCAATATTCTCAACTCTCTCTAATTGGTACTTCATGGGTTTAATTTCAGCTTGATGATTGACCTAAGATGCAAGAGCGGTTACCAAGCATTACCTGCTGCTCAGTGATTGTTTCATTTTAATGCTTGGAACTGATATCATTCATGCATATTTCTTTCATATTAACGGAACATATAATTACACCACTACAAGGAGAAGGCGCTCCTTCTGTGAGTCAAACGGCGCCACTTCGCACTCACCAATTTTTGGGTTGGCCTTGGTGAGTGCGATTTGTCACTTAGGACAAACGTGTAGAGTGAAAAGCGACAATGAACAGGATCCTCCAGAGTGAGAAACGACGCCTCTGCTTGTTGTGCTCATGTACACAAACACCTAATTCATAATTTTGGTACGTGGAGTCATAATCATGTACTTGGCCTTCGTGTGTGTAAAATATTCAATATTGAAAACAAAAGTTGTTCACTACAAGGAGAAGGAGTCGCTTTTCACTCCTTCTGTGAGTCAAACGACGTCACTCACCAATTTTTGGGTTGAACTTGGTGAGTGCGATTCGTCATGTAGGAAAAGTGTGTACAATTAGAAAAAGGCAATGAACAAGATCCTCCGTTTAGGGTTTAGGGTTTAAGTGAGAAACAATGCCTCTCCTTGTAGTGTTGAGTCCCTTCCACAAGTGCCTGCTGGGTAATCATTTATTGAAACAGAAGTCCGGAGGTGTTGATTTTCTTGTTAATTTTTTTGTGGTGGTTGTAACAGTTTGCACCCAGGGTTGTACCATGCGGCGCTGGATAGTCCCAAGTACTATATGTTCACAGGAGGAGGTACAGTTTTGAAGGTGTTGGAGGAGGCTGATCCCTTCGGCCTGCCCACTGTCAAAGCGCTTATTGCAAATGGAGAGGCTTTTGGGTATCAAAACTGGCGAGCTGGCTCTGAAGTGTAGTAATTAGCTGGACAGGAAACTTTTCAGCCCAGATTTTAGATTCAGTGGAAGGATTGGCAATTTCGAGAGCAGGTGAGTTTGCAGTAGGAGTTGGTGTCGTTTTTCACTTTGTAGGTGAGTCAAACGGTGCCACTTTGCACTCACTACCCAAGCGCTCAAGACTTGGTGAGTGCGATTCGTCATGTAGGACAAGTGTGTACAAAGAACTTTGTACAGTGAGGAGCGACACCTTTGCTAGTAGTGTTCATAAACTGAGGTCATGTGAGCTAGGCATATATTGATTGTGAACCAGCTTCGATGACTATACTACACTGATTATCCTATTTAGTGTGTGTGGTACTAATTTCTGAGCATGCTCTATTTTGTAAAATCTGAAAATTAGTGAGGGCTGAATTTTTTAGTGAGTGGCTAATTTTTTTAGTGTGTGGCTGAAATCTTCATACCACACTAATTTTACATCATAATGATATTTAGTATCACCTTCACTAATTTCTCACACGCATTATAAACTCTCCCTCACTAAACGGGATAATTAGTGTAGCCTTTTGTGTGATGAGGTGGTAGTCTTCAATGGCCAAAAAGCGGTGTGAATGAAGGACCACAGGCTTACAAGGTAAAAAGACTTCTGCATATTTTATGTAGTACATACAAGAGGAGGTACATTGTTCAAATAGTTTTGTAAAGTTTTGTTATAAAGTTACACTACTAGGAAATGTGTCGTCTTTCACTTACTATAATTGAAAAAGGAATGAAATTGCGGGTTACGCACATGGATTGTTAGTGTTGAGTGGTTTTGTTCACAATATGACCAAAATATAAACATAATATTCAAGCACTATTCACTATTTTCACGAAAGGGGGAATGAAAAACGACATGGGTGCTACTAGGTTAGGCAATGTTATTCACTTGACTATCACACAAACTCTTATGCATGTGTCTTGTTATCAAACATGTTCCTCTTTACTACTTGGATTTGCTCCTCTATGTGGCCTATGAACAACAATTATGCTTCAAGGTCTCATATCACCAGGCTACTTCAATTTGCATAAGTTTTGAGAATCACTCATTGTGTGCACAATTTAAAAAATTAAAAGTTGAATATACTTAGTCTCATTTTTGTCAAACCTGTCCACATGAAGTAGAGTAAATGTAACTCAAAAATACATACACAACATTTAATGAATGTGATAATGTTTATCAACTAAAAGGTCAAGGCCTACCCATGGTTTTATTCACTCTATCAATTAAACTTCAAATAATCATGAGTTACTTATATGGTATCAATATACTACCGCATTAGAATCCTTTTAAAAATGGAAATAAGACCCACAAAAAAACATCAGTCAATGTTCTGAGTATACAAAAAAGAAAATTTAGCATTTGAAATCCACAACGGGTTATCAAGAAAATTAAGGCTACATTATAAAAACAACCATTGATCCACTTGTATGAATTCTCTTTCATTTTCTTGAATTATTTTAAATTGGAAAAAGTAATAAACAACACTAGTGCGATAGAGTTTGGAGAGGATTTGGGAAAATGCAACAATAGCCCTTTCTAATTTGAAATCATTTGGTGGTGGATTCTAAATGAATCAATTTTTATGTCTATTTTAGATATCCTAACCAATTAAGAAACAACACCCATCACTTCATAAGACTTTATCAATATTTTTCCCCTTACATTTGGAAATTCAACTATTGTAGTCAAATCCCAATCAATTCTTGTATTCTTTTGAAACAATAACCCTTCATTGTCCTCATTCCAATGGAGAATATTTGAAGGGACATAGTTGCATAGGTCCAAATATGTTGAAAAACGCCCGTATATCACCTCCAAAAAAAACCAATTTTGATCGTTCAATTTGTAATTGAAGGTCAGTTCTTCCTCATTCATTGCATTGCAGTAGCCAAATATAGCCATAATCTTATTTAATTTTGGAAATGGCTACTTTTCCACTAGAAAAAATGGGCAAAAAAGTGGATGTCATTGTAAAAGCCTATCAAATTTTTCAAAAATTGTCAATATTTGGATGAAAGTACCTTATAATAGATATTTCTATGGATGAACACATATATATAGATGATTCTATATTCTTTTCCCTACCTAGCTACATTCCAAGGTGCGTGTCACTCTTATTACCAAAAGAAAAAAAGAAAAAAAATTGGTTGCATTGCAGCATGTAGGGATTTTTTTACCATTTTTCATTTTTTGAACAAATGGTAGCCACCATTGAAACAAACATTGTAGCACTTCATCTACACTATATGGTGTATTTAGTGTCCATGGAGAATTGATGTCTTTTACTACAATTTATTCAAAGGTGAAGAGAAATAGTCTCCCTTGACACTACATAGCAGTTTTGCCACTTGTCATTATTTTTTCCACTTTCATTGAGAGTGCCATGTTCTTTCCAAGTAATGGTGGAGTGACATGAGGTGGCATGCCATATTTATTATATAGTTGCCATTTGTCATTGGTACACTATATTTGCTTTTTTTCTTACAAGACACTACGTCTCCCTAAAATTAAATAGTGTCCTGATTGAGAAATAGTGTCCCGGGACCAACTAAATACACCATTCAATATAGCCATATTAACCCCTAAATTTCCTTGTGTTTTTGGGAGCTTGAAACCTCAAAACTGCGATTTTCTACCTCTATGTACTCCCGGGGATGTGAACCAAGTTTTTTTTACTTCTTTTAGAATTCCAACCGTAAGATCTTGTATCTAAGCCTATTCATAGCTACTGTTTCAAAAATTGACCGTTGGATGTTTATCATTTGCAAGATCATAACATCCAAAGTTTGTGCAAAAGTTTTTTGGGGCATTGCTTGGGAGGCATTGTCTCCATAGTGCAAAGGGGGACTTGAAGATTGTTACTCCAGACATTTTGCTCATATTTTTTTCCATCTAGATAACTAAGTTGGGTAAGCTCATGCAAAATTTTAGAGACTCATTACGCGTTTCAAACCTTCATCCAAATTAATTTCCGGAAGTAGGTATAAAAATGGCAATTTGGTGAAACATGCATCACATTAATTGTATTTGATTTTTAGAAAAAATGAACGGTGATTAGGTACCTCTATGATTTTATAAATTTTAGGCGAAATTATTTTTTTTTAATTTAAAAATCTCAAATTTTGACAAATTTCGAAAGAAATGGATGTGAAATTACAAAAGACCTTGGAGGTTGCTGTTCTTTATTTTGGAGGCTGCCCTTGTCAAGCCAAGAATATAATCAACATGGGTCACTTCAAATTCAGAGCCTAAATGTGGTGAAGAGCATGTCTCCAAAAAAAAAAATTGAAAAAATGATTATAATAAAAAGTTTTTTTCTGCCCCAGTTGGGCTTGAAACCAAAAATTTCAATAAAAAATTTATAAAATCCGAATTTGACTTTGTAATTTTTACCCCACACACCTTGTATGTATGACCACGTCCACGCCAAATTATAGTCTAAAATTCTTAATTTAGACCTTCCATCTAAGCTGCCCGAAACAGCAAAAAGCCATTTTAGGGGTTAAATGAAGTGTTACAAATGGATGAAAATATATCAACATGGATGGATATAAAGGAATTAGTTTTGGGTTCAAATTTAGCTCTTTCAGATAAAACAATTTTACTTTCTGGCTATATTTAGCCACCTTAAAAATAAAAAATAAACACGTTTTCATGAGGCATGCAATACTCGTGAGGCTGACGGGTATTGCTGTGATCTCACAGGTACGTAAGCCATTTACACGTCAGACTGGCGGATCGCTGACTGTGATCTCACTGGTACGTAAGCTTAAGTCATTTCCTTGAAGGCAAGCGCTGGAGAGCCAAGTTCAGTGCTCTGCAAAATACTGTAAGCCAGAAGCATCAGAAGCTGTTAGGGACCAATTCCAGTCACCTATGCAAGCACCAGTTTCAACTTTGTGAGTTTTCTATCAAATTATCACAACCATTAGTTGTAGCAGTTTGGTAATCAATTATGAATGCCAAGTGAGCAAACTGATTGAACTAAAAATAAAAAACGAGTTTTGGTTCTACTAACATCAATAGTGGTCTATGCAGATTAAGTTTAGAAATTGAGAACAATATCAGACATTGTGAAAAAAAAAATTAAAAATTAGGCTTGGTTATTAACCCCTAACCACCAGCCCTTTGTACAGAAGTAGATGCTAGCCTCAAAAACAGATATTAGCATGGCTCAAATGTACATGAGGTATACATGAGAGGACCATTGCAAGCATAAAATCTACTCATCAAATTTGATATACTAGCACTTGGAGGCCTCTACAATATTATCAACAACTCATCATTATAAGAGATTTATTGTAATTGGTAGAGACCACCATAGTCCACCCAACTATGGCGGGGGTCCTTGGACCTTGTTGTATGCGTACCTCAAAGCCTTTGGGGAGATATCATGTCCGGTATCTTCAAGGCACTAGTGGCTAGCTAGCTAATAGCATAGTGTGTCACTATAGTGTCCATCCTTGAAAGGGGAGAGTAGTATTGTCCCAATTTCGCCTTGTCCAGTGGGCATCGAGTCATTGGCATTACGAATGGACACTTCATTCACGCCGGCCCCTTGCTAAAAGGGACTGGAGTTTCTATCTATCTATCTAATTGGTAGAGAATTTAACACGCATTTCGTTAAAATTGGACTACATTTCGTTAAAACCGGACTTTTGGATTGAAAAAGCGATGGGGAGTGCTACCCTTCGCAATAGAGATAGGTCCCTAATTTTTCTACAATGCTCTTATTTGCGGAATAAGAGTGATGTAGAAAAATTGGGGACCTGTCTGTATTGCGAAGGGTAGCACTCCCCATCGCTTTTTCAATCCAAAAGTCCGGTTTTAACGAAATGTAGTCCAATTTTAACGAAATGCGTGATATTTGATAGGCTTACAAAGGTGACTTGGATGAAAGTTATCCAAGGTTGTATGAGGAAGTTACAAGGCTTTGAATCTGTTCGTAATTCAGTTTCTAGACCATTTAATCTATTCGTAATCCAGTTTCTAGACTTGACGAACAATCTCTAGTTTTTTTGTAGACGTTTAGGGGTTAAACCCAAAGTCTTTTCGTGCCGCAATTTTTTATCATTGAAAACCATCGCTCGAAATAGCTCGAAATCCTTAAACTGACAGGTATTGTGGCCTCTCAACATTGAGCAGGTGTGGCACTGGCATGGCGCGCAGTGCCTGTGGGACGTTGACCCAAACTCACTGCAGCCACCGTTCAATGCAAATTAAGCTTACTCTGACCACGTGTGTACAGATTCAACACATGCTCAAGTGGATCGATCGTGAACTTGCAACGCAGCTTCCGTTTTCCCGACAATCATCGATCACAAGACTTCCGTGGCCGGGATCGATGATTCAAGTCACGTACGTACTCCATGATCAATATAACTTACCGATTCCTACACAACCATGAAGCAATAGCGCAAGTCCAAGCAGATGGTTCGTCAGCAGTCTCTTGTAGAAATTGGCTACATTGCTTCTGTCTACTCGCTTATTCACAGTCTAGGGCGCTTTGAATTGGTATCTAGCCATTACTATAACTGGGCACCAGGTAATATGCCTTGATTCTACTCAATGAATGCACTACTGTAATAAGTTCATTTGATCTCTGCAGCGCGCACTGGCTTGCAACGATCTGCACTCACTCGATCATTTTTTATGTAGGTCTCGTTTGCAGCTTGTGATCGAGCTTCCCGACAACACTTCAAGGCTGATATATATCCCTATTCTCAGGTGGTTCTCATTCTGTTCAGTGATTTTATGCATGATTTGAATTAGTTCTGGTGCGCTTACGAGAATTAGTTTACGTAGACTTGACGAACAATCTCCATGTTTATTTGCTCAGTAACAGAAGAAAGCTGTGCAAGTTTCGCTACTGGTAATCCATGTGTCAAAAAGTCGTACACGTACTCATCAAGTAAACGTTACTTAGCGGTCTCATAGTCGGTTCTTTATAAGGAATTATATGTACGCATTTTCTTTCTAGTCTCGATCACTTAAATTCCCCATTTGCCACTTCTGAAACCAACACCATCTTTCGCACAAAAGAGGAGTTTGTTTTCCAGCTTTGTTGAATGCTCTGTTTTCAACAACGTACAGATGAAGTCTTCAACATTAATTGTGTTATCTATCTCTGCCACGACGATAACAAACTATGTTATTTCATCTACAAGTCTAGCCGTTAGGGTGGGTAATGCACTCCCCACTACCTACCGAGTGCGAAAGACTGCATTACACAACCTGACGGCTCGAGTAGATGAAATAACATAACGTGACCCACCGGCCTGCTCGTCGAGGGCGTCTGCTCGGATTAGCGCCTTTAAGCTTTCGAGAATGTGACTTGTAGTTGGATTATGGTGAGTAATCTACCATTTGAGAGCCAATCACGAGCCCGAGATGGGCAGGCCGGTGGGTTACGACATTGCATTGACGGAGTTTAATTTCATCTCTTCTTCGATCATTGACATAACTATTAGATCACTGTAACTATTATAAGGATTAATTCTTGAACATAAAAGCTCAGATTGTGCTTGAATGTCTTGATTGAATACTCAACAGGCCATCATCAACCACTAGTAATCATCAACCACTAGTAAAAATCTTGTCCAATGTGACATGTCTTTGACGACCAAATGTGCATAACATGTCTTTAGTGACTCAAAATCGATTAACATCGATGCAATGGTTTGATCAGAATGTCAGAAAAGGGCGGCACTGCGATGAAGACAGCCGCGTCGGCGCCGAACTTCAACTATGGCTTTCCGACAGCAGGGCCGCAAGCGCCGACGGGGTCGGCAGTGATGGACCACGTCTTCTTCGTGTCGCAGAGCGACTGGAAGAGAGTGCGGGAGGACGAGGACTTCGACTTCATCGTCATCGGCAGCGGCTTCTGCGCGCTGGGGTTCGCGCAACGAGCGCTGGCCAACAACCCTCACGCGCGCATTCTCATCGTGGAGCGCGGCCCCTTCTTCCTGCCGGAGCATTTCCAGAACCTGCCTCTGCCGTATCAGAGCACCATCGGCGGCCTGTCCGAGACCTTCCCGTGGACCTTGTCCAACAAAACCATCGCCCAGCCCTTCTTCCAATGGCAACATGGCATGGTCCCTTTCTTCGGAGGTCGCTCTACTCTCTGGAGCGCCTGGTGCCCTCGCCCCACGCGCGAAGAAATGCGCCGCTGGCCCGCCCAAGGTAACTAACATCGCCCTTAAACCCTACACCCCAAATCTGCCTTGTAATCTCTGCATTGTAAGGTTGCAATGTAACCTGCGTAATGCAGTTCTAATGTAACGTGCAGTTTATCTGACCAGTCCGGACCATGCGCATGCATCAAAGTAAATTTAATACCCTTCTATACATGTCATCTTTTTGGTTTTTGATATCCTTTATATTCTATGTCACTTATATAGAGTCATTTCTAAACCCTTGAATGATTATGTTCATGTACATGGTGATTGGAAATGATACCCTCATACGTGTTTGTAAAAGAATAGAGTAACCTGAAACGGTCTACAATTGCCCTAAAACCCCAAACCCCAAATCTGCCTTGTAACCTCTGCATTGTAAGGTTACATGTAGCCTGCCTTGTAATGTTACATGTAACCTTGTTGAATTTCTTATGTCACGTGCAGTTTATCTGACCACTCTGGACCATGTGCATGCATCAAAGTCAATTTAATACCCTTCTGTTCATGTCATCTTAAGTTTTGGTTTTTGATATCCTTTATATTCTATCATGTGTATATAGAGTCATTTCTAAACCCTTGAATAATTATGTTCATGTACATGGTGATTGGAAATGATACCCTCATGCGTGTTTGGTAAAAGAATTACAGAGTAACCTGAAACAGTCTAGGATTGCGTGGTAATGTTGAAAGTCACAGGAAGAACAATAGAGCCCTCTACACTCTACAGTACACAACAACACACTAATTATATTGTTCCCATCCATTTCAATGAGGTTTTGAATGCCGTTCCAATGTGCTGTAATGCAATTCGAAAATTGTTATCAGCATCATACTATGCCTTTTGACCCCTAAGCCCAAATTGGATCTCATGTTCTTTTAGCATTTTTGAACAAGTCCCATATGATCTTACATTATTTATGTTTTGATCAACACATACAACGTTCTCCACTGATCCCATTTGAATTATATTTTTCACAATTTGTCATTTTGAAACCATGAATCCTTGATCCTTTCGGGGAAAACTATGCGTTTGTTGCAGACTGGTGATGTTTTTTTTCTGAACAATTTTTGATGGCATGGGATGGCAGTGATCGAGAAGGCAAGGGAGTATTTTCCGCACGCGGAGGGGCTGCTGAACGTAATCTCAGCGGACAAGATCGAGAGCGCGTGCAAGTACGCATCGCCCGTGTGCCACCGGCCCATCTACGGCATCATCCAGACGAAGCTGTACGCCATGCTGCAGAAGGATCTGCACAAGATCACGAGCGCCACGCGCGTCATCCCCGCGCCGTTGGCCGTGGGCAGCTTGGACGGGGTGGACTTCGAGAAGTACTCCATCCCGGGACCCTTGCTCGCTCTCGTGGACCACCAGCGCACTCTGGAGCAGCAAGGGCGCGGATCGCCGCTCAAGATTGTCACCAACTGCACCGTCACGAAGATCGAGCAGCAGGACGGCGCGGCCACGGCACTGGAAACCAGCCGCGGCGTCGTCAGCGTGGGGAAGGCGAAGCTCATCCTCGCCATGGGTACCGTGCCGCCCACCACCTTGGTGCTCAACTCGTTCCCGCAGGTCAGTGCTCTTATTCGGCCTCATGTTTTTTATAACAGTTTTGAGTAGATCCTGTAAGAACTTCCTTTTGTTCAAATTTCTTTCTTTTTCGACCAACACATGCAATGTTGTTCACTGATTCTGGTGATATAAAATTTGGTTCAATTTGAATTATATTTTCCACAATAGGATTGATCAATTTCTTCATTTGAAAACCAAGAATCCTTGGTCCAATAAGGGGTAAACCCCTTAAGGGGCAAGGATTCGTGATTTTAAAATGATGAATTCCATTGATCATACTGTGAAAGATATTATTCAAATTGGACCAAATTTTATACCACCGGAATCAGTGAACAACATTGCATGTGTTGGTCAAAAAAGCAAAGAAATTTGAACAAAAGGAAGTCCTTATAGGACCTACTCAAAATCCCTAAAAAGGACATGAAGTTGAATGAGTTTGGGGTTCTTGGTTCTTTAGGGGTTAACCCCTAAAAAACCAATCTTGAAGCCCAATCGAAGCTTCATTTTATTTTTGGCAATTTTAAATAGCTCCTATAAGGACTTCCTTTTGTTCAAACTTCTTTGTTTTTTCACTGACACATGCAATGTTGTTCATTAATTCCAGTGATTAAAAATTTTGGTCCAATGTGAATTATATCTTTCACAATATGATCAATGTGGAGATTCTCAATGAAATGTGTACACAATATCCAATATTCTATACATGTAGATACCAAAATTAAATTCAGAGTGTACTTTAGTTTGAAGAAGAGAATTTTATGAAATGTAGCTCCAGCAATTTGCCTAAAATTACGATTTCAAAGCAACTATTTGAGAAAATGAACCAAATCATTGGTAACGAGCTCTTGGTTCTTGCCGTCATAACATGCAGTAGCTCATGAGGGGATTGCCTTGGGGTTTCATCCAGCTTCATCCTTGGAGTTCTACCTGCCCCTGCTATGTACATGGCCCCTTAGATAATGATGGGGTTGAAGAGATGATGAGGTATATATAATTCCTCATCAATTCATTGAGAGAAGGACATTCCCTGGGTTTACTACTGAATGTTATTCACTGCCGTAGGTGACAAACGCGGGGAAGCGCTTCACGTCGCACTTCATTTCGTCCATCATCACGCGCGTGCCGCGAAAAGATTACGAGTTTCACGAAAAGATCAGCGAGCTAGAGCTCGCGGCGATCTATCTGGCAGGCGTGGACGCGAAGACGGGGCTCCAGTATCACGTGCAGCTCACGGCGTTGTCGGACCGGGATCCGGTGAAGAACGCCGCGAAGGCGGCCCGCCACATGCCGGACGTGGTGGCGACGGCATCACGGGAGCAGCTGCGCACGTCGCAGGACTATGTGGTGTTTGTGTGTGCAGTGTTGGGGGAGTTGAGCGAAACCAACCCTGAGAGTTGGCTCCGGAAAACCGATGGCAGGGATCCCACAACCAATGTGATGTTGCAAGCCCTTGTCAACCAGGATGATATCTCCTTGTACGGTACCATGGAAGAAGGCACTTTTCAAGCTTTGGAATTGGTGCTTTCGCCTAAAGGTGCGGCCCGGGTTGAGTATTGGCAGGCCTCATCTAATAAATGGGAGGCCATCCGGCCACCAACTCAAGAAATTCGAGTACCAGGTATGCAACGATTTCATTTTTGGTACTCCCTCCATCTAGAAATGACAAACAAAAAAAAACAAGTAATAAAATAATTGTCCTACGCTGAAGTGTTCCATTTGGGTCAATGTTCCATGTACCAGCTAATTTGCAAATACCTAGGACATTGACCATAATAGGACACTTGCACTGTATGTTCCTATGAATGTCTAAATTGGGTCTCATGTTCAAAGGTGGCAAATGCCCAAACAATTGGTGCCCAATTCCATGCATGCACATTGATTTTGCGTGGACATTTCCCTAGGGAGCGCCACCTTTTCAACTAGTGTTTTTTCATGTAGTCATATGGGATCTTTACAGTTCAATTTAGTTTAAGGTAAAGCACCCTGTTTGTGCAACATGTCGCATTAGGGAAAATTTGAACCCTCAACAATGCCCCGACCATGCTACTAGCGAAGCTAAATATTGAGTATGGGGAGTCAGTCAGCTTGTGTGTAGGCTTCCGGATAGACTTTGAAAGTTAGGTTGTGTAAACTTTATGAAGAACAGTAGTATCCAACCACAAGTGATACCAAGGTGGTTAGAACGATATTATTCTAAAATTTCATGAAGGACAAGTTACATCCAACCTCCCCTGGGCAAAGATAAGGGAAAAGCCATGTAGTACATAAAACAAAATCTATGAGATTGCATTGGGCACATCCTCTAGGGGCCTAATTGAGGATTCAAACTTTCTCTAATGAGATTTTTAATAGAAGATACTGATACAAAGTGGCAGAAATAGTCACTGTAACTTGGTACAAATAAGGTGGTTTACTTTATATTGTGACAACGCATGCAATGTTCTTTGTTGATTCTGGCGATAGAAAAGTTGGACCCATCTGACGATATACAATCCATGAAAATGGTGTCGATTGTCGAATGCTTCGTACAAAACTGATTTCCAGAGTACTTAGGTATCTACTGCACACATGTACACATACCAAAATTTTAAATGGAAGATGCTGATCATACATAGTGATTAGAAATAGTCACTGTATGCATAGAACAAGTTAAATAAGGTAGTTTACCTTATGTTGTGACAACGCATGCAATGTTCTTTGTTGATTATGCCTAAAGAAAAGTTGCTGAAAATTGAGTTAACCGAAAACAAGGACTTTGTATAGAGTCTATCTAGAGTCAACAATCTAATATAAGCGATTTTTGACACAACTTACACATGAATAGTCCCTTGATCCCTTCATGAAAAGAGTCATAGGTTTGGGGGAACTTGTGGGAACTCCCCTTTAGCATTGGGGAGGTCACGAGTTCCACTTCCATGGGCACTGCAGGGTCTTGCTCTAGATTATTCTCGAACTCACCATAGATTAATTTTGCCGTTTTTTGAACCGAAAACGAGTTGAAGGTGAGTATCCACTTGATGCTGTCAAATATTTCAAACAAAATTGTGGACATTGATTTCCATAGTACGTATTTAGGTATCTACTGTACACATACGTAAGGTAGAGGGCTCCAAAACCAATAGGGTTCTAATTTTAAGAGAATTTAGGCACAATAATCATCCTAAAACCTAAATCTACGTAGACCATAGATAGCTTATCATTTTGGTCCACATCCAGTAAGAGCTCTATGATGTGCCTAGATTTGCGTTCTAAAATAAATGCATGGTCTGAATTCTCTTGGAATTAGAACCCTGTTGGTTTTGGAGCCCTCTACCTTACGTGCATTGGTGTATGCATTTTAATGAGATGGTAAATTTGACTGCAGGTATGGTTCATGAAAGTTCGACCATGTTCATTGGGGACGAGAAGGAGCCAGATGCGGCTGTGGGGCTGGATTATCGACTGAAGGGCGTGGACAATGTCTATGTCACGGGTGCCTCACTGTGGCCCACCGCTGGTTCATGGAATCCCACCATGCCTATGGTCGGTTTGGCCCAGCATTTGGCTGATAATCTCAGTGGAATTAACCTGAATAATAATCATAGCGCCAAAACGGGAGACCGTGTTCAAGGACCCCCTGCGAAAAAGCAAAAGGCCTACAGTTAATTAGTGCTTTTCAATAGCCCTGAGCTCTTGGAGAGCAGATATTTTGGAATTTTGGACCTAGGGCAAATTAGTGAACCACCTGTGTAATGCAATTCAATATCAAGTAGTGTAAATTTTGGAGAATGTTTTCAATGTATTAGTTTGAATCGTTTTAGTTGTACAGTGGGGTGACACCGAAATTGGCCCCTTGTGCAATTCCAGGGATAGTGCCCACACTACTGTCAACTTTGACACCCTCCCGAGCGCTGGAAAATTGTTATTTATACATGAAATTTTAAACACAAAATCATTGTAATGTTGAAAACATGTGTACCAAATTTCAAAGCTAGAAGATTGATACAAAAAAAGATATTCAAGATTTACCAACAAGGGGTAGCTGTAAGAAATGTTTCACAACTGCCAACTTTGACACCCTCCCAAGGATTGAAGAAAAAAAATTTCACATGGAATTTTTGGAGTAGAAATGTCTTTATGCTGTTTACACATGTAGAAAATTTCAAGTCCAAAAGACCCACAAAAAAAATGATATTCCAAATCTACCAACAGGTGTAGTTGTGAGAAACAAAGTTGCTTCACAACTTCCAACTTTGACAACCTCCCTAGGGCTGAGGATTTGTTATTTGAATTTGTAATTTTTTCCACATTATCTTTATGATGTTGATCACATGTATGAAAATTTTCAAGGCCAAAAAGTACACACAAAAATAGTTATTCTATATCTACCATTAGGAGAAAAATGGGGTCCCAAAGGGGCCCTGTAAGCTTGCCCGGGTTAGGTGAACCGGCTGCCTAGGCACTATTTTCTATGTAAATCCATTGGTGCAGTCGCTGCCCGCTGACAGCGTCGGAAGCCGCAGTGCTAGCAGTGTCGGGAGTGTTGGCAGCATCGATTGGCGCGACCCACGGAACTGCACTGCTGGCAGCCACGGTGGCACCATTGGTGCCCTCTTGTAAAGTGCACGGTTTGGCCTAAATTTTTCAGCACGTGCCAATGGCCAAGGCCCCTTTGTGACTACAGATTTCTCCTCATGCAACGTTGTTGTGAAGCAACTTGTTTCTCACAACTACACCTGTTGGTAGATTTGGAATATCATTTTTTTTGTGGGTTTTTTGGACTTGAATTTTTCTACATGTGTAAACAACATAAAGACATTCCTACTCCAAAAATTCCATGTGAAAAAAAAAATTCTTCAATCCTTGGGAAGGTGTCAAAGTTCGCATTTGTGAAACATTTCTTACAACTACCCCTTGTTGGTAAATCTTGAATATCTTTTTTTGTATCAATCTTCTAGCTTTGAAATTTGATACACATGTTTTCAACATAACAATGATTTTGTGTCTAAAATTTCATGTATAAATAAAAAAAATTCAGCGCTCGGGAGGGTGTCAAAGTTGACAGCAGTGTGGGCACTATCCCTAGAATTGCACAATGGGCCAATTTTGGTGTCACCCCACTGTACAATTTAGTCCACTTTTGTTCTTTCAAAAAAAAATTAAAAATCATAACCTTCTGTAGTATTTTGCGGTTCCATTCTCTTTTAACCCATAAACGGCCAAGAGCCCTTTGTGGCCATTTAGTATATTTTGTATTCGGTGGTATTTGATCAAAAGAACAATGACCAAACACTTTTAAGTACAAAGTAAAATTAATAATCATGATCATGTGTATATAACAATATATCACAAGTCATATATTAAATCACAAATAAAATTTTATAAGGAAGAATACGGATTGTAGAGATTTCTGGTGTTTTTAACCTTTCAACTCAATTCAAAATTAAATAGAATTTGGGTTAAGCTTTCAAAAATGAAAGTCAAGCAGTTCAGCAATGATCTATATCAACACCTCTCCATTGCAATCTTTAATATCAAGAACTAACTCACACATATTTATTGTGAATTTTATAAGTGAAAGTGACTTATCCATATATGGTTCAGGACAAAAAAAAAAGTATACATATAAGTATGCAAGGAGTTGGTACATTGATCAAGATCAAAATACATGCACTAATGAAACATGAACAAGAGAACACAATCCAAAATAACACACTTCCAAACACAAGAACTACCACATAATACATATGTTATATTTGTCTGTACGTATTTGCTATGTTGTGAGGTATTTGCAATATTTTGGTGTTTTGTAAATAGGTGTTTTGATAGTTTCACAACTCCAAATGAGAATTTCATTTTTGAACCGTATGCATGAGACAAAGCCCCACATCTGAACTGCAAACATTGATACTTGGTTTGGAAGTAAATCTTACACTGGGTTGTAAAAACATGCCTTTGCAACCACAATGTGGTTGCATGGGCTGTAAAGGATTAAGGGTTAACAGTGCGACCTGAATGTATTGTACAACAGTTCTAAATAATGCTTATAAATTACTAGCAGTGCTGAAATTGCACTACGGTACTACCGTAACACCATAGCAGGTTCGCCACCTGGCAAACGAATATTTTTTTTTTTTGAAAAAATAAGGTTCGCCTCTCGAAAACTGAATTTCTCAATTTTCGTCTTTTAGCAAAAAAAATCAGAAAAATGACCTTAAACAGCTTAGAAATAACAAAATATTTCAAAAACTAATTTATTCTATTTTCGTTTTTCTATCTTCAGAATTTTCTAATTTTTACGTTTTTTTATTTTTAGAATTGTTTTAGGACGAACTACGGTAGTCACACGTGTGGGCTCAGAGTAACCAAGTGAACAGAAACTGAGCACTTGGGCTCCTAAGAAAAATACCAGTGTGGGGGAACAACAGGAAACAGCCCTGTGGCATTTGCCGGAGTCAACTCCACGTAACTTATTTGTGTTTTGCAATCATATTTTTCATGGTGTGCATTCCTTAGGATGGCATGTGCTGTTCATTTCATTACATTTTTGAACCATAGCATTCAATAGCAAAGGTACAATATGCCCTGGGCTCCAAAGGAATTTGTATATTATTTCGTATCGCATTGACAGAATCATCCGTAATTACATCTATCTACAGGAAGCTGGAGATATTAGTGGGAACGTACAGTTGCAAGTGAATATCACATGTGTCTATCTTTTGATTAGCATGCATGTGATTTATCTGGGGTCGTGACACTAGTAGAAAAGGTGGCACTACTCAGGGAAATGCCCAGGTAAAATCACTGTGCATGCATGAAATTGGGCACCACATGCCTGGGCAACTCCCCTGGTAATGCCACCTTTTCTACTGGTGTAATTTTGTTAACCCTTTAGTGCCCAGGGTCTGTAGCTCAGAGCCCTGGATTTCAGTAGATTTTTTCACTGTGGTTGAGACTATCAAAAATAGAATGGGTTAAATTAGAAAGTAACCGTACAATTCTATTCTCAACTCGAGAGCACACATTTTATTAAAATTTGAGAATCATCCGATGGTGGGATCGGAAGATTATAGTATGTATTTGAATTGTATAATGCACGCTCAAAAGCGAGATTTTGGGGGGTGTGTGACTTCAAAGTTAAATAGAATTTGAGGTAAATTTTCAAAAATAAAAGCAAAGAAGTTCAGCTATGCCCTATGTCAACACCTCTCCGTTGCAATCTTTCATATCAAAAATAGACTCACACATAATTATTGTGAGATTTATAAGTGAAAGTGACTTGTCCATGTACGGTTTAGGACAAAATTTTATACGTTGAAAATTGACAGGAGTGGGTACATTAGTTAAGATCGGATTACACACACTAATGGAAGATGAAGAAGAGAACACAATCCAAAAAAATAAAACGAGATAACAAACTTCCAAACACAAGAAATACTACAGAGTACATATGTTGTATTTGTAAGTATTTTCTGTATTTTCAAGTATTTGCAGTATTTTCACATTCTGTTGATAGGTATTTTGATAGTTGTACAATTCCAAATTGAAAATTTTCTTTTTCTAGAAGGTGCGTAATGTATGTGGGCAAATCTGAACTTCAAAACTGAAGTTCCGATTCTTCACAGATTCTCTGCTATTTGCATTTCGGACGTTGTAGTGACCATAATGTGGTTTGCTGGGCACTAAAGGGTTAATGTTGATGTACTATATACTTGCCATGTGTCCACCTTCTCATTTCCTCTTCATCCCATGTTCATACACTTACCAGTGGAGCTATGTTCAAAAATACTACAAATATTTGAAAATATAGTACATATTTGTAAAGACAACATGTACTATGTGGTATTTCTCGTAATTGGAAGTTTTTTGCTTCTTCTTTTTCCTTTAAGTATGTTCTTTTAGAAGAAGTGTGTATAACTTCTATGTATTGATTTCCATTGATTCACTACATACATCATGAATACTTTAGTATAAGAATCAATGTTTGACTGTATATCTAGTGTATGTGTCGCTTCACAAAATCACTAGAAATTCCTCTTACATGAGTATTGATGTAGACATTGCTATGGATTCTTTTAAAAATTGACGAGTTGAGTATTAGGTGAGCCTCACATTTATTATTTATAAATGTTATTGATTATTTAACTACGGGAGGAACACACCCATGAGATTCGAGATGAGATTGCATGAATTTTCAGCCTAACACATGGTAAAGATACAACTTATAATAACAACAACCATCAATTGAATGCAAACTCTTTTGATAACAAACATAGTATATGGATTAGAATAATACAGTTAAAATATATTATTAGCAGCCATATTGTACAAAGCAACGACTAGAACAAATTAATCCAAATTTTTAGGCAATTTCTAGAACAAAGCGTGGGCACTAAAGGGTTAACATGCAGATGAATCGAGGGATGAATAAAATCAACAAGCGCCTAGTCAAGTAGTCTTTGCCTTGTTGTTTACCCCAAATTTACTTTTACATTATTTTCTAACTCTCCAACAATGTAACTCGTGAAAACGAAGCATTTTGTAGTCTCTTCCTTTGTAGGCAAAGGCAACAAATGAACAATTCCTTAGTCTCAATGCGTAGCAATATAATGCCTCTATTAGAGCATTTGCACCCTTCTTCCTTAATTAACCCTTTAACCATTATCATCACATTCAAAATTTGGTGTCATAAGCTATTGTCTCCGGACCTTTTAATTACTATATGTAACATGCAATTCGCTATTAACGTACCCCTAAGGGTCTGTAGCTTTTTTGGGCTTAAAATCATCATCGTTTTTGATATGTTATAGGTCTAAATGTAAGTGAGGTATAGAAATCTCAACCATACAATCTTGTAACAAACATGTTGTAGATTATGTGGATCAATTTTCAGGTCATTTGGCCATATAGATTGCAAGATCATAGTGTTTTAGTGCTAAAAAAGGATGCTGAAATTTTCCTAGCAACACAGTTAGAGGTGAAATTCGTTTTCAAAATTATTCAAATGAAAAAACTTTCAACTACGAAGTAGTTCAAAATCATCATATAAACACATTGGTGCCAAAAAAGCCTCATGAAATTTTTTTAATGTGCCCTAAAATGGCCTTGCAATGTCAAAAAGTAGCCCGAAAAGTGACCCATTTGAACCAAAAAGAAAAAAGTGTCCAAACTAAACTTGTGCACTAAAATGACTTCCAAACATTCATATCAACATGGTTTGACTTGAAAGTTTTACCATGATAACTAGAATTCAAGGGGCATTCAACTCAACAAGTTTTATTGAAAATTGACTTGGGATGAAGGAGATACAAACCCCCAAAGTTGTTGCCATCAAAATTCACAAAAATTGTTCAAAAACAAGATACCTACTTTCTCATGATCACCAAAAATTCAACACATCTTGGATTGATATGAAATTTTTACCACATATTCCATACATAATCTAGTTTGTTTTCCCAAAATTTTCATTAAGTTTTGCAGAAGTTGCAGCTCTTTAAAGGTGAATGTCCCCCAAAAACGTCAAATATGGACGTCGGGATGATTAGGGGTAAATGCACTTGGCCAAGTGCACTCAATTCATAAGCAAATTTGGCTTAAAAGAATTGGCCAAAAAGCACTCTAAAAAAAGCATCAATTCTTGTCTTTCTACAATCACTTACATTGTAAACAAACAATTTATTCTTTTATTTGATTTATTATCCTTATCTTAATGTTTTCTTTTATCTTGTTTTCTTTCTTGTCTTCCTCTATTTAGAAGAATATTTCGGAATTGTGATACAAATGAAAGTTGTAGATATTGAATTTTAGGTTTCATCCGTATAGTTAGATTCGCCAATGCCATCACTGATGTTTTATTATAAAATTTCAAAGTTATGATTAAAAATTCCTTCTAAATTTGATTAGAAACAAAATATTGATATTTTTGAGTAAAATTGTTGGAATAGATTTGAAAACCAGATACTTTTGAAATGAAAAAAAATTGAAAATTTTGAGTTACTTCGATTTATGACCTCATTTTAGCAAACCCACTTTTGAACTAAAGTCAATGCAATATTGGCTTGGTCAACTACTTGACATACTTTCACATTTGTAATTAAAAAAACATATGTACCCTAGTAACACCAAATCCAACCATTTAGATAGGATAACTTCTTACAATATTTTCAAAAAATTGAATGAGTTTCATTGATGAAGTAATGTGAGTGTAATGTGAGTTGGGATATGTTCGTTGTCCAGTTTTTGGACACTGGACGTTTAGGGGCCTCAAGGCTCCTTCTACAATTCTGATTTATTTTATTTTTTGAAAATAGATTTTACACTAAAAAAACGTAGTATACCAACTTTGGAGGTTTGAACTTCAATTTTTATTTTTATTTTTTATTTTTCTTGAGACAAATGGAGCGTCTTCAATTGTTTTTGACATCAAGTATTCTATAATGCATAATCATGACCAGGTTCATTGAATCTGAGATTTCATGAAAAAGGTATTGCTCAATACCCAATGTCGTATTTCTTTTACAAAACCATTCATTAGGATTAAAAGAAAAACCTCTCATTCAGAGTAAAAGAAAAATCTCTCATCAACATCTGGTCCAGGTGCATTGTATCTAGGAAACCTCAATCAAAACTCCGGTTCTTAAACCCAAAAGGACCAAGGATTCATGGTTTTGAAATGTCAAATTCAATTGATCATATCGTGAAAAATATAATTTAAATGAGACCAGATTTTACATCATAAGTATCAGTGATAAACACTGCATGTGTTGATCAAGAAATAAATAGATTTGAACAAAAAGAAGTTTACAAAGGACCTTCTCAAAAATGTTAAAAAAGCTGCGGTGTTGTTTATTTTGTCTCTTCTGCTATGGAATAAATTCACCATTTGCTTCAAAAATAAAAAACAAAAAAAACAAATGTTAAAAAAAACCTGACTTGGGCTTCTTGTCCTAGGAGGTTCATCACAAGCCCTGGGACATTTGGTCCAGGTGCACTGTATCTAGGAAGCTTCAATCAAAACTCTACGTTCTTAATCACAAGCCCTAGGACATCTGGTCCAGGTGCACTGTATCTGAGTAACTTCAATTGAAACTCCATTACCAGTCATGGCATAGTGCATTGAACATAGACTATCGTCGCTCTGACATTAACTGAATCAATGCAAATTTCACAAATTTATTTTACAAAAGAAAACACAAAGCACATTCTAAATTCCAATAATAATAATAATAATGTTGTGATGGGTTGAAATGTAATACTTTGAGTGTAATAATTTTTGGAGATTTTTTGGTTGCTTCATTTTATGAGTTGATTTTAAGAGCACTTTTGATGCGTTTTGAATTAAGACCTTAAAATTTTTTGGTGGAACAATGTGGCATGAAATGAGGCATAAAAAATTTCACAAATCATCTTCTTTCTAATTGAATCACACATGCATGAAACTAACTTCCCTTAAAATTTTATAGTAGTTTTTTCACTTGCAAAAGTGCATGACGAATGAGAAAGAGGCATTCAATTATCTACATCAATCAAAAAATGGTTGGTTAGGCAATTAGGGGTTAATGGCACAAGGCCACACTATTCTATACATTGATCCCTAAAAGACCAAGAAACCCATATTGGGTCTCATGTTTTCAAACAATTTTGAGTAGGTCCTACGTACACTGGCTTTGTTCATATTTATTTGCATTTTGACCAACATATGTTCCACACTGATTCTAGTGAAGTAAAATTTGGTCCTATCTTAGCTATATTATTCATAATATGATCAATTGAATTTGTCATTGTAGAACCATGAATTCTTAATCCTTTAGGGGTTAAGAAAGTAGTAATTTGTTTGTATGTTACGTTGAGATCCCCAAACAGGAAGGCCGCCGTTTACGTTTTTGGTATTGTTGAAAAGCTCTCGAGGAGAAGGGATGCACCGATGTCATTCCATTGTGTGAAATTTATGGGTTTTAAATCGATTTTCATCATCATAAATGACTTTACATTATGAAAAAATCATTCTAAAAATTTAAAAAAATAAAAATAAAGGCTAAATCATTGGGAAAATGAATGACCAACGGCACAGTGCCACAACAGTTACTCTTGAAATGCAAAAGTTAAAAAGATTACGGAACTTTCTACCCAAAGGTAACCAGCTTAATTGACGGGGCGACCGATGATTGGGAACATGAATGCTCTCCTTGGGAACCAAGCTGTTCCGTCTGACGGGCACGGATGAACACAGGTCCAGTCAGCAAGCCACGTGTTGGGCCGTCCTTGTCCCTCGAGCTGACAGCCTGCACCCCATCAAGTGTACCGGCATGGGAACGCATGTGAACACGAATCATGGGAACACTCATGCCTCCATCCATCAATCATTTCCACGGATTTAAATTATTCGCTGATCAGCCCAATTCCAAGTCTGTTGTAATTTAGTGCAAGTGCCTGCCGAATATTCATTTGATATTGATATTTTAATACCCTGCATGAAATTAGAAGATTGGCATCCGTTTCAGATCACAGGGTACACTCTATTAATAAATTATTTCTGAAATAGAGGGCTAGGACAGAGCCTCGATCGTCGAGCCGGGTGTGTGCCGGGTATCAACTGAGCAGCCCCAGTACGTTTGTGGCCTGAATGAGGACACCCGTAATTTCGAGCCTCGATCACCGGGCCGGGTATGTACCGGGTAAAGGCAGGGTCTGACGACAGTTCCATACGTTTTTGTGGCCTGAACGAGGACACCCGTAATCGTCGGGCCGGGTGTGTTCCGGGTATTTCCGACCCGTGATTTTGAGCCTCGATTGTCGGGCCGGGTATGTTCCGGGTATAGACCGGGTCAGAGGAAAGTTTAATACGTTTGTGGCCTGAGTGAGGACACCCGTGATTTCTGATGACATGAACGGTTGAGTCTGCGCCCAGCCAAAGGAGTAAATGAACTTGGGGCACAGAGTTCAAGGAAATGTCATCATAGATTGGAGTGGTGCCTGACTGAACCGTGGAGTTACCTTGATAAGCACACCTTGGCAGCCTTTTTATCAAGTGTGCAAGAATGAGCATCCAGTTACTTCCATGCAGCCATGACCTTGGGAGAATTGCCTAGTTATTACCTTTACTTGGTTCTTTCAAAAGGCTAGGCGCTCCTGCCATGTGAGACTGAGGACAAAGAAATTTTCACTTTCTGTAAAAGAGAACCCTCACAACGGTGCTCGTTTCTTCACCAATCCTTTTCCTTTCCTTCCCCTTTTGTCACCATCAAAGAAAATGGGTCTTTTTTTCTTTTTACTAAAAATCTACATGCTGGTAAAGAAGTCTACTGATTGTGAATAAATTAATCCTTCTCCCCTTAGTGCCCATACTCCTCTCTAAATTTGGAGAGTTGCAAAGATGCATTCAAAAATGCAACCAAGAGGAATGTTTTGAACTGTATGTATAAATAAAAGTTGTTCATTATGAATTTAAAATTCTATTCATACGGGGTTAAATCTGTGATTGTTGTAAGCAATATTTTTGTATAGAATTTGAAACTTAAAGTTCAAAACACTCTTGAAATTCCAATATAAATAAGAAATTGAAAATTTGTAAATAAAATTTGCAGTGATGGACTGAAATGTAATACTCTAAGTGAAATGATATTTTTTGAGATTTCTTGGTTGCTTAATTCTATGAGTTGGTTGTTTGAAGAGCACATTTGAACAAATATCTTAGAATTTTTGGGTGAATCACTACAACATAAAATGAGGCATAAAATTTTCATAAATCATCTACTTTTTGATTTAGGGGTAATGAGCATGACTTTCTTGATTCCCACACCCAAAATCTCTTTTAAATTTTCTTCACTTCTTTGGTAAAGAAGTACACATCCCTCAAATATGCTGAGTTTGGCATTTTCAAAACACCATTTGCTTCACGGAAGTAGAAGTTATGAGCAAAATTTTCCAAAAGCCTGGGTTGTCCTTTTCAGGGTTAAACCCCCAGATTAAAAAAAATCCCTGTTTTCCCTAGCATGTCTTGTACTATGGTGACGACTTTAAAAAAAATAAAAGAAAGGCGTATGAGTGTGGATCAAGAATATAATATTGGTTATGGCTTAATCGAATTGCTCACTAATGATAGCACAGTTGAAGTTCACTGGCCCCACTTTCATCCACACAAACAGATTGAAGGGTGTGGTAACAATGTTGTCATTGATTTTCCGTGATCTGATTGGCCATGTCCACGTTCATCCGCCATGGCCAAGTACTGAACCTGTCCACTCCCCTGGAAACCAAAGTAATGTGCCCAATGCTGAAGTAGAGGCAAGAAGCAAGCAAACCATCACCCACCAAACCCATGTACATTAAATGGGCCTCGTCCCCTCTAAGAATACAGTAGTATAAGCTAGAGCCCCAACAAAATGGGATCTCTCTCTCTCTCACACGGGCGCAAGAGTGGGCCAAGTGGGAAACACCCAACAACTGGGCTACAGGCTACAGGTGAGCAGCTACTTCAAAAATTGTTCAAAAAATCAAATAATACAATTAAAAAACTAATAGGGCTGCAGTACCGAGGTGACGAGGATCCTTCTTATCTCCATCCCGAATTGGTTGCGGATTCACATTCCCAACGAATGTGCCCACATTCTATTTTCGGGCCCCTTGTAGGCAGACTTTGAGGGCATCCATCTGGCAAGGGGCCCCCAAATCGGAGCCGCCCCCACCCCAAGAGAGTTTTCATCCCCCATTCCCGTTCACCCTTTTCTTATTTACTTTTATGTATGTTTTAAAATGATATGTGTACGTTTTTTGGACTTAAGGAGTTCAGTTCATAAAAGTTTTATTTTTTTGGGCTTGGAATGAAATTTTATTATGAGTTCAGTTCATAAAGAGTGGAGGTGTCCAAGTTTGACCCTACCCGGAATAATCAGCTGAGTCGTCTTCGTCACTTCACTCATTGCACGCAACCCCCGAATATGACATCTTTCATCCATCCATGCAAGTGCGATTGATTCTCGAGCAGGACATATTTCATCCATCCGTGCAGGCCTTGTCCGTCTTCCTCTATAAGGCTGGGCCGTCTCTTGTTGCCTGGAGAATTCTTCTTCTGCCTTCTCAAGGTTTCTTGTACTTCTTCAGTCCATCAAATTTGCACAGGAAGAGGACTTTCAGTCGATCGTTAATCTGTTCATAATTGATTGTGTTTTTTTTAAGAAAATAAGAGACGAGATAATTTGATTTTTTGAGTTTTGAGTGTCCATGGAGGTGGAGATTGTGTTGTAGTTAAAAAATCTTTCGAGCGTGTGAGGAGAACGAAGTTTAGAGTGATAAGCGAAGATGCCTGCGTTGTTGCCGATGAGATCGGTCGGGACGGCTTCGAAGATGAGGAGCAGGGGCGCCCGGACTCTTACGCGGTCGAAAGTGGAGAAGGAGCGGGAGGTTGAAACGCTTTTAAGCGTCCCCGCCATGAATGTGAACGGGAAAGGAATGGGATTGTTATCATCGCAGCTTCGAGCTTGTTCCGCGAAGGCTGCGGAATCGGACGCAGTTCGGAGCAAGCTGTTTGGCAATGGAGTCGACTTGGAAAACAGATTCGGGAATCAGTATGTCAGCAGCGGAAGTGAGCATGAGCTTAACTCTGTTTGCTTAGGCGCCATGGTCGACGGGTTTATCGAGGACGACGATAACAGCCGGTGCGGACGATCACGCTGCAACTGCAGATCGAGTGGCAACTCCATGTGCGATTGCGATGATTTCGAAGGCTCCCGATCTTCCCTTGGCGGAGAGCTCGCTGAGATTCTACAAGACTTGATATCGAGCAACAACGCAACGGAGCGCGTGTTGTTAACCGAAGTGAACAAGGCGATCGCTATGGCCAACTGCGTCGTGTCTCTTCAATCCGGTATTAGCAACTGTTTGAAACGGCGAGTAATGAAGCACCTCAGGACGGGAGGTTACAATGCCGCAATTTGCAAGTCGCGCTGGGACCGTGTCGGGAACTTCCCGGGCGGTGATTACGAGTATATTGACGTTGTGTTCGAAGGCGCAACTGGCAAGAGCGAGAGAATCATAATCGACATCGACTTCAGAGGTCAATTTGAGATTGCGCGTCCCTCGACGAGCTACAAGGCCGTGGTGCAAGTGCTGCCGCCCGTGTTTGTAGGTAAGGCGGATCAGCTGTTTCAGATTGTCAACATCTTGTCCGATGCCGTGAAGCTGTCAATTAAGAAGAGCGGCATGCACTTGCCTCCATGGAGGAAGCCTGAGTACATGCGGGCGAAGTGGTTCTCACAATACAAGCGCACCACTAACGATGCTGTTTTCAAGACTCACGACGGGGAGATTTCCAACATGTCTTGCATCGGATGGGGCGCCAAGTACACCGAGGAGATGGAAGTGGATTACTTACGCGGTGGTGAGAGGCGGGCGATGAAGACTCTGGTTCCTAAGAAGCCTACTGAGCTTAGTATTATTAAGCCATCAGCTGTAGCAGCTCCCATCAACAACAATGACTGGACACCTCCTGCCTTGAAGCCCAGGGTCTTCCACCGACGTGGTCAAGCTGGACTTGCATCCATTTTGAGAGAAGCAGGTTTAACGTCCTCAATCAGGACGTTGATCGAGGAGCAGCGGACGGAACCATGGAAGAGTTTGCCGATTGCGGTTTGAAAATCTGCTGCAGTTTTTAGTTCGTAATATATATATACATGATGTAATGCCTGTAGTTGATGTGCATACATATCTTACGACGAGGCTGGCATTTGTTGAGAAAAAAACACAAACAGTTGTGCAAAAGATTCTAGGTTAGTATTTATCAAATTTTGGGCTCGACGTACATCGTACAGGCGTTTCGCTTATGCAGAATGAGGAGTTTTGAAGCCACTTTCGCGGCTGGTTATATAGAAGACATTTTCTGTGCTGCAATTTTTTGATAGTTAGGTACCCTGTAGTGCAGGAAAACAACTCGTGTGGCGTATTGTAAATACGAACCGTATTGCCACTCACGATATGGGAATTTTTCATGAGCCACTGAAGTTGAGGCTCTGAGTTCAGTTCACTTTGCTTCCATAGCCAACAAGTATTGTACGGTATGTGGAAGTCTCATTTATAATGAAAGACAATTTCATTGTCTGTTTGGAATCAGAACTTTGTAACACAGCAGTACTATTGTGCAATGTCTTTCTGCCCTTGCTTTGTTGATACCATACATGCCATGCCATCATTTCAGATTTTCATGAGCCACTGAAGTTCAGTTCACTTTCCTTCCATACCCAACAAGTATTGTATGTAGAAGTCTCATTTATAATAAAAGGCAATTTCATTGTCTGTTTGGAATCAAAGCTATGTAACACAGTAGATGTTTTTATGCCATTGCTTTATTGATACCATACATGCCATGCCATCATTCTCAAGATTTTTAGAGCAAAAGGCTTTTTACTGTAGCTTGTTTGTCTGTTAGTATTCGTGGTCTCAAGGTTCTTCCTTTTAACGCAAACTTACAGTACAGTCAGGGTTGTTGTTACGGTAAAACTTCAATGGTTCTCTTTGTTGCCGTACTGTAGCCTTTGCCATGAGATGATTCATATTTTTTCCTCGGATCACACTAGTACCTGAGCTGTTACAGTACTGGAGATGTTGAACAGTGCAAGGTTTAGGATATGAGAGAATCATACGAGAATAAATGAGTTCTCCCATGTGATGGAATCTGCATCTCCAATAATATAACGGGACTGCGGGATCTCAGAAAGCTGGGCCCGAGAATAAATATATTTTTCTCGTGTGTCAAAAAGAAGCAGTTGGGGCCCTTCCATTTCACAACTACTGTAAGGTAGAGGCACCCATTCCCGTCCGTTTAAGCAATTCAGTGTACTTCGGTGTGTGCCACAGATAATCAAATCATACAGGAGGAAAGGCAAATACGAAAGAGATGAGAATGTTGAAAGAAACTTCATGAATTTCGAAAATTTGGCTTTGTTATAGATGGTCAAACACAAAATACACATGGCACCCTTTGCTGAATTGTTTGGACTCCATTCCCGTGTCTTCAAGTTCTAACTTCCGACTTCTACTGGACCCATTCGTAATAACAGAGATGCTTGAAATCACCATACACGTGGTTCATAGATACCCAGGATCAGGTGCCACTGTATGTGACGGTTTCAGGGACGTGCACGGATATGGGTGCCTCTACCTTAGCTCTTTTTTCAAGTGGGTTTCAGACCTTGAAGAAGCCCTGGCCACACAAGGGCAGAACCAACATTCTTTAAACAACGTCCTTCCAAGCTCCTTGGGCTTGATTTTCAAGGAATCTTGCTTTTAGCAAGAGCACTATTGAACTCCTTTTAATCAGATATAGATCATTGGATGCACAACAAGGTGAGGCATCAGTTGTGCATAGTTGCAACAATAAGTTCTTTCATGCGCGTTTGCAATGTCTAAATCAAATGTATTGGAGGATCGTTTGATTCTTGCCCAAGTTCCCAATTGATTCCTCATGTGCTTGTTTCTTTGTTGTGATTGGTCATGCATCCTTGCGAGCCTATATATATATATATATAATCCATATTCTTTGAGAGAACCTTGGGGTGGCCACTGAGGACCTAAAATGTCGATTAAGGGTTGAGAGTACACCGATTATTGCTGTTATTGTGAGTCACAAAATTAGTGTGAGATTTCCCACCAATCCTCAATTAGCGTGAGACTTTACATCTTGCTTTACATACAATCCTCACTGTGAGAATCCTCAATTATTGTGAATCTCACTTTGTTCTAATACCACAATTACTATGAGGAAACTGAATTATTGTGACTCATAGTAATGGCAATAATCGGTGTAGTGACATTGAATTTTACAATTAAACTTCCGCTCCATTTTGAATTGGATGTTGTTGGTGTTGATAAATGGGTGCTTACAAACTCCATTCCTTGACTTGTGCAAAGGTTACCAAACACTGTATGTCGGTATGTGACCTTGAGCTCAATTTCTTATCCCTTTAGTTTGCGAAAATACATTTTACTTCTTTTTTTAGACTAAATGCTTCGTGGTTTGTGTGGCCCTCGCATAAAGAATGGGTGTTGAAAGTGAATGTGGTTGAACTTGCTAATTGACCAATCACAACATTCAAAAACATAAAAAGTATAAGGGCTTTTGTATATGTTGAACAATGATCAACATGAAACTACTACAATAGTTACTTTAACCCCTAAAGGACCAAGGCTGATTTTCCAAGTTCGGTCAGCTCAGTATGGAATGAGTATTGATCCTCAATTATTGAGGTTTTTTGTGGTGATTCTACTCTTTGTAAGGAAGATGGGATGGTAATTTGCGTACGTAGATGATGTATAGATCAAAGGATACAATCATGCAAAGGTGAAAAACCTAATTGCGGGCAGCTCCTGAAAATTTTCATACGATGAGCTATGCATCTGAATTTTTGTACACAATGAGCTAACGCCCCTATATATACAACTGCCAAATTCATTTTACCAAATCTAAGACTAAACTTTGCACTTTGGGCATTTTCAGAAAGTTTCAAACTTGGGCAACCATCCAAAAATAAAATGCAACCAACTTTGAAGCTTATAGTCTTACTCTTGAAGAACCCTGAACGGTTGAAATTTTCTAGGTTGTAATAAACTCAAATTGGTTGAAATATCCTACGGTTGGATCGGTCTAAAAGGTTTTAGATCAAAAACTATTTGTCTTTGTACAAGAAGGGATACTTTGGAGTGTTTGGAGAGAAACATAGTTGTGGTCCTTTAGGGGTTAAACACCTAGAAGATATTGAACATTTTGAGGGATGATGTTCAAATTGATGTGTAATTCAACACAATGTCATTATTGTAGTGGGAGGGATGGAAAACAATTTAAACATTGAATACTTCAATGTCCACACCGAAGTTACCACTTGGACACATGGATTCATTGTAGAACTCATCACATTCAAAGAAGTTTGGAAGTCTTCATTCCATGAAATATAAAAGTTTTTAATGCAATATGACAATTTCCAAGGAAAAAAATAAAAAATAGAAGAAAGGACAATGATAGTAAGACCATCTCAAAGAATAACTTTGTTGGAAATAGTTCTATTAACTATCTCATATGGAGGTAGTTCTATTAAGTATCATGTATAGAAGTAGTTCTATGAACTATTTCATATGGAAGTAATTATACTATCTTATATGGAGGTGATGTACACATAGTATCGTTCCCAATACACTATACACTTTTGTGTGGTATTTTAAACTCATGACTCTTATTTCACGCTTGCCCAAAAATATACCTCTACATCGTAGTCTAAATGTGAATAGTGAAGTCATCAATATTAAACTTGTTTTCCATATCTTCCACTTAAATGACAACATTGAATAGAACTGATTGTTTTTATTTTCACTATGCTTTTGAGAAATCATTAAGCTACACCCTAACTTCATTATATTTAGTGTTGCATCTTAATTAATGTTGCTTCTAAATTGATAGAACAAATGTAAACTATAGAATTTGGAATGGCCATATTTTTTAGAAAAACGACAACAATTGGTAGCCCACTACCACAACACATCATCTCAAGTAGTGTAACAATACTTATTTAGTGTTGACCACACTAAATAGAATGAAGAGCATATACTAGTTTATCCTATTAATGAGAGTATAAAATTAAAATCACTTAACCCTTAAACGTCCTATGGGGATGGTATATACATAGTCGTATGATTGAAATTTGCTACGAACAAGAAACTCTAAATTGGGATCTTAATAGCTCATTAGAACCGCATTGATGTAAATTTCAACTTCTCTTTCGCAAACAAATCCATTAACCCCTAAACGTCCTCACCTATGTCTAGTTTAGGCAGCTTTGCAAAGATGCATTATAAAATGCAATTAATATGAATATTCAGAACTTGATGTATGAATAAAAGTTATACATTTTTAATTTTAGATTCTATCTATACGGTTAGATCTATGACTGCTATCACTAATCTTTTTTTATAAATTTTGAAACATAAAATAAAAAATTATTTTGTAATTCAATTACGAATAAGATATTGACAATATGTGGATGAAATTTGTTGCGATGGGTTATAATGTAGTACTTTAGGTGTAGTGATTTTTGGAGATTTTTTGGATGCTTGATTTTAATAGTTTTTTTTTCAAGAACACTTTTAGACCAAAATCTTCAAGATTTTCGGTGAAACACTACAACACAAAATGTGGCATAATTTTTTCAAAAAGTATTTCCTTTTCGATCGAAACACACATACATGAAGCTAACTTCCCATAAAAAATTCAGTAAAAAAATCACACCACAAAAAGTGCATGACGGATGAGAAAATACGGATGAAATCTGTACATCAGGCCAAAAACGCCTGCTTGGGCAGTTAGGGGTTAAAGGTGTGGATCCATTCCAAAAACAACCAAAATACATTGTATTCTACATGTCGCCACGGCACGTTTAGACGTTTAGGGGTTAAAAGTTGTTTACAATGTACGTAATACCAAAATTACATCTACCATATCCAATTGTCATGGTCGGCACCTCATTAATTTTTTTGGAAATCTTTTTTTCAACAAATTCCAAACTATGGGAATATTCTTCAATGTTTTCTTTTTCACCATACAAAATAGAATATTTTTGAAAAAAACCATTTCTAAAAGATTTGGGCTTCTTTTATTGTAATTTTTTTGCCAATCTTGATGACCAACTACGGTAATTTGAATATGTGACTTTGGTAGAATTAGTGTCACACACGAGAACATAATTCAAATTGAGTGGAGTCCTCTTATTGATCACCATACAACATGATAATTCCCAAGTACGATCATCAAAGTTTCTTTGTTGCCAGATGTTGTGATTGACCATTCATGATTGTCCATTTGTCGAGGTCTGAACTCCACTACACGAAAATTGTGATTTAGTATTCAACAAGAATCTACAATTCGTTCAAATGTGAGGGAAAATAGTATCCCTGCAATGTATAGGAGTTTGTCGCTTGTCATTTTCATTTTCACTATGATTATTGTGTTCCTTTCAGATGACGAGAATGACATGATAAAGTTGTCATTTGTCATTGGAACATTAGAGTTTTCCGTAAAGTCAAGCAAAAAAATTCCACCAGAGGAAAGACAAGGCAAAATTGGTATTTTAGTTTGAAAGGCCGCGAAAACAACTTTTGGATCCTTTTTTTTACAACCAATCAAAACGCACTGCCTTGTCAGGGAGATTCGAACATGACACCTTCCCAAAGCTAGAGAAGCTCTCTCAAGTCTCAACGCACATTCAAGTTCCCATCACAGAATCTACACATGCCCCCACACTAACCCACATGCTTGCCTAAAGCTAGCAATTGGCTCCATGTGACTAACAATCTCTTCGATTTGTAGTTGAAGCTTGAAAACTCAGTGTTGCAGAGGGACTACCCCTCCTTGACTTTACAAATAACTCTACTACATTTAGAAAGTTTGTTTGAAGTTTTTTATCAATTTAAATTTACTATTGATCATTTACACTCACTATTTTAAACTCACTATGGATCATTTATACTCACTATTGATCTTCAAAAAGTCAAATAATGTCCGTGTAAGAGAAATAGTGACCCGGACATTTTAGTGTAGTGTTTGGGTTTTACTTTTTCGCCTCCACATTCATGAATGAAAGTGAGCATATTCGGTCCTGCCCAGAGGGAAGATCCTTTCCTAAGAATGTCGATTGCTTCAATTGTGAACCAAATCCAATAAGTCAGTAACATACATAGTTCATGGCCTCTCTCTTCAATGATGAATGTTCTCTCTAAAGATCTCCCCATTCCGGCATTCTCCAGTCCTTTAATTTTCCTTTTCCGGATTTCACTTCAGTTTCATCCGTGGCTGTAAACTCTTCCTGCCATGTGGCACTGCCACGTTATTATTACGTATTATTGAGTAAATGCAGCTCTTTTTTGCTTTTGTGGGTTTTGTTCCCTATTTTCTGCCATGTATTTTTTTTTTACTTAAAATGAGAATGAGAATTCAGCAGGAAATTACCTACTTTGCAGACAATCACGGTAAAAAGCACCCACCTCAGCTGTTTCTTTCTTTCTTTTTTCCAGAGATTATGGTGGCAGACTTACACGAGGTGTTCCACGGTCAGAGCATCGCCACCGTTCAAAGCAACGGGGCGGCTTGGCGAGCGGCCATCGGATTTTTCTAGCAAGGGCCCTTCAAATGGGACCTCAAACATGATAGATCGGCGAGCTCTCCAAACTTTAGTTGACCACTGCACTAGTAGAAAAGGTGGCATTGCCGAGGGAGATGCCCATGAAAATAGTGCCCAGTTCCACGTATGCACAGTGATTTTTCCTGGGCATGTCCCTGGGGAGCGCCACCTTTTCTACTAGTGACTATTGCGTTGACCGTGATTCAAGATAGAGAAGAAGTTGTAGCCAAAATGCAATTATTCTCGTTGTTTAAAATTTTAGCGTGCCTACGTCCACGCTAAACAGATTGGGAGTCATTTTTCTGGAAGATGAACATTCACATTTTTCATTCATCCAAATTTCGCTAGGAGTTCTTGTGCTAGTTGACTACCATTTTATTATACAATATAGATTTTCAAAATAAGATATTTTGATTATTTTTAAAAACAACAGAATTGGTTTATGTCAAGTTCAATAAGCGAGATCTTAAAAATGATTTTTCAATATAATTAGAATAAAATAATGAAAATTATATCATCTTATAGTGCATGATATTATTCCAAATTCGTTATAATAACAATTTGTTAAATTGGGGTTTTTAATTGAATTTAAAAAGAAAACCTTGTAAAATTAATTAAAATTTATCAATATAAAATATGATAGATCCAACCGTACATATGTGATTTACACTTTACACAATGACATTTACAACTTTTCTTTGTACATCAACTCCACTTTTTTTATTCAATCGAACATCTTTGAAATCGGTGCATCATCTTGAAGGGTTAATTATCTCTGCCATATAATTTTCTTTTTCCCTAAGAATGAGAATTCAGCAGGAAATTAACGATTGCAGACAATCACGGTAAAAAGCATCACCCCAGCTGTTTCTTTTTCCCAGAGATCATGGTGGTGTTCCAAACCTTTCCACTCACTCAGTTACTCAAAAGAGATCCACCCAACAAGGAAATTTTTTATCAATCTTGCACGATAAGTAAAAAAAAAGTGTTCAAAAGTGTATTTAAAAAAGGAAGCTTGCTGCTAAATTTATCGCGCTTTAGTAGACTCAATGATTAATTACTGAATTTAATTGAAGGTTGATGGTTTGGTAAAATTTTCTTCAACATTTGTGCAGGTATGACTTTGTGGAACTTTCATCTCCACCAGGCCCCTGGCCCTTCCTACATCCAAAATGAAGGCCTTCAAATTTGCACTTTCCCACCCACACACAGCTCTCACACCTCAAAGCGTCCCCCTTACCAACTGATCCTACTTACACACACAAAACACAAAATATTTTTCGTATGTCTTAACAAAAAGTTTAAGAGGATTCCAACACATTTTACCACGCATTATTTGGACTCCGTATGAATAAGTTATGAATTTTCAAAGTGTTGACTATAAGTTGAGAATAAAGCGATCCGAAACTGTGATGTTCAAATTGAACACTTTCTCATCAATAGTAGGGTATCATGATCTACTTACTATGGAAGATTGAGCTAGGGATGATTTAATGAAAAGGTCGCGTTTAAATATAGCTACCTTAGTATCAAAGGTCAATTGAGGGAGAACCGTGCAGAAATTTTTAAATAATACCATGGAGTCAAATTAATTAGTACCTACAAAGTAGAGTTTTCCGCAAACTCATGGGTTTTCAAAGCCTTACTTTGGCAATTCCTTGGGTATACGAAAATTGGCCCGTGGTGGGGCTATCAGTTACTGGTATTATTATTTGAATGAATAGACCCACTCCAAAGACCCACTCCATGTAGATACGTGTCAAGCCAAGGAAGCCCATGTGACAGAGCATCCACGAGAATAGAATCTGAGGTTGGGAAGTTTTTGGGCACCGTTTTTGGTGCCTTCAAACTTCAGACCTCTAGTTTATTTACAGCATCTGACATGTCTACTTTTATTGTCTTCTCAACCTCTCTTTTCACAATCTACGGTCCAGTCACCCAACTGTAGAGCACTATGCGGATAACTCTAGTATGTGATAGAAAGAAGAAGGCCACTAATTCATCACATGCAACAAGCCTCTTCTGAGCAAATCAGAGCATGCCACAATGGCAAAATCTCTAACAATTGTCATTATGAGGAGTACATGATCAGGACACTACTTCTTGGTAATAGTGATTGTGGTACTTATTCCAAAGACATGCTCTAGTTTGCAAAATCATGAAATTGGCAAGGGTTGAAATTTTTACTAGTATCTAAATCTTCATTTTGCATTGATTTTACATTGTAGTGTCAATTTCATTAACCCCTAAATGTTCTCACCTCTCTTCAGATTTGGCAGTATTGCTAAGATGCATTATAAAATGCAACTAAGAGGGATATTTTGAATTTGATGTGTGAATAAAAGTTGTACATCATGAATTTTGGATTTTATCCATACAGTTAGATCTGAGATTGCTATCATCAATATTTTTTCATAAAATTTGAAACTTTAAAATGAAAATTTATTTTAAAATTTGATTACGAATAAGATATTGACAATTTGTGGATGAAATTTCTTGTGATGGGTTGAAATGCAATACTGTAAGTGTAGTGATTTTTGGAGATTTTTTGTTTGCTCAATTTTATGAGTTGGCTTTTTCAAGAGCACTTTTAGACTAAAATCTTCAAATTTTTTGGTGAAACAATACAATATGAAATGAGGTGTAAAAGTTTCACAAATCATCAACTTTCTAATCGGATCACACGTGCACAAAGCTAACTTCCCATAGAAAATTTAGTAAAAAAATTTACACTACAAAAAATTGCATGATAGATGAGAAAACAAAGTTTGCTTCTGAACATCACAATGTTTTTCATGTACTTTTTTTCTTGAAGCCCAACTGGCGACAAAAAAAAATTTGGGAAAGAATATTTAGCGAAATCTTAAGCTTACAATCATATTTTAATAGAATTTCTTCATATTTTGGTAGTTTTCTTCACTAAACGTGGTTGTTTTCACAAAAAAGTATAGTGAAAATCTTGCAAAAAAATTCAAAATTCTCTCATTTTTTTCCGCAACAAAAAAATACCATCTTTTGTAGAGAAATTTGGCGAAAAATAGCCGAAAAAAAAACATTGCTAAAGTAACTATATCTAAAAGCGACCATTTCCTTACAGCATCCATAGCTCAATCTTTCATAATAAGTAGATTCTGACACCCTATGGTTAATAAGAATGTGCACAATCTAAACATCAAAGTTTAGGGTTGCTTTAAGGTCAACCTATAGTCAGTACTTTGGAAATTCATAACTTATTCATACGGTGTCCAAACAATGCATGCTAAAGTGCGTTGGAATCCTCTTGAACTTGATAATAAGACCTACTAAAAATATTTTATGTTTTTTTGTATGTAAATAGGCTTAGTTGGTAAGGTGTACGCTTCAAAGTATAGTTACCTTACATCAAGCAAAATATGCATGGCAGTGATCTCAAAACCACTTTATGACATTTAGAACATTATGCGACCTCCCACACAAATGATATCCACTTTTGCTACCCAATACTCACGGTACTTCTATAATATCTGGCAATATCCTTGATATATTAAGGTGATACCATGATGATATTCGCAGATATCACCTCATGAAGTTGCTACATATTTATACCATGATGAGCATTCTTGCTACATTTCAATTTATTTATTTTCATTTTCTTTTATATGTTTAGCCGCCCCATTTTTTTGGGTAGAAATCCAGCTAATTTTAGCCAGTTTTGAGATCACTGATGTATGGTTGGGCTGTTAGGGGTAAAATAATGCAGGAGATGAAGAAACTGAATTTCCTCTAAAAACCGACAATCATCATCACTTGTACTTCCACCTAAAATTAATGGGGAGGAGATGAAATTTGAGAGCCAGAGGAACTGTATGATTACCTAATATCAAGGCAGTTTCTGACTAAGCTCAGAGATGAGGCTTTTTAATTAGACCTTGATGGGAATCTGTCAATCTACACAGCCAGGCACTGCACTGCAACACAAAGGAATTTGCTTACACATGGCATTTTTAGTAAACGGACACGTGCTTAACTGCTTTACCTCCCATCCCACCCAAAATTTAAACTTTGGTTCAAGAATAGGAGACTGAGCATCAAATCACCTTCGAAGGATTTTAAAGCAAAACATCCAGGATATCAGTGAGCCCTTGTATAGGTAATCCGGATATATACCTTTCTGTACATCCAATATTAATTTTCATCCACGCTACAACACAATTTCTGTCCATATTTGCCAGGAAAAATGGATTCACCAGGTTTGATGGAAAATGATTCTTCTTCAAACTTAGAGAAATGATTAGGGCATCAACGGCTCACTAGGACCCTACTACGGTTAAGATGGATGACCCAATAACCGACGTGTACTATAAACTAACAATATCTCTAATAGGTGTTCATTGAAAGCTTTTAATTCCATACCGGTACTAGATTTGCATGAAAAGCGTTGGTTTAAGGGCCATTTACTACAATTGCATTAACCAACATGTTCCATTTCAGTTTGAAGCACCAAATATTAGTACAAAACCAGTGAACCCTTTAGTGCCTAATTGTCCATACTTTGGATGGTGTACATATTTCATCCACTTTTTCTCATCTTTCATGCACTTTTTGCAAGGAAAAGAAATTCAACAAAATTCTATAGCAAGATAGTGTCATACGTGTGATGCGACTAGAAAGGGGATGATTTGTGGAAATTTTACACCTCATTTTATGCTGCAATGATTCACCAAAAATTTCATAGGTTTTAATCTAAATGTGCTTTTGAAAAAATTAACCCATAAAATTAAGCAATCCAAAAATTACTACACATAGAGTATTACATTACAATCCATCACAACAAATTTCATCCATGGATTGTCGATATCTTATTCATAATCAAGTTACAAAGGAATCATGAATTCTAAGTTTCAATTTTTATACAAAAATGTTGGTGATTGCAATCATAGATCTAACCGGATGGATAGAATTTAAAATTCATAATGTATAACTTTTATTCATACATCAAGTTTGAGATATCCCTCTTGGTTGCATTTCATGAAACATGTTTGCAATTGCCAAATCTAAAGAAGGTTGTGGACATTTAGGGGTTAAACATTAGTAATTTATAGCAAATGTAGCACAAGAGAATGAGACGTAGTTGTGATCTTCTTTAAAAAGTACACACTGAGGCATTTTGCCATGGTTTTGAACACGGCCACGGTGTTGAGCGTTACAACATGTTGTATTGGGTCTCATTTTTGCCATCCCATATAGCTGTTGCATAGAAAATTGTTACATTTATTTCTCATGGTATTAACTCTATCCCTCATGGTATCAACTATATTCTTCATGACATTCACCATACCAACATGGTATCAACTCTATCCCTCGAGGATATCTATGTACCCTTAGAATATCTACTATACCGGCATGGTATCAACATGGATATAGTTGATACAATGAGGGGTAAAGTTAATATCCTAAGGGATATAGTTGATACCATGAAGGATAGAGTTGATATCGTGAAGGATATAGTTGATACCTTGAGGGTAGGTGTGATGGCACATTGGAAGAATGAATCGTGAGAGGGCGAATGCACTAATTATACACACTTGTCCTACATGACGAATCACACTCATCAAATCCAACCAAAAAAATTGGTGAGTGTGAAGTGGCGCCGTTTGACTCACAGAAGGAGTGAAAAGCGACGCCTTCTCCTCGTAGTGATGATGGAGAAGCAAACAAGCTTACATGTAAGGAATCCACCAGGTGATCGATGTCGTGAGCAGCTTCACCGTATCAACGGCGACACCCGCAAGATAGTATAGACTCAATGAATTGTGGGTGGAAATGAAACCCTGGTGAAGGAGTGCTGTGTGCAACTTTGTCAAGGTAATGATCCATGTTGACAATTTTGTTTGGGATGTTTGAAAGCAAATGATGCATCTCATTGCTCAAAATCTGAACTCGTCAAACAAGTGGGAATTTGTATATTTTCAAATACTTAGTAATTCATCTTGATGCACATAAACTCAGCAATTCCTGTGTTTCAGGGTTTGTTTTCTAATTTGAAATTTATTCCTCCTCCTTTCTTGCTTGTTGCATAATTTGCTTGATCCTGAATAACTGATTATAGGCCTGATATGAAATTGTAAGCTGCGATTTTAAACCTAAACTGACATTTCTTTCTGGCTTTGTGCTTGAAATTCTACGTTACAAGCTCACAGTCAATTGTAATGACTTCCAAAACATGTTTTTCATGTTCAAAATTGTAGAACATTGTTCGAGTATCCTACAATTCATAACATCTTGGATACCCTATTTTTCCTTTGGATGAGCAGCTCCTTTCAAGAATGTTATGAGTATTACATTATCTCGGACATAGGTACTACAATATAATGCGAATGTTGTCTCCTGGTCTTTATATCATTCGGCAGCAACTGAAGGTGTCAAGATGATCAGGATCTCAACCACAAAGAAAACAATCCTGAACATTTTGAACAATAGAGTTATCCGCAAAGTCATTGAAAAGTGGGTGACTAGACCGGACTTTGAGTGAACAGTAGATTTGTTCCCCAAAAAAGAGATTGTGTCGGGAACTAAAAACAAATGTTGGTTGCAAGGTTTGAAAGCACCAAAAACGGTGCTAAAAAACTTCTGACCCAAGTTTTCCTGCGTGCCTCCGAGTTTCTTGTAACAATCCAACCTGACACCATAGACCATCTGGGTTTAGTGAGCTTTCTCCTATGGGACAAGCTTTTACTCACATTAAATCAAGACACTCACCCAATCTTTCTCTCCCGGGAATGACTCTGGTTGAATCTACGTTTCCAGCAATTTTATCATGATACAAGCCCAGACAGCCCTTAACTTTCCAGATAACTCAAACATGAATGGATAATCAAGCCTTCGAGGTAAAGATTGGACAAACGCAATATTTATGGGTTGAAGCTGTGACAGCAACTCTTCATCAATTCTGTAGTAAGAAATTGTAGAAATTGTTTATTGTATGACTTCTGCATGCATGCAGAGAAATTGGGCAGAACTTGTAACTTGTGGGATGTTCTGCAGTCGTCAGTAACTTACTATCGTCACTGCAATTTTGTACAATATGAATGATGTAACTTAGAGTAGATTAGGGTTTTAGGGTTTAGGGTGACGAGTATATCATAGGAAGTCATGAATTCACAAATATGTGAACTTCAGTATGTTCAAACCCCTTCCCGCAGAGTACATGATGTGTACTTAATAATCGAGAACTCTAAACTCTCCTCCAAACCCTAAAACCCTAATCCCAGAGTACGTATATATGTGAACAATATTGATGATGAGGAGCTGATCAATGGTGTTCAGACATCTTGTGGATAAAATAAAAAAATTGGTAAAAAGTAACTGCACAAGTCTGTCATGTGCAGTTTTAGACCCACCCTTGAATGCAGATGTAAAACATGTGCAGAAATTAGAAATCAATTTTCTGGAATTAGGAGGCATAATATACAATTGGAAGCACATTTTTGAGACCTTTCCAACGGAAGATTAAGACAGGGATAAGAGAGGAAGTAAAATTCCTGGATAAGGTGGTCTGTCACGCGGAGCCTCAAAGAAGAACCTACCGCTTCAATCAAAGAATTCAGACAGACAACTAATTCCAAAAATTCAGATAGCATATCTTATGTAAGATAATCAAGTTCTGGCAAATTGATGCAAAACTGAGAAACACATGTCAAAGTGAATCTACAAGGTCAGCGCTGCAATTAAAGAAAGTAGCTAATATACTATCATTGAAACCCTAGAAACAAGGTTGAAGTTGACGGATCAATTCTTAAAAAGGTAACCATAGCCTAGGTATATATATAAACCACTTACCTTGACAAGGAAACACAACTCCTACCATTGACAGGAGGTTCAAGCCTCAAGCATAAGAAAATAAAAAAACCCTAAAAACGAGAAACTCAAGCGCCTAACTTCCCTACACTGAGGTTGTCCCAGGGATTAAAAAGGGACGATGGTTCATGGACAGACTAGCTTGCACAAAAAATTGATGTCAAAGGCATGGGGACGTTACATCGTCAGCCCTTCAATATGAATACATCAATATAATACACCAACCACTGTTCTCCTCGGAGCGCATTGTTCTCATAAGCTCCTCACACTAATTTACAGTCTTCACTCTAAAACATCAATTATTGATTACTGCAATGTATGATACAAAAAAATTACTAGAAGAATCCTTTCTCTCTCACCTCTTCATACAGAGTACTGGGCTTCATCTTGCAGCAGGAGCCAGCTGATAGCCCATAAGCCCATGCCCAGACTTCGACAGATGCCAAGTTACCTGAAAAAACATAGCCTACTCCAGGAAATCAGGACCGGTTGTGGCAGCTTCATAATCAGTACAATTACAACCCGTAATGTATTTTTCTATGCACACAATCTTTGTATTGTATTCCAAATCTTTGTAGAGAACTCTTCAATGTTCTTATTTGTGGCTATATATCGTCAACTTACTATTTGAAAAATGGGCTTGCTATGTTGCTATAAGAAAATTGGGTAAAAAATTAGTGTATATCACCATAATCTTCCCTTATCATTGGTACGTATAGCCAACAATTCTTTAAAAGTGATGTATCTGTAGTAAAGAAAAAAAATTATCACCAAAAAATGCTATCTATTTTCAAGTTTCAATTTTCAAATCTCCAATAAAACTCCCTTGCTCCTCATCATCTCTTTCTATTCTCAACTCTCCATAGTATACTCCTCAAAATAAGACTCTACTAATGTATGACACGTGTTATAGGCTATGCCAAATAGAGTACTCCATGGGCTCGCCACGTCGTGTAATGGGTGCGTGCATCACGAATTTAGGATCCCACGGATTTTAAACGATTTCCGTGCGATATCCGATATTCCATGGGTTCGTACATTATTCGCACAAATTCTACACAAATCTGCATGGATTCTACACTTTGTTAAATAACCAAAAGAGTGAATGTAGAAGCCGTGCGGATTCAATGCAGAATTAGCATGAAATCCGTGCAAAAAATGCACAAACCCATGAAATATTGGACTTCGCACAGAAACCATTAAAAATCAATGAAGCCCTAAATTCCTGATGCATGGTAACACCTTGTCACTTTGCGACTCAGAAATAGCATGCATCCACTACATGCCGTAACAGAGCCCACGGAGTACTCTATCTACCGGTAGTACAAGCTGCCGCATTCCAACAATCCTCTCATAATCTCCTCCATCATGAATTTAGGACCTCATTGATTTTTAACGTTTTTCGTGCGATATCCGATATTTCATGAGTGCGTGCATTTTCCGCACGGATTTTGCTCAAATTTCGCAATAATTTTACATTGAACCCGCACGGATTCTACGTTCACTCTTTTCGTTATCTAACAAAGTGCAGAATCTGTGTGGAATTAGCACGAAATCCATGCAAAATCTGTGCAAAAAATGTTCGAACCCATTAAATATTGGATGTCGCATGAAAATCGTTTAGTCCTAAATTCCTGATGTCACACTCGTTCACAGTCTTCAGACAGTGAAAGGGCACTCTGAAAAGATTACTGTAATGTATGATACACAGAAGAAGCGCTGTCTCTCACCTGTGCTATGGGCTTGGTCTTGCAGGAGCCAGCTGCTTTGCATTGACGGGCAAGTAAACTCTTCCATGAGCCCAAGGTTGCCCCACGCCAGACTTAGACGGGTGCAGAGTAGCCTGAAAAACAAGCTGGCGCTCACAAACATGGCATTCAGACTCATGCCTGACCTTCAAGGAGGACAAATCCTTCTTCACGAACGTGTAAACCTCCCCTCCGCAGTTGGGACAGCAGCCTTTGAGCGCCACCAAGTCCCCGCGGCCCAGCGCTTGCAACTGCTGCACGGACGACAGCGCCACCGGAGCGCCGACGAGAAAACTCACCACCGAGAACAGCGTCCGGTTCGTGTCCAGGGGGTGCAGCTGCGACACCAGAGTCGGCAAGCCCACGGCCAACCCTAGTCCCAGCGCGAAGAGCAATCCCCACACGGTGGCCAGCGCGCGCATCTGCGACGGGTCGAGCTCCGCGTCCGCGTACGCCGTGAATCGCCTCAAGCTGCAGCGCGGGTACCTGTAATCCTAGAAATTAATTACGTGGATCCAAGGGCTAAAGCAGGTTTAATTATGTGGATCCAAGGGCTAATGCAGGTTTAGGTCTTCAAAGGTTACATAACCCACAAGCTTGGACCAAAAATCATTAGGGCGTGTCACACCACTTTCTTCCCATTCTCAATCTTCAGAGAATGCGTGGCACTTTCTACTTGAATTGTGGAGAACCCATTCTTTGAAGATGGAGAAGTTTCATTAGGGGTTGTCACACCTTCTCCAAGAATGAAACTTCTTTAAAGATTGAGAACGTCTAGAGGGAAAAGAGTAGCCAATAGGTGCCCTTCTCCATGAAGAAGGTGTGACTCTCCTATCTACCCTGTGGAGAATGAGAATGGACACGGCTTGTTAAATCTTCTCCACAGCTCACAGTTTTTCATTCTTTACACCCATTCTTCACCCTTCAAGGAGAAGAATGAAACTTCAGAGAATGGGCCCTCCACAATTCAAGGACAGAGTGTTATGTCCTCATTCTCTGAAGATTGAGAATGAGGAGAAGAAGGTGAGACAACCCCTATTATGAAGAATGGGCGTGAATATTGAGAAACCATGAAGATTGAGAAGCCATGAAGAAGATTAACAAACCGTGTCCATTCTTGTTCTTCACGCAACCTCAAGTGGAATCACACCTTTATGGAGAATCCATGTAACTCTCCTAAGGTTCTCAATCTCCAAAGAATCAAACTTCTTGAAAGAGGTGTGACAACCCCTATTGAGAAACTGTGAAGATTGAGAAGCCATGGAGAAAATTAGCAAACCGTGTCCATTCTCATTCTTCACACGCCATAAGGGAAATCACACCTTCTTCATGGAGAATGGCCACGATTAGCTTCTCAATCTTCCACAACTAGCTTCTCAATCTTCGGTGAATCAAACTTCTTGAAAGAGGTGTGACAACCCCTAATATTTGGTAAATTACAAAGCAATTCCAAACAGACAGACAAAGCTTGAAAACCATACTTGAGCACGAGCTTGGAGCCGTGATAGCGGAGCTGGATCTCCACCTTGTCGAACATGTCGTCCACCACCAACGGCTGTCCGCTGTAGTAAGAATCCCGTGCTTGCTGGTAAAGCGCCTCCAACCTCGTCTTCTCCGCTGTCTCAATTGGCCCTACGAAGATGCACGACGGCGCTGAAGAAGCAGCGTTAACTTCTGTTGCTACCATAGACGCGCAGAACTCCCCCGGAGTTGAAACCCTAACGACAAACGAAGACGAACGCATTCCACAAGCTTTCCTTAACTGCCTTGCCCTAATCTTCCCCCCGTCGAATCCATCCCTCTCTTGCACCCACTGCGACGCAGCGCTCGAGAATTCGCCCCCGACCTCCGACGGCCGTGTTCGCCAAGCACGATTCGTGGCAGTGAATAGATGCAACGCTCCAGCCATTCCAACAAACGCTTGAGAACCGCTTCCCGAATTCCACCTGTAGATTGTCCTCAAAACCTCGCCCGAAATCTTTCCAAAGCTACAACCGAATTCAGTCTCTCTCTCTTCAAGCTTACCGATCTCTCTTCAAAGCTTTACCAATCCAACCCCTCGCCAAAGCTGACCAATCCAATCTCTCTGCAAAGAATCGGTACGCCTACTTCACCATTCTTGAGCTTCGACGATACTTTCCTAGTGCACTGGTCTGATTGGGCTGGAGGTACTGTAGTATCCATTGGTCTAATTGCGAACACCGACCGTGGTGGTCCACCATTGCCGATGACGTGTCGCCGCTATTCCATTCTTCTTGTGGGAATTTGCAGTTCTAGTGGATAAGATGCGGTGGCTCCTTGTGTTCCATCCATTTCCAGAACTATATTGGAGTTTGTGACGTCCGTCTGTTTACTTATGTGATGATACGTCTTAAGGTCGGCCATCAGAAGCTTCGATTAGTAGTGCTACTGCGGTGAGCAGTTTCATGAGCAGAGAGATTGAAGTGAGCTACATCTGACGATTACGGCAGGATTAGTGATTGAGCAGGGTGATTAAGACAGGGATAAGAGAGAATTCCTGGATAAGGTGAGCCTTAAAGAAGAAGAACCTGCCGCTTCAATTAGAGGATTCAGACAGGCAGACAGCTACGTCCAAAAAATTCAGATAGCATGTCTCATGTAAGATAATCAAGCTTTGACAAATTGATGCAAAAGGGATAAAAAAAAAACACACATCGCATTTTATGAGAAAGGATTGGAAGAGACAAAAAAATTCCAGTAACGAAAAACCACCACAAAATTGATGCATCCCTCTCCAATTGTGCGAGGATTCGATACAAATGGCAAAAAGCCGACTGTGCAATTAAATTACATGTGCAGCAACTAGAGGTCACAACCGACCCTCGGTGTTTGATGTATACAAAAATAGAACTAAACCTAAAATTCTCCTATTACCTTGCGGTCGTATTTAAAATGGAGGTCAACACTCCGAGCACCATGAAAGCTAACATAGGGCTAAGGTCAAGGGCATTAAAAAGAGGAGGGATGATGTTCCTAAAGAGATTCAAGTAAGGGTCACACATGTCGCGAACCGCTTGCAGAGGTTGCCTTTCCCAGGGAATATTAGGGAACCAACTGAGCAACACGCGCACCATCAGAACGCCGCTGTAAAGCTCCAGCCACTTCGCCATGCCACTCGCGACAACCGTGAGCGGCGTGGAAACGGCGCCCGGGGTTTGGCTAATTGACGCGAAAAACAGAGGCCCGGCTGCCAACACTAACCTCCCCTTCAACGCAGAAACGAGCTCTCGCTCCGCGTCCGTGGAGCCGTTCGGCAACGGGGAGGCCGTCAAGGTCTTCGCCAAAACCTTCGCCGCGCGCACCACGGCCTGCGCTAAAACTGCCACGGCCACAATTGCTCGTGACACCGAATTTGTTGTTGCATTGCTCGCCTTGGAATCATCCGCAGCAGCAACACAAACAATGGACGACGATGACGAAGAAGAACCGCTCGACCTGCTCTTGCTTTTCAATTGCGACGACGAGAATGCGCCGTAGCCGGTTCTCTTGATTGCGAAAACGGGGCCTGCACTGAACCTCTGGCCGCGAGAAATGGCTCGTTTGGAAGCTCTCGGCGAGGGCGCTACAACCGAAGATGTGGCGCCAGTGATCAACGACGCCATAGCCGATGCCATCGCTGCGAAAAGCCTGAAAATCCCTGCGTCGTGCAAACGAGCCAAGTTTCCAGAGACGGGGATTGGGGCTTCGTTGGGGCTTTGGGCTTTCGGTGAGGGAACGCCTTCTAGAACCTTCTTGCGGAGACGTAGATTTCAGGTTCGCGGCGGCGAGTTGTGTTCTGTTGAAGTACATCTTCTATAGAAAGAGGGTGTGGGACCAAGTGTAGCCAGGGCGTAGATATGTTCTCGATCGTGAAATTGTTTGCTTTTTTAAAACAATTGTTTTTTTTGGAACGGGCAGGTCCAAAAAAGAGTGGAACGGTTGGAATTTACATTTCTTTTACTCATTAAAATGGTTCAATGAACATCAAATTGTGCCCATAATAATGCCTCTTCATGAACTACAATTGTACCAAATTTGGTGGTATGAAAATTTTAAAATAATTTCTGAAGGAGTAGCAAATAAGGTAGATATACCCATTACCACCCACCAGTCAATTCCACCCATCATGTACTAACAATGGACATCCAAGAACACATTTGTATACCTCTAGTGTATGAGGACATAAAACACACAATTTGTTATTTACGCACTTGGCCATATAATCATGCACTTCGTCCTTGCGACTCTTTTCTAATAATTTATTAATTCATTAATGAACCTCAAGTCATTGTCTTCAAATAAATAATGTCCCTTTAAATAAAAATATCGATGAGACTTCTTACACATAAATTTATCTTGAGCTCAACACCGCATGCTCCTCACGAACCATGCATCTCAATGGAACGTTGAGAAGCTTGCCGTTGGTGGGACTGGCGATCAATCAGATAGACATTGCCTCTGTCCAGCTCAGTGATGTACCGCAAGGAGCCCGTTTCTTTGAGGAAGCCAAATCCCTTCTAGATAGCACTGCTGGCTCTCAGCACTTGGATACTCTGGATGAGTGCAATAATTTCGCCTGCGCTTATGCCAACCTTGAACGGTCAGTACTCTACATCGTCATTCCTCATTCCGAAAACCTCACTTGATTGTTGTCTCTGCCACACAAGGGGAGACTACAAAAACGCTTCATTTTTAGGAGTTCCACCATTGGATAGTAAAAATAAGCTAGAAAAGTAATTTTGGTGTAAATACTAAGGCAGAGACTATGCAACTAGTTGCTTGTTTTATTATAAATTTCACTTTGAATTTCCTTTTCTTGTCGTAAACATCAACAAGAGAAAGGTAGAAGGATGTAGAAAAATATATTTGATGCACTAAATAATGATTCAAGAACATTATTGAACATAATAAATGCCTACTCAATTAAGAATGTCAATACATGTACCTTTTGATTGATTAACTCCTAAATTTCCTTGTGTTTTTGGGAGCTTGAAACCTCAAAACTGCGATTTTCTACCTCTATGCACTCCCGGGGATGTGAACCAAGTTTTTTTACTTCTTTTAGAATTCCAACCGTAAGATCTTGTACCTAAGCCTATTCATAGCTACTGTTTCAAAAACTGACCGTTGGATGTTTATCATTTGCAAGATCATAACATCCAAAGTTTGTGCAAAAGTTTTTCGGGGCATTGCTTAGGAGGCATTGTCTCCATAGTGCAAAGGGGGAGTTGAAGATTGTTACTCCAAACATTTTGCTCATATTTTTTTCCATGTAGATAACTAAGTTGGGTACGCTCATGCAAAATTTTAGAGACTCATAACGCGTTTCAAACCTTCATCCAAATTAATTTCCGGAAGTAGGTATAAAAATGGCAATTTGGTGAAACATGCATCACATTAATTGTATTTGATTTTTGGAAAAAAAATGAACGGTGATTAGGTACCTCTATGATTTTATAAATTTTAGGTGAAATTATTTTTAAAAAATTTCAAAATCTCAAATTTTGACAAATTTCGAAAGAAATGGATGTGAAATTACAAAAAACCTTGGAGGTTGCTGTTCTTTATTTTGGAGGCTGCCCTTGTCAAGCCAAGAATATAATCAACATGGGTCACTTCAAATTCTGAGCCTAAATGTGGTGAAGAGCATGTCTCCAAAAAAAAAATTGAAAAAATGATTATAATAAAAAGTTTTTTTCTGCCCCAGTTGGGCTTGAAACCAAAAATTTCAATAAAAAAATTATAAAATCCGAATTTGACTTTGTAATTTTTACCCCACACACCTTGTATGTATGACCACGCCCATGCCAAACTATAGTCTAAAATTCTTAATTTAGACCTTCCATCTAAGCTGCCCGAAACAGCAAAAAGCCATTTTGGCTTTTAAGGGCCTTTAGGGGTTAAAGGTTTAAAAAATTTACAAGGATTATTAGATACCGTACCCCTTATCCTGATGTCCACTATTTGGTAGTTCATGAATGCCAAATATTAAAAAAAAATTGCCCAATACTATGGATATTTATTAAGATTCTTTATTTTGACATAGAAATAGAGTTTTTTTTTTAAAAATAGTTTCCTACAAATTTGGGCTTCTCTTTATGTCAACCCTGATGTTTGGGTATAGTATAATCCTCTTCTAATCAGTCAATGAGACACTATCACCAAAAAATAATTAAAAATAATTAATTGATGATTAACATTATGTATGTATAGATAGGTATGGTTGTATATGAATGGTTGTAGAAGAAAATAGGAACAATAATTTGTCCATACAATACTATAGAAAAGAAAGAATGTAATATGTATTGATTCGTTTTTATGCTAAATTGATTGTCTTGGTGTAATATATATGTTGAATGGAAGAAGCTCGAGAGCTCATAGAGGAGGTGGTCAGGATGAAGGAAGAAAAGCTTGGTGCAGTACATCCAGATGTTAATGAAAATCGTGCACGTCTTCAAATGTTGCTTGCAAAGGGGCAGACAACAACATATAAAAGACTATAACATTTGACATTGATTATGTACATGAGAGTCTAATGCTTGAAACTCTAATTTTATTTTTACATGTTAACCCCTAATGGCCCCAGGGATTATAAAATATAAAAAAAACCCAAATGTGTTATAAAATAAGTATTTCACAACTTTTTTGAAATTCTCATGAATGAAATTTTCTTGTGCATTATAACTATAAAATATCCATATAATCAAATTTGGAAAAATGTTTGAATAGACTTGTTTCAAATCATTTTGTTTCAGAATTCACCAAAAACATGATTTAAAACTACAGGCATATGAACTATTTTATGACTCGTTGAAATATCATTTTGCATTAGTTTCCATTGATAGGATTAAAATTTGATCATTTTTTTTTTATAAATTTCTCCTAATAATAAAATTTTAAAACTGCAATAGTGTTACACACTTAGTTTGTGATCTTTTCTTCATAGGAAAAATTAGGTAATAGAAATTTCAATTTGTAAACATTCCATACAAATTCAATCCATTTTACTATGCACAAAATGAATTAAAAACTGCATCTAAAAAATAATTCCACCCAAAATGTTGTCCAAAGACAAGGAGCAACCAGAAAATGGTTGCATGGGTCATTAGGAATTAATTACTAATTTGACTAAATTCTCATACATAAATATGAATCCATACCATTTTAATTTTTTATTCCATTTCTGCATTAGCTGTTTTCAAATGTGTTTATAAATATACTCAATTTCCAGTCAAGAAAATTATTTAAAAAATTAATTTGTTTAAATCATTAATTGTTTAAAATAGTTTGATGTGTTTATAAATATTTTCAATTTTGCAATAAAGAAAATGGTTTAATGATTTAAAAAAATTAACCATTAATTGTTTAAATCATTAAATGTTTTCATAGACAAATAATGATTTAAACAATTCGTTTAGGTACAAATCTATTTTCATGGAATTTCTTTCTTGTGGTTGAAAGTCATTTTTTTATAATGCAAGTATCATCTAAGGTCATAATTTATAACAAATGAGATACTTTTAGGTTTTATCATAGTTTGGGCTAGGTAATCTAAAGTTGATGAATGGCCCGATCTTACTACTTCACATTTCAATAATCTGTAACTTATTTATAACCAACCAAATTCAAATAATACGTATATTAGTGTATACGGATGCTGTTCAAAATGGGGACAAGGTACACTTAAAATTAAATAAACAATTAATACTTAGAAACCGTTCCTAATAGTTAAAAGTTACAAGAATGAGTTACCTATATAAGTAGAGTTGCGAGAGGGCTTTAATACATGATATAATACTTGCAAAAAGTTCCATTTTTTACTATTTTCATTTCTCAAGTGAAGTAGTGACACTTCTCCCCTATTTAATACAAGTACTGCTTGTAGATGCCCTTGCACAAAATTGAATAATGATCAATTTGCAAGAAGTGGCACTTGCTCACACATTTTGTAATGAGACATATTTTACCAATATTTCCAAAGTTCAATATTTAGATGTCCCTTAAGTTGATATGTTTTATGGGATCTAATTGGGTTTTAGAAACAATAAGACAATATCTTGCATTTTAGTTAATTTTTTTTTTTTAATGAATTTTGCAACGTGTACTTGTAAGCACTATGATTCTTCAATGGTTGATCTTGTGAGATGGCGTGTATCTTGTGAATGCCCTCAAAACTCAAATTAATGTGTGTCCACTAGTTTGGAATTGGTGTCCACTCGTTTGGAATTGGTGTCCACTCGTCTGGAATTGGTGTCCACTCGTCTGGAATTGGTGTCCGCTGGATGTTATTCTTCTTGGGGTTGATTGCAATAATTGGCTCAATAGGCATTGTCGACGATTGCCCCTGTTTTATTGCACTGTCACTGGACCACCTTCTCAAAGTACGGATGACATCAGAAGGGGGATGATGAGGAAAGTAAAGTGTTGCCGGGAAGGCTTTGAACTTTTCATATCGTTGCAATTAATTTTGAAATTAAAAGCTTCTTTATCAAAGGTTTTACTAGCAAAGGTTCAAAATCTTAAACGAACATTTTGTTTTGAAATGAATCATTTGTATGTTTCAGTTTTTAATTAATTCAACAACTTTGTTCAACCTTTTGTGTACTTTAGGACTTTCTAGAACTTTATATTTGTAACAAAGAATGTTCATTTCATTTCAAAAGTTGTAGTTGATTTCATCATGCTAATTCTAATTTTGAATATTTTTTGCATGCCAAAAATAAATACACATAGAAAGATAACATTGAAATCTAAATTCTAAAATTTAAAAGTTCATTTAAAATTTAATTTTTAATAAAGAGTTGAGTGATAAACCATGGTTTAAACAAATGTACATTTTTTGTGCATTAAATATTCTACATCAAGTTTGCACACACCTTTCTAACTATGATTGTAGGACTTAGCAAAGAGTGGCAAAACAATCGTTACAACTATTCATCAACCGTCAAGCACAATGTACCACATGTTTGACAAAATAATTTTTCTCTCAAAAGGTCATTTGTTGTACTACGGGCTTGCTTGTGAGGCAATGGAATATTTCAAATTAGTTCAATGTTCACTATAATTTCCAATGAACCTGTTGATTTTTTATTGGACCTTGCAAATAATGTGACACTGGAAAATCTCATTGATGACAAGGAAGAAAAGATATCAGAGGATGACGAGAGCCCACAAACCATGTGTTTGAAGAGCATTAAAGCTTACAAATATAACTTAGCAGACAAAGTAGCGGATGAAGTGGCTACTACCAATGCCCTTTCAAAAAACAATGCATTTGATAAAGGTATGGACACCTTTATAAGCTAAGTTTTTTATGGATGTTCAATCAATCAATTTGTCTTTCTTTAAATTCTTTTAATGCAAAACTAAAATTTTATGGTTTTAAAAATGAATTATTTAGTTGATCATATAGTTAAATCTTAAATTTTAAATAGGGCCAAATTATATTAATCTCTAGAATCAATGAAGAACATTGCATGTATTGGTTATGAAAATTGAACAAACAAAAATTTCTATATATGACTAATAAAAAATATTTGAAATACAATACTAATTTTAATTTAAGCTCTTTGGTCCTTTAGTCCATCAATTAAGGTGTAGACATTCTTCTGTGCAAATATTTTGTAAACAATTAATTAGTTTGTTTTTGTTCCTTTCAATATTTTAATACTATAAAGTACAAAGTATATTTTTCATTAAGTAAAATTTCTCTTATAATTTTTTTTATTGAAATCTCGGGGAGTGCACTCCATTGTCAAGTTGAACACCACGTGCGATAAAACAAAATCTACTTTTTACATAAAGGACCACCAAAATGAATCAAAATTTTATCAAAATTTTTTCATGAGTAGATAAAATCACAATCTATTACATAGTAAAAAATGGTAACCAAATTTGATGATTTGCTTTTTTCATAAAACATACCGTTTTTAACTAGATTGACGCCGAATTGAACTAAAACAATTACTACAAAAAATGAAAATGACGAAAAATTTCAAAAGAATGTACAAAAGATATTATCAATGATTATGTATATGTAGAAAAAATATCATAATTATTAAAACTATCTAAGGCATATAATATAGGGTAGCAAATTTTGATCGCACGTGGTTATGAAACGTAAAGGGGTGTGATCTCCCCGAGATTGAAATTGATAGGAGAGATGGCAAAGTGGTCAACTTTATGGGGAGGACAATTCAATGTTTTCTTAGAATGAGGTAGGAAGGAACGTCTACAAGAGGCATACTCGCCTTTAAAAATAGGCCAAATCATTGCCATCTCTCTCATCGTTGGCTTGCTTTGGTGGAAATCGTCTAATTCAAATGTACAAGATCAGGTTAATTTCATAAGTCTAAAAATTGTTTTTCTTTTATTTATTATAACTACAACCAATAAACATCAATTCTTTGCGTCAATTCCACACGTGATTCTTTTAATGGTTTCTATTATTAAAATTTTAAAAAATTATATGAATAATGTTTTTGTTTTTAAGAGGATTACAATGCACTAAGTAAATTATGAAGTGTTGAAGTTTGAAGTAGTAGGTCCTAATCACAAGCTTTGATTATCTTTAAACCATGAATATTGCATTAACAATATATTTAATTGTGGCATCTTTAATTTTGATAAAATCTAAAAGTGATTCTAAATCACATGTTTGGATGACACTTGCATCGTAAATAAATGACTTTTAAATCTACAAAAAAGTACCTCATACTAATAGGTTTTTTACTACAATTACATTCAATGCATTAGAACTCTTGGAATTAATTCTTTTATATATAATTAATTGTTAAAATAGATGGTAATGGGAATGTCCACCATATTCTCTGTGCATAATTACTAGAATGTTACTCCCTCCGTCCCAAAGTTAGTCATACAAATTTTTTTGGTATTTCTTTGAGCCAATTTTATTGATCATATTGTAAGAAGTATGATTAAAAAAAGGTTCCAAATTATGTCACTAGAATGATTGAAGAACATTGCATGCGTTCATTGCAACCTAAATAAAACTAGCCACAAGGAAGTATTTTTTTGACCTACTTAAAAAAGCACTTTCAAACATGATTTTCAAACATGACTAACTTTGGGACGGAGGGAGTATATTGGAAAATGCGATAACAAGTTCAAAGTCCACGGAATTTTTTACAAGATTGCCATTGATGCCATAGGATTTGACCTGGAGGGTTGCCAAAGCTTGTGTTGTGGGATTGGAGTGAGTTTGATGGAAGGTGGATGACCCAATAACCAACGTGTACTATAAACCAACAATATCTCCAACAGGTGTTAATTGAAAGCTTCAAATTCTATACCAATGCTTCGTTTGCATAAAACCACTGGTAAAAAAAATGGTCATGCGTTTTGTCAGAAATTCCATTCGAGTTCATACTAGAGTTGGCGTGTATCTAATAAAAATAACTAGATTTGGAGCTACAATACACTCTAGTAGACTCTAGAACATTGTTCAGGCTGTGTTCATTTCATGAAGAAGATGGTTCATACACTTGGCTCAAAGGATGGTGGAGTAGAAGTGGATCACAGCAAACTGAGCACTATACTACATCTCACCCTCCATGGAAAAACTAAACAAGCTAAAAATAGAATTTGGGATGGCTTTCCTAGATCGCTCAGAAATCAAGTTTTATTAGTTTACTCCATTCTATAACATAGGATCCCAAATTACTACTTTTAGCTTGTTTAGTTTTTCCATGTTTAGTTTTTGGCATGTAAATAGATGAAGAAGATCGCTGCAAGTAGAAAAAAGACATCTTTCACCTTTACTTGTTTACATTAACCAATTTCATAAATAAATAAACACATGATTTTGACAAACAATCATGCTGAGACAAATAAAAAGAAAAAAAGAAAAAGTACCAAGTAATTTTTTGGAGTCCCAGTCAGATTAAAGAAATCAGGGTGTACACTCGACATTGTAAAACAACAATAGCTGAGATCTTGATAATTTACTCACTCTGTCAGGTTACAAAGTTCAAATGCAGCAATTCCACTCTAATCTTGCTCCAAAGAGTTACATCTCATCTGTCCTAATAATTTCCTATCTCGTTTTCAGCACATGTAGATATGCTATCTCCAGTAATTTTTCTAAAAGTCAAAAAGGGTGACTACAAGTGTGTGCTTGATCAAGAATCAAGAATCAAAGCGCAACGCTGGCACTTAAAATTTCTGAAAAGAGCTTAATCCATTAGTGGCCATTTGGGGTACACTCGTTTGTAAAGGTTGATACATACTGCATCCCTTTGCTGCACCACTCCATCAAACACACATTTCATTGAACCTGTATGCACAAAGGCCACATGGTTAATATTCATCATCACAATCTTTCCTGCTTCAACCCTCAATTACATGGTTCATTACCCGGTTACTACCCTCCGTCGTGGTCAGTTTCAACATTAATTAATTACTTTTTGTCCAAAAGTGCCACATGTCATCCTGTGATTGGTTTATGGTGACGTGGACCTCTCAAAATATGATGTGGAAATTCGATTTTGACACAATACTGTCCGAATATGACCCTCACATACGGTATAGTGGCCAACGATCAAAACTAAGTGCATTCACTGGCACAAAAATCTCAAAACATGAGAACAAACCAACTTTGAACCAGATATCAAAGCTCTCAGTAAATTGACATCAGTACACTCTGCTTCATGCTTGTCTTCAAGAGCAGCATATGAAAATTAACAGTGGATTTCAGATATATCACCAAAATCTACAAATCCACCCATTCGTGAGTACGTACCATGAGTGCCCACAGGCTCTTTAATCCGACCCCTCCTTCCGTATTTGGTCCAGAGTTCCAAAGGCTGCAATGCATTCATATCAAGACGGGTCATTAGTACAAGAACGTGAAAGGGTATTCAGTGTAGTTTTAATGAGATATAGTCGGTGTTGAAAGATGCGTGGACTGCAGGTTCCAGACAAGACAATGCACGAGGAAGAGAAGGAATTATAAGAAGGTGAAGGGAAAACAAAAGCCAAAAATATAAGAAAATAGAACAGGATCTAAAGCACAGCAGAAGCCAAACTAAAAGTGGCAAGGCCTGGTTCTCATCATAATATAGCATACTACACGAGAATATGTTGAGAAGTTAGGAAATATACCCTGAACCAGCGAACATCCTCCGGATTGTGGAACATAAAGCGAACAACAGCTTTTCTTTTCTGTACTCTTAGTGGATACCTGTTCAGAACGTGAAAGAAAAATTCTGATAAATGTTGGAAAAACACTTGTTGTAACAACTATATCTAGAAAAACACATTGTGTAACTTCGCCATTAGACATGCACAATTTGGGTGCAGCAAGGGAGCATATTTGCATCAGCGATGAAACAGATTTGCATCACTAATTAGGGAGAGCAGCATACCCTGAAAGAACGATTTTCTTCAATATAACTCTGTCAGGATCCACACTTCGTAAGGAGCCTGTAGCAACCACGCTGGCTCCTTCTGGTTGATCTGTTTCTTTGAATACTATTAGTGGGAGGGTTGGAAAACTGATTGGCGCAAAAATTGAGGCAATTGAGAAGCGACCTGGATGAAGAAACCTTTCAAACTTATGTTTGTCCATGTTTAAATCATCGGTAGAAAAAATGGGCCTGCAAAAACCACACTGCTGGTCAAGAAAACACCACTATGGCTGAAGGCATTCAAACATCAAAGCCACTACAACATCTGTACCAAGTCTGACGCATCTTCACAAGAATCACCGTAAAATACGCCATTTCAAAATAAAAGAAGCTTTTGACGAAATATCATCGATATGTCTAACAAAGCTTAACGAAATAATCCGGGTTATGACGTTGCGCCAAAACCTATTTACAGCAATAATCAATTTTGAAAAGAATTTCCTGTACCTTGTATGATGTCGCCTAAAGCCAGTGTGGAATACCAGCAACTCTTTTGACTTAATAGGATCAGTATGGCCTTCACTCTTCTTCACACTGTTATAAAATTTGCGAAAAACGTGGAGTTTAGCGCGACAGTCTAAAGTCGATGAATAAATCTAGTAAAGAAGGGAAATAGAATATTCTGGGCATTGTATTTAAAGACGAGATACAGAAACATAATGACTCAGTAAGTAGACACCTACGATAAGTAGATTGGAAAATTCAACTTGAAGAACGATGCATTCAACTATGGTACAAAAAATGAACACGACCAGTCAGATATAGAGTGATAGAAGCAGACAAAGGAGTAAAACAAGTACCTGTAATGCAAAACTGACATCTTGGATTCATGTTGTAGAAGGCCACATACCACAACCGGGTTTGTCTTGAACGACTTCAGTAAAGGTTCGACTTTAGATGCTGGAACTTGAAGGATATGAAGTCTCACAAAGCACCCGGTAGCAAAACAACCCTCTTGGGCACCTGAATCGATCTCTTTAACTTTTGATAACACACTCTTTTGGGTTCTGGCAAAACTATCGAAGGCAAAGATCTTGGCATACTCAAATGGCAATGATTCCTGCACCCCATGAAACCAATTATCAGACCTACTGTGCAGGCAAAACAGATGGTATCTGTTCAAATAACATAACATCCAGTTAGTATTTAATCAATACTCATCAAGCAATGCTTCGTTTCCACAACAATGTTACACAGTAGTCTAACAGGATATAACATTGAGACATCCATGACCATATCTTTATTCGCAAAAATTTAAGCAGGAGAAGTAAGATTAGTGAAGGTCGTTCACCTTTGGGTCCCATGGAGAAGTACGAAGTGATTTCAAGCCCCTGTATTTTGCAAACCGTTGACGAGCAGGTATGTCACTCGGAGTGTCCACTTCGTCAGGAAATTCTGTAAACACAAATACAACCAACAATTAAAACTACTAAACAAACACAAACCTAGAAATAAAATACGAATTGGCAAGAAGTACCAGAGGAAAAGTATTCAGAAGTAACCTTCATCGGCAGCATGAGCAGCCTTCAGACGCTCTATCTCTAACTTCCTCTGTTCAGGTGTCAAGTCTTCTTCATCCTGAAAACATGAAAGCCGCAATTAAAGTACAATATCAATATGACCAAAGCAAGAAACAGTGACCAAACTATCGGTATACAAAATATAATAAACAACTATATTATTGAGCTAAACTAAACCTATTTGAGAATCTATACGAACTGCTATTGTGAACAGCTCAAATAGCTAGACCAGAAGATCTAGACACAAGACCATATTACATTACAAGTAACTCTGATTTCTGATACACAAAAATTAGAAAAATCAGGTCCACCAAAAAATCCGTGAATAGCATGATTCAACTGCCGAAATACACTAACCATCATCTCGCTTCTTGAGTCATCACCATCCCAAACAGATGTTGCTCGATCATCTTCACTGATCACACTACCCTCTCTGTCATCATCCATAGCTTGTGCATCCAAGCCAACACCTTCCATAGCATCGTCGTCATCGTCGTTGTCCCCCTCCTCCTGGTCAGAGTCTTCTACGATCCATGCAGCCTGGATTCAAAAAAAACTCACTATTAAACAACAAATTGGAGCTAAGAGTCCAGAACCTAGCCTCTTCACATGGTATTAACCCCTAACTGCCCAACCATGCATATTTTGCTTGATGTACAGATTTCATCCGGAATTTCTCATCCGTCATGCACTTTTTGTAGTGTGATTTTTTTACTGAATTTTTTATGGGAAGTTAGCTTCATGTATGTGTGATCCGATCGAAAAGGAAACAATTTTTGAAAAAATTATGCCTCATTTCGTGTTGCAGTGTTTCACCCAAAATTTTGAAGATTTTAGTCTAAAAGTGTTCCTGAAAAAATAAACTTATAAAACCAAGCATCCAAAAAATCTCCAAAAATCACTACCCCTAGAGTACTATATTATAAGCCATCACAACAAATTTCATCCTCATATTGTCAATATCTTGTTCGTAATCAAATTACAAAATAATTTTTAATTTTATGTTCAAAATTTATAGAAAAATATTAGTGATAGCAATCAAAGATCTAACCGTATAGATTGAATTTAAATTTCAAAGTGAATAACTTTTATTCATACATCAAGTTTCAAATATTCATGTTAGTTGCATTTTATAATGCATCTTTGCAAAACTGCCCAAATTGGACATGGGTGAGGACGTTTAGGGGTTAAAGCGATCAGAGCTCACATGACTATACTACTAAAGCTATACATAGTTAACACACAACATAGAATGGGCGAGCTACTACAGGGCAGGGTATGAGCTACACTACAGGGCAGGGTATGCCATTGTAGATAATGTGTTGGAGATGCTTTTATGAACAAAATAAAACTAAAACACTAAATGACTAACTAAAAAGTAATGCAGCAGATTTCTTGCAACGAAGTTGGTTCATATTTGAAATAATAACCTGGTAATCAGACGTGCCACGAGGTAACACCCGTTTCTTCTTGACACGGCGTTTTCCTTTTCCAGCCTCTGCAAGCTCCTCTTCAGTCGGCCAAGTCTACAAAACTCATGAGCCCACGAAGTCAGCAACAGTGAATGGCCACTTATTCGTACAGAGGTGTAAAATAGTGTGGTAAACCAAGAATAAATCATCCAAAATCATCACTATATATTTCAATAAGCAGTTGAGCTCACAGAGATTTTCTGTCTAACGTATTCCACTGTCTCTATTCCAGCCAGAGTCCAAACTACAGTTCGGATAGTATTCAAAGCCAATAAATGTAAGGAAAATACCTGCTCTCCAGCAAGATCATCAGGGATGTTCTCAACAACAAGAGGTTCTTGTACTGTAGGGTCGGCAGCCACAGAGGTGCTAGCCTGAATATCCATGCCACATAGATGCTTAGAACTCTACCAACAATTTGTTCAAAGACCTTCAGAAGTTTCTTTAAAGACCACTCTCTAGATGTCAATAGAAATACAAAATACAATTGGATAATCTTCCTCAAAAAATGAAACCAAAAGTCGTGTTACAAATAGGGTTAAACTCGTAGGACTTGAACAAAAATATTTAATCATACTCAAAACAACACTAATTATACTTTTTAACCCTAAAGAACCAACCGTCCATTTTTTGGACGATGTACAGATTTCATCCACGTTTCCTCATCCGTCATGCACTTTTTGCAAGGAAAAGAAATACAACTGGATTTTATGGCAAGAAACCTTCATGCATTTATGATCCAATTAGAAAGGGGATAGGTGATGACAATATAACACATGCAACGTACAAAAGAAAGACACCCATGATTTACCTTCTGGCCTGCAGATTCATCTTCCAATTGCATACCGTCTCCACTAACATGTTGTCGCTTCTGCTGCCTCAAAGGACATGGGTCTTCCACCAAGTCGATCTGCTTCAGCTGAAAGTCGCCTACACCAGCTAAGTGGACCTGCACCCAGCATACCAATATTAATATCTCAGAAGAAAAACGAGGAACTATTACACATATGCTGTGCATTTAAAAGCCCATCCACTTCATCTCACAAAAGGCAATCCAGTCAACACTTATCTCATGGAACTAGTCTCTATCATCCAAAAATTTCAAAACGAAAGAAATGCAATAAATTTAAATACCAGTTGATTGACAGATATGCCTCTAGAGCGGACATAGCCAGTCACCCGCAAAATGCCAGTTCCAGAAGAATTAGCATCTGCCTCATACTCAAGCTGCAAAAAAATTAGACGGATATGAGAAACCAACTTTAGACAAACTAAGTAACTACTTCATAATTCCTGCTTTAGTAGATTAAGAACAACTCAACAAATATGCATAGAAACAACCCTGTGTATAAAAGAAGACGGATACAGAGAACTAATGTATCCTTCACTGCCAGAACTACTCAGTAAACTCCTAACAATAAAGATACTGAAGTAGGTGTGCAGAAGTATTGGTCAATACTGCAGTTCTTGACCACACACCTGGTGAGCAACCACAAAGGGACGTTGAGAGCGCCATGCTGGATTTGATACGCGCTGCTCTGCCAGATGGCGTAATACCTGCGTCAAATAAAGATTATTAACTGATATATCACACTTCCTTCTAGTTCTTGTGGCAACTGGGAAAGCAAGTCTATCCTTAAGCAATTATATTCCTTCAGCAGACGAGAAAATAAGGTATTAGAAAAATTAGGGCACCACAAGTTTCTCATACCTGCTGACAGTCCTCGGCGGAATCAGCAATGTGCATCTTTGTGTCTTCTAGGAGTTCCGTCTCCAACGCTGCAATTGCACCTTTCTTAACATCCGATTTTTTCTTTGCCGCAACATCAGCTAGCCCCTGTCCGAAATACGATTGTCCCAATAAGACTCAGGTTTATTTACAAGCTTCGACTTATTACAAAATATGCATTGTCATCAGCAAACCTAATATTGGGACAAGACCTCCAATCCCCATCTACAACATTCAGATGCTAGAGTGATAGCTCGAAAATCGATTTGAATTCCATAAAACATCAAGGCTCTGTAACAGAAACACCAGGGAGGTAAGAATCAGCTTACCACCAAAAGCCCTGTAGTCACTGGCAGGCCTAAGGATCTCAACATAGACAAGCATTTCCTTCCTCGTTGATCAATATAGCTACCTTCATCTGGCACTACGTGACCAACAAATGCAACAATATCTGCCACCTGCATCCAATTCACAAAATAAGTAAGTCCACGCATTGACAATATGCAACAACCACTTGCACGCCTCATCAATTGAAAACATACGTATATGCACAGGAGTGATTATACCCTGACCCATGAGTAAATTCTACGCTTCAGAAGCATTCAAACTCCCTTGCTTCTAATTCAGGTTCTTCCGAGACTTTGAAAGGGGAAAGGTGGAAATGAGATCCCAGACATACCTTAGCAACTTCAAGACATGCTTGTAGATCATCTCGTGGAGCTTCTATGATCTATCAACCAAGAAACCAGATTACAGATATCAGGAAAAGAGCAAGAGTCAAAACAAACTCAAAACAACATGCCTAATAAAGTGCATTCAAGTGTAATTATCCTGATTGAGAATGTACTCACGGCTACGAAGAAGAAGCCTTGATATGCATTCACGTATGTCTTATGGTTTAGCATCTTTATGATGTTATTTCGTTGTAGATTGGACATCAAAAATATGTGCCAATTCAAAGTAAATGATCTGATTATAAAATTCTTGTGGAGTACTCACGGTGAGGCGAAGCTTGAAGCGGGGAACAGAAACTGTAATCTGCCCGGGTTCCTTACTCTCTCGCACTACAGCACTTTCTGTGTCCATAGCATCGGCAGTTCCATTAGATTCTCCGGTGTGGCACGCTGCCAATATTCGGTCCTTCAAAGCTTCAACATTAGCTTTTGCGGAAAGGCCTACAAGTGCCTGAAAGAACAAGAAAAAAACAAAATTAGCATACAGGAATAAATCATGAACCACCATACATACAACAACACATACTCCACACAATTCAGAAGAACAGCAAACTATCTCTCTACTCAATGTAGTAGCAAAACTGTAATCCACCTTACAAGAAAGAACTAACCAAAATCCGAGGGGCACTCGAAGGGCTGCTGCTTGCACGCTTTTCGGCTAACACACCGGCTCTCTTCTGCTCACGAATCTGCTCAGAGCCAGGAAAGCAAGAATTATCACAAATAAGTTGGACTAAAAGAAACCTCTCACAGATGATAGAGAAGACATGACTTCGAATTGATCAAATATACTGACAGAGTATACAGCAATATGAGCAGAAACCTAAAAGTATTGATTTCCTTACATTCTTATTTCGCTGATGTCTAATCTCCCGAGCAGCTTGGCCAGATGGAATCACACGTGCGGGACCTTTGCCAGCCACTTTGTCACCTGTGAAAGTTGACAAACGCAAAAAATCACGGGCCATGTCAAATTACCAGTTGAGGAGAAGGTCCCATTTCCTATTCTTTTTATCCAACAATCTCCTCGGACTAGAATTGGCAGTTTTAACCCCTAAGCGTCTGAAACGCCCATATGCATTACTGAACTTTACAACGGTGGCATTTTCTCATTTTGCCTCGGTCATCTGATTGCAACACATCATTTTAAAGCGCTTGTTCTACACTACAAGATCAACGGTGTGGATCGTGTCAAACTGAAATCATTTTCACACAAACAGATGAATTAAGGCAGGGGGTCCAATTTTCCTACACTACAGAAAATACATAGTGGACGCTTAGGGGTTAAGACCGTCAGCATCGACACAATAAAAATTAACCGGATTTATCTGTCCGAAGCTGGAGGAAAAAGTGACAAATCGTCATAAAAATCTTAACCGAAACGGCGGGTATATTAGAACGAGCTATAACACGCTTCCTGCCTCCTAGGGTTTACAGTTTTCAGCTTAGGGTTTCAGATGACGGCAACAATCCACGAAGTCATACAAAGGCAATAAACGTCCTAAAACAATATGCTGATTTTTTATCAGCGGTGATCATTCTCAAATTCCTAAACTAGCTAGCCGCGCAGAATCGGAACTCCTTTCAACGTACCGGATAATTTGTGAGCATTGCGAGATGATTTGGACGCAAATCGCGTCTTGTGAGCCTTGTTCTTCTGACTCCTGCCGCCCGCCATGACGACCGCCTGTCTGGAAAACAGAACTAGGCGAAACAACAATTGTCGTAGCACAAAAGGCTCGGCATGATCTCTCTGGAGAATGACGGAATTGCACAGCGCGAAGACAGAGCCCGAGCCTTAAACCCTAAACCCTAATTTCCTATGTCCACTCGAAACCCTAATTATATAGAATTTAGTGTGGCCTTCAAATTACTGTACCTCTAAAAGTTACTTCTACCGTATGTGTCTAAGGATACAATGACTTTATCTCTATAATGAATCGGGATTCAAATGTAAATTTGTTGTAATTCTCTAACATGGTGCGGCAAGCTGTAATCCTCAAACACCGATATGCTTGCTCCACAAACAAAAAATCGGTTGTCGTCAAAAGCTCGGTCAAAAGATTACACAACTTGACCAAGGTAATTAGTTATGAACTCAAGGGATTGTTTGTAAACTACTTATGTTGTCATATTCATTAATCTCGAGGGTTGGAAACAATCCACTTACAACCTCATATTTTTTGACCTCGATGGTTGTACCATTGACGTCATATTTATGAACCTCGAGGATTGAATATATGGATATAATAAATTTACTTCTATAATATTTTTGAATTCACATGTAAATTAGCGTGGAGCTTCAAAATAGCGCATACTACACTAAATCACATTTTTAGTGTGTCATAGCTAATATGAGGCAAGACCAATTATAATTCCAAACAAAAAAGATATTTTGAGGTATTAAAAAAGGGGATTGAAAATTAAACATACCATTAAATGTTTAAAATTTGAAAATAAAAAGGAAAAATAAATATATTATAATATGTTTTTGGGAATTAACTTTGATTTTGAATCTTAGATGATTATTTGTTTTTTCAAAAAAAGAAATTAGTATGTGGCATAACATTCTATGGTATCCTTTTGATACACCATGCTCCACAACGCAATCAATCTCATTTATTCTTCCATTTTTTTATTTTAAAGAGAACTCCCATTATTTATGGGAAAATTATAAGTTCTTTATAAAAACATTTGGATCCAAAAATCTTGGATTACCGTACATGGAAGGAAGGGTCGGCACTTTCATGTTGAATAATTAATAAAAGTTGAAACAATGGAGGTCGGCACTTTCAAAAATAATTTGTAAAAAATTGGCTATTAATAGCTAACATTAAAAACATTGGCAGCTAAACTTTTTATTTTATTTTTTGTCTACGTTTTTCATTCAGTGTTATGATTTCAATGAGCACTCGCTTTTCTCTTGATGTATAGTTTGTTTTGTTTTTTTTCAGCTTTTTGTTGACTTTATTTTTGTTGATTTTGACAAAATACTTAATGAACTTATTTTATTTCTTGGCATTTTTTCGGGGAATTATTTTCTGCCGACCCTGCCTTTCACGTATGGTATCTAAAGTATGATAAACTTTATAGTTAAAATGTTATTTAAATTAATACTAATTCAACCAATGAAGGTCATTGATGGAATAAGAAACAATAATTTATTTATTACCAAAGCAAATCCAAGGGATCAAGATAGATAGATAGAAACTCCGGTCCCTTTTTAGCAAGGGGCCGGCGTGAATAAAGTGTCCGTTCGTAATGTCAATGACCCGGTGCCCACCGGACAAGGGGACATTGGGACAATACTACTCTGCCCTTTCGGTAATGGACACTATAGTTACACACTATGCTAGTTCTTAGCTAGCCACTAGTGCCTTGAAGATACCGGACATGGTATCCCCCAAATGGCTTTGGGGTACCCATACAACAAAGTTCAGGGACCCCACCATAGTTGAGTAAACTATGATGTTGAGCACCACGCCGACATGGGGAATAGAACCCACAACCTCCTCATTGGGAGCCATGAGCCCTAACCACCATGCCAAGGCCTGTGGTGCCTTAAAGGAATCAACACATAGTGTAAACTATATGGCACATTATGAGTTCAATTGGCATCATCAACTTCATTTGATTACTCGTAAGTCCCTTTTCCTATGTTCTTTCCATCATATTATGCAATTAATTATACTAAACATATTTGTGGATTACAACAACTGTCCATGAGATATGTGATAAATAAATTTCAACAAACTAAAAAGTAATTTTTTTTGTACAAACTTGCTATGTCCTTGAATGTAACAATAGTAGTAGGTGTTCAAATTTTGAATGATGAATGAATTCAAATATGTTACGTGCATATTGAATTTAATTTTTTTTTCATTCATTTGAGTGTTTTTAAATTCTTCCGTCAGCTTATTTAACATTTTTACATGTAGATTATCAAAAACAAATATACAAATTTCATTATTTAATTCTATTTATTTTCATTATTTATTACGGTTTCCATTATTTGATTCTATTTATTTTGGAAGATCATGTTTAAGGTCTCACTTTTTGAACTAAGAATGAAACTTGACATAAACCAATTGTGTTGTTTTTCAAAAAATCACAATATTTTATTTTGAAGATCCATATTGTACAAATGATAGTCTATTAGCACAAGAACCAAGTGAAATTTGGATGGATGAAAAATTGTACAAGATGTAGTGTTGAAAAAGGTTACAATTTGTTCGTTGTCCAGTATATGGACAATGGTGCATCAAAAGGTTAAACTTTTTTAAAAAAAATCTTGTAACAATCACTAATAAGGTAGACGACCTGTTTCCGATCAGGCCTCCAATCACGCAGTATAGGGCAACCTATTTCTGTGAATAGGCCTGCATTATTTTCGAATTCATTTGTAAACGGTGGCGGAAACATGTTTCTTTTTAATATGGAATGGTTGGCGCCTAGAATGGAAACTTGTTACCGAGTTAGTATGATATCATGTGTTCTCGAAATCTAATTTTCCAGTTCTTGGAAATAGGTCAGCCTATATTGCGAGAACGGGTTGGAGAGAATCTTCACTTTGAAAATTTGTAGTAAATTCGATATTGCCCCAAAATTTGTTCAAAAATATGTGACCTTCTTCAAATCTATTTCTCTACACTGCAAAATTATTTGCCTATTCGTTACTCCACCGAAAGTATGCTGAATTGCTTAAGGTGATCGGAAACAGGTCGTCTACCTTACTCAATTCAAAATCAATTTTAGAAGGATTTTTCAATTGTTGGTTTCAATATTGGTTAGTGTAATGGTAAATTTAACTATATATGATCTATAGGTTATAGTTCAAAACTACCGTTGAACAATCATCATTGACCCCTAAAGGACCAAGTGTCTTCAATGGGACGCTTTCAATGTTTGGGTAGTTTCCGACAGTGTCATTTTTTATCCTAATTTTCTTTTAAATATTATATGAATTCGGCATGTCAATACAAAAATGGGGATCCAATTTTATTTTTTGATTCCGACTTGGTACCTGGAAGTTATAGAGAAAAAGAGGGTTTTGGGGGGAAAATGGGCGGCATGGGTACGGCTCAAAATAAACCATAGAAATTTATTTTTTGCATCTCTAACTATAGGATCTTGATTTAAACTACCAAAAGAGTGCATGATAATACTTTCATAGAATTTGACCGTACAAATTGCCAATTAATTACGTTTAAAGTGAAAAGATGAAATGACAATCATTTCTAACCTTTTCTTACCATCTTTAGGGACATGGAAAAAATTGTTAAATTGGGCAAAAAATTATTTAATTTTTAAAATATGTTCAAATTGGTATTAGCTATCAAGAGCCAAAAAAAACATTCACAAGAAAATGATTAGAAAGAGGCGAAAACGATGCTCAAAAACAAGAAAAACTCACGGTCCTTTAGGGGTTAATTATTCTCGTAAGTTACACTTTACAATACATCTTCACACTTTTAAAAACATAGACTACTCCAAGTCTTTAACCATTGAATTACCAAGGATGCTTGGTTTTTAACCCTTGAACGCGCCTGCGTCCAGTATATGGACGATGAACAGATTGCAACCTTTCCTAACACTATTTCCTGTACAGTTTTTCATCCATCCAAATTTCTCTTGGTTCTTGTGCTAGTTGACTATTATTTGTACGGTATGGATCTTCAAAATAATATATTGTGATTTTTTGAAAAACAACAGAATTGGTTTATGTCAAGTTTCATTCTTAGTTCAAAAAGTGAGACCTTAAACATGATTTTTCAAAATAAGTAGAATCAAATAATGGAAACCATACCATCTTGTAATGCACGTTATTCCAATTTCCTTACCATTTTTTTTTACAAAAATGTGTTAATTTTGGATTTTAAAATGAATTTCAAGAAAAAACCTTGCAAAATTCATGAATAAATATTAATAAATAATTTGATGAATCCAACTGTACAGATGCAATCTTCACATTGACATTTACAACTTTTCTTTGTATATCAACTCCATTTTTGTTTTTCATCAAACATTTTATAATGAATCTTTGAAAACAGTGTTGAATCGGGACGTTAAAGGGTTAAATGACAAATTCAATCAATCATATTGTGAAAAAGGTAATTCAGATGGGACCAAATATTATATCACTGGAATCAGTGTAGAACAATGCATGTTTTGGTCAAAACACAAATGAATTTGAACAAAAGAAAGTTTGCGTAGAACCTACTCAAAACTACTTGAAAAAAACAAAAACAAAAAAAACATGAGGCCCAATTGGAGCTTCTTGGTCCTTTCACAATCTCTGATTTCGCAATGGAAACTACATTCACTGCTTCCAAAGAAAAAGGAGAAAAAAAGACGAAACCTGCCCTTCCTCCACAAAGATACAAGAGTCTTGACCAAAGAAAAGAATGACAACTTCTAAAAAGAAATCAAGTGCTCCATGCACGGTAATACCCCATCCTCACAGCCAAAAATCTCAGGTCGCACATGGCCAAGACATATTTCTACACAATGAAATAAAAAGCCTACATATTTAACCAAACAGAAACATGCCGCATGACCTCAGCAACTCATTCTCTAGCTTGAAACGTCTAATCTAGCCAGAATCACAAAATCTGGTCCATACTTTCTCAGTGATCAATGCATATGGAGTCTGAGTACATTCATTCTACAAACAGTTCAAGCCAATGTGTTGATGTTGTTTCCCTGTGAAGAATGCGATACACAACACGTTCTTTTTAAGCAGGAGTCTGAAGAGAAAAGTTTCGGTCTGATGCAGCTCGGATTGGCTCGGGGCTTATCCTCTCTTTCTCGGACTCCAGTGGAGTGGGCTTCCAGGGAGCTGGAGGGAGACTTTTGGGTCCAGGTCCAGCACCAGGCGACATGCGCGTGGAGACGCCGTCCACTCCCACAATGCCCTTGTAGATGGACAGCGCTTGAGCCACCATTGCGGCCGGATCGGAAGCATTGCTGGGAAGGAGCATGGTTGTGCTTTCTTTTGCAATGTTACTGAACGCCTGTACGTACTGCTCTGCAATACGAAGAGATGCCGCCTCCGACCCTCCCTCGGCACGAATTGACTGTGACAGCAAGATGATTCCCTTTGAAGTTGCTTCCGCGCGGGCCAAAATAGCCTCCGCCTCTCCCTTCGCTCGGTTCACCTAAAGCATAAAACAAAACATTCTGGTATTTTAGTAACTCAATGTTGGACTCCATCCAGAGAATGATTTTGAGAATGATCCAAGTAAAGCAGAAAATTCTGATTATTACTCCCTGTGTCTAGAAATAAGTGTCCTAGTTTTTGGAGTGTTTTAACTTAACGGTCTCAGTACTCGAAAGCCGTCTCAGTACTCAAAAAATGGTCTATCATTAATAGTAGTATGTAGCTCTTGTGTCACTCATTGTCCGCCCCATTTGAAGCGAACAGGGCTCACGTTTGAAGTATAAAACATTGGACAAAGAATGCCAAAAACTAGGACAATTATTTCCAGACAGAGGGAGTACTTTGTTCGATGTTTCACACAGAGAGGATTGGGTGAGAGAATCTGGAAAGGCACGCCTACCTGGTCCATCATGGCTGCCTCAGATTCCAAAATCACTGAATTCTTCTTTCCGTCAGCAATGTTGATGTGAGATTGCCTCTCTCCTTCGGACTCAAGCACCTGTGCTCTCTTTCGCCGCTCTGCCTCTGCCTGCATCTCCATAGCCGCCCTCACACCTGGAGGTGGAGAGATATCTCGAATCTCGTACCGCAAACACTGGAGGCCCCAATCTGAAGCAGCTTCATTGATGGACTTCACGATGTTCTCATTCAGTGTGTCTCTCTCCTCAAAAGTTTTGTCGAGAGTGATTTTCCCGAGCTCAGAACGCATAGTTGTTTGCGCAAGCTGAAGTCCACATACATGACCATCATCAAAGGCTCCAAAATTCAGGCCTATGTCAAAGACAACACCTATAAACAGCATTTGAGAGACGCTGCTTCTCGCACTTACACAGCTAGAGGGGAAATTCTACAAACACACTCGTTCATGATTTTCATATCGATTAGGTCTATATGGTAGTTATTTTATGTTAGTATTTCCTAACAGAAAATGATAGAAAACGAGCTCCAACCATTGGTCACCAGTATTCCCAAAAGCTCAAGCGTCCAAGTCTACTCATTGACAAAATAAGGCAGGCAAAGACTTTCCATCTCTCCATCAAGTCTTCAAACACTACTTAGAAGGTTCACAGCAAAAAAATACCTGAATGATAGCATAGATCGGATTTTCCACTCCATATGAAGCCCGAATAGGGTCCACTATCTTAAGGTACAGAACGCCGTCAATTGAAATGCTGACGTTATCTTTCGTAATGGCAGTCTGGTTCGGAATAGGAATGGCTTCCTCTTTCAAGGAATGGACATAAGCGATCCTGTCCACAAGAGGTATCATGACATGGATACCTGCTCCCAACGTATTCCAGTCAGATTCTTTGCCAACATTGCTATCACTGCATGACCTGGTTTCATAAAAATGTCTTCCTCTCAACGATAAATTATTACATTCAGTGACAACATTCTCATATCATGCAAACCCAATCAATGAAACATTAACACTCAAGATAATTAACCCCTAAAGTACCAAGGATTCATGGTTCTACAATGACAACTACAATCAATCACATTGTGAAAGTATAATTCAGATGGGACCAAATTTTATATCATCAAAATCGGTGAAGAAGAACAGTGTATGTGTTGGTCAAGAAACAAATAAATTTGAACAAGAGAAAGTCCACATAAAAACCTACTCAAAACTGCTAAAAAAAACACAAGGCCTGATTTGGGCTTCTAGGGGTTAAATACCACAAATATCAAAGGCTTAAAATTAACCCCTAAACATCCCAACATCTAGAAACTGGATCACAAACAGATTCAAAGCCTTGTAACTTTCTCATACAATCTCAGATGACTTTCATCCAAGTCACCATTGCAACCGTGTTAAATTCTCTACCAATTAAAGTAAATCTCTTGTGATGGAGAGATGTTGATAAAATTGGAGAGGCCTCCAACTGCAAGTATGGCAAATTTGTTGGGTAGATTTTATGCTTGCAATGGTCCTCTCATGCACACCTCGTATACATTTGAACCATGCTAATATCTATTTTTAAGGTAGCATCTACTTGTGTTCAAAGGATCGGTACGTTTAGGGGTTAACAGTCTCTATTGAGAAAGACAAAGGGCTTATGAGAAATACTCCCTCCGACCCAAAGTTGTTGTCCAACTTGTTTGCTTGGTATTTCTTTGAGCCAATTTCATTGATCATATTGTAAGAAACATGATTAAAAAAGGTTCCAGATTATGTCACTAGAATGATTGAAGAACATTGCATGTGTTCATTGCAACCTAAATAAAATTAGCCACAAGGAAGTATTTTTTTGACCTCCTTAAAAAAGCACTTTCAAACATGACAATAACTTTGGGACGGAGGGAGTAGTAAACAAACCTGATCCCAGTGTCTTCAAATACTTGCCAAACCGCTCGATCACGAAGGCGCTCTTCTCTGGCACAATTCGCACGCCCCAATTGGTAGGCGGAGACATCTCATACCGAAAGCTGGGATCATCTCTCCCGCTCCTGAACCCGCGCACTGGCGAAAAACTCCCGAGAGCTTTGATCACCGAAGAATCACCACCTGACTGCAATCGCAACAAAGACGGGGAAACTCCGCCAGAGCGCGTCGAACTGGACAGTGCCCGAAACCCTAATGTAACCAGAGCCTTCGTCACCTTGCTACCCGTCACCATCTTAACTCCTGAAAAAATCAAACGATCATTCAAACAAAAAACTACATACACACTAAACCCTATACCCTCCAATTGAGCTTCATTCAAAATTTGTACTGCTACTGTCAAGTATGCAAGTCTTCCGAAATTCAAAATCCTGCAAACTCTTCACGGTTCACGAAAAATGCAAATTACGGAACCCTAAATCTTGAAAATCCCTACATATCGCAATCGATCGAAGCAGTTACATGACACGATCCTCAATACAATTGCATCATTGTGAGAAGGTTATCAAAATTTCCTACGAGATGTGCATTGATCATTTGATTGATTATGAGAATATCGTACCGCAACAAAACCCTAAAAACAAATGAAGGAATGACAGCCGCCTCCTCAAGGATTTCTCATTCTAAAATCAATTGCGACCACGAAGAAGAGGATCTTATTGACGATTGAGTTGGCTAGGAGAGAAAGCATCAAAAACATAAAAAAAAAACAATGAGCAAGTGAAGGGCAACAAGATCGTTTACCTGAAAACGATGATTTAGGGTTCCTGGCTGGCTACTCGATTCCTTGAGCATCGATCATAACGAGAAGAATGAACGCCCTTCAATGGTTTGAGTGTAATGAGCTTCCTTGGCCTCCAAGCCTGCCTTGCTCTTCAAGAATGAACTTGTCTTTCTTCCCTATAAGTCCCCTTGTAAACATGATTCCAGACAATTTTGGTTGCAGAGTAAGAGCATCTCCACTAGTCCGGGAAAATTTCATTGCACTTAAACTTCAGTAAGGTAACTCTCACCCTCCATGGAAAAACTAAAAGGCCTAAAAATAAATTTTTGAGGTGGCTAAAAATGAATGTCACTAGAGTGTAAGGTGGTTACCCCATTCCCAACTGAATAAGAAATACGGATAGGAGGCACTGAAGTTATTTAGTGTTATTATTTTTTAGAGATAGGCAAGAAGAATTAGACTCCAACACAAGTTAAAACATAATTTTTGGGTGAAGAATGAATTAGTTACAAATTTTCAAAGTTGAAGTATGACGCATCCCATTCACGTCATATAGGTACACCTCTTTCTGTCTAAAGAAGCTTTATATTGCACACACTAAAGATGCTTGAACCAACAACAACGAACCTATAACCACACTTACACATACTAGAACCAACAAGAGAGAACCCATTACCAACTGTAACTCATGCTACAACCAACACCGTTGGAGCAGTGATTGTGGATAATGCCCCTACCTGTTGGTAAAAGGAGCCAGTTGGGAATGGGGTAACCACCTTAGTTCTCATCACATTCATCAGAAAAAGCATATAGGGTTCAACATGACTATTTTTAGGCCTTTTAGTTTTTCCATGGAGGATGAGAACTATATCTTAAAGCGTTCACCTTACCAATTGAGCCTATTTACACACATAAAGTAGAAAATATTTTTGGTGGGTCCTAATAGCAAGTTCAAGAGGATTCTAACGCACTTTAGCATGCATTATTTGGATGCCGTATGAATAAGTTATGAATTTTCAAAGTGCTGACTATTGGTTGACCTTAAAGCGACCCTAAACTCTGATGTTCAAATTATGCACATTCTTATCAACAGTAGGGTGTCAGAATTTAATTATTATGAAAGATTGAACTATGAACGCTTTAAGGAAATGGTCACTTTTAGATATAGTTATTTTAGTAGGGGCCACTTTTTTAAAACGCCAGTCACTTGATTACTTCACCCATGCAACTCGCTATATTAATTCCTAAACCTATAATTGTCAATACCATTTTCTAAATCAACTCCGACCTATGGTCATCACTAGAATTCAAAAATGGGTTCTTTCAATGGAATTTACTTTGTTCATCCAATTTCTAAAACTATATTAACCCCTAAGCTCCCGAGCGACCATTTTCTGGTCGCTGCCCGGAAAAAACGGGCTGCCCGGAACAAAAAAATATTTTTTTGAAAAAATAAAAAAATATTTTAAAATACTACATCAAGTCTACTTTCCAACCCAATTTGAATTATGGCAATCCGAGTTAAACTCCACCCGGGAGAATTTTTCAAAGTAGATCACCTCAACATTGTCTTAGTGTTACAAAATTTGCTATTTGGGGAAAGTAATGATGATTCCTCCATCATTTCTCTTGCTTTTTTGAAGTTTACGACAGATAGCCCAACTTTAACCAATCGTACTAAATTTTGAACTCTAAAATTGAAAATTATAATTTATACAAATTTTCAAAGGTTAATGCTTTTAAATTCATTAAAAAATGATCTAGAGATTATTTTGGAAGTTTGACCGTATGGATAATTTGTAAAGATGATACTCTACATTTTGTCTATTGAACCAACCTTCATCAAACATATGGAAGGCACATATTATAACACATCTATGTTTTGTCCAATACCCCTCGGGCTTTTAGGGGTTAAGTTCTTATTTTTATTCGATGCAACTTTGGACGTGCTTTCAAAAATAGTAATCTTGATTTTTATTCCATGACAATAAATATTTTAGGGTTTATTTGCCTAGTGGGTTTGGAGTGTAGACTAAGGATGCCCTAAATCATCCTCTTATTGTATGAAAAAAATTATCAAAGTCACACTATATATAACATATTTAAATTAGTATGGGTAATGACCAAGGTATAATATACATTTTGATCAATGTTCGAATGAGTCTACATTCGCAGAAAGGTGTAAGGTCGAGGCACCTAAAGCCGACCAGGTACCTATAACGGATCAGGCCTAATTTCTAGATTTTGAAAGGGAAGATGTACCTCATATGTACATTAGAGCATGTGATCGGTTATGGGTTCTGACATACTTTTCACTTTGAAAAATTGTACAAATTTCAATATTGGGAAATAATTCATGGAAAAATTTGCATTCTCCGCGAAAACTAACTTCCAACCCAGGAAAAATATCACCCTATTAATGGCTGGTCCAAAAATAGTGTAGATAGCTTAAGTGATCGGTTTTAGGTGCCTCGACCTTACTTGAGCACCAAGCCAGTGTTCCACAAGCCACAAAAAGTTAATGAGGTCCGCACAACGTTGATTCCCCCCGGCAATTATTGAAGACTGCATTATATTGATCAATGAAAATAGTTGTAATTGAATTCCACCAAGATTTTGATAACATGTAGTTTGATTGAATTTGAGGCAAATTGTAGGGTCATTTAATCATTTGACATGCCTGTGTCCATACAATAGATGACTAACATATTGTGACTTTTATCTTGACTACATTTTGTACAATTTTTCATACATCCAAATTTCTTTTGGTTCTTCTGCTAATAGGGTATGGATCTTCAAAATAAGATATTGTGATTTTTTGAAAAACAACACAATTGGTTTGTGTCAAGTTTCATTCTTAGTTCAAAAGATGAGACCTTCAACATGATTTTCCAAAATAATGAAAATCATACCATCTTGCAATGCATGTTATTCCAAATTCATTTCAGCAATTTTTTTTAATTGGTTAATTTGGGATTTTTAATTGCATTTCTAAAGAAAAGATTGAAAGTATAATTATAATTTATTAATGGAAAAATATGATAAATCCAACCGTACAAATATGATCTTCACATTGACATGTAGATCAAAAATTAGCTTTGTACATCATCTTCATTTTTGTTGTTCATCAAACATTTTATAACATATTTTCAAAACCGGTTTTGAATTGGGACGTTAACCCTTAGACGAGTTGGCGTCCAGATCCTAAACGATGGATGATCTGCGACCTGTCTTTTCACCACATACGGTGATATTTTTCATCCATTCAAAAATTTCTTAATTCTCGTGCTAGTTGACTACCATTTATACGGTATAGATTAAGGGAATTCCTTTGTACTTTCATTTAGTAAGTCATAAAAATTTCAAAAAAGGTTATCAAGATTTGAAATTTCCTCTTACATTTGAAAGATTAGTGACACAAATATGACCCTTACTTTAGAGTTCAGAGCTGTATATTATTTTTAAAATAGACCATTGGATTGAATTTGGTAAAATGATGCCCCCTCTGTCTTATAAAAAGATGATAAAAACTACTCTGTAGCAGAGTAGTTCTCATTATCTTTTTATGGGACAGAGGGAAGATATGGGTAGTGTATGTGGGCATTGAGAATTATTTACCATAAAAATGACTGAATTATGTTGGTTTTCCATTGCCAATCTCATTCAACATTTATTGGTTGTCATCTAAAGTAGAAGTACCTAGAAATGATAACTTAACCCCTAAATCATAGCAGGGTAAGCGAAAAATCTAAATGTGTTAAGGTACAGGGCTCATATTCCGAGCGGGACCAGAAATCGTGCACTAGGCCAATCTTCTCAGAAAAAAGATTCTAGCCTTCAAGCCCACCCTCAAATGTACACCACAACTTAATCGGTTTAAGGAACACCTATGACATCACCTTTCAAAATTCATAACTAAATAAAGAAAAAATGGAAAATTTTGATTCCATCATCAATACTCTCCGACAAAGTTTGCACGTTCTCCCAAAAAACTCTTTTGAACACTCCATGAGGAAATTGTTCAAATGAAATTTAATCGGTCTATGAGCCCTCTACCTTATAAAATGTTACAACTGCAACATAGACAAAGTTTGGTCCAAAAGAGAAAATGAAAAGCATGGTGTTTAGTAATAATCCGTACGGTCAAACTTTCAAAAAATGCTTTAGATGATCATTCATTGAATTTAAAAGCATTTACCATTTAATATTCACCAAATTTAAACATGTTATTTTTAGAATTTGGGATTTTGTGTGATTGGTTAAAACTAGACATTCTATTCTCAAATTAAAACAAAAAAAATTTCAAAGGAGATAACATCATTAGTTTCCCCAAATAGTAGATTTTATAAGACTAGGACAATATTGAAGTCATTGTATTTGAAAAATATTCCTTAATGGAGTTTAACCTGGATGGCTGGATTGAACTTTTAGGAATTGAACTCAATTAGTACTTTAACCCCTAAGTGACGGATCAACCATTTTATGGTCTCTGTCCTTTTTTTACGGTCTGCCCGAGATAGAAAAAACAATTTTATAGAAAATAAAAAATATTTTCAAATAGGGAATCAAGTCTATTTTCCAATTCAATTTGAATCATGTCAATCCGAGTTAAACTCCGCCGGGGAGAAAATTTCAAAGACAAACACTTCTACATTGTTTAGTGTAAGAAAACTTACTATTTGGGGGAAGTAATGATGTTCTCTCCTTTGAAAATTTTGCTTTTTAAAATTTTAGAATAGAACGTCTAGTTTTAACGAATCATAAAAAAATTCAAATTTTAAAAATAAAATTTGTAATTCTGATAAATATTTGAAGTTAAATGCTTCTAAATTCATTATGAGAAGATAAAAAGCTATTTTTTGAAATTTGACCGTATGGATAATTTCTAAACATCAAGCTCTTCATTTTCTCTTTTGAACCAAACTTCATCAAAGTTGAAGAAGTAATTTTTTGTAACACATTTATTTTTTGCCCTTACCCCCTCCATCATTTAGGGGTTAAATTCCTTTAAGGTCTACTACATCCATTATCATCTTTAGTACGAGAACCGCAATTAGTCTAGTTTTTTTGACAAATCTTTGGAAATAATTCTAATAAGTATAATCCAAATTATTCCAAGGACATAATAATAAAATTATATTATTATATTTATATTATAATATTATTATCAAAAGTAAAAATAGTGACTTCATAATATTTTCATAATTTGCATGGTAAATTCATGGTGGTTCGGAAATTTAAAAATTATATAGACCACAATTTTCCTACGTTACCGCAATTACTATAAATTATCTCAATTACTCCGACTCGAATTTTCTTTTAATTCCACAATTAGTCCGAGTTTTCATTATTAATCCAATTCAGACTAAAAATGATAGTGGGTGTACTTCTCAAAACGAGGGCCATTTCACACCATGACCGTTCAAGTTGAGAGGCCGTGGAATTAAGTAGCCAAACTTTATCGATAGTCCAAAAAAATGAGCTGAAAATAGTCAATATATTTTATTTTATTTTTTTAATGAAAAAATAAAAATAAAAAAATCGACGATCTCTCGACCATAGTTTTGATTTCCATTCTTGTCAGATCCAAACTTCCTTCGAGAGTCGGTCGTTTCAGTCAAAAAGCGTTGCTCTGTAGGCTCATATGTAGGCATTTTGGAGGGCGACGGTCTTTGGAATTTGGGTTCTTATGCGAAAGGTCGAGAAACCGAATTCTTGGTTACCTTGTAATCTGATTCGTGGAAACCGACAGCCTCTTGACCTTCGGCCATAGTGTGAAAAGGCCTTGACTCCAATACAGTAAATCTAATACAGTACATTCAGTATTGAGAACCGTGTACAAGACGGGTATCAATCTGTTTCTGACATGCTTTCTGCACTGTTCCCTCCCAGCGGGTGAAACGTGTACAAGATGGTAATCATTTTCCCTCAGTGAAAGTCTACTTACTTTTCCCTCTACTTTTTCTGTTCACTTTATCCCGGGCTTTTGTCATCTTATCTTTAGTGGCTGCTTATCTGTCAAAGGGCCCACACAGTAATGACAGTGGTCTACAGATGTTGCCAGTGAGCCCCTCCTTCGCCCCATCCTACAATAAGTTACTCAAACTCACTTTCTTTTCACTTTTAATGTTCCTTTTTTGTCATTATTAGTAGAAATCCGTGTAACATTGCAACACAAAACTAAAAACCATGATAAAAAACATGAAATATGTAACAAAGAATGTTGATAAAAAAGGAATGTTGATTGAAAGAAATTGAAAAATTTGTGTAGAGATGAAAAGAGTCAACAAAACATGCAAATGAATGAAATTGGATGAATATGATATATGATGAGATAATAGATGATAATTGATAGAAGGATGAAAACATGATGTGACAACAGGTCTACACATAGGTCGTGACCATGTGCATGTAATATACATATATATGATTAAATTAATGTGGCTTTTTCAAGGAATAAATAAATTCATATTTATTATTCAATAATCCAATTCTTTTGAAAATATTCTCTAAAGGTGAATATTATAGTGTAGAGTATCATAATGGGGAATGACCTGATATAGGTACCACTTTTACGCGTTTCACATAGTATGACTTATGTTTAACTCATTTTTTGTGTGTTAGAAATTATGTCTTGAACATTATGTATATAGTTGTAGCCATGGCGCCTACAACACCTTCTAATTTTTGTAATTTTCTTATGTTTGCTTTTAACCAAAAAACATTTTTAAAAAATCACACTATTTTTGAAGGAGCTACCTATATCATGCAATCACCCTAATATAGACCAATCTTTTGTGCCATTCTATATTTAAAAACGTAGTCATACATGTGACCTTCAAATTGCAATAAAAATCCTCGTTTTAGGAAATTTGCAAATTCTTTAAGCAAATGGGAATTGAACTTTGTAAATTTGTTTATTTTTAAATAGATAGATAGAAACTTTGGTCTTCTTTAAAGGCCTGAATAAAAAATTTGTTCATAATGTCCAGAATCCAGTGTCCATTGGAAAAAGCCATTGGAACAAAATTACTTTCATCTGTTAAGAAGAGACACTTCAATGACCAGTAACAAATACTACTAACAAGTAGTAACCCTAAATGAATAGTTAAGTCTAGTCAGCATATAGTATTTAAATTAGTTTTTTTTCTAATCGCCAAGTCATAGTTCCTCGGTTGGTTGGTAAAGGATGTTGTATTACAATTAAATGGTCAGGTTCGATTTTCGTTATACCCTGAGTTTCTTAAGACAAGTGTTTACTTTGAGCTAATGAGAAGGAAAAAAACAAAGATGATGAAAAGAAATGACTAGTGGTCTTAACAACTAACCCCCCCCCCCCCCCCTTTTGTCTTGTTTTTATTAAGTTGCTTTATTCTATTGGTAGTAGTTGGTTGTTTTCTATTTTTCTTTTATATAGTAAAATTAATTTGGCATAGTGTGTAGAAGTGGTGTTTATTTCTTTGTATATATGTTTGATTGGGGCTTTTAGTAGTTTTCATTTTGTTTCCAGGAGTTTCATTGAAGGCAACGGTGATGACTATGTTTGAATCTAATTTTCAACCTTGATTAATGATGCTATTAATTAATGATTGATATTCTTGAACATTGTTGTCTATTGTTTTTTATTTTTTAGTTTAGCTCAAACGTCATTTTGAATGTCATTTTTGTTTTGCAAAATTAAATTTGCTAAAATACACTATATGGTATTGTAGGTGCAGGGTAGGATTGGTAATTTGTGTCGTATAACTATTTTTCTTTTTGAAAATAAGATTGAGGAGATATAATGTTCTTCAATCATCTACACCTAGTTGTGTTTATCATACACTTGATCAGCACAACCAAAGTTGAATTCATAAAGCTTAATAACTATTATTTCCATTAAGGATGACATCAACATCCTTCTAAACAAAGCTCTTGCATTTGAACAATCAATAATATCTTTTTCACTTACAAATAAACTTTTTGTTGAAAAAGTATTTCCCAAAATTTTAGCATATTTTCTTGAAATATTTTTCGTCGACCTTGCCTTCCACCTACAATATGTTTTTTAGCCCTTTAACAACTACTCTATTAACAAAAGCCCGTTTGAATTGTTTACAATCAAACATTGATTTTCACGTAGAATTTGATTTCAAATGAAAAGGTGTTGAGCTAAAAAACTTACTCTTTACAATCTTGTTTTTAATCCATTTTGAAATCCTCAAAAATTGACGAAATTGCAATTTTTATGGAACTTCAAAAGTCTAGAGCCTAAAGTTCTAAGACACTACAAATTGTGTTTTTCTTTGCGATTTCTTTGTGTATAGGCACAACTATAATAAGAATGCCACGTTGATGTTTAATATGATTATCTATTTTTTCCACAAATTTCTCAAAGTAATTTGATTTTTTTTATAAATTTCAATTTTAGGTATTCAATCATGAATAATATAATATAAATAGAAGACATAAAGAAGTGCATGGAAAAAATATCAAATAATTAGAAATATAAGATTTAGTATAAAAATGAAGCTTAAAAGGTAAAGTTTGGATTTTTTTAAACTAGTAAATTGGGTTTAGTTGTCAAAAGGTTAAGCAAGTCCCCATGTAAACCAAAAAATATCCAACATTTACTCAATGACTTAAAGAAACAAAGCTTTACAATAAACAATATCCAACATTTACCCATTAACAAAGCTTTACAATATATGGATAAAATTGATCTTTATTCTCTTTATAAATAGGAGTTGATTGATCATTCATTGGCTACTTTTTGGTAACAGTGTTTCAACAAGGTTAAACCATTTATAAACAAGAACATGTAGAATTACTATGAGTAAAAATGATTGAAGACTTAGATGATTTATTCTATCAACAAGAACAAACATTGAGAGAAGAAGACAAACTTCAAACTGCACTCTCTTTTGAAACTTTTCTATGTATGCTTTTACAATATGTTTTGATGTCCTATACTTATGTAGGAAAGTCAAAAGAAGTACAATCTCATTTGCATTATATTTTAATGTTCTTTACCTATGTACAATAAAGGAACTATAATTTCTTTTTGGAACCTATATGAATTGAGTTAAAATTTTGAACCTTTGAGAGCCCACACGAAGATTTATATCACTTGTAAGCATGGAGCAAAATACTATCATACCTCTTCCACGTTTCAAATTTGCAATAATTTCAAACCACATAATTGCAATACAAAGCCCTCCAACAACCATCTATAGAGCTCACGATTTGGCGATCATCACTGAAAATAATGAATAGAGTTATAAACAACACACCCGTGCCTTAAAAGAGCCACTCGGTGCCAAAGGGGCCAAAATCAAGCAATTGAGTGGCTAGAATGCATGCTCAAATGTTTTCTTTGGATTGGTCAAACTATGAACATCAAATAAAAAATTTGAGTCTAAAAATAAAATTAATAAAACTCGTAGAATGTCACTAGAAACAAGCTTTTGAATGACCACAATGCAAGCTATAGAATTTGATTCTTAAAGCAAATTATTCATCACTAGCACGTAATTTTTTTTTTAAATAAGATACAATTGAGTTAAGTGAAAGGTCTTGATGCTAAAGAGGCTAGAAACAATTCATTGAATGACAAAGTGCAAGCTCTAGACTTTGATTCTTGATGCAAATTTGATTCTTGATTCTTATTCGCACATGCGGCTAATGCGTCATACAAAATGAATTGAGGAGGTTTGTGAACCCCACGTGACTCCTGGCAATGGATTCTTAACCAATAGTGAGATTATAAGAAGAGAATGCTCAAATGGGCCAAAAGATGCACAAAAGGGCAAAATTGCACCCTAACAATAAAAATACAATACATTTAGACCCTGTAAAAATACTACAACCAACAAATACTCATTCAAATGCCTTCAAAGTGCTTCAGGCTACTTAGGTGCTAGAAAAGAAATGCTCAAACATGCAAATCAATTGCACAAAGGTGTGGAATTGCACCCTCACAATAAATCACAGGACAATGTGAAAAGATCCTAAAACACCGCAATTGCCAAAATACTTAATCAAATTCCTTTGAGTTGTTCAAGGCAACTTAGGTGTCAAAAAATGTTCAAATAGTCAAATTAGATGCAGAAGGGGGTTAAATTAAGCATTAGAATTTTTAGGACAACACACACAATTCAACCTAAACAATCATAAAACACACAAGAACCAACGAAATAGATTAAAAAGACATGAAAACATGAACATTCTAGACAAATCAACAATTTCATTCCAAAATTATGTCAAAATGAACTTGGATGTGATTTTGGGACAAAAATTGGATAGCGCTTCCGCACGACCCCAAAAATACAAAAAACTGCAACAATAATTAACCACAAAAACAGTAATTCAAACATTAACCACTAAAATACACAATCAAAACCATATAATCAACACAACTCATAAATTAATTGCAACAACCAAAATATAATAAAATGAACAATGTGCAATTACAATTACAATTATAAAGATTAAACAACAAGGAGTTGAATACACCTTGATAACTGTTCTAAAAACCCTTCAAGTATCTCCCCCCGTAATATCACTTTGGTTGTTCTATATTGTCACCAAAAAGAGGATTCTTGGATCTTCAACTTCGTTGCCTAGTTTGTGGTTGTCGTGATTGAGTACTTCTTGTTTTCGTCATTGCTACTATGATCGCCATTGTCTTGGTTGAATTGGCAGTGTTTCCAATCGCCGCACACTAACCTCTTTCGTCATTGCTATGTTGTCGGTGTCACCACGTTCATCTTGATTGTGCTACTCAAGCTTGGTTTTCCACCCTACAACCACGCAAAGATTCACCAACCATGCCAAAATCCAATACTAATGTATCTCCATATCTCAAACTACTCAAAATCAAAAGTGCACCAATGCTTCTACGAAACTCTAGCATTAGTTTTTTTTTTCTTCTAATGCAAGAGATCTACATTTAATTGTCAAACTTCTACCTACACCTTCCTAGAATCAAGAGATTAGGGCTCCACCTACTACAAAGAGAGAGTAAAGAAGAAGAAAAGGAAATGAGCGAGACAAAGAACTTAAATCCTCTCTTTTCAAAACTACATCTATCCATCTATCTAACCTTATCCGTTCAAACCATACATTTATCCAAACTCTACAACTAGTCTAACTCTTACCTTATCCTCCCTCCTCTACCAAATAGATTTTACATTCACTTATTGTTCTAATTTCTACTCATCAAATAGCCACTAGTCCAAGTTTCTAATCACTAATACAACCCTTTGTTTTAATTAAAATCAATCAAACATGCACTTGTTATAATTTATATCCAAAAAATAAACTATTGCTCTAATCCCTACTTGCCAATTAAATGGCTACTCTAAATGATCACTAGAAAATAACCACAAAACATTAATTTAACACCATTAAAACCAAATTTGCACAATAATTGCATAAGACACAATTGATCAATTTAACTTCTGCAAATTCATGCAAATCACACAATAAATCACTCTCAGAGCAAAACCTTAACCCCTAACTACCCAACCATGCACATTTTGCATGATCTACGGATTTAAAGTTCGTTTTTTTATCCATCATGCACTTTTTGGAGTGTGGATTTTTTTATTGAAACTTTTATGGGAAGTTAGCTCTATGCATGTGTGATTCAATTAAAAAGGGGATACTTTGTGAAACTTTTATGCCTCATTTCATGTTGTAGTGTTCCATCCAAAATTTCAAAGATTTTAGTCTAAAAGTGCTCTTGAAAAAGTCAACTACTAAAAATAAGCAACCAAAAAATCTCCAAAAATCGCTACACTTAGAGTATTACATCTTGACCCATCACAACAATTTTCATTGTTATATTGTCAATATCTTATTTGTAATCATATTACAAAAGAGTGTTAAATTTCAAGTTTGAAATCGAATCCACAAATATTGGTGATAGCAATTGCAAATCTATTTGTATAGATAGAATCTAAAATGCATAATGTACAACTTTTATTCATTCATCAACTTGAAAAGATCCCTTTTAGTTGCATTTTATAATGTATCTTTGGAAAATTGAAAAATCTGAAAAGGGTGAAAACGTTTAGGAGTTAACCGCATACTAAATACTCTATTAAAATATCATCGAATCTCCAAATTCAAAAAAATACATAGAATAACTATTAGGATTGTATACAAATCACCAAATACAATGATAGATGCATGGTCGTGGTTGATGAACATTAATAACTACATCCAACAACAATAATACTCTAACATTTGCTTTTCAAGTATATAATTTGGGCAAATGCACGGTATGGTCTACTAGTTCATAGACAAAGTTTTTGCCAAGATTTAGTGCACTTTAGCACACCTCATTGCTTCTGTGCGTATTCTTCATTTTAGTAAAAAAATTAGTTTTAAAACCAATTTTAAAATGTACAACATTGGCACACTGAAAACAAAATGCACTATGAGTACCTATTAACCGTACATCAATCATCTCATCAAATTTTAGATTGTCAAAATTGATTCATATTGAGAAAATTTAATTTCAAAACTACCGTTTTACTACCATTCTAACCAATATCTATCAAAATGTTGATTTTAACCCCTAAAAGCCCGAGGGGTATTGAACAAAACATAGATGTGTTATAACATGTGCCTTCCACATGTTTGATGAAGTTTCGTTCAATAAACAAAATGTATGGCATCATCTCTACAAATTATCTGTACAGTCAAACTTCCAAAAATAACTTTAGATCATTTTTAATGAATTTAAAATCATTAACCTTTGAAAATTTGTATAAATTCTAATTTTCACTTTTAGAGTTTAAAATTTTACGTGATTTGTTAAATTTGGTTTGTCTAATGTAAACTTCAAAAAACCAAAAGAAATGATGGAGGGAATATCATTACTTTCCCCAAATCGCAAATTTTGTAACACTAAGACAATGTTGTAGTGATTCACTTTGAAAATTTCTCCTCGGTGAAGTTTAACTCAGATTGACATAATTCAAATTGGGTTGGAAGTAGACTTGATGAAGTATTTCAAAATATTTTTTAATTCTCTCAAAAACTTATTTTTCGGTTTTGGGCAGCCCATTAAAAATGGGCAGCGACCAAAAAATGGTCTTTTGGGAGCTTAGGGGTTAAAACCGTCCACGTTTTATTCCAAATTTGAATATTCATTGGTTGACTGTACCATGCATTTTCCCATTTGCACGTACAGTTGTTTGTAGTTTAGCCATGTTTTTTTTTTTTTTTTTTAAAATATAAATTTCCACCTATGTGTGCATATATAATGAAAACTCAAGAACTAAACTTTGAAGATAAAGAAAAGACGCAAAGAAAATGCCAAGTAGTAGTAGTACGAAGAGTACGAATTCCATGAGCAGCATGCTCCACAAATTACAACAAAATAAGAGCGTATGTCACCAACAATAATGTATGTTTTTCCTTTTTAATTTAACAAACCAAAATGAAGAAGTACTGATGAATATTAAATTAGTTGAATATGTATACCTAAACATAGGTGGCATTTACGACAAATTTGATTAATTTTTGAGTAAGCAATTTGTGTTGCATCTAGAGATAGCTATATGTCTTTCAAAAAGTTTAAATGATTAATTTGAAATGACTGAGAAATAGAGAAGCCAATGACAAAAATATGCCTTACTAACAAAAGAAAAAGAGCTAAATTATTCTTTGTATAATGCTACATTTTATCATATTATGACATCCAATTTTGTACTTTTAGAAAAAATATCTAATCATAATTCTTTCAATAATCAATGCAGGAAACTTTTGGCCATACATACATACATATATATATATAGATATATATATATATATATATATATATATATATATATATATATATATCTATATATCTATATATATGTATGTATTCACAATTCCTAATGTGTAAAAATCCCTAAAACAAAAGATAATATGAGCTTCAATATAAGACTACACTTTATTCTGAACCGTAGCTCTGAAACATTGACAAATGATATTTTATATGATATTGTAAGACACTATCATATATGATTTATAAAATCAGAATTGAATTAAAAAATAATTAAACTAGTTCACATATTTTTAAACTCTGTATTTTGAAAATTTAAAATTCTTCAATTTATTTCAATTTATTTTTCAAAATATTAGGTGAATTTGGCTTTGACCATGTATTATCAACAAAAGTGTAATCGATGCTATGTTTTGCATGGAATTCTTACAAAACAAAGCATCAATTAGACGTGACTAATTTTAATACTTAAATAACTAATCAACCCGTTTAGGATTCGTGAATGTTTTCAAATTTGCGTTATTGATAATCAAAAGCAATTCTTAGGGTGGGGTTTTTCAAGCAACTGAAGATCACTTTCATGCGCATTCCAATGACAAATTTTATATTAATTCAAAAGAATCATGGGGACATAAATATGGGAATATTTGATTAGCCTCTAAAGGTCCTCACATGCTTTGTATAAGTCAAAGTCCTACAATCTCCTTATTGAAATATTAAGTCGTATAATTCATAACTTTCAAAGATAGTCATCAACATTATGGAGGTATGACAGAAATTTCAACAAGATTATAAAATATTTGAAATATGAACAAGTTTTATCATGTAAACAAGATAAAAAATTAAAAGATATATATAATTCTGACAAATTTTATATGAAAAATTACATTTAAGGTAGATAAAAGTTGTGTTTACAAGTAGTTAAAAAATAAAAGTAAAGAAATAAAAAGAGACGCATTATTGAAGCATATTTAGAAAGCCCTTTGTATTTTAAATATTCATACATCAATTTTTTTGAAAGTGTAAAATCTTTAAATGAAGTCTATCCTCCAATCCCAACAATCAAAAGGTGTATCACAATCGATCTTAACCCCTAATTTCCCAACCGTTTCTTTTTTAGACAATGGATAGATTTCATCCACGTTTTCTCATCCGTCATGCACTTTTTGCAAGGAAAAAATACTACAAAATTCTATAGCAAGTGGATAGCTTCATACATTTGTGAAAATTTTATGGTTCAGTTTATGTTGCAGCGATTCATCAAAACAATTCAAAATTTAAGTCTAACTGTGCTCTTGAAAAAGTAAACTTATAATATTATACCACCAAAAAAATCTCCAAAAATCGTTACACTTAGAGTATTGCATTTCAACCCATTTCAACAAATTTCATCCACAAAATGTCAATATCATATTTGTAATTGAATTACAAAATGCTTTTTCATTTCAAGTTTCAAGTTTTATACAAATATTGGTCATAGCAATCATAAATCTAACAATATGGATAGAATATAAAATTTATATTGTACAAATTTTATTCATACATCAAGTTCAAAATATCCCTCTTAATTGCATTCTACAATGCATCTTTGTAAAATTGCCAAATTTGGAGGGGATGACGACATTTAGGGGTTCAATATCTGATTTAGATTCATGTTTTTTTTGGGACTGTTGACTAAAACCATCCAAAAATAATAATGGATGTTTGGTCCTTAGGGAGTTAAGGTGATTTTCAATGCAATCGTGATGCTGAAGAAATGAGTTCATAGATTTAAAAAATAATAATAATTCAAAACATTACTACAAATAAGTCATCATATTCAATATACATGTAGTGAAACTCAATCAAAAATGATCCACACTTTGTTGGAATAAATTTTTGAAAATAATTTTGGATATTAAGTTTTAACCCCTAACCGTCCCGAAGTCCATATTTTGGTCGTTTTTGGGGTACCTTCACCTTTGAAGAGCTGTAACTTTTGCAAAAGGTGTCCTATTTTAATGAAATAATGCAAAAACTCCCGGCATGATGTATAGAATGTATGGTAGCAATTTAAGATCAATCCAAGATGAAGTGAATTTTTGGTGATCATTTGAAAGTAGGTATCTTTTTTAGGACAGTTATGAGAATTTTGATGGCAGCAACTTCAAGGGCTTGTATCTCCTCATCTCAAGTTTGTTCTCAATAAAACTTTTTGGATTGAATTCCCCTTGAAGTCAAATTATCATGGTAAAATTTTCATGTGCATTCGTATTGTTATGAATGTTTGGGAGTCATTTTAGTGCACGAGTGTAGTTTGGACACTTTTTGCTTTTTGGTTCAAATGGGTCACTTTTCACGCTACTTTTTGACATTGCAAGGCCATTTTAGGTCACATTTAATTTTTTCATGTGGAATCGAAGATGATTTTTAGTCCAAAAAAGCTAGGGACCCTTAGGGGTTAACATTTATATTAAGCTGCAATAGTAGATATAGTTGTATAGAACACACAATTCGCTATTTACGCACTTGGCTATATAATCATGCACTTCGTCCCCGAGCGCATGATTTTATTTGTCTAACTTTTATTTTTCAAAAACCAACGATTATTGTCTTTCTTCAATCCCTTACATTGTAAACAAATAATTATTTTAATAAATTTTTATTCTCATCTTTATCTTTTCTTTTATCTTTTCTTTTTTATCTTGATTTCTTTCTCGTCTTCTTTCTTGTCTTCTTTCTTGTCTTCTTTTTGTCTTTCTTCTTGTCTTCCTTTTTGTCTTTGTTGTCTTTTTTTTCTTCTACTTTTTCTTCAGTTGTGGCTGCTGAACCCTAAACAATGGGAGCAAACCCAAATTTTTTTATTTTTTATTTTTTTTTCGTTTTTTGGGTTGGCCGTGGGGTGCTGCTGAACCCTGAATGGCAGCCGCTAAAAATAATAATAATAATAATAATAATAATAATATTTTTGCCCTTTTTCTTGGCCGTGGGGTGCTGCTGAACCCTGAATGACAGCTGCCCAAAAAAAAAAAAAAAAAACTTTTTTTTTTGACTTTTTTGACTTTTTCTAAAAATTACTATTTTTAGTCGCTGGGGTGCGCGGCCGCGCACCCAAAGACTCTTCTTCCTATTCTTCTCCTTCCCCTCTCCTCATATATATATAGGGGAGAGGTGAGGGGAGGGAGAAGGAGTTGAAGAATGAATGAGAGAGACCCTCTCCTCTCCCCTATATATGTGAGGAGAGGGGAGGGATGGAGAGGGAGGGATGGAGAGGGAGGGATGGAGAAGGAGGGGATGGAGAGGGAGGGGATGGAGAGGGAGGGATGGAGAAGGAGGGGATGGAGAGGGAGGGGATGGAGAGGGAGGGATGGAGAGGGAGGGATGGAGAGAGAGGGAGAGGAGAGAGGATAAAAGAGGCTGAGGGTGCGCATCCTCAGCCGTCAGTAACCTAAAAATAGAAAAAAAAACTTTTTTTTTTTTTTTTTTCCGGCCGTTTAGGGTTCAGCCGCCGGCGGCTGTACCCTAATTTTTTTTAGGGTTCATGAGCCCTAAACAACAAAGAAGACGAAAACCAAAAGAGAAAAAAATAAAAATAAATAAATAATAATAATAATAAATAAATAAATAAATTTGGTTTTTTTTTCCTCCACCGCCGTTTAGGTTCAGCCGCCGTTGGCTGAACCCTAATTTTTAAAATTTTAAAATTTCTATTTTTAGGGTTCATGAGCCCTAAGCAAAATAGAAGACGAAAAAAAAAAAAAAAAAAAAAAAAAAAAAATTGGTTTTTTTTCCTCGGTGCGGGTGTAGGGTTTGCGGTTGCCACAAGAGGTATGAAGAAAAAAATAGAAAAAGAAGAAGAAGACAAGAAGGAAGACAAGAAGGAAAAGAAAAAGAAGACAAGAAAGAAGACAAGATAAAAGAAACAAGATAAAGAAAAGATAAAAGAAACAAGATAAAGAAAAGATAAAAGAAAAGATAAAGATAAAAATAAAAAAAATAAAAAATTGTTTGTTTACAATGTAAGTGATTTGTAGAAAGACAAAATCGCTGTTTTTTAGAGAGCTTTTTACACAAATTTTTTAAGCACGATTTGCTCATGAAATGAACGCACTTGGCCAAGTGCATAAATAGCGAATTGCGTGTTATAGATTCCATATAAATTTGAAAATGTACAAATTTTATTTCTAAATTCATTTTGAAGTGAAACATATTAATAATTAATCCCTTGAGTTCTTAAACTTACAATGTTTTAAAAAAAACCACTCTATCAGTTATATTGCAATGAAAAAATAACATAATCAACTTTAATGTAATTTTTTGAAATTCAATTGTAGGATACTAGAAAAATGCTCTTTTGTTCTACTAAAAGTCATGAATTTAGTAAAAGTTTGAATTTAAGCCCCCACATAGCATAAGAGACCGATTGGCGTGCTCAAATCAAAGTCCTTTGCACCCCCAAACCATCCATGAAATTTTCTAGGTTTACGGTTGCTTGCAACACTAAAATACTTGGCACGGAAGACTGTCATTTCATAATCATCTCAAACTTCAAGTAACCTTCAAATACAATTGATACAAGCGTATTTGGATATTGAAGTATAGAATATCCTACCCTCGATTTGGATTTGAGTATAATGGCAGACTTGGCCTTGATACATGCTCACAATTTGTGACGCATGATCTAGAGTATACAAGGTGGTGCTTAAGATCAAAGATTGTCAATTATGAAGGTGAAATCAATCATCGAATCTACGATTTGGTCAAAAATAACGACTTGATTAACTCCTCACCGACCAAACAACCATTTTACGGTTTTTTACACGCTACCCAAGATGAAAATTATATGTTTATAAAATATAAAATATTTTCAAATACGAAATCAAGTCTATTTTTCAACTCGATTTGAATCATATCAATCTAAGTTAAAGTACACCAAAGAGAAGTTTCTAAAGACTTAGTATTGTCCTTAGTATTGTTCTAGTATTTTTATTTTTACCATTAGAAGAAAGTAACAATGTTCTCTCTTTTGAAAATCTTTCTTTTTTAAATTTTAGATTAAAATTTCTAGTTTAACAAATCTTACCAAATTTCAAATTCTAAAAATGAAATTTGTAATCTTGATAAAGTTTTGAGCTGAACTGCTTCTAAATTCATTACATGAAGATTTAAAACTATTCTTCGAAATTTAGCTATACAAATAATTTTAAAACAACATGCGTTTTGTTCTCTATATTGGAGAAAACTTTTTTGGAGACAAAGATGTCACGTATCTTTATTTTGTTCAATAACTCTATCATTTAGGGATTAACAACTACCGTTAAATGTCTAAAGTACTCCGTTGAGATGCATACATTTTTGCAGTGCTCATTTGGATGGTGAGAAAAAATCATATACTCCTTTGTCCAAAAAACCACCACTGTAATTTCGAACAAATTTGAAATCCAAATCACAAATTTTTACTGGGACGGAGGAATTAATGTTTTAGAAAAATTTCTAGATGTTGATAACAAAGATTGTAAGATTAATGAAGTTAAAATAAAGAGGATTGTTTTATATATTTTTGGTACCCTATCAAATTTAATGAACAAAATTTGAATTTTTTTCGCACAATTTGTTTCAACAATAGAAAATTGAATTTTTTGAAATTCAACCTTGGATAAGAGACTCTCACATTTAAAAGTGAATCACATGCGTTAAAAGGGTAACCATGGTATTATGTTAGATATAGTGTATTATATGCATTGATTGTTTACATAATTTTCTAATATTTAGGATTTTAGATCATTATCTCTGTTTGTTTACACCCCTTTCTAGTTAGGGTACCGGGAAAAATAAAACTTCATTTGTTTCCATTACATATCAACTTTTATTTTTTAGAATTTGTGCTAAACATAAATAATACACATACCAAAAGAATAAGTATACAAGAGGATTACCAAGCCGCACTACATCACATAACAATTTTAGCTGCACTATATGTGTGTTGAAGAACATGGCTACGAAGTCATTACTACACATACACACAAAGTTTTAGTTTAAAGGTCATTCAAAAAACAAATGATATTAAACATTGCAATTGCATTATTGCAAGAAGCCTATAAGTGAAAAACATAATGCAAAACAAATCACTTACTGCAACAGCTATGCGAAACCCCTAAAGTCAACAATTGTATCATACATGCTTTTAAACACCTCCAACATCTTTGTAGATCACGAAAAGATACTCAATTGCAAATTGGACGGAGCAATGATAGAAAGCTTAGTGTTGCAAACTTGATCTAGTGATATAAATCTAATGCAAACGAGAGAATAAGCAGGTTTGCCACAAATCCAATGCAATACAAAAACATGAGCAACAATGAAACCCTAGCATGCCAATAGCCATTTTTAATCAAACCTTAACTTTCTCATCCAAAAACAAATGCCATCTACCAGATCTCATCCATAACTCATACACTCTACTTTATATATCATATATTATATATGAAAAAAACATAATACTTGGTATTAAACTATGCCATATATTAGTTATACTATGATTTCATCCAATGAAATGGGGATATATACATTTTATTATTTTTTTCTACAAAGATTGAGTAGTATGCTACATTTTAACTTATGTAGTTTTATAAATTTAGGCAAGCTTGTCCTTCATCGAGATTCAACTTAAAAATTGACTTAGATTCAATGGAAATAATTTCTAAAGAAAAAGGTAATTCATATTTTGAAAAATCATTAAATAGTAGTGGGTACAAAATTGAACATAAACCCAATTATTTCATATTAATCTTATATGAAATTGAAACATGTCAATCCAAATGTTGAAAATAAAGTAGAAAAAAAAATAATCACTTCGAAAATTTTAAAATTGTAAAACTTTTTTTCTAAAACAAATTCCATTTTTTGTTTTACTTGGAAAGTGACATGATTGTCTGCAAAATAAGATTCTTGATATATTTTGCTTTACTAATCAAAATGGCACTAACTTAAAGCTATATTTAGAGATTAAGATTCATTATTTGATCAAATCTAAATATCTTTTCATTGTATTTTTAGGTCTTTTGGCTTTTTTTGAATTCCTACCTAGGCAATCCAACATATTCAAGGTAGGTTCACCTTTTCAACTAAGCACATACAAAGGCTAACTATATATTTTTAAAACTAGTATTCATTTTGTTCTACTAAAAGACCATGGTGTTGACTTAAATTATGTCCTAAAATGAAATCCGGATTTGTAATTGTGTTCATTTACCACAGGGAATTAAACTTCGCATGTGCTGGACAACTGCTTTAAGACATTGCAAAAAATTTGGCAATTTAATCCATGTATTTTGATCATGTTGATCATAGAATATTGTCATATATTTTGGTCATGTATACACTTTATGGCAGTCCAAATATTCCCCATGTTTTTATGCTTGATCCAAATTTGATGTTTAAAATGCGATTGTATTCAACTACGTGTAATAAAGAGTAAGATAAAATCATTCAAGGTGAAAAAAACATATGATTGAGACGTTTTTGTAAATAAACAGATTTTTGAAAATAATGCTTATCTCGAGTTGTTATACATCACAATGTTTGATCTAATTAACATCTAACTGCCCAAGCCTTTCTACGTGCAATTTTTCTAAGAAAAAAGTACATGGCTTTAATACAATCTCCAATGAGGGAAATTGTCTTTTTTCGAAAATTTAACCGTATAGATGTTTAAAGAACTTGGTTATTAGTATCCATACCAAGTTTGAGTCTAAGATTGCATAAGAGTTGTGAGATTAAAATAAGAGAAGTGTGCACATTCTTTTTTTAGTATGTTGCCTATCCCCACAATGTTGGGAAAATTTGCTCATAAAAGTTTTAAGGAGTTGGAGGTGACACGAACAACTCCAATTTTTGAAAGAATATTAAAATGTGCTTTAAAAAACCCTATGTATGCATAAAGAGCTATCCCAATTATTTCGCCATCCTCTTTGCAATTATTGAAATGCATTTTTTGTTTACACTTGAAGATTTGATATTGCAAAATACTCCAAATTACTCTTTGTGATTTCAAATTTTTGACGGTCAAAAGAACCAAATTTATTTACTCTTTCCATTGGGACAATTTTCATTACAATCGGATAAGTAAAACTCTTTGGATGTCAAATACAAGTAAAATAATTTAAGGGTAGAATGTTGTAAGAGGAACCCCCGAAGCTCCACCCAGTGGAGCAGGGGGTCGGGAGAGGAGGACCCGGCAAGGGCCACCTTCCGTGCAGTTTCTCGAGCTTCCACGGAGTTTCTTGCCCATGGTGGCAGGCCCTTTTATTGCAATGGTGGCATGCCCTTTTCAGAATCTGTGGTGGCAGGCTTTGTGGGCTTCCTCGTTCCTTCCACCAACTTCTTTTTGAGCTTCCTCTACCGGTCAACCATAACAAACTTCCAAAATATGGTTTCCCATTTATTTTAAGTTCCCTCCCTCCAGCATTCCAGCCCCCTCTCTCCAGCCGTCCAGCGCTCCTCAAACATTTCACTTTGTTCAGCGTTCCGTCCACTTAACTCATATCATTTGGCAGTCGGAGTCCCGAAGGGAATATAAGGCCTTCCAGGTGACATCCCTTTAGAGAAGATACTTGGAACTATATGGCACTTTGATTTTGACACTTGGAACTTCGTAGATAGAATCCCACAGGTGCAGGTGCAGGTGCAGGTAACCCCGTTAGATTTGAACCCGTTATGCCATTTTTAATTTTAATTTTTAATTTTTTGAGTTGACTTCTTTTTGCAAAAATAAGTTCCTAATGACGTAAGGAACCCTACCATATTATTTTTAATTTTTCCTTAGAAAATTTTTACATATGTTATTGAGATTTTGCTAAGACTATGTTCTTTGACTTTAGTGGAAAATGCAGCGATGAGTCCCGGGACTCCATTTTAATTCTTTTTTGCACAAATGGGTGACAATTTAAAGGTCACATTTGTACGGTTGGATGTATCTTATTTTTTATTGATATTTTTTTATTTGATTTTAAAAGGTTCTTTTAGAAAAATCAATTAAATAACTCAAATCAACACAAAAAGGTTTCAAAATATTGTAATGAAATTGGAATATTATGCCATGCGAGATACCGTACCTGTCGAAAAATTAATAAAAGTTTAAACAGTGTAGGTTGGCATTTTCAAAAGTAATTACTAAGAAATCGGCTTTTAATAGCCAAAAAATTCCTACTGCTAAACTTTTTATTTTTATTTTTTTCGTTGAGTGCTATGTTTTGAGTTTGTTTTAATTTTTAATTTTCTACCAACCTTGCTTTCCACATACGGTAGTATAGATTTATTATTTGATTCTACCTATTTTGGAAAATTGTGTTCGAGGACTCACTTTTTGAACTAAGAATGAAATTTGACGTAAATCGATTGAGATTTTTTTTTAAAAATCAATATAACCTTGTCTGAATAATAGTCAACTCGTATAAAAACCACGAGTAATTTTGGTGGATCAAAATAGTCCAATTTGGATGAGATCTAAAGAGCTTTAATCTATTTGTTGTCCAATATATGGACATTGGCGCGCTACAATGTTAAATCAAAGGTCTTGGACAGCTTGCATATGAGCAAACTAAGTGTATGTATTGGGGGCCTCTGAAATAATTGGAATGTTATAATGTTTATAATATATTTGAAAATATTCCATATCTTCTAAGAATATTTCTAAAATGTTCCCAAATTGGTTTTAAGTCCCAAGTCCCGAAAGGGGTCCCCTTAGGCATTGTTTGGACCGTAGGCCTGTAATTTGCAAAACACTTGCCGATAGAAGATCCTAAAGGGCCCAAAATGGAAATGTTAGAAAATAGGGCCCATAGGTGAATAATGTTTGAATGAACATTTGGAAGGGGGGTTTAGAGTCGGGGAATGATGCATCCTTTTTATGTATTGTATATGACATTATGTGCATTCGTGACCCTCTCTATGTATATGTGTATGCATATTTAGAAAGAAATATAATATGCCTAATTTTTATATATCTTTTTGTCCATCTCCCCGCCTCAACCCTACATTAATCATTTAGGAATGAATTTAATTTGGGAATGAAGCAGGAAAATGAATTTGGTAATAAACTTGAAAATTTTAAATTGAGTTAAATCGAGTTAAATATCATTTTTATATATATATATATATATATATATATATATATATATATATATATATATATATATATATATATATATATATATTAATATCACGTAAATCACAGTGCAATAGTATAGTCATCGCGCATCCTACCATATAGTAAATTTTTAATATTTTTAATAAAGTTGAAACTTTAATCTTTGTCATAATTTTGGCGTGTAATAAATAAATAAATGATAGGATAAAATATATTAAATAAAAAATAAAAAATACTAAATACACGAATATAGACTTTATGAATATATAAAATATTATATATTGAAATGTATCAAATTTCATATAACATATAAACTATGATACACATTACTCTAAATATATTAAAAATATATAAATACAATTATATACTAAATATCAAAATACAAATATACTACATTTAACCCTTAAAGGACAATAACAGCCCCACGTGCTTGGTTTTAGTTTGGGAGAATCTTGCTCATAACTTCTACACCATTGCACCAAATGGGGTTTTAAAAAATCCAAACCGAGCACCCTTAGAGAGATCTATACTTCTTTAGAATAAAGCTAAAGTAAATTAAACACAGAATCATGCTTAAAATGGAATTTAAAAGAGATTTTGGGTGTGGTACCAGGAAAGGAATTGTCGTTTAAGGGTTAACAATGCAAAATGCATTAAATATATGTGTAGACCAGCCTTCTTGTCATACTATAATTCTAAAATATACATTAATCCTTAAACATTTCATGGGGATATTATATATGTTGTCGTATGATTGAAATTTGCTACCAACAAGAAACTCTAAATTAGGATCTTAATAGCTCATTAGAACTACATTGATTTAAATTTCAACTTCTACTTCCACACAAACCCATTAAAGGTGTGGATCCATTCCAAATACAACCAAAATACACTATATTCTACTAGTTGTTACGGCACGCTCAGACTTCTAGGGGTTAAACATAATACATATACTAAATATTGTCAATGTAGGTGATGTAGTAAATATAATATATAAATATACACATATACTATGTGTAAATACTACATATAGTCATAATAAAGGACATAGTAAATATACTAAAAATAAATAAATAAATACTAAATCTACATAAATATACTAAATATAGTAAACAAAATAAATATAGTAAATACCCTAAATATAATATTATACTAAGTATAGTAAATATACTACATATACTAAAAACTAACATATGTACTAATTCCAATAAATATACTAAATATAGTAAATACTCTAAATATAATATCAAACATTTCATCGATTTCTCAATGAAAGTGCAATACATGTTCCACAAAAATGTGGAACGCTGTGCCTGGAGCATGCACAAACTTTCGTCGCCAAATGAATTCGGCAAAGTAACCATCATAATGACTCTTTACCGTAGCATATCGGGGCAAATACCTCTTTACCGCACTCCAAGTCCGCTTCGTGTAAATCCTGTCATCGGATCTTGAAAATGCAAACTATGATTCACCGTCTGGTGAAAATATCCAAGACGCAAGAGACGCTGCGTGCCATACACCCGCCAACACTCACTCACTATGGTGGTTCCCGGCTCCATATACCGAACAATAATCTCCTCTAGCGTAAGTGCCGTCCGATTTGGCACCGAAACTAAAAATACCTTTTTTGAACCGCGCTTTACAGCACCAAAAATCCATTGCTCCTCCACCCTAAGGTTAGGATGAAATTTTCGTTTCCTGAATTTACTCTCATCTACCTCGATATACTTCCCTACTCCGCCGATCCTCTCTTCCTCCTCACTAGTCACGGCCAGAAAACATATTTCCCGACTGTGAGCCAAAAAACCACCATGGAGGTGGAATTTCGTCACAAGGGTTATTAAAACAAAATTACATGAAGAGTGGAAGAAGGGAAAAAAGGAGACAAGAAGAAGGTGGGGAACAAGAATAAAATGAGGAGAAATAACTCCCCCGATTACATTGAAGTGCCATTCAGTTTTTAGGTCGCCATTTCTCCATCCTAGCTTGGATCGGGGCGTGCCTTAGCTTTTGGAGAGCTAAGTTGATTTTGCATCCACCTTCAAAATCTCAAAAGTAGAGGATCAAAACCCTAGGACTGATTGCAAAAGAACTGAGACCCTTTCTTTGGCCGCCGGTTGGGAAACTCCTTTGACACCTTCAACTTCGGGAGACAATATCTTACTCTCTATAACTTGGATTTGGACGCTTACTACTATTGAAAAGCTATACAAAAGATTTACCACCATGTCAAATCTTGCTCTACTTGGACAAGAAACGAGGGACTGATGGGGAAAAATCGAGAGACCTTCAATGGAGATTAACAAAAGACATCACTCTATACTTGAGTTCAAAGCAACTATTAACATAATGGAAGAGGAGATCAAGAGGAGTGAGAAGGAGGCCCATGGCCTTCCTTCTCCTATCAATTAGCCATCACAAAGAGAGAAGAAAGAGAAACAAGATGAATCAATAAACAATGAGAGGGATTGATTTATAGAAGCTTGAAAACAAGCTCTTAAGTACAAAAGAAGAAGCCGCCAAAGAGGTGTCTCACCCTTACCCTAAGGCTTAAAAGCCCTATCTAAGGTGTTAACGGATGAATGAAGCTCCAATCTCCACGGCGCTCCATCTTGAAGAACTTCCACGAATGAATGTAACTCACACACACCACCACGAAGTTAAATGGAAAAAACCAAAACAATCAAGTCTCAAACACAAACATGAATATCAAAATTAGTTGCACAAGGTCAACGGTAAAAATATCCAACTCTAAATCAAACAATTAAACCTATTCCTATTTTTTGGATTCACTAAAGGGATTTTCTCCTCCTTTAGTCCTTCCGTACTAATATAACCTAAAGCTTAAATTTAATGCTTAATATCCTACCGAAGGTCTTGCAATAACCATCCTCTAACATGCATATTGTATCTACAGCTTAATTACTTTAATTTCACCAAAGTACTTCAAGATTGCATTGTTTGTTTACAATTCATTCATAAAAGAAACAATAAACGACAACTAAGCAAGAGAGCCTTATCAAGCTCTCAGAGCGACAATAATTGTATCAATTGATTGAAGTGCGAGCCGCAACGACACCTCCATGTAGTCTAGCGTTGATCTCCGTGTCTTTGTTGTTCCAACAATACATCAAAGTCAAACCCTGCTGTAAAGTCAATTTGGAATTTTCGAACCACGTACGGACCCAGGCAGATACGCACCGTTAACATCCTCGACGTCCACATCGCCATCTAAAACCCTCGAGACGTTTCCGGTCTTGTACCCGACCCATGGGATTCCTACAACTATCACATTCCTAGTCCAACGGGATTAACCTCAGATCGATGGCGAAAGCCACGTAAGCATTCAAGCAGGAAGTGTGAGTTACAAATTCATGCATGCTCAATGGTTGAACTTCCAGGGTCCAAGAATTTATATAAATACTTATTTGCATAAAAATGTGAAATAGTAAAAAAATTACGCTTGAAAAGTAAGAAGGAGTTTTAGGAAAAAAATGATTACATTTAACTTTTGATAACTCCTTCTCATTCGGAAAACGTTATGGGTTTAGCGACGGAGGGTTTAGCGCTGGACGAGAGAGCGCTGGAGGAAAGGGATTCTAAAAAAACTTCTTTAAAAGAAATAAAATATATAAATATAAATTTAATTTGTTTTTGGTTAATGGGTTCATTTTTTGAAATTTTGTTGAGGGTAGGCTATGTGGTAGAGGCCCAGCTAGAGAGCTAGATAGTGGGCCGGAATTACTATTCATCTACACTAACAAAAAGGGCAACACCCTCATCATAACTCATGAATTGTTTTAAAGTACAATTACATCTTCTAATCACTATAACTTTTGCATATGAAGGTGGTTTTAATGTTTTATTTTTCCTTCAAGATACTGAAACTAAGCAATTACAACTCTAATAATTTATTATGAACTAAAAAAATACAAAAGTTAAAAATGATAATAATATTACCTTCAATCAGAAATTTGACGGAGCAACGCCTTTCGACAATCTCGAATCTGGATGTGATTCTTCAAGTAACATGGGCAATATATTTGGCATTATACAGTGCGAAGATGGCTCTACATGGGCATGTGTAAAAGTGCTTCGTGACGATTGAAACGACAAGTACAATTACGAGATTGAAAGTGATGTGATGTTAATTTTTTTGTTAAACGAAGTTGAAAGAATTTGTGACTCAAGAATTTGGTTCTTAAAAGCAAGGATTAGTGAGAATAAAGTTTCTACATGTTCACCACAGAGTTGTCCAAGAGGAAAAAAAAACTAATACCACCAGTTTTGAGTGCAAACTTGAGAGAAATATTCACTCGTATATTGATCGGCGACATTCACCCCTCGCATGTACTTCGTGTATTCGAAGTGCATTGAATATGTCTTAATAATCTTTCGCAAATGTCCCACTCACTGCTCAATCACCGAACACTGTTCACTGGCCCCATGAATTGGTGGTGCCACCATAGACATAACAAAAAACGGTTTGTAGTGGTGGTCTACCCAGTCTATGACGCTAAATTTTCTAGATTTATCTTTCTTTATTTCAAATGCCTTTGGCTACATTTCATATAGAAAAATTTATTAGCTTAAGTCGTGGGAATGTCAATGCAATAAGCTTTAACCGTGCCTGTTACATAAGTGCCTTTACTCAAAAGGTCCATAAATAAAGGCAACGAAGAAAAAGAAAATCCATAATCACAATATGGCCTCTATTTTCTAACCTGCGCAATAATCTATGTATCACGTTGAGACCTTGCATAGCCTCACTCTTTTTAGAACCCTAGATCTCAGAAACCCTGTGGTTGACTACACAATATATCACAAATGTCTTCATATACTTTGCTCTCGAATTCGTAAGGCACTAAATTTTAATCCCCTATTTAGTTGGTTTTGGACACTTATTAACGAATGACACAATACTTATCTTTGTATTGTATCACCATCTCATCTATTGTTACCTAGTCTCCGAAATTCCACATGACCTTGTACCCTTCATTAATCTCATTTAAAAGCAGGTCTACAAAAAATTAAAATAAACAACATTAAAACCATCGTAGGTAAGCATTTTAAAATATTTTGGTGAATCTAATATCACATATACGTTCTAAAATGCCTAAATTTTGAGCTTTACAATCGTGACTTTGTCATTTGCAAAAAAACGTATAGTAAGAGAATCACTTTTGAGAGTTAAAATGTAAAATATGTGGAATATGAAGTGGATAGACAATAAATATTAGGAATACTTAGAATGATATTGTAATTTATCTACAATATGCAAGTTAAATAAACATTTTAAGAATAGTTATAGTATTAAAAATTTCCCAAAAAATATACAAAAGTATTTTGACCCAAAATAATTATAGATTTGTTCAATATATTTTCAATAGGTATTTAAAATCCTAAATGTAGTGATTAGGATTTAGAAAATTGTCGAAAATAATTGAAAGATTTTAAAATTAGTACAAAATTGCCATAAAAGTAACATAACCATAATCATAATTTGAAAATAACATAACCATAAAGACAAATCAGAAGCTTACCATCGTATATGACCTCTTGTCGATCTCATATCGAACAAAGACATGCTCAAGCTATCCTTAGCTTCTTCTCTGTCGACATAGTCACCTTTCATCTCTAAATAAGATGCCGCTTTCGTCATTATTGAAAGTTCTCTACCTGAAAATATATCATTCATCACATTTCCAATGAATACATTGAAAATGCTTTTTTCCTTGACAGTGAAGGGTAATTTTTAATCTTGTTTATGCGGCTGTTTGCTTGTTCAAGCTCATGTTTATTGATTTCAAATCAACTATCCAAGGTTTTTTGAACTATATAATAACCCCTATATCACCGTTGAAATCATTCTCAACACCTTCTCCAACCATTTGAGACCCTTGAAAATGTTCCTCATACTAAGAAAGATGATTACGACCGTGATTTCATACTATGCTTACAAGAAGATATGCTATAGATTGTTACATGATTGTGTTGAATTGTTGAAGATTTCTTATTATTAGTTTTAATCGATCTATATGCATGTTACCAATGCATATTTTGTTGTTTTATAGGTGATATCGAAGAGCACGAGGAAGTATCTTTGTTCATTTTTCCAGAATTCCACGTGGGATTTTCTCTAAGGCATGGTGACGTCCTACGTTTTCATCCAGGTTTTTCGTTGAACATTACACAACGAATTTGAAAAAAAAAAATCAATTTGGCTTGACTTTTTTTCAAAAAGCATCTTTGTTACGATAGCTGAAAAAACTATTAGATCTTACTGAATGTGGTGTTTTAGAACATTACATTCTCAAGAATGAATAGCAGCAAAATAAAAAGCATTTTAAAAAAGAGATCATATTTTCTTGCTAAGAAAAAGACATACGAGTTGAAATTAGCTTCAGGAATGTTCTTGCTCACTGATTTTCAAGAATCCGCATAACATAATAGAATACCGGTATGAAATAGAGTCTTAAGAACTGGATTGGAAGAGAATGTTCACTTGGATCAACTTTTTTGAATAATCAAGGCATGCATTAGTCCAACAAAAAAATTTAAACTCACTTTCTGATGTTGTGAAAGGCTTTGGGGTTTTCAATGGGTGAAAAGTTAGAGGTGTCAAAGAGAAGGGTTTGAAAGAATTGGTACGTGGGTTTTAGCCCTGACCAAAGATGTGCCACAAGGAGCCTTAACAGATTTCAACAGCTCATACATAGAAATTAGTCCTTCTACAAAAACATCACCTTTTACTCGTCCTAAACAAAAAATCCTATTATTAAAATCAAGCACTTTCAAAAGCAAGTTCGAATCAATTTAATCATCAACTTCCTTGATCATGATCGAGGAAGTCCCTTGGCATGAGCACAATTTCTAGCACGATCCTTTCACACTTCTTTAATACGACCTTCAAATTCGAAACGACGCTTAAAAATACTTTCTTAACTCAAAAAATGATTCTGCTTGCTGTCACATTTAATGTAGTCAGTGCTGTTTACTCCAAGTAAATATATTCCCTTAGTACAAACCTCCGTAGCCATGGCCGGTAGCCCTTCCCCGAACAGTGGTACACCATAAGGTGTCACGATGTTGAGCGATAGCAAGGTTATCAAATGTCATTCGTATAATGCATTGAAACATAGTTGCTCGTGTACTACACACTTCAACTCACATGTCATGATCATCTACATTTATGATTTATATTTGTGTATTTTGTCGAATAGAAATTGACAAAACTGGTTTTCGTCCATTAAAATGAAAGAAGGAGAAAATGTAGCTAAAAAAGATTGCTTGCTAAAACGATACACACGTCCAACCAAGGTAATTGCAAGTCATACTTTCCGTGATGTCCCTTTTATAACCAATTTTTTTTAGAGTTCGTTTAATTATTTGCACCGTGCGTAGTGCCAACACATTTGCTTTAGGATGATCACGAGATGAAACTTTGAGGATTAATATACACCTCTTCCAATAAACTTTGATAATCACTCAAGAATTATCGACCTTGATTAATCAACACTTCAGCTGGTGCGCCGAATCAGCTAAGGACTGGATCAAAGAAACATATGCTACTCGTTCACTGAATTTCTTAAGTAATGCTATCCACTCAAAATGATCAATCATCACTATGATTACTAATACATATTTGTTACATCTGATGATAATTGGTAATAGTCTTGCAAAGTTCAGACTTCATCGATATCCACTAGCCAGAATAGGTAATGGTCGCAAAATGAGCGTTGATGCATTAAAGGATGCACCGACCCTATTGAGTTCAGAGGATGTTTTGAAAAATCACGAAGAATCACGATGAAGTAGATGGTGAGGTTGTAGATTCAAGAGTTACCTTAAGTACCTCAACAACTAATACAAGTGAACGAGACATTGTTAATATCAAACTTCTTCTTTTCATCATTTTTAATTTGAGTATTAAGTAACGGTCACTTCATTCCTCCTCCAATCACTTGTAATCCGTACTTCATAGATTCATCTCTCAAAAAAAGAACAAATATGTCTTCTAGATCATCATCAATTACTAACAAAAACAACTAAGACTTTATGGCATCCAAAAGGTACCTCTGTATAATCGAAAGTTGGTTGTATTTCTTCTCAAAGTTCTTGAGCAACTCCGTTTGATCCAAGTTCTTGCTAGACTGCTACTCCACCTAGTCAAGAAAAGATATTTTTGTCATCCTTTCGGTGTCTTCATGATAATACTAATTCGCCATCTCTCTCCAAAAGCTGCTTATGTGTTTATAACCTCATTTTGCACGATCTCTTGTACCCAGTTTTGAATCTCATATACTACAACTAATTCAAAAGCATGAATCATGCAGTCTTCCAAAATTTGATGCATCGTCATTTCACATAGTACTTCTTTAGGGAGTTTGTCACATTTTTCCCATTAAACCTTTTAATTTTGTTTAGAACTCCTTTTCAAGCTTTTGTGAACCTATAACTTACAGCATGTTTTGTTTTCTGATACTCCATCAACGTTGTAAGAACATCTAAAAGGTTGAACATCTAAAAGGTTATCCATGCTAAGTTGCGCTCTAGTAGAAACCACTCAATTAGAAGTCCCTCTAGTTGAAGTTGGTGTTGATTTACAAAATTTGTAATGAACATCAACAAGTTGAGATCGGGTGAAGTCATCCACTTCTGGAGACAGTATTGTGTTATCTTCCATATGAAGGTATCGATCAGATTGTTGTGTAACTCCTACATTTTTGAAGAGCACCATTACACATTGCCCATTGATGAAAGCTTCAATAATTTGGTGAAATGATGAGTAAAAGCAACTACATTACTATCATTTTCATTTTCACCATCCGCAATAAGTAACGTGTTTCTCATATTTCCCATGCCTTTTTCTGATACCAATTACACAGGCAGTAATAGTTGTTGTGGCTCATTGCTCATATGATCGTTTCTTAAATCATTTATAGTATCGCTATGATAGAATTTTGGATTAAAGTCGATCTCCACAACCTTAATAACATCAATTAAAATTGTGAATTAAAATTCTAGGATCACATGCATATCCCTTATTCAGATGACTTCTTTGATTTTTTTACAATATCAAAATTCTTAATTCTCACATGAGTATTCATGTGAAGTTTTCCTTCACTTTGTTCAATGTTGAGACTTGTGACATTGACTATTATAGTAGTATACCCAATCCTATCTATGAGATCATAATGAAGGTAAGGTGCTTGAGATTGTTTTTGTTGACATTCTAATTTCTATATCGAGAAAGTACCATCCTTTCAAAGGCCACATCACGAATCCGAGGACTAATATCATCTATTGCGACGAAAAATTTACCCTAGACTTTAAGATATCATTACAACCTATTGTTTCAAACTGATCCAAGCAAATCCCACAAACATTCAAACTCAAGGCAAAGCTACTATAATAAAACAGTGAAGGCAGTAAAGGGGAAGACAATAAGCACAATGTGAATGCTAGATAATGAAAGTAGTGAAGGCATTAAAAGCATTGAAACTAAACAAGATATTGAAACCATAATGAAAATAGTCGTTATGTATTACAAGGACGCTTCCCACAGTTGCACATGGTATAACGACATCTTTGGGTTTACAGTTAGAAATTTACAATCTTCAAAATTCTTTACATTCTACGTGACTTGAAAATAAATCTATTCCTTGTCTAAATAATTTATTAGTCCTCAACAACAGCTCCTTAATTAGTTTTATATACATCTTACGACAAAGATCTTGAAGATTTGATATTCATTTGACTATGATCACAAGCGTTTGACTCCAATTCTCGGGTTCAAATCCCGTCAGATTCGTTGATTCGATGTGAGCAACTGCAACTTGGTACCGCTAGTGAAGGCAGGAAATGAGTAGCGAGCAGTCACCTACTGTATTCCTCTAAGTTAAGTGTCAAAATGCAGTTTAACCCAAGACCGTGGATCTCCACACGATCCTACCTTTTCTATCTCAATCATTTTCTATATTAGGACTCAAGGTTAAATTTTTAATATTTTTACATAGTATAAATATTTACCAAACTATTTACAACAAGACACCGTTGATCTAGATACTTCTTATGCTCCCAATGTTTCTCATGTTCTACAGATTCTCCATGTTCTTCTGCTTTTGTTTTTGCTTTGTAATTTTTCGAACATTTTATGTTTAATTAGATTAAATTTAAAATCCACACTTTTCATATTGTAGGTCTAAAAGCGCCGAAACAACTTTGGTGCACTTTTTTTGGTCGAGAGCTTTATAACAATGCTAAGAATGTCATCAAAAACTGCGATATTCCATCTTGCATAATTTAATTCAATTTAAAAAAACACGATTTGATCAAAATCCATAACTTTTACATTGAACACACAATTTGCTATTAACGCACTTGGTCCCTAAGCGGATAATTTTTTTTGTTTAACTTTCTTTTTTTAAAACACAACGGTTGTTCTCTTTCTTCATTACTTTACATTGTAAGCAAATAATTATTTTAATTAGTTTTTATTCTTATCTTTATCTTTCCTTTTATCTTTTCTATTTTATCTTGATTTCTTTCTTGTCTTCTTTCTTGTCTCCCTATTGTCTTTCTTCTTTCTTCTTTTTGTCTTCTTTGTTTTTTAGTTGTGGCTGCTGAACCCTTAACAATGGGAGCAAATCCAAAAAGTTTTTTTTCTTTTGATTGGCCGTGGGGTGCTGTTGAACCCTAAATGGCGGCCGCCAATATATATATATATATATAGTGTTTTTTTAAAATCTATTTTTAGCCGCTAGGATGCGCAGCCGCGCACTCCAAGATCCTTCTATATTTCTTCTCCCTCTTCTTCTCCTTCTCCTCTAGTCATATATATAGAAGAGAGGAGAGAGGAGGAAAAGGAAGTGGAAGAGTGAATGAAAGAGACCCTCTCCTCCTCCTATATATATATATATATATGAGGAGAGGAAAGGGTGATGGAGAGGAGATGAACATAGAGAGCGAGATGAAGATAGAGAGGGAGATGAAAATGGAGAGGAAGATGAAAATGGAAATGAGAAAGATGAAAGGTCTTTGGATGCGCAGCCGCACACTCCAAGCCGCTAAAAATAGAAAAATCCTTTCTTTCTTTTTTCGGACGGATGCCATTTAGAGTTCTGCAATTCCCGTGGGCCAACCATTTATTTATTTATTTGTATATTTTTGGGAGCGCGGCCGCCATTTAGAGTGTAGCAGCATCCCACGGCCAACCAAAAAAAATAAAAATAAAAATTGGTTTGCTCCTATTGTTTAGGGTTCAGTAGCTACAACTGAAGAAAAAGTAGAAGGAAAAAAGACAAGAAGAAAAGAAAGAAAGAAAGAAATCAAGATAACAAAGAAAAAAGAAAAGAAAAAAGAAAAGAAAATATTAATATTAAAAAGAATATTATTATTTGTTTACAATTTAAGTGATTGTAGAAAGATAAAATTAATGTTTTTTAGAGAACTTTTAAACCATTTTTTAAAGTCAAATATGTTTATGAAATGAGCGCACTTGGCCAAGTGCACAAATAGCGAATTGCATGTTATTGTATGTCCAAACGCGATGAAACAAGTTTTGTGCACCCCTCCTCGTCAAGAGCTTTCTAATGACACTAAGAATGTAGCTGCTAGAAGCACGATTGAGAAGATCCCAACTTAACATAAAAACAAAACAAAACAAAACGAAACAAAAAACCTTCCTGAATCCTTTAGCGCGTAAGCGTCTATATATTGAACGACGAACAGATTGATGTTGTTCGGATCTCATCCAGATTGGATAGTCTTCATCCACCAAAATTACTCTTAGTTCTTGTGCAAGTTGATGATTCTTAGAACGGTTGGATCTTCAAAATAGGTTATTGTTATTTTTGAAAAAATAACACAATTGGTTTATGTCAAGTTTCATTCTTACTTCAAAAAGTGAAACCTCAAACATGATTTTCCAAAATTGGTAGAATCAAATAATAGAAACCATACCATCTTGTAGGGCATGTTATTCCAATTTCATTAAAAGAAATTGATTTTTTTTTGTGTTGATTTGGGATTTTTAATTGAATTTCAAGAGAAAACCTTTTAAATTAAATAAAAAATATTAATAAAAAAATATGATGCATCCAACTGTACAAATGTGATATTAACATTGACTTTTACAAGTTCTTTTGCACCGTACATCTACTCCATTTTAGGGTTTCATCAAACGTTTTATAGCACATCTTTGAAAATAGTATTAAAATGGGACGTTAATGGGTTAATGTATAGATTTATATACTAATATTATGATATTTTACTAGTATTTAAGTAACTTTATGAAAGTTTCATTTCAACTACAAAATATCCTAGTGGCTAAGTGGCTTTCAACATTTTCATAACATAAATTAAAAATTGCAATCAAAACAATTTCCTAAAATTTGAAAATAATTTGGAACTCATAAAGGATAGTACAATATTCAATAGCACCACTTTTCAAAATTCTTAACCAACCTCACCAAACCTAACACGTTGATATCATAAATAGCATCCATACTATAATATACATTTAGCGATTTCAACAAAAGATGGTTGAATATTTAACTTCTACAAGACTGGAGCATTTTTCCTTCAAAAACACTTCAATGCTGCCATTTTTACTCCTAATGCAAATATTTGGAAAAATGTTACTTTGTACCCTCTATCGTAAGATCTTAATGTCATAAACTACATGAAACACATCCTCAACAAATTTTCTTGAATTAGGCCGCACAGATTGCAAAATAATTGCGTTTGATGGAAGGAAACACCCCCCAAAAAACACGTGCCCGAAAATTTTAGATGTGTTCGATCATGGCTACATCCAAAAAGCTTTACTAGCATATAATGTCGTACTTCATTTTCACATTCTATATGATGTTACTTAGTTGTGTATCAATTTTTGTTGCCTTTGCAGATGTTTAGGATGTTGAAGAACACCTTGAACTTGTTAGGGGTTTAAAGATTAAAAAGTTTAAAAGATTTTTTTTTTTGAAATTGCAATATTTTAGATTGTCATTATTTAGAATACATATCCAAGATGTGAAACATAAGTGCATTCCTCCCTCTATAGAAAGACAATATTTTTTTGAGAAATAATCAAATCTTCTAGTTTTAAAAAACGTGTAGTATATTTTCTAAAAACTTTGGAGGTTAGTAGGGAAATAAAGGATGGAAGAAGGAAATCGAAGTGCCAACTCATCCAATACATTCTAATGTTCATGACCTTACTAACTTCCAAAAGGGGGTTGAAGGTTCTCGAGGTGGATTGCTACGTGGGAGGATTTTTTTTTTTTTTTTTTTTTTTTTTATAATTTTCAAAGTTAAATATTTATAATTATAAATATTCGTTTTAATTGTAACAATTTAACTTTTAGTTTTAAAAAGATACTTTTGGTTTAAATAATAATGTGTAGTTTTAAAAATGATAATTTTAAATTTTAAATTTTAAAAATAGATTATAATTATAATTTGTTTTTAAATTTAATATTTTGTTTCAATAGGGCAATGTCAACTGCCTTTCACAGTACAGTCCATGTTCCACACTCCCTCTTTAAAGACCACTTTACACCTAGAGATTGGACCAATTCGATGTCTAAAAGGCTTGAAATCTTCACTTGTGACTGGTCAAAAGGCTAAAATCGGTTCCAACCTCTTTATGCTTGGATCCTAGCCTCCTAGGCCAATTTGGTGATGTAAACTTTTTACATAAAAAATGCATGGCCCAAACTCGTTGAATTAGGTGCATCCAAAATGGAAAGCCAATCCTTGGCCTCGGAGACAATGTCGAATTTCAATAAAATAAACCTTTTTTATATAAAATATGATTCTCTTCAACGAACTAGATCCGTTGGATTATGTGTAAATCTAAACGGTTCTTTTGAAAAGAGAGAATGGTTGAAATTTGCTACATTTATTGAATAAGCTTGGTTTCCTAGCCCAAGGCCTTTACATGTGGGAGAATTTGCCCTCGTTATAATCTTATTATAATTTGTAGATGAAGCCGGCTTTTAACCCAAAAAGGGCTAAAATTTCATGCAATCAGCCTTAAAGGAATTGGCCTAGCCTCTAGGTGTAAAATAACCCTTGTTGCCTCCCCACCCCTCTCCTCCCCCCAAAAAAGAAGAAGAAATTCAACCATTTTCTATTGCCATGTTGTCCTTTGTCCCGAAAAAAACACATTCTCCCTCAAACTTCCACGTACGGTGTCGAAATTCCAAAAAAAAAAAAATCTCCATTTTCATGGCACATTGGGAATCCATTATTAAATTTCCTCTAAAATTCAATAATTTTTTTGTTCATTAGAACTTACTCAGTTCTCTAATTGTTCTAATTAGGACACTTGGTCCTTTAGGTATAAATATATAACTAGTGCACGGCTTTGTGCCATTGGCCCGTTGTTTTGTGTGATTTAACCATGCTTTTAGTTTTCAACAATGTGGCTTTGTGCCATTGGTCACATGTTTTATGTGATTTCACCATGCTTTTATTTTTTAATATATTTGTAGTATATTTTTAATGATTTGTTTTTAGAATACTTTATCCATGATTCAATTTAACTTATGATGATAATGAATCTATAGCTTTTACACTGTATAGCATAAAATATAAAACGGCTTTGGTGCAGCCCTTTTTGTTGACAGCTTCCTAACAATACTTAAAAAACATTCAACAGCCCAGAGTCTGAGAGATCACAACGTAATATACAAAACAAAAAAAACTACCTTCTGTAAATATGTTTTAATATTTTCTAAATTTTTGTATATTAAAAATCAAAATGTGAAACTTGTCAAAGTATTAGAGTAATTATAAACACTGGAGTTATCCTTAAAGTTCATCAAATTTTGAAGAATATACCATGATTTTTTCTTTATTATGGGCTTATTTCTTCACTTTAAATAGTTAGAAGGTGTGGAAGATCTTGGTGGTTTATCATTATTAGGTGTGTAATAGCTTGGTAGTCTTCAAAAGTGTTTTAGCACCAAGAAAGGACGGCTAAAAAACTTTTGAAGAGTACCAAGCTCTTACACACCTCTTACACCCCTAATAATGATAGACCACCAAGATCTTCCACACCTTCTAACTATTTAAAGTGAAGAAATAAGAGTATAGTAAAGCAAAATTCTTTGTAAATTCATCAAATTCAAGGTGATTTTAAGGATAACTCTATTATTCACAAAATTATAGTCCAACTTTTTCAAACATGTTAATTTCATCTCATGTTAAGTATTCATGATTGATACCGTACTCCTTTTCTTACTAAATAGAAGCACCTGGGAACATATGTTTTTTTTCCTTAACCCCTTAGAGCTCAGGAGACCACATTGTGGTCACTGATGTGTTGAAAATGCGAACAACGGAAAATCCTTGAAGAGTTGGTTTAACACGGGTTTTGTTAAAAGTGCCTATTGAAATGTGCACTATTTTTTGGGATTATTTTTGAATATTTTGATCACAAATTTTGGTATGTATAAGCAATAATATTGTACTTTGGCTAGAGTCTTTTCAGATATATTTTGATAAATCTTGAGGGGTGAGGCACATACCACACCCCTTATAACAATATTTTGCCTATCTTAAGGGGTGAGGCACATGCCACACTCCTCATGATGATATTTTTCTTACTAGTATAATTATAAGATGATCATATTTTCAATGAAATTTATAAATTTCCAAAAAATTGTTTATGTGCACTTTTACATATTGAATTGCACTTTTAACGAAACCCTTGTTGTTTTTGAATTATGAACTTTAGGTTTTGAATCGAGTAATACACATTATCTAAAAAAAATCAATTTGGAGTTGTGCAACTATCAAAATATTTATGAAAAAAAAACTCAAAAATACACTACATACTTACAAATAAAATACATATACTATGCGGTATTTACTCGAGGGTATTTATTGCATTTAGAATTTTTTTATCTTGTTTTGTTTTTTTGGATTGTATTCTCTTGTTCATGTTCCATTAGTGTAGGTAATCTGATCTTGATCCATGTACCAACTCCTTTGATATTTTAACATATATTTTAACACTTATACTTTTTGTCCTAAATTGTACATGGATAAGTCACCCTCACTTATAAAATTCATAATAATTATGTGTAAGTCTGTTTTTAACAAAAAAGATTACAATGGAGAGGTGTTGACATGGGTCATTGCTAAACCTTTTCCCTTTCATTTAAAAATAATTTACCCAAATTCTATTTAACTTTGAAATCACACACCCTCCAAAATCTTGTTTACTCTGATCTTCCAATCCCACCATTGGATGATTCTTTAACTTTGGCAAAATGTCTTCACTCCAATTCATAATACAAGTTTACGGTTACTTTGTAATTCAATCCATTCTATTTCTTGTAGTATCAATCATAGTGGACAAATTCATTGAAATCCATTGAACCCAACTACGATACCCAAAGCGTTACATGGTTAACATAATGACAAACTATACCCAAACTTACTTTATTGAACGCTTTATACATTACATCAGCTAACCAATTACACCATGGTTCACCTGATTGATTTCTTTATGTACTTGTGATCTTAAACTTGCTTTTAATTTTGAAACAAAGGGAATAATCCTTGGTAGCCGATAGCATAACAGAGCAATGGAAGTCAACGCCCTTTTGCAATAGGACTGTAGTCAATCACAATTATAAATCATGTATATGTCACAATGACATGGTAGTCCCAAATTTCATGAAATACAAATAGCATTCCCTCATTACTTTAAAAAGTAAATATTAGTAAAGATTTTCTTTCGATCCAGTTTTCAAAAGGGTTATCCATAGCACTCCTCTATTATTGCTATATTTTATCAATAAATAACTAGAAGGAAGCCCGCTGCAATGCAACGGTTTCTACAAATGTTATTTAAATCATTACCTCGCGAGAGACGTCGCGAGAACAGAGCTCGGGTTTCTGCAAGAATGATGACGTCACTCATGGATGAATTTACGACAAATGATGGATGAAGATTGATCGCGGATGAAAAAAGAGGATGAAAACGTGACGCAATATGGTGACGAATATCGCGTGGGACCGTGCCGGTGGAGGCAGGTTCTTGTGACAATGTTTTTTTAATAGAATAGATTTAATAATTAATTAATTAATTATATATTTCAAAATATAAAAACATTTCAACTTTTCCTAAACAAAAATAAAAAAAATTACGCGAAATAATTTGGAACTTACCAAGGTCTAGTCACAATTAAAGTCTTGTCCAACAACTTCCCCAATCAATCAACACTTTCATTCGTGCAAACGAACTCTCGCTTACGCTTGACAAGACATACAGCGCCCCGTCCCAGAATGATGCGAGATGCGCCCCGCCCGCGAGAAACCACGGACGGAACCAGGCGGGAACGCGGGAAAGCGGGGAGCCCGTCAAGACCCGCCAGGTGCCGCCGGGAGCCGCGGGGTTTGCGCGCCCGTCCCAGTAGTAAGTGTCGCGTAAAATCCAAACTCACGAATAATACACACAAACAAACAGGGAAAGTATAAAACCACGCTAGTGAGTCTGCGGGCGTCCCGGAGTCTCCGCGTCAGTGAGTCTTCGTTTCCTGTCTGTGCTTCAAGGTCCCTTTCCTTTCCTTTCCTTTCCCTCCGAACAAACCAAACCTTCAAGTTCTAAATACCCCGCGCCCTGCTGCTCAATCGTTCTCTGATCGATTCTGTCTTTCCTGTTCTGCAATTCGCCGTTCTTTCCTCGTTTGTTTTGGTTCGTTTTTTTTCGCTGTCACTTGCGTGGTCCTTTTCTTTGTTTTTGTTTTTTTTCTTGCTGCGGTTGTGGTGGTTACTACTTAGACCCGGGCGCGTTCCGGTCGATTGCTGCGGGAGTTAGTGATTTTTCTGCAGGGGTTTAGCGGCCTGGTTAATGCGGAGAGTACTGTGAGGATTTGTAACAAGGCGCTTTGTTTTTAATATTCGGTTGTGGAGAGGCGGTAACTTCTGTGCAAGGTTGAGTGTTGAACAGTTGGCTAAGGTGAGGCGGAATGGGGAGTCCGGAGGCTACCTTAGCTGCGGCTGAGGCCGTTGGAACGCCCGAAGGCGCCTTTGAGGAACTCACCGGCACTCTGCAAGGGTGGAAGCGCAAGGTCCGTAGAGCTCCAAACCCCCTCCCTGTGAATCTTTCTTGTTAAAATTTTCCTAGAGGTTTTTTTAGTGTCAGCAATGTTGGCCGTTAATATGCTTGATAGTTATTTTGTATTCTTGTTGGAAACTGTTGGAAAGTATTAATGCTGTGTTAAGATATTGCGTTTTGTGTGTTTCATAACCTAGGGTACAAAGTTGTCACGAGAGGCGCAATTGCTTCTTGTAACGAGAGGCATGGACAAGCTTCTTGCCATGCTGGTTGTTGACTTTATTGTGGTAATATTTTGTTAAGAGACGCGGCATGTGTCGTATATACAGTTTTGAGCACTAGAGCTCGCTGTATATTTCTCCTTTCGGTTACGGTATTTTGGTTCAAGACGTCTGCGAGCGAATATTTTCGCGGCAGCATTGAATCGCGTTCCAAGGAGCCGGAAAAAGCTGCATCCGACTTATTATTGTGTTCACGTGTTACTGCATGATCGTTCTTGATGCCGTTTGTTGATGACACGGTATTACAGAGAAATATCGCGTGTTTGTAGCTATTTCCTGGGGTTTTCAAGTTGAGAAAGTAATTTTGACGACTAGAGGCATATTTAAGAGTCTTTTAAGATGAATAATGGTGCTTATTGTAGTCCATGCAGCACCTGGTTTGTAGATTTTCGACTACCGGTTGCAGCAGTGTGGTACGTTTTTTGCCTGAAAAGTCGCGGAAACTCCGTCTCGGGGGTTGACAGCGTATTTTTAGATGTATGTTGGGATTGAGAGCCTGTCTGACACAGGTGCTTTGCAAGAAGCGGCCACTCCTTGCTTTGGTTGCGAACTCCGAAAATGGTTGTATATTTTTTGCAACCTCTCCCCCGTCTTTCTCGGCTGTTTCATACTCTGCCTTGCTTCGTCAGTGTCGACAGCAACAGCACTATGTGAAGGCGCCGGTGCAACGTTTCAGCTTACGCCGAAGTCTGTTTCGAAAGTCGTCCTTCGCACTCATCGCCTAGCGCAAGTTGTCTCGTTTTTCTAAAGATTGTTGAAAATCTTAACTGCCACCTCACCTTGAAAAAGGAAACGGGCTTGGGCTTGAGCTTTTCCGTTGATGTAAAGCTCCTCACTAGCCGCGACGCTCAGCGCGGTTGGGGTTTCGTGTAGTATTCGACTCACCGGAAATCCTGGATGTGTACTTCTTAAGAGCTCGTGACTGTCTGCATGTCAGAAGCCACTCATCGAGATGTTTATCCTACTCGGGCAATAAGTGAACACCGTCAATGAACGATGTGGTCCCCTTGTTTTCGGGGTCCCTTGGTTGGTGAGTTCCCCGTCGCAAGAGAGCTCGCGAAAGCAAAGAATATGGTCCGGCCGAGGTCATGCCACCGCCGGAGCTATTATCTAGGAGAACGTGCGGATCATACATCCACGCTCTCCTGGTTGTTCCATTGTACGGCTGCTGTTCACCTAGAACGATATCTTTATGCTTTCTGTGGACGCGGTAAGCTGTTTAATGTAGGATTACCCATTCTTGACCCCCCAACGGAAAAGCGTCCCTATCTATGATGTTCCTAGATTTCACCATCAGAAATGAAGGATCCTCGTAGATAGGGACGTCTTTTATGCTGGGGACGACAATTGGTCAAAAGTCAGCTTCCATGTGATACAGGGACTAGGGGGTGGGACTATCCTACATGTCAAAAAGTGACGGGTCTGACGTGTGAAAATCTGTGTGGGGTATATTTTTGGTCAATTTTAGTTTATTTTTCTTTTGCATTTCTTGCGGCTTGTGAAGATTTCTGGGTTGGAAGTAGGCTCGTTAAGTTGATTTCCAGTGTTAAAAATGCTTACTCGGTTCTCCTGCAATTGATTTCATTAAGTTTGTGCCGAAAAATAAATGGCTTACTCAAGCACGGGCATAATTATAAGCGTACTGGGCAACGTTGAACCCCACCTTGGACAATGTTTTTGCGGCACTTGGTTTCACTTCCTTAATCTTTGAGGTATTGACGTTTCCTTGTTGCTCGTCATTGGTTCTCAGCAATCTGTAAAGAAAGGGGGCACTCCCAAAAAGAAGGACGTGATTTTTGTGGCCCCAGACGGTGAAGAAATTAAAACCAAAAGACAGCTGGAGAAATATCTGAAAGCTCATCCAGGGACAGTCTCTGCGAGTGACTTCGAATGGGGTGTTCCAGGTAGGATTATCTATTCTCCCTAGTCTGATGTAACATGTTTCATGTGAAGTGTTTCGTAACAACTTCCATCAGTTCAAGGTAATATTACCACATACATTTCTGTGACATGAACAAGTCAAGCGTGACGGTTTAGGATTGTATGTTGTTTACATCATTTTTATTCTTGTGAGGCAAGCTTAACTTCAGTGGATTTCGGAAAAGTAGATAAGTACTCGATAAGCTTAACTTCAGTGGACGGGCTCCAACGGCGCCATAGACGTCCATGAATTGTTTTGTTGCGTGATTGCTTCAGTTTGATTTTCTCATGTCTAGACTTCATCGATACGGTTTTTCTTGTTTTGCTAGCTATTACGGTATGCCAGTCTCGTATTTCATCTTCCCGTGGCGTTTAGGCAAATGCAGTAGAGCCAAGAGTGTTGAAAGTATTCGAGATTCTAACATACTTGTTTCATTATCAAGCTGCTGATGCTGTGACTCCAACGGAGAATCGGAGACGATCTGCAAGGCTTAGTTCAAAGGGCCGTACTTCTGCCGAGGGTCTTGAAGAAACTTCGCCAAAAGCGCCCGTGCTTAAGCGGTCAAGGAAAAGTCGTGAAAATGGAAAAGAAGAAACCGATGGTGGGTAAAAGTTACTCCTATTGAGTGTTGGGGTTGTGGCCAGCGTCTTATTTGTCCCTTGTTTAACATGACAGTCTTACTGATTTTTTAAAATTGTTTTAAGGGCTTTGAGTTTTCGGGCTTGCTAAATAATGTGGTTATTATGTGTACTAGCAGCAGCCGCAGGCAAGGATGGAGCCGACATCCCAGCTGAAGAAAAGGAGGAAGAAAACGGAGAAGACAATGGGGATACCAAAGCCATGGATGTAGATGTCTCCAAGGTGGAGGTCCCTTCTGTTGAGGAAACCAAAGAAGTGACAGCTGAAACCTTGACTGACAAAGCTGAGGATGAGAAGGTAGTTCCTGAGGGGATCAATGGTGAGAAGCCCGTTGAAACTCCGACAGAGCCAGTACTTGAAGATGCTGTCGAAACCAAGGTGGAGGATATACCGGTGGGTAATGGTGATGCAGTGAAGCCAAACGGAGAGGCGGAAATCCCACTGCCTCAGGGCCTTCATGCCCTTGTTGGGGATGTACCCAAGCCCCAGGAGGTCGGAGGTCCTCCAGCCCCAGAAACAGTTGTTTAATTCTTGGGTTCAAGCAGTTGAGCTCTAAGCAACGACTGATTTCACGCACACTACTGTTAGGGATGTTGCCCCAAATCAGTGTTCAATGTATGCTAGAAGCTGCTACTCCTTTGAGTATTCAGCACAAGTATCTGAGGTAGGAGTGAGATTGCTTTTCAACTTGCGGTTGGGGCTCATCATTTCTAGGTTGTTGGAATGCTCCTTGTACGTAACTGTCACATGTAGAACAAAGATGCCTGATAGCGACTGGTGATCCTCCAAGATCAAATGCAGGGACACTTTCTACCCGTTTGGAATGGCTGGAAGTTAGAAATTGGGAACGACGGGTAGCGCTTTCATGCAGGCATCACCCATGGTTCTCTCAATCTGCACTTACAGAAGGTAGATTGCAAGTGTGAATCATACAGCAGACTTCATTTTTGTTATCTTGTTTGGTTGTGAAGATTCTAGTCTTTCTTGTACGTTGTGATGCTTTTTGAACTGAGCAATGAAACTCTTTTAACAGTTTTCCTGTGACCCTTTTGTGAACATGTCCTCTTAAGTAGTTCCATCTTGAGAAACAGTCTTTTTATTTGTGAGTCTTGATTGTAGACCTAATCAAAGGCTGTTCTTCCGACGTGCACTTATATCTGTGGTCAGTGCTTAAAGTTGTAGCAGTGTCAAAGGGAGATGGATGCATCTGCGAGTCGGGGAGCTGTCAGGCTTTCATCTGAACTGGTGTTGAAAAATGACTACGGGAGTGCTGTAGCAAACTATGGAGCTGTGCAGAAGCACTGGAGATAGAATACAAATGCCGGGGAGGAAAATGAGAGAAGCTAGTTTTTATCAAGAATATTACAGTCGTGCAGCCGGTGCTTAATGAAAATTGACTTGTGCTAGGTTTGCAGGGAGCGTCCATTTTTTGTCTTTTGCCGCAGCTCACTTAAATGTTGCGTACGAGTGGTCTTCTGAAACGACCTGCACCCTGGTACGAGTTGTGTTGATCCTTGTCAATGCAATTCAATGTGCTGACCTACCTTTCTCTTTAACCCCTATCTGACAAAACAACCTTATGCCAAATGGACAGTCTAATCCTGGGTACATGCTGTTCTGTCCTCCTCCAGGTCATGTAAGGATGTAAGGTGGGACACCCAAAACCGCCACTTTTCGCTACTCAGCACAGTTACTATTCTTATGCTCGTTAATTTTTTACATATCTTTTTGTTGGCAACCGAAAGAAGATTTCAACTCATCGCACCAAAGAATGTGTCATTTGCATATTGCATGCAAAACTGATAAAAGGTCAAAAGTTGTATTTGGTAGATGTTCTAAGCAGAACTCTTCAGCAGAGGTACATATTGATAAGGGGATGGACACCAAGTGAAGGAGGTGCTTTAGGGTGTCCAGAGTCCCGACCGTATGAAAAACTCCCTGCCGTGTGTAAACAAATAAGAGTCGCAACACAAGAACTTCAGAACAGGGACTTGAAAGAGTAATCAATGAGGTATACTCCCAGATTGATTTTTTGAACAGTAACAGCATTGGATAAAACGGCATGGCTGCAACGAAGAGCAAAAGCTCACTTAGATTGGTCCTCACATGCAGGCTGTGTGGAAGAATCAAGATGAGGATCTTTAGAAAACCAAGAGAGGAGCCGGGATGTTACGCAACAGAAGACGTGTGGTCTCCAGCGTAGGGGGCCCAGAACTAAATTACAAAGTGTGACGCTCTTCTTCAATATTTTAACATCAGAGTGGACCAACAAGTGCAGAAAAGTGAGGAGCTGGATGATCGTTGCTACAAGCAAACCCTAGTAACCATTAGATGTCTGTATCGCCCATTCTTTCGACCTTCATAGTCCAAGGTGCTTAACCCCTAAAGAACTGCGGTTTTTCCTGTTTTTGAGCACCATTTTCACCTCTTTTTATTCATTTTCTTGTGAATATATTTTTTTCCTTTTGATAGAAAATACCAAATCAAACATTTACGTAAAATTTGAGAATTTTTTTAACCAATTTAACAATTTTTCCCATGTCTTCAAAGACGGTCAAAAAATATCCAGAAGATTGCAATTTCATCTTTTTCACTTCAAACGCTATAATCTTGCAATCTGTACGGTCAAATTCTATGAAAATTTTACTCTTGGGAATCTTCAACAAGATCCTACGGTTAAAGTTGAAAATAATAATTTTTGAGGTTTATTTTGAGCCCTACCCACACTGCCCATTTCCAAAAAAAACCCCTTTTGTTCCATAACTTCCACTTAAAAAGTCGGAATCAAAAAAAATTAAATTCCCATTTTTGTATTGACATACCAAATCCACATGATTTATTTCAAAAATAAAAATAAAAAATTGACACCATGGGAACCTACCCAAACATTGAAATGTCCCAGTTAGGACACTTGGTCCTTTAGGGGTTAATTAGAGTGGTCTTTCTTCTGCGGCGTTTGCTGTCCTCGAGGATTTTTGAGACCCCACTTGCACTGCATAAGCTCTGTTGCTAATTTAACCCCTAAACGTACGTACCGATCCTTTGGACACAAATAGATGCTAGCCTCAAAGATAGATATTAGCATGGCTCAGATGTACATGAGGTGTACATGAGAGAACCATTGCAAGCATAAAATCTACCCAACAAATTTGACATATTTATAGTTGGAGGCCTCTCCAAACTTATCAACAACTCCTCATCACAAGAGAACTATTGTAATTGGTAGAGAATTTAATACTCTTACAAAGGTGACTTGGATGAAAGTCATCCAAAATTGTATGAGAAAGTTGCAAGGCTTTGAATTTGTTCATGATTTAGTTTGTGGATGCTGGGACGTTTAGGGGTTAATCAAAGTTCCTAGTCCCGACTAGTTTGGACATCGTACAAGTCAGGGTTTCAATTTTTATGATACCACAATACTTGAATTGGCTGTGGCATTATGAAGACACAAGGAGAACTGAGCATGATTTTTCACTGGAAGACAAATCCAAGCAAAGACCAACATACTTTGAATCAAATTTTTTGGATGTTTCTAAAATTAGTTATGAATTTCTGAATTTGAAATGACATAGGTTCTAAAGTGGTGCTCTTCACCATGGGTACATCCAAAATTTCAAAATGTTTGTCCTTGGTAGAGTGCAGGTTTAGAACTGTGGCGGGTTTAGAGCTCTCTACCTTAACTAGCGGTTGGTTGCGTAGTCTTTGTCTTAGTATTTATTTTAGATTTACTTTTATGACGTGTTTATCTAGTTCATCTATGTATAGTCAAGTTTGAATTGTTTCCAAATTCTGTCCTTTGAAGTCTCTTCGGTTCGGCGGTTCGAGTATTTTCCATGTTTATGAATTTTGAGATTAAGGCGCCTCACTCCAAAATTTTGTGGACACGTTCCTCATTTAATCTAAAATTTAGAGAAGTACATAATTAGCATGTCTGTGTAAGCATTAATCACATTGAACAGGACGCAAAGTATTTGCGAGGTATTTCGATTAAATTTGTTTCAATTGAATCTCAATGTATAAGCACCCTTCGTCGTCACCTAGTGGCATAAATCCCAATAAGAGCTCTTCATCTCATCTTCTCATCAAGAAAATCAAGATTCTCAAGGAGCTTCATCTTGGGTTGATAAAGGAACAATCTAATGGTCCATCCTCTAAGGCAAAAGTACAAAATCATGTCTCTTAATTGTCATGTCTTAGATCCTTGAACATCCTAGTATTGTTTACCATTGAAATCCATCTAGAAGATGTTGGAAAGTCCTCTTTGAGTGATTGCTTAACAATAAGTGTATTGTCTTGATTGTTGATGCTTCTTTTGGTCGACCGCAAGAGGAAGAATGAAACAAAGTCTTTTGCATTAATTTTTGAGAACAAGCATTGATTGCTTAAATCCTAAGAATTGTTCTAGTCTTGCATCATCTTCCATTCTAAATATGATGTAGCTTTAAAATCTATAGAATGAAAGCTTGATTGATTTGAAAACACTTATTTGTAAAATTTTCTCACATTACATTAACATTAACTTCATGTTCAACTAAGTGACCAATTATATAGTCAATAGTAAATTGACATTAAATTGAGAGATTCATTTAGTGTCATATCAACATCAACTTAATAACTATTCATGTAAAATTAAATTGACTCCAACAATGTGACATAACCTCAATGATTTATTGTATAATTGTATGAACATGACATTAGTATGATAATGATTTAGTATTAACTTAATTTTTTGTTTTATCAAATTAATAGGCATCAAACTAACATTTAAAAAAAACATCAATCTAATGCTTCCTAATAATTAAAATGAGTGCATTTGATGAATGCCATGCCAATTGACAACACATTTGACAATATTGTCTTTTAAAAATTAAATAATACTCCTTCTGTCCATTAAATATGTTCTGTAGGTTCTCTCAAATCTACGTCTTGAGGTAGATTTGAGAGAACCTACGGGATAGATTTTATGGGACAAAGGGAGTACATAAAACACATGAAAAAAATGTTATTTAAAGTTTTAAAGGAAAAAAATTTAAAGGCCTTACAAAAGATGAGTATAGTATTCATAGTAATATTTCATTTTGAAAAGGCAAATGAACAAAGCAAAGTGAAAAAAATGACAAAGAGAGTGTTGGTACAAATCTAGGTTTTTGCATATAAAGTGAGTATCTGAAATTTTTATTGTAATTTATGGCCTTTGACCAAAACAATTGTAATTTCAACACTAAAGTTGACTTTAATGGTTCATTTTACCATGCTTTCACTCCTTTCACCGTTTTCCGCATCTTCTCTTTCACCTCTGCGTACCTTGTATGCATCTTCCCTTTCATCTTTCCTTTCACAGTTTTAGGCATCTTCTCTTTCACCTCCACGTACTATGTACACATCTTCCCTTTCACAGTTTTGGGCATCTTCTCTTTCACCTCCACGTACTATGTACACATCTTCCCTTTCACACTTTTGGGCATCTTATCTTTCACCTCCGCGTACCTTGTACGCATCTTCCCTTCACCGGTTCACGCATTGTTGTTGTTGTTGTGGGGATTTGTACAATTGGAGGTGGTGATGCAGGGATCGTAGCGCAAGTAAGTTGAGAAGATGAGAACGAAGAAGATTGGCAGATTGGCAAAGTGTGAGTCTAGCCCTGTGCTTTTCTTTCACCTCACCGTACCTTGTACACATCTTCCCTTTCATCGGTTCACTCATCTTCTCTTTCACCTCAGCTTACCTTCTACGCATCTTCCCTTTCATTGGTTCACTCATCTTTTCTTTCACCTCCTCTTACCTTGTACGCATCTTCCTTTTCACCTGTGACTAATGAGAATGTTCCATAATGTGTGGAAGTAACTATCTTATCTTTAAGTAAAGTTCAATTGAATGTTATTTTTGCTATAAAAAAACAATCATCTCCATATTTGAAAAATGGACAAGATGTTGATCATTTGAATTTTTGAAAAGTTTTGATTTATGAATAGCAATTCGTAAGATTTGAATTCATTTGAATTGTGAAAATCTGGTGAGTTGCAAGTTGCAATTCAGAATTCTAAAACAGTCATGATAAATCCCAATTGAAAATCTTATTAGCTGCAAAAACAATCTACCTTATCTGAAGTGTACTACCCAAAGGATGAAAGGAAAAGTTACAATAGGATGATTCTTTTGTCAACGGCATTTGTTAGTCCTTCAAAAAACATACGCACAATCCGTTAAAGGTTAAGTTCTAATGAAATGAAAGTTACAAAGTCTTACATTAGAAGAGAAATTAGGACTTACAAAGGCGTTGGTCGCCACTTTAAACTACATCCACCATGTAGTTTAATTTCTACAAATTGACAATCAGTCATTCTATTAATTGATAAAGTACATTTAGGGTGAAATTTCCAAAATACATTCAATGTTAATTTCCAATTAACAAAGTACATATAGTGTTAAATTTAAACTTCAAAAACTACATGACAAAGTACATTCAATATTAATTTTTCAACAGATGAAGATAGGAATGGAGAAGGAATGGAGAGGGAGATGAAGATAGAAATGAGGGAGATGAGAGGGCTTTAGGGTGCGCAGCTGTGCACCCCATCGCCTATAAATAGAATTTTTTGAAAAAGTAAAAAAAAGTAAAAAAAAGGGTTTTTTTGGCGGCTGCTATTTAGGGTTCAGCAGCACCCCACGGCCAAGAAGAAAGGGATTTTTTTTTTTTTTTTTTTTTTTTTTTTTTTTTTTTTTTTTTTTTTTTTGTTTTTTTTTTTTGTTTTTTTTTTTGGGGCAGCTGCCATTTTGGGGTTCAGCGGCACCCCACGGCCAATTTTTTTTTTTTTTTTTTTTTTGGGCTTGCTTCCATTGTTTATGGTTCAGCACCCCCAACTGAAGAAAAGTAGAAGAAGAAAAAGACAACGAAGACAAAAAGGATGACAAGAAGAATGACAAAAAGAAGACAAGAAGAAAGACAGGAGGGAGACAACAAAGAAGACACGAAAGAAATCAAGATAAAAAAGAAAAGATAAAGATAAGAATAAAAAATAAAAAAATAATTTTTTTTTTTACAATGTGAGGGATTGAAGAAAGACAATAGTTGTCGGTTTTTTTGAAAAAAAGTTACACAAAAAAATTTATGCGCTTGGGGACCAAGTGCATGATTATATGGCCAAGTGCGTAAATAGCGAATTCTGTGTTCAATGCACTTTTTTGTGTCAAAGAGCTTGTTTGACCTTCAAATGTGGCACGGGGATGTGATGGTTGCCCACCAAGATTTAGAACAAAAAAACTTGGCACAAAAGTATTTAGAACATAAAAACTTAGGGAGGACACTTCCAAATATTACGTAGCAATGTGCAAAAAAGATAGGATTCAAATAAATCTTTCAAGGTGATTTTATAAAATTAATGACATACATTAATATAGGATGCTCAAAATTGATTACAAGAATAGAAATGAAAATATTCTAGAAACATTACTTATTAAAGTGAAAGATTAACTTTAATTTTTATAGCACTTTTAAATACCCTTTTTTCACATGTGAAATTCAAAAGGTACAAAGAGTGAGTCCCTCCCTAAGCATAAGAACATGGAACAAAATCTGAGTATCCAAATGGAGTGGCACTTAGCAATGTGTAGTGTTTTGCAATCTAGGTATAGCAGAGAGGTGAGAATCACCACAACGTGCACTTTGTTTTTCATCGCCCATCTCAAAATTTGCCAGGATTTAATCTTTTTGTGCAACCACCAACTCAAAAAACACAAACAATATAGAGTGCCAATCAACCGGAAGACAAGATATCAAAGAATGAAGTGAAGAAATCGTATAAGAGACATCAAAAAAGACAAGTAGTCAACAGTGATGGCAAATGCAATAAAAGACCAAAGGTGTAGCTAGCGAAGAGAATGGCAAGTGAACATGCAAGAGACTAGAGGAGGAGGAGGTAGGGGCTAGACTTCAAGGTGAACAAACAAGAGACTGGAGGTGCAGCCAAGGGCTAGTATCGTAGGTGAACATGAGTGCAATTTAGAAGTTTTTTTGTTCTTATATATTTTTTATATGTGCTTTTGATTATTGATATTTGTCTTTTTTTAAGTGTTTACCTTTTATTAAAGTTATATATATATATATATATATATATATATATATATATATATATATATATATATATATATATATATATATATATATATATATATATATATATATATATATATATATATATATATATATATATATATATATATATTGTATTTTAATCCTTAAACATCATTTTCTCATTTAGAAAATATAGAAGTAATTTACATTCTAAAACTGTAGGTACATAATATTGTTGTTATGTATGACGCTTGAAAAAAGAAAACTCAAGCCCATGGGACTAAGTTGATGTTAAGGATCCAACTCCCTAAACCATTGTAAGTTGCAACGATGTTTTTTTAGAGACGCCTAAAGTTTCAAAATTACTTATAAAGAATGTTGACATATTTCAAAAATTTCTTACGAATCTACCTAAAATTTCAAACACGTTAAAATAATTATTAGGCACTTTCTGCCCATCTTGGGCTAGACTATGGTATTCCTTAGTGCATATTTCTCTTTGTATTGTGTTGAGTCATACTTGGTTCTTCACAATTACCGCAACTATTTATTTGAAAATACCCCTCCAAGATTTGTATCATGTAAGGTAACTATACCTAAAAGGAAGCATTTACCTTAAAGCGTGCCTATTTGATACGGTGTGACATTTCAGATGTGAAATGTCACACTGTAGTAGATACGCACGCTTTAAGGTAAATGCTACCTTTTAGGTATAGTTACCTTAAAAAGTTTTTACTTATTTATTTATTTATTTATTTATAAATATCAATTTCTTCCCAACTACTCCGATTACTCAACTACTCCGATTACTCAACTACTCATTGACAAGTACATGCGAGAAGTTTTCCTTTAAAATGTGTCAATTAATCCAATTTCTTAATTACTCAAGTACGTGTGACTGTATTTAAACCCTAGGGCTGCTTAAGGTAAAGCCTAGGCAGAATCATTAAGTTTATTGTCTAGGCAACCTAGGCTTTACTCTAAGCAATCTAGGGTTTAATTAAGGTGGAAATTGCATGGCTGCTTTAGTCCACAATATTCTCCTGCTGCTAACGTAGGAATATCATAAACCGTGAAGGTCTAAAAGTTGTTCAGTAGATTGATATTGAAACAATTATGACTATGACCATAAACCACTTTTTAGGAGATTAGTGTTGACTAATCGGCTTCTTGTATTTTTTAAATTTTGGGTAGAATGGTGGGTCAACCCATATATTGACTTTGGATTAGTCCTAGTATTGGTTTAAGATGAGCCTATGTAACTGCAAAGGGGTTTGAAATACTTCTCACTTTAAAAAAATTGTAGAAAAATATCTATATGGGATAAAAACTTGAAATCACTTTGCCTCTTTATGATTTCTTCTCTTCTATATAGAAAAATTGAGTCCTAAGATAAAATTTTATTTCTAATATTCAAATCTCCTTATTTTCATGGTTTTTGGTATTTCTATGCTACATATAAATGTTGGCCTTTCACTTTATTTTGGAGCAATTTTACTTTTGGGCTTGTTAAATGTTAGGGGTTTGTTGATTTTTCCCCACAAAGGGAAAGACTACGTGGAAACGCTTTGTTTTCAAAGAGTTATATGGCTGAATAGTATAAACAAGTAAATCTAGGGTAAGAACTAAGGCAGAGACTACGCGATTAGCCACTTGCGATTAGCCACTTGTTTCAACTGTTGAGAGGTGTGAAGAACTCTACACATTATTTTATTTTATTTTATTGTTTTGTTTTTTTGCTTAGTAAAACAACAGATATACATCAAAGAGTGTTTCAACCTCACTTGAGATGGGAGGTTTTATAGGGGTTTTGTTTAATCTTTACCATTTCATTTTCTCCTTGTTAACATAATGCCAAGTTCACTATTCAAGAAAATAGTGTTATTGTGTAATTGAGTAGTTAGAAAAGGACTATAATTTATAACCGTGTTGCTCATATAAAGAGTCTTTGGATAAACCAAAAATTATCCATATGAATATCCTAGTATATTGTAATATTTAAAAAAGCAAAAGAAATGATGGAGGGAATATCATTACTTTCCCCAAATAGCAAATTTTATAACACTAAGACAATGTTGAGGTGATTCACTTTGAAAAATTCTCTTGGGTGTAGATTAACTCGGATTGACACAGTTTAAATTGCGTTGGAAAGTAGACTTGGTGTAGTATTTTTATTTTTATTTTTATTTATTTGTTTGTTTCGAGCCTGCAACCCATTAAGTTTGGGCAGCGACCAAAAAATGATAGTCTGAGTGTTTAGGGGTTAAAACTCAAAAGTAATCCTTTCTTTCTAAAATAGGAAGCGTTCTTTAAATTGAGAGGATGTTCTGCATTTGTAGGAGTCATTATTCTATTTACCAAACCATTATTCCCGGAGGTGCACTATTCCAAAAGACTCTAAATCCCCCTCGACGTTAATGCAAGAGGACAAGAACCGCCCCCTATTTTGAACATGTAAGGGCCCACCTTAAAAAACAACCCCCTCTTTCAAGGATTTAAAATTTTCAAGGGAGTCCCCCTAGACCAAATTAGCAAAAAAAAAAAAAAAAACAAAAACCCTAGAGTGCCCAAAATGAAAATTTCAGAAAATGGGGCCATGGGTGAACAGTGCTTGCATTCCAAGAATGCCATCTCCGACTGATTGGGGCACGTTTCTCACGTTTTGCCAGATGGTGAGCACCAGCCAGCCTTCTTTCAATTTCTGCAAAGCTGTTGCAAAACTGGTGTGCACCATGCTCACAGAGTTGATGAGCAAAAGCAGACTTTCCACTTTCGAAGAAATTAAGGTCGAGGCACCTAAAACCGATAACTTAAGCTACCTACACTATTTCTGGACCAGCCATTAATAGGGTGATATTTTTCCCGGGTTGGAATTTAGTTTTCGCGGAGAATGCAAATTTTTCCATGAATTATTTCCCAATATTGAAATTTGTACAATTTTTCAAAGTGAAAAGTACTTCAAAACCTATAACCGATAATATGCTCTAATGTATGAATGAGGTACATCTTTTCTTTCAAAATCTAGAAATTAGGCCTGATCGGTTTTAGGTACCTGGTCGGTTTTAGGTGCCTCGACCTTAACACTCCAGGGAAATTGATTAGATGGTTGATATCAAACTTAGAGCATCCTCACCGCAATTCTGGATTCTGTATCTGGAAAGGGATGAGTCTTTTCCCGTTTTTCAGATACAGTACCAAGCTCTGCACCCTGGACTCCTGCAAAAGGTAATATGCAAACCCTGGTTTTACCATGATCCCGTTTCAAAAATCATCTCCGAAGTCGCCATAGAGGTTAAAACCAGGTTCAACAAGTAAGAAAATCGGGTAAAATGAGCGATGTTGATAGCGACTTTCAATCCTGGAAAATGAAGCAAGTATCCAGGATTGGGGATCTAGTCCGGGAATTTTTTTCCGATACTGGACTGCGGTGCGAGGGTTTTCACTGCTATCAGGATGAACTTCGTCGAGATACAAATACGGGATCCCTCGTGGTGAGGATGCTCTTGGCGATGTGGACGCCGCCACAGGGAAGCCTCAGTACACGGTGTCCAGCGTGCCCTCCACGGCGAGCTTCTTCTTCTGGGACTACGTGCACCCCACGGAGACCGGCTGGACCTTCGTCGTCGACCACTTCCTCACAGGCAAACACAACATCTACACAAACAGCATCAGTCTCTCGCAGTTTCTCCGAAGTTAGTTGATCCATGATCCATCCATCTAGCAATTGACTGAATTAAAAAGCAATTCCATTCATGACAGAAGCATCACTACTAGCAAAGGCGTCGCTTTTCACTCGGTAGGTGAATCAAAGGGCGTCACTTCGCACTCAAGACTTGGTGAGTGTGATTCGTCACGTAGAACAACTGTGTACAATGAACTCTGACACTGTTCTGAGTGAAAAGCGACACCATTGCTAGTAGTGCCCCTTGCGGCCAGTTGTGTACAAAATATTCTTTAGCAATTCCATTGTTCACCTTTGGGAATCAACATCGCAGGTCAAAATCATTGCAAGAATCGTAATCTTTTGTAGAAGCAAAGCCATCTTTACCTAATGATGGCTTGGCGACTCAAGAAACTTCTTTTTTTTAAAAATAATTTTTACATGTTCCACATCATCAATTTCCTATTCTTGTGTTGATTCTCTGCACAAGCAAAAGGATGTGCTGCAATACTGGCTAAAAAAATGTATTAAGTCACTCTATGTCTCCCCCTAATCATTCTATTACTCTTGCAATGAATAAACCAGGCCGTCTCGATCAGTGGACTAGTCTTGGTGAAATGTTAAAATGGCATGTTTCGGAGTGCCAAAATTGTGACTTAGAGCTCTAAAAGCTAGGGCTAGTATAGAACTGTGGTTTCAATCACGTGACTGAATCTGCGTCAATTTCACAGATTTTGAATATGAGGTTAATTCTCTTGAATGAAGTATAACATTCTTTAGCCAATGCTAATACTCACCCTTTTTGTCCTGGACTTGTTAGGGGAGGAGCCAGGACTTAAAAATTTAATTACAAGAGCTTCGTGACTCCTGTATTACACTAAGTGGCTTCACTGTTGAGAAATTGTTAACCCTTTAGTGCCCAGGAGACCATAATGTGGTCACTCCGTCATCGGAAAAGGGAATTCCGGAAAATCCTAATGTTGCGCAATTCTTAATGTCATCTTTTGGGAAAAAAAAACTTCAATTTGGAGTTGTGCAACTATTAAAATACCTATGAACAAAACATGAAAATACTGCAAATACTTGAAAATACAGTAAATACTTATGAATACGGAATATGTACTATGCGGTATTTCTTGTGTTTGGAAGTTTGTTATCTTGAACTCTTTTTTTGCATTGTGTTCTCTTGTTCATGTTCCATTAGTGTATCTACTCCGATCTTGATCAATGTACAAACTCCTTTCATATTTTAACGTATAATTTTTGTCTTAAACTGTACATGGATAAGTCACTACCACGTGTAAAATTCACAATAATTATGTGTGAGTCAGTTCTTGACATGAAAGATTGCAATGGAGAGGTGTTGACATAGGTCGTTGCTGAACCTCTTCACTTTTATTTTTTGAAAATTTAACCCAAATTCTATTTAATTTTGAAGTCGCACATCCTCCAAAATCTCATTTTTGAGTGTGCATTATACGGTTCAAAGACATACTATAATCTTTCAATCCAACGGTTGGATCTTACCAAGGTTTAATCAACACTTGTTTGATTAAGCTACGCTTACATTTATACCGTTAAATACTATTAATAGTATCCATAGTTTGAATAAAGAGAGTTTTTAAAAAAAAACCACCAAAAACTCTGGTTTCTCCAGAGCCACCTTGGGCACTAAAGGGTTAAGAAAGCAAGCCATCCTATGTGACTTCAGTTGATTATGACAACATTTCTCCTAAGATTCCCGATTTTGAATTCTCCGACAATTCCCAAGAGTGTCCAGAAGGCGGGCTAAAGAATGTTATGAAGACTTGCAACTGTTATTTTGTAATTTTTTCCATATTTAATTAAAATTACCATTTTGTCACTTACATTGAGAATTCATAGATAGAGTGTGCCCTGATTTGTTGAGACAAGGAGCAAAAACAAGCCAGAACAATCTCAAACAACCGTAAAAAAGATTACGGCAAGCGACCTGATTTTGCACATAAAATTATTATGATTTCTCACTGAAATCAATCATGTTCAAGTCGTCAGGAATATACCGTATTGCCATTTAAGACGAGTAACAAAGACGAATTTGGCTTCATATCAACAAAAACCTAAATTTATTAAAAAAAATCCATTGACACCTAATCTACATATGGAAACCTAAGGGTCCTTTCCCATAGCTGTCTTTTTCAAAGACAAAGATCCAACAAACTCATCATCATACTTGAGAAAGTTCTCCACTACTATTTCTCAACCTACTTCCAAAAAATTAGGTGAAAAGGGATGAACCATGATTTTATAATCGTCATCAAAATTATGAAAGCACATAACATGGGCATGGAGTCAGTCTAAAATCTGGTTTTATTCATGCGTACCTTCAACTTGAAATCCATGTGGCAGATCCCACATATGTAACATTTTATCGAGAAAGAACTATTAAAGTTCACAAGCTCTCTGTATCCATCAATGTCTTTCATCCCTCCATCTACACCTGAAAGCTTTGAGGGTTCAATGACTTTCATCGAACAACACAAAATGCCATGGCAGCAAATTCTTCCAGAACCTCCATAAGTTTCGCATCCAACTTCTTTCACACCACCATGTAAAACTGAAGATTGCCGGCATCACTACTTGACAAGGATGGCCATTCAAAGTATAAAGTAGCTGCTGCAAAGAAGGATATTGCAACACCGCACTGCTCAAGTGAAAGTGTTTGCAAAAGCTCACTTTGTGTGCAAATCTTCGAACACAAGTTTTCTGATCTTCAAACACTAATTGTGGATTCCTGTCACAACCAATCATTCATGCAACCAATTGGTACGAAAACCTCCACCAAACTTGGTTCTTGTCCTACATTAAAAATACGACTAAAGCATACAGCATTTTCTGCCATACACAGAACCAAGTGGAACATGAATTTGAACACAACTCTTATTTTCAAGGCCAAAAAAAGATACTCCCTCCGTCCCAAAGTTATTGTCATGTTTGAAAGTCATGTTTGAAAGTGCTTTTTTAAGTAGGTCAAAAAATACTTCCTTGTGGCTAATTTTATTTAGGTTGCAATGAACACATGCAATGTTCTTCTATCATTCTAGTGACATAATTTGGAAACTTTTTTAATCATGTTTCTTTCAATATGATCAATGAAATTGGCTCAAAGAAATACCAAGCAAACAAGTTGGACAATAACTTTGGGACGGAGGGAGTATAAAAAAAGTGAGGAATGAGGAAGAGTAAAAGCAATTGTGCAGGGCAATGAATTGGTCAAGGGCAATATAGGTTTGATAGTCACCTGGCCAAGATACCAGTATGCACAGCAACACAATGACTTTCTTGATCCAATGGCCACAATATTCAAGTGCGTAGGGCAAGGCACATGCCATGATGAGCTCCAGAGGCAACCGCAATTGCGCGACGTGATGATTCTGGTGCTTCATCAGCCTCTGCAGCCAAACTGACCAGAATAGGCAGCATTTCCGTATCCATGAGCCCGGAGACTCCAAGCTGGCAATCTCGATTCTTCCCCCATGTATACAAATCCCCCGACTCTGCCATTAACAGTACACAAATGAATTTCAGTGCATATTACAAAACTGGCCAAGATTGAGAACCATATCATCTTCATTTATCTGAACTTCAAGATGGCAGACATTAGATCCTCAAACTTCCACACCAAATAGTAAAACGTTCGTGGATGACGGGATATTTTTGCAGTAAATAAATAACCAGTCTGCAGTTCCTTCAACCAGAAGTCTAGTTCTTTGTTTGAGTGATTAACCCCTAAAGGACCAAGGATTCATGGTTATAAAATGACAAGTTTAAACAATCATATTGTGAAAACTATAATTTGAATGGGACCAAATTTTATATCACTGGAATTAGTGAAGAATATTACATATGTTGAATAAATTAAAAATTAAAAATAACAAAAAGAATCTATATAAAAGCTACTCAAAATCACTAAAAAAAACAGGAGCCACCTGGTGGCCTTAGAGCATCCCCAATGCATTCACGGTAAAGCCAAAACCTATCTTTTGACTGACCTAAAATTAGAGAGTAAAATTACCATCATTAGAAGCGCATTTAAATAAACGTGAGATATTTCTCAAGAAAAAAAATTGTAAAAATTTGACGTAGGTGAAATCCCTCATTGAAAACACCACATTTTCAAAATTTAGAGGGAGTGCACCAAATCTTGCTTAAAAATAGAAAGATCCTCCCACTCTCCCTCTAAAATTTCAGAAATATAGAGGGAGTAAGAGAGGATCTTTCCATTTTAAAGCAAAATTAACCACACTCCCTCTAAATTTTGAAAATGTGGTGTTTTCAATGAGGGATTTCACGTACGTCAAATTTTTACAATTTTTTTTTCTTGAGAAATATCTCACTTTTATTTAAATGCGCTTCTAATGATGGTAATTTCAGTTTCTAATTTTAGGTCAGTCAAAAGCTAGGTTTTGGATTGCAGTGAGCTGAGAGGGAGACGACTGAGGATGCTCTTATGGTCCTTTAGGGGTTAAGGAGCTTTTTTTTAAATCTAGATAATGATTTGGGGAAGGATGCGGCGATACCAGTAACAGCAGTAGTCCAAGCCCCTCCACAGGCTACAGAAACTGCTCGCTGACCTTCTAGAGCTTCAACAACTTTTGGTGTTTTGGTGTTAACAAGATCACCATGTCCCAGCTGGCCGTGGCCACCGTGGCCCCAAGTCAACACTTTTCCGTCCTCTGCAAACCACAGCACATAAGAGAAGAAGTGGGTTACAGAAATCAATGAATCACAGCATCATAATGCGACAACATGAGAGCCTCTAGCTTCGAACAAGAATTTACAGACACGTCATCAAGTATACATACATGATAAAACACTTTTACAAACGTCCAAAACCTCTCAATTAACATATTGCACACAGCCAATTGATTAACCCACACAAGAATACACTAACAATGAGACGGATGACATACTCCCTCCGTCACAAAGTTATTGTCATGTTTGAAAGTGCTTTTTTAAGTAGGTCAAAAAAATACTTCCTTGTGGCTAATTTTATTTAAGTTGCAATGAACACATGCAATGTTCTTCAATCATTCTAGTGACATAATTTGGAACCTGTTTTAATCATGTTTCTTACAATATGATCAATGAAATTGGCTCAAAGAAATACCAAGCAAACAAGTTGGACAATAACTTTGGGACGGAGGGAGTACCAGTTAACGCTGCAGAATGATAACCCCCACAAGCTACTTGGACAAGTCGTATGCTTTCAACTTCTGGAACTACTCGTGGTCTCCAACTGGGTCGTCGGTCTCCTCTCCCAAGCTCGTAGTTACTGTTCCCTGCCAGCGTCAACATGAAAGGATTTTCTACGTTAAAATGGAAAATAAATAAAAATCTAAGATAAAGTAGGGATATTCCAACCTATCAGAAGTGCCTAAACAACCACTCGACGTATTGATCTTGTATCCTGCATCGTTGTCCATCAAACAAGGTTGATTTCTGCTTTCTTTGCTTTGCGAATGAAAGACTTCAGAGGACATAATACGTTTTATAGAAATGAAAGCGGAAGGTGGAAAACGCATAGCGAAGTGCAAAGAATCGAACGCAAAGCGCTTTCTTGGAGAACTAATCTATTTTTTTCTTTTAAACCTAAGCATAGCGAAGAAGAACCAATGGTTGAAGCGGGCAAAGTAGATCGTGCACATTTCACTTATATATTAGCCAGTGATCAGTTAGAAGCTCACATGAGGCTGAAAAGAGTTTCAGAGCTAACACCAAAAATATACGTAGGACCTTCAACCCTCTCTAATGACTCATTCTGTAATTGCACATTCCTTGTATATCTTCAGAATCAGTCATGTTGTGTGCGAGTTTGGTCAATGCAGGAGTGCTAATAGAAGCCCATTTGTTCCCCAAAAGCAGTGTCATTAGAGAGGGCCTGAAGGCTTACCTCCCCAGCTCCAAAGCTGACCTGCAGAGGTCAAGGCCATGGTGAAGAAGCCACCACAAGCTACAGCCGCAACCGAATCAGGGATTTCATGAACTTGCTCAGGAACACAGGTTCCATCTTCATAGACAGGGCCTGGGATGTAGCCAAGTCTTCCTTCGCCTTCGTCTCTGCCCCATGTGAATACATTCCCTGTTTCAAAAGCAGTCAAAAACAGGCACAAAGTTGCACCAAAAAGAACAACGGAGCGAAGAACTTACTCAACATGACCAGAAATGACACAAGTGTATTACAGGTGCAGTCTGCACGTGACAAAGTACAACAACACTAAGGTAGGGTTACCTTATTGTGATACTTACCTAAATGTGACACCCTAAAATCATGCACGGCGAATACATATTGATTTAGAGAATGTACACCACCCTAACCCTTAAAGGTCCAGATTGGCCATTCCGGCCACTATTATACAGCCGTATTTCATTGTATTTGGAATGGTTCTACACCTTCTATGAGTTTCATATCAAAAATGAAGTTAAAATTCATGTTTACATGGTCTTAAAAGCTATTGGGATCTCAATTTGGAACTTTCTACTTACAACAAATGTCAAATATACGGCAACGTATCTACTATGCCCCAAATCCTTTAAGGGTTAACATAAGAACTTGTGTTGGTTTTAGGTCATCTAGCAATAAAACTTTGAACCCTTATGACTGTTGCAAACAGTGTATCCAAATGAGGCATACTTTGGTGCATTGGAATCCCCTTTCGCAATTAGTAACAATAATCATTAAAAAATTGGTCAGTCTAATACTAGGAACTATGCTCAGAGTGTCGCTTTCTAGAGTGCTGCCGTTTGACACAACAAACTCACACATGAAGTCTAGGGTTTAGGGTTTAGGGTTTAGCACCATACCAGACGCAGTCACTGCGGCAGTGTGAGCACCCCCACACGCAACGTGGACAACATTCCTCATTCCTGCGGCGCTTCCATCGACAAGCTTCGGTTTCAACACTTTCTCATAAGATCCATGACCTAATGCGCCAAAGCCTCCAAACCCACTGCCAATCACCAATTCACAAATGGCATCAATACTTTATGGTTTAGGGTTTAGGGTTTAGCAACAAAGGGCAAAGGGAATGGAGGCTCACAACGTGTAAACGTCGCCTTCCGCAGTAACAGCCGCGGAATGCAAGCCACCGAGAGCCACGCTTTTCACGCTATGAAGAAAGGGATTCAAATGCGGACTATACAGAGACACTTCGGATCCGGAGCCAAGGCGACCGCCATCGCCTTTCCCCCAAAGCCAAAGCTCCCCGTTCTTCCAGAAACAGGAATGAAACAAGCCGCAGGAAAGGCCAAACTCCGGAGCTCCGTTAGGGTTTGGAGAGTCGAGAACGCCGGGCATGGAAGCGAGGCGGAAAGTACTTTGAGGAAGAGAATGGAGAAGGAGCGAAGGGGATCGCTCGGTGCTCTCCTTTCCTAACCCTAATTGACCTGCTTCTCCCCTTCCCCATGTCCAAAGCTCCAGCAACAATGGCTTCTGCGTTGTGACTAGGGATGCGAGGAAGCGTCGATGAATGAGCTTGTTCCAGCACGCGGCTTGTGCGATCTCGGATCTCCATCGCTGCTGCCTAAACCCTAAACCTCTCATTGATTTTGAATGCTGAGAGTGTTGTGGTTTGTTTGATGATGTTTTCTTTGATGCTCAGTAGGTCATGTCTAGCAAGCAAGCAAGCATGGAAACAGAGACGGTGAGGATTTTTCTGCAAGCACGTACACGAGGATTTTTGTGAAGAATTGCACGAGGATTTGTGTGAAGAAGATTGTTGTCACCAGGGATTTTTCTGCAATTTTTCATTTTTTGAACAGGTGGCACCAGTGAGTTTTGTTGCCAGTTTTAGCCAAATTGCTAAATAAAATTTGAGCTGGCTAATTGATACAAAGGATTGTAGGAAAAAAACAAGAGGAATAATAGAGTTAATCAAAAAGTCAGTTCAAAGAGGAAAGTTTTAGCAAACTCCTCTTGAACTCCTCTTGAACTCATATTGAAATATAATTAACCAAAAACTAGTTCATGATGAGTTCATTGAGTTGGGAGACAATTTAAAGCAAGCCACTGCCATTATTCTCCACACCTTCTACCAAAGCTCCAAGCCTATGGCCCACAAGGGGACAAGCTATGACATGACACTATTCAACCCAAGTATAGCTCAAAAAAGAGGTTATAAGTAGAGCAAAAAGGGAGGTTAGATGGCCTTCTTTTCGGTTAACTAAAATAACCAGATTTCCTACATGGAGTCAAGATGTGTAGCCTCTTTAAACCTAGGTATCACTCAGGTGTTGCGTATAGTAATATGAAAAGAGCATCCTAGGAGCTTGGATTGTTCCTCAAGCCATGGAAATGTAGCAAAGATGTTAAACTATCTCTCGACAAAAAAAATCATTGGGTAGCCAAACTGAAACAAACATTGTAGTACTTTCATTAGATTTCAGATGAAGTCATCATAATTGAATGAGAATTCACTCAAACAGAATGTCATTATTTTGGTGATAAAAGAATGAGTTTTGGGTTCAAATTTAGCTCTTTCTAAAGTCCTATTTTTCTTTATGACTATATTTTGCGAGTTAAAAAGAGGTTGGTTGTCACAAACTTGAGTCAAGCGATCTCACGCCTAGTATTAGATTGTTGGTGAAAAAAAGTCCTCTACATGATAAAGAGAAGTTTGGGTCTTAGTGTAAAGCCCTTCGGTTCACTTTGTCAAATTCGAGCAATTATATTAATTAATTGGAATTTGTGAGGTATGGGTCAGGCTAAAGATTGGGTCATATGTGTCTGCCAAAATTGTGCTAAAGCTAGGATTGGTGTAGATTTGAGGCTCTGGAAAAGTACCAAGCTCTTAAAACGAAAAATTAATGCAGTCCACAAGCTGCACCCAATGGATGGTTAGCACAGTATAAACTAGTATATTTGAGCAAACTAAGAGCATCATCAATCGCCCGCAGAACGTGCCGCAGGAGCGCTACCTTCCCTGCGGCCAAGCCTTTTCACCGTTCCAACGCAGGAACGGAACCGTGAGGTGCGGACCTGGCCACGCCAAGCCGACACTCTTGGCCGCTACTTCCTCCATTTCTCTTGCGCCCGCTACATGCGCACTCAACGTGACACGAAGGCAAGGTCCAGGAAAAACGCGCTAAGTGAGCTACAGTGAGCGGTGGAACGGCTGTGCAAACGCTGAGTTGGCACATTTACTGTGCGCGTTCCGGAGTGAGAGTTGGATTTAATGCATCAAGATGCGGGACGGCACACAGGCAGCCCCAGAGCATCGTCTAGAAATGTGATATACAGGGGTTTTTTAACGTGGCTGGATTGATGATGCTCTAAGTTTTTGGTTCATATACCATTGCAATATTGTCAACCCGAGGTCGGCTGCATGCACTACTTACTTCCATCGCCATTGGTATATATCGATTGATGACAAGTAAAGAAGTTGAATTCTCTCAGTGTGTGGTAATCTGGTAGCCTATTGCCGGCATCAGTTTTTGAGAACGTAATTTCAGTCTTGACTTCTGTTTACGTAGACGTACTAGCCTCTTTGACCTTTTAACGTCCCGATTCAACACTGTTTTCAAACAAGCGTTATAAAATGCTTGATGAAAACCAAAAATGGGGTTATGGTCGAAACAAAGTTATAAATGTCAATGTGAAGATCACATCTGTACGGTTGGATTTAAATCAATTTTGCAAGGTTTTCATTTAAAATTCAATTTAAAATTCAAAATTAGCACAAGAAAATTTAAAAATATGGTAAGGAAATTGAAATAACATGCACTACGAGATGGTATGATTTCCATTATTTGATCCTACTTATTTTGAAATATCATATTTAAGGTTCCACTTTTCGAACTAAGAATGAAACTTGACATAAACCAATTCTGTTGTTTTTCTGAAAATCATAATAACCTTTTTTGAAGATCCAAACCGTACAAAGGATAGTCAACTTGCTCAACGGAACTAAGAGAAATTTTGGTGGATGAAAACTGTTTGATTTGGATGAGAATCGAGCAGTTTTTATCTATGCGTCGTCCATTATGTGGACGCTAGCGCATTAAAGGGTTAATTTCTGCACTAGGATCATTCAACCTACAATAGACGTTGGTTTTGGAATACTGTATTGGCATTGTGAAGATCAATTGTACATTGGATGAATGTATAGTCGGGCACAACATGCTTATAAATCTTTTCATAAACATTGAAAGTAGGTAGATCCTATATCAAGCGGTTGCATTGGTTTTGAAGATTGCAATATGGTAAGAAAAAATTCCTACCAGTAGAAGACTAGAGTAGGAATGTCCCTTTCAATTTGTAAGTCCATGGGTGCGAAATCAAGCACATTACAATTTCAGGAAGGGACTTTGTTTTATGAGGGAGGAGTCAAAAATTCATAAGCAACTTGTACTTGACTGCACAACGAGAAGCTAAATTGTATACCAATAGGTCTTCTTCTTTCAAATAACATTTCACTAATGAAATTTTAAAAAATTAGAAAAATATTGTACATTTGCACCTATTCTAAACGTCTAATAAAACCTCTACAACTACTGATTATAATAAAATCAGTCATACTATGTATAATAAGTTGTGTTATAAAATACGTAACACAAGAATAAAATAAAATTCAATAAAATCAATGCAAAGTTAAAGAATTTGATCTACGTGAAATTTGGGAATACTAACCCAAAAGATCATACTTTACATCCATAGTTTTCCTTCGTGTCTTGTAACTTCTCTAGCATTAGTTGAAAGTACATTCAATATTTCTCCAATTCTAGGCCTTGTTGTAGGATCAAATTGCCAACATTGAGCCAAGAATTCATGTGTCCAATCCTCAACATATGAAGGTACCTCTGGACGAAGGTGTTGATTGATCACAAGATCAATCAATAAAGAAGGTCTATGCCTCAATGAATGATCTTCAAACGGAAGCTTCCCTATCAAGATTTCATAACAAGTCATTGCATAGCTATAAACATCTGCAGCTCTTGAAAACACCTCGGGCCTCTCGTTCACATTCCGCTCTTTGCACACTTGTAATATCTCGGGCGCCTTAAAGAAATTGGTGCCTATAACTCCAATAGACCATTCATAGTCTGCTACACAACAAATCCATCTCGGCGATCCAGTTTTTTGTTCGTAGACAAGGACATTTGATGCCTTTAAGTCTCTGTGGACAACGTCGCGATTGTGTATCCAATCTATCCCCAAAGCAATTGTATACATTATGAATTCAGCCTCTTTCTTTGAAAATGGTCCATAGTTTTTATTACCTCTCAGATTCATATTGCGCTCAATCAAAGTACGCAAATCAAAATCTTGCTTTTGCATAAGAAATGCATACCTCCCATCCTTCAACAATACTCCGTGATATGTCCAAGAAACAAACATCGGAAATAGCTTAGGTGTAGGAGACATCACACTTTCCATTGACTCAGCATGAAATTGTAGCAGTGCTTCAGGCAATGGGGACTTCATATATTTCAAGATAGGCCCTTCTTTGAAGACCTTTAGTACAAACTTACGTCTATAAATCCGATCAATCTCAATTTTCTTAGCATCGTTCCATTTGACCTGTGCTTCATAGAGCTCAGCTTGGCCGCCCTCTGCAAACTTCTTCCCCACCACCAACTCACCATAAATTCCAGCAATGCCTGTAGAGTGTCCATCACCACTAAAACTTGCAAAGTAGTTACTCCATTTGGAATGCCTCTGCAGATGCTCGAACTCTCGCACATTGCTCGTTCTGAAGTCCACTTCCTCTTCATCCGTGTCATCCGAGTGATCCGCCAGTGTGCTCCAGTGAGACTTGGACTGCTCGATCTGCTCCTCCACTGCTGAGAAATACACAGTCGACGAAGTTGCATGATCGGCTTCACTTGCAGGTGTTGTCGTGGCAAAATCCGACTCGTTATTTGTATCAACCATCGTAGAAGTAGTATCAGACAACAACAAATCTTTGAGCCTTGCCATCACAATTTGAAGAGTGTTTCAACTTATTTGCTCTGCAAGTCTCTCTGTGGAACAAAGACGAGGTACTAGGAAGGTAAGGCAGGAATTTGCTCTTCGAAATCATGAGGAACAGTAAGCACCAGTGATCCCAGAACCACTTTATGACATTTAGAACGTTATGCGGCCTCCCACATAAATGGTATCTACTTTTGCTACCCAGTGCATACAATACTTAAGATACCTCTATAATATCCGACAATATATTAAGGTGATACCACGATGATATCCGCAGATATCAATGCTACATATTTATATCATGATAAGCATTCTGGCTACATTTCAATTATTTTTTCATTTTCTTTCTTTGTATGTTTAGCAGCCCCTTTTTTTGGGTAGAAATCCAGCTAATTTTAGCCAGTTTTGAGATCACTGGTAAGCACAAAGCCACCTTTGTCCGAGAAATCCGCTTGCACAATCTGAGACAGCTACGTACTACTCAAGCACGGCCGACCAACAAACTACCCAAGTGTGCTACACAATCAATATTCAAGGACTACTTCGGAGAAGAGCAATCTGCTCGATGTTCAACAGGATCAGGACAACGACAACAGACTGGAGAAGCAATTAAACAAGTTTACCTGGAAGGGATCCGCCAGGTGATCGATGTCGTGAGTATAGCTTCACAGTGTCAATAACAACGCCCGCAGTCCTTCTTCTGACACAGCTCCGCGAGTAAGACAGCGTAGGTCTACTGAAGATTTAGATTTATACCAGTTGGAAACGCAAACTCTCGTGAAGGAGTCTTCCTGAGCACTCTCGTGAAGGAGGGGCGGAAGAAGCTTAAGGGAGGGGCGGAAGTGCTTGCTAGCTAGCTGGGGTTAATTTGGGAGCCACCGACTGTGCGTCGGATTTCAGTGTGAGCAGTAACGGAATATGCCTCTTATATTGCGCAGACTTTTAATGCTTGACTTCGTCGAAGTGACGAAAGTGGTGAACTGGGCACATGGAATATCACCGACATCATCAAAGCCGCGTACGTAGAGCCATTTCGTCTGCAGATTAGGATGTATTAATCGTTTGGCTCTGATTCAGGAATATTTTGTGGTAGTTCAGGAGAGCTGTGTTGGATCTTGTCCATCTTTTTCTAGACGCAAGCCTTGAGGCAAGCATCGGATTGGTGTTGTAGTGAGAATCAAATTTGCTGCTCCGCTTCAGCGCTGCCCGCTGTCCCTTGCCCATTGAAAGCTACTTTGTCTCTTATATTGAACATAGACTGTACGTTTGGCATGACATGTAGTGATATACAATTGAGTTATCCGTAAACTAAAGGGTTGAGTGGGCCTCAGTTTGACTAAAATCTGGAGAAACGAAAACTATCGAGAGAAGTTCTAGGAAATCAAAAGAATGGGTGAGTGGATACAATTTAGGTATATATAGCGAGAATTTATTGTCAGAAAGGGGCTAGCAATCACCTTCTTCATGTGTGAAGGTGAATAATAGAAACTTGAGTGACAAGTTTTTTAGCACCAATTTTGATGCTTTCAAATCTAGGTATATATAGCAAGAATCTATTGCTAGAAAAGGGGCTAGCAATCACCTTCTTCATGTGTAAAGGTGAACAATAGAAACTTGAGTGAGAAGTTTTTTAGCACCGGTTTTGATGCTTTCAAATCCACAGTTCTTTTAGTGCCCGACACACGTTCTATTTTCAGGATTACTGTCACTATTCACTCAAACTATGGTCCACTCACCCACTTTTAAGGGACTTTAAGGATAACTCTATTGTCAGGGAACTTGTTACAGTGAGCGATCTCTGTATATGCTTCTTTAAATGCAAGCTCGTACTTCTGAGTTCATCCTATAACTTGCCTTCAAGCAATATCCGTAATTGTCATTTATCTTGGCAATCGCTTCATGAAGCTATCAATTATGATTGATCCTTAATTTGGTTAGTCTGATATCTTCAGTTTTAGCCTGTTATCTCCAATTGGTATTTTAGGCTACAATCAATGTAAGCTCAAATGAACTTAACCAGGGACTAAAACATTTAGGCTTCCCAAAAGTCAACCCAAGATAAACCCACAATGATGCCAATTGACTCTGTGATGTGAGTTTCCTGCTTGAATTATGGTGAACTTGTTTTGATGATTGTGCCAAATCGAATTAATTTTAGGGTTTGCAGCATTGATGGGCATATATAGTTAAACCCAGTAGAGATTCTACTTCATCAGAAGGAACAATTTTGTTGTTTATTATGAGATTTGTGTTGATTGCAAGCAGCGGAACGATGCTGTAATGAATTTATCATACAATCCGCTCTCCCCTGCTGGAGATAGAGATCTCTCTCCCTTAGTGTTTATTGTTGCAATTAGCATTATATCAGTGGTTATCTGTCCTGTAGGAATATATGAAGTAGAAGAGCTGTTTGTTTGTATTTCTGGTATGTAATTTTGCTCTGAAAACATACATGATATTCTTACTTATCTATTTATTCTTGGATGCAGATGATATATTTTGATTGCATGCATGCCTCATATGTACTTTACCTTACATGATAATTCTTGAATCTTAAAACTTGTTTCCAAATACAGTTTTTCATAATCTTTTTCAACATTTTGGTGATTTCAAAAAAATTGGACAATTATGGACATTTCAGACAAATGTTACTGAACATCACATGTATGTGCACAGGGACTATGTTTGCATTAAAGTTAATGCAGTTGGATGCTGACCATGTGCCTGCTGAACTTAACCCTTTAGTGCCCAGGGTGGTTCTGCAGAAACCCCAGTTTTTTGGATGATGTTTCTTTAAAGCTCTCTTTGATGAAATTAGGAATACTATTAATAGTATCCAACCGTATGAATGGAAGCGTAGCTTAATGAAACAAGTGTCAATTAAATCTTGGTAAGATCGGACCGTTGGATTTGGAAGATTATAGTATGTCTTTGAACCGTATAATGCACACTCAAAAATGAGATTTTGGGGGGTGTGTGACTTCAAGGTTAAATAGAATTCGGGTTAAATTTTCAAAAATAAAAGTGAAGAGGTTCAGCAATGGCCTGTGTCAACACCTCTTCAATGCAATCTTTCATGTCAAGAACGGACTCATACATAATTATTGTGAATTTTATAAGTGAGAGTGACTTATCCATGTACGGTTTAGGACAAAATTTATACGTTAAAATAAGAAAGGAGTTGGTACATTGATCAAGATCGGAATACATACACTAATGGAACATGGTCAAGAGAACACAATCCCGAAAAAAATACAACAAAACAAACTTCCAAACACAAGAAATACCACATTGTACATGTGTTGTATTTGTAAGTATTTGCTGTATTTTGAGGTACTTGCAGTATTTTGGTGTTTTGTACATAGGTATTTAGATAGTTAAGAAAGTCGGAGATCAAATTTTCTTTTTGCATCATTTGCAAAATCAAAGGTTGCACATCTGAACTTCAAACATCGAATTGAGATGGTTCACGGATTTTCGAGCATTTCATTTTCGAGCAATCCAGTGACCACTTAGTGGTCACTTGGGCACTAAAGGGTTAAGATGTACATGAGGAACTTAGGGCTTCACTGATTTTAACGATTTCTGTGCAAAGTCTAATATTTCATGGGTTTGTGCATTTTTCTCGCAAATTTTGCACAAATTTTGCGCTAATTACGAATTGAATCCACACGGCTTCTACATTCACTCTTTTAATTATTTAACAAAATGCAAAATCCATGCAAAATTGGCGTGATATCCGTGCAAAATCCGTGCAAAAAATGTACAAACCCATGAAATGTCGGATGTTGCACGGAAATTGTTTAAAATCCGTGGAGTCCTAAATTCCTGATGTAAATGCAATACAAGTGTGCTATACAGGGTTATTTATTAGTTTTAAGGAGTTGCCAAGTGAGAAAATACTGTCATGATTTCCAAAGCAAAAGTCCTAAACCATATGTATGCTTCCCCAGCTTTTACCGGTTTCTTGAAAATCTTTACGAACACGTAAGCACATGTGAAAAAGCCAAGAGGTTTTTGATTCTTTCATCAACGCAGTTTCTAACTTGTTCGCAGCTTTCACATTGATGCATATTTTGCAATACAGTGAACCTTGCATTAGAGAAGTTAATGAGCCTTGTCACTTGAAAAGAAAAGAAAAGAAAAGAAAAGAAAGTCACATTCGCAAGAGATAATACAAAGCCGACTCGTCACGTCGACACTCCAAAAAATCATCTACAGAATCATGTCTAAACCAATAGCTCGAAAGAGTTGACGATCATCTTCAGCTTGTCCGACATTTTAGTCCACCGCCGCTCATTTGACCCTGTCGTAAGCGTGTAGAATTTTCCTGTACAAATCACATCGAAACTCAGGAGCTGGCTCAATCTAAAACATCCTTTCTTAAGTACCACTCACATATAAGCAGGACATCAAAGACCGTCAGTTTGAAACAGCCCTGATGTTCAGAGTTACATAACGTAATGCAGCTCTCTCTAAAAAAAATACCATGACTTTTTCAAACCTTCAACAAATTAGAGATGCGTGTAACAACACGTGAGTAGAAAGAGGTTGTACCATCTTTAATTGCCACGGTCCCCAGACCATGACGAGTGAAGTTTGAGGCCTTCGCTAGAAACTCAAAAGAGTAGTATGTCATACCGTCATTAGAACGCTGCACAAAGACGTAAATCAAACAGTCACCAGATTGGTCAACAAATACAGTGGAATCCCATGAGGTGAACTGTTGAGGGTTACCACTTTTCAACAGAATGGGAAGAACACACAAAACATCGTTAAAACAACCAGGAACAGTACCTCTGTAGCTTCCAAGAGTTGAGTTTTCTGGGATGGAGAAGCCAACACTCTCTCAACCAAAGCCTTAGCAACCTACATGCAGAGAAGCTTTGAGTCAGCACAATTGCAGAATTGACAAGTGTGCATTTTAAAATCATTAAAAGCTAATTGATATCTATGCTCAATACAAGCTTTTGTATCAATGGCCGAAAAACGAGGGTATGCAGGTACCGCATCTGGAGTCCCTAATTCTGATAGGCTGGTCTTATCAGTCTTGATAATGCTCACGCTTACGCTCTCCAGAGGCTCAATCACATCTTTGAACGCTACATCCTGACCTTTGACTGCAACTTCCTGGAGTAACCCACACAATCACAAACAAAATTAATCTCAACATGACAGAGAAAGGGAGCAAGAGATCAAAATCAGAGGAGTGACATGATACGTACCTGCCAGCCAAACGGGTAGAAGAACTTGTAACCATCGGCATTGTCCAGAATGGCGGTATATCCTTTGGGAGCGTCTGCACCATGGAATGAGTGCCCAAAAAGCCACTATCAAACTTCGTCTGGGAAGCGATGGGGGCAGCCTGTGTTTACTGCAGCGCACCATCGCCTTGCATTAACTGCTGCTCGCTCGGCTTAAGCGGCAGATTTTGATCTCTAAAGGAGGTTCTATCACTGTGTCGACTAATCATTCAAGTAATCTGTAATCAGGGAGATCTAAGTGGAATGAACTTGCTCAATCCATATCTGGATGGGTAGGGTAAACATTGCATTGACCATACACTTTCCTTTCTCCGCACACTTTCCACACAGCAAATGGTTGCAAGAAAACTTTGTTCATATTGTAAGAAAGCCGGTTGCCTTCTTGTGCCCTTTTTCACACAATCGTCAAGAATTTAATGTGTGACCAACTTTAACCCCTAAAGGACCAAGGATTCATGGTTTTAAAATGACAAATTTAAATGATCATATTGTGAAATATATAATTCGGCTTGGACCAAATTTTATATCTCCAGAATCAGTGAAGAACACTGCATGTTCTGGTCAGAAAACAAACAAATTTGATCAAAATGAAGTCTACATAAAACCTACTAAAAAAATGCTAAAAAAAACATGAAGCCCCCTGGAGGCCTTATGGTCCTTTAGGGGTTAACTCACTAGACAAGTGAAAATAACTAGATGTGGTGGGTTTATGTTGAAGGAGAACCATACATGATTCTAGAACCATTCTGCAAGCAGAAGTTCTGAGACTCGGTCAAATCATTTAGCACAATCTTGGATGAGCAAAGACGTCTTAAACTTGAGGTACGCAGTGAATGGCATGTTCACTACCAATATCGTTAAAAGGAAATCATGAAAGGGCAGCAAACGTACTTATTGCGAGTGCAGAGCTTCCGAAGGTAGCAACGGTGGCAGCAACGGCAGCAGCTCCTCCCAACACAAGTCTCCGCGTCAAAGGCTCAGACTCTGTCAACCACAAAATCAATCACACATCCGCAAGTTACCAAGCAATTCACAAAAACGTTCAAGTAAAGCTCCAGTCATATGAGTGTGAGAGGCTGCTTCCATTACCACTGGTAGACTCAGAAGTCGACGCCCTAATTGCAGTCCGAGTCCGGAAATTTCCCAGCCTCAAGGGCGCAATGACCTGTCAACCCTCATGACCCGTTAAAATCAATTCATTCCACAGGAAGCTCATAATGGTTTCCCTCCCTTTTAGTCTCACTTTTCCCAGTGAGCCTCAAGAGTTGACACTTGTTAAACTTTCCTTTTACAAGCAGATGAGTCAACATTGAGTAAACTGGTGAATAAGCAGCTTTAAGACTCAGCGGGAAAAGTGAGACTCGCAGGGAAATCACACAGGGAATCACATATGAGGCCCTGGTGAATTCTTTAGCTGAAACATCAGTAAATATCATATCGGTGTTAAAAGAGAATGTTGCCTCTGAGCAATCACAACATCCAACTTAGCGGAAATTTCAAATTCAGTAACTGATTCACATGAGAACAGTAGTTACCTTAGCCAACATGAGAGATGATGCATCAATTCAACATTACTCAGAGTGGGAGAAAGAAGAGTTTGTGCACATTTTCATTCATTGTTGAGCACCACATTGCAATGACCTACCTCGTGGGAAACGACGCTTGAGGTGCATCGTCTGTCCAACGACGAGTAGATTGAGCTTGAGACTTGGAGCGCGGCCATAGCTCCCTCTTCACACACAACACAACAATTGAAGAAAACTCAGTAATGCAAAGGTTTGGAACTACATTGCGGGTTTCGGGTTGGAAAAGGAAAGGGACCGGGAGTACCTGTGCGTACAAGAATTGGGGCAGGAGGGGCTACAGAGCACGGAATGGGGCGAGTGAGGGCTCGTTGGAATTGTGAGGAGAGCGCGCAGATTGTTGTGGTGACCGCGAGCACGGGGGAATCACTGGGAGGGAAGTGGATCGCACGGCAGCAGCGAGGAGCGTGCCAGTGCGAAAGGCAAATCCGGAGCGCGTCTCCCTGGCCTTCCACGTCGCTCCCTTGATAAGAACTCTCGTCGCTTTCTCGACGGTCGATTCTAACTTTCGTTCTCCGTCGGACGGACGTCGTCCGGGTGAACGGATAGTGGTTGCAATAATTCATCTCCTCAGAGAGCCTACCTAGGGGAGGGAGGTGTAGAAATAAATTTTGACAAGATTTTGAACTAATAATGAACTATGTTATTTCATCTACGAGAGCCATTAGGGTGGTTAATGCACTCCGCACTACCTATCGAGTGCGAAGCACGAGGTAGGTAGTAGGGAGTGCATTACACAGCTTGACAACTCGAGTAAATGAAATAACATAACGTGACCTACCGGCCTGCCCGTCGAGGGCGTCTGCTCGGATTATTGCCTTGAAGCTTTCGAGAATGTAACCTGTAGTTGAAGGTGAGTAATCTACTATTTGAGAGCCAATCACGAGTCCGAGACGGGCAGGCCAGTCGGTTACGTTTACCCTACTCGGTCTTCAGGATTGGCAAAAAAAATTATTGAAAGAGAAAACCAAATCTTTAGGAAATTATTTTTTCAAAAAAATCTATTTTTTACGGTGAATAAAAGAATCTTGAAGAATAATAACGGAATTTGGCATTTGCTGAAGAAAAAAATTTGTAAAAGAAAAATTTATTATACAATACAGCTCGCTTTGTCTCACACGACCATTCCGCGCTGGAATCCGTCCATGTGCTCAACGGCACGGGTCCCACTAGTTATTTGACATGACATTCCAACTATGACGATTAGATATGATAATTTTGAGAGAATATTTTGATTGGAATTGGTTCACAGTTTTGCATAAAAATCATGATGCATTAAGTGACTAGGCCAATGATTTTTTGAAAAATAAACAAAAGTTCAATTTTCAACATACTTGAATGAATTTCACTTCAATTCATACAATTCCTCTCAAAAATGTTCATTATCCACTTCTAGGATGTTGTTCTCTTAGGTTTAAAAAGTTACACTAGACAATAGAAACTCTTTCAATTTAAACCATTGATTCGTGTTGAGTGTTCTTTATTTTATTTTTTAATTGATATATCATATATCTTTAAATGGTTGAAGCCTACTTTTCAAAAAAATCATCATTTATTTGGTTGATGTTTGAGCATTTAGGGGCTAAACTATGAAAGGAATATTTTTATTCACACGGAATGAGAACATGAGAACATCTGATTAGGAGTACATTGAATAATCGCATGAAATAAAAACCAAAAAAATATTAATTTGGACATGCAAATTTACTTTTTCAAAAACAAATTTTCAAAGAAAATTGAGGTTTGAATCTTTTTAAGTCATAATAGGGTTTTTTGGTCACTTATTCTTTAAACTGGGATTTTTGAAATTTGTTTTATGTGATTTTTCAAGGTGCTTCCAATAGAAATTGATACTTCTCAACAATATTTTACAATTTGAAATACATTAAAAAAATCTTTTTTGTAAAGAAATCCTTTATTACAATTTTGAGGGGTTGCAATAGAAATGCTCTGAGGTAAATACACACATCTTTGTTATTTTAAGCAACTAGGCATCCTTCACTTTTATTTTAAAAGATTTTAAATCTAGAAAAAGGTTATTTTATACATTCTCTTTGTAAATTTAAAAAAATAAAATTAGGTTAGATTCTTAATTTTTAATTACCTTTACTCTACATACATGAAAATCATTATTCAAAATCCAACATCAAAACACGCAAAAAAATGAGAATTTCACATATACAAGTAGGAGTTACTCAATCTACACCACAACAAGAATCACTCAATGAACTTTAACTTTACATTAAAAGTCGAGGCCATGCCATTAAAATTTGAGGTTGTTTCCAAATGATTATAACTTTAAGCCGAAAAAGAAAAAGGATTGATTTTTTGTTCTTGTAAAACTCGATTTTCTCCTTTGTAGTTTCATACTAGTTTGTTTTGAATGCATTTAAATATACTATCAACTCATTAGGATATATTTTTTTGAGAAAATGATCTTGACATCATGAATTTAGGACCCTACGGATTTTAAACAATTTTTTTGTGACATCCGATATTTCATGTGTTCGTACATTTTTTGCACAAATTTTGCACAAATATTGTACTTTATTGATAACAAAAAGAGTGAATGTAGAAGCCGTGCAAATTTAATACAGAATTAGCTCAAAATTCATGCAAAATCCATGCAAAAAATGCACAGACCTATGAAATATTGGATGTTGCACAGAAATTGTTAAAAATCAGTGAGGTCCTAAATTCCTAATGAAAGCCTTTGGATTGTCCCTGATGCCTTCACTAATGAAAATAATTATACTAGCATGTTTTTGGTCTTGAATGAGTTTTGATTCCTAGTGTAACGCACCCTAAACATGATTATTATAAATTATTTGTACAATCAAACTTCAAAAAATATTCATATATATATTTCAAATCTTCATGAAATAAATTACTAATGTAAAGGTGATGCCTCAACCTCTTTAAAAGATAGAGAATCCACATACATGGCATTGGCTAGAAGCAAAAAAGTTCACACTTGTTGAATAATAATTGAATTGGGTCACTTTGTTAGAATCTAATAAAGGATTATTCTTGATGTATGACAAAGGGGAGGGGACAAAAAGTCATTTTTATATTATATTGTGTATTTAGATGCTTTATAATTTTAAAAAACTCCAAAAATATATATGGACTTAATGTGATAGTCTAAAATTTTGGTATAACATCAATGTAGTATAATTAGTCTATAATTTCTCATTTGATGTGTTATTGATCTTAAAATATATATATATATAGAAAAAAAATCAATGAAATATTTTTTTGGAGACTCAATACATTAGCAATTTGATTACTAGATATTTGAAAAAGCATGTAGTAGAGTTTATAAGTATACAGACACAAAGTTAGTTTTTGCCCCTTCAAAAAGATATTGGTTTCACTCTTCAAAGGAACTTGTTTTTGTATTATAAATACCCTTGCAAATCCAACAAATGCTAAAATTGAAGGTGTTGGATGTACAAGACTATATACCTTCCAACATTTGTTAAAGTGGTCTCCGTATTTTTTTCTTGTATTTTTTTCTTTTATTCAAGTGAACAATTATTTGACTAATTATTTTGTAGTGAAAATAAAATATTTTAAATTGAAGTTTCAAAGTAAAAAAAATGCTAATTAATACAACCATATGTGTATAGGATATAAAATAAGCACATATAGAATATAGAAATATGCATTTTTCTTTTAGTGACTTTATTAGTATTATATTATTTTTTTAGCACATATTTTTTAACGCATTCAAAAAATCTACACATTTTCAAATTTCAGAGGCACTCAAAGATTAAGTTTTACAATCACACACAAAAATAATCTTTTACAAATACAATAATGATTACTTTTATGTTACAGAAATTGAGGATTTTTATAACTTAAATCATGCGTATCTAAGAGCTTGAAGCTTAAATGAGTAAAAAAAAGAAATTGTGCTAAATCCCCAAGAACAAAATGCCATTGTTGCAGCTGCTTCATATCTTTTACAATTATTGGAGGTGCATTGGTTTAAATCATCATCTATTAAAGTTGTGATTCCTGCTAATGCGCATGCAGCTGAAAATGTCATCATAGATGTAATCTGAACAAAAAATTATCATTTTGATATACTTATAGTTTTAATTTACAATTTAGAAATTTATTGTAAAGTGATATGTGAATGAAACTCTATGTAATACAAATTATTCTACTCTAGTAATAATTTGAAGATTTGATATTTATCATTGGAAGCAAATATCAGTTCATTCATGCGTCTTTATTCTATGAATAAATTAGGCTGCATTTTGAATCAAAGTTATAGAATTGATTATTAATAAAATTTCACAAATTTACACTATTTTCTAATGCATACATGCTTAATAATTTGAAACATCACTAAATAAATTCAACACTTCTAGAAATGCATTATTTTCTCTAAAAATTTAAAAAGAATTACTTACCCAATCACCAACAGAAAATAAATGTATTAAACAACAATAATGGAGGCAAGTTTCCGTAAGAAGAGCATAAAGATCTACGAATAGCAAAATAACACTCCAAATACATTGAAACATAGTCGCCGTTACAAAATACCTACATTTTGTGACAATAAATGATAGCATTTAACACTTGCAAATTCATTAAAGATTTTTTGAATTTTATACATAAGTATTTAAATTGTCAAAAAATATTTTACTTCTTCACCAAAAACAATATGTAGGTTTACGTGGCCAATTTTTTTAAACAAATTTGGTTGACAAATCTATTTTGGTAAATGAAATGAGTTTATTTTAATATCATGATTTATTATGAGCTTATCATCATAATGATATTATGTGAATAGATGTTAGTTATATTGAAACGTACTGAAAAGCAGTTACAGAATGGTAGCCCCTAATTTTAATGATTATCATAAAACCGGTAAAGGCAAATACAATTTGCCATACACGTATGCATGCACCTCCTTTTGAGCCAGGCATACATGTCAGCGCTTTCAAATTGAATAAAGGTTCTCCAAAATTTAACGGAGGTGGTCTTATTGGACATGCTTGTTTCAAAAAATTAAGAGGCTTGTGCCATTTGCACGTCGTGGTTTTTCTAAGTGGTGATTGACATGGAACTATTATACATCTTAGAGGCCCTTCTCCATGATTTACGCACCCGGCTTCCATTACCAATTTTGAATTTAGACTCCTATATATGCAAAATTTTAAAATAATTTACATTTTATCTTAAAATTATTACTTTTTATGACTTTATTTATATAATATTTCAATGCCGAATGAAATCAATTAATATAGTCTAGTATTGCTTATAGCACTATATTTGTGATGTTATATCTTATATACACATTATAAAATTACAAGTATCTTCGTGATACCTTTATCAAAGAATTTGTATACAATGATTTGGTCAAACAAAAAAAATCATGTTCAATAGATAGGTAAATGAGTGTAGCCACAGTTGGAGACATTATACTCATGTTTCTATAAAAATATTCTTGCCAACCATTGTCACTAGTCATTATACATTGAAGAAATATGTATTATTACAATGATTTATACAATCTTATAAGATAAATATTTGAACTTGTGTATCACAAATTGCGGAGATTTAAAGGACCTTGTAATAAATAAAATAATTGAAGTTTAATTAAGATGCTATAAAACTATAATTGAGAAATATTCAAAAAGTTAGGGTTTGAATTGATTTTTTTTAATTGAGATGAATTGTTTTTTAAAAAGTACTTTGAAAAAAGTGTTTTTTAAAGGATTTTAGGAGATTTGATTGAAAGATTGGCATATCAACTTTACTTATCAATGCACTTCAAAAAAATGAGACTTTAGAGTGACGTATTTTTTCACAAATCAAGTTGAACAAGACAAAGAATTTAATCAAACACAATGAAGTGGAATGAAAATTGATAAGTGAGAGATTGCATAGAAAAAAGGTAACAATAGTTCTAGTTTTGAAATTACCTAGTAATTTGCAAGAAGTAGTTCTCCAAGGTTACAAATTTTAATTGAAGTTTAATAATAAGGTACTATTGAAAACTTTATTAAACATGCTAAAAGAACTTTTAAAATATTTAAAAATATATATCAACTAGTTCTCAAAAAAATTATATGCAAAATGTTTTTGTGTTTTTATAAAAATTGATTTAAAGAAGGTAATTAATCAAATCTTATTAAACTAAAATCTTTTTTTTTTTTTTGAGTCAAATGGTGAAAATTCCATTGCAAAATGAGTAAAATACACACCGCCGCAGAACCAAGAGAGGCGAATCTGTCTGGCGAGAGTTACCAATTTTTAAATTTTTACCTGAAAGTACCTACCTAACCTGCCTAGAAATTATCTAAACCTGACTCGAGCCGGACGGGTATGGACCCACTGAATTTGGTCGCCTTGAACAGCACATTGAGTGCCAGTTAACGCCCAGTGACGCATGAACGCCCGCCTGGCCCTAGTAGCCGCCCCGGGCTGATAACACTGCATTTCCAGCACTTTCGACCAAGCGACGCGCGCCAGGTCCATGGTGGCGTCCCACAATGCGCCTTCCAGTTGAGCAACACTCCACTGATTGTTCTTGAAAATGCTGGCGTTGCGACGAATCCAGATAGTCCACATGACTGAGCCGCGTATGAGGGACCACGTCTTTGTTCCCTGACTGAGGTGATTTGGTAGCGCGTACCCGAGGAAGCATTGCTGCCAGCTCGGTTCGGTCCATGGCATCGTGTCCTCTGGGATGTCAAGGAGCCTGTAAATGATAGAGGCTGCAAAAGTCCAAGCATCCGTCGCCGCAGAACAATCATAGAACGCGTGAACCAGTAACTCTGGCACGCCTTGCTCACAGCAGCTGCATAGTTCTGAGATGGTCGAATGCGCTATGTGTCTCCACTGGTTGACCGCAATGGCACGATGATAGAAACTCCAAATGAAAGTTGCCTCCTTCCGAGGTCGGCCAAATGACCATACTTCATTCTAGTAAGGGTTAAATTGGGCTGGCACTAGACCCGTCCATTTAACACTAATTGGCAGGCTGAGAGACTGACGAGGGCGCCGCCACTGCCTCTTCCGGTTTGCTGTGTATGTGTAAAGGGACTCACCCGGTCGCCAAGTCCACCGGCCGGGGTCGAAAGTGAGGCTCTCTATCGGGGCCAAATACTTGAGGATGGAGCGGTTCTCTACAACAACCTTGGGAGCCATTGAGATGACTCTAATTTGCGCGAGGCGTCTCCGATGGACATTGGGTGCCTGTGAGTGTCGACGAAGTGCGATCAAGGTCCTGGAATGAGAGCCTACTATGTAGCTAGCCTGAGTTGCTGGGATGCTGATCCTCTCGGGGACTCGTGACACGGGTGGGCAGAAATCAGGTGATGTCTGGAATAATACCAGAGGGTCACCGATGATCTCTTGTTCATACAGTCCCAGCCATTCTCCTGTGAGTGACTGTCGTTGGGTGTTGTGGCCGATGGCCTTCCATGTGTCCGGGATCTTCTCCTGGAATAACTCAATCTGCCGTCTCTCATCCTCATGGAGCCCGAATCGCTGCTGAAGCTCCTGCCAAGGTAACGGGTCCATGGTATTCGATATCCAGAGGTCTCTAAGGCATTGCAACCCTTTGTGGGTAAGCTGGCGCGCTTGTTGGAGACTGAAACCGAAGTTGTTACTGATAAAGTGTGTAGTCCACCAGAGTTGTGTATTCTGTAGTTCTTCGAATGTTGTCGGCGGTGTCGCATCGACCATTAGACTGAGTAGCCTCCACGCCTGGATTAATCTGTTCCAAAGCTTGGATCCTTGCGAGGCTGAAAACTTTGCTAGCAACATCCACTGAAGGCTACGGGGCCAACGACCAGAATCAGGTGGACGGAGGCTTGCAAGAGGGTGCCGTAAGAGCACATGGAGTGGTGATATGTCAGGCACAAGCGCCTTTATCACCCACTTACCCATCAATGCCGTGAGAGATTCGTCAGGGTCGATGATACCTTGATGATACCCCGATTCTTTTAGCAGCGCAACAATCGTCCCACCGGACACGGGCCCGGGCGTTCTCTTCTGTGCCGGCCCACAAGTAATTCCGCAATGATGCCCGAATGGTTTGTAAAATTGCCGTTGATCCACCCCAGATGCTTAAAAAGTACTACAATGTTGACAGAAGAACGGAATTGACCACCACTGTACGAGCTGCCAACAAGAGGTATACGGAGGACCAGTACTCAAGCTTGGAGTCTATCTTGGCGGCCAGAAATTTGTCTACATCAACAGTATCCAAAGAAACACCGAATGGTGTGCCCAAGAGCTTGGACAAGGCTCCAGGTGGTGCTATCAAGCATCCGAATGAGGAGAGCCATCGGGGTGGCAGATCACGTCCAAACTAGAATATTCCGCATTTCTTGCGGTTGATGTGCAAACCTGTGGCCAAGCCAAATTGCATCAGGATGGTAGAAGCCTCAGTAAGGAACCGTTCCGTACCGAATAAGGAGTAAGTGGCATCGTCAACAAATTGGGTGAGAACTTGTTGCGACGTGCCATCAGGAAGCTGAATCCCCCGGAGCCTGCCAGTAGACAATGCGTGACGAGATACTGTAGCAACCGCCTCTGCGACCAATAGAAATAAATATGGAGCCAATGGACACCCTTGTCGCACGCCGCATCGTATGGGAAAATCCTCGGTGTTGAGTCCATTGAGCGAAACCGCCGCTGACGCGTCAGAGAGTAACATTCTGACCATGGCAATAAATGTGGGAGGAAGTCCTATTTTAGCCATTGCGTTAAAGAGGAAACTCCAGCGCACTGAATCGTAGGCTTTGCAAAAATCCAGTTTCAGCATTATCAGCGGTTGCTCTGTCTCTCGGGCCCAGGAAATAGTCTCGTATTGGACCATAATGGAATCCAGAATATGCCTCGACGGTAAAAAAGCTGACTGCCCGGGATGAATGACGTCGGGGAGTAGTTTTGTAGTCGAATCTAGAGCACTTTCGCAAATATCTTATAAGATGTATTTAGAAGTGTTATTGGCCGCCAGTTCGGGAGGAGTTCTAAGTCACCATCCTTGGGAAGTAAAATGACAAGTCCCTGATTCATCCCTTCCGGAAGCGATCCTCTCCTAATTGCCTGTCTCAACATTTCTGTGAAATCCAGGCCTATTAGATCTCAAAACCGGGAGTAAAACTCCGTCATCACACCATCGGGCCCCGGGCTTTTACCATTCGCCATCTGGTTAAGGGCTGTCCTGACTACGACAGCATCCGGTGGCTGCCCCAGCTGTTGGAGGATCTCGGGTGGAAATTGGGCTAAGAAAGAGGCCGGTATGAGATTGAGGAGCTCGAGTTCAGCTTGAGACGAGCTCGGTGTGGTAGCTGGGTCCTCGTAGAGTGTCCTGTAGTATGAGAGGACCATGGATTCGAGTTCCATATGGTCTATCACTCGAGCCCCTGCCGGATCTCGCAGGCTAGAGATCTGAGTCGTGCCCGCCGGTTGTCTAACAGTCCGAAAAAATTCCTTAGTTACCGCATCACCTTTAAGTTTCCAGCGAGTACGGGTCTTCACTTGACGCCTTCCGAGCATACGGTCCTGGTAAGACTCCAGCCTCAACCGGCTCACTCCGCGTTCGCGAAATGCCCCCTCATCCGTTGGGTCATCTTGCGATCGCTTAGTTTGGGCCTCAACTGTGGCCACCAAGGCTTCCTCGTCGGCCCTGAACATTTGGGCCTTTCTTTTACAGTAACCTCGATAAAAGCGAAGGATGCGCCTGAGTCTCTGAAAGAAAGAATCTCCGGGTTGGGCTTGCCATAAACGGGTTATTTCCGGGGTGGCCTCCTCGAACCATGCACAGCTCATCTTCCAGTGCGTCACGCGGCGCGGCTGGGCAGCAAGTTGAAGAGTGGCTGACACTAGATAGTGGTCCGATCTCGTCGTGTTTCCACGAATGCGATAATCCATTAAAATCTATTTTTAAATGTGAAAAAGTTATGTTCACAAAGCTTCTTTTACTTTTGGGCAAAAAATAAATAAACCAAAGTAATAAAAATAATATTAATAATAATAAACTAAAAAAAAATTCTTTCACTAAGACCGTAGATGGTGTTAAAGCTTGAATATTAGCATCTAAAATTATAATAGAATCAAAGATGGAAATTTGAAATTCTACTAAAAAACGGAACTATTGGAACAAGAAATTTAATTTATTGAAATTTGAGTTTATTTTTACAACAAGAATCACAAACCTTGATAGCTTGTAATATAAAACTCTAATGTATCAATTTCATTAAGAAATTGAGAAATCCCTATACTTGTTAAATTGACAAATTTTAGTAAAATTGGTGCTACTCGATCACTTATAAAACCTCAAATCTAGGTTTTAGAGCAGCATTCTATTATTGTTTTTGGTTGTTTTTCAATTGTCCTAGATCACATTAGTTGCGATTTCAACCAAACTACTTTTAAATGTTATAAAAAATTTGGGGTCTCTAAGAGGCCTTGAGATGTGATCTTATGTGAATAGGAAAAATATTATTAATTTAAAAGAGAAAATCCAGTCTGAAGTGAGCGGTTGCCGTTCACGTTAAATTAGATTTTATTTTATATTTTTTTACCATTTTAATATTTTGTTTTATTTTTAAGATTTAAATTTTATTTATTTTATTTAAAAGTAGCAATTTATTATTATTATTATTGTTATTCCCAAAATACATTCATTTAAAAGTAGAAATTTATTATTATTATTATTATTATTTTCCATATTGCAAATTAAATCACCCAAACCCAAAACAATAAAAAGTAACATATTGATATAAATACAACATCGTTTTTTTATTGGGATTTGAACACTTCAACTAAGAGCATCCTCTACTACTCACGGTTGTATACTAGTAGCCATGAAATTCATAAGCCTAAATTTGTATTTCCCAATTTTGCCATATAGTCAAACATCCAACCGCATCATATACTCAAACCAAAATTGAGCTTGAAAAGCTACATGGATTTCTTACTGGCAATGGATCAACCTTCTTCCAGTGTAAAAGCTTCTTGCTTGTATGTTCCAATGATATTTATGGGTTTGTGGTAATTTTATTTCGTATAAAACTGCTCTAATCGTGCAAAAGTTGTGATGCTTTTACCCTTATCTTCTTGAGCGTTCAATTTTTGAACGATGAACAAATTTCATCCATAACTTCTCATCCGTCATGCACTTTTTGCAGTGTGGAATTTTTGCTGTAGTTCCTATCGAAAGTTAGCTTCATGCATATGTGATCCAATTGGAGAGGTTGTGGGTTCTATTCCCCGATGCCGGTGTGGTGCTCACCACCATAGTCCACCCAACTTTGATGGGGGGTTTTTGGACCTTGTTGTATGGGTACCTCAAAGCCCTTTGGAGGGATACCATGTCTGGTATCTTCAAGGTACTAGTGGCTAGCTAGCTAGGTAGTAGAATAGTGTGTCACTATAGTGTCCATCCTCGAAAGGGGAGAGTAGTATTGTCCCAATTTCCCCTTGTCCGGTGGGCATCGGATCATTGGCATTACAAACGGACACTTCATTCATGCCGGCTCTTTGCTAAAAGGGACCAGAGTTCCTATCTATCTATCTATCTATCTATCTATCTATCTATCTATCTATCTATCTATCTGATCCGATTAGAAAAGGAATGGTTTGTGGAAATTTTTTGCCTCATTTCATGTTGTAGTGAGTCACCCAAAATTTTGAAGATTTCAGTGTAAAAGTGCTCTAAAAAAGTCAACTCATAAAATTAAGCAACCCAAAAATCTCCAAAAATTACTACACTTAGAATAAGACATTTCAACCAATCGCAACAAATTTCATCCGTAGATTGTCAATATCTTATTCGTTATTGAGTTACAAAATAATTTCACATTTCACATTTCAAATTTTATACAAAATTATTGGTAATAGCAATCATATATTTAACCGTATGGATAAAATCCAAAATTCATAGTGTACAATTTTTATTCGTATATCAAATTCAAAATATCCCTCTAGGTTTCATTTTATAATGCATCTTTGCAAAACTACCAAATTTGGAGAGGGCTCTAGGCATTTAGGGGTTAAAATGACTACATTCAATTGCAAAATCCTAAGAAATAGTTAGTTTTGAGGCGTTGAGGAGTGAGAAGATGATCCAATTCCAACACCGTTAATTTTTACACAAATTTTCAAACATAAACAATAGAAGTTTAAGAGTTATTTGAAGCAACCAATTGTAATCAAGTCATTTTGTACTTTAGGGATGTTTAATTCACTCCTCATGCCCTATGCAACCATTTTGTGGTAGTTTGTATGTCTTTGGGCAACATTTTTGGGCGGTAATTGTTTTTTTTTTTCCAAATTGTTTTTCAAGCATAACGAAATGAATTTTTTTATTTTAAGAATATTAAAATTTGGCACAAATTTACCAACCCACCCTTCATCTACAACGATTTATAGCACATTTTAGTTTTATTTAAGACCCCTTGCTTCATTAGAGATTAAAAGTAACTTAGTCTAGTGTCATTAGTAAATGCTCATATGATCTCAACTTTGAAAATTTGTAATTTATTCATACAATCTCCAAAAATCCTCAAAACCAATTACATTTTCTTCTTTCTTCATGCAATACTTTTTCCAAAAAGTCTTTACAAATCTCAAACATGTGTCTAATTTTTATGCACTATCATTTCCATGCGATATTTTTTCCAAATCGTCTTTACAAATTCTCAAACAAGGGTTTATTTTAGATGTAGTGCCACCAACCTTTTTTTGTTTTATTTTTCAGAAAGTGCTAAATTTTTTACACAAAATAATATGGTAGAATCACATATTTCTACATTCATCTTCATTCACATTTTAGTGAGATTTCCATAAAAAAATTGACGATTTCATCCAATATTTTACAAAAGAAAATGAAGATATTTTGATGATCTAGTATTGAGTTTTTAGTCATTTTGTACCGAGATTATTTTTTATTGGGGGCAATCGAAGCCACAAAAAAAAATGAAAAAAAAGAAAAAAAAAGAAAGATAAAAACAAGGAAGGAAGCTGAGCTTCACAATTTTGGCGCTCCGTCGCCATTTTCGTAACGAAAAATTCACAATTTTCATCCGACAGATTCCACGTAGAAACGGGCGTCGGAGGTGCACCTTCTCCGTCAAAACAATTCGCAAGCATCGCTCAAGTGTCCGGCAGAAATCCGCTCATCTACCTCACAACAATCGGAAAGCAGAAAGTATGGTTGCGCTTGCCAATTTTTTTCTTTCGTTTTCGCTTTTCGAGATTACCCATCACTGAATTCCTGGGTTTACGCAAAACCCATTCTCTTCACAGGGTTTGTTGTTTTCAGCTGACGTTTTTTTTTGTTAATTTTTTCCCAGCCATGGCGTCGTCTTACTTCAACTGGGCCGGTGGCATGTTTGGAGGACAATCCAACCCTGACTTGCAATCCACCGGCATGCTCACGAAAGAGCAGCTGCGCGATTTGTTTCGCGATTTTTCCAACGTTCTTGACCAACCTGGTGAGCTTCCCATTCATCTTGTAATAATCTTTTCGTTAATCAATGGTCCTTTTTCCTTTTATTTTTTTTCAATTCAAAAAAAAAGAAGGAAAAAAGACCATTGATTATTGCAACTTACTGTAGATCTTGGGATGTTGTATGTATTCTTGCTATTTTTCTTATTTTTCTATTTTCAAAAACTTTTCAATTACGAAAGGAGCTAAAAAACTTTTGAAAACTTTTGAAGAGCACCAAGCTCTTGCACACCTCTTACACACCTAATAATGATACACCACCAAGATCTTTCACACCTTTTAACCATTTGGAGTGAACAAATAAGAATATAATAAAGCAATTTTTTTTCTTGATTCTTCAAATCCAAGGTGACTTTACGGATAACTCCTTTGTTTTGCCATTTTTCTTCTCACCCTTACAGCATCTGAATTGTGGTGTTTGGATATTGTGCTTCTGCTTGACTTGGATGGAAACAGAGACAAAACGCCGCATTGCAGATGCTGTCAGGGCAAAACAGGTACTCCCTCCGTCCCAAAGTTATTGTCATGTTTGAAAGTGCTTTTTTAAGTAGGTCAAAAAAATACTTCCTTGTGGCTAATTTTATTTAGGTTGCAATGAACACATGCAATGTTCTTCAATCATTCTAGTGACATAATTTGGAACCTTAAATTTTAATCATGTTTCTTACAATATGATCAATGAAATTGGCTCAAAGAAATACCAAGCAAACAAGTTGGACAAAAACTTTGGGACAGAGGGAGTACTTGTCATCTGCAATCATATGTTAGATTAGATATCATATCATAGCCTGCACTTCTCTATTTATACATTATATTGACAAAGTTAAGTTAATGGGCATTAGATTAATGTCGAGCTAATTTATATTGACGGTTTGGAGGCTCTTTTTTTCTTGGTATTTTAGAGCTTCTTTTTCTACCTCCAGTTGAGTTGGCTTTGTTTTTTGTGTAACAAAATACTGGATGTTGCAGGAAGCAGTGAATGTGACCACTGAAATCCAGGAGGAGCTCTTTCTCAAGATGGGTGTAGGTGACCTTCGTTTTCATCTACTCGAGGTTTCGATTGGTTTTAGTGCACTAAACATTGAATGGATACTCTATAAAACTTTCTGTTATGAGCTTGTTTGATCTAATTTTAGTGAGGTTTTGTAGATCCGAAGTTTGGGATTGATTGCCTGGGAAAGGTGAATACTGTTTATGCGAACGATCGAGATTTGATGATCCAATTCTATCAGTTCGTATCACGGTGAGCATGAGGATGTATACAATTCACCTTGGCTTTTCTTCTCAGGCGACAGTAATTGATTTTATTTGAGTGTTCGATAATATATCTGTGAGTTTTGACTGATAAAATTATTACTGGTCAGAGAGGAGATGGCTTGTGAAGAGGCGGAATTAGGACCGGAAGCATTTGCACGGAAAATGGAGGAGGTCAAGAAATTTCAACAACAGGTGAGTACAAATAACTGCTCAACTGGTTTGGTTTTTAAAATCCTGTAAATTTCAGTTCTGTTTTGATACCGCACTTATCAAGTTAGATAGACTCTCAAGCTGTAGGAAGATAGTTTTCAGAATTTTCAGTTGTTAAATGTGGTGGAATTCAATCGCAATTACAGAGAATTTGTTTCATTCATAGTGATAGTTTGAACATGTGACTTGTGCAGCAAATGGGTATATTACAGCAGCTTCGAGGCCTTCCTGTGGATCAACAACAATCTGTTTTCCAAGGGGTAATCATCTTGCACATCTGGTTCATAATCTTTTTTGCGACCTTGGTTAAACAGTAAAATTAGCCTGTTTCAGTAGCATCATAAAAAGAATTTTCCCCATAATTCATGGGGAGGTCTACCTATGGTCACAATGTATTATGGGGAGGCCTTTGTATTATCACTGTGATAGCAAAAGTTTCTTTATGATGCTGTCTAAAAGCTCCTGAGACAATCTAATCATACTAAAAACCCTGATTTTCTTATGAATGAGTCTTACATGATAAGATAAGGCCCGTGTACTTTGTTTTTCATCCTACTTTTTCGTGGATATTCCACAGTTGCAAGCAAAAATGCACGAGGCGCAAAGCTCAGGTGGTGCAGCCATGACTCCACAAGAGATTCAGGAATTCTTTGCACGCCAACATCAGGCCCCCCAGCCGAAGAACAGTCAACCCTCACCTCAGGGATCTTTGCATCAACGACACTTGTAAACTATTGAAGTCAGGAAAGCTGTGGAAACGCAATTGTGTGTTTGAGCTTACTACTTCCATTCCCATGACCAAGTTCTAGTCTGAAAACAGTTTAGACAGCCCGTCTAATCGAGAGGTATTGATGGACGGCAGCATTGTAAAGTTCAGACAAATGTTTTTGTTGCTATATCTGCACTACACACTTTGAAATGAATCTTTTGTTGTCCAACAAGTTGTCATGCTGGAGCCTCGTATGTGTGAAAAGGCGTCTTATTTTTGGCTTGATAATTGCGATTGTAAGTCTTTTACAATGCATGCACTTGTTCACATTGGCAATATGGATGTCGCTAACTGCTACAATAGACGAGCTGAGCTTTTGTTTCTTGTTTTTTTCCATGAAGTGATTCAGTTATGCAAGAGCTGGTTCTCAAGAGGTTCACTAAGGTACCTTTGGTTAGGCTCTATAATTTTTTTACTACAGGAGCAACCCAGTATGTACTGGATGAGAACATACGATCCAATTAGGGTAGGTGGTTTGAAGAGGCAACTCTTAACTCAATTTGTTACTTTCTTCAAGGAGGTTCTACTGCCAGGTCTACTTAATATTATCATATTGAGCCTTCAAGGGCAAGTAAGTCTGCAACCATCCATCATCTACTTCATTGAGATTGTGAAGGCCATCAATACGATTGTAATTAGACGATGTGAGTTGCACATAATTTTGAATATTAATAGGGAGTTCAGAATATGTAGAATAGTTTTGCTGCGAAGGGGAAGAATAAATATGTACTGGGGAGTTCAGGTTTAAGCAAATGGAAGCCAGGGACAGTCTGCAGGATGAAAATGAGCTTTTTAGGGCATTGGCGACACGTTGCAGGCCTTGATTTTTTGGTGATTCAGGGCAAGGGTTTCAAATAGCTTGCCATACAATGAGGAGATTCAATATTGCAAGGTCGGAATCACCAATCGAGTCTCAAAAATGTTCAACTCGATCTGTGCAGGTAAGTTACTTCTCCTGACTACTTTTGTGTGGGTGATCTATGTGGCCAGTCTTATGTTAGGAATACGCATACAATCACAGAAACTCTCTTTCATACCTGATTTGTGAGCAACGCAGTATTATTATTTCTGATTAGGTTTTGGTTACTTGAATGCGTGCCATTTCTGTACAGAGAAATTCGACAACCTAATATACTAATAGGATTTTGGTCCTTCATAACTGGTCCTTTGTGACTTAAATGGTCCTTTATGACTCAATTCTTAAAAAAAAAGTCTTTTGTGACCATTTAAGCAACAAAAGACCAGTTATAAAGGACCAAAATTCTGCTAGTGCTCAACTCATTGTGCCTTGTTCATTGTGGGTCATTAGCCAATGTGGCCTATGCAGCTGTCTCTTCGTTGAGAGACTTGAGCAGAATCACTGTGGATCTTTGATCTTGATTACTGGAATCAGACGAATAGCATTAGAGCTCAGAATTAGGTCATTTAGAAGTTTAAACTTTATATTATCAGAATCAATGAAAGCAATCGCATATGTTGCTGATAAAGTTTTTGTATAAGCTTCCAAATTCCAAATTCCTTCAAAATTGCATTAACCAACTGCAACAAATGAACCTCACCTTAGATGAACTTGTTTCGCAGGCATTTGTTTCTGGAGAGCTTACTTGTGCTTACTTTTTTTTGTTTTTTTTCCAGGATTTCCACGTATTGCGAAGTTTAAGGCGACATAACTATTCTCCAGAGTATTGCTCTTTGAAAGTTTGTCTTACTGTTGTAATGGGAGCCCTGGTTGTTGTTATACTGTGGACAAGGCATGGATCTCAGATGAAACAGGGGAAACAATCCTTTGTATTTCCAGTATATGCCACTCCCTCAAACGTCACTTGGCGAGATGATGTCCCATTAAACAACAACAACCCGTTGAGAAGATCTTTGATGGCGGAGAATTCGGAGATTTCAAATTACATCTCGGAGGTTCGCCCTGTATTAAAACACATGTATATGATTTCACTTATAGGAACTGTTCTTTCACTGGAGCTTTACACATGATTGCTTTAATTCCGCTTTATATGCATGTATATTGCAATAGCATTATTTTACTGCATGTGCTGCATCAAGGTTTTCACATATTGGTTAGGTTTTTGAGTCCCAACACAGGATTGGTTGAATGGGTGTGTCTATTCTCGAAAGGGGAGAGTAGTCTTGCACCAATGACCTTTTGTCTGGTGGGCACTAGCTCATTGTCAAGACGAACAAACACTTTATTCACGCCGGCCTCGAAAGAGGACCAGAGTTCATATCTATCTATCTGGTTGAATGGGCTCCTCCTGGGGCTGCATTTCATTTCTCATTCTTAGAGCATCTCCAATTGAGGCTCTTCAAAGGGCCACACCATTTGCCTTTCGCCGTGCCCTTCGTCTATCCCTTCCCAAGAGCCAAGGCCACGGTGATGTGCCACGCCATATTGAGGCCACGTCACCAAAGTAGAGGAAGATCGGTCAAGAAATCCGAAAGGACCAAATCTGGAGTGCAGTGCAATAGGGTGTTTGGGCAAGACGTGCTAAATGGTGGAAATTTGTAGTGCCAATGTGCCCTTTTGGCGAGCCCTTCCTACCGGCCATTGGGGCGGCCAAAACAGCTCAAGCCGCGCCACAACCGTTGAGGGCTCATTTAAAGAGCCCTGTTGGAGATGCTCTTACATAATGTTGTTGATCAATATGAAATTTCCCGTATGTTGGACAACTAGCATTGTTGTCAGTAGGCAACAATACAAGGTTGGTGCTAAAGGAAATGGCATTCAAACCCCTGTTCTCTCAAAGTTGGGATGATATCTGTGTTACTTCATAGTCCATCTTAAAAGAGGTGCAGGTTGTTCATATCCCAACAATCTAGAATTGGTGTATATTTAGTTGTTGAATTCATTATACAGTGAATGAAAAAACTAATTGAAACTGTTTGCTTGTGCACAGTGTGTATCGAATTGAAGTTGAGGTGAAAGGGAAACTATTTATGATGGCTCTGGACACTGGAAGTTGGGCATCTTGGCTGTTTTGCAACTACTATCCGCATGCACAAACACAAAGAGTACATGATAAACCTCTCTATTCCATTTCTCAAAACCTTCTCTGGAGTTTGTCAGTAGTGCATGCATACAACTAATGGTATGTATACCTAAAAAGTCCAAATAAGTATTTGAACATGGTTGCTATCATTAAGTCTTGTTCACGATTGAAAGACAATTGTAACGCATCTTAGCATATCTTCTTTAGACATCATACAAAAAAACTATGAATTTTCAAAGAACTGATTATCTGTATACCCAAAATCAACGCTAAGTTCTCATGTTTAGAGTGTGTGTACATTTTGGGCAAGAAGTCTTGTTCACAATCAAAAGACAATTTTAATGCATCTTAGCATGTATTTTTTTGGACATCATATAAATAAACTACAAATTTTCAAAGTATTGATTATAGATGTACCCAAAACCAACACTAAGTTCTCATGTTTAGAATGTGTACATTTTGGACAAGAATATAATAGGTTGCTTTTGGTAAGAGTTGTAAATACTTTAACCTAATGCAACATTTGTCAATAAACTTGAGGGCAATCTCATAAAAACTAGATTTGTTGGTTTGTTATGCGTAGATCAAGGACACATTTTATACTCCTGCACCAGAGGATTTTGTGGACCCAAGGAAATATGAGGAAGAACTTGCAGAATCAATGGGAGATTTTTCCGACAGATATGTACCGTTCCAACAGTGTGGGCCTGGATTGAAGCACATGTGCTTTGAATTGAGTTTTCACACGTGGGGTCGTTTGGCAGCAGCCCTTGTTGAAGATGGTGTCTTTATCTTAACAAGAGGAGGCTCTTCTAAAGGGAAAGCAACTCCGGTCAATCTCAAATTTGGGTAGATTTTTTATCCCAACAACTCAATGTTTTGATGGTATCTTGAAACTGATTGTAATGTACTTCCCCTGTCCTCTATTACCTTGCTCTTATGGAATTTTTCTGGGTCCCAAGTCACTTCCAAATATTACGTAACAACGTCACTACACTAAATAGGTAGATTAGTGTTAGATAATTATAAGATTTGAAAATATTATAGATTTTTACTCTCAACAAAAAAATTTACCAAAGATCTTGATTCCAATACTATTGAAAGATCCTCATCTTGACCAATATAGAGGGTAAAAAAATTGGTCAACAGTAAAAACTTACAACATGTTTATGTAAATTAGTGTATCTAACACTAATCTACCTATTTAGTGTAGTAGAAAAGGTGGCGCTCCCCAGGGACATGCCCAGGCGAAATCAATGTGCATGCGTGGAATTGGGCACTACTTGCTTAGGCATCTCCCTCGGCAGTGCCACCTTTTTCTAGCAGTGCGTGCAAACAAAGATAGGGTCCAAATAAATCTATGAAGGTAAATTTTACAAATGATTTACATTAATATAGGATGCTAAAAATTGATTACAAGAATTAAAATGAGAATATTCTCAAAACATTATTAATTATAATAATATTTATTTAAAAAAATTAGGGTACTTTTAAATTCCCTTTGTTCACACGTGATACTCAAAAGATACAAAGAGTGACCTCCCGGAGCAAATTAGATGACATCAATTTTCAAATGTTCATAGCGCACAAATTGTTTGAGTTAGAAGATGAGCCTAGTATCGTTGAAACCCTCTCAAGATGCAGACTCCAAGATGGTATTTGTTTATTTCATTTGGTGAAAAAATGAGAGTAAGATTTTACCTCCTAACAAAAGAACATGTCCAAATTTTGACCCTCAATATTTTTTACATTTTTTTACCAAATGAAAACATAAACACTTTATCTTGTACTACATCTCCAAAGGATTTCCAAGAGCTTCAATAGGTTCATTCGTATTGTTTTGTACACTAAGAGCAATGTGCCATTTGAATGATCCAATAAGTAGCTGAAAACCTCTCATTTTTTCGCATGTTGCGGTGTCTACTTGGTGTGAAATTCTATGCACACGAAATAGATTGGATGTAGAATTTTTTTATAATTTCACATAGGTGGAATCTTAGTAGATTCTTAATATTTTTCTGGAATCGAAAAGTGCCAAGTAATATGGGTTGGAAGAAGTAGTTCATCATATTGACTGGGATGTATATTTGACAGATGTGCATTCAGTGTCTCGGAAAATACGGTGCCTGCTACCTATGGACTTCTGGGCCTTGGGAATATGTCTATAAGTGTACCAAATCAAATGGCGGAGAAAGGCCTCATTCAGCATATGGTTGGGTTTTGTTTTCAATATGGGGTTTATCAAGTTGATCACGACGAACTGCACGCAAATCTTGACCCTGTTGGCTATTTCATCCTTGGACAACCATTTGACTACGAGTATGCGTACCAATGGATCCCCATGGGTGCAAAACCACCTGAAAATAGGTGAGTTACAAAACACCTCTATGAATTTATCATTAGGAAAACAATGAGCCCTCTAAAGGGCCATGAGAATTGGCAATGAAAATCGTTTTCATAATGTGGATAGCATGAAAATGATCCGGGTGAGACGGAACGAGGGCTTTTTTTTTCTAGCTTCTTGGAGCCATACTCCAATGTCATGGCACAATCACACTGGTCTAAATCTGAAGGGACCACCTTCCATTGCATGCATGGGGCACTGCTACAGTGTACAAAAAAACGCTCTGGATGGAACCATTAAGCACTTTGATAGCACTTGGAAGACATAATGATTGTAATTATTTTTGTAGAAATAGAAAGAAAATAGATAGATAGAAACTCTCGTCCTCTTTTGAGGCCGGCGTGAATAAAGTGTTTGCTCGTAATGTCAATGACGGAGTGCGCACCGGACAAAGGGCCATTGGAGCTTAAAATAGTGTACATATGTTTTGCTCTAGTCAATGGATAGCAATTCAAACAAACATTTGCCTTAATGTATGTATAGAAAGGAGGACTTTTCTCCCTTAACCGGACAAACATTTTCCAATGGCAAGGGTCGGCAATGACTTGACATTCCCAACCGGAATGCAAATTCAATTTTGCATCTTTTTTTGTCACTTGTTTATTACCTTCATATATCTCAGCTCCATATTGCTTTCAAAATTGTAGTAATTAGTTATGATGCCTTTAAAAAACTCTTAAAAGCTAAGCATGCAATCCAAATATGATTTAGAAGTAGATATAATTAAATTATTTCAAACATAATGAATTGAATTCTAAAAAAAAATAAAAAAATCTTTAATGTTTTGCTTGACACTGATCTTTCTTTTTTGGGAAATCTAGTATCAAGGTGGCTACAATTACTGATGAATCGATTTCAAAGCTTTTTAAAGTTTTGAAATTGATTCATCAGTGATTGTAGCCACTGTCAAAATTAATGGTCTTCACCTAATTAGTAAATATATAGTTACATTAATTTGAACAATTCTATATGACATTTAAAATAATATTGGGTAAAAATGCTTTTTAATGCAATTTGAAATAACTAAATATAAAGATGTACAAAATTATGCAATACATTATAAAAATTTGAGATAATATATGGACTCATATTATTACGTAATTAGCAGTACATGTACATTTGATTGCCATTTTTGCATCTTGTAAAATATTTTTGCCATATTGGATGAATATGAAAACAAAAAAAATCCTTATGTAATATTATTTTTTAATTAGGCACGATATTATCTATTTTCATTCTATACAAATGGGTTATTACAAATACAATGTTACGAAACATGATGTGATTAATGGAGCAACTCTAATTGATACCGGAAGTGCGTACATGTTTTTGATTCCACCATTGTATCATAGTGTTTTAGAAATCGTAAGTAATGTCATGTTCAATATTTTTCTATTAAATACTATAGTTCTCAAACATCAAACAATTGTAAAGATATAAAATATGTTTAATTAAATTCACATCCATTTTAAAAAATATATAATTTCTTTTTAATCTTATATCTTCTCTCTTTTTCTATATATATACATACATATCACAAAAATATTTCTAAAAATTTCTCAGATCAGAAAATACCTTCTAACCTATATTCTACATAATCAAGAATTCAAATTTTAAATACGTATATAATAAGTTTAATCTATCTATCCATAGCTTTATATTCTTACAATATCCTTTCAATTTTTATTTATTTTTTAATTCAAATAAGATGTAGGTAAGAAGAATTTAGAGCATGATCAAAAGAAATTTGTAACAAATTTTTATAAATCATTATCATAGAAATTGAGGAATTTACTCTGTATTTATATAAAATATTTAAAATAGTTTGAAGCATGTAATTCTTTTATAGCATAATAGAGCAGTGCAATGAAGCACCCTTTTAAAAACTAGATCGAAAGAGTATCTTCATTTAGATTTACTTTTCCAAGTAATGAAGGAATGCCATTTGTATTTTATGAATTTTGGAACTATCGTGTCATTGCTACGTGTACTTAGTTTCTAATTGTAACTAACTGTGGTCCCATTGCAAAAGGGTGAAGGCTCCCATTGCTCTATTATGTTATGTGAAACATAAAAAATCTGTGATTAAAAAGATTCAAATTTTTTATTGTAAAAATATTATTTGAAAAATATTTTAATTATAAAAAAAAAAAAATGCCAAGTTTATTAAATAAATTATTTTAGTTGATAAATACTTCATCATCTTTTAGGTGTCATCATGTGCAAAACGCCATGGCTACATACGTGATCGTACATATGGTAGTCACACACACATTTGGCGAAGGTATTTATGAATTACCTATTATAGGTCAATGTGAAAATAAATACTATTATTAAATGTTTTAATACTAGTACAGGTTTTTTAATAATAGCTATTAAAGACTATATTTTCTATAATAGATTATATTTGGATATTGATGTATTTAGATACTTATATGAATTTTAAAATGATAATAATTTAAGTGCTAAAATGTTTAATGATTCTATTTTGTTTCAGCCCACCTTTGGATAGTTACTTTTCAATATACAGCCATTTCAAAGAGATGAGAATGGTTTTCTATACAGAAGAAAAAGGAAAAAATAGGAGAAAAACAAAAAAGAATAAAGACAAAGAAAAAGAAGAAGATGAAGAAGAAACTACCAAAGAAAAAGAAAAAGAAAAAGCATTAGAGAAAGATGAAGAATATGTTTTCAGGATAAGCCCATTTGGTTATCTTCAAATTATTGTTAGTTTATAAAACTCTATAATTATTTTTGAGTTTTCCACTACAATTATCTGCATTCTTCTTTGACCCTCGGCCGTCCACACTACAATTACCCAATCAAACTTCATCAATTCCTCACATTTTAAAAAAAATTATATATTTTTTGATATTTTTCTTATACAAGGTATTGTTAAACCAAATTATCCTAATTTTTTCATAATTCTTATTTAAATAAAAATAGATTTCATAATTTTTTTCAAATTTTTTTTTCTTGTAAAAAACATAGTAATAAAAAAAATGCTTAGAATAGTATGAATTTTTTAAAGAAAATGTAAATAGTAGTGATGAACAACAAGGTGTAGGTGGCGTGTTTCTTGAGGTTACATAAAAAGAAATTCAATAAAATTTATTTTTTGTAATGTATATTGGAATTTTAGGGGTTTGAGCTTTAAAGTGCTGTAAAAAAATGCAATTTTAACAACTTTGAAAAATGGAAAATTGGGCTAAAAAGTAGAAGATGACCCCCATACTTTCTTAGTGGGATCATTGAAATTGGGAATTAGGTGAAAATTAGATGTTTTTATTGAATGGAATTTGTGAATAAATTCTACACAATGGAATTTGTGAATATTGTTCATTATCTCTCTAGATAGTCATATTGGTTATTTAAAAACTTCATAGTGTAAGTTAGTTGTCAATAATTAAATAATTATAGTCAAATAACTACAAATTTAAATCTGATTATAAAGATTTGATGGCATACATTAACAGATGAAAAAAATTTGCAAAAAAAAATCTCATTTAAGAACATAGCTAAATTAAACCATCATTTAATATTGGGTTTGTTTGCAAGTGACAATTTCATATTACTTTTATAATAGATTCTCATTTATTTATAAGAGGTGGATTTTAATAAAGCAATGGAGATGGATGTTTCACAAACTAAATGCATGAGTCTTAGAACAATTTATGCTTGAAATTAGTCAGCTTTTGAGACATGCTTGAAATATGTGTTAAGAGTTGTTGATAACATTCTCAATTTTGAAATGTGTAGGTATAGCTCTTAGAAGAAACAAGCTCATTATTGACCATGTCAAAAAACGAATTGGCCTTAGACCAGAGTACAAATGTGCCCTGTGATCATTGAATGGAAGGTCTTAAAACCAAAGTTAAAATTTACTACACCAAATTCATCGATAAAATTTTATTTCTTTGAAGAAATACTACTACTTGGAATGTAGTGCTCAACATTTATTTCCAACGGCTTACAATCATACATAAATTGGTGACTTGCACTAACAAATGTGTTTCAACTAATTCTCACGTTTAGTGCTCCATTTACAAAAACTTCATGTTTAGACCTTTATTTATCATATTAGTGAACAACTCTTATAAATTTTGGACTGCACCTTCTTGACCTTTGATCTAAGGTAGAAAGTGGTAAACTATTAGAAAATTAATCCTGTTGCTTATTCCCACCTTTGTTCCCAACAATTCATTGAAAGTAAAATATCCATTTTTCATGGCTATTTACAACAATTATTGAAATGGAAGTTTTTGTGTAAATTTTGCTAGGACTAGCAATGCAAATTTTGAACAATGAATGAATTCAAATATATCATAAGCATACATGAATAAAAAAAATTATCCATAAAAATGTTTTTAGAATCATGTGTTAATTTTTTAGCATTTCTACAATATAGATTTCTAAGGGCCGCTTCACACTATGGCCAAAGGTCGAGAGGCCGTTGATTTCCACCAATCAGATTGCAAAAAACCAAGAATTCGGCCTTTCGACCCTTCACACTAGAGGCCAAAGTCCAAAGGCCATTGCCCTTTAAAATGCTTGCATGACAACACTTTTTGACCAAGGTTGACGGACTCTGGAAAGAAGTTTGGGTCGAACGGGAATAGAAACTCAAACTATGGTCGAGAGGCCGTCAATTTCATTTCATAAAAAATCAAAACTATATTTTATTGCCTATTTTCAGCCAAGCCGCCCTAAGACTCCTTTTTACAGTATTCTATAATTCAAAGAATACAATTACATTTCACCTCAAAAAGAATTTTTCTAGTTCAAATGATTTTCTTTAAAAAAAATTAAATGACTTCAATAAAAAAGATAATATTAGTCTTTCAAAAACCGACCATAGTTAGAACTTCAAATTTCAACCTTTAAAAAAAGAATTGTAAAAACCATATTAAATTTAAACTATTTGTAAAAATATTTCCAAGATTTTCAAATAAAATCAATATTTATTTTACATTAAAATTGAGCTATTTGTTTCAAAATCTATCGATAAAATATTGATTATCGTAGTACAATAGTAAACCTAATATGGGTATGTTCTATGGGTGATAAAATATAGCTTTTATTTGAAATTCATCACTAAAATATTCCTGTAAAGTGCATTTTATAACACATCTTTACAATTTTGCAAGTTTAAACTATTCCTAGTCTATAAGGGATTCAACTTTGCCTCTTCACCTATTGTACATTGTCATATTCATTAGATTCTAAGCATGTACTAATCAATAACATTTAGTCATGTATGACCTAATTATGGCCTATTTATGACCTATTTACAACAAAAGTTGCCACAGATAAGGGTTCCCCACCTTATTCATATAAAAGACACGTTATTCATACACTTGGACTTATGAGCACATGGTGTAAGAGTATCTCCACCAGCACTCTAGAAAACACTCTGGCTATAGAAATATGGATGAGCATGAGCTGATTGAAAACACTCTAGCTGTGAAAAATGAATGTGCATGGGTTGATGAAAATGGATGTGGAAAAATGGATGTGCATGGGTTGATGAAAATGGATGTGGAAAAATGGATGTGCATGGTTGGTGAACGATTCACACTAAGGTTGGATGTCCTAAAACCACCAACTTAAGAAATATGGCCTCGTTTTAACAAGGTTATTTATGAGAAATGTTTTTCGGTCATTTGAAAGAAGATTTCTCATAGAATGCACAAATTTTCGCAATTTAATTCCCAATATTCAAATTGATACAAATTTTTGAAGTGAAAAGAACTTCATGACCCAAATCAGACCTCTAGGTTTCCCCATGTTCACACCATGTGGTACTAATTTTCACTCATAATGATACCCAAAACCACCAACTATTTCTTTGCAATGCTTGGCGTGCCATTGGTCTACTTCAATAGTGAAATTGGTGGTTTTGGGTCTCGACTGTGGTGGCCCCAAGAAAGGTCTACATGTCATAATTGGGGGAGGTGGTGGTTTTAGAACATCCAACCTTAGAGCATTCCCACCCATGCACGCTAGGACTAACCCTCTCAAATTATTCATCTACATGTGAAGGGCCCTTGCACTCACACTCCCCCACCCTTGCACGCCCTTCACGTATCAAAAGTGCGCATCAAATAGTCAATGGACCAATCACAAGTAGAATGAGAGGAATAATCATCGAATAGTCAACTCAATAGTGATTTCAAGGCCCAATTTCTAAGAGCATGGCCACCCTTGCCTTCAACAAGTGGCCTTTTGGCACTGTAGAGGGCCCTCACACTTTTTTCTCTCCCACCCTTGGGTTTGCCAGTGGCCTCTCTTGCAAGGCCTCTGTAGAAATGAGCTTTGCCACGCTAGGTTGTGGAGTCTTGTATTTGCCTCTGGAGCTTGAAATCCGGGCTATTTGAGGGAGATAATCATTGCATTAATTGCGATAATCACCCATGGCCCAACATGCATGTGCTGGCGTGGTGCTTTCCATCCTCTTGATTTGAATGTAATCAATGAATCATTCCCACCCATGGCCCAGCATGCATGTGGTGCTTCCCATTGGCCATGGGCTCTTCATTTTTCAGATTCTCAAATTCAAGGAGACTCAACAGTGGGGGTTCAGAATTTGAAAGGCCACTTGAACTCCTACAGTGCCCTCTCAAACCACTGTTGAAGGCCACTTGATGAGGGCATGGGTGGGAATGCTCTAACACGCTAGAATCCAAAGTCAAGAACCATTTTGAAAGGCCCCTTGAAACTTTTCATCCACTTCTTGAGGTCAGAGACCCTCTGAGGCCATGGGTGGCCATGCTCTTAGATAATGAAAGGCGCTAGGGTCCTCAAAACCACTCAAGCTACAACAATCACTTACTATTTTAATAGTCTACCATTAGGAAAATTTGGGGTCTTCAAGATGCCCCTTCTATTTGAGATCTGCATCAAAGATCTCATGCACAAAAATAATAAAACAATAAAAAAAATTAAATAAAAATTAAATCCTAAAAATAAAATAAAACATTAAAATGGTAAAATAATGTTAAAATAAAATCCAAACGACAACCGCCCACTTCAGACTGGATTTTACATTTTAAAGTAATAATATTCTTCCAATTCACATGAGATCACATCTCAAGGTCTTTTAGAGACCCCAAATTTTTTATAACATTGAGTGATTTTGGTGAGGAACTACATAGTATGCCCTATAATTTTTGGATGACTTCAGAGTGCACTGCAAAGTTGCTGCTCCAGAATTTCATACACAGTGATAAAAACTCGATCTCAACAGATTTGGCTCTTGTACTCAAAGATCTCCCAACAGCTCTATACATCTCTCAAAACTCACACTCTTACATGAACCCTAAACCCTAAACCAAAGATCTCCCAACATATGAGTGATGGAGAGAGAGGGGAGTTACAGAAGTGGTTGAGTCCAGACAACAAATGAAAGAAGTGCACATTTTTTACTGTCTAGAAGCATTCGCATGAAAGACAATGTCATTTCCTGTACTCTCAACTCATACATGAAACCTCTACAAAATTGTTGCTCAAGGGAATCTACCCATCATGAACAGAGAATCGAAATAATGCATGAAACACTTGCATGAAATCAAAACTAATTCAGGCATAGGCGGAGTGCTTGCCGCCCCTCAGAGACTCATGTAACTCCTGAGAACGCTTGAAGGTATAGATGTTGTCAATACGATCAGCTGCTGCTCTGGGCACCGACTTGCCCTCTGGAACTGCACCACCTTCTCCTTCTGCAGAAACAGCATCCAACTTGACATTTAAAATGGCATCGGAAGTCACGTTTGGCTTTTCTGGAGGCGTTTCCTCACCCTTGGCAGCTTTGAACTCTGCAAGGTGTTGGCCGCCGTAGACTTGAATGCTCAACTTCCTGCGGTTGGGAGAGTTTCGAGAAATATACTGCGCTACAAAGTCCAATAGCTCTTCCTTGTTCACCTTTTTCAAGGCTAATACCTGAGAATGAAACAGCCCCATCTCATGTCATTCGACTTTTCTAGATATCAGTAAAACCATTAGAATTGGTTGGCCTTCGATTAAGCATGAATTGGCTGAATGTCTATGATCACTGATCTTTGAATGAAAATGGGGTTGTCTACTGTCAGTGGTCTACAAACTCGCACTTTGAAATTGCATAAGAAATTCAAAAACTAATGAAAAAATTGATGTTCTCTTTAGAGCATCCACAACCTTCTCTCTCTTGACCACTATCATCATATCCAAAAATTGGTGTCACAAGCTATCGTCTCCACACCTTTGAACCACTATATAGTCCGTGAACCAATCACAATCACTTTACATGGGTAATCATTATTGTCCATCAATCTAGGATACCGAGCCATTATAGAGGGACGTATTGAGGTGTGTATATCATGCTCATATTCAGTGGCTCTCACCCTCCCTGAATTTCATCCGCTTTTCAGAGAATCTCGAAAATTCAGTGGTAGGGTGGGTATGCTCTTATACCCAAAGATCTCACTATACATCTCCCAAAATCAATATACATGTTCAAATGCTTGAAGTGATGAAAATAGTATCCACTACCTGACAAGAAGCAACAGAGAGTCAGTTATGCAGTACTTTAAAAGAGAAGCATACCTCAACTTGTGGTCTGTCAAAGGTTAGAGTCCCATCCTCAATCTCTCCCCAGTAAAATCTACTCTCTTCCCACAGGTTCTTGTGCTTTTCAAGTTTCATCTCAACCAAGGTGTCGACGTTTTTCTGCGTGCAACCACAAAATCAACTTTGTCAGATGCACACAAACCATTCTTTTCAAATGTTTGTATAAAGATTGAATGCTGGCTAAATATCTTGCAATTAATAGCATAGTAAAGGACCGATAAGACCTGTGTGAGAGTAGAAGAATGCTTAATAAAATACAAGCTCAAAAAGCCAGCCAATCTTGAGTCAGAATGTGATGCCGATTCCGATCCTCAAAGTAGAGAAAGCAGGCTTACCAGGGCTAAAGAATGTTATGCAAAGATCAACAAGTTTTCTAGGGGGACCTCTTGTGCTATTACAAACCAGTAAAACAAGAGCTGGAAAAAACACGTGATGATACTCCAGATACCTTGAAATCTTCATCTGACATCTTCCGCAAATCTTTCTCAAATTGCTCAAGAAATACTTCAACCCTCTCTTCAAGACCTCGTGGATCCTACAAGTAAGCCATTCAGTCAGGACATGTAATCAACTCAACATATTCATCTACTATCAACAGCAGAAATACGTTTCATCTTGCAATGATTCTTCCAAAAAAATCGTAAACCATTTTCTCAATGGAATAAACAGAGATGTTGTTAGCGCTTTCACCTTTGCAGTGGATTGGATGATGAAGTGTGTCCCACGCACACCATAATCATTCCTACGACACAAGCAACAGCCACAATGAACTTCAAGAAGTACATTCAAATGTGTGTTATCCTGGCCACATCAAAGATAAGAGGAACAACATCCCAAACAGAACTGTCATATAGCGTATTTCATACAATTAAGAAAATGTAGACAGATTATAACTGACTTCCACTCTAGAATCAGAAACTTACTTAGACATAAGAAAAACAACATAACCTAGTTGCTCCACTGTTCGAAGTTGGTGGAAAACTTCACGTTTAGCAGCCAGCACGAAAAGTTCAAGAAGTACATTCATATGTGTATTATCCTGGCCAACCTGCAACTCCGACAAATGTTAAATGTATCTCAAAATTAGCCCCACAGCTCCTTTACTTTCCATACAACATACCCCGAATTGAAGTCAAACTGCAGTATAACATAGGCGTTACAATAAATACCTGGAAGTAAGTCTGCAGAGCAGAGTTGTCATCCTGAGAATTTGTTCCAGCAATAGGAAAGTACCAGTCAGCACCAGGTCCCAACTTCACTATTCTCTGCTCCGTGTGCTGAGATGGAAACGGAGGCCTTGCCTTCACTAAAGGCCCTTCAGACAGAGTGTTTTCAATCTGCTCCACCAGGCCTTCTGCTTCATTGGATGTCAAATTCCCTGCATAAATTTCCCTCAAAATGTGAGATTGGTTCAAACATTTCCGGAAGAAACTCCCCCAGAAAGAAATGGTTACCCATGTAATGAGCCTAGAATAACCTTTCTACTGTCATAGAAGATTACTAACAATGCAAACCAAGATCCGAATCCTCGTAAAAGCACCTGAATGTTTCGTTGTGGTCCCATACCTGCTATAAAGCACTCAAAGAACACTCGAGACAATATGCGAGGGAAAAACGCAGTCAAATCTCGGGCCTCCAAGGATGGTAGTACATCAATAAACTCGTTGATGTGCCACCGTTTGTGCTCCAGTAGCATGGAACAATTGTACATGACCTGCTGGTATGGTTGCTGAAACCGAAAATTAAGGTAATCTTTCATCACTTTCTCCTGCATTCACAAATTGATCAATTGACACCAAATAAATTAGTACAATTTTTTTAAGGCTTCTCATTGTCTGTTGTCTTCTAAGAAGATACCATGTACGTAAAATTCATTTGGCATCAAGTACTTGCCCACCAAAAAAACCAGCACAACTTCGTCATCACTTAACCTCCTATAATACAGGAGACAGTAAGACCTTATCATGGGGCTACAAGAATCATTATGGAAAGAAGTTAACCTTGATGACTAAGAACCGCTCCTCTTCCACTTCAAAGTTAACAACCTTGTCAATTATCTTCTCTACCAAAGTAATCAGCTTGTGATGGTAACCTGACACGGATACCTGTGTTCCATAGATCAAGACACCCACATTAGAACGCAGCATTCCCAAAGAGTATACTTGAACCAAGTTAACATATAAAAGAAATTCGCACATATCTTAAATAACCAGCATGAGAAGCATACCTGAAATCCTGTTCCAGTTGTTACGATGCTGTAATTCAATCCAGCAACCTGCGCATAGTATGCTGCACAAGCATATACAGGACAGATATTTAACTGGGATATCCCTTTCCCTCAAAATCTACCCACGCTATTCATAGAAAGCATTCTTGATCAAATGACTTTCATCCTACATTTGCAAGATGTTACTAAGAGATCACATTAGAATACAAATACTACCCTACATGACTGGAGAACGCTTTGGAAGAACTGTTTTGACTACTGTTTTTTATCAAAAAATCTACTTGGCTATATTTGGTAATAACAACCGATCAACTAAATTAGTGCTCCATGTACAAATTCATCCAACAGCAATCGAGTAAATTCTGTACATTTTTTTTCAAAAGCAAGTGCAACGGCAAGCTCACCATATTCATTCACATAGTCCACTAGTAACTTTGTAAAGATGCGAGTCAACACGCTCGCTTCTGGTGAATAATGAGACTCCGGGCAATTGAACTGGATTTGGATGCAAGCTTTAGGTGTGCAAAATTTGGTGTCAGGCTTAAACCATAACCTCGACATTTGCGTTTTCCTCAAGATAAAAGGGTGCTCCACCTGAATATTGATAAGAACACCACGATTAAATACAGATGCAAGAGAAAACATCTAACGAAGGTACATACGTCCTTGCAAACTGAATGAATAGTAAGGGGATAAATACCTTTGGTTCAGGATCTCGAATGGTAAAATCAGTTGGAATGAAAACATTTGGCATTGGTAAGTGCAGGTTTTCATTAATCGGGGCTTTTGACCACTCCTGCAATATTAACTTAACGTTAGCAGCAGATATTAAGGGGCTGGATTAAGCTACGTAAATTAGCTACGTAATCACTGACATAAATTTCAGGTTCTTGAGCATTGAAAACTCTTAGCGTTCTTCCTTGTGTTTGCTCACATTGCAGTCAATTTGTTGGAGGAATAACCAAACTTCAAAGCGAAACCAAAAAAATAATACTTCACAGTGTGCAAAGCGGAATGTCGTACCTGCAACAGATTATCTTCGATTCTTTCTATGATATAGTCCGTTCCATACCAAGGTTCTCTTTGAGAGGTTTTACCTTCAAATTTTTTTGAGTACCAAAAAACTCTGCAATGGGACCACCAAAATACCATCAGCAGCACATTCTCAAGGAAATACAATTACTTGCATCCAAAAGAGATCTCAGTCGACGTACCCTGTGAGCTGGGTGCGACCTGTAGGCTTGACAAGACCCAAAAAAGACTCACAATTGGAAGGAAAGGTGATCAATATAAGCACCTCGCTCGCTCAGGTTTCAGTTGCTCAATTAAGCCTGCAATGGCATCTTCATCAAAATGCCGGGGTAGCGCAGATCCTGCCAACCAGTCTCTCGGGGGATATAGCTACATAGACAAGTAGAACAATTAGAATGTACATCTAAGGACATGATTCGTGATAAATGACTAAGTTGCCAAAGCCTTCCACATTGTAGTAAAGGATTCGTGGAAAGCCCGACAGACAAATTAAAACCCACTAGTATTATTGAATGTTTAAAGTGGCAGTTAACCAAACTTTGAACTAGATTGAATGACCAAAATTCGTACCAGCATGTTTCCTGCAAGATCGGTGACATATGAAATGGGAGGTCGCTTGTCCTGAAAGTGGAACTTCATCTCGCAAACAGCTCGCACCTTTCATAAGAATAAAGGAAAACACAGTGAGCTGGCGATGATACTAGACCCACCTGGCCGTCATAATTTTTTGAACTACTAAAAGCAAATAATCATAGACATGATGCGCACCTCATCAAACATCCACTCAGCGACACCCTGCTGTTGCAACACTCGAATGTATTGAAACGTGAGGTTGACTACCTCCTCCATGTGCTCTGTGACCACAATATAACGTCAATTCAGGCTCTCACAAAAAATTGACTGTCATTTTAGGAAAACAATATATATGATAATTTTAGAGTGTCCATTGATGGATCAACCGAAGCGAACATGGAAAATATCACCCAAGAGGATAGAAATTACTAAGGCTACCACTATCAGCTATGCTCGAATACAAAGGGTGCATACCTTGTCCGATGTCAGTTAGTTCAACTGCAATCATGAAGAATCCATAATCCAAACTGCTGTCTATCTCTCCAGCGCTCAAGCTGTTTGCCCAGCCTGGTACAAATGTAATTCATCAGCTGCTTTCTGTGGTATCACATCATGACTCACATAGACGAATAGACAAGGTTTGAACACCGACTGAAGCACTGTGAACAAGGTATGCGCTTGTGACTACTTCAAATCAAACATCCTGATTTTGCTCCAAGTCAAATCGAGGGTTTCGTTCGAGAACAGCAAGATACAGACCCTGGCAGGGTAATATAAACTTTACTCAACATACAAAATACAAATAAATAATATCACCGTATAAGTATAAGTTTTATATTTTCTCACCCAATTTCTTGAGAAGCGCAAATAAGGATCCATCAGCTTCGTGTCCAATCAAATGGCCAAGATAGCGCGACGGTGCAGCCTTATAGTTTTGAATCTCTGGTGTTATAGGGAACATCATTTCCAAATTGTGCCCCTCCCTAACAGGCACAGCCTTGACTATTATCTGCAGATTTTGCAGTCCTCAGAAACAGCAGCAAATAGTCCAGACTGGTAATGTATAATACAAGAGTCGAAGGCAACAGAAAACATACCCACCAATGAGCTCTCTCAAATACAGCCACCAACTTCCATCTATAAATAGATCAACTTCGACAAATAGCACCAGGCAACGTTCTAATTTCACACAAAAGAACTAGCTTTACCTGCAAATGCTCAGGAAGACACGGCTGTCCAGTGAATTTCTCAGCTTTCCTGCCGGTGTTGTTAATCGAACTGAACTTATTATGGACCAATTCTGTAAGCTCGTCTATTGATTCTGTTCCAGCCGAAACAACAATACCCAAAGGAAGTTAGATCATGATAGCAGAGTCTCCATCACGGCAGTCCAAAACATACAAGAAGAACACAGACAGCAATCTTCAAGAAGATTTAAAACTGCTGACAATTTACCTAGGGCTTACCTCTACCATAAACAACAAGCCGCATGAGACTAGAAGAATAGTTGGCCGTGTAAAATTTGACCAACTCATCACGTGTATCCACTCCCCTTGATTTGGGTCCAATGTCAAGAGTCTCCAAATTTCCTGCATAAAAACGTACACGTAAGGATCCATTCACGCGTGTTCAATGCTAAGCAAACGGCTTCAAAGAGTATATAAGGTGATCTGACCAAAAGATTTTCTTACCGGTTCCAAATTTGTGAAACGGGTGATCTTTGGAGCTCACCATTTTTGTTAACTGAGCACAACACACAGAGCACACCCTTCAGATTTGAAAGCAAAACCACCAACAGTGCCAAGAGGAAGCTAAAGTGACTTGGAAGATAATAAGGTACAGAACACAGACTTGATTCATTCGCCACATGTCCATGGTCAAATTCTTGCTGTTCTCTGATAAACACAAAGCCCACACCGTCCTGCCATCAGATACCATAATCACCATCACTATCTTTCTAGGCAACAATGGATCCTTGTAATCAACAAACGGAACATTCCATTAGGGCCAAAGAGAATCTGCATACTTAATTGAAAGTGTGAGCTTACTTCCTAGCCTCCTAACACAAAACATTATCGATACCCTAAACGTTATTCAAAATGTTGGACAGGAAATGACATACCTGAGTCAACAGCATTGATTTCCCTAGATGTTGCATCCGCAGAAAGCAATGGGCATATAAAAAACTGAGCGAATCTGCACCCACAACATCGCCACATATCAAAGTAAGCAACGCAAAAGATCACTTCCATAATTGATGTCCAATTGAAAAACATGTGGCACTTGCTCTAACAAAATATCATTTCAACCGAAACCAAAATAATTCTGTTCCCTAATGCTTCCCAAACTTTCTTTTGTAAAATATATGAAAGCAAGGAACTTCCTCTCGCCATTAGATTCAGCGTTTACCTGTCCAAGGCTTCTTCCAGATAATCTGCGCTAACATCAAAGTGATAATTGGTATGCTCCGCTGCAGTAAAAGCATTCGAATGACCTCCATGCTGCACTCACAAACAACTATTAATCCTAAAGTGCTAACAAGCAACTTTGAGAATCCTGGCAAGGAAAATTATTCTATAAAAGAGAAACTCGAAGGCACTTAGCTCACAAATATATACACACCTCGGTGAGATACTTGGAATAGCTGTCTTCCTCCGGATACTTCTCACTTGAAAAGAACAGCATGTGCTCTGCATTTACATTCCAACCAAAGACTACGATCAAAAACTCACAGAGAATTCCATTGATTTTGACAGGAAACTCAGATCTAGAACAACAACAAAATACAATGATAATCGTACAAGAAAAGAAAAAATATACCCAAAAAATGAGCCAATCCCTCAAGACCCTCAGGATCGCTAAAGGACCCCACATTCACAACCATCGAAGCAGCAGCCTGCAAAACAACAAACAACCGCATTCTCTTGTAATAAGAAAACAGTGAAATTCATCCAAAGAGGAGCTCTGCCACTGTGCCAGAAACACGAGATTTCTCAAACCTCAACAAGTACACTCATTCCTCTCTATTGACACACTCTCAGAATATACAGGGAATGTGCAATTATAGAGTGTGTCATTAAGTGTATGTCACTATTAGAAACTCAGAACAGTCTACACTCAGACCTTCTCTACAATGACATTCCGGAATATTCTCTACACTATCTTTTAACTGTAGCACACATTCAAACTATGTCACAACGATTGTTCTAAAGAAAAAAATAAGAGCTGGCCTAAACTCTGAAGATAACCTAGATGGCGTTTCAAAAATGGACAACTACAATCTAAGACTAAAATCCAGCACCTCAGATTGATGCCTGGGAATATAAAAAAATTCGATCCAGTCAATATTCAAAACCCTGGGAAACAACAACAGATTCCTTCACTCCTTGTAATCGTGATAAATCAACTACGTCTAAAGCATCACTCCAGCTGAGTCTCCGCCGATCTGATCAATTCCATGAAATTCTTCCCTAACCAATGTAGCACTATCGCGAGCTGATTAGGGACACATAACACGATAGCACGACCTAAATTGCAACTCTTAAACCGAATTGCGCATCATAAAGAACACCAAAAAAAATGAAAATAAGCGAATCATTTTCTCGCGAATAGAGTCGTCGCTTTCGATCCATAGAATTCAAAATCCAAGTGCCAGTTGCTCAAAAACCTCGATCGGAAGACCAGATACTAAAATCGGTCCATAAGTGTGTTAACCTGAAATTGAAAGAAATTCTCGTGGAATGGAATTGGAGAGGAGAATTTTTTTGTGTGAGTGGCTATGGATGGCTACCTTATCGGTGTCGGGGTCGCTGATGATGAGCGCCTGCAGCGCATTTCCCAAGCCGACGCATCGGTAATCGCGCGTGTCCGTGCGCGGCTTCAGGACGTCCTTGGCGTCGACCACGACCTCCGCGAAGCCTCCGCGCCCCATCTCGCACGGCGCTGCCTGCTGCGAGGAGCAAACGAACGCCAGAATCGACGCCACGAGTAACGCAACCAGAGGAAATTCTTCCGTTCTGCGAGAGTGAGAGCCCTGGAGCGCAGCAATGAATGTAATAAGTTAAGGTAGCCCTGCACAGCAACGAAACAATTGCTGCCAGGCAGCCAGCAAGAGAAGAAGAAGGCAAAAACAAAACATTCCAGGCAAGCTGTGATGCATACAGAAGAGGCAGGCAGGCCGTGCCAGCGCCGGCGTCCGGCGCCGCCGTTGGCCGCTCGTCTGCGGCGGCGTCTGTGTGCGGTTGGCCCCTCGTTCCATGCTGGTTCCATAGCGTCGGCTACGGATGAAACTACGGACACGGGACCTCGATATTGGTGAATACAGACTGAATAGCCCCGTTCCTATATCCCCGGTGGTCTTGAATGCGAGACCCCTGCGAGACCACTGTTCATGGCCCCCCTTTTCTGAAATTTCCATTTTGAGCACCTTCGGTGCTTTTTTTTGGTAAACTTTTTTGCAAAGTTGGGACCTACGGCCCCAAATTACCTAATTGGGAATAAAAAACCATTGGAGGAGGGGGTTGTTTTTTAAGGTGGGCCATGACAAGGACAAAAATAGGGGGCACTTTTGTCCCTATTCATTCAAGACCACCAGGGGATTTATTGACTTCCACTGAATAGTGTGTGCTGATTCGTGCTAATTTATAGTACACTATTTTTCTTTTTTCTTTTTTTTGAAACACACAGGAGTTATCCGTAAAGTGAGCTGAAGAAGAGGGTTTTGGGCTTGGGTTTGAGAAAAATCTTGTGAGAGGCCCTAAAAGTGGAGCATGTGTCTGTAGCTATAAAAGAAACACAGGCAGAAATCTTTGAAGGCACCGGTTTTGGTCCAAATTCTTTTTTGCTCCTGGATTTCAAGTGAGCCCCGGACTTTTGGCCGGGCTGTGACTTAGAGCTGCAATGTAGGCAACATCGGGCCCTCCCACATGTACCGGAGATCAAAAAAAGCAACTCCCACCTGTACCGGAGTTCAAAAAAGCAGCTGGCCGAGGATCTTGGCTTCTGTGACTTGTGTTTTCTGTTGCACTGGAACGTGGGCCATGGTTCCGAATTTAGCCCTAACATGTCTCCAGGGGCGGGTGTTTAGTGCCCCGGAATTTAAGAGGGATACTTTACGTTTCTCAAATCATAGATGAACAGTGCATTGATTTCCAGCCCAAACACAAGGTTACTTTAGTACATATAACTCAACAAATTGCATTTTTTTGCAACCCGTAGCAAGTTTTCCCAATTAAGTAGTAAGACGATTTCACAGCCGGGAATCAAACCGCCAACCTCTCCATTTGGTTTGGGTACCTTACCACCATCACCTTGGTAGTTTAGGGTCATCTCGGACCGCACTACACTATTTTTCATTTTTCATCTTTACTCACTAGCTAGACACACTAAATCAAATATATATATAAACCTCTTCAATAAATGAAATGCATGTGAGATGGCCCATTCCAACGTACAGGAGATCCGGCAGTTAGTGTAAAATTAAGTTGAATGGAATTTCCAAATTACTGGTTGAAACTAATGGTTTTAGGCTAAACTCTGGATTAAATTTGTGATACTTGGGTGCTACCTAGGTGACACTTACGTAATAATCGGATGGGTTTTTTTTGTTTAAAATCAGTTACTTTTGTAAAGTATTGGATTTTAGCTGGTTCCTTTGGAAAACTCCTTGTTCAGTGGTCCATCTGCTTACACCAATATTGTCGCATGCATGCATGCATGCGGTAGGTAACTTTGAGGGAATTTTTTGTTAACCCAAAATATAAAATACGCAATTAGAAATTACTCTATCGCATAACAGAAAAGGGATGCAACGCAAAATAAGGAGCTTGGCTCTATTTGCGTCATTGTAATGTAGCTGCACAATGCTTGAACAATAATTGCAGCAAGAAAAGACATGGCTTTGAATAATTTTTTGTTTCTCGGTTTTATCTTCCTCCATTTTGGAATCAAAGATGCAAGTGCGGTGGGGCTTAGTGTGAATGGGCCATCAAACAAATGCTAAAAAAATGAATTGGAGGTTTGTAGCAAGCCAATAGACTTCTACAGTGCTCGCATTGACGCTTAATGGTTCAACGTGCAAGGAGCCCTGTAGGGCCATGCTTGATCGTTTTTCAGTCAAACGTTGATTTCACCTAGTTCCTAATTTCAAATAAAAATGATCCCAATTAAGTGTTGGAGCTACCATTGTCTTTTGAATTGAAAACGAGTTGAAGATGAGTATAAGGTGAGTTTCCACTTTAAGACACTCTTTTCAATTAACCCTTAAACGTCAAGAGGGCTTGGACGGGGCAACCCGGAAAGAATCTAAATTTTTTTGCAATTTTTATTTTTTTTCAAAAACGGCTCTGCAGTGCACTGTTGGCTAGCACTGTAGCACTGCGGCTTTGCTGAACTTCAGCTGCCCCAACCTCAAAACTTGTTCAATTTGATAACTTTGATTGCTTACCAACGATTCCACAATCTCTCAAATGAGGCGAAAATTTGGAATCTAGATCGCTTTTTCAGTAGCTTTCCAACGCAACAAGTCTCGCTTGATTTGGTTGAGAAATGAAACTTTTTTCTCCAATTATTCCTTTATACCAAGCCCGTGGGGCTTGCTTTGACGTTTAAGGGTTAACACTATTATAGTTCTTTTGCGAGAGGAAGGGAAAATTATTTTAACAAAATATTTACATGTTTCTTACCTAGTAGTATTAGATTTCATTTGTTTTGGGTATGGAAGCATAGAGTGACCGAGAGATCACAACTGTCAGCAGTGACAACTACCTTCTTTTCTTTTCTTTTTGACACACACGAATTGCATTTTTTACAACCCACGGCAAGTTTTCCGATCAAGTAATAAGACGATTTCACAGCCGGGAATCGAACGGCCAACCTCTCCATTTGGTTTGGGCACCGTACCACCATCACCTTGGTAGTTTAGGGTCATCTCGTACCTTAGTGGCAACTTCTTTGACAAACAACCTACCGTACTTGGCAACTGATAAACTGCCATTGCAAGTTAGGGCAAAAAAAAGTATCATAAAAAAACTAGGAAACTCTATCCTTACTCACAGCCCACGTGGAAGGCTCAATCCAAAGGGCTTACTGTCACAAGACGGCGTGAGCCAGGAGCTTCACTTATTTTTAAGTTATACTAAATCGGAGAAGACATACTGCAGAGGATATGTTTAAGAACCCCTTTTTAAAATGGCAATTTTACATTGTATAATGGCACAAGTCAAGCAAGGATTCATGGTGTCGAGTGTCGACATTGATGCAGTTTCCGTTTACTGTATGGATTTTCTCCTTTATTTGGATTCAGTTTTTACTGACTGCCGGGAATTTGTTTTTAGCCCAACGAACTTGCTGTCAGTAAGCTTACTCAGTAGTTATCCACCACTATTTAGTTAATGTTTGGTGCAGAGCTAAGTTAACTTAGTTTCCCCATTCCCGTGGCTTCCACTGCTGATGAATTCACTATTGGCTATTATTATATGAGGTAGACTGCCCTTAAACCGCCTACAGTTGTCCCTCTCTATTATGACATGTTTGGGAAGTCCTGACTTCAAGGTGGCAGGCATGAAGCGGTCACAGAAATGAGTTGTCACATGTGCATTGCTTGAAACAGTAGTATTTTTGTATTATGGAGTGTCATGTTATGGAAGGTCATATTATGGTGTGTTATATTACGAAGGGTAGATTATATTTAAGTTGTTGTACTTGGAATTAAAAATAAATAAAAATCAAACTATAACTATTTTGGCTCATAAATAGATAAGATTTATGAATGAAAATGAAGAAAAGAAGCAGGCCAACTTTTGTTTCAAAGAACAAGAAAAATAAAATAAAATGAGATTGTTATTATGAATTTTGAATGTGAAAAGATAATCACACTTCACTTGTGATATTTAGGTGGTGTTTTTACTAACACAAAAATATCATGAATTGCGTCATAAAAAGCTCCTATTTTGTTCACTAGTAGAACCCCAATATTTGATAAGGATAAGTTAATTTTATGTTTATTGAATGGGGGTTATTGAGAGCACTTCTTAGAATGGAGGGGTGGGGCCGGAGATGATGGATCATCTCACTTTTAGACCAAAAGAATATTTGTATATTGTGAATCTTTTGCCCATTTTGAAAAACATTCCAATGTAATAAAATACATTTTATTTGCATGTTGTGTGAACAAATTATGAATTTTTTTAGTTTTACTTATAGAGTTCTCAAAAACTTCAATTGTGTCGCTTTAGAGCAGGCTCAATAGCATCCTCTTTCCACTCATCAACGCTATTTCTGATCGATAAAGTGCTTCTCATAATTTGGAGTTTGATATTCCTACACCAAATATTGTCTATATGCCGGTGGAGGTAGTTTATACATCAAGCACTTTGTCCTACTCTGTGACAAGACCATGCTCTCACTTTGTGATGTTAACTTTAGTAAACTTATTCCCCATCATTATAATTGTCCCAAGTTGTGACAAAAGTAATTGTTTAAAATTGATTGATGACCTCTATTCTAGGCATACTTGGTGTTTGTTGCTCGGGAAGTTCTTAATTCTCTCACACCATCTTGGATGTGGACTTGGTGCACACTGACGAACTGTTGGGCTTGCTCTTAGAGCATGCCAAGTAGTTGCTCACTGTGCACCAAGTTTGCAACCAAGATGGTGTGTGAGAAGTGAAAACTTTCCTCGCAACAACCACCAAGCATGTTTGTAATACCATGCATCAACCAATTACAAACTATTACTTTTGTCACTGCTTGGGACAATCATAATGGCAGAAAATAAATTCACTAATTTTAACTTCAAAAAGTGAGATCATGGTCTTGTCAAAGAGTAGGACAAAATGTTTGATGTGAGAACCACTCTTGCTATAAAAATAATATTTGCTAAGAATTAATCAAGCTAAACCCTATAAAACGTACTTTATCATTCAGAAATAGGTTTTGGTGAGTGGGAAATGTTGGGTGATGTTGGGCATGCTTTAAGATAATTGAACGTTTACTCAACTACATATTTATTTTTACTCTATCCATGAAAACGGGGAAACTACCTAACTTTTTATTTTTACCCTATCCATAGAAACAAGGAAATTGCCCAATTTTCATGCTACACTAAAATCACCGTATACTGTGAGTGTGTGATTGGCATGGGTTTATTCATCCATTTGAACAAATTCTCATCCATTTGAACAAATTCTCATCCATTTGAACAAATTCTCATCCATTTGAACAATTTTTCATTTGTCTAGACAAAAATTAAATGAATTTTACGACAATGTTTTGGGATTTTTTTTATATCAGTAAAGCCTCTCATAAATACCATGGGTCACAGTATATGGTGATTTTGGTGTAGCATGGCACATACCAGGATGAGGGTGAAATGAACAAATGAATGAAACTAGGATGAATGGAGCCGCCTGCCTGTTGCTCGAGTTCCAAGACATTCCGCTTGATCAGTTATTGAAAACTCATATGTTGGAGACCATATCATTGGCCTTATCCCTGCGAGTTATTCCTTATATTATTGAATCATGCGGTCATCATCAGATGGATGTGATTGCATTAGAATAGCGATCATTATGGTCAGCCAGCCAATGCTCCGCCCATTGCACAGTATTGTCTGAGAATAACTGAATGTCTGTAGAATGACGGTTACAATTGGAGGTATAATAAGTTTTCGTTGTGCATGTGATTCTAAGGTAGAGGGTGCGAAACCCACACAGGACCAAAAATCGCACCCTACGAATGAGCCTGGGGTGCCAGAAACCGTGTGTGAAAAGCTGTAATTGCGCAGGAAAAGTGGACTCCTGCCGGCAGAATGGAAATAATTTTTTTTTGGTGTGGTTATTGAATGTGCAACGTGCGGTGCATGGTTTTAGAGTGTGCAATTCATGGTTTTAGGTGTGCAGATGAGGGTGGTTAATTAAGCCAAGATTAATGCTGAGATGGGCGATTACTGGTGGCAGTTACTGTAGGTATGGAACTTAATTGAGTTAGTTCAGTGTCCTTGTTTGCATGGTGAACAATGGCGGCGAAAACTTAATAACATAATCTTGCAAGCTGATTTTGGTTCAGCATCATGTTTATTACGACGCCCAATATGGCCAAACTTAAGGATGGGGTTGGGGAATGCATGCTCAAAGTGGCTCAGCTTGAGAGTGATCTGTCTAAGCTTGAGAGTGATCTGTCTAAACTTGAGGAGTGATCTGTTTAAGCTTACAACGACGGAGAGTGATCTAAGTTATAACGACGTGCATGGGAGAGCCTACAGGTGCATGGGCTCCGTTTGGGAGCAGGTGCTGATGTAAGTACGGGATCTCCAATTGTGGATCCAGCCTTTGACTTCGACGATCTCCTTCTCTCTGCTCCTCAACAACAATCTAGCAGCAGACATCGACATTTACAGCCCAGGTTGCATACTGCAAGAGGACCCTCTGCTGCCTGGAGCAATGACAACTCAATTGGACGTAGACTTTATGGTGACTGTTTGTCTGATCAACAACAGCATGCGGAGGACTTCCCGGTGGCGTGTGCACACGAGTGCAACGACAGCAGTGACGACCAAGACGACCAACACTGCAGCAACGTGCAACAAGTTGGTGGCTGCGGGAGCAGGAAGAATGTGAAGAAAGGCAAACAAGGATGCTGGAGTTCTGAGAACCTGGAGAAAGCGATGAACGCCATCACTGACCACGGCATGAAGATCAGAGAAGCGGCAAGAGCATACGGCATTCCAATGTCGTCACTTCAGGACCACCTCTACGGCAGAACAAAGACGAGACAAAGAGGTAAACAACCAACCTTAAAACCTGATGAAGAAAAAAAGATTGTGGACTACATATTTAAGATGCAAGATCTAGGGCATCCATTGACTCCAGGAGAACTACGTTTAAAAGTAGCATTAGCAACACAGACAAGAAAGACACCATAGAGTGCAACAGGAGTGCCAGGCAAAGGGTGGCTAAAAAGATTTAGGGGTAGACACCCTCAGATTGCAACAAGAAGATCACAAGGATTAGAGATTGCTAGAGCTCGTGCCTTATGCCCGACAACCGCAGAAACACTCTATTGCAATTTAGATTATCTCTACTCAACCTATCACTATCCTCCAAGCCATATTTGGAACTGCGATGAATCTGGGGTTCAGGCAGGGAGAAATGGTGGAGCAACGGTTTTGGCCAAAAGAGGCAGTAGATCTGTCCACTCCATAGAGCCTAATCAACGGGAACACCTATCTGTACTATCATCTATAAACGCAGATGGAGGATGCATTCCTAATTTCTACATTCTAAAAGGCCATTATTTTCTGGAGGATTACATTGCAAAGTGTGAGGAAGGGGCTGTGATGGGAATGCAGCCTAACGCTTGGATGACGAAATGGCTTTTTGAAAGTTGGATTTCACACTTCATACAATGCCTAAAGAAAGGACCAGGTCTAGATCTACAAAACCGACATCTTCTAATTCTCAACGGGCATAATTCCCACGTGACACTAGAGGTGGTTAGGATTTCTATGGAGTCTGGTTTAGATATAGTGGCCCTACCATCTCACACGAGTCATGCATTGCAACCCTTGGACGTCTCATGCTTCAAGCCCTTCAAGACAGCGTTCAGGAGAATCAGAGATGAATGGACTGTCATGAACAAGAACAAGCGCGTGACGAAATCAGAGCTTTGCGAATGGACATCAAAGGCATTGAAATGTGTTTTAACTGAAAAAAACATAAAATCAGGGTTTAAGAAGACGGGTATCTGGCCCTTTGATCGAACCATAGCACTCTCTAGAATGAGCACTGCCGCGGGTTTTGAGGAGGGCCTCTCTGAAAACCTGGACACTGTGGAGCAAGGCGGGGCCACCGGCACAGACAGTAGCCCGATCGGGACAGCCAATCAAGAGGCCCACAGCAGCCGCGGCTCCGATTGTGGACAGAGAGGGCTCGGACCAGGCTACCTCGACGATGACGCCGGCGACGACTCTTCCAGCGATCCAAGTGATCTGCAAGACGAGCGCCTTGACGATGACGCCCCAACAGCTGAAAATTTCAGCAGGGTGCATTACTACGTGGATCTGCCTGATGGTTCCGACGGCGATTATGACGAAATGGAGAGGAATGTGCAAATCGATCCTGGATTGCGCGAGCGGTTACATGAAGAGAACGAAGAAGACATCGGCAGATTTCTCGCCCTCCCCGAGATCATATCAGCAAGAAAACGGAAACGTCAACAGCCATTGCTAGATTTCACAAGATCCAAAATTTTGACCTCTGCAGCATACATAGAAGGATGTAAGCGGTTGCTAGCTCAGAGGGAGGCTAATGCAAACGAGGCAAAAAGGAAAGCTCAAGAACGGGAGGCCACAAAGGAGATCAGGAGAATAGAGAAGGAAAATCGGACCTTGCAAGTGCAGCTGCGGAAAGCCGAAAGAGAAGCCAAACGGGCGGAGCGGGAGCGCCTGCTCACTGAGAAGCGAGCGCAAGGCGGGAGACGGCGTGGGCGCCGCGGCGGAAACGAAATGCCGAACACCACCTCTGCCGAAGCCGATGCCGAACTACAGTCATCGAACTGCAGTCATCAAACTGCAGTCACCGCCTCTGCCGATGCCTTCCCTGCCGTGCGACACCTCCGCAGTGAATCTCCAAGCGCAACAATGCTGGCCTTCACCTTTCTACTTCAATCCTCTTATAGGAATGCCTCAATGCTTCCCTCCTGTCTCTCCGAATTTCACCAATCTTGATAGTAACGGTAACCCTCCTTGGATTTCGCAGCAAAATGTAGGAAGCAGTGGCCAGCTACACGGGACTGGGGAAAGGCATGTGTGGTTCCTGACTCCTGAATTCACGGCACCTGCTAGCTATCTGCGCGCTATAGTACCACAGCAAGGTGGCTCACACCACCTCCGCCATGCAGTTGAAGATAATCGCCAAGTTTAGATCACAGCCTTTTTTTTGTTTTGGAATGCACTTCTCGTGTGTGTCAGCTTTGAAGTGGCAGTGAACAGCTTTTGAAGTGGCAGTGAACAACTTTTGATTCGTGATTGGTAGACTCTCCACGTAGTCTAGGACCGGGTCAAGGCCTCCCTACTTCCAATCTTGATTTATTTGTAACTAAATCAAGACACACTTGATTTTTTTTTTAAATTTTTAACCAGCTTTATTTATACTTTGCACACCTCTGAAAATTGTCTGGACCAATTCAGCAGCTCCTCCCTGTGCATGATGAAATTGTGCGGTTACTGGACCCCCTACCTTAGTTCAAGGATCATATCGTAACCAGTTTGATGCTCAAGGAACCGACTGTTACACAAATTTTACAAAATGACCAATGGGGCGTGTAGTTTCTTTGTTGTCCAGGGGAGAGACTATGAAAACGCTTTTTTTTTCAAAGAGTTACATGGCTGAACAGTGTAAACATGTTGAAAAAGAAAATTGGGGGTAAAATATTAAGGTAGAGACTACGTGGCTAGTATAACATTCAGTAAGGTACGGGTACCAATTTCCGTCAGGCACCAAAAACCGTGCAGTAGCTTGATTTCAGCAGGAGGTACATTATAGCCCCCACCTCAAATTTTGAATGTACTCAACGTGCTCATTTTAGACTGAACAGTTTTTGGTATCCCTACGGCTTCTACTTCCAAAATTCATAACTAATTCAAGATGTATCTAAAATTAATGATTCCAATTGCTTTAGATTCCAGCATACTTTGTACATGTACCAAAATTGATTCCCTGAGCCGCCCTCCAATAAGCTAGCCAAATCTGAAATTTGAATGGTTATTGGGCACATTACCTTAGCATGCACTGTCCTTGCCTTGTTTCTACAATAGATAGTGTGGAATATTCCACATCCAATAGTACTCCATCGGTAACTAAGTGGACAGGTGGAGGCTCAAGGTGATGAGAAAAATGCATGAAGGGAAGGCAATGGGCATGAAGACTACTGAATGTTATAAGCCGCTTATTATTAATATGTTTTGGTTTGTTTGTTGTGAATAAGAGTTGAAGAATCACAACGGTTTTGGCACTTAGGGTAGTTTTTTTTCCCATGCATAGGTAAAAGTTGGCAAAGTCGGTGATTGTTGATGAATCCTTGTGTGACATTGCGCAAGGAGATCCTTGGAATTTAGTTCTATATAAGAAAGAGAGTAACATAGGCATTTAAACCCACTTGAATAAAGAGTTAGTTGGAGTTTTTCTAATATCTATGTCGCGTGGACTTCTATGTAAATAAAGTCTACCTTCACTTTTTTACTCAATTGCATGGGGTTCCAAAAAATGAGTATGACATATGGTTTGAACGTGTGACAAGTGTGCTGCAATCAAGGATAATGTGAAATTTGCAAGGCATGTCAAAATTTTATTTAAAAAGAAAGCCATATTAAATAGGTTTAAATGTAGGTTTCTTTTGTTGTCAAATTTATGCACGTGTCATCTCTATACACCTTATATAAGACCTTGTAATAAAGAACTATAGATTAATAACCAAATAATATATAATTGCCAATGTCAACTAAAACTATTTGCTCTTTGGTTTAGTTTGTGCTTTTACTTTTATAAAATTTAGGAAACATCTTCTATACCACCCCATTTTCCTTCTGTATGTATATATGTAAACACTAATATTGATTTTTGAAAGTATCTAATATTATTTTTATTTCATACATGCCACAAGAAAAAAAGAAGCTATATGTTGTATCAACATTTTACATTATTCTAGTAAAAAATAGATTATTGAACACATATAAAATTCAAATCTAGATAAATTAAAATAACTTTCTTACATTGTTTGATAAAAATAACAATCCATTTATAATTTTCTCGTAATTGTATTCTAGATACTAATCCATAGCAAAAAGTCTACCTCCAATTTACATTACCAAGGGTAACCTATGCTCATGTGGCACAAATAGTAAACCTACCTTCCAATAGGCTCTTTATGCACATAGATTTAAAAGCCTACAAAATTTGTTGTAGGTGAGCCTATATATCAATTATGAGTTTCAAAGGACTTTCCACTTAATTTTCTTTAATAAATATAATTTTGAAGAACAAATTTTGAAAAAAATACCATTCTATAGTATCTTTGTTTCTCTATGAAAGAAAATTGATCTTGCCAATGAAATTTCAACATTTTTCATTCTAAAAACTTTATTTTATTCGTTATGAGTGCTTCTACTTGATGCACTAAAAAAGCTCATAAATTCTTATTTATAGGGACAAGGACTGACCACTATCCATAAAATCGCCAAATGCATGAAGCATGTCCTTTCACTCACAACAACTATACCTTAACCCTTAAAGGTTCAGAGAGCCTTTTTCGACCAGTATTATACACCAATATTCCATTGTATTTGGCATGGTTCCACACCTCCTATGAGTTTAAGATTAGAAGTGAAGTTAAAATTCACGTCAACATGATTTGTAATGAACTATTAGGGGTCTCAGTTTAGAACTTTCTATTTACAACAAATGTCAAATATACACCAACGTATCTACTATCCCATCAACCCTTTCAGGTTAAAAGGGAGCATTTACCTTAACCCCTCAAGGCCCAAGGGGATTCTGTACTATTTGAAGAAACTGAACTTTGACTGCAATTATCTCTTGTACAACAAACTTAAGTGAGAATATGATTTGTACTTCAAAATTTCCCACATCAATATTAACATTGCTATGTATTTTTTCTATATATATCTTATGTATTTTTTGAACAAAACGAGTTTAAAAAATGACCTGATGAACAAGTCAGAGGACACAATATGTCCCCTTGGGCCTTGAGGGGTTAAAGCATGCATATCTACTACAAGTGTGTCATTTCACGCTTTTGGCACTAGATACACGCTTTAAGATAAATGCTCCCTTTTAGGTGTAGTTACCTTAGTTTGAATACGAAAGGAGCTTGCATGGTGACCATCCACGGGAGCACCATCCGCAAATTGCCAAATGCTTGGATGAGTTTTCAGCTGAGCTGGTGGAGTCAGAAAGGTGTGGTGTTGGACAGTTTTGCGAGCCGCTTTGCTGCATGCTCTGTTTTTTGCATTGTTGTTTTGTGTGATGCATTGTTTTCTCCGGCAGCTCTCACTTTGAGCTTTAATTACTGCTAGATCTTCACCTCAGACTTGCTTGCCTATTTCCAGTTGGATGTATCCTCATGATGGGTGCCTGCCTACTTCATACTGTAGTAGATAATACGGTTTTTGGCTTGACCGAAATTCTATCTGTTTTAGTCAAGACTTTGGCCTTATTCTGGCCTAAGGCCAAAGTTGATCAACTTATTTGGGACGCAGTCATTGATCACGGTAGGACGGCTTGGCATCGGACGGAGCTTCTGATCAAGCAGTTCCCCGAGAGGAGGACGTTCTTCATAGATCAATTTGACGTTCTTCATGGATCAATTTGACCATGCTTGGTGCCGTAATCATACCTTTGTTTTTAAATTAGGTATGCAAGTTAGATGGAATCCCCTTAAGTCAAGGGCGGGGGCCTTCAGTTAGGGTTTTTGGTGGTGTTTGGTTCTTCTTCGCTGGTGGCATGCCGCCTGGTTCTTGTGATGTTCTTTTAGTGCAATGAAATGTCCGTCATTTGTTTCAAAAAAAACAAAAGATAGTACGGTTTTTAATTTCAACACATCGATGCATTTCATAAATAAGGAGCTACGCTACGAGGAGATCTGACTGGAATAGAATGGGTGAAGGACAAGAACGCATTTCAGTGGAATCATGGACGGAATAGAATGGGTGAAGGACGAGAATGCATTTAACCCCTAAAGGACTGAGCATTCATGGTTTAAAAAGGACAAATTTAAACGATCATGTTGTGAAAAACATAATTTAAATGGGACCAATTTTTATATCACTAGAATTAGTGAAGAATATCACATATGTTGAATAAAAAAAATGAAAATTTGAACAAATGAAAAATCGACATAAAATATAGTCAAAACTACTGAAAAAACATGAAGCCTCATAGAGGCCTTATGGTCCTTTAGGGGTTAAGTGAAATTATGAACGAAAAATATTTGCTACAATGATGTTTAGCCCAAGAAAATGGGTGTCCCTGCAATGCCTCTTCTCTATGGTCAAAGCCACCAAAGTTGCACGGACGTTCATGTGAAATAGTTCTCGATTGCAAGTTCTATCACTGCCAATGACTTGGAGGGTGTTGCTCTTGAACCTCAAATCACAAATACAAATTCACATGTAAAAATTCATCCCTTTCTTCTTACTGATTGTTGATTGCTCGTCAATTGTCGGAGTCGTAGATTTTACCTCTAACAAGAGACATCAACATCCATGTGACATACTACCCAAACAAACTCTTTATTACCCTATCCGGAAGGCAGGGTCGATATTTAATCAAAGTGCCGGACTGATGTGAATATTCTTTAAAATGATATGAATATTCTTTAAAATTCTATTTTAAATCATAGAAAAAATGTTTTTTTTGAAATATAATTTGTCAAAAATTTGGGCATCTCATAGAAATTTTACTTTTTTGAAAAAAAAATTTGTCAAAAATTTGGGCATCTCTTTTTATAATTATTTTTTGTTGATCCTGCCTTTCGGATACGGTACTAGTTTCCACAAAAAAATCTTTCTTTATTTGTTTCTTCTTACCGATTGTTAGTTACTTGTCAATTGTCAAAATTATAGAGTTTACCTCCTGTATTGGTTATTGATTACTTGTTATTTGTCAAAGTCATACGGTAGTGTCTTGCCTCCAACAAGAAATATCGTCGGTAGCATCCACACTCATGTGACATACTACCCCAATAAATTCTTTATGCACTTGTTTCTTTTTATTGATTATTGTTCACTTGTCACTTGTTGGAGTCAGAGTTTGCCTTCAATAAGAGACACCAACGATAGCACAAACTCTATTATATGTGATACTCTTTATTCATAATGATCTTAATACCAATATTACTTTTCGTCTCTACCAATGCTTTTTTCACGTGTGACAAATGGAACACTAATTCCATTCATGCCATTAGTTGTATCAAACTTTCAAACAATGTGGACTCTGAGAAAACCAGGGAGAGTGTCAAGACACTACAAGGACGTTGCTTTTCAATTGGTAGGTGAGTCAAATGGCGCCACTTCGCACTCATTGTCCAAGTGCTCAAGACTTGGTGAGTGCGATTCGTCACGTAGAACAAGTGTGTATAGTGAACTTTTACATTTGTTTTGAGTGAGAAGCGACGCCTTTGCTAGTAGCAAGAGGCCGTTGCAACCATGTCTTTGAATTCTATTGTCAATGGCCTACAAAAATTCATCTTTTCAGGGGATCTTTTAGCTGTTGCTCATTGATATGCAATGAGCAATGGTCACCACAACATCAATAGGGGTTGTCACACCTCCTTGGAGAATGGAGAATGGAGAATGAGGAAAAAGAGGAGCCAATAGGATAGCTTCTCCATGGAGAAGGTGTGGCACCCCTTTCGTGGTTTGTGGAGATTGAAAATGGAGAATAGAGGTTGTTAGTTGGTTACTCATCCTTCAAGCATGGGCCATTTTCCATTCTCCATTCTCTGAGAATCATTCTTCACCCGTGGAGGAGAAGAATGGAGATTCTCCAATCTCCGAGAATGGGCCCTCCGCCATTCAAGAAGAGTGTGCCACCTCCCCATTCTCCATTCTCTGAGAATGAGAAGAAAGAGGTGTGACAACCCCTAATGATTCAAAAACTTGATTTCACATAATCAAATGATCGTGCACTACTGCAACTCAAACATGTCAGTTAAACTTGGGTCTCCTTGAAGACGTATTGAGCTCGATGCAAGTCAAATTAGATACTGGCAGGTGAACGAATACCTGTTATTAGATAACGGTATGCTTTAGGGGCTTGGCTTTTGACCTCTTTGATAGAAACCAGACGACGGTGGTAGTCTTGTTCACCACTTGTGGCAGCTTTGCTGTGAAAGCTGGTAGAGCTTATCTAAGTTTTACTCGTTATTTTGTAAGAATTTATAGCGTGACCTTAAAACAAACAGTGTCATTCTGCGTTTATTCAACCATGAATGGCAACAAATTTGACTCACACTTTACTTACCCCTGTGAGGAACAAGTTCCATTAAATTGTTGCTTGAGGAATGTTGGTTCCCTTTGAGGTCGTTAAAGGCGGCAGGTTTGGATGGTAGATCATCCGGTGCTGTTGGTTGCTGTGATGCACACCCAACTGCTTCACATTTCGTAACGCCTTCTGGCTTTTCTCGAACTGCTTCTCTTGTTGTGCCACTGCTTCTTGATTTATGGTCACCTTTGCGTTTCTCTTCTTGTTCGGGAATTCTCCGTTTACTATAGGTGCCAGATTCTCTGAGTTGATGTGTCGTAAATTCTCCTTGTGCCTCTTAGTGAGTGATGTTACATGAGTGTTGAGCACTTTACAAGAGCGCTCCAGTAAGCGCAACATTCCCGACCTGAAGAACGAGCTCGGCATCTACAAACACCCCATGAAAATAAGATTGTCAATCACAGAGTTCTGAATCTCCATTCCAAACTAAAGATACTATGGAAAATTTCTGAGAGCATCGCCCCCGTAATTCCTGTATCTGTATATGGAAAGGGATGAAGCTGTCCCTGATTTCCAGACACAGTAGTTGGGGCTGCATCGGTCAATCCTGGAAAAGTGAAACTGGAAACCGCATGCGGGCAACCAACAACTGATCTCTCTGCCTTTGGAAGATCATCGCCACAATCAACATTGTGGGCCAGGTGCACGCCCGCAGAGGTGAAAATCAAGTGCAAGAAGTGAAGAATCCTAGAAAGAAGAGCAATGCGGATAGAAAGTTTGAATCTTGGAAAACCAACCAAGTTTGCAAGATTCGGGAACCACTCCTGAAATATTTTTCCGTTACAACATTCCAGTGCGAAGGTTTTTTGTTTTTGCCATTACAACACTCCGGTGCGAAGGTTTTTTGTGGAAAACATCCTTTCCCAAATACAGGAACCACGCGGGTGGGGATGCTCTAAGCTTTCAAACCATTGTTGAGTGGGTAATTCCTGCCGTTAAACCCCTGACTACTTATATCACTTGCAGGATTACGTAGATAGTTTAAGAAGGGAAGCAATAAGATTTAGAACCTGGTTCAATTTGGTGACTGCCTGTTGAGCAATTGCGCCTTCAGATGGGCCAATCAATTGGTCAAGTCCATCTGCAATTACAACACTCGAGAGATACAGATTCGCTCGGATAAAAACCAAAATCATAGCATTAGCTGGGTAAACGAAACAGGATTCATTTGCGTTAATTAACAGTATTTAACCCCTAACTGCCCAAGCAGGCGTTTTTGGCCTGATGTACAGATTTCATCCGTATTTTCTCATCCGTCATACACTTTTTGTGGTGTGATTTTTTTACTGAATTTTTTATGGGAAGTTAGTTTCATGTATGTGTCATTCGATCGAAAAGTAAATAATTTTTGAAAAAATTATGCCTCATTTTGTGTTGTAGTGTTTCACCGAAAATCTTGAAGATTTTGGTCTAAAAGTGTTCTTGAAAAAAAAAACTATTAAAATCAAGCATCCAAAAAATCTCCAAAAATCACTACACCTAAAGTACTACACTATAACCCATCACAACAAATTTCATCCACATATTGTCAATATCTTATTTGTAATTGAATTACAAAATAATTTTTTATTTTATGTTTCAAAATTTATAAAAAAAGATTAGTGATAGCAGTCATAGATCTAACCGTATAGATAGAATCTAAAATTAAAAATGTATAACTTTTATTCATACATCAAGTTCTAAATATTCATATTAATTGCATTTTATAATGCATCTTTGCAAAACTGCCTAAACTGGACATAGGTGAGGACGTTTAGGGGTTAAAAGGAGTCAAATTAACCTTTGAGATTGAGAAGAGTGGTGGTCATTTGGTTGACAAAATTATTCCACTCCACGAGCTCCTTCTTGTCGTCAGGAAGTGAGTCAACCTTGGGCATCAACGGACGCAGACACGGCATGCGTGCGTGCTCCTCCAACCAAGCAGCCTTGGCAACTCTGGTCCTGTTCCGCTTCTGCTCCTGAACCTCATTCAACAGCTTACACCGATGATGACACCGAATTACGGGCGATCTCTTCCCCTGACTGTCACCTCTACAGTTATATATCGTCGAAGGCCACGGTGACCTTGACGGAGATTGCGAGGCGGAGAAATTCCTGTAGCAGTTGTGATGTCCGTAATCTCTGTAGAAATCCTGGTGGTTGTTGTAGTCTCGTGGGTAACCCGGACGGTGGGAATTGTAGCCGGCGCTCTGCGCCCTTCTGGGTCCTTCATACGGTGCATGTCTCCGCCCTAAACCTTCCGGAGCTTCATGCAGTGTCGTGTTATCCCAGATGGGATGCTCCCGTGGTGGCTCAAGAGTCCCGAACCTGCCATGATCAAGTCTGGATGAGTTTGTTGACATAGATTCATTCAGTTCTGTTCATAAAAAGTTGAGTCACTTGTTACTCAAAGCATTACAAAATGAGAGTTACCTGGTATCGAAGTCTTGCTCCCGGGAGGGACTTAAGTGCCTTTGATCAACGAAAGTGGTCTTCTCCGGCCATACTGACCTTTGGGGGCTGACTCTTGCAGAGCTCGAGGTAGGTCTTTCCTTTCCTGGTGCCAAAATGCATCTCCTGTTATGGTCATTGAAAACCGACACGTCCTCGTTTTCATGGTGCACACACGGCGAGCAGTGGAACCTACGATCATGGTCAAAAATCATTTAGTCTTGCAGAAATCCAAAAGATGTAAAGCCTAAGACGCATTTCCTCAAGTTCAAAAATTCCCGAAGTACGTCCAAATATGTTGCACATACCTCTTCTGCCTGCCACTGGGTCCCCAGTGATCAGCTGGTGTTCTGGAAACGGACGTTCCGGAGCAAGAAGGGCTGATGTTCGGGCGAGGACTGGTGGTGTTAACTTTCGGAGGAGTCTTGTTGTTCCGTCTGGAAGGAGTGTTGTTGCGTAAGTTCCCTCCTCCTGCATGAGTTTTGTTGGAGCTGTTTTGAGGGCTCAGGTTACGTGATCCTGCAGTTCCGTCTCTTGGAGTGGTGGCGTGTTGGCTTGCCATCACGGTGGCTTTTGACGGCACGCTCGACCTCGATGACGATGTGAATCTCGAACGATTTGCGGGAGTGTTTGACCGGGATTTCGTGGAGTTGCACATGACGGGGTCCAACGATTCGGGATCCATCCAGAACGGAGACTGAGCATCCAGAAGACAAAAATCAGTACGACTCCATAGTACTAATCCCAAAGGAAAGACAAGAAGCAGCAGCAGTTGAATGTGTGGATATAGCCACCTGGTATGTGGAAAATGTGGTGTAGTGTTCTCCATTCTCTAAAACTCCCAATAAACCTTCATCTGCGTTGCCACGAATGTCGACCAGGCGCAAGATGTGCAACTCCTTCATCACATCCAACAATGGCTTGGCTCCTGCTCGAGTCATCTGGTTGCACCTCAAGTTCAGAGCTTCCCCGGCCAGGCAACAACAACAACCCATTCTTTCACTAGTCAGAAACTCTCTTCAGCTAAACCCCGTATCTTTCAACAACCAAGAGAAAATCTGTACAGTTTCATCCTTGACCAACTGCAAGCCATGATGTTTATGCGTGTACAATACGGAGTAATCGTGCAGAAATTGTTTTAGCTTAAGCTGTCCAGCTAACATGTTGGAATACTCCATCACGCACTAGTCCGTTATTGCTTGTTCACATTCCCATGTAATGCAATTAATTGCATGTCCAGATGCATGCTTACCACGAAGAGGGGGTTTCTTGTACAGAAGAGGGCAGAGCTCCTCGGAAAGGGCGTCCGTGAAGGAGTTGTGCGAGAGGTCAAGACCAACCAAGCCAGCGGGAACAGGCTTAGTGGGCTTAATGCCGCTTCCATGGCGGTTGCTGCCCACTGTCAGTGGTTTCCGCAGGGTGGTCTGCCAGTCCACTTCAGTTATTTGGGTTATAAGATTATCCTGTTCCACACATTCTTGTCTATAGTTGTGCCAGAATGCGTATCTTAACAGCTTTCGAAATGGTATATATTACACACTCAAAGTAGTTATAGGTAAATTTTGGTCCAAGTTAGATAGCTAACCCCAGGATCTGGAGCGGGTGACCATTTTCCTATCAGAATTACGTTCTGTCTCCACTGTTGTCCATATTTCGGTGCTCGGTGTTCCGCTGGCGGTGTCTTTTTGGTGTTATGTGGCACAGACCGCGCATTTGGGTCCTCTCCCTGTACTCCACCCATCCCTGTGTTCGGTAAGTCTTTCAGGGGAATAAAAATTAGTACTCAAATCAACATATCTTATCGGCTGTGAGTTTGACGAGATTTCCCAAGAGCTGTACATACTGACCTTTACAATGGTGGTGATTATGGAAGCCGATACATCCGTCAGTGCACATCCTGATAAATTCAAGGTCTGCAAGGACTGGCAATGTTGGAGACACGAAGACTGCAAAGATCCGGACACTTCGTAAGCCGGCAGAAAACATAAAGAAACATAACCTGTAGCTATTGAAGAAATCTCCTCTGAGCAATCAATCCCAACAGATTGCTGCCATTGGATTATATAACGAAAACTATGAAAAAGATTGAGTGTGCATTATACCAGTACTTGAAGTGTGACATCTCCAAGTCCGCTGTTAGCGAATGAGAGGTGTCGAAGTGTTGTGCTGGAACCTGAAACAACCAGCCATTTATAGGTGTCGGTAGTGAAGGGAGAAAAAACTGAAATAGCCTACTGTTCATATCGTGTCAATGTGCTAGTCCGTGACTTCCCTTAGGATCCTCAAACATTTTGAATCAAGAGATTAGAGTTATCCTTAAAGTCACCTTGTGTTTGAATTAGATACGGTGAATTTTGCATTAATGTACTCTTATTTGTTCACCCCAAATAGTTAAAAAGCAGGGAAGAGCTTGGTGGCCTATCATTGTTAGGTGTGTAAGAGCTTGGTGGTCTTCAAACTCTTGGAAAACTAGTTTAGCCGTCTTTCTTGACGGCTAAACTAGTTTCCCTTGAGTTTAAAAACCACCAAGCTCTTACACACCTAATAATGATAGACCACCAAGCTTTTTCATGCTTTTTAACTATTTGAGGTGAACAAATAAGAGTTCATTAAAGCAAAATTCACGGTATCTTATTCAAATACAAGGTGACTTTAAGGATAACTCTATTACATAATAGAGTTATTTGTAAAGGCATCCAGTCTTTTGTCCTCCTTTTTTCATGGACCAGAGCTGGTACCAAAGCTGGTCGTCATCAATCTGACACCACTCCTCCTCACGGTCCCACCCCACTACCCAATTCTTCTCCCTCCCTCCAAATTTTTATGAATAAAAATTTCAATCTATCCAGTGTTCTATTCTGGGTCTACAATGAGATCATGCCGATCCTGTCCTTTCCAAATTACAGGTCAAAAAACTCAGGTTTTGAGGGACTTTACAAATAACTCTAATACCTTTCGAGTTCTACACATGTTTGCAGGACGATGAAATAAAGGTCACAATTCACTTAAGGGCACAAGTGTGTACGTATAGCAGGGCACAAGGTGTTGATGTCACGTAGTCCCAAGCATACTCCCAATTCCAGATTCTGCATCCATCCTTCAATGGCATGTGCAAGTGCCCTATCGCACGAACACCAAGATTGTGAGAACACAAAGCTCAAAGCTAAGACCCCAAGTATAAGTCGCACGTTTGCTAGCTTAGAAGAGTAAGGCATAGACACTAAGCTGCAGGAACATGAAAACGAGAAAACAACTTTCCTAATTCGGCAAAAAGGAACTATGAATGCAAATGGGCGCCACAGAGAAGGACCTGGTGACTACAAACAGAGTATCTGTACATCTTTGATCCGCACTGCCGAAATGCTGAGAAACTGTCACCCATGAAGATGACATTCATTGTCAAACAGAGTCCTATTAACTAATACTACTCATCACACAGAAAATGAGCGACTGAATATTGGAGGCTTACCAAATAGCTGGTCTTCCGGACGAGCAGACAAGCGCAAGGTAGTGATGCCTGGATACTTGAGCTGCTTGGCCAATCGAAGGAGATCCTGGAGTGACAGTTCAACCAAGTTTCTCTGCACAATGACCTCCACATTGTGATTCAAAAACTAAGGGCAAGAAACTCAATCCCTATAACCTCCACATCTGCATTCTGATGAGCTCTAACGCACAAGACGAGCAACATCCAAGATTTTTGCCATCACGAAAGGGCGGAACAAGACAGTGCTGTTTGACCTGAATTCTTGTTGTATGAGGAGAAACATGATCTGCGGGAGTGTGGCTTGTAGTCTTCTTGAATATCGGACAGTCAATTCCATGACTTGTGCACGCCTGGTGGTGAGAAGTTTCACGATCCATCACCATGGCTGCCACACTCCCACCTCACGTGCCGCTTGCACACGCAGCTTCAAATGCGAAGGCAGGGCCACAAAAGGCTAAAAAAAGAATCGGCAGACACATGTTTTGGAAAGTAGGTAAATGTCACAAGTGTAGATTCGATCTATTTGCACCGAAAAAAGCTTGCCAATTCCTCAAGCACCAAGCTCTGAAGTAGAGAATCACACTAATCGCAAACTATACCAGATTTTGCCTTAAACTATCTGCCAGTCCGTGTGCTCTTTGTCAATTCTTGGCCATAAACACAAGCATAAACTTCTTATACTGATTCAAGATGATCTGATTCTCTTCTTTCTTCCACACATTTCCTCTCGAGTTCAAGACATCAATAGCTCCCGACAGTACTAGCTTCCAGATTGACACTTGTCCAAATCATATGATCCTCTTCTTTTTTGTACGTAGTCATGTTCAATTCCGGTGAGTCCGTTTCATGAATTTTAATGCAAGAGGGAGAGAAATAGGGATTCATAGCGTACCACCTCGTTTGCTGGCTGGCTGGCTGCTCCATTGAAAGGGCAACTGTGTGAATGCAATCAAAAGGTGGACAAGAAGCATCAGCGATCGAAGAGCGGGCGGGCGGGCGAGAGGTGGGAGTTGGCTGCATGCATGCCGGGAGATTGCAAGGGGGGAGTAGAGCGGGAGTTTGGGATTCAAAGAGAGACTGAGAGGACGCGCCACAGCCGAAGCCTAACAGAAAAACAATCTCAACCGACGGCGACGACGACAATTGCCATCGCTCCATAGCCAGTCACCAGCTTCTGTCGGTTTAGGGTTGTGTCCAATCGTCTTGTCCGTTTCCATTGCAGGCAATCCCAGTCGCTCACGTTTCGATCACCTAACCTCCAATAGCGAGATTTCGATAACCTAACCCCGCACATGGCTGTCAAGAGCGGTCAAATGGTCACTTAACAGTCGATTTAGGAGCGGTTTGGGAACCTGTGGCCGCGCACATCGGTTTCAAAATTTCCGGAGCTTGCACGGACTTTCAGGAGCTTGTCATTAGCGTTGCTTGTCGTTGAGAAGCGGTTTCCAAGCAGCTCGGATAATGGTCCTTTAGGAAGAAAGTTGTCGAAACCACGAAGACCGAGGCCAGCAGTTATCTGCTTCGTCCTGAGCTTTGATCGAGTTTTACCCTAAGTTGCGGGAGAATTTTCTGTGGGATTGTCGAGCCTCTTAGGAATTGGAGGGTTGGCGAAACGAAATTAGGGTTTACAGGAGGATGTGCGAGGAAAGAGAGGAGTAGTGTGTTATACATTACAGTAGTCGAGTGGCAGAACCATGGATTTGCGCAAAGGATTTGGAGGAGAGATTCGGGCAAGTTGCGGGAGTGGAGTTCATGGACGCGGCGGGTGAACGAAGGCTCCAGTTGCAGAGTTGTGTTGCAGAGCGCGCTTGTGGCGTCGTAAAAATCCAGGATGCGGCACGGAGGAGTGGAGGAGTTGCTGTATATTGCCGTGGTGGTGCAATCGGGAATGGAGGTGGGCGGAGGAGTCGCAATTAGGGTTTGGGAGGCTGGGAGCGAGAAGAATTTGTTGGCGGAGACGGAGTGGCTGGGATGTGGAGAATGTGAGTGATCCTTCCGAGTTTGTATAGGTATGAATCAAATTCTTGAGCAGTTGTTTCTTTCTTTGCAGCATCAGCACCCTTAGAGCGTCTCTACCCTTGCGCAGAAACCGAGGCTGGAAAGGGCTTTCACAAGCTCCAAGTATCCCTATCAAAATGCAGCAAAATGCAGCAGCAGGTGACGGCTGGCGGGGCAAGTTGATAAATCCACGTTTGACGGTTGACGAGGCATGTCCATGAATCCAGGGCTCTCCATTAATTCGTGATCAATGTCCCGTCATTTCTGGCCTACAGATCTACTCTCCATTCCCAAAAGTGCCACGATTCACGGAATCTCAAGTGGATGAGGCCAAAAAAAACCCGGAATACGGGTACACTAAGAGCAATGCTTACTCGCGAAGATAGTGAGTGCAAAAGAAAGTTTGAAGAGCCCTAGCAATCAAGGTCGCATTTATGGAGAGGAGTGGGTGGCCACTCACTAATCACCACACATACTATCTATTAGAGCATCTCTACCCTGCCTCGCTATATGTCCCACACCTTTCCATAAATGCGGCCTTGATTACTAGGGCTCTTCAAATTTTCCTTTGCACTTACTATCCTCGCGGGTGAGCATTGCTCCTAGTGCGCTCGTATTCTGGGTTTTTTTGGCCTCATTCACTTGAGATTCCGTGAATCGTGGCGCTTTTGGGAATGGGGAGTGTATCTGTGGATCAAAGATGACGGGACATTGATCATGAATCGATGGAGAGCTCTGGATTCATGGATATGCCTTGTCAACCGTCAAGCATGGATTTATCAACATGCCCCGCCATCCGTCAAGCCTGGATTTATCAACTTGCCTCGTCAATCGTCAAACATGGATTTATCAACTTGCCCCGCCAATCGTCACTTGTTGCATTTTGACAGTATTTCTGACACCTTTTGATATGGAGAGCCAGGAAGCAAACAAAGGTGGGGGACTGTTGCGTTAAATTTTTTCAATGTACACTTGGAGCCCGTGAAAGCCCTTTCCTAGAGCCTCCGTTTCTGTTCAAGGGTGGAGATGCTCTTAGAATTTTGAGTTGTTGCTCAAGCCATTTTGCCTTGAAGATGATTTTAATTGACTTCAACACAACACAGTAAATTTTTATCAAAGGTGCAAGAACTAAGGATATAATTATTTTATTGATCAATGCCCATCTCTCTTTTTGATTTCCATCTAAGCTGGAGAAGGGGGAGTTCTCTCACAGAATGTTTAAGTTTTAGGGCACATCACATGATTCGTGATCTTCAAGACTTCTTCTGAACTTTCCAATATACCCAAACCTCCTTAACTGTACACATAATTGCATCAAAATTTTGGGAACAATTATTATCAGCTAAAGCTCTTCTTGTATTTGTACTATTGCACATCACTGGAGGTTGCAATACAAATGATATAATGTGCGGGAATTAGGTTTGGAAAGGGCTGAGGTTTTAGAAGCTAGGGCTTTAGTGGAGAGGGTCTTAGCAGCATCAACACCCTTGCAAAGAACAAGACAGATTACTCACTAATCACCACACATACTATCTATTAGACTTTTGAGTCTTTCTTTTGGATTTCCATCTAAGCTGGAGAAGGGTGACTTCTCTCACAGATTGTTAAGTTTTAGGGCAGATCACAGGTTTCGTGATCTTCAAGACTTTTTCTGAACTTTCCATTTCACCCAAACCTCCTTAATCGTACACATGAAACCCTTTTTTCCTGTTTCAAACGAGTCCTTCTGATCTCAAAATGGCGGTCGCTGAGTTCATTTTCTGATCTTTGCATTTTTTTCCCCTTTGATGGATTGCTACAATTGATTAGTTCTTACATGCTATTGAATGGTTTGTTGGTGGATACAGAAATCAAAGGTGGGTTGGTGTGATTATCAAGAGCAGAAGCAGGGAGCCGATGCTCTGAAGGTATTAATATGCTCTGCATCTGAGCCCTATCGCTTCATTTTTCATTTTTCTTTACACGAACTTTTAAGATTTTAATACTGTATACGGTAATAGTAGAACTACTTGATTAGATGAAGTTGTATATCATCACCTTATCACTTTTGTAATTTGAATTTCAAAAGGAAAAGAAAAACGGATGTTATAAACACACATTATTGTGAAGAACAGAACATAGGTTTTTAAAAATAATCAATTTGATGGATAAAAACCTTAATGCACATGAAACTCTAGTCTTTTCATACTAGCAGGGACTAAGGTAGTGGGACCAATTCCCGACTGAATTTCAGGTTTGCATACTTAGACTTGTGAAAGAAAAATTTTATAATTTTTGGATGCTCTGCAAAGCTATTGCAAAGGCATCCCCAAAAAAAAACATTTTTTGAGCATTTCTACAATTTTCTATGATTTTTTAAGTCTGAAAGCTTAGAGTGACCATTAACCGCTCATAGAGTCATGGTTTTCATGAGAGGTTGGATTCTGAAATTAGAGTGCTTCTACACCAATCAGAAGCTCTTGATTTTGCCAAACATGGACGAAATTAGAACACTCTTGGACACTATCTGAAACAATGCTGGGTGGTTTCTGACACCCATCCCCCAACCAGTAGGGGTCGGAAATACAACCCGGTTGGAAATATGACCCTCTACCTTAGATGCCCTAATTTCTTTTTTGCCTTGCGCTTTCATTTGCAAGATCACTATAGAGCTATGCATCTGCCATTGTCAGTATGTATGAACTTCTTGTGCAATTTCAAATTGGGAGTTTGTGGAACACTGTTGAAGGGGCAGTATACAACTCTGTTTTCGTTCAAAGATCAGTGGCTCTAGAGTATTAATCCCATACTAAAACCTTGGATTCCCATCAAATTCAAAATTGTTATGCGACTCTTGGCATTTTAAGGGCTGCTTTACATGATGGGCCAAGGCCAATTTGGAGCGTGAATCCTTGTATGTGAAATCAACCCCAAGGTCTTTGCATGGAGTCAAAGCCATTTTTTGAAATTCATATTCTAATGGGCTGAAATTATATTCTAATGCACTAAAGACAAAATCTGACACGTTCTAAATGGAAGAGAATTGGGTTGACAAAAATGGAATCCCAATTCACTTCCCTTGGGGCCATGTCATAGCTCCCTCTCTTCTTGGCGTGAGTCATTACTTGTGAATTGGCTTTGGCCTTGGCTCGTCATATAAAGTGGTTATAGGTTTATTGCAGATGTACTATAGTATGTCACCTGGGTATGTCATCTGGGAATTAGATTTTTTTTGTCAAATTAAAAAAAATTACCATCATGAAACCAAAATCAAACTCCCTGCATTATATCTTCAAAAGATAATAAAGACAACACAATGAGAAAAAAAAACCGTAGGCTAACACGGCGTAGTCCACCGCAGAATTCTATTAAGGGGACCAATAATAATTTATCGACATTTCACACTATATAAATATTTACCATTACTCCAAAAAACATAATATAATTTCATTTTATTTATTTCTTACAAAAATAGTCATACAATCTTATTTTATTTTTGCCACACTGTCTTTTTTTTTACCACAAGAGAATTTTTACAAAGTAAGTCACTTTAAATCGTTAGTCCCTTAAACCTCTATTCAGTATGGAATAGGGGTACTGTGGTAATGTGGTACTTGAAGAGTTGACTTACTTCCCAAATTAGGAAATTCTTCTTTGACATTGATACAGCGAACTGAGCGAAGAATCTAAATAGACGGTCAACGCCGACACCGAAATTGTAAAACAATATTGAATTTAAATACTATTTTAATCACGGCGGTGTGCAATAATTAGAGATGTGGGCTGTCAGACCGTGTGGCCCAATGGACAAGGCGCCTGCCTACGGAGCAGGAGACTCTGGGTTCGATCCCCAGCATGGTCGTTAAGGTCGAGGCACCTAAAGCCGACCAGGTACCTAAAACCGATGAGGCCTAATTTCTAGATTTTGAAAGGGAAGATGTACCTCATTTGTACATTAGAGCATGTGATCGGTTTTGGGTTCTGAAGTACTTTTCACTTTGAAAAATTGTGATCAGTTTTAGGTGCCTCGACCTTAACTCTCACGCCTTCGTCGTTGCGTGGTTTTTTTTTTCTCGAATTTTTTACATGATTTCTGTCTTGCGGTAGTGGTGCATATTAGAGTTATCCGTAAAGTGCTCTACAGTTGGGTGAGTGGACCACAGTTTGTGAAAAGAGAGGTTGACAACACAATAAAAGTAGACATGTCAGATGCTGTAAATAAACTAGAGGTCTGAAGTTTCAAGGCACCAAAAACAGTGCTCAAAAACTTCCCAACCTCAGTTTCTATTCTCGTGGATGCTCTTACACATGGGCTTCCTTGGCTTGACACGTATCTACATGGAGTGGGTCTTCCTTGGATCTATTTAACTGAAATAGAAAAACCAATAACTGACAGCCCCACCAATCAGAGTTCGGGCCAATTTTTGTATCCCAAGGAATTTGCTAAACTGAGGTTCTGAACCCCCATAAGTTTGCGGAAAACTCTATTTCTGTTTGAATTTCAGGTTTGCATATTTAGGCCTCTGAAAGAAGAAGTTTATATTTTTTAGATGCTCCGCAAAGTTAGTGCAAAGGCATCCAAAAAAAAACACATTTTTTGAGCATTTCTACAATTTTCTATGAATTTTTAAGCCTGAAAGCATAGAGTGGCCATTAACCCCTAAATGACAGAGAAGGTAAGCGCAAAACCTAAATGTGTTATAAAATGTTGCTACTACAACTTCGATGAAGTTTGGTCCAAAAGAGAAAATGAGAAGCACAATGTTTAGTAATTATCCGTACGGTCAAACTTTCAAAAAATGTTTTAGATACTCATTAAACGAATTCTGAAGCATTTATCGTTGAATATTCACCAAAATTACAAATTTTATTTTTAGAATTTGAAATTTGGTATGATTGGTTGAAACCAAACATTCTATTCTAAAGTTCAAAAAAGCAAAATTTTAGAAAGAGGGAACATTATTACTTTCCCAAAATAGTAAGTTTTGTAACACTAGGACAATGTTGAGGTGTTTGTCTTTGAAAATTTCTTCTTGATGGAGTTTAACTCGGATTGATATGATTCAAATTGGGTTGGAAAGTAGATTTGATTTCCTATTTGAAATTATTTTTTATTTTTTAAAAAAGTTTTTTTTTTCATCTCGGGCAGCCCGTAAAAAAATGGCAGCGACCATAAAATGGTCGTTCGGTCACTTAGGGGTTAACCGCCTGTGGTCCTGGCTTTCATAAGAGATTGGATTCTAAAAATAGTACGCTTATTGCACCAATCAGAGGCACTCAACTTTCCAAGCCATAAATGCAATTAGAAGTTTCTAAGAACTTTTTATGTCTAAGATATAATTTTGACTTCATTTTTTTTAGCGACTGCAATTTTAAGAATTTTAGAGCGTGTAATATATTGTTGGAGAGGTAGTTTCAAAACCTTCCAACGGTATATTATAAGATCTTTAATTCCTAAAATTGCAGTTGCTAAGCCAAAAAAACAAAATTGGAGCCGTTTAGTGACCGTAGATTAGGCTGGTCAAAAGAACCACATCCAATTTCAGCCGCATGAGCATCAAAAAAGTTGACGAGCAAATGTCCAACGTCCAAAATAAAAACTTTCCCTACTTTGTAGAATGGGTCTTGAACAACATAAAATCCAACTTCTGTGATATCTCCCCCAAGGACCTAATTATGTCCGCAACCTTCATGAGAAATTCTATGGCAATTCATGAGATGTTCAAGCGCATGAGTAAGCCGTTCACTGTTGTAGTTTGAAGGAAAGCTTTCTTACATTGGTACACTGGTAAAGGCGTGGACAAAATGGAGTTCACGAAGGCTGAGAGTAATATGAACGATCTGATATGAGAGTAATATGAACGATCTGGTATCCGAGTATTAGCAACATTACGATGCTCGGTTGATAAGGAAGGCAAGTTTGAATTTAGCGAGGAATCAAAATAATCACATTATCACGTTTTTTATTAGGTCAAGTAAATTTGGTGTGATGGAGCATAAGCTTTCACTCTCTTGGTTATTGAACAATCCTACATGAATTGTAAAACAATTCACGTGTGTATGTCTTTGCGTTTCCTTGTTTTCATTCACTCAATCATTCTTACATAATAGAAAAAGAAATTTGAAGTCAAACAAGAGGCTAAGCATTTCTATCTTTGCCAATTATATATGAAAATTAATGTGAAACGGTTCAAACAATTGTTGCATATTCATGTGTGTACATGCATTCCCCTACAACTTAGTCTTCTTTCAATCAATCACTCTTGCTATTTGGGTGTTTTTGCACTAGGGATCAATAGTTCTCAACAAAAAAAAATCTAATGGTGTAAAGTAGTTTTATTAATGATCTAATGTAATAAATAGGGAAAATAATTAAAAAACTAACATAGTAATAATGGAATCTTTTTGAAAACTTTTTGAATCTTTTCAAAAAAATTATATTATTTTAGAATATTCTCGTTGATGTCATTTAATCTGCTTGCAAATTATGTCAAATGCCTATTCCAGCCATAGATAAGCTTTGTTTTAACTCCTAAAGGTCCTCACCTCTTTTGCAAAAGTCAAAGCACTATAATTTGCATACTTTAAAATATCACATTGAATGATTTATAATTTTTCATAGATAATCATCGACATTATGAAGGTATGACAAAATTTTCAACATGATTGGAAGATATTTTGAATATTTACAAATTTTATTATGTAAACAAGGGGAAAATTCAAAATAAATATGTTTTTGTCAAATTTAATATCAAAAATTATATTTAAGGTAGATAAAAATTATATTTACATGTAGTAAAAAATTGAAGGTGAAGAAATTAAAAGAGACTTATGATTGAAGCATCTTTAGAAAGCCCTTTGTATTTTGGACACTCAAAATTCAAAGTTCTCAACGGTGGAAAAGCTTCAAATGAAGTTTATTCTCCAATCCCAACGGTCAAAGATGTATCATAACTTAACTTAAACATCTAATGAAAACACCAACTACAATAAAGCTAAGACATTTGATTTTTGGGGCCTTTGACAAAAAATCAAGCATATTTGGGTTGATTGGTCCTTTAGGGGTTAATCAGCTAACTAAGCTCACAAGCATTTTTTTTGGGAAACTTGTCATTTTAAGGGGCGTATAATGTAAAGGAACTAAAATTGCCACCATAAACCTCAAATATGTTCATAGAATCTGTTCATAGAATCTTATAGAATGTTTTTTGAATATGATGCCTTTATGTTATTGGAATTGAGGAAAATTATTGCCATCACTGTATCTTCAATGATACGTATAAATTAAGGCCGCAATAACGTATTTATTCTACAATGTCACCAAAATGCAATGTATTACATTTTTGTCCAAATACTATTTAATATTATTTTTGAAATTATTAATATACATGTAATACTAGTATATCTTTTCATTGTGGTTAACTTTTTGCCAAAAAACTAAAATTAAGGACCAACAGAAAATGTTTACCATTACATTTTGTTCACACTACACATTTTGGACGCCCTACAATGAAAACATCCATCTAATATCATGGTGGAGAGCCTTGGCATAGAGCAAGAGAAATTTGGAGATGACCTAGAGGCATTGTATAATTTACAAGGTTGAGAGTCTGGTGCAAAAACTTAACTGACATGTTGCTTTAATTGTGATGGTGGTTTGTTCAATAGCATAGTTCCTCAAAATGTGGTCTTAATCTTGGCCTTGCATGCGCCATTTACCTCACATTAGTTTTCATGTAACTCTTTTCCATAGAATATGGCATATGAGTGAAAAATATGTGACAATAGCTATCGACGTAGAGAACTTGGAAGGAGATCGATGCCTCATGTGGCATATTTTTACAATTGCGATGATAGATGCTAACCTTGTTGACCTCCTCTAACATCATATATTTCTCAAAGATCGAAGCACAAAAACTTCTACAACTACGAAAGGTTGATTGTATCTACAGTGCTAATCATTGTACCGATTGAGTTGACTCCATGGTCGTTGCAACACATGAAAATGCTCCAATCTGCATACAAAAGCTCTTACCATGTTGTTGATGGACACTAACCAATGTTAGTTTGTAACCTAGATCACACTCGTAGGTTAAGCTTTCACTAGTTGCATGGAAGACATGGCAATGGAGCCCTAACCTATCCCTAATTTGGACATTGTCGTTGCAGATTGAAAATTGCATTTCATCTCTTTTGATCTCCACGGCATTTCAATCACATTGTTTTCTACTACATTGTCTATCAAAATTTGTCATGCTAGGGTTTGAATAATCAACAGGCTCTACAATACTAGTTCTCCGAATGCGAAAGATTTAATTTGGTATAGAGTAGAATTTAGAGAGCGAGATAGAGAACATACATTTGGTAGAGTTCTATGATGGAGGGATTGGTGATGCGAATTCGCTTGCAATTAAAAAGATCCTATATCTTCTCGCCTTCTCGTGTACGCATCAAGTATGACGGTACCTAGTGGCATTGACTGCATTGGAGATCATCATCATTCAATCAATTGGATTGTTTTAAAAGCTCGAGATGACAACGATATTCTTCTCATTACTTTTTTTGATCGAATTCCTAATAGTTCAACGAACAAGACATGCAACCGTCATTGTTGTGGTAACACAAAGCGGAACTCTTGTTCTATCTCTTTCTTAATAATGTAACTTAGAATTAGATATGTCGCGACCTCCACTTCTTTTTTTGATACAAGATGGCTATGATTTTATCTGCTTCTTTTACCATTAAGCGTCCGGGGAATCTGAAGTTGGCCTTCTCTCGCCAGGTTGAATTACAAGTTTTAGGTCAAGATGCCACCAAACTTGAAGGCAAAGTTAGCCAACACTGCAGGAATCCGGAAGATTTGTCATGGAGAATGTCGGACTTCAAATTCACGGAAACCTTGTCCAAAACATGATTTTGATGACACGACGACGAATGACGAAGAGGACGAGGTTGACGCCGACCACGAGTTGGATGTCTATGAGATAGGTTTGTTAACTTTTCCTTTGGCATTTTCAATGATGCGGAATTTTCTCATTGATTTTTTCTCCAATTAATTTGATTATGTCATTTTTGCGTTTGTTCTTCTTGTTGATTTGTAGGTCAATAATGTTATCCCCTCTTTGTGATGGTGTGGTAAATGTGTCTTCAAACCTCATGTTTGTATTTGCACTCTCCAATTCCATTATCCAATTTGTTTTGAGAATATTAATTGTGACAGTGCGACGGTGGCATCAGTCATCATGGCAACCAAGTGTGGCAGTGCGTCGACGTTTCCTTCTTCAACTTGCTGTAGCTCTCCATTCCTACGGCAGCTCTGCATCTCGAACAGAGTATTTGATTGACAAAGCTTCTCATCGGCTAGACGTTGAGACTAACATCGCAGTTTTTCCGTCATTAATTTTGTTGTCCTTTCCTGGGAAAGCAGAATCAAATCCAAGTGATGTTAAGATTTCCGATCCAAGTACTCGAAAAAAGGAAAGAAGGGGTACACACAAAAGGAACCACGTCAATTTTTTAAGTAGGTATTGGACTACACCTCTTGATCACTATTCGTGAAACACCACTAATTCAAAGAAATTAATCCTTCACTCAATTGCTGAGATTTCACCCTAAACTTTGATTCATAGGTTGCTTGAATATTTTAATGCCAAATGCCAAAGCAGTTTTATAGAGTGTCCTTAACCACAACATGATACATTTCAGGAAAGAGATGCACATGTTGACAGTAGAAAGTGATATGGATCTAGACAAGCTTGGGCATGTTGACGAGCTTACCAACCGAGTTGGCAGGGTCGGAACGCCTTTTGCATTTGCTTATTGGCGCCTCAAAACCATTTTGAACTCGCCACCTATTTTTGATAAGTGGACTCGTTTTTTTGGATATGCTATATCTGCAGCTACATCTGCGCCTTTATTTTTTGACGGTGAGAATGATAATCGCTATTTGTGTTAATAAGTAATTGGATGCCATTTGGTTTGCAGATTTTTAGCAATGACTATCCACATTATTTAGGGAATTTGTTTGAAGTAGAAGTACGTAATAGTTAGATAATCTGAGAATTACCCATTCACAGTTTTGGTTGCAGGTGGTCTATGGGATGCATTTTTTTCCTTCATTTTGGGAATAGTTGTAGGCATCCTTGACATGATTGCATCTACTAGTGCAATGTTTGCCACCATTTTGGAATTTGCCTCTGCGTTTTGGATCTCTTTTCTAGCAAAGTGCCTTATCTGGCGCATCAAACACATTCGTTTGTGTTACATTTCATTAACACTTGGATCGCTTACCCAACTACTTCCAGGTATCTATTCAAAGCATTTTGTAATATTTTCCCTATATGTCTCTATAGCTTGTAGTTCTCTACTTTTGGATTTCTATAAGGGTATTTAACTCTTTGTTTCGTAATTTAAGTAATGGTATTTCTTTTTTGCCAATTTTGCATGCGTGGATTGGAATTTAGGTATGTCACTTACATTAGGGGCAAGTGAGATGATTTCAAAGTCTCGTGTGACGGGTTCGGCAGACATTGTGCGTGGCCTATATTCGTCTATGCAACTAGGTTTTGGGCTTGCAATGGGAGAGAACTTAGTTTGGTGGGCTTTAGATTCAACTTCAACTAAATGTGTAACTCAAAATCTTCCACTAGGATGGAAATTCATCTTGTAAGTGTTCATTATAGTAATGTCCTCAACTTACAAACTTAGGGAAGTCACTTAGTATAAATTTTGGGTACATATGAACGAACAAAGGGTATTTAATTGAGGAGCATGAAATAATTGGAATATTCTATTATTTATAGTATATTTAGGGTATATTCCATATATTATAGGAATATTCATAAAATATTTCCAAATTGGTTTTAAAACACCCTATATTACTTCTATAAGTTTATAATTTTATCTCAAATGAATAAAAGACATCCTATATTTGTTCTCTTATAGTTATCTAAATTCTTGACATTGACTTCCCCGGGCTTATAGGGTTGATCCTTTTGGAAAATTTTATGGTTATTCAAATTGTCAATATTCTATACACATTTGAAGGCCAATTGTAAGAATATTTAATATCTTACAAGTTGTTTATAACCATAGACACCTAGACCTCTTGACACATTTTCAACAATTTTTTCCAAACAGATTCCTAGGTTATGCGTTTGGATCCAATATACTATTGATGGCTCGATTTGAGCAATGGCCAGGCATGACAGTTACTGCATTTGTTGGATATGTTGTTTCCAGCTTAACCGACTCTAGACTCACTTCAAGCACATCTTCCGCTATTTCAGCCTTTGTTGTAGGCATCACAGGTTAGGTCTCCCTCAACGTTGTCCACATACATCATGTAGTAGCAGATTTCTCAAACACTGTGAAAATCTTAAGTTCACAAGAGAGAACGTTGTAGTTTATTTTTAATGTATATGACATCTTCAAGGCCCTAAATATTTTTAAGAGTTCACATCTATTTTCTAATCGCAGTTGGCGCTTTCTCAAAGTTTGGTATTGAGCCCAGGTTCACATTCACGTCTATGTTAGCACAATATTGTGTTTCACAATAAAAGGCACCACGGGCCTTGGCTTGGTGGTTGGGGCTCATGGCCCCCAATGAGGAGGTTGTGGGTTCTATTCCCCATGCCGGCGTGGTGCTCACTACCATAGTCCACCCAACTATGGTGGGGGGTCCTTGGACCTTGTTGTATGGGTACCTCAAAGCCCTTTGGGGGGATACCATGTCCGGTATCTTCAAGGCACTAGTGGCTAGCTAGGTAGTAGCTTAGTGTGTCGCTATAGTGTCGATCCTCAAAAGGGGAGAGTAGTATTGTCCCAATTTCCCCTTGTCCGGTGGGCATCGGATCATTGGCATTACGAACGGACACTTCATTCACGCCGGCCTTGTAGAAAGGTCGGAGTTTCTATCTATCTATCTATCTATGTGTTTCACAATAATTGGAATATGGCTAGGAATTGAATATGAATAGTATTACTTTATTAGTTTTGTATTCCTTGAATTGCTTGTATCTCCTTCTAAGCTTGTTTTTTTGTTGTTTTCTTGAAATTCATCTACAGGTAATACTTATTCGTATTTCACAGGGGAACTTCCTTCGGCAATGATTATATCAGGCATTAATTTTCTTGTCCCTGGAGGCATAGGAGTTCAATCTATAGCAACCATGCTGAAGGAGAATGCAACCTCTGGTGTGGGCTTTGTGTTTGAAATGGTAGTTGTCGCATTGTCTCTGACTATAGGTCTCCTTGTTGCTAAATTAGCAATGCCTGCAGCACTACAAACAAGCCGGCCTATCAATTTTCGTAGGACAAATCTTCCTTCTCTTATGGTCGATACAGATCAGGCACCGCGGGAAAGCTCTTCGTCCGACAGTGAGGACATGGCCCTTTGACTGCCATTTAAATATGTTTGGTGAGATTTTCCTTGATTAATTTATTCTATCACTTTAGAGTTTCAAATTACATTTTTTGGGCTACACTATGCATTAGAAAATAATTGAAAAATGTAAAATTAAAACTTGAAATTAACCTCGAAGAGACCGGAATGTTTTTCCCCCCAAAACACTCTAATGATGCCGTTTTTATCCCCCCATGCATATATTCCCAAAAAATGTTATTTTTTACCTTCTAATTGTAAGATCTTGTCCTAAACTTCTTGAAAAACATCCACAACAAATTCCTTTGGGTTTGACTGCACGGATTACAAGATGACTACGTTTGATGGAAAAAAACACCCCAAAAGACACCTGCCCAAAAATTTAACATGCGTTTGACTTTGGCTACATCAAAAAAAATTCACTAACAAAACCTGTTGTACTTCACATTCACATTCTATAAAATGTTACTTAGTTGTGTACCAAGTTTTGTTGCGTTTGAAGATGTTTAGGATGTTGAAGAACACTCTGCACTTGTTGGAGGTTTATAAGTTTAGAAATGAATCTTTGTTTTTGGAATTGCAATATTTGGACTTTTGTTATTTGGAATACAAATCCGAGCGGTGAAATATAAGTCTCGGGGGGAGCACTCCCTTGTATATTTTGCATACACGTGCGATAATGACCTATTTATTTGGAGGGTTATTTACCTTGCAAAAAATATTATAAGGTGATGGTATTTTACATGTAAAAAGCCTGAGAATAATATATGTGATGGTATTTTACATGTAAACATGTTTCACTTTTTAAAAATCCCCTATTTTACATGTACATTTTTTACAAAATTTATCTACAATTAATATATTGGACCCTATTTTTTATCGCACGTTGTTTCTAAAATTTTCGACAATGAACCCCCCGAGATATAAGTACATTCCACCCTCTAAGGTAACTATATCTAAAAGCGACCTTTTCTTTAAATCGTCTCTAGCTCAATTTTTCATAATATTATACTTTGAAAATTTTCTCTATTTTTGAATCACTCATTAGGTAGGCCTATGCTAATGCCCGACATGACCATTTAGACAACAAAACCATCATTGTGAGCATGCGTATCTGCACCACTGCACGTTATATATTAGAATATTTAGTCATGAATAATATGACTCTTTTAATGCAAATATTGCAAACTCAAACTTGGTTTTGACAGTCAATGTAGCAAGTGCTGACACAAGTTAATTACATATTGGAAATTATACCTAGAATCCATTAAAATAACCATTTTCAATTTAAAAAGAAATCAAGGGGCGCAATCTCATATGTTAAGACAAAGAGCAAAAACAAGCTGAAACAAGCCAAAATTGATTGGATTTAACCCAAAATCATTCACAAACATTTAAAACACTCCCAAATTACATCAAAACAACCCTAAAGGATCAAAATGTAAGCCCCTATGGTGAACCTTGATTTCTTGTCTTCTAATTTTTTGTGACCTAAATGTTTCGCCAACAAAATATGGACATTATTTCTGCATGGCTTTTATGTTGATACCATCAATCTGGACTAAATGTAAATGATGACGACATTTTTGTATAGTCACACTCACTATGAGGATTTAAATAGAAAAATTGATATCCATTTTGGCTCCAGCCAAGTCATTGAGCTCAAACTTTACAATACAAGTAATCCGCATATACAAATGTGTTGAAAAATATGTACATCTTATAAAACTCTTTATCCATTAAAAACTTAGAAAGGGGATGATTTGTGAAATTTTTATGCCTCATTTCATTTTGCAGTGATTCACCAAAAATTTCTAGGACCTCAGTTCAAAAGTGTTCAAAAGTACTCTTGAAAAGCAAACTCACAAATTAAGCAACCAAAAAATCTCCAAAAATCACTACACTTAGCGTATTACATTTCAACATATCACAACAAATTTCATCCACAGCTTGTCAATATCTTATTTGTAATCAAATTAAAATTTATTTTAAATTTTGAGTTTCAAATTTTATACAAAATATTGGTGATGGCAATTGTATATCTAACCATATGGATAGAATCTAAAATTCATAAATAATATAGAACTTCAATATATACATCAAACTAAACATATTTCTCAAAATTGCATTTTATAATGCATCTTTGCAAAACTACCCAATTTGGAGAGGGTTGTAGGCATTTAGGGGTTAATTACAACTTCTACTTAGAAAAATTGTAAGATTGGTTTCTAAACTTCAACCATAAATAATTCATAGTTGAAAACTTATTTTCTAATTGGAATGAAAACTATTTTCATCTATATTTTTCAAACTTTCCAAAAAGCATATTTTATTTATAGAACTTGGAAAATAATTAAAAGAACAATAGTCATTTTTATTGGAGTGCATTTTTTTAACACATAAATTGTACTTTGGTTATATATCTTTAAAAAAGAAGTTGTGATTTCTATGTTCCTATTGTTCTATAAATATAATTATCGAGCTTTTGAACGAAGAAAATTTGCATACATACTTTAAAAATAAATTGAATTTTTTTTTGCACTTTAATGTATGTATGTACGTAAAAACATATGATTTAATTTTTTGGATGATAAAACGTATATTCTATTCACTACATTGAAATGTTGTACACTCTACAAGTTACGAAAGAGTTCCATAAAGAACAGTATAAGAAAAAACAATAACCCCAGCAAAACCCAATATACTAGGTACTATTACAGACCATAATGCCCATGGATTTCCACAAGTTATACTTCCCAATCTCACTTGCATAAAATATACCATTGATATTATCATATAGATTGATCCAATGATTGTTCCAAATAAACATGACCATATTCCAAATTGCAAAAATTTGAAATTTACCATCGCACTTTTTGTATTTTTTACACTTTGTTGAGCATTTCCTGTATTTGAAAAGGGAAAGAAACTTAAATTGTGTATAAAACTAAATATACATTGTAAATTCATAAATTCCACAACCTCAAAACCAAATAAACCATGTAATATATGCAAATTTATTTTCTTTGCAAATATCTAGAATATAATTAATTTACATAGACTAAGAAATTAATTACTAGTAGTTACACACAAATATAACTTCAAATGGTACATACACATGTTACATTCATAATAATTTTTATCAAATAAAATATAATTATACCTAGTACAAGGAGTAATTTAAAACCATGCGCCACCATTGTTGAAAAGAGGAAAAAACCAAAAGATACAATTTCCCAAAAAACAACATTTCTATATACATCAAGTGTTACATAACAATTTGGTCTTGGAGGTGCAAGTGATGTTGATACTTGCATAGTTGGAAGAGGTGGACTAAATGCATACCCAAGAAATATGGCAATAGCAAACCATGTATTAACCTATGTAATAACCTATATACAATCTTAAATACCATTTTCTACTAAAAAATAAAATAAAAATAAATTCTTGAATTTTTATTTAATTATATATTTATCTTCACATTTACAAATTAATGAGTAATAATCTTATTTTAATCAATTATTAGATAATTTCATTAATATTTACATGAATTTAAAATTCAAATTACATGTTTTTGACTTTGAATTTATATAACTATATTCACTGGCATGTTACTCACTTGTACTAATTCATCAAGAGTAGTAACATGAATGATTGTTTTATCTGGATGAAGTGGTATATCAGCATCATCATCCACGTTGTCTACAATGATTTGTGAAGCAGTATCGTGGCTGAAATATATGAAAGATTTTTTGGAGTCATTTGCTCATATTATCAAGAAAATACAGTTTCAATATAAATTTATAAAAACCCCATGTACTCATTTTTTTTCAAATGATTAGAAATTATTATTAAATTTTATACATAAGTTTTTAAAATGTAACTATAATCAATAAAACATAGTTGAACACTTTTCTTATTAAACTCAAAAATATAATCACCCTGTTGAAATTCGTTTTGGCTTTCTTTGAAAATGAGTAGGATGCGGAATTAAAGCATTTTGGGGAGCAACATTTACACGTAGAACATATGGAGGCACATCACCATATTTCGTACCCACCTGCATACTATGTTATATTTTTAAAATGGTTATTCAATGTACATTTTATTTATAACGTACAATTATAATGAAATATTTCAGGTTACTCTTTAAAAATCTCTTTTTTATAACGTTGTACCCACATAGCATGGTTGCTTAGGGGTGCATCCTTTTAGTCATATGACAAAGTATGTGAATGCACAAAAGTGTTTTGATTATATATAGGCTATAGATATTATAGTTTATAACTACATATGTATAAGGCTTTTTTTCTAAGATTTAGGTTGATTGTATCGTGGGTTTTATAAACCCAATTATGGTTATATATACATTTTTTAAGTATTTGTAATCATTTGAAAAAAAAAATACATAGGGTTTTTTTTTTTTTTCAAATACTGCAAATGCTCATGCCGTCATGTATCTTGGATCTAAAGATTGATGCACCATGAGCATGGTTTAAAATATATATATATATATATATATATATATATATAATAGAAAATTTGAGGCCTTATAAACAAATAGTAAAAAATTAAAACTAAAAAGATAATATATGTTGTATCTATATAAAATACAGAAAAATAAATTCAAACATTATATTTTTGAATAACGAACCTTATTTTTGGACTTTAATTAAATTTTCATCTCATAATATAAGAACTTGCTATGTGGGTACCATACGTGGATCATTTTAAAACATATTTAAAACATATCCTTGTATCATTCTTTTTTGTATCCATTTCATTTTTGGATATTCCTATGATTTAAAATTTTCAAAAAAGCGAAATTCATATTTTACATTTTGTTGAAAGCTTTTTTAAAATTATAGCCACTTAGTGATTCTTCAAATTTTTATTATTTTAGTTCTAATTATTTCAATAAATATATTTGAGAATGATAAAAGCATAATAGATGCATCATACTATTTTATTTGAAAAATAGATATTATTCAAAGCATGTCATTTAAATTTAAGGATGTTCTACTTTATATACACTTACAAGTGAAAAATGAAACATGTATGTTCCCATTTGAGTGAACAAATGTTCCAATTGATTGCCTTTAGTATTAAAACAATACAAGCCCTTCATTTGTTTTCTTGTACTTGCATTAGCAATTTCATTGTATACAACTCTAGCTTCTTCGTTCACATTCAATACACTTGTTTCATTGGGTATAAAGTCCAATATCTTCACTTCTAAGTGCATGGATAAAGCTTTATCTACCACGTTTGTTTGATGAATTGATTCGTTCACTTCAAGTAATCTTGGTCTTACTACAGCAATGATTTCTTTTGGAAGTTCGTATCCTAATTTTACGGTTCCATTATTTGTGAGTTTCTGCATTACAAATTTAAAAATATAAATTACAAGTTTGAAAATGTAAATTATAAATTTATAAAAAAACTTCACAAAAATTACACATTGATTGTACTTAAACTAATTGCAATTACATTGTATTGCAAAAATCACTAAAGTGGAAGAGTTTATTGACATTCTTGCAATGACCAAAGACTCACACACACACACACACAGATATATATATATATATATATATATATATATATATTTCATTTCTTGAAAGATTAATATTAATTTTAAATTACATTTTATTATTAATATTCCATTATAAAATAAGAATTGCTATTACTGTAAATGTTTGTGTGGATATAAAAAGGAAGAATAGAAGACCCAATTTTTTTTAAATGAAAAAATCATGTCAAGGTGTCATTTGATGTAATTATATTTATAACTAAAACATGGAATTTTGATAAAAACATAAAAAGCTCATTAAATATACAATTATCATTACTTGATAAATATAATTATTTTAATATTTTATTCATCCAAAATTTTATCATTAGAATTCAAAATATTGATATACGTTTAGAATAATTAATTTAGTGTCAAATTTTATTGTAAATATTATATAATTTTTTTATTACCCCATTTATATTGAATAAAGAAGTATCGTTTGCGTTTAAGACTTCAACATTGTATGGAGAATTCAAAAATCCGGAGTCGGTTTTATCATTTGTTTTAGGAAGTATTTTACCATTTTGAATATGAAACTAGAAAACCAACAATATAGAAAATTTAATATATTTACTTTATAAATATAAATATATATAATTCAATAACACATTATTTAATTTCACATGCATTTTTTTCAATTACATCTATTTACTAAGACCTACTATATATATACATAGCATAAAAATATTTACTAAGAATATATTATATTCAAATTTACAAAAAATAGACAAAATAGTATACCTTTTCTGTACAAACAATTCTAAGAGGAATTCTTCTATTTTTTTGAAGAGAAGTATGTTTTTGGTGCATATTTTTTGACATTTTGATTAAAATTTCAATTTATAGTACACCATTCATGAATGCAAAAAGCAATCTGCATCATTGATAGGTTTATTTTTTTGACATTTAATTTATATCCCATATCACTTAGAATATTAATATTCTAAAATTCTAAACTTATATAAGAATTTGAAGAGTCCCTTTAAAAATTTATTAGATAAATATATAACCAAAACACAATAGTTATGTTATAATTATGTCGTGGAAAAAATTGTATGTTTCATTGCATGAATTGTACGTTATGTAATATAAGTGATACAATTAGAAAGATTTGTGCAAGTTTTAAGAGCTATATGCTAAATTATAGCTTCACAAAAATATACATTGAGACAATAAAATGTAATTTTGTGGTTTTTTTATCAAATTTGTAAAAAGAAATATTATTTTGGAAAAATAATGAAACTTTTTGTAGAATCATATTTTCTCCTCTTTAGGCTTTGTAATTTAGGTTTCAACAACCAAAAAATATAATTTAATTGATTTATGTTGATTCTGCATTATAAGATCATTACAGAGTATTTATCAAAAAATTGCATATAGTTGCATGCACTTAAAATAAAAAGTCATTTGATTCTTAAATTTCTAAAAAAATCATCCAAAAATGTAAAAGGCTAGCTTACATCATACAAAAGTTACATCATAGAAAACTATGTCTTAGAACTATTGGCTCCTGGGCTCACTTACAAACCCTACAACTGTTGAAAAGCCGCAAGTGGAATCTATAGTTGTCAATAATTATTTATACCATTTTTCTAAACCAACCTCAACCTACGGTCATCATTACAATATTTGGTATCAAAGAACTCTAAACTCTTCACCTTGCAAAAAATGTTTTTATCAAACAAACAATCTACACATTAACCTCTAAAGGAGGCAAAGGACCACAATGGTGCTCTACGACTATATCTGTATTATCTAATGGCGCATTGTATGTGGTAGTTATCATATTCATACACTAATTCCAAAGGCATCTGCACTACTACACGCCAAATTAACATACTTATATTTGAAGAGTCTTTCAATTTAAAACTCTCTACCTCTACAAACCACATGTGTTCACCAATTGACAATGGACTAGTCACAAAGGATATATTCAACCAAAATTAATTTTGGAAGGCCATTGCTTGATTGAGGCCTAGAGGTTGTATCTAGGGGTGCACTCTTTATTAAACTTTAGAATCACGTGCGTTCATGACCCCTTTTAAAATACCCATTGTATACATTGCAATATTTTTATATTTGTTCATAATTGTGCAGCTCCATAATATACTTGAACTGCCATGGTTTAGTCATTTTTCTAAAGTGCTATTCTAGAAACATCATTCTTCAATGGTGAGGAATGATACACTTCTCGGATACACTTATAGTAGCACTCAATAACTTCAATTCAAAATTTCTTTTTATAAAAAGGTACTATAGCAAAGAAACCAAGCTATGGCATATTAACATCTTAAAAATATTATATCCTAAAGATATTAAAGATGACGGACATAGGCAAATTCATGTCATTTTTTTACTTAGTAACAAGACAATTGATCATGTAGGACATGTTGAAACCCTAAAAATATGTTGGAAATTTTCTTAACATTCTATAAATATTCTAGCAATGTTTCCAATATTATTAATAAGTAACGAACAAGAGTTTTGTGACGTCTATGATGGACATGATGTTTATTTGTCCCTATCATGTATGAAAATCATGTATGTCAAGCCTTCAGTTTATACTAAGTCTGTACCCAACTGTCAAGGTTGACATGTCATGCTAAATCATTATTATTTTTGGAAAGTTCCTTTGTAGCAAATGCCAAACTTAACGGTGAATGTTCTTTAAAATGATTAAAAATTCAAGTAAACCTTTTGGATGTAGTGCTCCAAATGAATGACAAATGGAAACTTTTTAATAGACATGGCATGCATGCCACTTCATGTCACTTTCATCACCTGCAATGAACATAGCACTCTCAATGAAAGTGAAAATGACAAGTGGTAAACTTTTTTGTACTCTATGAAAACACTGTTTTTCTTCTCTTTTGAAAAAATTGTGGTAAGGTAGGAAAACCAAAAACAGTTAATGCCCTCAAGGCGTGCACTAGAGTTGCAGTAAAACAAAGAGGTAGTAGACCCAAAATGGAGAATTTTTGCATGACGAGGATTTCTAAAAAATTACTAAATAAATTAGTAGCCTTATGTGCGGTTTTCTGTGATATTAGTTGACCGTTTTAGGTGTTTTCATGTGTAGGAAAGGAAGAGTCTAGTATACAAGAAGGGGGTTTGACAAACTTCCCACTTTGAGAAATTGTAGATAATTATTTATGGGGAATAAAAATACGAAACAACTTGCATTCTTCATCATTTCTTCTTCTTCATCTCAAAAAATTTCACATAATTTCTAACTCCATTCCTTCTGGTCAAATCACCTTATTCTCACCGTTTTTGGTTTTCCTACCTTAAAACACATCAATTCTTGTTGGATACTAAATAGCCCATTTAGTGTAGTACTTAGGGCCGCTTTACACTAGGAACTAATGTGAAAATGGACTGAAATCTTGGCTTCTCAATGGTCAAAAGCTAGTCTTTTGGCCCAACTCCTTTACACTAGGAATCGAGCCCAATGCAACCTAAGTTTTTTTTACATTAAACCAGACAAACTCTTACACGTGCCTAACTCAATTTATCGAGTCCACCAAATATGGAATCCCAAACTTTGGGATTGGACCCGAGTACACATTTTATTAATTTGAGTGCTTAAGGTCGGACCTAAGGCTAATATAGGTTTTTTTTTTTTGGTTGCATTGGGCCCAATAATGATGGGCCTGACTCCTAAGTGTAAAGTAGCCTTCAGGGCGTCCTTCCATATAAAGTCGGAATGGTCCTTGAATCTTGCTCTTCACCAATAAAAATACATAGCGGAAAGCACTTCCAATCTTGCATGCCCACCTTGGTAGAGCAATCTTGTAGATATAATGAAAGATTTTCCACAAAGCAACCAATCACGTAACCCATTGATGGAAGTAAGATGGGTGAAACGCAAACACCACTTTCAACGCTCACGAAGTATGGGTGGAAGTTGGGACCTCATTTTTTGTTCATTATTTATAACCTAAGTATGACTGTCAAAATCAAGAGGTCATGGGATTGAGTGTCGGGATTGAGTGAATGGCCTGAAAATAGGCAATAAAATATAGTTTTGGTTTTTTATGAAAAATAATCAACGGCCTCTCGACCATAGTTTGGGCTTCCATTCCTGTCCGTCCCAAACTTCCTTTGAGAGTCCGTCACCTTGGTCAAAAAGTACTGCCACATAAGAATTTTGGAGGGCGACAACCTTTGAACTTTGACCTCAGTCTAATATGAAAGATCGAGAGGCCGAATTCTTGATTTCTTGCAATCCGATTGGTGGAAATCGACGGCTTCTCAACCTACGGCCATAATATGAAGCGGCCCTTAGGGACTCGTGAAAGGGGGCCCTTGGAAGGTGGTATGCCCTGAGACTGAGCATGCCCATGTTGCTGTTTTCACGTCTTACCAAAACTAAGGGTCAGTACTAGGCAGTACCCTTCTTTGTACAAAATAGTGATTGACTTTTGATTCAGAATGTAGTACATCAGATAATCAGGTTCCTTTGGTAGAAAAGAAAACAAGAAATTTATATAAACAGGGGTCCAAAATCACTTGGAAATCACTTGCCTTGTGGCTTGCATGCAGGTTTGGCTTTTGATATCTTACTCCAGTACAACTTGACAGAGTCTTAAACTTCAGTGTGTCCATGTCGATTTTTGTGGTAGAGAATCTACGGAGGTTCCCATGCGGTTCGACTTTGGGTTCTTAGTACAACTTGGCGTAGTCCTTTTGTCCGTTAATACTTGAAGTGAAGGCTAATTTATGCCCTCAAAGTCATGAAATTGACCTTTACCATTGATAGAGGGCCCAAGGAATATTTTTCATACAGTCGACATCTTAATTGACAAAGTCTTAAGGGTTGGTTTAGACTTGGAGTAAAGGTCAATTTTTGTCTTCAAAGTCGTAAACTCTAGTTCTCTTAATGTTCTCAAAGTCGTAAACTCTAGTTCTCTTAGTAATAGGGATCCAAAAAAAATTCCTATAGACTTCACATTTGTTACCCCACACGACAACACGATAGGTAACATAAAGGCATCGGTGACCAACGATAGCGTGGAAAACAAACAGTGGCACTGATATTTGATTGCAAATAGTTAGGACATGTCTGTATAAAAACAGAGCACTCGTCTGCTTTGCACTTAGAGTCGTAATCATGGACTTCTTGGATGCTTGATCGCCCTCTGAGACCCAAAGTGTGCGTATATGTTGTTTTCCCAATAAGATTGAGCAATGGAATGATGTCCATTTTCTTATTGTTTTCTACTATGTTGTCTCTACTTTCTGTATATGTCTTCGGGTGATTGCAACCTACGGTCTACCAAATGGAGAGTGCAGCTTGTGCAGCTTGTACTAGCGTTGTAATGTGCACCTCTCAACTTTCAATTAGATCAAAAATTTCACCATCCCAAATAGGGTTTATGCTAATACTTTCACTTTAGCAATTGTTAAGTTGATTTCAAGACTTTGGGCTTTACTCAACAACCTTTTTTGTTTGTTTACCCAACAAGGGTAATTAGAGCCTTTTTTACATAACATCCATAGCTAGATTTTATGAAAAATGCATTTCAAATCCCACCTCTGAAATTGAACCATTGTTTCATTTCCAAAAAATAAAATAAAATAAAAAAGTTTTAAATGCATGAAAATCTCAAAAAACAAAAACATCACAAAACAATTAATTAAAAAATAAGTAAGTGTACTACCAAATAAAATAAAATATGGTAGCTTTGTACGCACTTTTGGTATGTTGCTATAAATTTTTGAAGTTCAAATTTGACCCCCTTCTAGCATTTCCCATAAATTAGGTGCACTTTTGACAAGCGACACGCTACTAAATCCAAGTAGAAATTCTTAATTTGGATAGAAAGATTGAAAATTTTCAAACTTTATTGTAGTAGACATCTTAACTTTGGAATTTTAGAAACAATGAAATTTGTTTCATCACAAAATTGCATCCCAATATTTATTGGTGATTTTTCAAAGATTGAAAAAGTGCACAATTCCTACACCGCAACAAAAAATGTGGGTGACCATAGCTTGCAATCACCCCTTCTAATTGCTAATTATCTACTTCTTTTGTAATTCTCTTGATGTTCCAAGTGGTGCTTTCCTCTTAAAACCTTCCTGCCAATAATTATGCTTATATTCTATACATAAACTTAACCATGGACACCATTGTGAATTTTCTCTCTTTCTAAATAGCAAACCTTGCCAAACTACTCAAAGTGAATGTCTTAGTCGTTCAAACTTTGTCCCCTATTATCTATATTGCCCACGTATAGTTAGAACCTTCTATGTCTGCGGAATGACTATTACTAAAGCACTAGTTCCCAGTACCAAGTGCTTGTCCAAGATTCTGATTTTACTTGGTTAGTTAGTCCAACTTCTTTTAGCTTGAGTATATTTGGCTAAACTAATCTCTTGCTACCTTCGGAAACCTTGACTAGTCTTTAAACTTCAAAACTCTCAAGGACATCGATCATTGAGTGCCCATGAAGCTCCCTCTGAACCTCTTAACCCCTAAATGACGGAGGGGGTAAGGGCAAAACATAAATGTGTTATAAAAAATTACTTCTTCAACTTTGATGAAGTTTGGTTCAAAAGAGAAAATGAGGAGCTTGATGTTTAGTAATTTTCCATACGGTCAAATATCAAAAAATAGCTTTTTATCATCTCATAATGAATTTAGAAGCATTTAACTTCAAATATTTATCAGAATTACAAATTTTATTTTTAGAATTTGAAATTTGGTATGATTTGTTAAAACTAGACATTCTATTCTAAAATCAAAAATTGCAAATTTTTCAAAGGAGAGAGCATCATTACTTTCCCAAATAGTAAGTATTCTAACACTAGCCAATGTAGAAGTGTTTTTCTTTGAAAATTTCTCCCGGGTGGAGTTTAACTCGGATTGACATGATTCAAAGTGGGTTGGAAAGTAGACTTGATTCCCTATTTAAAAATATTTTTTAATTTTCTATAAAAATATTTTTCTATTTTGGGCAGCCCGTAAAAAAGGGCAGAGACCATAAAATGGTTGATCCGTCACTTAGGGGTTAAGTTAACCAAAGTCACCCACCACTTAGGAAACTTCTTCTGTGCTAAGACTATCTTGTAAGTTGCCAAAACCTCAATTAAGTTCAGTTAGGCTTTCCTACTATTATCAGCAACTTTCATGTGAAAAACGTAGATAAAAACATCATACTCCAGTAAACAACTGATTGAAAGAGTTTTAAGAGCCGTTTAGATTTATAGTCAAGGTCAATTTTCTCCCTTGAGGTTATGAAATCTAGAGCTCCCGCCCATTGGAAAAGAAGTTTAGGTTGGTCTTAATGAGTTTAGATTAGGAGTCAAAGAAATATCAAGACCATCATAGTTTTTGGATCAAATCTAAATATTCTAACTCAAAGATTTAGTGTAGTTGCCTGCAACAGCTCAGCAAGCATGTTGAATTTGAATGCTTGACCCTCTCTTGGTAGGTATTTTTGCTAGCCCATCCAAAGTACTGTTTTAGAAGGTACATTGGTAACAGGGATGTGGTCAAGTTATTCAATTGGTGACATGCTATGGTGTCAAGTTATTCAGTTGGTGGTCAACATACCGTCATAACATTCAGTAGCCTTCCAAGAGGGTGCCTTTTGGTTTGATCTGCCTCTATGTTTGGAGTGACTAGTGATTTGTAATCGAATGAACTATTGAATCAAATAAATAATTACAAAATACTGTTGAATTGTGATTGAGTGAGTGCTTTTATTGATATTCATCATGGTTGATTGTTCTTGCTTAACCCCTAAATGACAGAGGGGGTAAGGGCAAAACATAAATGTGTTATAAAAAATTACTTCTCCAACTTTGATGAAGTTTGGTTCAAAAGAGAAAATGAGGAGCTTGATGTTTAGTAATTTTCCATACGGTCAAATATCAAAAAATAGCTTTTTATCATCTCATAATGAATTTAGAAGCATTTAACTTCAAATATTCATAAGAATCACAAATTTTATTTTTAGAATTTGAAATTTTGTATGATTTGTTAAAACTAGACATTCTATTCTAAAATCAAAAGTTGCAAATTTTCAATTGAGAGAACATCATTACTTTCCCCAAATAGTAAGTTTTCCAACACTAGACAATGTAGAAGTGTTTTTCTTTGAAAATTTCTTCCAGGTGGAGTTTAACTCGGATTGACATAATTCAAATTGGGTTGAAAAGTAGACTTGATTACCTATTTAAAAATATTTTTTATTTTCTATAAAAATGTTTTTTCTATTTCGGGCAGCCCATAAAAAAGGGCAGAGAGCATAAAATGGTTGATCCGTCACTTAGGGGTTAATGCCACCTGCCCCCATAGCTACTCATGTGATGTTGAATATCCCACATCATTTCATTAGGGGATAAAATGATGTGGGAAATTCTACATCATGCTATTGGGAGAAGGCAACAGTCACAGAGGCTACTGAATGTTACGATGGTATCAAGTTATTTGGGTCATGTGTTTCAATTGGTCCAATGTAAGGCCCATTGTAAGGACCACTTTACATGAAGGGTGAAGGTTGCTTTTGCAAGCTTGAATCCTTGTATCTCACTAGTAGAATCTACAAATCACCGCCAAGACCTTTACATAATGAAATCAAGGTCATTCCCTAAAATTTAAAATTCAATGGGCAATAAATTGTAGTTTAATGCATTAGAAACAAACCTTGACACGACACCGATTCAAAAATTAGGTTGGAACAAAATAAAAGTCCATCTTTTTATGCATATTGTACGTTGCAAAGTTGTCTTACTTCTTCACTCCTTATTATATTTATTTGAAGTTGGCTTTCATATACATGAGGGCCTCCACCTTCATGTAAAGCGGGCCTAAGGTACACATACTAGCTCCTTAGTCGGACAAGTGGACTGAAGATGCTCTTAGGTTCTTAGAATACAATGAGTAAAGTGCTTCCATGATTTAGGACGGAGGTGATTTGTCAAACATCCGGTACAAGGTTGCCAGTTTACTATCATAGTGTGCTAGCAACTTCAGTCAAAATAAACTGATTTTTTTTTCCTCTAGAAGGGTTTTCATTGGCCAACACTTTTGAAAGGTAAACATTCGCTTCAACAAGCAAACTGTGACAGATTGATACTACTACACTACTATGGTACTTTTTGAGATCTCACATAGAATTTAACCCCTATGTTCCCAAGAAACTATTTTTTTTTGTCACTGCCCATTTTCCCGGGCTGCTTAGGCCTAAAAATAAACCATTTCTTAAAATAAAAATAGAAGAGGATGGTAAAAAAATGGCATATTATTTCAATTTTTTTGGGGTTCCAGAGCCCATCAAAGCAAGAATGTCCGAAATTTTCAAGGCCTAAAATTTCAAAATCTCAACTTCTTTTGCTATTATCTTGACATCTGTACAGTCAAATGTTTTGAAATTTTGAGGGATGGTTTATAGGGCGCAAGAGTACAAGATCTTATGGTTGGATTGTGAAAAAAAAGATTTTGAAAAGCATTTAGAGATCATCAAAAAAAATGTCCAAAATGAAGCGGCTTTGGGTGGGGGACTGTGGCCTTGGGCATTTAGGCGTTAATAATGCTCTCAGCCATTGGCAGTTGCGGACTACACATCACTTAAGGTACCATGTTCTCACTTGATATTTGGAGTGATGTTAGTGAGAAATTGAGCATCTTGCAAATGAATTTAGGTGAAGTTTGAATCGGGGTTTGGACTAGATTTACCTTGTTAAGAATGATTAATATTCTTAATAGCAAACTATGGGAACATCCATTTAGAATTTTTTTCAATTTCAATAATTAGTTACAAAAATGACAAGTACGACAATACACAGGATACATAGTGTTTCTTCTTTGGACGATACAGCCTACTACATTGCCCAAACAATGAACCACTATATGGCAACATACTGGCAAATGAGTGGTCCTTCTATAGGTTGTATCACCAAAAAAAATAAAAATTCTAAGGGTAGAACTTGTGAAGAATAATGGGTGATGACCTAAAATGAGTATCCTGGTATCCCTCCCAAATATAGTGTGAGTCTTGAGAAATATTTTTTTGGTAAGAAAAAACAGTGAAAAATTACCAAAATTAGAGAGTGTCATTGGCATCATTCATGGCTGCAACTATATACATGGTGTTAAAAACGGAATTTCTAACACATATAAAATGAGTTACACATAAGTCACACTCTGTGAGATGCGTAAAAGTGGTACTCATATTAGGCCATTCCCCAATGTTGAACTGGTATGGCATCTTTGTATAGTGAAACCTTGGACAGTGGTTCATTCTAAACACCCGTTCAAGGATCTACTAGTTCTCAGAATGACTCTGATTCATTCATTTCTCCGAGAACCGTGTAATACCAGTACGACAATGACTCTGATTCATTCATTTCTCGGAGAACCGTGTGATACCAGTACGATACTGGTGAAGAAGCACGAAGGCACTGATGCAAAGTATTTATATGAGAGAGTTTCAGTGTTTCTATGCATCACTGATCACTGCGATCACATCGATCAGACCCTCTTCTCTGTCACGCTGCACATTGTTTCAGTATCAGGATACTTAAGATCCAGTGAGTGCTGTTTCTGTTTCCATCTTCAAGGATACCTTCGCTCACTGACTCTCCGAACGTGGCTCTGTTGCTAGGAGTGTGGTGTCTCCATCACTGGCAAGGTACTTCAGTTGCGCGCAATAATCTCGCCTGCTGTCTATAATTGAGTTTGTTTGTGGCATGCATACTTAGTATTCAACAAAGCTGAATTATCTTGTATTGAACTCCATGCATGTGGTGATGCAGCTGCTCCCAGTTTGACTGTTTGAGCCTGTTCCTATATGTGAGAGTGACGACGAATCAATGCTACATTAGGTGCAAATGTTCACGCATGCCTCAGCTCATGCTCACATCCTACCTCATGCTCACAGCTTGCCTCATGCTGATAGCTTGCCTTGTTTTCATTGCAGAAAGCTTGCACAGACTGTACTATACTCACTTGCCAGAGATCATCGTTCATGTGGATGACGAGTCCTCAAGTCTAAATTTCACACGTACTCAGTAGAAATTAAGATATTTATCACTACTCTAGCCGGGCGTCAATTTTGAAGAATAGAATCTAAAATATTTGGCTTTCGTGCTTGCTTACTGTCAAGAGTGTTTTGACAATGGAGCTCATAGACGCAAGTCCAGCAGCCAAGATTTCGTCCACTGTGGATGACAATCAGATTCCACCCTTGCTGTCCATGATCATCGAAGGCCTCCCGGCATTGCAGCAGTCCAAGTATACGGACGAGGCAGAAATACTCATGAAGCAGTACACGGATCGCTGGCAGAACCTTGTTTCCTTCCCCTCGTATTGTCGTGTTGGTCTTTCTTCTGCTAGCTACATGCACCCTGGAGTAGTTGATGCGGAACGCCTCGTGGCAACAGCCATTCAGTATGGTTGGGTGTTTCTGGTGGATGACATATTAATTGACAGCCCCGGCGATGAGTTTCTTCTGGGCCAGTATGGCATTGACCCCAGCGTTTGTAAGAGCCCTCGCCAAATCAAAGAATATCTCGATCACTTGGGTGCGGTTTTTGGTCAAAAACTGGCGCCCCAGAAGAATTCTGCGATTGAGGTGATCATGTGGGAGAATGGCCACAAATTCTGGCAGATGTCCGATCCAGAATGGTTCAGTGCTTTTGTTGCAAGTGTGATTGCGTGGCTTCATTCGATTGCTAGAGACAGTGCTGAGATTTCAGCAGGCGAAAATTCAAGTGTCAAAGACTTGGAGTTGTACACCACCATGCGTATTGAAAATGCGGGTGGAGAGTTCGTTCAGTTGCTGAACGAGTTTGCCAGCAATGCCTACCTTCCATGTGAGATTCGTGCACATCCATACATGCAAAAGGTAACCACTGCAACCTCCATCCACCTTGGCTTTGCCAACGACATCTTCTCGTACCACAAGGAGAGCACACTGGAAGCAAACCCACTCAATCTCATCACAGTTTTGATGAAATCTGAAGGGTTGTCCCGTATCCAAGCCATTCTTGCAGCAATTCAGTTGGTCAACCAATATGCTCGCACCATCTTAGATTTGGAGTCAGCAGCTTGGAACTCGGCCCTGCAGCAGCACCTGAAAGGTATCAAAGCGTTAATTGCTGGCCATATTTACTATGGGTTCTTCGACAAACGCTACAGGCAGCCTGATTCAGTTTTCCCAGAACTGAGAGATACGACCGTGAGTTGGAAGGCCTGTCCTCCTGTAGGAGCGTGAGGCCTTTAATTTTCTTCAATCGTACTTAACATCATTAACCAGTGTCAGTGCTTTTTCAAGTAGTTGAGCTCGTAGCTCTTCATATGTGGTGCTTTGTAGGGAGGATGTTAGGGAGAGTGACCTTTTTTTCCTAGAAAAAGAAGGATAGGCCCTCAACCCAATCATGCAGATAGGGTGTCTTCCTCAATAGTGTGTGTAGCTTGTTAAGGCTCACAAAGGCAGAATATTCTACCTCTGGCCTTAATGTATGGGAGAACTTCTTACAGTCCTCCCTAAATAATGTACAAGTTATGTATGTTGTTGTGTGCACGAGTATAATTAATATCAGTTGAAACTGTGACTGCCTTGTAAATGTCCGAGGTGCCTCTATAGGTATGTTATAAAATTTGTATTGCCTGGATGATTTTTTACCATGAAATTAGCAAATGATAACTGCAAATGTTTGAATGTTGGATATCATACATAATTTGGTTGATATTTAATGATATTTTGTTAATATTATACAAAATTAATGGATTTATAAACGACATTATATTTATATCTTCAAAATTGTATATCTTCAAGTTACAAATCAAGGAAGTTTGTGTTGTGGATCATTCTAATTAGATAATTATTAAGATACATAGAAATCAATCATGATGAAAGAAGCTGCAACAAGGATAGAAAACAGTATGGATTCAATACTTTTTACGCTCATTGCCATCTATTAAATTACCCAAAAGGACCCATTGTTCCTTGAATCGAATTAAAAGAGCATTCAACCTGATTTCTCCGTCCAGCAGAATCTGCACTTAGAACTCATTTTACTCACACGCATGTTACCAATGTACATCTGTTCGAAACAATTCGAAACAGAACTAGACATGTGGAAAGTGTCCAATAACACGCGCACACAACATTCATGTGGAAAGTGTCCAATTACATGCTCACACAACAACATTATTTTATTTTCTGAGGGTGCTGGATTGTGATATTGGAGGGTGTGATAATAACAAGTTCAGAATGTGGTACACATATTACATATATATCCAATTGCAGGTATCAGTAACTTGAGAATATTAGTCTATTCCAAAATACACTACAGCAGCAAATGTTACTGCACTCTCCTCTTGACAACTGAGGTAGACATACCCATTAGGTACCATCCAATTTACAATTCAGTCAGGGTCTGCGAAAGGAAAAACAGCTTGGAACTTTTGAAAAGCTGTTCCTTGATGAAGAGAACTCTCATCTCTTTGTAGTCCTTCAGCAGCCAGCTCCTCAATCGGTTCCTCCGTCTGCATGCCACAGCAACACGCTAGTAGGAAATGTGTCGATTTTCACTTACTATAAATGAAAAGGAATGAAATTGCGTGGAATGAAAAAGGAATGAAAAGGAATGAAATTGCGCCAAGCACATGAGTTGCATCACTGGGTAGTTGCACACTACAGTGTTCCTCCTTTTCGGTCACGTTTGTAGTTTTTGACTCTTTTTTTACCTTTCAAGCTCAATAGAAGGTTATTGGATGGAAATAAACTTATAAAACTATGAAATGTAATTAATATTCATACTTTACAATACAAATGTAATGTTCAATTCAAAAAAACAAGTTGCTCGATTAGAGAACCTTGTGCATTTGTAATATTTTTGATGCAATGCATTGTTTTTGACAAATGCACTCTGTTTGTAATGAAATTTTTGAAATTTAACCTTCAAACTCTTTGAGCATAAAGAATTTTACTTATTGTACTCCTTTCCGTAGTTTTTTATTTAAAAATATTTTCTATATTGCAATTTTACTTAATATAGACATCTTTTAGAATTATGGCATTTTAAGCATGTAAAAGAAGATTTGAAGAAATTATAAATCAATATAGTAATCTATATAAGACATTACACATGGGCTTTGAATTGATTTTGCAAAAAAATTAGAAATCATGCACAATATTCATTGTTGAACTTTCATCATGTTCATCGAATTTTTTGTTCATAAGGGTACTTTCAAATATTCATTTTTCTTAACATAAAGCCTTCACACAAATAAAGAATGTATCTTTAGATTTCATATACATCAATCTCACCATTTGTTAAGAAAAATTAGTTCAAAATATCACCAATGAGTTTTAATATGTTTTGAAAATGAGTGATTTTGACAAAAATGCTAAATGTGCATTGCATGCGCGTTCTTTTTGTCATCTAATAGGCGCACCGTACCATGCAACTACCCGACTATTGGTGAGTGGTTTTGGTCACAAGAAGATAGAAATATAAGCATAATATTCAGCTATTGTTTACTATTCCCGCAACATCGGGAATGAAAACAACAAGTCTTCTATCAGTGAATGGTGAATGGTTGATCTTTAACCCCTAAGCGTCCTCAGCCCTCTTGCCACCCCGAAACAGTGTTTTTTTGTCCAATTCTTGAAAACAAAATTTGGAATATTGTGGGAATCTTTCCACGTATTTAACCATTTGATCTTGAGGAACTTGTGTTATAGTTTAGAAATCAAGTTGTTTAGGCTAGTTTGGACCATTGGATCAAAATATAATAAGCTTTGACTCCGGATTTCTGTGGTTGACTTTGGCCGGGCAGTGGTGCAGTTTTTGAGTATATGGGGAATTGCAGGCCTTTGGTGATTGAAAAAAATTTGGAAAAAAATATGAAGTTGAAGCCAATCACCAAAGCAAGATTGTGACATAAAATTTGGAATTTATGGAACACTTGTGAAGAAAATGTGGGCCTTGCATTCATGGTCATACAAAAAATGGTGTTTCTTTGAATAAGGGTGGGCTGCCCTTCTATGATGCGGCCATGAACGAAAAAAGCAATCCCATCTACTGTCACCCAACGATTTGTGAGGGTTGAACTACCACAAACATCACTGCCCGCTAAAGTGAACTAATGGGCCTTCGTGCCCGGGTAGTAGTTATCCACGTGTGAAGGAAAACTGTGGATTATGTTCCTGTGACAAAACGGTTGCAGGACTTCAGCGGCCATGAACTCGCAACCCCGCTGCTGAAGGACGCCGCGATGGTACTCCCCGCTTCGCACAACTCGTTCCGAGGTAATTAGCCGCCCTCACCAGCAGCGCTGCCCACGCATGGAGCAGCAACCCCGCGCGCACTTCCTACTTCGCGCAACTCGTTTCCGGTGCAATCCGCCCTCATCAGCAGCGCTGCCCACGCACGGAGCAGCAACCCCGCGCGCACGCAATCACCCCACGGAGCCCACTCAGCGCTGCCCGCTTTGCTAAAACCCCATGCGTCGCTGTCGCAAAACCCCACCCCAGCGCAGCCCACTCAGCGCTGCCTCGCTTTGCTAAAACCCCATGTGTCGCTGTCGCAAAACCCCACTCCGGCGCAGCCCACTCATCGCTGCCCACTCGCAATGCGCACGCGGCTGCGTGGAAAACCACACGCACGCAAAACCCCGGCGCAGCCCCAATCTCTGCCGCAGCACTCGCGACCCTGGCTCTTCCACACACCGCCCGCAGCACGAAGAGAAAAGTTGACAGCGCCCAGGCTGCGCGTTTGGGAGCTCCCTGCTGGAGCTCAGACTGTCAAATACAAAAGAGACGGCCGCCGCGCTACCTCCGCCACGCTACGGCCCCTTGAAAAAATCGCGAGCCAATCACCAAAACTGCCCTCCGTCTTGGCTTGTCATACCAGGCAAACCCCGCAGCTGAAGGATGGGAGGGCCAGGCTGCTGGAACCCCGGTTCCCACGCCGAGCGTGTCAACGGCCACTTCGATGCCCCACTTGAACAGCCGGTTCCCACGCTGAGCCAGGTCAACAGCCACTTCAACAACCAAAAATCCGAAAATGCCGAGATGACCATCTCTTTACTATCCCACGTCGCCCCACGACTTGGAGCTCCACCAAAATCGGACCAGTACAAGTTCGTTTTTTTTTTTTTTTTCACAAATTGAAAGATCCAATGGACCAGTACAAGTTCTCGTCGTGCCATCACCGCCTACTCAAAATAGAACCCAGTAATGAAGACACTCCCTTCCATTGTTACTGCATCCACTGCCACTGAAAAATTCAAAGGAATCAAATGGACAATAAAAAAAATTGAGCACAAAAGGGCCATTGCAATTAGGAATGAAAAAAAAAAGGATCAAAGGAATCAAGAAACACGTAACATTTTAGAACTTCTATAGGACGCTCAATAGGACCCTCACAAAAAAACAATTCATTGCACTTACCGGTGGTTACTTCCAAAGTGGGAAGTGACTACGGGAGAAACATTCACCCAAGTGTAGTGAAATGTCTCCACATTGTGGGCAAATAATGTTTGTCAAATTTCAGCTATGACAATGACGGCATACACGGCGGAATTTAGTTTTCACCGGGGAATGAACGCAAGGACGCCGATTGAAGGTAGACACTACACCCGAGACTACACCTCTTCGCTTTCCCCAATTTGACATTAGGGCCTCCGCAAGTTGCATGGTGAAATCCACGTAGTCCAATGCCTTCTTCCCCACACGTTGGGTGCAAGACTTGTGCATGATCCATGAGTTGACTCTAGCCGTGTCAAGGAGAAAAAAAAAGAGATGGTGCGACCACTTGTGGCTCCGGCCTTGACAACTATACTCCCCTCTAAGTTGGTCAGAGACATCAACTCCCCTCATCCACTTTGTATAGGCCTTGTGCACTGGGGAGGTGGGGATCTCTCTCGGGGGGATCACCACCCCTTGCGTTTTGTAACCACATGCGATAATGGAGTATTTAATAGGGGGATATTTATGCACCCCTCAATATTTTTTCCCTCCCTATTTGTAGATAAAAAGCTACTTTGACGTATTTATTAGCACCCTATATTTATTTGTAATTATTTAGAGAGACTAATTTTTGGCACAATTTTTTTTTATAAATCGCACAAGTACCAAATAGTGGACATAATACTATAGCATTCCAAAACCAAACTCCACGCTTCGCCTAATTGTCTGTGCTTACCCAAACCCTAAGCAAGCCTTACCCTAAAATTGCTCTACCAAAACTTGAGGAAAATCCTAATCACAAAACCAACAAAGAAGAGATGAAGCATGAAAGCTAAACCATAAACCAAATACGCAAAGAAAACATTGCAAAGGAAGTAGTCACTCTACAACATCAATTTGCATGAAAGAAACCCTAGAAAATGCTCACAAAAGTGTAAGATTGACGATCGAGGACTGTGGTTGTGACTAAAACGAAAACCAATCACACAAAGAGGTTAAGGGTGACGGTGGAGGTTATCAGGTTCTACGCATCCAACAAGATCCCACATGTTTAGCGTCGTTCCAAAACCCAATAGCTGTGGAGGAGCGCCAACATATTCTTTCCTCTCAAAAAATCCTATGACATTTCCCTCTGTACTAACGTGTTTGATTCAAACTTGGACAAAAACTACCGACACAAGTAGTCAAATCCATAATTATTCTACTAATCATACTATATACATTAAGAGGGATCATATATCTGACCCCATTTTTTTCTACTAATTACTAAAATGGAAGAATTATTCATCACCCTATTTTATATATAATCGTGTAAGGTAAATATTTCCAATGCTATAGTAGATCTAATGAAATTATAAATTTTATCCTAAACAAAAATAAATTGACCTTATTTTTTATCTCACGTGGTTTTCTAAAATTCCGATAGTCACCTCCCCGAGGGATCTCTCTTCTTTGAGCTCCATCTCGTCTAGGGACTCTCTCGGGGTTATTAGAATCGGTAGAAAGTGGATTTGCATGGGTTGATAACAAAAGCACGGGCTTCTTGTCAACCCATGTCACACAAGAGATCTTTCTACTACGATGCATATGCCAACCGAGACTCCCTTGAGGTTTTTCTTTCCAAAACCCACTATTTTCCATGGCTTGTGGCAATCCAACTCTATTAGACCTCATTGTCCCAATCCCATACGTGCCAAGCACTAGTAGAAATCTTGTTTTATGTAACAAGTCTTTAGTGACTAAATGTCTGGAAAGACAAGTCCATAATGACGCAAAGACCACTTTGTGTCAATATGGACTTGTCTTTCCGGACATTGAGTCATTAAAGACTTGTCACATAAGACAAGATTTCTACTAGTGAAGCTCAACTAAGTCCATGAGCAATTTCACACTAGTGAAAAAATTATCCATGAACACTAAATGGCCTCGATGATGCAAACCCGAGGTCAAGTTCATGACCACCACATAGCCCGTTTTGGCTTCCCCCGGCGCCGCACTCAATACCGTACTTCGTATAGAGGCACCAGTGTACACTTCAAAGTTATATACGTATTTCTTACTTGCATCCGCGCAACACCATACTTTGATGCCCCACTTGGTAGGTTTGTTTGGTAAATATTGCCTTATAGGACAATATTTACCCTTATATCTAACCATCATCTCATCGATGGTGATATGTTGCCCTAAATTCCAATTCTCTTTGCACCTCAACCGTAACTCCGTCAACAACCATTTCAATTTCCCAAGTTTATCATGCTCTACTTGACCCCGACTAGGCAACAAAGAGTCATCCACTATGTGCAAACAAGCCGAGATGCGTTCGAACCTTTGGCGTGACATACACGAGGAAATCACCTTGCAATGTAGAAAAGGGCAATCCCATGATGATTTCCAATATGACCGATGGTTAGGTTGAACCTTGACTCCCATTAACATAGATATGCCTATCCATGCTTTTAGTTCATTGACTTCCAATTTCCACCACTCAACCCCCCCTCGAGGATTCCTTCTAACATTTAGAGTTGCAGCATACCTGTTGGACTCTTTACAGATCTTTTCAAGTGTGCAAAGGAAAAAATAACTGTGGAAGAGTTGGAGTGGTGATGGAATGTCTTGGAGAACACGAGAAGGGCCAGGTTCCTGACCTGAAAACGAAATTGTGGGATGGATGTACAACCGATTCGCTTGGATCCAAGCACTCTCTTGGAATTCATTGGGTGCTTTAGGTGGCCGGCTGGACGCTCGTGCTGCGCTGCCATGACCTCGGCCTCTCCCACTCATACCCTGTGTTCCTCGCATCCCATGACTTGCAGCTCCATGCCCGGGCTCCTCCCTAGCCCCTAAATCCGGAGCACGCCTGACCCCGGTAGGTCGAAGGCCGCCACGACCCCGCTGCCCCGCATGAATCACTGGCGCCCCGTCGAAATCGCTGGCAGCTCCCACATCTTCGCTGGCACCTCCCACACGAACCCCGCCACGCCCACGCGGCCCCCGTCCTCACCCACGCCGAGCTCGTGCACTCCCTGCACCCCTGCCAGCTCTCGCCGATCCCGCTGGTGACGGAGCATCGTCCACGTTTGACCCCGGCACAGCCCCAAATTCCGCGCCAGGTCGTGGCTGGACCTCGGCCGCGCGAATCCCCTGACCTGCACGTGCATCTCGTCCCAGCTGCTCCGCAAACGCGTGGGAATCTCCCACTCCCTGCGCGCCACTCCCCGGCAGTTCCGATACCGCGTCGCCCACGCGGCTGCCTTCCCCACGTGGCAACCCCGTTGCCTAATCGTGTCTCCCAATTACTACGACCCTCGGCTGCGTGGCTTCCGCATTGGCAGTCGACCCGATTCCCTTTCTTCTGGACTCTCCCTGCTCCCTCGCCGCGACCTTCAGACGCTTGTTTTTCCTTCCCTCATGACTCATTTTTAGTTGTATTTCCAGCCCTCCGTCTTGCATTCCGTCTGCGCCGTCCCCTCCGCTTCGCACTGTATCTCCAACCCCCCTCGGCGTTTTCCATTGTCTCTCCCTCCTCTGGTTCGTTTTGTACTCCATCTCCGGCCCACGCGTTGCTGTAGGACCCCAATGCCGCAAGCGATCTAAGTTCAGCAAGCTCCGCTCCTCCCCATCCGCCTTCGCTGAAGTTGTGATTCCCTTCGTCTCCGCCGCTTGCCCATGGGTCGCTGTCGCTGCCACATTGCGAGTGAGATTCAACGCTGCGCGCCTCTCCCATGCATTCTCTTTCTACAGCAAGCAGCTGATCCAGATCGTCGAATCCGTCGTCGTCACTGCTGCCGTCAAACGAGTCGCTGCGACCCTCCGTCCACAACCACGGATCAACTTCTTCATCGTCTCCACACTGCTCCGGCTGCGACCCCGGATCAAGACTGTCGGCTCCGTTTGGGAGCTCCCTGCCCGCATGAGTCACTGCCACTAGCTACTTCATCGATGTCTCCGCTGGCTGCGTTCTTGCTTGCTGCGGCGGCACTGCTTCCAGACTTTCCGCCATCGGCAGCAAGGGACTCCGGCCACTATTCGCTTCGAAGAAAGGAGTTGACTGCGGCCGAGAATCCTCTGGGATTCCCTTTCGACCGCCTTGATTTCCACCTGAGGCATGCGGCAGCATGTTGGTGCCAAAGAAATCTTAAACCGGCAAGACTTTTGGTTTTTGTTAGACCGGCCTTTACTGGCAACCGCAGCAGCAAGTCCTCGTTCAACAAATTGCACAGACGGTGAAATTGCGCTTCACTGTATCCTTCTTACCTCAACCACGCGCACAAAATGCCCTCTCCTTTCTGCAGCAACTCATCACGAATTTTGACTGAATCAGCAGTTGACATTGTGCTCTACTGTCCTACTTCCCACCACTTGCTCAAAGACGCCCCGATTAGGCATGTAGCAATTTTCACTTACTCTATAGTCTAAAATTCTCAACACACAACTATTGCTTACTGAATCCAGATTGAGAAAGCCTTGATCCTCGCAGATTGAGAAAAACTCACAGATTGAGAAAAACCTTGATCCTCGCAAAATTCAGTCACTGCATATTCTTTGTGAGTCCAAGTTGTCCATGTTTTATTCTTTAGATGCGTGCCTCGTTGAGAGGAAATGCTGATACCCCCCTCCAACGTCCAAATTTTCAGCTGAAGCGTAGATTAGCGCCACTTGTTCATCTTGTTAGTCCCGAGGTAATTAGCATTAGTTGTCCTCGTTGAATTCAACTCAAATATTTGTAGTTCAACTGCCAATCTCAGCCCCATCACTTCCGGGCAGTGAACAAAAGAATGAAGATGTGGATTGAAAACCTTGATCTCAGTCATGGACTTACATTAGACCATTCATCAGAGTTGCAACTACCCCACCCAATTTCACAAGCGGACTCCATCAAATTTTTGGACTGAAATGGAAACATACGAGTCATGAATGGACCCCATAAATCCAAAATCCACAAATTTTCAGCGCTATTTTTTGGGTCTAACAAGTAGCTACCCAAAATAAATTCACAAAAAAAATTCACACCCAAAAAGTGCCGGATGAAAAAGTTAAGGAGCCGTCATTCTGTACATCAAGCGTTTTTTGCATTGTTAGGCAGTTAGGGGTTAATTGAGTTCTAAGTTGTCACTAGTAGAAGACGTGTTGTTATCATTCCCCATTTCGTGGGAATAGTGAACAATGGCTGAATATTATGCTTATATTTAAGTCTTCTTTTGACCAAAAACACTCATCAACACTGACGCAACCCGTGTGCCTCGAGCGGTTTCATTCCTTTTTCATTTATAGTAAGTGAAAAACGACCACTACAAAGAGAAGGCGTCGCTTTTCACTCCTATGATCAAACGGTGCCATGTCGCACTCACCAATTTTTTGGTTGGACTTTGTGAGTGCGATTCCTCAAGTAGGACAAGTGCATACAATAAAAAAATGCAATGAATAGGATCCTCTGAGTGAAAAACGACGCCTCTACTTATAGTAGTGGACACATTTCCTACTAGTGATTGACAAATTCAATCATGAAGCTAAGCATGCACTCACAATCATGAAGCTAAGCATGATGGGTGCATTCACAATAAAACGAGCCAATTCCACCCAGTTATAACGACTCTTGGTGAGTGCTTAAAAAATAATATCTTCAATTTATGTAGATATTAGAAAATTTTAAGGACATTTTGCGACATATTTTGAACATTTTAGCACATTTTAGTCGTTATTAACGATTGGTTACAACCATATTTTAGTCGTTTTGGAGTACCAATAACTTCCCAAACATTAGTATATTGTATAATGACATATATTATATGTAGTTACTAATTTATATTCACTAGTAGGATTTTGGTCCTTTATAACTAGTCCTTTGTGTCTTACATGGTCCTTTGTGACTTACATGGTCCTTTGTGACTCAATTCTTTAAAAAATAAGTCGTTTTGGACCATTTAAGTCACAAAAGACCAGTTATATAGGACCAAAATCCTACTAGTGATTGCATTATCAATTCATATGACAAGATTATTGCTTAACAATCCGTTAAATTAATCATTGGTTACAGTTTCCTTGGGTCGTGTTACTATGAATGTACCCTAATATGTGTGCATGCTTAGCTTCATGATAGTCATACTGCCTTATGACACTCATAGTGCGTGGAATCTCTCCCCAAATAGGATTAGGAAGTCTTCTTAGCTCAAAAGTATGACAAGTTTGACTGCACTTCGGGCAAACTGTAAACAACAAATTTTGCGTGTGAGCTAGGGTGGGCATGTTACTTGGGTTGTTTTCAATCCTTATACCTTTACTAGTTAGGTTTTTTTTTTTTTTTTTTTTTTTGCCCATGGCCGCCTTTGTCATAGTAGATTTGTATTTTTTCTCTCTACAATTGGCTTTGTTCGATTTGTGCCAAAACAAAAATAGAGTAGCAAACCTTATATTCGTTTAGTTCGGACTATTCCATACATTTGGGACAAAAATGGACGACTAGAATCGAGAATTTTGAGTATTATGGGCCACCTATATAGTTGTTCACAAGAGTTTGTCTTTTTTTTCTTGCATGAGATGTATAGCAAGTAATATTGGTGGTCAATAATTGGACAATTATGAAAAGATTCATGAAGTTTCTTTTCTCAATCATACCTTAAAAGTTCTTTAACACACTGTCAGATTCTATTGGTTGGGGGTGACCAACTTGAGATGTGGCATAAATGACAAGCACTAGTGACACGGACAGCCTTTATTTTTGCGATGATATAAATTCCTCTATTTCGTGAGGTTGCTACCCTATCATGTGAGTTTCCTCTGTAGGTGTCAGAATGGCATTTCAAATTCTTGCGTTACAAAAATGTTTTCCTAATATAATGAAAATCAAAGTTGTGATTACCCAATGTTTAATCAATTGTGCAAACCGCTATAGTGTTTGGATGACTTTTGTTTCCGATGAGCAATGATGGTCACGCCACTAGTAGCAGATCTATAGTTTTTTCATTCCCCACTTTATGGGAACAATGAACAGTGGCGCAATATTCTATCCATAACTATGTCTTCTCGTGACCAAAACTATTCACCAACACTAACACAACCCATGTGTCTAGTGCGGTTTCATTCCTTTTTCATTTATAGGAAGTGAAAAACAACACATTTCCCACTAGGGGTACGCATTGATGCACCCGGCTCTAAATTCCATGCATTTAGGACTCGGATACCTAAGATTCTCTGTTTATCATTTCTTGGGTGAGAACATGCAAGCTAATAGTCTAGTCATTAGAAAAATTATGAACCCAAGGAGTGCCCCACATAATAAAACCTAGAAACCCCTTTAAATTGCTTGAATTGTACGTCAATTTCAATTTCAATTTCAATTTCAATCAACTATTTCCGCTCGGGATGCAAGCTCAAAATCATCATGGCTTGAAGCATGAAGCTCTACTACCATTGGCTGAGGGGCTGCTTCCGTTCACCACCAGAATTTCGTTTGGTACTACTCGTTATTATTTTATTTGAAGAAGCCCATGCATTGTGTACTTGAGTTAGAAAAAATGTTTATTAATTCAAAATGAAGTACATGGTGTACATTCTCTCCTTTATTTTTTGACTTTGTGGTCAGGTTGTACATCTTGGAATCTAGCTATGTACATCACACAAGATAGTGACGTTTCAAGTCAGATTAGTGTACCACATCAGAGGCCACTCTAGGCATCTTGATTTAGGCTTGCAATACTGAAATTCAAGGGCATTTCTTTGGTTTATAATCTTTCTAATGACTGTTCTCACCCAAAGAAATGAGAACTCCACAAGTATAAAGAATTTAATAGCACAGCTAGCTCCGCATGAATAGACAACAGAAGTGAACACTCCATCCAGATACTTCAGGTTTACTTGTACAGAGAGCATTTCGCACACTGCTAATTGGGCGTGTTCCCTATTAGAGATGCTCTTAGCCACTTGATGCCACATTCATCAGATAATTCATTCAATGTGATTTTGTTTAAAATCCCACGTCTTCCAAGGCCACTAATGACTATAATTCACAAATTCTAAGCCTGTATTCATTGCCCCAAACAGTTACTCCCTGTCTTTCACAAAAAAACCATGATACCAGTGAAACCTATGTCTGACAACTACACTAATTAAATAGGTAGATTAGTATTAAATACACTAATTTATATAAACAAGTTGTAAGTTTTTACTGTTGACCAATTTTTTTACCCTCTATATCGGTCAAGATGGGGATCTTTCAATAGTATTGGAATCAATGTCTTTGGGAATTTTTTTTGTCGAGAGTAAAAAACTATAATATTTTCAAATCTTATAATTATTTAACACTAATCTACCTATTTAGTGTAGTAGTTGGGACAAATTTTGATTTTTGTACAAAAATTCTCCTTTAAAATTTTTAAAACTCTTCAATTTTTACGTGCATTTTATTTTGCATATTTCACGAGTATAAGAAATCAAAACCACAAAAATTCTCCTTTAAATTTTTTAAAACTCTTCAATTTTTATGTGCATTTTATTTTGCGTATTTCACAAGCATAAGAAATCAAAACCACATCCAGTTGATTCACTTTTTATATTGTTTCAAAAAGGGACTCATTCAAAGTTTCCGTAGGGACTGATTTCAACGTTAAAAAGGAGTTTTCAGTGTACCCATATCAGACCATTGCTGATTGTTGCATTTTCCCCAAACAAACCTCCAGAGGCCTTGCGCTCCTCCTCAGATATGGTCTAGTGCGCAAAAAGTTGCTAGTGAATTTGCCTCTCCATCGCTCCAGTTATCAAGATTTGTTGCGTTTAGGAGAGCCTGAGCTCCGTCCTGCACACGATGGCGTCCACCACTGAGGCTCTCTTGGTACGTTAAATACAATGCTTGAAATAATTTCCTTGTGCAAAGTCCGTGTGATTGTTCCTAAGACGTAAGTTATGAGCATTGAGATCGAGGAATGACCTACAGATCACGGAGGTTTTGAACGAGTACCATCATACCAAAAGGAGGAAAATTTGCTCGTAAAGACTTTACACATATTAACCAAATTATGTACAGACTTGATATTAGAATGAAGTAACAGTCATGAATTCATTCATGGCTACTTTAATCTGCTACGATCGAAATGAAATATTGTGTGATTGTGCAGGTGGTGGCAGTAGCGGCGGTGGTGGTGTACGTGAGCTGGGTGTGGTTGAACAAGCAACGCAGTTTGAAGCTCCCGCCCGGACCGACAGCGCTGCCGATCATCGGATGTCTTCACCTGCTCGGCACTCAGCTTCACAGAAGCTTGATGGATCTCAGCCGGAAGTACGGGCCTGTGATGTCAGTGTGGTTTGGGCAGAACCTGGTCATCGTCGCATCCACTCCGATGCAGCCAAGGAGATTCTCCATAACCAGGACGCCAACTTCTGCTCCAGACCTCCGATGCGCGCCGCCGAACTCATCTTTCCTGGAGGTAACCCGCAACCAAATGACTCAGAACCTCCATTCCAATCATTCACAATTAACTGTAATCATATGTACTAGTTTTTCAATTTATTCACCACCGACGTAAGATCTCGATGTTGAACGTTTAGACGTTTAAAATAAGAATTATTATTCTGATGCAGCTGAGTAGCCTTCGACGTCATTTTCAGATTTGATTATGCACGACCTCACGCCCGAAGGTAAACACCTGAGGAAACTTCTGGTGACCGAGCTCACGTCTGCGAAGCGGCTGCAAGCGTCCCAGCACATGCGAACGGAGGAAATGGCCTACGTGCTGCGGGCAGTGTCCAAAGAGACGGGTCCGTTCCAAGTGTGCACTTACACGCACATCTTGTCGTCGAACCTGATCACACGCATGGTGCTGTGCCGGCGGCTCATGGGGGCCGAGCATCACAGTGGGGAGCCAGCCTCCGCGCAAATGGTTGCAGAAATGAAGGAGTTCATGGAGCTGGAGATGGAGGTCATCGCGTGTTTCAACGCGGTGCACCCACAGGACGTGTTCAACGTGCCCAAGTGGTTCGACCCGCAAGGCTTAGACGCGCGGTTCCGCAAGGCGAGAGCCCGCGTCGACGCGTTCTACAGGAACATGGTGAGCCAGCACAAGGAGGTCCGGAAGAGGAATCCCATAGACTCGGAAGGACAGCAAACGCTGCTCGACGTGCTGTTGGAGCAGCTCGAGAATTCAGAGTTCCACTACAAGGAAGAGCACATCATATCGTTCATCTGGGATGCGTTGGCGGCCGGGCCGGACACCATCGCGCTGACGACCGAGCGGGCTATGGCGGAGGTCCTGCGCAATCCAGCGGTGCTGAACGCAGCGAGGTCGGAGCTGGACCGCGTGGTTGGCCTGGAGCGCACAGCGCAGGAATCCGACATTCCGGAGCTGAAGTACATCCAAGCCGTCGTGAAGGAGTCCTTGCGCCTGCACCCGTCAATACCGTTCCTGGTCCCGCACCGCAGCATCAACGCCACCACGGTGTGCGGGTACGACATCCCGGCCAATACGCGGGTGATCGTGAACGCGTGGACCATCGGGCGCGACGCCGAGGTCTGGGAGAAGCCGATGGAGTTTGTTCCCGAGAGGTTTCTGGGCGGAGCGCCGCATGAATCCACGCACTTCCAAGGGCAGCACTTTGAGCTGCTTCCCTTCGGAGCGGGGCGGCGGTCGTGTCCGGGCATGTTGTTCGCCACCACCGCGGTACACTTGCAAGTGGCCAGCCTCTTGCATGCGTTCGATTTCGCGTTTCCGGATCCAACCATGGCGCCCCAGCACTTGGACATGACGGAAGGCCACGGCATGACACTGCCCAAGCGTCATCGGCTGGTTGTGCTGGCCACACCGCGCTTGCCGCTGCATCTCTACTAACTTATTAGTCATCAATGTACAGACTTAGATTAAGTCATCGTTTATATATGGTTGCACTACAAGGACAAGGTGTCGCTTTTCACTCGGTAGGTGAGTCAAATGGCGCCCACTTCGTACTCACTGTCCAAGTGCTCAAGATTCGCTCAGTGCAATTCGTCACGTAAGACAAGTGTGTACAGTGTCAAACTCAGTTGACACTGTTTTGAGTGAGAAGCGACACATTTGCTAACAGTGTTGGGAGCACTGGGAGCTTGGGTGATGCGGTTTAGTTGACTCTGCAATGATCATTCATACTGAGGCGTAGTTGAAGTATTTACTTACCTAATCAGAAATTTAGAATCGAAGTACCTCAAACATCTCACAATTTCGGAGAGGCAAGAGCATAATTCCTACTTTGCAATGTCGCTAATTAATTATGAATGCACTAAGAGATTCAGTCACTCTACAAAGTGCAACACTACTGTGGACATGGGCACACACAGGAGTGACGAAACTTAGGCACAGTTCAAAGGGACTCACCAGAAAAGTCAAGTTTCATCACTTGTTGCAAAGTTGACCTTGCAAGGTAGCGCAAAAGTCAATGTTGCGAACAAGGTGCGGTAAGGTAGAAATACCTAAGAGCAAGCCCATCAGTTTTGATGAATTCATGGGTACAACGCCATTTTAAATTGGGGGAACATGAGAATAGGGGGAGGGATTTGCATGCTTGTCCAAGTACCACCTAATATTATGTTGTAGCCAACACCTTATTCCCTGTTGTCAGAGCATTGTGAACTGCGTCCCATAATGCTCTCAGGCAATTGCTCGTTATTGGATCTCCCACAACTCTTAATTAAGTTTAGTGCAAGAAAAAAAACACCGTCAAAACAATAATATTTGGTGTGGAGAAATCAAATTCAATGGCATTGAGCATCATCTTGGGGTTGGCGTCCCTCTTGTTGGGGTGAACAAAGGTGCAACTTCCCTTTATCTTAACGTTGGGCCAAGAAAATTGCTGCTGCTGGGCATGCTCTAAGCATCGTAAGCCATTGTAACCCATTGTAGCTCCGCAAGAGATTGTTGAATGAGAACGAATTCTGCAAAATAGTAGATGTTACAAATGCCACACCCACCTTTTTGAACAAAAAAACATGAAGAATATCAACTAATATGATTATTCTGAGGGCAATATTTTCCACCAGGTTTGGAAGACGTAATTGAGACGTCAAGTCTTTAATGGCTTCAACAGTTCCCTGCAACAACCAGATTAGGGACTCTCAATTAGGTCTTCCAAACCCTGAAACAGATCATCGCATTCACAAAAAATTAAAAAAACATATTTGTTGTGTGCCAAATTCTCCACAAAAGAGCCTTGAAATGAACCTGTACAATAGAATTCAGGTCTGCATATCAAGTGCCTTCAATTCACTCCTTTGTACCACGTAAAGCATCATACTGCGTTCTGAACCTCATTTTGCATGCTGTCACGCTGCACATTGTCTCAGTATCAGGAAACTTAAGATCCAGTGAGTGCTGTTTCTGTTTCCATCTTGAAGAATACCTTCGCTCACTGACTCGCCGAACGTGGCTCTGTTTCTAAGAGTGTGGTGTCTCCATCACTCAAGGTACTTCAGTTGCAAGAATCTCGCCTGCTGTCTATAATTGCGTTTGTTTGTGGCATGCATACTTAGTATTCAACAAAGCTGAATTATCTTTTATTGAACTCCATGCATGTGGTGATGCAGCTGCTCCCAGTTTGACTGTTTGAGGTTCCCATATGTAAGAGTGACGACGAATCAATGCTGCATTAAGTGCAAATGTTCACGCATGCCTCAACTCATGCTCACATCCTACCTCATGCTCACAGCTTGCCTTATGCTGATAGCTTGCCTTGTTTTCATTGTAGAAAGCTTGCACAGACTTTACTACACTCACTTGCCAGAGATCATCGTTCATGTGGATGACGAGTCCTCAAGTCTAAGTCTCACACGTACTCAGTAGAAATTGAGATACAGTATTTATCATTACTCTAGCGGGGCATCAGTTTTACAGAATAGAGTCTAAACTATTTGGCTTTCTTGCGTGGTACAATGATCAGAGTCGCCTCTATGTGGTACAATAATTTGACTTCAAACGTCACTATCTTGTGTGATGTACGACTTCAAACGTCACTATCTTGTGTGATGTACTTAGCTAGATTCCAAGATGTACAACCTGACTATAGAGTCAAAAATTAAAGGAGAGAATATACACCATGTACTTCATTTTGAACTAATAAAGATTTCTTCTAACTCAGGTACACAATGCACGGGCTTCTTCAAACAAAATAATAACCAGTAGTACCAAACGAAATTTTGGTGGTGAACAAAAGTAGCCCCTCAGCCAATGGTGGTAGAGCTTCATGTTTCAAGCCATGATGGTTTTGAGCTTGCATCCCGAGCGGAAATAGGGGATTGAAATTGAAATTAAAATCAAAATTGAAGTACAATTGAAGCAATTTACAGGGGTTTCCAGATTTTATTATGTGGGGCACTCCTTGGGTTCATGATTTTTCTAATGACTAGACTATTAGCTTGCCTGTTCTCACCCAAGAAATGATAAACCGAGAATCTTAGGTATCCGAGTCCTAAATGCATGGAATTAGAGCCTGGTGCATCAATGCGTGCAGTAGTAGGAAATGTGTCGTTTTTCACTTCCTATAATGAAAAAGGAATGAAACAGCGCTCTTAGGCACATCATGGGTTGTGTTAGTGCTGGTGAAAAATTTTGGTCTCAAGAAGACAGAGTTATGGGTAGAATATTGTGCCATTGTTCACTGTTCGCATAAAGTGGAGAATGAAAAAACTACAGATCTGCAACTAGTTGCGTGACCATCATTGCTCATCGGAAACAAAATTCAAATGAATTGATCAAACATTGGGTAATCTCAACTTTGATTTTCATTATCCCAACTGTGCATGGAAGCTCCTCCAGAATTTCTACATTAGGGAGCGATCATCTCTGTATATTCTTCTTGAAATACAAGCTCGATGACCTAAGTACTTATTCTGGGTTAATCCTGGCTAAAATTTTCCTGGATGCAATTAATATCTGTATTTACTGTCATGTATCTCAATGGCCTGCTTCGAGTGAATATATGTGACTGTGCATGCTTAGCTTCATGATCGAAGCTGTCAATCACTAGTAGGAATTGTGTCCAGTAAAATCAAGTGCTAGTAGGAAATGTGTCCACTACAAAGAGAGGCGTCCTTTCTCACTCAGAGGATCCTGTTTATTGCATTTTTTTTATTGTATGTACACTTGTCCTACTTGACGAATCGCACTCACCAAGTCCAACCAAAAAATTGGTGAGTGCGAAGTGGCGCTGTTTGACGCACAGAGGGGTAAAAAGCAACACCTCATCCTTGTAGTGGTTTTTTTTCCCTTACTATAAATGAAAAAGGAATGAAACCACACCAGGCACACCTGTTGCGTCAATGTCGGTGAGTGGTTTTGGTCAAAAGAAGACTTAAATATATAAGCATAATATTCAGCCATTGTTCACTATTCCCACAAAATGGGGAATGATGACAACACATCTTCTACTAGTGACAACTTAGAACTCAATTAAAGATCGACCATTCACCATTCACTGATAGAAGACTGTTGTTTTCATTCCCCATTTTGTGGGAATAGTGAACAATGGCTGAACATTATGCTTATATTATTTTCTTCTTGTGACCAAAACCACTCACCAACACTGATGCAACTCATGTGCCTGGCGCAATTTCATTCCTTTTTCATTTATAGTAAGTGAAAATCGACACATTTCCTACTAGTGTGTTGCTGTGGCCCGCAGAGGGAGGAGCCGATTGAGGAGCTAGCTGCTCACGGACTACAGAGAGATGAGAGTCCTCTTCGTGAAGGAACAGCTTTTCAAAAGCAACCGAAGCTGTTTTTCCTTTCGCAGTCTCTCACTGAATTGTAAATTCGCTGGTACCCAATGGGTATGTCTACCTCAGTTGTCATGAGGAGAGTGCAGTAAAGCTGCCATTAATAGATTATTTTGGAATAGACTAATATTCTCAAGTTACTGATACCTGCCATTGGAAATATAAATGCACCACATTCTGAACTTGTTATTATCACACCCACCTATATCACATTCCAGCACCTTCAGAAAAATTAATAAATGTTGAACATTGTGTGAGCATGCAATTGGACACTTTCCACATGTATGTTGTTGTGTGGGCGTGTTACTGGAAAATTTCCACATGTCTAGTTCTATTTGGAAAAGATGTACATTGGTAACATGCGTGTGAGTAAAATGAGTTCTAAGTGCAGATTCTGTTGGACGAAGAAATGAAGTTGAATGCTCTTTTAATTAGATTCCAGGAACAATGGGTCCTCTTGGTATTTAATAGAAGGCAATGAGCGTAAAATGTATTGAATCCATACTGTATTCTATCCTTGTTGCAGCTTCTTTCATCATGATTCTATGTATCTTAATACCTAATTGGAATGATCCACAACACAAATTTCCTTGATTTGTAACTTGAAGACATATAATTTTGAAGGTGACTGTAAATATTATGTCGTTTATAAATCTATTAATTTTGTATAATATTAGTAAAATATCATTAAAAATCAACCAAATTATGTATGATATCCAACATTCAAACATTTGCAGGTATCAATTGCTAATATCATGGTATAATTTAATTATCCACGCAATACAAATTTTATAACATATCTATAGGAGCACCTCGGACATTTACAAGGCATTCAATGTTTCAACTGGTATTAATTATATTTGTGCACACATTCAACAACATACATAACTTACATTATTTAGGGACGACAAGAAGTTCTCCCATAGTTTAAGGCCAGAGGTGAGAGGTAGAATATTCTGCCTTTGTGAGCCTTAACAAGCTACACACACTATTTCTACACACACTATTAAGGAAAGACACCCCATCTGCATGATTGGGTTGAGGCTCAGTCTGTGCTTTTCTTCTAGGAAAAAAAAAAACAAGTCAGATTCTCCCTAACATCCTCCCCATAAAGTACTACATCTGAAGAGCTAGGAGCTGTGAAACTACTCTGAAAAAAACAGACTAGTTAATAATGTTATGTATGATTGAAGAAAATTAAAGCCCTCAAGCTCCTACAGGACAGGCCTTCCAACTCGCGGTCGTATCTCTCAGTTCTGGGAAAATTGAATCAGGCTGCCTGTAGCGTTTTTCGACGCACCCAAAGTAAACATGGCCAGCAATTAACGCTTTGATATCTTTCAAGTGCTGCTGCAGGGCCGAGTTCCAAGCTGCTGACTCCAAATCCAAGATAGTGCGAGCATATTGGTTGACCAACTGAATTGCTGCATGCATGGCTTGGACACGAGGCAGCCCTTCAGATTTCATCAAAAGTGTGATGACATTGCGCGCGTTTCCTTCCAGTGAGCTCTCCCTGTGGTACGAGTAGATGTCGTTGGCAATGCCAATGTGGATGGAGGTTGCAGTGGTTACCTTTTGTATGTATGGATGGGCACGGATCTCACATGGAAGGTAGGCATTGCTGGCAAACTCGTTCAGCAACTGAACGTACCTTGCACCCACATTTTCAATACGCATGGTGGTGTACGACTCCAAGTCTTTGACGCTTGAGTTATCGCCTGCTGAAATCTCAACACTGTCTCTAGCAATTGAATGAAACCACGCAATGATACTTGCAACATAAGCACTGAACCAGTCTGGATTGGACAACTGCCACAATTTGTGGCCCGCTTCCCACATGATCACCTCAATCGCAGAATTCTTCTGGGGTGCCAGTTTTTGACCAAAAACTGCACCCAAGTGATCGAGATATTCTTTGATTTGGCGAGGGCTCTCACAAACACTGGGGTCAATGCCATACTGTCCCAGGAGAAACCCATCGCCGGGGAGAAACCCATCGCCGGGGCTGTCAATTAATAAGTCATCCACCACAAACACCCAACTATAGTTAAGGGCTATTGCCACGTGGCGGTCGGCATCAATTACTCCAGGGTGCATAAAGGTTGCAGCAGAAAGACCAACACGACAAAACGAGTCGAAGGAAACAATGTTCTGCCAGCGATCAGTGTACTGCTTCATGAGTATTTCTGCCTCGTCCGTATACTTGGACAGCTGGAATGCCGGGAGGCCTTCAATGATCATGGACAGCAACTTGGGTGGACTCTGCTCGTCATCCAGGGTGGACGAAATTTTGGCTGCTGGACTTACGTCTATGAGCTCCATTGCAACTAGTTGTCAAAACACTAGCTCTTGACAGTAAGCACGCAAGAAAGCCAACTAGTTTAGATTCTATTCTCCAAAACTGACGCCACGCTAGAGTAATGATAAATATCGTAATTTCTAGTGGGTACGTGTAGATTTAGACTTGAGGACTCGTCATCCACATGAACGATGATCTCTGGCAAGTGAGTGTAGTAACTGTGCAAGCTCTCTGCAATGAAAACAAGGCAAGCTATCAGCATGAGGCAAGCTGTGAGCATGAGGTAGGATGTGGGCATGAGCTGAGGCATGCGTGAACATTTGCACTCAATAATGCAGCATTGATTCGTCGTCACTCACTCTTACATATAGGAACCTCAAACAGTCAAACTGGGAGCAGCTGCATCACCACATGCATGGAGTTCAATACAAGATAATCCAGCTTTATATGCATGCCACAAACAAACTCAACTATAGACAGCAGGCCAGAGTCTTGCAATTACCTCAAGTGAGTGTTGGAGACACCACTCTTAGCAACAGAGCCACGTTCGGAGAGTGAGTCCCGGAGTGAGTGAGTGAAGGGATTCTTGAAGATGGAAACAGAAACAGCACTCTCAGGATCTTAATAAGTTTCCTGATACTGAAACAACGTGCAGCGTGCCAGAGAGGACAGAGGAGGGACTGATGTGGTACGACAATTGTGGCCTCTATGTGGTACAATAATTAGATTCGCCTCTATGACATGCTATAATAATTAGAGTGGCCTCTATGTGGTACAATAATTAGAGTCGCCTCTATGTGGTATACTGTGAAGAGTGTTTTGACAAGTCTGTAGTTACAATGGAGGTAATAGACGTAAGTCCAGCAGCCAAAATTTCGTCGACTGTGGACGACAAGCAGACTCCATCCAAGTTGCTGTCAATGATCATTGAAGGCCTCCCGGCATTGCAGCAGTCCAAGTATAGTTTACACCTTCAAAATTATCTAACTTCAAGTTGAAAATCAAGGAATTTTGCGTTGTGGATCATTCTAATCAGATCAAGATACATGGGACCTACAATTGTGATGAAAGAAATTGCAACAAAGATAGAAAACAGTATGTAAATTTAACACTCTTTAGGTTCATTGCCTTCTATTAATTACCCAGAAGGATCCATTGTTCCTGGAAATCTAATTAAAGGAGCATTCAACCTGATTTCTCGGTCCAGCAGAATCTGCACTTAGAACTCATTTTATTCACACGCATGTTACCAATGCACATCTGTTGGAAACAGAACTAGACATGTGGAAAGTGTTCAATAACACACGCACAAAACAACATACATGTGGAAAGTGTGCAATTAGAGCAGGCCCAGCAGCACCCATTTTCCACTCACCAACGCTATTTATGGATGATAAAGTACCTCTTATGGTGTGGAGTTTGATATTTGCCCACCAAATGTTGCCCATATTAGGGCCCGGGAAGAATTGACAGTCAGTTACAAGTGAGCCGATTGCTTTTTGGAAATGGCTGGTTGATTTTGAAGAATAGTCTAGGCAAACCACCGAACTAAATGACTAAAAAATAATTATATTTAGTATTCATAGACGAATTATACAGGATATAATCTTTAAAAACCGGTTGCTTTTGGAAAATAAAGGACATTGACTGATTGCCTCAAAAAGCCTCCCGAAAAGTGGCCCATATGGCGAGTGGTGATTCTCACATCAAGCAATTTGTCCCACTCTCTGACAAGACAATGCTCTTACTTTATGAAGTTAAGTTTAGTAAATTTATTCTCCGCCATTATGATTGTCCCAAGTAGTGACAAAAGCAGTAGTTTAAAATTGATTGATGCACTCTATTCTAGGCACGCTTGGTGGTTGTTGCTGAGGAAGTTCTCAATTCTCTCACACCATCTTGGATGTGGACTTGGTGCACAATGACCAACTGCTGGGCTTGCTCTTAGATGCTCACACAACAATATTATATTTTAATTTTGTAATGGAATGTAGAAGGCTCTTTTAACATCTAAAAGCCCGAGGGGTATTGAACAAACCATAGATGTGTTATAATATGTGCCTTCCATATGTTTGATGAAGTACAATTGAATAGACAAAATGTAGGGCAACATCTCTACAGAGTATCTGTATGGTCAAATGTCCATTGGTAACTTCAGATCATTTTTAATGAATTTAAAAGCATTAACCTTTGAAAAGTTGTAAAAAATCTTATTTTCACTTTTAGAGTTCAAAATTTAACTTGATCAGTTAAACTTGGTTTATGTACCCTAAACTTCAAAAAGCAAAAGCAATGGTGGAGGGAACATCATTACTTTCCCTAAATGACAAATTCAGTAACATTAAGACAATGTTGAAGTGATTTACTTTGAAAAGTTCTCCTGGGTGAAGTATATATATATATATATATATATATAATAAAAAGAGTGAATTTTAATCTATTTGAATTCCAAACAACAGGCTTTGTGCTAGTCAAGCCTGTGAGGTCTTGCCATGGTACGGTAACCAAAGTGGGACCAATCCACTGTTAAGAATAACCGGGGTGAGAATTTCGTGTGGAGCAATGACCTGTCGACCGCGTCATCAAACTGTTGAAGGGAAAGTGCTGCCACTGTTCGGGAAGCTTTTTGAACCAACCAGTCAATGTCCTCCATTTTCCAAAAGCAACCGGTTTTTTAAGATTATATCAAGTATATTTTGTCTATGAATACTAAATATATTTATTTTTCAGTCATTTAGTTCGGTGTTTTGCCTCTATTCTTGAAGTTCAACCAGCTATTTTCAAAAACTAATCGGCTGACTTGTAACTAACTGACGGTTCTTCCCGGACAGTGAGTGCTACGATGGCAAGTCAACTCCTTGGGCATCTCCAACTGTAGTACTAGATAAATGTATTTTTATACGTGTCAAGACCAAAAGCACTGTACGGTCACCCTTACAACCCTCCATGTACCCAGATGATTGCAAGCAAGTCCTTTTTGTTAACCCTTAAACGTACCAGTCCTTTCTGGAAAAGTCAAACTACAGAATTATACAAAATTAAACCTTGAAGAATAATCAAAGTATATTTTATAATATTTTCATGCATGAAATTAAGTGTTTCCTATAAGTCCTGAAATTTTCGGATTTTTTTTATTTAACATGATTTTTTTACAAATTTTTAAGTCAAATGCTTCACAAATTCATTTTAATTACAAAAAGACTTCAAAAAATTGATTAATTTTTGGATGAGATGCAAATCACAATGGAGAATCACATGATATCATTGATATGTTTTCCATTAAAAAGAAACTAGTTAAATTTTGAAATTCAAAAAGTAATCATCCCCTGTAGTGTATTCGGAGCTTGAGCTACAAAGCTTGCAAAAGAGATAATTTACTCAATACATGAAATTTTTAAGATTTGAAAAGTGGAGTGCAAACTAGACTTGATAAACTTCATTTTCTGTGTTGAGTGTAGTAGCAAAAGAAATCATCTTCGAGATCAAAATTGGGTTTGACCAACAAACATCCAATAACTGGATGCGTAGACGTTTAGGGATTAAAGACTGAGGGCCGCTTCACACTATGGCCATCCAAGTTGAGAGGCCGTGGGATTGAGAGTCCAAAGAAATCGGGGGTGCTAGTATGTGAGCACAAGAGCGGAGAGCAGAGAGCGGAGAGCGTAGGATTTTTTGAGATTTTTTTCGCGCAGTTAAGAAAAGAACCTATGACCGTGGGACGAGGATCTATGACCGTGGGCCCATCAGGAATAGGGATTGAGGGATTTAGGGTCATAAATGTTGTATCCATGCAAACTTAGGTTGAATTTTAGATCAGTGTTTAGGGTTCAGGGGTGAGCTCAGTCGTGATGTAGGTGAATGTTGTAGAAAGGGTATATCAATTCGTGAATGCATCAACGACCACAGAAGACAGTGATGTGAAAATATAATACTGCTACGAGAACCAAAGTGAAGTGGACGTTTCAGTCTCACTACCAATCATAAAATAACATAGGAATGCAAAGTACATTACACTACGAGGAGTCATCAGAGGAGTCCTCATGTGTAGAAGAGGATGTTCTAGAAAAAGAGCTAGAACTATGGGTGCGAGATGACTCCGCAGCCTCTAAGTCCAAGTACTGTGAAACGCCGGTATCAGGTACTTCCTCAGTCATGTCCACGTCATCCAGGCTATTCTGTGCAAATGCCCTAGCTAGTGGCTCCACGTACACCGGGAGCTCAAATGGTTTCGGAGGACTTGGAAAGAACATCCGGGCAGCAAAAAATGGCTTGTGTCGAGGAGGGCTCATTCCAATTGAGAAGCTATAACACATATGGATAACATTAGTACATTCAGCTTCCTGAAATGAGTTCAGAATCAAAGAGCTAGGGAATTTGAATTAAAACAGACTTACTTACTCGTTTTTCTTCTCTTGACCTGCGATGGTACGACCTCCATATTATCTGGGTCCTGAGAACGCTTCGATCCAGAAGGCTGTGGCGATGGTAGGGTAGCCTTCGCACGCGCCAAAGGAGCGATGAGAACATCAAAGATGGCCTTGTCTTCCTCTAAAGCCACAATGTGGCGATTGACATTCCTGCAAGCATGAATGGAAGCGCCTGGAGTACACATACAATGTCTATGAAAACAAGTACCATGAATAGATAGATAGAACTTCGTCGATTAAATGAAAAAACTTCAAAGCTAATAAGGGTTTAGGGATTCACCAGTCATGGCATGGCAGTCTAGAACAATGTCTCCGGGCTTGGAACAAGCCTCAATTAGAACTTGCCAAAAGCCTTTGCTCTTCTCTCGGGGTCCACGCCAGGGCTTGGAGCCGTTCATAGCTTGGTCAATTTTGGTGGTGTAGTTTTGCAGCCACTCGTCCGAACTAGGGTCCACTCCGAACTCGTTCATGGACGACACCGGATTGAACTCGAAGGAAGAATCCTCCGATCTCACCAAAAGGTAGGCACCGAATCTTTGCGTCTGTGACATCAGAAGACAATCAAAGGAAGAAACACATAAGGTATAGGGTTTTATGGAATGATTTATATCGCATGGACAAGTTGAGAGAAAGGTCTAAGCAAAACGTACCGTCAAATCCTTCTTACTCGGATGACACAAGTGCAAGCGATTCATGCAAACCCAGTTTTTCCTCTCCACGAACCCGTAACTCTTCGCATACCCCAGTACACAAGACTTCACCACCACGTCGTAAGGGTGGATGACAACCATCGCCCCACCGTCATGAATGTGATGATCTGCGAAGTCAAATATGGCATCCAAAGTAGCAGGATCCAACTTGTTCCAACGTGGTATGTCGTGGGAGGGGTCCGATACAGTCGGGACGCGCAGATTCTCCGGGTAGTCCACCAACATCAGGTCAACGGTGGCTTTTGCATTACGGCGACCCTTAAACACTCGGTCCCGATCTCCACGATGCTGCAACAAAATTTAAGATATAGAGGTGGTTGAGTTAGAGAACACGGGGATGATTTATGCATCGAAATTTAAGTTGACAGGAGATGGAAATGTTGAAGGGTTTAGGGTACCTTCTCCAAAAATGCCACAAGGTCTTTGAAGGCAGGAAGCGGCGGGTTGTCCTCTGGCAAGAGTGATGAGAAGGACAAATTCAGAAAGAACTCATCGTTTGTAGCGTGAGAGGCTGATGCAACTTCATCAACAATGGGACCTTGGGTGAGTCGTTCCTGTGTAGACGAGATCACGGGTACTTTCAAAGTTTGGCCAGCGTCCTTTGGTGCCCGATTGCTTTGAGCTTCATCCACCACCGTCGAGTCGTTTGTGATGCCAACCTTGTTCTTCTCCGCTCGTTTCAATCTTGTCTTCTCATTCTTTGCTTGTTTCTTCTCGGCCTCTTTAATCCGCTTTGCTTCTTCTTTAGCAAGTCGTTTCTCAGCAGTGGCCGCCATCTGCTCCTTCTTCTTGAGATCTTGAGCCTATATCTTTGCAATCGCTTTGGCTTTCGCGGCCTCGTCCATGGACCCTTCGACAGTGTCAAGGAGGATGATTTCCTTCGCATTCTCCGCGTAGTCAAAAAGTGCCCGTTCCACGTCCGGTACGGCGTTGACACCGCACTCCAAGTACCACCCAGCGCTACGGAGATGAGACGATGTCCACATCTTCATCTGATGAGGGCTGAACATATAGGTGTCACTAAAGAGATCACTCCATGTCGCCAAGAAAGGGGGTACAGCATCCTTTGTGATAGCCTTTTTCGGTACGAGCTCAAACATGAAGTACCTGCATAAGAAATGGTAATGATCAAATACATGAAATCAACGAAGTAATTCAAAGTAAATCAAAGTGTTGCAGTTGAAGGATATTTCGTAAACGAACCGGTATATGACACGATTGACTAAGGAAGTTGAATCCGCATGTTTGGCGAAGTCGTCGTCCTTTTTGAAGCCGTTTCTCTTGAAGACATCTAGGAAGCCAATGTCCCAGAGCTTCATTCTCCAAATCTCGAGGTACACGTCAATTTTATCTGCAACCTTGTAATCAATCACAAGCCCATCTTTCTCTGCGATGGTCCTAAAGGTGTCGATAGCCGCGTCCATGAACTGCGGTGATCAATGTGAAGAGAATAAGCACAAGAAAGATTGAATTTCCAAAATCAACAGGCAGAGGAAGTGCATATAGACTCACCCCTGCATACCAGCAAGCCTTGTCTAGCCAATTACTCAGTATGTCCTTGGTGGTTTTGGAGGGGAACTTTCTCGCAGCCCGAGTTTGTTCTGAATTGTTCCACCACATCAACCACTGAACCTTGCTATCCGGGCTTGCGATAGAAGTCGCAATGGCTTGCAGCTTGTCAAGTTGCATGTCAGGTTCGAGGGAATTCCGAGCATAGTGTCTTTCGATCTGCAGAATTCGCAATTATTAGGATTGAGAATTAATAAAGTAAATGCAACAATGAAAGAAATAAAAAGTAAATACCTCGTGCAGGAATTTGTCTCCATACAGAGGATTTGCAACTGCAGTCATTTTGCGCAGTTTGACCTTCAACTTCTCCGTCTTGTCTTTGACGCCCCTCAACATGGCATCCCTCATGCCATCCTCTGTGATGTCTTCGTCAAGGGTGTGTTCACAGTACTTTCGAAGTTCGGCATCGCCAGCCTTGGCAATGTCATGCTGCACCGCAAATGAAAGTCACTAAATGGATGAGTAAATACAAATAAATTGAGAGGAAGGATACAATGGGTATAGTTGGATAGATTGACTCACACGAAATATAAGAGTCGTTAAAGTATCAGCCGGAAGAGTAAACCACGATTGAGGAACATAGGCCTTGGCGCGTTCGTACTCAGCGGGACTGATAATACCTTTCAACTGCTCCACTGTCATCATTCCATACTTACGAACTTGATACAGATTGTGTACCAAGTTCGTCTTCACATGTGAGTTCTCTGTTGATCTGTAACATCAACAGATATTGGACTTAGAATTTGTTGTAAATGGCAAACTGATATATCAAAGCACTAGAGTTGGTTTTAGATATACTAACTTGTTAATGTCGTGCATAACCTGCATAACCTCTCCAATACGCCCTTTTGTATCCAAAACAATGGCGTCAACAGAGTAATGCCATTTCATCTCTAGCGGGTGGTCGCGAGAGATGACTTTCATCCAAGCTTGCAGACGGTGGTTGCCATCACATACAAAAAACTTGGCGTTGCTGAGATGTTGAAGGGACGGCTTGGTCCGCAGGAATTCCTCAAAGCGGGCATCCGCTGCTCTCCAGTGCGCATTCCAAGTTTGCTTTTCTTCATCAGAGAAGGTATGGAGAAGGCCGTGCTCATCAGTCGTGGACAAGTAGAAAACGGCTGCTCCTTCGCGGTATCCATGCACAAAATCAGCTTCAAGTAACGTCAAATCACACGACAAAGTCGGTCTCACAATCGGCATGATAGTCATTCGACAAAGGGGAATCAGAATTCGAGAGTCCTCAATTGGCAGAAGACGAAGCTGTTCAATCGTTGTCACCGAATTCAACGTGTTGATCGCTCGAAGCTGAATAGTTGTCAAATTAGTAGTATTATGGTCCTCGTCGTCGCTATTATCACCATCCGATTCTCCGAGATTTGGCTGAGGATCATCAGTGTCAGATACAACGACAAATGAAGTATGTGCATTCTGCAAACATAGAATAAAAAATATATGAAGAATGAAGAAGTAACAAGGATTTGCTCATAGCAAATGTGTGCACATATAGCTAGGCTAAGCGTCTACAAATGCGCCGTCCACGTGAGAAAGCCCGACGCCCTCGATGGCCACAACTGTCAACTCCGAGTAGCGGATAACGTGAGAATGGAAGAATAGAGTCCTGAAGAAGCAATAGGGGAGACACTGTAGGGACTGACTGAACTGGAATGACACGGATATACTCAGAAGGAGCAGATAAAACAACTGGGACATTCTCCGCGGGAGAAGTAGGAACATACTCCGGCGGAGAAGAGGGAACATACTCTGGAGGAGAAGAGGGAACATAATCGGGAGTAGAAGAGGGATCGTACTCCGGCGAAGAAGAGGGGACGTACTCCGGCGGAGAGGAGGGGACAAACTCCGGCGGAGAGTAGGGAACACACTCACGCGAATAGGGGGGCAAATACTGGGCGGGGAATGAGGAAACAGAATCCCGAGGGCAAATAGGAGTGAAGGCAGTGGAAGATATAGGAGCACACAGCGGAGGAGAGGAGGGAACAAACTCATCGGAGGAGGTGGGACAGAATCCTAATGGGGAAACGGGGAGTGATAGCGGAGGACGGACACTATCATCAGAAGAAGAATCCGGAGAAGACAAAGAGCGGAGAAGAGGAGACAATGACTGAGGCAGTGGAACACGCGTAGACCGAAAATCATCAAAACTATCGAGATCGATGACAGGGTGCTCGCGGATACAGTAAAGATGATCTGCACTATCATCAGAGCTCAGATCGATGACCTCCACCTGGAATGCTGCATTCTCCAGAGCACATTCCTACTGCAATGATAACAAACAGAATTATAAACATGTACTCATGAAGAACTCTAATAACGTATAAATAACATAACTAAAAACACAACAATGGAAACATGAGATTGAATACCTCCAGAACGGGAGATAACAGCGCAGTCTGAGGCGTCTCCTGATCATCCATGACATCTTGGGTCTCAACAACGACACTCTGCTAAAACACACAAATCCAAGCCCAGACATATTTAAACATAGACATATGACACAAACATTCAACCATTTCTGGGATGAAATCGAAACGTATTCCTAGAAATCATTTTCTAAAAGAAATTTTGCGCCTAAAACTTGAAAAACCGAGGCGCCCTAGGGGGGCGTCGCCGGCGACGCCCCCCCTGGGGCCCCTCGGTTTTTCACGCCATGGCGACACGGCGTGACGCCGTGACGCCGTGGCGCCAAGTTTCCTCAGCGAAAACTTGAAAACACGGGGATCCCAGGGGGGGCGTCGCCGGCGACGCCCCCCCTGGGGCCCCTCGGTTTTTCGTGCCACGGCGCCACGGCGTGACGCCGTGACGCCGTGGCGCCAAGTTTTCTCAGCGAAAACTTGAAAACCCAAGGGGTCCCAGAGGGGGCGTCGCCAGCGACGCCCCCCCTGGGACCCCCTGGGTTTTCGCGCCATGGCGCCACGGCGTGACGCCATGGGGCCGTGGCGCCAAGTTTTCTTAACGAAAACTTGAAAACCCGGGGGGTCCCAAAGGGGGGTCGCCGGCGACGCCCCCCCTGGGACCCCCTGAGTTTTCGCGCCATGCGCCACGGCGTCACGCCGTGAGGCCGTGGCGCCAAGTTTTCTTAACGAAAACTTGAAAACCCGGGGGGTCCCAGAGGGGGCGTCGCCGGCGACGCCCCCCCTGGGGCCCCTCGGTTTTTCACGCCATGGCGACACGGCGTGACGCCGTGACGCCGTGGCGCCAAGTTTTGTCAGCGAAAACTTGAAAACCCGGGGGATCCCAGGGGGGGTGTCGCCGGCGACGCCCCCCTGGGACCCCCCGGGTTTTCAGGTTTTCTTCTCAGAAAACTTTCTCTCAGAAAGTTTTCTGAGAGAAAACTTGGAAAACCGAGGGGCCCCGGGGGGGGCGTCGCCAGCGACGCCCCCCCTGGGGCCCCTCGGTTTTTCGCGCCATGGCGCCACGGCGTGACGCTGTGACGCCGTGGCGCTTAGTTTTCTTAACGAAAACTTGAAAACCCAAGGGGTCCCAGGGGGGGCGTCGCCGGCGACGCCCCCCCTGGGACCCCCTGGGTTTTCGCGCCATGGCGCCACGGCGTGACGCCGTGACGCCGTGGCGCCAAGTTTTCTTAACGAAAACTTGAAAACCCGGGGGGTCCCAGAGGGGGCGTCGCCGGCGACGCCCTCCCTGGGGCCCCTCGGTTTTTCACGCCATGGCGACACGGCGTGACGCCGTGACGCCGTGGCGCGAAGTTTTCTCAGCGAAAACTTGAAAACCCGGGGGATCCCAGGGGGGGGGTCGCTGGCGACGCCCCCCTTGGGACCCCCCGGGTTTTCAAGTTTTCTTCTCAGAAAACTTTCTCTCAGAAAGTTTTGTGAGAGAAAACTTGAAAAACCGAGGGGCCCCGGGGGGGGCGTCGCGGCGACGCCCTCCCTGGGACCCCCCGGGTTTTCGCGCCATGGCGCCACGGCATGACGCCGTGACGCCGTGGCGCCAAGTTTTCTGAGAAGAAAACTTGAAAACCCGGGGGGTCCTAGGGGGGGCGTCGCCGGCGACGCCGCCCCCTGGGGCCCCTCGGTTTTTCGCGCCATGGCGCCATGGCGTGACGCCGTGACGCCGTGGCACCAAGTTTTCTGAGCAAAAACTTGAAAACCCAAGGGGTCCGAGGGGGGGCGTCGCCGGCGACGCCCCCCTTGGGTCCCCCTGGGTTTTCGCTCCATGGCGCCACGGCGTGACGCCGTGACGCCGTGGCGCCAAGTTTTCTTAACGAAAACTTGAAAACCCGGGGGGTCCCAGAGGGGGCGTCGCCGGCGACGCCCCCCCTGGGACCTCTCGAGTTTTCGCGCCATGGCGCCACGGCGTGACGCCATGACGCCGTGGCGCCAAGTTTTCTCAGCGAAAACTTGAAAACCCGGGGGGTCCCAGGGGGGGCGTCGCCGGCGACGCCCCCCCTGGGGCCCCTCGGTTTTTCACGCCATGGCGACACGGCGTGACGCCGTGACGCCGTGGCGCCAAGTTTCCTCAGCGAAAACTTGAAAACACGGGGATCCCAGGGGGGGCGTCGCCGGCGACGCCCCCCCTGGGGCCCCTCGGTTTTTCGTGCCACGGCGCCACGGCGTGACGCCGTGACGCCGTGGCGCCAAGTTTTCTCAGCGAAAACTTGAAAACCCAAGGGGTCCCAGAGGGGGCGTCGCCAGCGACGCCCCCCCTGGGACCCCCTGGGTTTTCGCGCCATGGCGCCACGGCGTGACGCCATGGGGCCGTGGCGCCAAGTTTTCTTAACGAAAACTTGAAAACCCGGGGGGTCCCAAAGGGGGGTCGCCGGCGACGCCCCCCCTGGGACCCCCTGAGTTTTCGCGCCATGCGCCACGGCGTCACGCCGTGAGGCCGTGGCGCCAAGTTTTCTTAACGAAAACTTGAAAACCCGGGGGGTCCCAGAGGGGGCGTCGCCGGCGACGCCCCCCCTGGGGCCCCTCGGTTTTTCACGCCATGGCGACACGGCGTGACGCCGTGACGCCGTGGCGCGAAGTTTTCTCAGCGAAAACTTGAAAACCCGGGGGATCCCAGGGGGGGTGTCGCCGGCGACGCCCCCCTGGGACCCCCCGGGTTTTCAGGTTTTCTTCTCAGAAAACTTTCTCTCAGAAAGTTTTCTGAGAGAAAACTTGGAAAACCGAGGGGCCCCGGGGGGGGCGTCGCCAGCGACGCCCCCCCTGGGGCCCCTCGGTTTTTCGCGCCATGGCGCCACGGCGTGACGCTGTGACGCCGTGGCGCTTAGTTTTCTTAACGAAAACTTGAAAACCCAAGGGGTCCCAGGGGGGGCGTCGCCGGCGACGCCCCCCCTGGGACCCCCTGGGTTTTCGCGCCATGGCGCCACGGCGTGACGCCGTGACGCCGTGGCGCCAAGTTTTCTTAACGAAAACTTGAAAACCCGGGGGGTCCCAGAGGGGGCGTCGCCGGCGACGCCCTCCCTGGGGCCCCTCGGTTTTTCACGCCATGGCGACACGGCGTGACGCCGTGACGCCGTGGCGCGAAGTTTTCTCAGCGAAAACTTGAAAACCCGGGGGATCCCAGGGGGGGGGTCGCTGGCGACGCCCCCCTTGGGACCCCCCGGGTTTTCAAGTTTTCTTCTCAGAAAACTTTCTCTCAGAAAGTTTTGTGAGAGAAAACTTGAAAAACCGAGGGGCCCCGGGGGGGGCGTCGCGGCGACGCCCTCCCTGGGACCCCCCGGGTTTTCGCGCCATGGCGCCACGGCATGACGCCGTGACGCCGTGGCGCCAAGTTTTCTGAGAAGAAAACTTGAAAACCCGGGGGGTCCTAGGGGGGGCGTCGCCGGCGACGCCGCCCCCTGGGGCCCCTCGGTTTTTCGCGCCATGGCGCCATGGCGTGACGCCGTGACGCCGTGGCACCAAGTTTTCTGAGCAAAAACTTGAAAACCCAAGGGGTCCGAGGGGGGGCGTCGCCGGCGACGCCCCCCTTGGGTCCCCCTGGGTTTTCGCTCCATGGCGCCACGGCGTGACGCCGTGACGCCGTGGCGCCAAGTTTTCTTAACGAAAACTTGAAAACCCGGGGGGTCCCAGAGGGGGCGTCGCCGGCGACGCCCCCCCTGGGACCTCTCGAGTTTTCGCGCCATGGCGCCACGGCGTGACGCCATGACGCCGTGGCGCCAAGTTTTCTCAGCGAAAACTTGAAAACCCGGGGGGTCCCAGGGGGGGCGTCGCCGGCGACGCCCCCCCTGGGGCCCCTCGGTTTTTCACGCCATGGCGACACGGCGTGACGCCGTGACGCCGTGGCGCCAAGTTTTCTCAGCGAAAACTTGAAAACCCGGGGGGTCCCAGGGGGGGCGTCGCCGGCGACGCCCCCCCTGGGACCCCCCGGGTTTTCAAGTTTTCTTCTCAGAAAACTTTCTCTCAGAAAGTTTTGTGAGAGAAAACTTGAAAAACCGAGGGGCCCCGGGGGGGGCGTCGCCGGCGACGCCCCCCCTGGGACCCCCCGGGTTTTCGCGCCATGGCGCCACGGCGTGACGCCGTGACGCCGTGGCGCCAAGTTTTCTGAGAAGAAAACTTGAAAACCCGGGGGGTCCCAGGGGGGGCGTCGCCGGCGACGCCGCCCCTGGGGCCCCTCGGTTTTTCGCGCCATGGCGCCATGGCGTGACGCCGTGACGCCGTGGCGCCAAGTTTTCTCAGCGAAAACTTGAAAACCCAAGGGGTCCCTCAGGTTTGCGTCACTTCTTGAGGCTGTAGTGAAAAGAATATATTTTTATCTTTGTTATTATTTCAAACTAAGTATGATGGTTGATGGGAGCCTACCAAGCCACTTTGCGCTGCATTGCGCTTACTACGACGCATTCCTTTCGCGCCGCTTGAGCTTGCTGCACGCGCTGTGCCTCCAGGTGGTCCCCCTGACACGCTCGACACGGGTGCTCCATCGCCACTCACCATTTTCGCGCACTGCACCATCAAATAACAAAAGTAAGAATTTTAAATGCGCTGACAAAAAACTCCCACTCTTGGGAGTATTCCATGAATCCCAACGACAGTTTCTCTCCCTGACAGCACTCTCAAGTCTTCATGACCAGCTCATGGACTTCATGCGCCCAAGTTGAACAGTTCACGAGTTCCTGAGCCCACGAATCCAGCAGTACTTGAGTGCAGCAGTACACGAGTTCACAAGCCCCGATTCCAACAGTACACGAGCTCTATGTGAGTTCACAAGCCCACGAATCCAGAAGTAATCGAGCCTTGCCGTTCACGAGTTCACAAGCCCCGAGTCCAACAGTACACGAGCGAAGTACGAGTTCACAAGCCCACGAATCCAGCCGTACGAGTCCAGCACTAAGCCGGACCCGCGCCGCGCCATGCCGTGACGGAGGCGTCACGCCACGGACCCGCGCCGCTTCACGCCGTGGGGGCTCTATCACTCCGCAACCCCGGTCACTCCGTCACTCCACTTCAACACGAGTTCTCATTCACCACGAGTTCTCATTTACCACGGATACTCACAGTTTGTATTCCATGAATCCCAACGACAGTTTCTCTCCCTGACAGCACTCTCAAGTCATCATGACAAGCTCATGGACTTCGTGCGCCCAAGTTGAACAGTTCACGAGTTCCTGAGCCCACGAATCCAGCAGTACACGAGTGCAGCAGTACACGAGTTCACAAGCCCCGATTCCAACAGTACACGAGCTCTATGCGAGTTCACAAGCCCACGAATCCAGAAGTAATCGAGCCCAACAGTACACGAGCGAAGTACGAGTTCACAAGCCCACGAATCCAGCCGTACGAGTCCAGCACTACACGAGTTCAGAAGCTCCGAGTCCAACAGTACACGAGTTGTACAGTACACGACCTTACAAGTTCTCCATACATGCTCAACTATCACACGAGTTCTACAAGCACCCGATTCAGCAAACACGAGTCTACATCCACAAGATTTCTACAAGCACACGAGTTCTACATCCACAAGTGTTCTCACAAGCCGTGGACTTACGTTTCAGGAATTTGGGCACGCTGGCCGTCCTCGAACTCACGGCGCCACACTTATTGCGTACTTCATTACTAATTCAGGCCTGCTGCGGATTTGGAGAATTCTGGTAGCCAATCACGCGCTGGGAGAGTTCCTCGAAGAGATCATGGGCCGGGGATGAGGACCAACACGAGGCCAGGTGATGTGGCGGCGAGGCGGCGGCGGGGGGGCAGATCCTGTGACAACGCAGCAGCGAAATCCGGGGAAGAAATCCGCGAAAATGGGGGAGCGTGGCGGCGAAATCGGTGGAGCTGGGGCGGATCAGGTGCTTTCGATGTTGGCCCAAATTAGGTTCTCTTAATGTGCTGGCTGGGGCGGATCAGGTGCTCACAATGAGGCTAGGGACCTCGTGCTGGCTGGGGAACTCGTGCTGGCTGGGCAACTCGTGCTGGCTGCGTGATTAGGTGCTCACAATGAGGCTAGGGAACTCGTGCTGACTGGGGAACTCGTGCTGGCTGGGGAGCTCGTGTTGGCTGCGTGATCAGGTGCTCACAATGTGTTCGTCAAGGTGCGATCAGGTGCTCACCATGTGTTCGTCAACGTTCGGAGTTGTAAGTCGCCCGAAGTGCGAGCGAGTTCCGATGCAGGTGCAAAATTTCTAAGTCCCTGTACGTCCCGGGACTTGATGAAGTCATAGGGAAATTTTTTCGAGTCCAAGCTAGCGCCATGACTCGGAGGATTTTAAGTCACGCATCAAACCTCTAATTGGAAAAGACCACCCGCTGAGTTTAAGCATGTCACTACGCGGAAAGGAGAAAACTAACCAGGATTTCACTAGTAACGGCGAGCGTATCGTAGTGTGCCCAGCGTGAAAATTGTATTCTGGAGAAGGTCCCTCTGTGGATGGGGGGGACGTAAGAATAATTTTTACCCCATTGTGATTTCTCTGCATTTATGTATGCCTTAAAACAATATTATAAGAAAAGCCTATTTAAACTTTAGAATCACTGCTTGCAATTGTTCATAGCGTAAATGAGATGAAAACAAAATTCACTTACGTGGAGTTCGCTGTCGATTTTGGAATTCAGTGTCTCAGTTGAAGGCGCTCCTGCAGTGTTCAGTGCATTCTCGTTTTCGCTTCTGATATTGCTCGCAAATTCCACCACGTCAACGGCACGAAATTGGATGGCCTTTGGGACCGCACAATCTACTTCAGCTACCCTTGATCTTGTCCTCGTTTGCCTCATTCGGCTTGCCTCTATCTCCTTCCTACTTGAGTATACAACCTTTGGTTTCTTTCTTTTCCTGTTTTGCACATTCTGACTCTTTTGCTCTCTAGCCCGATCTTCGCGTTGCATCTGTCCTATACTTGCAAAGACACATCCTAACTCTAAGCCCCACTATCAGCCCACATTACTTCATGCAATTCTTCAACTCCAGCACTAAGATATTCATCGCAACATTCTCTACCGGCATCAGCCCTCCATACTATAATCAGAACTACAAGTAACTCTATCATAGCAAACAAAACGTTCTAGGAGAAACTGTGATTCACAAATGAATTGATGAACCCCACTCACTCAGTGTCTTGTATGTGTCCAAACTCTACAACTGTCCGTTCATCCATCCTCACCTTCATCAAGTCTATCGCAATCGTCTCCCCAAATTTTGCTGACAGCATTTGAAGGCTTGCCGGCGGGCTCCCCAACTATAATAAGTTGTTAGCCGGAGATTCAAATTTAGTTTTTTTTATTTAATTTCTTTATAGTTCAATCACTCTGACATTGTCTTCTCATTTAGTTGTCCACAGTTGTCTATAAGATATCATGAATTTTGAAAATTTCTAATTCTGAATATCCAATCAAGTGTTTCACCTAATGATGTCCACAGAAATTGTTTGATTCGATTAAACCATGTCACTCTGGACTACCTTCGCATTTCATCAACTCTCCGATTGCATTCATTAGACCTAAACAATTTTCCATTCGTCCACTTTATAGAAAATGTCACTGATCTTTATATAATACCTTGCTAGAGTTCTATCAACTTCGGAACAAAGTTCTTGTTGCTTCGCTTTCCCTTCTCAAATGTTCGCTTGAGTTTCTGCCCAATATCTTTAATCTTGTGATGGAAGGTCATACTCCACGAGGGTTTGAGGAATTCACCTGGAGACTCGGGTCGGCTCGAAGCATCGACGACTACCCTATGCTTTGGAAGAATGATAGGTTCGTCCAAATGAGATACCGTGTTGACACTTTGCAGGGGGCAATCGAAATGTGGATGAGCGAGATGCAGTGTTCTGATGACTGGCGCGTCGACATCTCCATCCTGCGCTTGGAAAAAGGGGTTCTTGGACGACATGATATCCCGTGTGGAATTTGGGATTTCTATCCTCGGCCTCCTGTTTTGTGGACGTTGATATGGTGTCATTATGTTTGCGACATGCTTGGACTTCCAGATCCGTGCAATATCCAGTGCCCGGACGTTCAAATCGTTCCCCAGGCCATCTTTGATGCTGTCCAAGAGCACTTCGATGACGATCCCCAACCTCCGTTTTGGGATTCCATTCTTGACGCCACGAGCAACTCAGAATCTGATGACGGCGAGTCTTTCAGTTCCTCCCCGGTGCAAGGAGTAATTTAGACGTAGCGTTCTGTGGAGGCAACTCGTACAACTCAATTGACGTTGTAAGTAGCAATCTTTAGCATAACGAATATCTGGAGCATATATATAGGGGGCTATAATGTATATTTTAAACTACTATAATCCATGTTATTAATTTAGGCATCGCTTGCTACGTGCGTGAATGTAACCTCCATTTTGCCTCGGCTGTCTACACATTTTGTGATGTTGTCGTTTTTGTTTACATGGTATCTTTAAACATGTTCACCATTTATAGATTATAAAGATTAATTAAGCATCAAGTTTCATTCTTGGTTCATTATGGCTTCAGTACAGGCTACCAACTTTCTCAACACGATGCTCAACTGTCAGTGCATTAGCTTCCACAATGTTCATGCAGCCGTAATTTTCAAACAGCGTGCAATTTTGGCCATTCCAGCAATACATTAGCATCACCTTACCTGTCACAAATGTAATTTAAATATACTATGCCCGCCGTCTTTGAAATTTGGTCCTTCAACTTCCACGTTTGTTTGATCCTGCGATATAATTCAAAAAACAATTACTTTACTAGTACGTCAAAATGGTCAACAATTGCTTTTTACATCGTTGTCCCTGATGAGAGAATAAATACAAGAACTCTCATTTCCTTCTCACTTCTTTCCGTGACAGTACAAACATCCCATGCAGTGCAGTATGGCTTCGATTCATTTCGAAGGTGATGAAGTCCCTCTAGTTGTTCCCATAGGCGATGAGGGTTTTGTGAAGGTCCCCGCTAATCTCCTCACCATCCGTTTTGGAATCGCAGAAACCTCTACCATGCTGACTGAAGAAGTTTTAGAGAGTTACGGAATAGTCAAAGAGGCTGTTTTGCAGGCTAGATGTGAGGATCGCGATGGCTATTACTGGCTCCTTCACCCTGGTCAGTATAGAGCGTATGGTATGACACCGTCTCAATTAGCGGCCTCCACCGAGATCCTAGTTAACAACTCTGATACTTCTACTGTAGAAGCTCCGGTTCTTGCCACGCAGTGTTCACAAACCCCCCATACTACTCGATCCGCTGCCGAGATCATGCTTAAGCTTCGCAAAGTGAAACAAGAGCATCTCCCTGCGATTGTAGAACTCTCTAGCGAATCGGAAGGAGAGACACCTGCTCTCTGTAGATCTAACGAGGGAATGACATTGAATCCATTCCCGCTTCCGCATCAGTCCACTTATCGCACACCATGTACAAGTCCATCTTCATCCTCTTTGTCCCGTCCTCCCCTCTATCCTGCTTCTTCTGATTCTCTCAGTATCATGCAATGTCTGAAACAAATGCATGGCATTCCTGGCTGTCGGAACGAATTGGCCCAGATTGATTTCGACGCCATTGAATATCAAAAGGTTCAGTTCCTGCCGCCCACGTTTGATGGGGATGTTGTTTTTGAATTGCCTGCATGTAGAGGGAGTGTTCATTCCTCGAGTGCAAAGAGCATGGAAGGAATGGACAAACGGTATGATGGTCATGCTTGGACGCGCACTCTCACTTCTAATATTATCAATAATTTGGGGCTTAAGTTCAGAAGGTCAGCGTGCGTGGGCCATCTCTGTTGTGAAAACACTGTCTGTGATTATCTAAAACGCACTTCTAAGAAGAACGAGACTGAATGGACGGGTACATCCATAAACCCATTCTATGTAGGTCTGGGCCCGCAGTCGGATTCGTCTCTGGTTTGCAGGGTCTGCAAATCGGTTCCATCTTGTTTTGCGCTGTGCCCCGCACGTATCTATTATGTGCTCAATGTTGTAGATAGGTCGAGAGCATGCATCCATTTAGGACACCATCGCCACCCCGTAGCAACTGGCCAGTGCCGAGAATCTATGGAGACTATCACGGGCTTGATTGCATCAGAAGTTCAGAAGACACCAACGGCAAAGAACTCTGCTATTGCATTAGCAGCAAGGAAGGAGTTCATGGATACCTTCTTAGTCCATGCTGGACCGGGTCCAAAGGAAATGCTTCGAGGGGCGGAATTGGATGAGGTCATGGACAAGTTTCGCATGCTCAGCTCTCCAAACGTTCGAAACATCATCGCATCCTTCCGCGCATCTGCCAAAGGTAAAGGCGAAATTGACAGGATTCTAGAATTGAAGAAGGTGGCAAAGATGGAGTACATCCACGACAGCATCTTCCCTGGCCAAGGACAAGACAAAGTGTACCTGTTCAAGATGCTTGTGGACGGTCCCGGTAGTGGAGTTGACCTCGTGCGCCGAATGCAGCCGGGAGGAGACCTTCAGAATTGCTTTATTATGTTCGACCACGTGAAGCGAGTAAAGCCTTGGACAACACTGGCTTGTCACGTCTACGATTCTACGTACTGCACAGTCATGACAATTGCGGTTTGTGACATGCAAACCGAAGGTACGGATGGCCAAGTCATTTTCTGGAATTGCCTAAACAAAGTGATGGCTAGAAATGGTGTTCCTGACCCAAATTTCAAAGGATTCATGTGCGATAGTGCACAAGCTAATTTCAATGCGGTACGCATTGTTTATGGATCTGGAGACCCATCCGTGGTTATGGTGGACCGGGAGAGGACGTGCTTGTTTCACTGGTCTACTAGCATGCACAAGCATACGGAGAAGCTAATTGCAAAAAGCTTTCGGAACCAGCACATCAGGTTGTGCAGAGAGTACAAGGATGCTACCTCAATGGCTGAGGCGGATTTGATGTATCAAAAACTTCGGGCTTGGTGGTATTCTTCAGGAGCTGCAACTGAAGATGCAATCCGAGAACTAGAGGATTGGTTGGCCTTTTGGCATTTCCGCTATCGCCAGTGGGGAGGATTTATGGAAACGGTATGGCCTTCTATTGTCTTCAACTCTCACATTCTACTTTTCCTTTGGCTATGACTATCTCAATACCGTGTGATCTTGGCATAGGATTTATATTGTGTTTATTCTCTCTGATGTTTGTCTTCCTCTTTTCTGTCCAGAACCTTACTCCAGAAGAACTCGCGGACATCCCAACTTGCAATCTCGCAGAAACTGTTCACAATAGATGGCTGCAGTCTTCGGGCAATCGCGGATCTGACCTCTTCGTAGCAACCACCGACGACTGGGCCCGCGCCTTCATGCAAATGACCAACTATCGTTCGTACTTGTGTGGTGGGGCGTCTGGAAAAGGACCTTCTAAACATGACTTGAAACTTAAGCGAGCTTTGCAATCACAGGATGGAAAGAAAATAGCTGATGCACTTGCTGAAATGCCCGGGGCTGAAGATTTCTGCAACCGTGAACCGCATCTAGAGGGCGAGGAGGTTTTTGGTTCCACGAAGAGGAAGTTGGACATGCCTATTGGTTCAGAAGGTGACTCCCATCGTCCAGACAAGGTAAACTTCTCGCACCCGCGCGTCCAGACTCGTTCAGCTGCTGCCCGCCAAACTGCACAGGAGACACTTGATTCTGAAGCTCTTGTGCCCTTCACGTCACACGTTTTGGAAACAGACTGCGATGTGACCAAATGGCACATTGCGAGGATAACGCAGAAGTCCAAAAAACGATGTCATGCAGTATAGGCAAATAACAATTCCAAGTGCCAGATGCTCATCGTCAGGGGAGGCAAAGCAACTGCAGCTCCTACCTACAGAGGCCTCAAACAAAAGTTTCGCGCTGAGGGAAGCGACACAGAAGACTTCTGGTTCTGTCCGGACCAAATTGCAAGGTGCGTAATGGGTCCTAAGCGTGGGTTTGTTATAACGCGTCCGGAGATCCCTGATGTTTGGCCAGTCCTAACTGGGACCGATCTGTCCCGTCACGAGATCCTGGAGCTCCAAGAGGCTGGTTTCAACCTTCAATCTACGACTCCGCTCTCGCCACGGCGCCTCTTCGCAGGATCTAAGCTCTTTGAGGCGGTGTTGTGGACTCATCCGAAACCTCCGAATTCTGATCGTGTCCCCACCATTCGGAGCGGCAAGAGCGTGCGCCGCAACCCCAAAGCGCCCGGAGAAGCTCACAAAAACCAATGGGAGAGCGCCCGCAACGTCAAGGCAACAATTGTCGGAGTGAACCTCCTTCCGTATCCGGGTCTAGGAGCGATCGTTGTCCTACAATCTGGAGTCGAGCCAATTACGAACACTTACAACATCACTCTCTGCAATTTTCCAGCTTGTACATGCCCGCATTATCACAGCATGACTTCTTCTGCAATTGGAAGGCGTGGTATGTACGTCAACTGCAAGCACCTTTACTATGTCTTTCGCTTCCTTTGCAAGCTAGACTACAAAGTGGACACTTTCATCCATGCCCCCACTCTAAGCATGGACGAGGTCCAGCAGATTCTCGTAGCTGCTGGGATTATCAAGATTCCTTAGTGCCAGATGCCATGTTTTATCGTGGCCCAGGAACCCCGAACCGAAGACTGGTTAATGGACTGCTGGGGTTGTTTTGCTGTCTAGGGGGATAGTAGAATCCCAGATCTCTATTACAGAGTACAACAGTATAAGTTGTGGTTGATTGGAGTTATTGCCTACTTATTTTAACAGATTCGTCATTTGTTCGCAAAAATACTTAAATAAAATTCTACTATATGTTAGACCAATTATATCCATTTATACTATTTTGCCCATCGTTTTCCAGATTGACTGCAAATTTTTCATTATTTGCTGCAAACACACGGTCTTAGGGGCAGCGGTCATAGGTCACAAAAATTTACTATAAATAGTATAAATCCTATTTTTAGTATTATTTTATCTAAAAATATTGTCTAAACTTTAATTTATTAAGATTGTATGCTCTCCGCTCTCCAAATCAGCGCTCTCCGCTCTTACGCTCTCCATTCTACGCTCGCACGGTAGCGTCGTTGCAAAGAAATCTACTGAAAATAGACATTAAAATATAGTTTCAATTTTTATGAAAAGAAATCGAGAGGCCGTCACCTTGGTCAAAAAGTATTGCCATGTAAGCATTTTGAAGGTCCACGGCCTTTGGACTTTGGCCTCTAGTGTGAAGAGTCGAGAGGCCGAAACTATGGTTTCTTGCAATTTGATTGGTGGAAACCGACTGCCTCTCGACCTTTGGCCATTGTATGAAGTGGCCCTGAATCATCAAGTAATGCAATCTAATAAAAATAATGAAGGCAAGATCAATCCCTTGAACACACCGACCTATTGAACACAAATAGAGGCTAGCCTTTAAAATAGATGATGTAAATGAGGTAAACATAAGAGCCACCATTGCAAGCATAAAATGTACCTAACAAATTTGACAAACTTGCGCTTGGAGGCCTCTACAATATTATATTATTTTGTCCATCAAATGAGATTTACTTGAAGTGGTAGGGAATTTAATAGGCTTGCAAAGGTGGCTCAGATGAATGTCATCTAAAATGTACGAAAAAAGTGCAACCCTTGAATGTGTTCGTAATCAAGTCTGTGTACGCTGGAAGATTTAGGGATTAACACCCAACGTCAGAGCAACATATGTATTATGCCCTAAATCCTTTAACCCCTAAGGACCATGCTCATTCCTAAAATTTTATCACTTTCTTGTGATGCTTTCAAAAAGGCAATTGTATCTCTTGATTGGTAATCATGTAGAAAAATTCATTGTTAAAGCTCAGAGAAAACTTAGTCATGAGACTATACATCAATTTTCAGAACAATCTACCGTATATATTACATGATTATAAGGTTGGATCACAAGGTGATTTCTAATATTTTTGAACAAAACCAACAGGTCATTCATTGCAAACTTTCTTATAAATTTAAAAACTATGATTAGCGTTTGAAAGTTTAGAAGCTGCATGCAAAGATGTACTATATCTAGGCGCTCACAAAAAATGGTGTTCTGAAACTAAATACAACAACAATGATTGATTCTTAAAGATTTGTGTTTGGGTGAAGTGACTTGTTGGTGACTTGTTGAGCCGGTGCTTGTGATCGTTATTAATTCTTACATTGCAAAATTTTTTTTAAAGAATTTAGATATATATTTAGAATATTCCAAAATATTCCAAAATAATATAAAATATGTAAAAATATTCCATTTATTTTGAAAAGATTCCATTAAAAATATATTTAAACATTTTCTGTAATTATTATGTAGTGTTAATGATGCAGTAATGGAAAATATTTTACATATTGAACACTTTTTTTTTCTTACAATTGTGACGTTCAAGTGTGAAAACACCCTCCAAGTCATCAACCGCCCTAACTACCGTGTTCCAAGTTCACCTACGTTGACATTTTGGTTTTTTCCAGATGAATCAATCAACATAATTGCAAATCTTGAAGGATTTTTGCATTCTTGTAACGAACATTTTCAATCCTCTAGTTAAAATTGAGTCATAATTATGGAATCCAAACAAGTTATTAAAGTAATGAAATTATTCTTGGACACAATGTGTCCACATAGTCCTTTAGGGGTTAAGGGTTAAGAAACAATTTTTTTTTATTAAATCATCAACTTCAAGAATATACCATTTCAAATTCAATGAATTAGTTCAGTAACATCTCATTTCAAATTCCATGAATATCTCATACCTAATTAAATATTGGTGTTGATACTAGTAAATCTAACTATACGGATGGATCCTAAAATAGTTGTCTATACATGGTTTTCTTGAAATGGTCAATTCCATGGACACCATGGTAGGTGTACGTGTTAACCCCTAAAAGTTGGGAATAGATCTCAATATCAAATGGAAAAATTGGGCAAAATCTCAATAATATATGGAAAAATATTTTTCAGAAAAAATAAATAAATTGGAGGGTGTTCCTTATGATGTTAGGCACCTAACTGTGCAAAACAAATATCAAAATGGTGTCCCGTGACTCATGGTTGCATTTTCCACATATTGCAAATCCTAGTCAAAAAGCATAGAGTTAGCAAAATCCCAATAACATATGGAAAAATATTTAAAATAAATACAAAAAAAATTGGAGGGTGCTCCCAATGATGTTAGGCACCCAACTGTGCAAAAAAAAAAGGTCTAAAATGGAGTCCCGGGACTCATGGCTACATTTTCCACATATTGCAAATCCTAGTCAAAAAACATAAAGATAGCAAAATCCCAACAACGTATGGAAAAATATTTTTCATAAATACAAAAAAAATTGGAGGGTGTTCCCAATGATGGTAGGCACCCAATTCTGTAAAAAAAATTAAAAGTAGGTGTACGTGTTAATCCCTAAAAGTTGGGCCTATTATCATGGAATCATGTTTTATCTGTTACACTCAATTTTGCTACTAAAAATAAAACCAGAAATAAAATTTATATATTTATTAGATGAAGTCACAAGTCTAATACTGATTATGAAATTTTCATAAATTTTGGTGAAAATTTGAAAGTACTATGGTTTTATGAAGTGATTGTAAAGAAAATCTATATCAATTACAAAATTTACTATTAAATTCCGATGTTTTTATTGAAGGTGTAAATTACAATGAAGAAAATTTTATCAATGAAAATCATCCTTGTATCTAAATTTAGAAATTTGCGCTACACCTTGGTGATACCTACCAAACTTGTAACTACAATAAAACACTCAATTTTCAAAGTTTCCCAAAAATTCAACGTGCAGTACAAATTAATCTTGGCAAGCTTCATTTTGTTAGTTAACCCCTAAAGGACCGTAAGGCCCCCACGGGGCTTTTGGAACTAGAAAGTGAGGAAATTCGGGTTCTTGGGCTTGGAATTGTGGAATGAACAACATAGAGACCTTGGCTCTTTTTGAGAGCCAAATCTGTAGGTATTTCTCGATTGGAAATTCATCAAGTGAGCAATTTTTGGTGATTTTTTGAGTTGCACTGTGGGTATCTAGGCAAAACTTCAAACCCTCATATCTTCCTCCTCACACTTCCAAATTACTTGAAATTTTTTGCACATGTTTGAAATGATGATTGATACTCACAGTAAAACTTTCAGAAATTTTGGAGCACTTTTGAACAATCCGATTTTAGCATGTGTACAAAATACCCCAAACAAGTTACTTGAATCTTCTCAAAGATTGTGCGATTCAAGTAATCTTTTTTTCATAAAAAAACTACGTAAGTCTTCTTTAGTTTCAATGGTGCCGATTGTCAAAATCACCCTACACCAACGAGGAATTAATCTTGCTACAAGAGCTAGTCAAGAAAATAAGAGCTAAGCTCAACACCCCCCCCCCCCCCCCCCCCCCCCCCCCCCCCGGTCTCTTAGGGGTTAAACTCATATGCAACAGGACTCATTTTCATGGCCTAAATGTAGTTTGAATAGAACAAGAAAAAAAATTCAAATTACACTACACGCCTCTACCGTTTTACGACTCTATTGGTAGTTGGGACCCCATGTAAAATCAAAAAATTCATGAATGGTTTGAATTTAAATTGAAGGGGTGGCAAGGCCAAGCAAAGCGCTTCACATAAAGAAGTGGATGAAAATCATCCACGCAACACTTGGAATTGTTCGTGGGTTAAGAAATTCTTTTTGTTTATTGTGAAACAAAAAGCGAATGTAAGAAATTACAAATCAACACACCGTTTGTAAACCATGTGGTTCCGTTACAACTGGCCTAAACCCTATTACTACACTGGTCAAAACCGCAGGCCCTACTGAGCAAAAACAAAGTAACTCTCTAAATTGGGAGCTGCTGTAGAGCATTACCTTAAACCGGTGCAACGCGGGAACGCTGGGAACGCAGGGAGTCCAGTAGAACTCACAGACATTGGTCGAAAACGTCAAAGCCCGCCCCAGCCCCCGTGACAGCAACATTTGCTCAATCCAGCATGGCCATTGTCCAAACGTTGCTCGAAAACGTTGTTGTACCCCTAGTCCTAGTAGTGTGGAACGTGATATTGGAGGGTGTGATAATAACAAGTTTAGAATGTGGTGCATTTATATATCCAATTGAAGGTATCAGTAACTTGAGAATATTATTCTATTCCAAAATACACTGTTCATGGCAGCATTACTGCACTCTCCTCATGACAACTGAGATAGACATACCCATTGGATCTCGGGGGGTGCACTCTACATTATGTTTGAGAATCACGTGCGTTCATGACCCCTTCTAAAAACCCCCTTGTATATGAGAGGTCACATGTCTAAATACCTTTGTATACAAATGTATTCCGTTTTTAATATATGTTTAGTGTAAGTATACGTGAATATTTTCAATTCTAAATGTGTTTATTGTATGTATACGTAATGCGGCAGTGTTCAAATTAATACCCCTTGTTCCTTCTGTGCACTCACGTATACTCGTACATGTTTAGTACAGTGCACCCCCCGAGCATTGGGTACTATGCAATTTACAATTCAGTGAGAGTCTGTAAAAGGAAAAACAGCTTGGAGCTTCTGAGAAGCTGTTCCTTGATGAAGAAGACCCTCATCTCTCTATAGTCCTTCAGCAGCTAGCTCCTCAATCGGTTCCTCCCTCTGCAGACTACAGCAACACACTGGTAGGAAATGTGTTGTTTTTCACTTACCATAAATGAAAAAGGAACGAAACCGTGCCAGGGACATGGCCGGGTTGCGTCAGTGTTAGTGAGTGGTTTTGGTCACAGGAGAATATAAGCAGAATGTTTAGCCATTGTTCATTGTTTCCATGAAATGAGGAATGAAAACAACAAATCTTCTACTAGTGAATGGTGATCAAACTTTAATTGATTTCTAAGCTGTCACACAAGGAGATCTTACGGCTATACCATATGGCAATTTGTTCTATTTTCCCTCATATTTCCCTCATCTACTTACACTTATGCGTGCACTTATGAGGGAATGTGGCAAAGAGGGAAAAAAAAGGGCAGTTCTCACATTGTGAATGAGGGAATTTCAATGGATATGGAAATTGATCCGGGACTTTGAGGATGAGTAAAACTTCAAATAGTTTTCACAATTTGACTTAGTAAATTATTGAATTCTTTTTTTTTTCGTCGAAATTATTTTTGGCCTGCCCAAGGAAAACTAGCTGCACGAAAAAAGTTTGACAACCCTCACCTACATATCTAGAGCTCGAACCACCACAATGGATCCCGCCATGGTCAACACAAGGTCAATTGCCAACGGCCAGATTTGAACACAAGACCTTCTATCCTCCAACCAAGTACTAAGCCACCACACCACATAGGGAAATGTTATTACGTGAGCAGTGAGCGGTGAGCGGTGAGCAGTGAGCGGAGATTTTGGAAAAAAATTCAGCAATTTTTTTTATGAAGCACCTCCTATTACCATGGTTTTAAAGTGTAATAAAAGAAAATTTTAAGTTAATGCACTAGTAGAAAATCATGACCAAATCAACAGAAAACCAACACATTTTTGTTGGTTTATGCACTGTAATGACCGATTTCACTGATTTTTAAACTTTTGTAGAAATCAACAGTTTGCTGTCTAAGTTTTTGTTGATTTGAATAGTACAATGACCAAATCAACAAATTTTACTGTACGTGGAGTCTTTTTTGGAATCTTTTTGGAATCTTTTGGAAATATTTTAGAATCTATGGGAATCTATGGGAATATTATAGAATCTGTTGGAATATTATTGAATCTTTTGAATCTTTTGCAATTTATGGACTCGATTTTTCAAAAGGTGATATTTTTTACTTTTGAACAATTTCTGGCACTTATAACAAATAGATCCTATTAGTTTAAATTCTTTATACAAATTCTTGACAAGATTCCAAAACACTTAAAACATTTGAAACGCCCTTATTTAGGCAAAATATAAACACCATGGTTGAAGTTCTATGTATTTTGAATTTTTTTTAACCCTTAAATTAAATGACTGCTCAACCATTTTTTTATCGGAGCCCAAACAACAATGACTACCCATGGATAGAAAATGACATTTTCCAAGTTTTCATTTTTTTAGCGCATGGTACATAACTATTGGGGTCATATTTACCTCAAACTTTCAGTATCCTAACAATAGATTGCTGCATTCCCATGTTGTTGGGCATGCACCAACACTAGTAGAAAAGGTGGCACTGCCAAGGGAGATGCCCACGTAAGCAATGCTCAAATCCATGCATGCACAGTGATTTTGCTTGGGCATGTCCCAGGGACACCACCTTTTCTACAAGTGTAAGTGCTTGCCATTTCAAAATTTGAAGTCTAGCATATGACAAGATAATTACCAAAATCATTTTCTTTTCACATAAATAACTTAAAATAATATGAGTTTGTTTTGTAATCATTTAGTACTAGAATGGGTGTTTTATATAATTGGATTATATAAGTGCAATTTTGTAGACTTTCATCATCCCTAACAAACAATATCAAGAGACAAGCAAGTTGATATTCCTTAAATTAAAGTTGTTGAGGGTGAATTTTGACACACTTCGACTACTGACTGACTTTCAGCTCCATCAGAAACAATCACACGGACGCCCAAACAAATAAACCCATTTGAACAGGACAATAGTCAATCATCTATGAACCTTTTTTTTCTTTCTTCTTTGAATCTCTGTGCTAGAAATTTGGAATCTTCTTTTTGTTTCTACACAATAATCTATTTTTTTTGAAACACTCAATCAATTGAACGCATTAACCCCTAAGTGACGAATCAACCATTTCCTGGTCGCAAACCAAATAGTAGTGATTGCCTATGATTAGGAAATGACATTTTCAAGTTTTAGTATCTTGTCAAAATTTGGGGGAGAGATCATGTTCTAGTAGTGTTTGATACATTTCATTTGCAATATTGAGGTTTAGTAAGGAATTTTTCAACAACATAGACCTCAATATTGTCTTAGTGTTATAAAACTTACTACTTTGGGAAACTAATGATGTGCTCTCCTTTGAAAAAAATTCTTTTAAAATTTCAGAATGGAATGTTTAGTTTTAACCAATCATACCAAATTTCATGCTCTAAATGTAGAATTAGTAATTTGAGAAATGAATTACAGTGAATTAGGTGAAATTAGGAGAATTTCAAATGGTAAATGCATCTAAATTCATTAAATGAGTATTTAAAACTCTTTTTGGAAGTTTGACCATACAGATGATTACTAAACATCATGCTTCTCATTTTCTCTTTTGAACCAAACTTCATAAAAAAAAATTGCAAACTTTATTGGCCCTTTTGTCATAGTAAAATAACTTTTCTCAAAAATCTTTGAACAAAGAAAAGTTGGGAAATCAAGTTAAGTTTCATCTCCAAAAATCCGTTTGTGATTTTGAGCCTCCATTCAAAAGTTATAGACAAAATTCAGAATGGGGTAGCAAGGAATATATTTTTTGATATTTTCAAACACCCTCTCTGATTTTTGTCTATAACTTTTGATTGGAGGCTTAAAATCACAAACGGATTTTTGGAGATGAGACTTAACTTGATTTCCCAACTTTTTTTAGTTCAAAGGATTTTGAAAAAAGTTAATTTGCTATGTCAAAATGGCCGCAAAGTCTGCTGAGTTCTAAAACATCAAATTGTAAGTGTATATGTACGAAAAGAAGAACTATTTTATCATCAAATTCTAAGTATGATGAGTTGGTTAGAGCGTTAGGCGTTAGGAGTGAGGTCTTGGGTTCAAACCCGGTCGATAGTTGCGAATGGGGAATATTTGGGCACTTGTAGAAGTTCGGGCAACCAAAAGATTTTTCTTTCCCGAAAAATCCGGGCAGCAAAAAGTTTTATTTTTAATTTTTTTAATTTTTAATTTTTAATTTTTAATTTTTTATAATGACCAAATCAACAGAACAGATTAACGATTCTCTGTTAATTCGTGTCCAGATCAACGCGACCGAATCAACAGCCAGGACCAACGATCTCCTGTTGGTTTTCTGTTGATCCGGTCACAAAATTTCTACTAGTGATGCATGTAATAAAAGGACCTATTGCCGTGCCTTCAAGGACCTGTTCCCGCGTAGTAATAGCATTCAAAAGCTTTAAAACAATGACACCATTCAAAGCATTTGAAAAATTCATCAATTTGCAATAGCTAATATGTAGGTAGTGGCTCTTTTAGTCTCACCGCATTATAAATATGAATGGAAAGAAAACAAATCAACAAGAAAACCATCAAAAGATGGAAAAGATAAATAATCTCCCACAAATCAAAATAACTATAATTTTGAATCACTGCTAAGATCAATACCACGTGGTTCATCACATTCACTATTAGATGAATCTGTACTAGCTTCTATAGCAAAATCGTCTACAAATGGCGTTGTTCTATTATTCTCTGTTGCTGGACTACGTTGATTTTTTGGAGATGGTGGCTGTCTAGCTAGGACAGAAGCAAGTGGTTCAATATAAGGAGGAAGACAATACAACTGTGGTGGGCTTGGATAGAAATCAGCACGTCCAAAAAATGGACGTTTAGGCGATAAAAATTCCTCAGTACATCTGAAATATAAACATGCACAATAGTCATAACATGATAACATTGACATAGTATGAAGAATAAATCAACAACAATAAAAACATTACTATATAATTATGCGCAAATTGAAATTTGGAAAGAGGAAAATGAGCAAAAAGTATAGAATTTATAGAGTAGGTCACTTACATGCACTTACTTGTTGTGCTTTCGACGCTTTAGAGGCTGAATCATCCCCGCAACATCTTGAAATCTTCCTTGAAGATCTTCTTTGGCCACCGGTTCATCCACATCTTTGGATGTCGTAAGTGGAGTCTTCAAAGTTATAAGAGGTTCTAGAACAACCTTGAAGATAGCCTCATCCTCTTCAAACCCAAAGTAGTTTCTACCAGAGTTGAGGCAAGCTTGAGCAGCTGCACCTGGAAAATAAACATTGATTGCAGTTGTTAAAAATGAATTTATATGTACTAGAATAATCAAGAAAACAATTAATAAAGACAAACAAATAAAATACATGCAATGACTAACCAATCGATGCAGAGAAGTCCACAACAACATCGCCTGGTGTTGTGCAAGCTTCAATGAATTGTTGAAGTAGGCAGAGATGCTTCTCACGAGACTTCCATTCATTGTCAAAGACTTGTGATCCGTGTAGTTGTGTACGATTCCATCGTCATTTACATTAATCCCAACATCAAGTAATTCAGGATTTGATCTGAATGAGAATGCAGATTGCTTTGCTAGAGAATTTTGAGGATATTGGCGGACCAATAAAGCAGTCCAAAAGCGCTTTGTCTGAGCAATACAGAGCATGTAGTGAACATGAGGAATTTGATGACAACATGGCATGAAAGTGATTAAAAAAATACATGACAATTCAAATATGTACCGTGCATGTTGGATCTGAAGAAGATGCCAATGGAAGTGAATTGAAACCCCACCAATCTTTGTATAACTTGAAGTGAAAAGTAGTGCAAAACCCAGCAATCTCTGCTCTCAATTGAACATTATCTGGATAGAAAAGAAGAAACGCCCCATCATCGTGAATATTTTCATTTGCAACCTCAAAAATATCATAGAAATATGATTCAGGCCGCATATTCCATGATGGAACAGAATTGGCTGGTTTAGAAATCCCAGGCACGGGTAAGTCCTCTGGTACATCGGCAATGAGAAGATCGATAGCAGCACGTGTATCTGAAGTCACTGGCAAGCCCTCAAACATCTTTGTACGACCTTGTCCAACCTATACACCATCAAACTTAATATTAGATATAATTCATTCATTAAAAAATCATCAACAAAATGCCAACACGTTGCCTAAACATAAATGAATACTCACCTTAGATATGAAATCGAAGGCTAACTTGTATTCGGGACGCTTAGAGCCATCATGAAGTAGTTCAACATTCACTTTTGTAATTGAATCATTCAAAATCAATTCCTCAATGTCATCATCCTCTTTAGATTCCTTCATTTGAGCTTTGCCAACAAGAATAAATTTTTGAGTAGCATTGATAATGTGTGAAGCAAGAATAGAATGATCTTGATCTCTTGGAAGCTTTTCAATATAGGGAGGTGATTTAGGAGAACTTGTACATGTGGAAGTAGGAAAATTTTGAGTATCTGAAGGTACAGATTTCGATGCTTTCTTTGTCGCCCTTTCAACTTTAGCCGATTCCTTTGCTATGACCTTCTCATCCCTACGAGCCTCTTTTAGTGCCACACGTTGCACTTTCTTTGCCTCTTTGGTTGTCAATGGAACATCTTTAGAAGCTGCAGCTTGAACATCTTCATCAGAATTATCAAGAAGTACTCAAGCAACATCTTCTTCAGAAGATGCATTGTTGATTGAAGTAAAGAGAGAATCTTTCTCAGCTGGAATAAACTGACCACCACACTCCAAGTACCATGCCCCACTTTGCAGATGAAGAAGACTAAATTTCTTCAATTGTGCAGGGGTGTAGATACAACTCTCAGAATTCCTATCAACCCAAGAATCGAAATTTTTTGGCATGTCTCTTTTTTGAATTGCCTTTAGTGGGAGCAAATGCCTCTTGAAGTACCTACATATTTTGTTGAATTGAGTTAATGCATTGAATAAGTGTCAAAACAAAACATACAATCGATTGAAATTAATTCAATGAATTAATCTACATGGAAGGTCATATTTATTATATTGAGACTCTTTGTAGTCTCATTTTTATTTTCGACTCGAAAATAAACCGTTTTATCTCTTTACTAGTATATTTTTTATAAATAGGTAACAACATCAACTTTTAGCATTTCATTATAGAATCACTATTTGAGCATTATATTTCTTCGGTTTCAATTATTAGTTTTTAAATGAATTTTTGAATAACTAACATTCCGTCTCAAAATTGCGAAACGTCTCAATATAACGAATACGGCCTTATGAGTTAGAATACCTGTAAAGGAGCCGTTTCATAGCCAATTCACTCCCCTCATAGGTCGAAAATACTGTTGATTTGAGAAAACCTTTTTGTCCAATGAAAAATGGCTTATAAGCTTTGTCTCAAAGAAGAATTCTCCATTTCTCTAGATAATCTTCCAATGAATCTGGCTCCTCCTCTCCAGTCGTGACAATAGTAATATTGTTACCCTCAACAATTGAATTGAATTCTTTGACTGCCATTTCCTCCAACTGAACACTCAAAAAAAATAACATTATAATTTTATTGAATAAATCGAAAGAAATTATAAAGCCAAAAACCATGTGAGTGAAAATGAAGTGAACACTTACACCAGCATAGAATGAAGCCCGATTCAACCACGATAAAAGAGAGACGGGTGCAACTGGTGCCTTTGGAAACTTTATGGCTAACTTGTTCATGGTACTGGAATTCCACCAACGTAGCCATCGTACTTTATATGCAGATTCAGTCGCTGCTGTTGCAATGCTTTGGAACTTGTTCAAATGCATTTCTGGTTTTGAATAAACATTGTAATGTGCTTGCACCTGCCATAGGCAATTCCAAAGTTTAAGTCAATTTTATTTTAAAATTCTTTCAAAGTTCTACTTATCAATCATAAGAATAAGTTCATAATCAATCATAAAAATGAGTGAAAATAAAACCTGTTCAAGAAATCCTGGTGTGAGCGCAGGATTTGCAACAGCGGACCATTTCTCGAACCTCTTTACAAGTCCCTTAGTGGTACTGATAGCTGCACTGTGCATCACTTTAGATAGCGCTTTAGAACTCCTCTCCTCCAATGGCGTATTTTCTTTGTAAATCCGAGCTGCCTCGTCTGATGCGGCACTAATTTCCCTCTACATAGAAAAATCAAATCATCAAATGCTACAATATTATAATAACAAATGTGAATAAAGAGATCTCATTAGTGAATGGAGATATCTCACCTTAAATAGAAAAGTCATAAAAACATAAGCAATCAGAGGAAACCAGAATGATTTTGTCCTCTTCTCACATCGAGCATAGCTCTCCGGAGATATTAGTGTGCGATAGCTTTCTAGTGGAAGCTGCCCATAGTAGCTAATGCAGTGAAGAGTATAGACAAGATTTGTCTTGACATGAGAATTTTCAACAGAGCTACAAATACAAACCCAAAAGAAATTAAAATCTTTCGAAGTTCATATTAGCCAAATGAATGGATAGTCAAAACCAAATAGACTTACTCATTAATACTTTGCATGGCATCCAAGAGGAGGCTTGCACTCTCCTTTGGATCAAGGCAAATGGAATCCACTGAATAATGCCATGACGGTTCATTAAAATGCTTCGCACCAATCACATTCATCCAAGCCTGCAGTCTGTGATTCCCATCCCAAATGAAGAACATTTTGTTTGAAAACATTGCTAAATTAGGGTCGGATAAAAGGAGTCGTTCAAATTTCTCATTTTCGGCAACCCATATAGGATCCCAAGTAGCCTTCTCCACTTCTGTTACTTCAAGCACAGTTCCTGTTGCATTGAACATGGATACATAAAACACCCTATCCCCTTCGCGATATCTATGTAGGAAGTCAGCCTCCAATTTCTCAATATCCGTTTTTAGACTTGGCCTTACAAAAAGCATCTTTGTCATGTGACACAAAGGAATTTTCATGCAAGATTTTTCCAATGGCAAGATGCGCAATGAATTTATCAACGCCGTAAAATTATAATTCTGCTTTGATCGAATGTCATCTTCCGCTACATCAATTGACACTGCAGTATCAATAGTATCATTTTCCAATGCCTCCAAGCTCTCAGAAGCCTCCGTCTCCATCATTGAAACATCTCCCATCATCAAATCCTTCAAGGACATAAAAACATGGAAATTAGAACAACCCAACCTAGCATTAAATGTTGTCATTTTACCACCATTAGAGTATCAATCCTTCTTTGGAGAGCAGGCATGCTCATTCAATATTGCAATATATATTGCAACATTTCAATATATATCTTGCCTCATAAATTAAGTTAAAAGTAACCTGCAAAAACAGAACATACGGTTTTGAAAAATGAACACCCTTGGAGAGGACCCTCGATAACGAGGGTGCCTTGGGAGCCCCTCCCAATATTAAGGCAGACGTAATAGACGATATAATAATTTCAAAAGTTACTATAATAATTGTTGAAAAATATAATAGATCTCAAAAAATAGTTAAAAAGTACACTTGTAGAAGACCCTCGACAACGAGGGTACCTAGAATCCCTTCTTAAAGATCAATAAAATTGAAAGAGTCATTGAAACATAAAAGTTAAAAATATATGAATACAATAAATGAATAAAAAATAGCCTAGGAGATGATCCTCGACACCGAGGGTGCATTAAGACCCCTCACCAACAACTAGACAGATGCCATAGACATGGTAGTGAATTGTAAAAATATTTAAGTATTATTTATTATTTGCAATTGATTCAAAATAAATTGTTCTTATAGAGGACCCTCGGAAACGAGGGTAGATGGAGGCCCCTCTCAAAAACCAAAACAGACATTCAGACAGTGAACTACATCTATCAAATAATTCCAAATCTATTATTCCCCGAATCTAGACAGGATGTACTACGACTCTAAGCTAAGCTTGTGCGAAAAAATTTAGTAAGAGATTCTTTGAACCTCAGTCACACTGCCCTACCGAGTGCTGTGATGCACAAGCAGCCACAGGATATAATAGAGCTTTTGAAAAGACCGACGATGTTAAGACCCTTGAAAAGGACGACCTATAACTTGCCTTTCGGAGCATATGCTACACGAGAAATATGGTAACCACATTGGCTAGAGTGAACATTCCTCGAAGTGAACATATAAAGGATGAGAGAGAAAGAGATATTCCTATGATCATGGAGAAATTGGCTCGTACGGACATGACAGCCACAATGTTTCAGGATGGCACCGGGACGCAAAAGCGGGTTGATGTGGAGAAGGTACCCCCAAAGCGACCTTCTTCTCTTTCTCCCATCTCTCACACAGTAACGTGTTTTCCTCGTTTTTTTCGCCATGGTTCTGTGTTGCCTCGGGAGTTCGACAATGTGATGAGCTTCCAGTTTTGGATTTTGAGCTAGTTAGAGGCGGTTCTTCTCCCCTAGACATATCGCAATTCAGTAATTTGGTTCTTGTCCCGATTTCTAGACGACTTGCTAACGAACTGCCGATTCCCACCAAAGAAGGCATACAAGATTCAAAACAAGATTCTACACACCAGAAAAGAATGTTCAAACGTAAATTCTTTTAACAATAGTCTCACCTTCGGTAAAAGGAATTGCACAGATCCTTCAACCGCATTCAGTACATCTACTGCTGAGTTAAGAGCTTCCTTCACAGCTTGCACATCTGCCTGCAAATACACATCAGAGATAGCAAGAGCATCAGATAAAAGTGAGAACCTCAACAAAAGCATGCAAAAGATGATAGCCAGCCTGCTATCATAAATGTGAGAATGAATATTAAAACAATAATAGAAAGGAAGCATTAGTCAGCAGTGAGATCAACATTAACGTATGCTTCTGAAGTAGCTTGAACTGGAGCCCATTGGCTTCACTGAGGACATATTCATAACAAGAGATTGATAGATTAATGACACAAATTATGGAAAGATACAGAAGAAGCTCCCTTACCCGAGTCCCTCGTCAACGAGGGTGCCCTGTGACCACTAGTTCGAGCCCAACGTTATCAAAAGAAAACCACCCTATGAAGTGTCCCTCGTCAATGAGGATGCCCTAGGACCACTCGTTCAAAACGTTGAGAATCTGCTGACGCACCTTTCAGTGAAACTCATCAATGAAAGTCAAACAAACAGAAACTCACCACTTGGCTTAGAAAGCAATGGTAATAGTGGCCGCGGTGTAGGGCTGTTCGTGCTTGCTCGTTGGGCTAGCAACGTCATCCCTCGCAACGAAGCTGGCTGGCTGCGCCGAGCTCATCGTTCGCCGCCGCACTTTGCACTCCGAACAGGCAAACCCAATGCATGTGACGTCTACTGCTCGCTCTCAGCCTCGAGCACTCACTAAGCTAAACGGTTTTTGCCTGCGCAAGCTCAGGCTCATCACCGATCGTGAAACTCGATCGTCGATTCTACTTCTTTGACGATTGGTTACAATTTAAGGTAAATGACGGTGCTGGCAAGCTGGCATGTTAACGTTGAATTTTTTTGAATTACTTGTGCAGGAATAGCAAGTCTCAGTGACCAGCAAGACTCATGTGAGGCATGCAGAATTCCTAAATTAGACCAGCACAAGTTGAAGCTAAAGACGCTGTGTCCTTTTATAGACGTAATTATGTTCTTAGTCAATTGATTTAATCGTTTGTAACAAGAATCAACTTTCACAAGTTAAAGAAAACCTCAAGAATATATTTTTGTGCCGAATTACTCTTATTGATCAATTTCCCTAGGATTTCACCCTTGGAGTTATCCGTAAAGTCCATCAAATTTTGAAGAAGCTAGATACCATGAATTTTGCTTTATTATATTCTTATTCATTCACTCCAAATAGATAAAAGGTATGAAAGACCTTGGTGGTTTATCATTATTGGGTGTCTAAGAGGTGTGTAAGAGCTTGGTGGTCTTCAAAAAATTTCAAAAGTTCTTAGCACCATTCCTAATTTGTGGGAGATTATTTATCTCTAAAAAACTTTTGAAAACTTTTGAAAACCACCAAGCTCTTACACACCTCTTACACATCTAATAATGATAAACCACCAAGATCTTTCACACCTTTCATCTCTTTGGAGTGAACAAATAAGAGTATAATAAAGCAAAATTAATGGTATTTAGCTTCTTCAAAAATTTGATGGACTTTACGGATAACTCTATTTTTTATGAAAAGAAATCGACGGCCTCTCGACCTTTGGCCATAGTGTGAAGCGGCCCTTAGTGGTTTTACACCTACACATAGTCTAAAGCTAAGCCTCAATTCTAAAGTGACTAGGTGATTAAACTAAGCCATATGGCAACATGGTGGCTCCCATGAACCAAAAAGACCTAACAACCCAAAAAAAAACAAGAACACCAACACTAGCTATTACGTTTGTATAATCTAAAAGACTCTTCAACAACAAAGAAGTAACTAATATTAGATACATCAACAAATACAATAATGGCAACAGCCACACTAAGCTTCGAATTAAATCCAAGCCATAACATCTTCGATGAAACTTTTCACTCTGACTCTATCTTTTGTACACACTCTGTCTGGACACCGGCAGGTGAGAAATGCCATAGCCGTAGTGCTAGAGGCGAGGGCAATGCCAAAACCCTAAAAGGGCCAGGCCCACCTCACGAGGACCGGCGCCAGGCCATAGGCCAGAATTGTCAAATGTAAGGCCATGGTCTAGAACGTGAAGACCCAAGCAAGAATGTGAAGGCTAGGATAAGGTCTAGGGGCCACAAAAAAATAATTTATATTATGATTTTTAAACAATCTAGTCGTCCAGGCGTTAATCGATCGTACATCGTTATTCTCTAGAAAGAAGCTCCATAGAAAACATACAAAACTTAGTCTCATTGGAGTTTACATGAAGACGGAAAATTATAGCTCAGACTGCTTACATAAAAAAGACAATGTTACCTCCACATCATGCGACTCTTCCTCTGAATCACTTTCCTCGTCCTCACAAATGTCTAGTTGATCGCTTTGTTGTGGAGGCTTTTGTTTGGGTGTCTCGAAGTTTGTCTCTAGAATCGTCTCCAACTCGCGCTCACTGACAAGTTTGCCATAATCCAAGACTCTTGCAGTGTCCTCCTGGGCAGGTTCTTGAGATTTCCCACGCCTTGTCCGCATCGTGCTTCGCTCCAATTCCTTTCTACTACTAAACCTGAGACTACTCTTTCGTCTTCCCTTCTGGGCTCCTCTAGGCATAATGAAGAACACTCATCGTTCAAGCAGTTAACAGCTTTGAACGCGCACTAGCAATTTATGACTTCTGTTTTGAATAATTACTATTGATAGAATGCAGCTTACAGTCAACTTGGCGGCCGTAAAGGTAGACTGACATAGGTAATTCAAATCAATGAGCGCCTAATATTGAAGTAAGAATCATTCATTCTTAAAGAGAGTCTAAACCTGAGAGCAGACTTTAGTATCAACTTGCCATCATGCTGATTATTGAAGGTAAGAGATGAGAGCACAAGGCACACACACACACAAGGAATGCGTAGAAAGAGATGATCTTTACTCAAAGGCCTTCCACCTTAAGTAGTGTACACTAGGAGGTCACCATGGACAAACTATATGGGATAACTCATCACAAGGGCACTCTAGAGATCAGCCCATGCCTAACCCCTCTTCCCACACACCATTATTTAGCACCCAAACCTCTTTGGCTCCTAGCAATACTACCGTACATCAATTACCTCAATACTCCCACTTTGCATAGAGCCAAAGCCTCTAAGTCCAAATGCTATTACTAATCGTTGATGTCGGTGTCTACAAAGACCCTTTGTGAGCACATCCGCCACCATGTGCTCCATTGGACAATACTCCAACCGTATAACTCCCAATTCCAACTTCTCCCGAATGAAGTGATATTGCACATCAATGTGCTTCGTGCGTGAATGATGTGTAGGGTTCTTTGCAAGTGAAATGCACCCTTGGTTGTCACACATGATCGTTGTAGCCTCACCTTGTGTGCAACCCACATCGACCATTAGTTGCCTCAACCAAATGGCCTCCTTCGTGGCATGGCTCGTAGCCATGTACTCGGCCTCCACCGTTGATGTCGCCATGGTTTGTTGCCGCTTACTATTCCACGATACCACTCGCGATCCGACCTTGAACATGTAGCCCGTTGTCGATCTTCGATTGCTCGTGTCTATCGCGTAGTCCGCGTCGCAATAGCCGCTCAATACAATGTCTTTGCCCCCAAGACACAACTTGACATCGCTTGTGCCCTTCAAGTAGCGCATGATCCTCTTGACCGCCATCCAATGCATTGAGCCCGGTCTCACCATGTGTTGACTCACCACGCTAATTGGATACGCGAGGTCGGGCCGTGTCGCAATCATCGCATACATCAACGACCCCACCACTTGTTTGTATGGCACCTCCGCCATCGATTTCGCCTCCGCCGCATACTCCTCCTCCGAAAGCTTGACGAGCTTGGAATTTGCATCCAATGGTGTTGCCACGGGCTTACAATCCTCCATCCCGAATCTCTTGAGCACGTCCATCACATACTTGCCTTGACTCATGGTGATAGTGCGTGTAGCCCTGTCTCGCACAAACTCAACACCAAGACAAAAGTGCAATTCTCCAAGATCACTCATCTCGTACTCTCTCTCAAGCATGCCTTTTAATGCATTCATTGAACTCATGAGGCTTGCAAGAATGATCAAATCATCAACATATATGATCACAATCACCACATGTTGTCCCTCTTGCATGAAGTAGAGACTATGATCCGCAATGCTCTTAGTAAACCCGTGTGCAAGCAAGAACGTGTCAATCTTTTGGTACCACGCTCTTGGAGATTGTTTCAACCCATACAACGATATTTGCAATTTACAAACAAGGTGCTCATTACTTTGTTGCACAAAGCCCTCGGGTTGCACCATGTAGATGTCCTCCTCCAAATCGCCATTCAAAAATGCGGTTTTCACATCCATTTGATGCATTTCCAAGTCCATGGCCACTCCAATCGCAAGAATGCATCGAATGGTGGTGAACTTGACCACAGGAGCAAACGTCTCGTGAAAGTCTACCCCATGCACTTGCGCGAACCCCTTGGCTACTAGTCTTGCTTTGTGACGCACCACATTACCCGAAACATCCCTCTTTGTCCGAAACACCCATTTGCAACCAATGGGGTTGTGATCCTTTGGAATGGGAGTTAATTGCCACGTACCATTAGCAATTAGAGAGTCGTACTCCTCTTGCATGGCGCGCTCCCACTTGACCGCATCCTCACCTTGCATGGCTTCACGAATGGTCAATGGACCATCCGATAATGCCACATTTGCATGCTCGTCATCCTCTTGAGGGAAGATGTGATTCTTCCACCATTCTCCAGGTGGCTTGCGCGATCTCTCGGGGTACCGCCACTCGCTTGAAGAAATTTGCTCTCCTTGCGCGTCCTTTGCGCCATTCTTGGCCTTTGAGCTCGATGGCGCTTCAACAACCTCCGTGTCACCATCTTCGTCATCACACTACTAGAGAAATAGGGTTCCGGTGTAAGAGAAAATCAACAGAAATTATGCTCGTTCGTGTGCGGGTTAGGAACAGTTGATTCCGGATCACAATCAACAGAAAATGTCTTGGTTTGGTGTTGCTTTAATCAGTTCAATGTCCAAGTATACAGATAAAGAATGTTTCTAATCTAGCATTCATTTTTTCTGGCCTGCCCGAGGAAAAGTAGCTGCCCGGAAATTTTGGACTGCCCGGAAAAAAATTTGACAGCCAAGGCCAAGAACCCCGGACCCACCACCGTAGGGCCCATCATGGCTAACCGAAGACCAATTCCCAACGGCCGGATTCGAACACAAGACCTTCTAACCCCCAACCACTTACTAAACCACCACACCACATACACACGCTCATGCAAGTATGAGAATTATCTTGTTAATTATAAGAGAACTTAACCATTGGCGATTCGTTTGCCATGTACAAAAAGCTTTTTTTTTCAATTTTCTTTTTGCACTATTTCATACAAGGATTTTTCTGTATGTACAAAAAATTTCAGATTTTTTTGAATTTTTTTTCTTTTTGGACAAAATCTTGAAGGTTGGAGCTATTTTTTTTTCCCAGCAGTCTTTGAATATTTTTAACGATGTGAAAAAAAAAAAAATTTCAATTTTTTTTTGCAGTATTATATGCAGAGATTTTTTTGTATCTAGAAAAAATTTCAAATTTTTTTGAATTTTTTTTTTTTCAACAAAATCTTGAAGGCTGGAGCTGTTTTTTTTTTCCCAGCAGTCTTTGAATATTTTTAACGATGTAAAAAAAACTTTTTTTTTCAAATTTTTTTTTGCAGTATTATATGCAGGGATTTTTCTGTATCTAGAAAAAAATTCAAATTTTTTTGAATTTTTTTTTTCCGACAAAATCTTGAAGGCTGGAGCTGTTTTTTTTTTCCTAGCAGTCTTTGAATATTTTTAACGATGTAAAAAAAACTTTTTTTTCAAAATTTTTTCTTGCAGTATTATATGCAGGGATTTTTCTGTATCTAAAAAAAATTTCAAATTTTTTTGAATTTTTTTTTATTTTGACAAAATCTTGAAGGCTGGAGCTGTGTTTTTTTCTAAGAGAGAACCTGTTGGTTCTGTATAGTTTTTTTTTCCAAGAGAAAACTTGTTGGTTCCAAGAGAGAATCTATTGGTTCTGTGCAGTGAATTCGGTTTTGCAACGTTAAACCCAATCTCTATTGGTTCCAAGAGATGTGTCTTGGTTCTGTCTTGTTTTGACGCACTCTCTAGTAGTGAATCAACAGGAACTTGTTGGTTCCAAGAGGAAAATCAACAGGAACTTGTTGGTTCCAACAGAAATCAACAGGAACTTGTTGGTTCTGTACAGATGACTAAATGTTTGCTACGTTAAACCCATTCTCTGTTGGTTTCAACAGATGTGTGTTGGTTTTGTCTTGGTTTTTACGTACTCTCTAGTAGTGTCACCATCCTCATCACCTACATCAACAACACTAGGGGACTTGGAGGGTGTGTCCACCAACACGTCTCCACTACTCCCACTTGGACCAACCTCCAAAGGAGCCTCCATCGTAGACTCCTCACAAAACGTCACATCACGTGACCGAATGATCTTCCTCATGTCCACCGACATGAGTCTATACGCCTTGGTACCTTCACAATACCCAAGAAACACACACTTTAAGGTCTTAGCCTCGAGTTTAGTCCTCCGTTCGTCGGGAACCTTTGCGTATGCAATGCATCCAAAGATGCGCATGTGTGCAACACATGGTTGCCTCCCACTCCACGCTTGCTCCGGTGTCATGCCTTCAACCGCGCTTGTTGGACATCGATTGCGAGTGTACACCGCATTCACCACCGCTTCCGCCCAAAGGTCCAACTTCAAGTTTTGAGCGTGCAAAATGCTCCTCGCCATCTCTACAATGGTGCGATTTGCGCGCTCCGCAACTCCATTTTGTTGAGGCGTGTACGGGGCCGAAGTTTGGCATGCAATGCCTTCTTTCTTCAATAGCTCGTCAAACTTCTTGGACATGTACTCGCCGCCATTGTCCGATCGAAGCACCTTGATCTTCATCTCAGATTGGTTCTCCACCAATGTCTTGAACTCCTTGAACTTGTCGAAGCACTCATTCTTGGCCTTGATTGGGTAGAGCCAAATCTTCCTTGAAAAGTCATCGATGAAGGTCACAAAGTACTTGCAACCTCCCATCGACGTGGTCTTCATTGGGCCACACACATCCGAATGCACGATCTCCAAAACCTTCGTGGCCCGAGTCGCCGCTTCACCCGCAAATGGCAACCGTTCTTGCTTGCCTTCACTTTCAATTGATGAAGGTCCATGCCACTTACCATGCCGCGTAGTGTCTTCACACTCTTGATGTTCAAATGGCCGAGTCGACGATGCCACAACGCCAACTTGTCGTCCTTCAAGTTTGAATGCGCCAACGCCGCCGATTCCTTGGAATGCACCTTCGAGAAGTTGATGTGGTACAAGCCCTCGTGTTCTTCAATGATGGCCACCTCATCTCGACTCGGTGACAACACATAACACCCCTTATCACTAAACTCAACCCTCAAGTGCTTTGCCACTAATTGCCGCACCGATAGTAAATTTGCCGTTAATTTGGGAACGTGGAGGACATCTTTGATAGTGATTGTCTTCACACGACCCCTCACCTCGGTGTCTACAACAAGTTGGTCTTTGCCAATGGCCTCAAGCACCGTATCATCTCCCAAAATCACCCTCCTTGGGTTAATGAGACCATACGAATGAAAACAAGTTTTATGCGGTGACATGTGGCTTGTAGCCCCCGAATCAACAATCCAATCACTCGTACTACCATTGCACGATACATTGCTTGCCATCATTGCATATTCGTCTTTGCCATCACTCATGCTTGCATCCCAAGAGACATACCGCGTAGTAAACGCATACTCATCATCATCATCACAAGTTTTAGTGTTGTTTGCACTCTCCCCCTTCTCATCCCTCTTGCGTTTGTAACAAAACTTGGCAATGTGGCCATTCTTACCGCAATAGAAGCACGCCTTGTCGCTAGAGCTCCCACCGCCTCCATTCTTGGATTGCTTTGTCATGAGAGCCGCACTATCTCCTCGAGACTCATTCTCCTTTCGCCGCGAGAGCTCGTGCAACAACCGCAAGGTCACATAGTCCAATGTGAGCTCCGAAATGGGCCTTGACTCCATGGCCACGATGAGATACTCGTACGATGGTGGTAGGCTTTTTAAAAGGGTCATCACAACATCCCCATCGGAAATGGTCACGTCCGCACCGTTGAGTTGATCCGCGAGTGCCTTGACTTTGTTGATGTGCGCCAACATGTCGTCTTCTTCCTCCATCTTGATGGTGAAGAACTTGCGCCGCAAAAACAATATGTTGGCCAAACTCTTTGCTTCGTGAATGTTGCAAAGCTTCGCCCATGCCTCGCGGGGTGTCTTGCACGAACGAATGTGCGCGAGTTGGGAATCCGAAAGATTGAGAGCCAAGATGGCAAATGCCTTCTTCTCACGCCTCAAATATGCTTGCATCACGCCCGGGTCAGTAGTAGATTGAGGGGGCTCCTGACTACCATCGACAACGTCCCACCACTCCTTCTCCGCCATGACCATCTCCATTTTGAACTTCCACAAGTGGAAATTCACGCCATCGAACTTGTCCACCACTTTGGGACCCTCACCCTCATAAGATGCCATGATCCTCACTCACGAATGCCTCCTCACTCAATTAAACCCTCAAACTCAATAACCACACTCGTTTTTAGGATTTTTTTGATAGAAAGTAGCACCTTTGTGCTTCCGATGCCTCTAGTTCAACCCTAAACAACAAATCAACACCTTTGTGCTCCACACACACCTTCCAACACTCAAATGCAAAGGTAGCTCACCCAAATTGCAAAGATGTTAACCAAAACACCTCAAATCACTCAATGGAGCTCCCACTACTCCGATTGACCCAAATCAACACCTTAGTGTTCCCAATCACTCAATGCACGTAATCGACACCTTTGTGTCCCTCAATAGCACTATATCAATGCTCATGGACTCACATAAGCCCCTTGAAACCCTAAATGCATTGAAATTGCTCAAAACCGCACCTTTGTGCGCCCAAGTGCATAAAGTAACCCCAAATGAAAATTTGAGCACTCCAACGGTATGAAACACATGCAACACCTCAATGCAAGTGCCCAATCACTTAGATCAGACCATAGACCCTCCCTTAGAGGCTCAACACCTCACAAATCACTTGTATGACCACAAGTGCATCAAATTGAACGAAACGACGTTCCACTTACAAAAGAGGCTTGGAATGAAAAACTTAGAAATCCAAAGGAAGAGATCGACCAAGAAGAGTGCTCCCACGTGTAACTTCAGCCCGTGCACACCTCCAAAAGAGAAGACTCCTCCAAAACGCTCCAAAATGCTCCCAAAAGCTCCAAATCAACCCCTTCCGCAACGACCTCGAACTAATTGCCTCAATGCAATCAAAGACTCATGCAACACACATGAGTGGGCCCATAACCTATTGAAGGTAAGAGATGAGAGCACAAGGTACACACACACACAAGGAACGCGTAGAAAGAAATGATCTTTACTCAAAGACCTTCCACCTTAAGTAGTGTACACTAGGAGGTCACCATGGACAAACCATATGGGATAACTCATCACAAGGACACTCTAGAGATCAGCCCATGCCTAACCCCTCTTCCCACACACCATTATTTAGCACCCGAACCTCTTTGGCTCCTAGCAATACTACCGTACATCAATTACCTCAATACTCATTGTGCAGCATCCATGCAATTGTTTTTAGATATCTGTCAGAGTTAAGACGGCTACTTCCAATCCCAGTGGTTTTCCGAAGGCAACAACTGCACCCTACAAGTATATCTGTCTACAGAAACGCACATCTAGGTTTAAGAGTTTAGTGGTATAGAAACACACATCTAGATTTAGGGTTTAGAGATCTAGAAACACACATCTAGATTTAAGCGCTCATTTCCCAAATGCTCACTCTCATTCCGGATTGCATTGAATGTCTTGAATTTACACTTCCCCAAGAGTAGAGCATGGCACTCGTTCGTGTCGAAGGAGCAGGCATCCCTACTTCCTTCCCGCTAGGGGACGACGGAATAGTAGTTGTTTCTGCGTTCAGTCTTAGTCTAACGTTTCAGTTTCTTGTAGCAACGGTGCACGTTGATGAAGAGGTATTCGATGCTGAGTCTAGTCTGCTTACGCACACCGTTAGGCAGCTCCCAACTACTTCTGAAGATGGAAGAGTGTGGTTGTTTAAGGCAGGTAGGTATAGAGCTTACGGTCTATCCGATTGCCTTATGGGTGCATCTACCGAACTCTTGACTGTAAGGGAGTCATCCACTTGCACTATGCAAACCACTATGCCAGGTCGAGTGAAAATTGAGCCAGGTTTAGAGACGATCTATGAACTTAGTGACGATGAAGTCCCAGAGAATGTAGATAACGATCCTATCCTTCCTCCTTCTCAACCTATTCCCCAATCTTCTGCAGGCAGTTGTCCTTCCACTAGTAAGCACCCTACACCGCTTTCTCTGTCACCAAAACAAAATGTTGTAGAGTGCCTGAAATTGCTATGTGCTAGGAAGGGTTCTAGGAATATCTTCAAAAAATTTGACTACAACTCTACCTCCATCAAGCGAGTCGAGTTCTTGCCGCCCCAGTACAATGGCGATGTCATCTTTGAGTTCCCTCCGTTGGGAGCCTCTTCAGGATCCAACAAAGCGAAGCAACTACGTGGCATGGACAAACACTATGACGGGCATGTCTAGACTCGTACTCACATGTCCAACATTGTCAATGATTTTGGGTTGATATTCCGTATCTCCTCTTGTTGTGGTCATTTACGATGTGAAAATGTCGACTGCGACTTTCTAACCCGTGTTCACCGCACTACAGTTGTTAACGAAACTGAGTGGGATGGAGTATCTTCATTTTTTTTTGACGTGGGATCTAATCCTCCCAAGGGCTCCACTCTTGTTTGCAAATGCTGTAAAGTTCCTCCCTCCTGTCTTGCACCCTGCGATGCAAAAATATATTACGTCCTAGGTAAAAACAACATGACTCGAGCTTGTGTTCATTTTGGAACTCACGACCACCTTGTCAAGGTCGGGGCTTACCGAGACGATATTGCCAGAGGCAAGAGTTTGGTGGAGGAGCATGTACACCGAACTCCTTTTGCAACGAAGTCTGCGATCGTCTTAGAGGCAACAAAGGAGATGGTAGGGGATATGCTTGTGGCAGCCGAAGGTGCGGAATCAGAAACTCTTGAACTCGATGACCTCCTGCCGCTCTTTGACAGATGTAAGGAGTTGACCTCCCCCAACATTTGCAACAAGGTGACGGGCTTCAAGTACTTCCGAAGGTTCGGTATCATAGATACCATCACCAAGCTTCGCGGCTCCAACAACTGGCCATTTGTCCAGGAGAACAAGTTCCCTAGTCAAGGATCGGAGTCGGACAAGGTCTTCGTCTTCAAAATGTCAGAGATTGGTCCCGGTAGCGGAGTTGACCTTGTGAAGCGAATGCAGCCTGGTGGAGACCTGCAAAACGCATGGCTCATGTTCGATCATGTGAAGAGGGTGAAACAGTGGACAACCATGGGCTGCCATGTTTACGACCCCACTTATTGCCGTGTTATGACCATTGCGTTGTGCGATATGCAATCGAATGACGTCGCAGCTCAAATGGTCGTTTGGAAGAATCTCAACGCCGTCGTCGCTCGCCACAGACTTCAAGATCCAAACTTCAAGGGCTTCATGGCAGACAGCGCGCAAGCAAACTGGAATGCTATATATACGCATTGTGTACGGGAGTGGAGATGCTTCAATCCCAATGCCTAATAAAGAGCGAACATGTCTCTTCCATTGGGTGCAGTCATTGGAGAAGCACACGAAGGCTGACATCAGAGCTAACCTCCAAGACCAACATCGCATGCTTTGCAAGCAATACAAGAACGCCTCGACGCAAGCGGAGGCAGATTCCCGCTATCTTGGTATCCGAGCTTGGTGGCACTCCTCCGGAGCTACTAGTGAAGGTGGATTGAGACGTCTCGACCTATGACTAGCCTTCTGGCATTTTTGATACCGCCAGTGGGGAGGCTTTATGCAACTTGTAAGCTCTAAAACCCTAAACTCTAAACCCTAAGTCCATGCCATTGTTTGTTCTCCTCTCTACAACTACTAACTCTAAATGTGCATTGCTTTTTATATAATAGGACCTCACTAAGGACGAGTTGGCCGAAATGCCCTCTCGCAACTTAGCCGAAAGTATCCACAACAAATGGAAACAACAATCTGGTGATCGAGGATCAGACCTGTTTGTCGCTACTGTGGATGACTTCGTCCGATCCTTCATGCAAAGCGTCGCGTACTACCAATACCTCAAGGGGGATAGAGCTGGAACTGGCCCTACCAAAGAAGAACTGAAACTCCGGATTGCACAGAAGTCTACAGAGCGCACGGGGAACTCGAAATCTCTACACGAAGTATTAGCGAAGATGCCTGGAGCGGAGGAGTTTTGCACTCGAATGCCTCAACTCGAAGGAGAAGAAGTCTTCCTGTCGTTGAAGCGGAAAGCAGATGTTCCCATTGGTTCGGAGTATGACTCTCACAGACCTGACAAGATCAACATCTCTCGTCCTCAAGTCTAGACCAGGGGTGCAAGGAACAACGCCCTAAACCTAAATGTTTCTCCTGTAGAGTTGTCAGTCTTTCCCCAAGAACTAAAGAAGTATGATGTACCAGTGCAGGTTCAAGATGCAACCCCAACAGCAGCTCTACACCACGTTATTTCCGTGCAAGAAACGGCTTGCGACGAGAGTCACTGGCACATAGCTAGGCTAAAACACCCATCTGCGAAGGCTTGTTTTGCGCAGCAGGCTATTACTAAGAAGAAGCGCATCGCTCGAATCATACAAGACAGGAAATCTACCGCTGTTCCTACGTACACGGGCATAATGGACAACTACAAGAAGAATCGGAAGGAGCGCATGGAATTCTTCTTCTGCAACGACGACATCGAGAGGTGTGTTAAAGGAACCCGCAGAAAGTGGGTTATGTCCCGCCCTGAGGTCCCGGACATCTGGCCCGTGAAGAACGGTACTAACCTAACACGCAAGGAGATGCTTGCCCTAGAAAATGATAGCTTTCGACTTCCACAGCGCGAGGTCATATCGCCGCGAAAGCTCTTCCAAGACCATCCTCTCCCCGTCGACTTGTCAACATATGTAACTCGAGCTTTCCCTGCTCAAGTTCCCAAGCGACGTCATGGCAAGAATGTCCGCCGCAACAAGAAGAGCCCATCCGTCAAGCAAGCCAACAACTGTGCTAGCGCTGCAGCATTCAAGGGTTGCATCAGGAAGGTAGACATGGTTCCAGTCCCTGCCCTGGGTTGCATCGTCACGTTGGATTCGGGCACGCCTCCGACAAATCAGCAGTATTTTCTCACAATTTCCCAGTTTCCAGACTGCTTCTGCCCTTATTTCAAGGAGATGGTGACGAAGGCAAAAGGAGGACGCAACCAATGGGCTCACTGCAAACATCTCTATTTTGTCTTCACGGTCGTTTGTGGGTTTGATGCTCATGTAGATGCCTTCATACATGCACCCACTCTTAGCTTCAACGAAGTTAAGCTAGTTCTTGAGAGCGGATTGTTGACTCATCCAACATCCTAGGATACAAAAATGTTGTTGGTTCCATTGTTGACATGTTCACTCTCCAAATCAATGAAATTGTAGTGAGACTAAAAGGGCCACTACTGTAGTTTTGAAAATCATGTTATATTATTTACGAAACCCTAAACCCTAAACTCTGGTATTTTTTCTATCTTGTACCCAAACTGGTCTAAACGCTAAACTTGCTATGCATTTCAAATAATTATGCCCTAACGAGTGGATTGGCCCCTAATAAGACGCTGAAATAACAATCTCTTTTTACCTAAAACTGCAGATTTGGGTCTAATTACCACGGTTATAGAGACAGAGTGTGCCTTTAATGTGCCTTTATCCCTGAACCACTGACCCTAAACCACGGTAATAGGTACCAAATATTCCACGGTCATAGGTCCAAAAAATTACTAAAAATAACCGAATATTCGAATAATTGCTAATTATAGTGTCATTGACCACGGTTGACCTGAAATTCTTGCTCGTAATCCCACATTTCTCCGCTCACTGCTCACCCCTCCCCGCTCCCCGCGCGCATACTATCCTCGTCCACACCACATACAAACGTTCATGCAAGTGGATGAATTTTCTTGCTAATTATAAAAGATCTTAACCATTGGCAATTCTTTTTCCATGTTTTTCTTTTTTTGGCTTTGTACTGCTATTTATCTTGTAATATAACCACGAAGTATTGTCTTTGACTACACTTGGTTTTTTGCACTTAAACAGTACTAGCTTTGGCTTGCTTTAATTTAGCGCCATATGACTATCAAGTTAATGGACCAGAGTTGCTTGGCCTTCTTCCAACCATGTCACTAACTTACCTAAATAGTTGAGCTTTCTACCTAGTTAGTGATTGTTGTGATTATGTTGGCTCCAAAATCCCTCCGCTCCCTCCCTACTCAGACAATTAATTATTCTAGCCTGATTAAGGGGGTTTTGAATTCTTACCTAAGTTTATTAAATGGCCGCCTCGGGGTTGGTGCCTTCAAGGCCAGCCTGCGTGCGTGTATGCATGCACCAGCGAGCCTTTTTAAACCCTCGCCCAGTTTGCAATCCTCACAGTCTTTAGCCGATCTATGGCTCCTTCGTCACTGTGAGTTTCTTGCTCTTCTTCACTGAGGGTTTCTTGCCCTTGGTAATTGCGTCTAGTGCTTGGCGACGTTGTGTGAAGGGAGTGCCGAAGTTATAGTAATTCTGGCCTGGAATTTCGAAAGCTGCTTGGACAAGCCTACACTGCTCTCCAATATGGAGGGTTCACGTTTATCAAGCCATGTTCATGAAGTTTTGTGATTTGATTGATGATCTATGCTTTTCTTGCTTTGTTGTATGTTGAATTTGGTTCATAGACTTGTGATTGCAATAACACGCTGAAGCTACCTGAAGACACCTTGTATGCGCATTCTAACCCCCGTTTGTGGCGTTGGATTGTATGGGTATAGGTGAGGGTGGCTTCTTCTTGTTCTTTCCTTATGATTCTACAACAAATTGCGCAAGAATTGTGGAAGAATGGTTTCTTCCCTTTGAACTTTTAGGAATCGTCATTCACAGTGTGCTTTTTATGCAAAGCTTTTGTGACTCTTTTGTAAAGCTTTTTGTACCTTTTATGCAAAGCTTTTGCCTATTGTGTTTAGAACCTAGTTGCTCAATTACTTGTATATCTCAGTTCATGAAAGGCTAATATTGAGCTTTCTTGATTTTTGTCTTAAAAAGCCTTGTCTTGATGCGTTTCTGCTTTGGAAGCTCCATGCTTTGCACTGCTTTATACTAGTTTTATTCCTTGCCAGCTTACTATAGCTTAGTTTAGATAAAGACATTGAATTGATATGCTCTGAAAGGAGATGTTCCAAAAAAGGGATTTTTTTTACACTATTTCGCGAAGGGATTTTTCTATATCTAGAAAAAATTTCAATTTTTTTTCGAATTTTTTGTTTCTTTTGACAAAATCTTAGGGGCTGGACTGCTGGACTATTGGAGCTGTATTTTTTCCCCTGTAGGCTTTGATTATTTATACCGTCGTAAAAAAAACTTTTTTTTAAATTTTTTCTTTTGCACTATTTCATGTAGGGATTTTTCTGTATCTAGGAAAAAACTCAATTTTTTTGTATCTAGGAAAAAACTCAATTTTTTAAATTTAAATTAAATTTTTTTTCTCTTCTCTCTTCCAGTGGGACTTTATATATTTTTGTGATAACCAAAAAAAATTGATCCAATTTTTTTTTGCACTAGAATATGATGGCTTTTCTTTATATCAATTTTTTTTTTAATAATTTGAATTTTTTTGGAGTAAATCATGATGGCTGAGAGCTTCTTCTTTTCTCAATTTCCATATTTTTAGCAATGTTAAAAATATTTATTTTCCAATACGTATTCTTTATTTTATGTTATAGAGACATTTATTTCCAATTTATGTTTCATTTTATGCTTGATCCAACTTAATTTTATTTTCATCATTGTAAGTGTTTTTATGTTTTTGTAACTTTTTTACCACTTATGACATTTCATCATATATGCCTTTCTACTCCAAGTACATTTTTTTTATTGTATGTTAGAAAAACTAGTTCTGGGTTTAATGAATTTTTTTTAAAGAAACTTAAAATCTTGGGGGGTAACTTGTAGTACTTGTGGTAATGTAGGTATAGTGGTCTATAGTGAAAATAATTATCAAATCATTATGAATTTACCATACCAAATATGAATGAAATTCATACTTCATTGACACAAATTGGGAAATTCCCCAATCACAGTCAAATTCCTTATGTGATGTAACATTCCCTTCCTAGTACCAGAGAAATTAAAATTCCCATATACACGTCTAATAGGGAAAATTTGAATCCTGTTTACATGACTATTCCTACAAGGGAATTGGCTTGAATCTCCTATATGTGTATGAGGGAATTTCACAGGATGTCATTGTGTCACTTGTATCTAGAAGACGTTTTCATTTACCGTTTTGTGAGAACATATATATCTTGCCCTCCTTTGTAGGCCTGTATTGGGTTCAGCCATTGGCTGCTCCCTAATTTTATTTATATTTCATTTTTAAGGTTTATACTCTACAAATGGCAAGGTGAAGGAAAAAAAAAGGAAGACAAGAGGAGGCTAGAAGAAGAAGAGGAAGAGTAGTAGAAGAAAAAAAAACTAGAAGAAAAAGGAGAAGGAAGACAAGAAGAAGACAAGAAAGAAGACAAGAAAAAAAAATCAAGATAAAATAAAAGAAAATAAAAGATACGGATAAGAATAAAATAGAAGATTAAGATAAGAATAAAAAATAAACTAAATAAATTTTTCTTCACAACATAAGGAATTGTAGAAAGACATAACTCTTTTTTTTTTAGAGAATTTTTCAAACAAACTTTTTAAAGCCAAATTTGGTCATGAAATGAGTGCACTTGGCCAACTGAAGTGAAAAATTAGGCAATTGGTGTTTCAAGAGTATGACAAGCTCGACTGCACTTTGGGCAGAAAACAAATTATGTGTGTGAGCTAGGGTGGGCATGTTATTTGGGTTGCTTTCAATCCTTATATCTTTTATTACTAGTTACTAGGTTTTGATTTCTTTTTCTTGCCCCGTGGCCGCCTTTGTCATGGTGGCTCTGTATTTTTTCTCTTTGCAATTGACTTTGTTTGATTTGTGCCAAAAAGAAACAGAGTAGCTACATTATAAGTCAAAAAATCCTGTAGAAAAGGGACTAGACGGGCTGAGAGTGGCACCTATTTTTTTTGCGAAGTTTGCTAGTATAGTTCATGTTGGAATTTTTTTTTCAAAGTATGCTAGTACTATTGACATGGTGGATATATATATTTTTTTTTGCGAAGTATGCTAGTATTGTTCATAGTGGTAATATAAATAAAGAAGAAAAGTGAACCCACATTTGAAGGCGGGTGTGGCTTTGAGTCAACCCGAATTGAGTGCGGGCATGACCACGTACTCTCTGACAACAGGTTCCCTTCAATAACTGTGCATGGGGATATGAAGAAAAGTGTCGGCACCGCACTCCAGAGTGGGTACGGGTGGTCCATGGGGACTCACCTTGAGCACTCACCATCCGCTCTTCTACTTTTAGACTACTCTTTCAAACTCATGTTTTAAAGTGATTGGTCATCAATTTTTGCTGCATTTATGTGCAAAAGAAATTGTGGGAATGAGTGGAGGAGCACCCCGGGAAAGTCAGTGTCAAGAATTTAGATAATTATGAGAGAACAAATATAGGATATCTTTTATTCATTTGTGATAAAAATTGTAAATTTATAAAAGTAATATAGGGTGTTGTAAAATTAATTTGAGAATATTATATGAATATTCTTATAATATATAGAATAAAACCTAAGTATACTATAAATAGTAGAAGATTCCAATTATTTCATAGCCCTCCATTAAATACCCTTTGTATGCTCATGTTTTCCCAAAATTTACACCAAGTGGTGTAAATACCCTTTGTATGCTCATGACTTCCCTGAGAGGAGCACTATAGTAATTCCCTCCAGCTACTTTTTTGCTTCGACCAACTCGTGTTGTACAGTGGGGTGACACCGAAATTGGCCCCTTGTGCAATTCTAGGGAAAGTGCCCACATTGCTGCCAACTTTGACACCCTCTCGAGCGCTGGAAAATTGTTAATTATACATGAAATTTTAGAAACAAAATCATTGTTATATTGACAGCATGTGTACCAAATTTCAAAATAGAAGATTGATACAAAAAAAGATATTCAAGATTTACTAACAAGGGGTAGCTGTAAGAAATGTTTCAAAGCTGCCAACTTTAACAACCTCTCAAGGATTGAAGAATTTTTTCTTTTACATGAAATTTTTGGAGTAGGAACATCTTTATGTTTCTTACACTTGTGAAAAAAATCAAGTCCAAAAGACCCACAAAAAAATGATATTCCAAATCTACCAACAGGTGTAGTTGTGAGAAACAAAGTCGCTTCACAACTACGTTGGTAGATACAAAATAACTATTTTTGTGTGTACCTTTTGGCCTTGAAAATTTTCATACATGCGATCAACATCATAAAGATCATGTGACTAAAATTTCATATTGAAATAACAGATTGTCATCCCTAGGGAGGCTGTCAAAGTTGGAAGCTGTGAAGCAACTTTGATTCTTACAACTACACCTGTTGGTAGATTTGGAATATCATTTTTTTTGTGGGTCTTTTGGACTTGAATTTTTTTTCATGTGTAAACAACATAAAGATGTTCCTACTCCAAAAATTCCATGTGAAAAAAAAATTTCTTCAATCCTTGGGAGGGTGTCAAAGTTGACAGCCGTGAAACATTTCTTATAGCTACCCCTTGTTAGTAAATCTTGAATATCTTTTTTTGTATCAATCTTCTAGCTTTGAAATTTGGTACAAATGTTGTCAACATAACAATGATTTTGTGTCTAAAATTTCATGTATAAATAACAATTTTCTAGCGCTCGAGAGGGTGTCAAAGTTGGCAGTAGTGTGGGCACTTTCCCTGGAATTGCACAAGGGGCCAATTTGGAGAAAAATGGGGCCCCAAAGGGGCCTTCTAAGCTTGCCCGTGTTAGGTGAACTGGCTGCCCAAGAACCATTTTCTATGTAAACCCATTGGTGCAGTCGCTGCCCGCTAACAGCATCGGAAGCCGCAGTGCTGGCAGTGTCGGCAGTGTTGGCAGCGTTGATTGGCGCTACCCACGGAACTGTGCTGCTGGCAACCATGGTGGCACCATTGGTGGCCTCTTGTAAAGTGCACGGTTTGGCCTAAATTTTTCAGCACGTGCCAAACGCCAAGGCCCCTTTGTGACTAGAGATTTCTCCTAATGTTTTGGTGTCATCCCACTGTACACTGGGCTACCAATCAAAATGTCGTTTTCGAAATCGCAGTGAGAAAAATTTCAAGACTGCCAACTTTGAAAGCCTTCTGAAGCTCAAAACTTGGTATTTTTCCACGAAATTTTTACCAAAGCATTATCATTAAGTAAATTACATGCATACCAAATTTCAAGGCCAAAAGATGCACCGACAAAACGTTATTAAAAATCTACCAACATTGGTAGCTGTGGAAAAGTTTTCACTGCTGCCAACTTTGACAGCCTCCCAAAGTTTGAATTAAATTTCTTTGGCCATGAAATTCTTGGAACGAAAACCTCTTTATGTTAATAACATATGGTAAAACTTTCAAGGTCAAAACAATAATACAAAAAAAGATATTAACAATCTACCAACATGTGTAGTTGTGGGAAAATATGGGGGAAAACCATTTCATTGCTACCAACTTTGACACCCTCCCAACAGTTGAGAAATTGTCTATTCACCATGAATCCAAGGAGTGCCCCACATAATAAAATCTAGAAACCCCTGTAAATTGCTTCAATAGTACTTCAATTTTGATTTTAATTTCAATTTCAATCCCCTATTTCCGCTTGGGATGCAAGCTCAAAATCATCATGGCTTGAAACATGAAGCTCTACCACCATTGGCTGAGGGGCTACTTTTGTACACCACCAAAATTTCGTTTGCTACTACTGGTTATTATTTTGTTTGAAGAAGCCTGAGCATTGTGTACTTGAGTTCAAAGCCTGACCAACGGAGAATCCGGGTTTTAGTTCAAAATGAAGTACATGGTGTATATTCTCTCCTTTAATTTTTGACTCTATAGTCAGGTTGTACATCTTGGAATCTAGCTATGTACATCACACAAGATAGTGACGTTTCAAGTCAAATTATTGTACCACATAGAAGCCACTCTAGGCATCTTGATTTAGGCTTGCAATACCGAAATTCAAGGGCATTTCTTGCCAATGGGTTCATAATTTTTCTAATGACTATTCCCACCCAAAGAAAATGAGAATTCCACAAGTATAAAGAATATAATAGCGTAACTAGCTCCGCATGAATAGAGAACAGAAGTGAACATAGGAAATGAACCCATCAAGATACTTCAGGTTTTCTTGTGCAGAGAGCATCTCGCACACTGCTATTTGGGCGTGTTCCCTAGTAGAGATGCTCTTAGCCACTTGATGCCACATACAGTACATCAGATAATTCATTCAATGTGATTTTGTTAAAATTCCCACGTCTTCCAAGGCCACTAATGACTCTAATTCACGGATACCTCACATTCTAAGCCCGTATTCATTGCCCCAAACAGTTACTCCCTGTCTCCCACAAAAAAACCATGATACCGGAAAAACCTATGTCTGACAACTAGTAGTTGGGACAAATTCTGATTTCTGTAAAAAAATATCCTTTAAAAATTTTATAACTGTTCAATTTTTATGTGCATTCTTTTTCGCGTATTTCACGGGTATAAGAAATCATCCAGTCGATTCACTTTTTATATTGTTTCGAAAAGGGACTCATTCAAAGTTTCCGTAAGGACTGATTTCAACGTTAAAAGGACTTTTCGGTGTGCCCATATCAGACCATTGCCTCAGAGCCTGATTGTTGCATTTTCCCCAAACAAACCTCCGGAGGCCTTGCGCTCCTCCTCATATATGGTCTAGTGCGCAAAAAGTTGCTAGTGAATTCGCCTCTCCATCGCTACAGTGATCAAGATTTGTTGCGTTGAGGAGAGCCTGAGCTCCGTCCTGCACATGATGGCGTCCACCACTGAGGCTCTCTTGGTACGTTAAATACAATGCTTGAAATAATTTCCTTGTGCAAAGTCCGTGTGATTGTTCCTAAGACGTAAGTTATGAGCATTTAGATCGAGGAATGACCTAGAGAACACACGGAGGTTTTGAACGAATACCATCATATCAAAAGGAGGAAAATTTGCTCGTTAAGTTACACTTATTAACCAAATGTACAGACTGCCTTGATATTAGAATGAAGTAACACTCATGAATTCATGGCTAGTTTAATTTGCCCTAATTCATGGCTAGTTTTCATGGCCCTATGTGATGAAACATTCCCTTACTAGTACCAGGGAATTAAATTCCCATATACACGTGTAACAGGGAAAATTTGAATCCCGTTTACATGACTATTCCTACAAGGGAATTTGCTTGAATCTCCCATATGTGTATGGGGGAATTTCAGAGGATCTCCTTGTGTTGCTACGAAATGAAATATTGTGTGATTGTGCAGGTGGTGGCAGTAGCGGCGGTGGTGGTGTACGTGAGCTGGGTGTGGTTGAACAAGCAACGCAGTTTGAAGCTCCCGCCCGGACCGACAGCGCTGCCGATCATCGGATGTCTTCACCTGCTCGGCACTCAGCTTCACAGAAGCTTGATGGATCTCAGCCGGAAGTACGGGCCTGTGATGTCAGTGTGGTTTGGGCAGAACCTGGTCATCGTCGCATCCACTCCGATGCAGCCAAGGAGATTCTCCATAACCAGGACGCCAACTTCTGCTCCAGACCTCCGATGCGCGCCGCCGAACTCATCCTTCCTGGAGGTGAAATTCAGAAGTACCTCCATTCCAATATCTCACAGTCAACTGTAATCATACTAACAGTTTTTCAATACCACTAGAAGGAAATGTGTCGTTTTTCACTTCCTATAAATGAAAAAGAAATGAAACGGTGCCAGGCACATGGGCTGTGTTAGTGCTGATGAGTAGTTTTGGTCACAAGAAGACAGAAACGTAAGTATAATACTCCAATACTATTCACTGTTTCAAATGAGGAATGAAAAACGACAGGTTTGCTGGATATATATATTCACCACCGACGTAAGATCTCGATGTTGAATATTTAGACGTTTAAAATAGAAAGTATTCTGATGCAGCTAGCCTTAATTCGACGTCATTTTCAGATTTGATTATGCACGACCTCACGCCCGAGGGTAAGCACCTGAGAAAACTTCTGGTGACCGAGCTCACGTCTGCGAAGCGGCTGCAAGCGTCCCAGCACATGCGAACGGAGGAAATGGCCTACGTGCTGCGGGCAGTGTCCAAAGAGACGGGTCCGTACGTACGTTGTTCCAAGTGTGCACTTACACGCACATCTTGTCGTCGAACCTGATCACACGCATGGTGCTGTGCCGGCGGCTCATGGGGGCCGAGCATCACAGTGGGGAGCCAGCCTCCGCGCAAATGGTTGCAGAAATGAAGGAGTTCATGGACCTGGAGATGGAGGTCATCGCGTGTTTCAACGCGGTGCACCCACAGGACGTCTTCAACGTGCCCAAGTGGTTCGACCCGCAAGGCTTAGACGCGCGGTTCCGCAACGCGAGAGCCCGCGTCGACGCGTTCTATAGGAACATGGTGAGCCAGCACAAGGAGGTCCGGAAGAAGAATCCCATAGACTCGGAAGGACAGCAAACTCTGCTCGACGTGCTGTTGGAGCAGCTCGAGAGTAATTCAGAGTACCACTACACGGAAGAGCACATCATATCCTTCATCTGGGATGCGTTGGCGGCCGGGCCGGACACCATCGCGCTGACGACCGAGCGGGCTATGGCGGAGGTCCTGCGCAATCCAGCGGTGCTGTACGCAGCGAGGTCGGAGCTGGACCGCGTGGTTGGCCTGGAGCGCACAGCGCAGGAATCCGACATTCCGGAGCTGAAGTACATCCAAGCCGTCGTGAAGGAGTCCTTGCGCCTGCACCCGTCAATACCGTTCCTGGTCCCGCACCGCAGCATCAACGCCACCACGGTGTGCGGGTACGACATCCCGGCCAATACGCGGGTGATCGTGAACGCGTGGACCATCGGGCGCGACGCCGAGGTCTGGGAGAAGCCGATGGAGTTTGTTCCCGAGAGGTTTCTGGGCGGAGCGCCGCATGAATCCACGCACTTCCAAGGGCAGCACTTTGAGCTGCTTCCCTTCGGAGCGGGGCGGCGGTCGTGTCCGGGCATGTTGTTCGCCACCACCGCGGTGCACTTGCAAGTGGCCAGCCTCTTGCATGCGTTCGACTTCGCGTTTCCGGATCCAGCCATGGCGCCCCAGGACTTGGACATGACGGAAGGCCACGGCATGACACTGCCCCAGCGTCATCGGCTGGCTGTGCTGGCCACACCGCGCTTGCCGCTGCATCTCTACTAACTTAGTCATCAATGTACAGACTTAGAGCATTCCCACCCATGCACGCTAGGACTAACCCTCTCAAATTATTCATCTACATGTGAAGGGCCCTTGCACTCACACTCCCCCACCCTTGCACGCCCTTCACATATCAAAAGTGCGCATCAAATAGTAAATGGACCAATCACAAGTAGATTGAGAGGAATAATCATCGAATAGTCAACTCAATAGTGATTTCAAGGCCCAATTTCTAACACGCTAGAATCCAGAGTCAAGAAGCATTTTGAAAGGCCCCTTGAAACTTTTCATCCACTTCTTGAGGTCAGAGACCCTCTGAGGCCATGGGTGGCCATGCTCTTAGATCTAAATCATCGTTTATATATGGTTGCACTACAAGGACAAGGTGTCGCTTTTCACTCGGTAGGTGAGTCAAATGGCGGCCACTTCGTACTCACTGTCCAACCGCTCAAGATTCGCTCAGTGCAATTCCACTACTAGATTTTGGGGGTCCAGCAACGTTTATAGCAACGTTTTTTTGGCAAACGTTGCTCAAATGAAGCAACATTTTGGAACATGCAATAGCAACGTTTTAACCTCAAATCTATGAAATTTTATTGAGAACGTTGATTTCAATATGGTAATGTTGCTTAATTTGCTAAAAACGTTGCTATTGCATGTTCCAATACGTTGCTTCATTTGAGCAACGTTTGCCAAAAGAAATGTTGCTGACCCCCCAAATTCTAGTAGTGTTCGTCACGTAAGACAAGTGTGTACAGTGTCAAACTCAGTTGACACTGTTTTGAGTGAGAAGCGACACACGCTTTGCTTTGCTTTGCTAGTAGTGTTGGGAGCACTGGGTGATGCGGTTTAGTTGACTCTGCAATGATCATTCATACTGAAGCGTAGTTGAAGTATTTACTTACTTAATCAGAAATTTAGAATCGAAGTACCTCAAACATCTTGAGCACAATTTCAGAGAAGCAAGAGCGTAATTCCTACTTTGATCATTCATACTGAAGCGTAGTTGAAGTATTTACTTACTTAATCAGAAATTTAGAATCGAAGTACCACTGGGAACTTTGACTGGTTTAGCCGGGGCTAAACTGGGGTGGTTTAGCCCCCTCTTTAGCCCCCCTTAGCACTAATTGAAAAATGAGGGGGGGCTAAATTTTTGTACCATTAGCCCCCATTTTAGCCCCCTTTTTGTACCATTAGCCGGGGCTAAAACACAAATTAGCCGGGGCTAAAATGGAAGATTGGGGTTTAGCCGGGGCTAAAATGAGGTGGTTTAGCTCCCCCAAGCCAGTTTAGCCCCGGGGGCTAAACTCTCCAAAGCTTCCAGTGTACCTCAAACATCTCACAATTTCAGAGAGGCAAGAGGCTCATAATTCCTACTTTGCAATGTCGCTAATTAATTATGAATGCACTAAGAGATTCAGTCACTCTACAAAGTGCAACACTACTGTGGACATGGCACATACAGGAGTGACGAAACTTAGGCACAGTTCAAAGGGACTCACGAGAAAAGTCAAGGATCATCACTTGTTGCAAAGTTGACCTTGCAAGGTAGTGCAAAAGTCAATGTTGCGAACAAGGTGCGGTAAGGTAGAAATACCTAAGAGCAAGCCCATGAGTTTTGATGAATTTATGGGTACAACGTCATTTTAAATTGGGGGAACATGAGAATAGGGGGAGGGATTTGCATGCTTGTCCCAGCACCACCCAATATTATGTTGTAGCCAACACCTTATTCCCTGTTGTCGGAGCATTGTGAACTGCGTCCCATAATGCTCTCAGGCAACTGCTCGCTATTGGATCCCCCACAACTCTTAATTAAGTTTAGTGCAAGAAAAAAAACACCCGCCAAACAATAATATTTGGCGTGGAGAAATCAAATTCAATGGCGTTGAGCATCATCTTGGGGTTGGCGTCCCTATTGTTGGGGTGAACAAAGGAGCAACTTCCCTTTATCTTGACGTTGGGTCAAGAAAATTGCTGCTGTTGGGCATGCTCTAAGCATCGTAAGCCATTGTAACCCATTGTAGCTCCACAAGAGATTGTTGAATGAGAACGAATTCTGCAAAATAGTAGATGTTACAAATGCCACACCCACCTTTTTGAACAAAAAAAACATGAAGAATATCAACTAATATGATTATTCTGAGGGCAATATTTTCCACCAGGTTTGGAAGACGTAATTGAGACGTCAAGTCTTTAATAGCTTCAACAGTTCCCTGCCACAACCAGATTAGGGACTCTCAATTAGGTCTTCCAAACCCTGAAACAGATCATCGCATTCACAAAAAAAAATTAAAAAAACATATTTGTTGTGTGCCAAATTCTCCACAAAAGAGCCTTCAAATGAAACTGTACAATAGAATTGAGGTATGCATATCAAGTGCCTTCAATTCACTCCTTTGTACCACGTAAAGCATCATACTGCGTTCTGAACCTCATTTTGCATGCTGTCACGCTGCACATTGTCTCAGTATCAGGAAACTTAAGATTCAGTGAGTGCTGTTTCTGTTTCCATCTTGAAGAATACCTTCGCTCACTCACTCTCCGAACGTGGCTCTGTTGCTAAGATTGTGGTGTCTCCATCAGTCAAGGTACTTCAGCTGCAAGAATCTCGGCTGCTGTCTATAATTGAGATTGATTGTGGCATGCATACTTAGTACTCCCTCCGTCTCACTAAAAGACCGTGGTTTGGTAAAATAATCTGTCTCAAAATAAGATTGTCGCTTGGTGTACTAATAGCTAATCAATGATGCCAACACATGCCATTCCCTGAAGGCGAATGTCCTCTGGACACATCAGGCAATGCAAGGCGAATGAAAAGACGAAACCGCATAATCCAAGTCAACAGTGTTCTGGGAAACCCAAAATAGAATTGCCCTTAAATCTGCCATATTAAGGAACCCACGATCTTTTAGTGAGACAGAGGGAGTATTCAACAAAGCTGAATTATCTTGAATTGAACTCCATGCATGTGGTGATGCAGCTGCTCCCAGTTTGACTGTTAATTTGAGGTTCCTATATGTAAGAGTGACGACGAATCAATGCTGCATTGAGTGCAAATGTTCACGCATGCCTCAGCTCATGCTCACAGCTTGCCTTGTTCTCATTGCAGAAAGCTTGCACAGTTACTATGCTCACTTGCCAGAGATCGTTCATGATGTGGATGACGAGTCCTCAAGTCTAAATCTCACACGTTCTCAGTAGAAATTACGATATTTATCATTACTCTAGCGTGGCGTCAGTTTTTAAGAATAGAATCTAAACTATTTGGCTTTCTTGCGTGCTTACTGTAAAAAGTGTTGTGAGAAGTAGTTGCAATGGAGGTCATAGACGCAAGTCCACCAGCCAAGATTTCGTCCACTGTGGATGACAATCAGATTCCACCTTTGCTGTCCATGGTCATAGAAGGCCTCCCGGCATTGCAGCAGTCCAAGTATACGGACGAGGCAGAAATACTCATGAAGCACTACACTGATCGCTGGCAGAACATTGTTTCCTTCGACTCGTTTTGTCGTGTTGGTCTTTCTGCTGCTAGCTACATGCACCCTGGAGTAATTGATGCCGACCGCCTCGTGGCAATGGCCCTTAACTATAGTTGGGTGTTTGTGGTGGATGACTTATTAATTAACAGCCCCGGCGATGAGTATCTTCTGGGACAGTACGGCATTGACCCCAGCGTTTGTGAGAGCCCTCGCCAAATCCTAGAATATCTCGATCACTTGGGTGCAGTTTTTGGTCAAAAACTGGCACCCCAGAATTCTGCGATTGAGGTGATCATGTGGGAGGTGGGCCACAAATTGTGGCAGATGTCCAATCCAGAATGGTTCAGTGCTTTTGTTGCAAGTATCATTGCGTGGTTTCATTCAATTGCTAGAGACGGTGTGGAGATTTCAGCAGGCGAAAACTCAAGTGTCAAAGACTTGGAGTTGTACACCACCATGCGTATTGAAAATGTGGGTGGATCGTACGTTCAGTTGCTGAACGAGTTTGCCAGCAATGCCTACCTTCCATGTGAGATCCGTGCACATCCATACATGCAAAAGGTAACCACTGCAACTTCCATCCACATTGGCTTTGCCAACGACATTTTCTCGTACCACAAGGAGAGCTCACTGGAAGGAAACCCGGCTCAATCTCATCACAGTTTTGATGAAATCTGAAGGGTTGTCCCGTGTCCAAGCCATTCTTGCAGCAATTCAGTTGGTCAACCAATATGCTCGCACTATCTTGGATTTGGAGTCAGCAGCTTGGAACTCGGCCCTGCAGCGGCACCTGAAAGGTATCAAAGCCTTAATTGCTGGCCATATTTACTATGGGTTCTTCGACATACGCTACAGGCATCCTGATTCAGTTTTCCCAGAACTGAGAGATACGACCGTGAGTTGGAAGGCCTGTTCTCCTGTAGGAGCTTGAGGCCTTTAATTTTCTTCAATCGTACTTAAAATCATTAACTAGTTTCAGTGCTTTTTCAAGTAGTTGAGCTCCTAGCTCTTCATATGTGGTACTTTGTAGGGAGGGTGTTAGGGAGAGTGACCATTTTTTCCCAGAAAAAGAGGCATGTGCACTCAGGCCCTCAACCCAATCATGCAGATAGGGTATCTTCCTCAATGGTGTGTGTAGCTTGTTAAGGCTCACAAAGGCAGAATACTCTACCTCTGGCCTTCAACTATGGGAGAACTTCTTGTCCTCCCTAAATAATGTATGTTTTTCTGTGCACGAGTATAATTCATATCAGTTGAAACTTTGAATGCCTTGTAAATGTCCGAGGTGCTTCAATAGATATGTTATAAAATATGTATTGGGCACCTGGATAATTTTATACCATGATATCAGCAAATGATACCTGCAAATGTTTGAATGCTGGATATCATACATAATTTGCTTGATTTTTAATGATATTTTGTTAATATTATACAAAATTAATGGATTTATAAACGACATTATATTTATACCTTCAAAATTATATATCTTCAAGTTACAAATTAAGGAATTTTGTGTTGTGGATCATTCCAATTAGATATTAAGATACATAGAATCATGATGAAAGAAGCTGCAACAAGGATAGAATACAGTATGGATTCAATACTTTTTATGTTCATTGCCTTCTATTAAATTACCCAAAAGGACCCATTGTTCCTGGAATCTAATGAAAAGAGCATTCAACCTGATTTCTCCGTCCAGCAGAATCTGCACTTAGAATTCATTTTATTCACACGCATGTTACCAATGTACATCTGTTCGAAACAGAACTAGACATGTGAAAAGTGTCCAATAACACGCGCACACAACAACATACATGTGGAAAGTGTCCAATTACATGCTCACACAACAACATTTATTTTCTGAGGGTGCTGGATTGTGATATTGGAGGGTGTGATAATAACAAGTTCAGAATGTGGTGCACATATAATTATGTCCAATTGCAGGTATCAGTGAGTTGAGAATATTAGTCTGACTATTCCAAAATACACTATGGCAGCATTACGGCAATCTCCTCATGGCAACTGAGGTAGACATACCCATTAGGTACCATGCAATTTACAATTCAGTCAGGGTCTGCGAAAGGAAAAACAGCTTGGAGCTTTTGAAAAGCTGTTTCTTGATGAAGAGAACTCTCATCTCTTTGTAGTCCTTCAGCAGCCAGCTCCTCAATCGGTTCCTCCCTCTGCAGGCCACAGCAACACGCTAGGAGGAAATGTGTCGATTTTCACTTACTATAAATGAAAAAAGAATGAAACATGGTACATGGGTTGTGTCAGTGTTGGTGAGTGGTTTTGGTCACAAGAATACACAAATATAAACATAATGTTCAGCCATTGTTCACTGTTCCCATGAAATGGGGAATGAAAACGACAAGTTAGTCATCTACTAGTGACAACTTAGAAACCAATTAAGGACTGATCACCATTCACTAGAAGAAGACTTGTTGTTTTCATTCCCCATTTCGTGGGAACAGTGAACAACGATTGAATAGTATGCTTCTATTTCTGTCTTCTTGTCACTAAAACCACTCCCCAACACTAACGCAACCCATGTGCCTGGCGCAATTTCATTCCTTTTTCATTTATACTAAGTGAAAGACGACAAATTTCCTACTAGTGATTGACAGCTTTGATCCGGAAGCTAAGCATGCACACATATATTCACTTGAAGCAGGCCATTGAGATACATGAAAATTACAGATGTTAACCCTTAAACGTCAAGGTAAGCCCCGTGGGCTTATTTAAAAGGAATAATTGGAGAAAAAAGTTTCATTTCTCAACCAAATCAAGCAAGACTTGTTGCGTTGGAAAGCTATTGAAAAAGCGATTAGATTCCAAATTTTCGCCTCATTTCAGAGATTGTGGAATCGTTGGTAAGCAATCAAAGTTATCAAATTGAACAAGTTTTGAGGTTGGGGCAGCTGAAGTTCAGCAGTCCCGCAGTGCTACAGTGCTAGCCAGGAGTGCACTGCAGAGCCGTTTTTGCCAAAAATAAATATTTTTTATTTTTTTTAATTTTTTTCGCCTCTAACACTATCCCATCAATTACAGTGCTACTCTAGAGGCATCCCATCAATTACCGTGCTACTCTAGAGGCATCCTACATTGCTCCTGTTGAGGTACGATGCTTACAGACTTAGCATTGTAAAATAACTTAATTAAATTAAAAAAATTAGGAAGACTAGTGTACGTCTTCAATACAATTTTTCTCCAACCAAGTATGGGAACACAATGTGAATTTGTCATCATCACACTGTAAATTGTGGACACATGTGATTGGACACTTTCCACATGGCAAGTCATATAGGTTGTTTAGCAAAGGGGTGATCCAAAATATAAGTTTCGAGTGTACCGACGGGTTCTCCTACGCTGGTGTCTTCTACGACGGGTACTTCTACTTCTACACTGGCAGTTTTCTGTTTGTGCTTGGCTTGCCCTGTGAACCATTCGGGCAAGGGACCCATTGAAAGCTACTCTGTATCTTACATTGAACATGGACTGTTTGGCATGACAGGTTTGCAATGTGAGCAGTTCAATTTGCGGAGGAGCACCCTGTCTTGGTGGCTCTCTGTTTTTTCTCTCTGCAATTGACTTTGTTCAATTTGTGCCAAAAATAAAATAGAGTAGCACTGTAATTCAAAAATTCATGTAGAAAAGGGACCAGACAAATTGAGAGTGGCACCTTTTTTTTTTTGCAAAGTTTGCCAGTACGATTCATGATTTCATGTTGGAATTTTTTTTTCGAAGTATGCTAGTACTATTCATAGTGGATATATATTTTTTGCAAAGTATGCCAGTAATGTTCATGGTAGTAATATAAATAAAGAAAAAAATTGAACCCACATTTGAGGGCGGGTATTGCTTAGTTTTGCCTTTTGGTTTGAGCCAATCCGCATTGAGTGCGGGCATGACCACGTACTCTCTGACAACGGGTTCCCTTCAATAACTGTGCATGGAGATATGGGGAAAAGTGTCGGCATTGCACTCCATAGTGGGCACGGGTGGCCCATGGGGACTCACCCTGAGCACTTACCATCCACTCTTCTACTTTTAGACTGCTCTTTCAAAATCAGGTTTTTAAGTAATTGGTCATCAATTTTTGCCGCATTCGTGTGCAAAAGAAATTGTGGGAACAAGTGGAGGAGCACCTCGGAAAGTCACTATCAAGAATTTAAATAACTATGAGAGACAAATATACGGTATCTTTTATTCATTTGAGATAAAAATTATAAATTTATAAAAGTAATATAGGGTGTTATAAAACCAATTTGGGAATATTTTAAGAATATTCCTAGAAATACATATGGAATATATCCTAAATAGACTACCGTATGTGGAAGGCAGGGTCGGCATAAAATAATTCCCTAAAAAAATGCCGAAAAAAAATAAAAAATTATTAAGTGTTTTGTCAAAATCAACAAAAATAAAGTCAACAAAAATCCAAAAAAGAAAAAAAAAAAAAACTCAAAACATAACACTCAATGCAAAAAATAAAATAAAACTTTTAGCAGCCGGAAAAAATTTAATGTTAGCTATTAATAGCCAATTTCTTAATAATTACTTTTGAAAGTGCCGACCTCCATTGTTTCAACTTTTATTAATTATTCGACATGAAAGTGACGACCCTGCCTTCCACGTACCGTATAAATACTAGAATATTCCAATTATTTCATAACCCTCCATTAACCCTTTAAAGTCCCGATTCAACAATGTTTTCAAAGATTCGTTATAAAATGTTTGATAAAAAATTAAAATGGAATTGATGTTCAAAGCAAACTTATAAATATCAATGTGAAGATAACATCTGTACTGTTGGATTCATCATATTTATTATTAATATTTTTTAATTAATTTTGCAAGGTTTTCTCTTGAAATTCAATTAAAAATCCAAAATTAACATTAAATTTTTTAAAAATATTGTAATGAAATTAGAATAACATGCACTACAAGATGGTATGGTTTTCACTATTTGATTCTACTTGTTATGGAAAATCATGTTTAAGGCCTCACTTTTTGAACTAAGAATGAAACTTGACATAAACCACTTTTGCTATTTTTCAAAACAAATCAATATCTTATTTTGAAGATCCGTACTGTACAAATGGTAGGCAACTAGTACAAGAATTTAAAAAAAGAATTGAATGGATGAAAAACATCACCGTGCATGGTGAAAGGACGCTTTAGAAATCATCCAGCGTCCAGAATCTGAACGCTGGCGCGTCAAAGGGTTATATACCCTTTGTATGCTCATATTTTCCCAAAATTTACACTATGTGACTATCCGAGAGGAGCACTAGAATAATTCCCTCTAGCTACTTTTTTGCTCCAATCATCTAGTGTTGTACAGGCCTGAAAATCCTACAACCTGCTCCTCTTTTACATTCACAAAGACGCATGTTAAGTTCCTTCTTTCTTACGTGTGTTGGATCTTGTGAAATGGCTACACTAAATAGGTAGATTAGTGTTAGATAATTATAAGATTTGAAAATATTATAGATTTTTACTCTCGACAAAAAAAATTACCAAAAACATTGATTCCAATACTATTGAAAGATCCCCATCTTGACCAATATAGAGGGTAAAAAAATTGGTCAACAATAAAAAATTACAACATGTTTATGTAAATTAGTGTATTTAACACTAATCTACCTATTTAGTGTAGTGGAGTAGAGTGATTTTTCTTTAGGTAAAAATAGCCCAATTGTTACATTTGAAATTCAATGGCTAAATAATTTGAATGACTTCAGGATTTTTGAAAATATGAAAGGAAAAATAGCCAGATATTCAGGAAAATGTTCGGTGAGTAACCAAAATTTGTCTAGATATTACTTTGGGGAAGTCACTTAGTATAAATTTTGGGCACATATGAGTATAGAAAGGGTATTTAATGGGGGGGGGCTATGAAATAATTGAAATCTTCTCTTATTTATAGTATATTTAGGGTATATTCCATATATTTAAGAATACTCCTATAATATTCCCAAATTGGTTTTTAAACACCCTATATTACTTCTATAAATTTATAATTTTTATCTCAAATGAATAAAAGACACCCTATATTTGCAATGTGGCTATTTCGCGAGCGGTGAGCAGAAAACCATGAGCGGTGAGCGGAAAATTTTGTTGCCCATGAGCAGATTTTTTCATAAAATTTCAAATTTGAAGAACCCTATGACCGCGTTTTATTCTAACTTTAGTGAAAAAGATTTTTTTTTTTTACTTTTTTGAGGATCCTAAAACCGTGGGTTTAAAAAAAACAATGTTTAAGGTACTCGAATTTGGGCCTAAGACCGTGGAACCAACGTCACGTCTGAACCCTAAAGCCGTGCAATCATGAAGGAATTGACAAACATAATGGCCTTAGAGTTGACCCTATTGAGCTCATCATGGCATGCTCTTGTGACGTCATCAATCAAATCAGTCACAGAACATCACATTCACCTTCACAAATTCAGGGTTTTGGGAAGAGGGAGCTCATTGCATTTTCATTTATCATATTTGGGCGGAGTGCTGGAGTGCTGGAGTTTTGGAGTGGAGATTTGGACTGGAGTTTTGGACTGGAGTTTTGGACTGTGTGCTAGAGTTGTAGACTGCGTGCTGGAGTGCTGGAGTTGTAGAGTGATCGACATTTACCTCCACCCAGTCACGGGATTTGTCATATGTAAGCTCTATCTTAATTACAAGAGGAGGATGCTCCGGAGAAATGTAAACTTCTACAGTTGAACTTCTACACTTAAGCAATTGGGAGTGTAATGACATTGAATGCATTGATTTTCTAATCACCTGCACTCTTGTAGGATGGGGAAGTGCAATGTCTCGAGTGTAGTGCGCATAGCTATATGGTTCCTTGTTCCATTTGCGACACCAGATTCTGTAGGAATTGCATCACCCGGCTTTGTGGCAAAAACGCGTATGAGAACATCATTTGGAATCCTAGGTGGGCCTGTTTCATATGTGATACTAGACTGGAAACTCCCATTCGCATGGATATGGAGGACTTCTTGGAATTGGCATAAACGGCCACCATCCGGAATGCTGTCACGGGATCCGGTGCAGGTGTACCCGAACAGACTATAGGAATCCTAATGCACCACCTCAAATTCTTTAGTTCTGAAGTGTGCAAGGAGTGTGACACTTAATAGTTCTGAGGTTTGCATAGTTTAGAGTGCAAGGTTTTGTTGTCGTAAATATCTAACAGTACTTCAATATCGGAACATTTTTTGATATGTAAATATGTAGGAGTATTTAAATACCAGAACTCCCTTCCCTCACAAGACATTGTAAATATTCTGTTAATATACTGAATATAAGGCTTTAAGTACACTCCAGCACAAGTTCAGCATTACGCGTGGTCCGTCCAACAAGAGTTTAGGGTCCAGCACGAGTTCAGTGTGCAGCGCGAGTTCAGATATCAGTGTGGTGCGTCATGAGGGCTACCGGTGCCGGCAGCCCTAGAGAGGGAGACCAGCTACTCGTGGTTCGTCACAAGTCCAGCACGATCACGATCAAGAATCAACACAGAGGAACCAATATATGGTGTTTGAAACAAAAGTAACAATATAGAAGAGCATTGTTTGGGATGGCTTCAAAGCAGCAAATGGAAGTGGAGAGCATCAGTTAGGGGAGCAAAGATGACTAGATGGAGACAAAGTGTACTAAGGATGAAGGTAAGCCTAGAGGTCATGTTTCACCTTCGTCAATAGCAGAGGTTTTGGGTACTTGGGGCATTCAAATTCAAGGGTTTCAAACTCTGGAGTTTCAAGTTTTGAGTGCTGGTTTTGACCTCATGGGTCATGCTCGTGAGCTTCTGAGGATTTCAAGTTCTAAATGGTGACCATGTTTTGCTCACCTATTTAGTCTGCTAATACGGGCACTGCGCTTTTGGTTTCCTTCGAACTTCAAGTATTGCTTGTGCTTCTTGTCTGCCGGTACCGGCACTGCGATTTTGGTTTCTACCGATGTTCAAGTTTTGCTCGCACTTTTGGTCAGTCGGTACGGGCACTATAATTTTGGTTTCCTCAAGTGTTCAAGTTTTGCTCGCACATTTGGTCTGCCGGTACCGGCATTGCAATTTTAGTTCCTTCAAGTGTTCAAATTTTGCTCGCGCATTTCGTCTGCCGGTACCGGCACTGAAATTATAGTTTCCTTAAGTGTTCAAGTTTTGCTCGCGCATTTGGTCTGCAGGAAGTGGCACTGCGATTGTAGTATCCTCAGGTATTCAAGTTTTACTCAGACTTTTGATGTGCCGGTACCGGCACTGCGATTCTAGTTTGCTCATGTGTTCAAGTATTCCTCATGCTTTTGGTCTGCCAGTACCGGCACTGCAATTTTGGTTTCCTCAAGTGTTCAAATTTTGCTCGTACTATTCCAGTGCCGATACTAGCACAGCGATTTTGGTTTCTTCATGTTGGCAATCTCTTTAGAATTCGCGTGCTCAGCATTGATTGAACTGAAAAGTATAAATACACATGCATGTGCCACCTTCAAATAAATCAAACTTGAAAATTCTCAATCTTGTCATCGCTGATTCGGGACCCTAACTGGACTGCCGATACCGGCAGTCTAATTTCACAATTTCAAGTGCGCATAATATACCATTGGAAGGTATTCTCAAGACCTTTCCAACGGCATATTACACGCTCCAAAATTCAAAAAATTGGAGTCTCTATATCGGAAAGAAACTCTGGCAGAATCAAACTTGAAAATTCTCAATTTTGTCATAGCTCCTTTGGGACCCCAATTGCACTGCCGGCACCGGCAGCCCATTTTCCACAATTTCAAGGGCTCATAATATACCATTGGAAAGGTATTCTCAAGACCTTTCCAACGGTATATTACACGCTCCAAGATTCAAAAAATTGGAGTCGCTACACCGGAAAGAAACTCTGGCAGAATCAAACTTGAAAATTCTCAATTTTGTCATAGCTCCTTTGGGACCCCAATTGCACTGCCGGCACCGGCAGCTCATTTTCCACAATTTCAAGGGCTCACAATATATACCATTGGAAAGGTATTCTCAAGACCTTTCCAACAGTATATTACACGCTCCAAGATTCAAAAAATTGGAATCGTTACACTGGACTGAAAACTCTGGCAGAATCAAACTTGAAAATTCTCAATTTTGTCATAGCTCCTTTGGGACCCCAATTGCACTGTCGGCACCGGCAGCCCATTTTCCACAATTTCAAGGGCTCATAGTATACCATTGAAAAGGTATTCTCAAGACCTTTCCAACGATATATAACACGCTCCAAGATTCAAACAATTGAAGTCGCTACACTTGAAAGAAATGCGAGCAGTATTCTAGCTCGTGGCGCCAGTCACAAAAGGAGTGCCGGCACCGGCACCCCCTCAGCGGCACCCGCCACGAACCATTTCTGGCTAGTGGCCCGCACCATTAAGGGGGTGCCGGCACCGACACTCCCTTCATGATTCGCGTCACTAGCCATCATTGTGGCTCGTGATGCTAGTCACCAAGGGGTGCCGGTGCCGGCACCCTCTTTGAAGCTCACGTGCCAAGGCAAATGAATGGCAAGAATGTACAAAAATGAACAATTTAATCGAAATGCAAGGACAAATCACACAAAATTTGTACTCATTCGAATGGTTTAGGTGAAAATAGTGTGACAATAGGCTAAATTCCAAGATTCAACACAAAATAATAGCTCTAATGCTAAAACATTAAGTATTTGAACGAGAATTAAGGAGGGGTGCCGGCACCGGCACCCCTTCAGGCACGAACCTCCAAGGGGGTGCCGGTGCCGGAACCCCCTCTTCGCGCGAACGAAAAGGGGGGTGCCAGCACCGGCACCCCCTCCTGGCGCATATCCCCTGAGGGGTGCCAGTGCCGGCATCCCCTCTTCGCGCGAACCAAAACGGGAGTGCCGGCACCAGCACCTCCTCCTCGCGCGAACCATAAGGGGATGCCGGCACGAGCACCCCCTCCTGGCGCAAACCAGTTGGGGGGTGCCGGTGCCGGCACCCCCTCCTGGCACTAACTATAAGGGGGGTGCCGGCACCGCCACCCCCTCTTCGCGCAAACTCGCAGGGGGGTGCCGGTGCCGGCATCCCCTCTTCGCGCGAACGAAAAGGGGGGTGCCGGCACGGGCACCCCCTCCTCGCGCGAACCATAAGGAGATGCCGGCACCGGCACCCCGTCCTGGCGCAAACCAGCTGGGGGGTGCCGGCACCCTCTACTCGCACTAACTATAAGAGGAGTGCCGGCACCGCCACCCCCTCTTTGCGCAAACCCGCGGGGAGGTGCCGGTGCCGGCATCCCTTCTTCGCGCGAACGAAAAGGGGGGTGCCGACACCGGTACCCCCTCCTGGCGCAAACCCGCAGGGGGGTGCCGGTGCCGGAATTCCCTCTTCGCGAACCAAAAGGGGGGTGCCGGCACCGGCACCCCCTCCTCGCGCGAACCAGCTGGGAGGTGCCGGTGCCGGCACTCCCTCCTCGCACTAACCATAAAAGGGGGCCGGCACCGCCACCCCCTCTTGGCGCAAATCAGCAGGGGGTGCGGGTGATGGCACCTCCTCCTCGTGCGGACCATATGGGGGGTGCCAACACCGGCGCCCCCTCCTAGCGCAAACGAGAAGGGAGGTGCCGGGACGGGCACCCCCTCTTGACACAATCCTGTAGGGGGGTGCCGACACCCACTCCTGGCGCGAATCAGAGGGGGGGTGCCGGCACTGGCACCCCTTGTTGGCGCGAACCTGCAGGAGGGTGCCGGCACGGGCACCTCCTCGTGGCGCGAACTAGTAGGAGTTGCCGGCACCGACACAGCGTCTTGGCAAGAACCAGCAAGGAGGTGCGGGCAGCGGCACCTCCTCTTGGCACAAACGAGCAGGGTGGTTTCGGCACTGGCATCCCCGTGGTAGCACACGCTACGAGCTTGCGTCAAACTTGTGGCGCCAATCACGGAGGGGGTGCCGGCTCCGGCACCCCCGTTGGAGCATGTGCCACAAGCTGGGGCTGGCTCTTAGTGCTTCTTAGTTAGGGGGCGCCGGTGCCGGCACCCTCGTGGTTGCACGTGCCTTGAGCTCAGAGCGAGCTTGAGGACTTTGCCACCTCGAGGATGCAGGCACCGGTACCCTCTCCTTGAGTGGCGCCACAAGCTGGCGCTGAGCTTGTGGCGCGAATTGTGGAGGATGTCGGCAATCCCTTGATCGATCCTATAGTGATTTATATTGCTCGATTTAATTGACATGTTCTAAATCAAAATTACATATCTGTCAATGCGATACGTTGACATCAAGCACAAGCAGTACTAGTGCATATAGTTATTTATACAAACAGATGATTTGCAGCAAAAAAATAGTACTCTAAGAAGACAATGAATCATTATTTGCACATTTCAATAGGGTCTAAACTGTGTGAACTTCTTACGAAGCCTTTTTCTAAATGATCGAGTGGCTTCTTGTATCACTATGCCAAAGAGGATTGATAATGTAAAACTAATTCTACAACTGCCCAATCTAACGCTAGTCACGGAGGCGGTGCCGACACCGCCTCCGGTACCCCGTTCTGGCACGCGCCACAGGCTCGGCGCGAGCTCATGGAGCGTGCAACCACGGGGGTGCCGGTGCCGACATACCCTCGCTGATTGGCGTTACGAGCTGGCACCGAACTCGTGGAGCAAACCATGGAGGGGTGTCGGCAGTCAATTTTGAGCAGAGCATCACACTTCTGTTTGGGACCTTGCCATGACCTTGATGTTGCAAGATCACACATGTGGTTGGTCTCGTCCACCGCGCTTAATAGAACATCGTCACTCCCCAAGTCGATCGAATGAGTGGTTGGATACCGTGCTATCACCAGCCGTTTCAACACTGCTGATACGTGGGATGAGGGGGGTGCCGGTGCCGACACCCCCTCGTTGTGTCAGCAGCAGGCACCCCTGATGTTCGCGTTGGACAACACGAGAGGGTGCTAGCATTGGCACCCCTTCCCCCTTTCACCAGTAGTTTCAACACTGTTGGTGCGAGGGTGAGGGGGTTGCCGATGCCGGCACCCCCCGTGGTGCAAGAAGCGGGCAACTTGTGTGCCCGCGTTGGACACCACGAGGTGGTTCTGGCAACAGTCCCCCAGTTGACCGCCTGACCTTCCACTGGCAGCAGTATCCAGAACCGTGACCGCGCTTACTTTGTTAGTGTTTGACAACTTAAATTTCAAATACTTTCAAGTAGAGTGGATGAGCAATGGACTTACAGGTCGTAGTGGATTCTCTAGATTTGACAAATGCATTGAATTGATCACTGTCCTTTCTTCACGAATCTTCAATCTTGACTTTTTGAGAAGCTTTATGATTTCCTACTTGGCCTTCTCTCCATCCACCGAGGCTTAAGTTGCCTTGGGTACTGGCTACTCCTGACCAGATGAATTCAATAATATGACTAGCTCGGGAGTCTTCTTCTTCCTTCCCTTATGTCATTTGGAGCTAGGGGTACATACTAGATCAACAACAACTGCGACCTTCGTTTTGGTTTGCTTGATGTTTTTGAGTGCTGGCTCGATTTGATCACGAATTTCAAGGACACTTAGTCTTTGGACAGTCCAGATACCAACCACAGTAGTTGAAATGGATTGCCTTCCACTTATCTAAAATTCTATGTGTGAACATGAAATGCTCATGAGAAAGAGAAAGAGAGTTTTAGAAATAAATAGGAGTCGTGGTCATAACCCTCGGCGTGAATGAAGCAAAATATACAAAAAAACTTACTTGTGACCACCAAACTGCGTCTTAAACGCGTCATCGTTGAAGCCAGGTGGTGGAAACTTCAGCAACTCATGCATTTCAGGCGATGAGTTCTAGCGGTTCAAGCACTTTACCTTTGCCACTGGCTCCATAGCGCATGTAGCCAACATAGCAAGCTTCTCGAGCTTCATTTCTGGACTGAGTTCAAACATTTCGTAATGTTTTTTGATTCCACCGAGGAAATCATCACTGAGCCTGTAATCAGCTACGGGCAGCTCCCTCTTTAACTCCAAAATCGTGTCCGCTTTGCACACCTGCACTGCCTCATTGATGTACTGCTGCACACTGTTTGCTATCCAGTGCGATTTATCGGGAAAAGCCTGGTAGAAACACATGTCGACGCTTCGGCAATATCAGACTGCAAAACCAGATGTTTAGATAAAAATGATTAGTATGAAGAATAAAAATTGAAAGAAAAGGCTACATTGAAAGGATCGATTGAGTTTATTATGATTACCGTGTAATGTGTGGCCTGACACGCAATGAGGATTTCTTCGTACATGCCCCGACGTTGAGCTTTAACGAGATCAAGTAGATTTTGCTTAGTGGTATTGTAGACATGGTCACACCTACTTAAAGATTCAGGAAGTGGTTTAACCAACATCCGACTTAAAAAGAAAATGTTGTGAGTCAACGGTAGTATTATACTTGATTGCAATCTTCTTGAAATATCCAAAATGTGTACTCCATTCTATAGATGACCAGTGTGTTCCAGCAATAAAATTCCCTCTATCTTATGGTTTCGCAATTTATATGATCATTTGAGAAATACATGAATCTATTTATATAATTATCTGTTTATGGAAAGATTCTTAAATTCCAATTCAAAGCGTAACTAAAATCCATGGTTATAGGCCCAATTTCCACGGTTTTAGGATAACTTTACTGAAATGATTTTTATCTTTTCTAAAATTAGCAAGTGTAATTACTTTTTTCCCCCTCTTTAATGCTTATAAATAGTATATTCCACGGCCATAGACTTCATCTTTTTTTTAAATTCAAGTACTTTTTATCTTTTCTTTTTAGATTTTCCGCTCACTGCTCGTAATTTTCCGCTCACCGCTCGCGAAATAGCATTCCTGCCTATATTTGTTCTCTCATAGTTATAAAATTTCTTGACGCTGACTTCTCGGGGGTATAATCTAGATATCATCAAGGTAACATCAAGGTAACATCAAGTAACACCCAAGTATCACCAAAGCATCATGACAAAAGCCGGTTATTTGGGAAAATTTAAAAAAATCATTAGTATAGTATACATAAATCAATAGCATGGATTTGACACATAAATGCAAGCACAAACACAAATACTAAATGCTGTCAACATTTTGCTAGGCCCTACATTAACCCCTAAAATTCTGAGTGACCATATTCTAGTTGTTCCACTTTTTGGGCAGCCTCCACGGACGTCATAGTTTTAAAAATCTCAATGAAAATTTCAGTATAGCTTCCAAAAACTATACTCTATATGTCGCACTTTGTTTCATGTCATTTCAATAAGTATTGCAAAAGTATAAGCATTTGAAGTTTTTGAAGCGAGATCGGGCAGCAAGAATTTTTTTATTTTTTACTCTTTTTCAAAATTTCTTTTTTGATTCATGATTGACTGATCTTTATCTACAAATGAAGCTTTAAATCTACCCATTTTGAGCAATGGGATAAAAGTTATGAGGAGACATGTTTTTTGGGCAGTTTGGACAAAAAAAACTTTGAAGCTCATTCCTAAACTCAATTTTCAATATTTTTTAATGAAATAAAAGGCACTAGGTGAAGATTTCCAAGTACAACATTCTCAACGTTAAGATTGACATTTTACAATTCCATGTCAAACTTATTAATGATTTTCTTTTTCCTTTCACTTTGTGCCCACTTCTAGTAGTTGTTTTATGAAAAAATTAATATGAGCTTTTTTCTTACAAGATTTTATATTTGAAAACTTAACTTACTCAATTGTTAACATGACCTTGCCATTCAATGAATTTTTAACCCATTCAAAAAAAAGATATTAATTTCTAAAGTTCAAATTTGTCACCGGATTGAACCCCAAAAAATCTTCTTTTGCAACTTTGATCCTTACAATCTAAAATCTAATAGTCATTTTGCTCTCAAATTTTGTGCTCACATGAAAATTCAAATTGGGTACTAGATCTTACGGTTAAATGATGATAAAACTAAAAAACATATGATTTCTTCCGCAACTTCCAAATTCTGCGTTTTTCATGGTTTTTTGTGAGAATACGCCTAAGGAATTTTAGGGGTTAAATAGTGCATTTAGGTTGCCCGTTGCCCCTCTCTAATTTCTTGACTTTTTACACTATATAAAAATTTACTATTATTGTGCAAGGATGCATAAATTTTCATCAATGACTCATGAGATAATTAATTAAAAATAAAAATAAAAATAATTTAAATATTACTAAAAAGTTAAAAATTACTTAAAAAATAAAATACTACTAAATATTTTAATAAACTAAGTTTAGGGATGACTCATGAGGTAGCTTTTTGATAAGGCAACCTATTTTTTTGCAACCTAAATGCAGTATTTAGTGTAGTTGGCTGCCACTCCGAACAGGACCCATATTTTCTGGTACAGCTCAGCAAGCATGTTGAAATTGAATGCTTGACCCTCTCTTGGTAGGTGTTTTTGCTAGCCCATCTAATGTACTGTTTTAGAAGGTATATTGATCCCATGTGGTCAAGATATTCATTTGGTGACATATTATGGTGTGAAGTTATTCGATTGGTGACATACCATGGTATCAAGTTATTTGGAGTCATGTATTTGGGCATTGGTTTGATGTGGGTACCCCAAAAGGCTTTTGAATTTTAAAATCAATCCCTATGGCAACTTTGAATGAGTCCATTTTTAAAATAAAATAAAACTTGAATCCATTGGATATGGTTTTGATTTACTACACTCATGCAGTACAAAAAAAAATTCACATAAAAATTGAAAAGGTTTAAAGATTTAAAAGAGACTTTTTGTACCAAAATCAAAATTTGTCCTAACTCAATAAAATCCAAAACATTTGTTTAAAATATCTAATGATGCCATTTTGGTACCATTTTTTGATATGAGGTAAATTTAGATATGTGTTATTTGAAATGATTAATTTGAACGACTAAAATTATTATTTATTTTGAACTACAATACCTGCAAATGCTAATTTTTGGCAATTTTTCTCACAAAGCACAAATACATGAAAATAAATTTATTCAATTAAAAATTTGGACTTGAATTAGAGTATTTCATGTCATGTAGGTGTGGAAACTAAAATGATTAAAAATAATTATTTTTATATAATTGAAATGGACAAATTTGTCAAAATTTCAAAATTTCAAATACATAGTTGTTTTTCCAAATTTCAACAAATTTGCCCATTTCAATTGACTAAAATTACAAATAAAAATATCCCCACTTAAATGACATGAAACACTTTAATTTAAGTCCAAATTTTCAATTGAATAAATTCATTTTCATGTATTTATGCTTCGTGAGAAAAATTGCCAAATATTAGCTTCTGCAGGCATCGTAATACAAACTAAATAATATTTTTAATCATTCATTTCAAATAACACATATCTAAATGCAATTCATATCAGAAAGTGGTACCAAAATGGGAAGTAAATTGTATTTTAATGCACTTGAAACAAACTTTGACACGGCCCCAACTTAAAAAAATTGGCTTGGACCAAAACAAAAGTCCATCTTTTTTTTCATACTGTCCGTTGCAGAGTTGTCTTCCTTCTTCACTCCTTATTACAGTTAGTTGAGGTTGGCTTTCAAATATGAGGGCCTTCACCCTCATGTAAAACAGACCTCACTACTTGAACTTTACACTAAGAGCTACGCCTTGAAAGCTACGTTCACCGGTTCTATGCTTCTCATCATAGGAACGGCTACATCGACTTGGTTTCAACAACATTTGAGCTACGTTTGCACTAGTAAGCATGTTTTCACCAAAATGGGCGACGTAATTTGGGAAAAATTATCATTGACAAAATAATGAGTCCACTAGTAAGAGCTTTTAATTTAATATTTGACATTGTTAAAATGTATTGAGCCTAGTCCGGGTACAATAGACGTGTGTGTGAAGTGTCGCTACCTTGTATGGCTTTCTTGTTGGACAAGTGCTAAATACCACAAAAGGCATGTCAACTTGTTGATGCATATCTGATGGCCAATAGAGGCTGAACATGCCAATGTGACCCATCATTGCACTTAAAGCTTTGGATGTGGGAAAGTAGGATGTCTGGCATTTTCTATAGTCCAAAGTACAAATTGAAACCTTTGTTGGGGTCCTTTGAAAGGGATCTGGGGGGCCTTCTACAGGGTTCATTATTTTGCTAATGCTAAACTCCTTCCTGGTCATAATTCCGCCTAACGGCCACAATGAAAAGCATTGTATTCATGTACTTGTTCTTTGCCTATGACGCGCACACTTGTGGAACGCTCCCACCATAGTCAGGTCCTTGAAATGTGTTTTGTGCCCTCATACTCCGTCTATCAGACACCTTTCAAAAGCTCCCCCGCGGCTTAGTTTCACCCATTCCGCGGCTAGAAACTTACCTCACCGCCTGTCAATCTCTCCAGAATCCAAGCGTACACGGTTTTGTCGCGGCTCTGCATCCTCCATTTCAGTATTTCACCAACGCTTGCAATATCTAACTCTTCCAGGAGTAAATTATCCAATTCCACATAATCACTACTTGCGAGAAGGTCCATGACGTTGATTGTTGGTGCTAAAACGGGCTCATTTTCGTTGTCTTCGGAGTAGCTGGACATCCTCTTCCTCTAGCCCTTTACTCATGTGGACTGAGGAGTGAGGATGCTCTTAGGCTTAGGTTCTTAGAATGCAATGAGTAAAGTGCTTCCATGATTTAGGACGGACCGAGGTGATTTGTCAAACATCTGGTACAAGGTTGAACAAATTTACTATCATAGTGTGCTAGCAACTTCAAGTCAAAATAAACTGTTTTTTTTTTCCCTCGCTAAGAAGGGTTTTCACTTTTCAATGGCCAACACTCATGAAAAAGGTGATGTAAACATTCGCTTCAACAAGCAAACAGCTTGGAACTACTACACTACTATGGTACTTTTTGAGATCTCACATAGAATTTAACCCCTAAGCTCCTAAGAGACTATTTTTCCGTCACTACCCTTTTTCCCGGGTTGCCTTGCCCAAAAATAAATCATTTTATAAAATAAAATGGAAGATGATGGTAAAACATGACATATCATTTCAATTTTTTTTTGGGGTTCAACAACCCATGAAAGCAAGAATGTCTGGAATTTTCAAGGCCTAAAATTTCAAAATTCAACTTCATTTGCTATTATCTTGACATCTGTATGGTCAAATGTTTTGAAATTTTGAGGGATGGTTTATAGGGCACAAGAGTACAAGATCATAAGGTTGAATTGTGAAAAAAAAACTTGACAACATTCATAGATCATCATCAAAAATGTTCAAAATGAGGCAGTTTTGGGTGGGGGACCCTGGTCTCGGGCATTTAGGGGTTAATAATGGTCTAAGTAGCCATTGGCAGTTGCAAACTTTAGGAGTGATGTTAGCTGTGAGCATATTGCGAATGAATTTTAGCAAAGTTTGGAACTGGATTTACTTTGTTGAGATCATTCTCAAAAGCAAACTGTGGGAACATTCATTTAGAATTTTTTCAATTTGAATTAATTAAGTACAAAAATGACAAGTACGTAGGATACTTAGTATTTCTTCCTTGAAGGATACAGCCTACTATATGGCCCAAACAATGAACTACTATATGGCAACATACTGGAAAATGAGTCGGGTCCTTGTACAGGTTGTATCACCAAAATAAAATAATCCTAAGGGTAGAACTTGGTGAAGAACAACATTTGTTGAACTATTATGGCATCTTGGACAGTGGTTTATTGTAAATACCCGTTTAGGGTCCACTAGTTCTCAAAATGACTCGATTCATTATTTTCCCTGAGAACCGTGTAATTCCAGTACAACACTGTCTGGTAAAGAAGCACGATGGCACTGATGCAAAGTATTTATATGAGAGAGCTTCAGCGTTTCAATGCATCACTGATCACTGCGATCACATCAGACCCTCTCTCTGTCACGCTGCACATTGTTTTGGTATTGATCACATTGTCTCAGTATCAGGAAACTTAAGATCCAGTGAGTGCTATTTCTGTTTCCATCTTCAAGAATACCTTCGCTCACTCACTCTCCGAACGTGGCTCTGTTGCTCGGAGTGTGGTGTCTCCAACACTCAAGGTACTTCAGTTGCAAGAATCTCCCCTGCTGTCTATAATTGAGTTTGTTTGTGGCATGCATACTTAAGTTAGTATTCAACAAAGCTGAATTTTCTTGTATTGAACTCCATGCATGTGGCCATGGAAGGAGAAGCGACGCTTCTGACTGCTGTTGGAGGTGCTCTTCAGTCGGAAAAGACACAACAGATAAATTAAAGTGTTGCTTGTCAGTCAGGGAGGACACAACAGACAAATAAAACCCTGATTCTCCGTTGGTCAGAAGCGTCGCATTTCCTACTAGTGTGGTGATGCAGCTGCTCCCAGTTTGAGTACTGTTTGAGGTTCCTACATGTAAGAGTGACGACGAATCAATGCTGCATTGAGTGCAAATGTTTACGCATGCCTCAGCTCATGCCCACATCCTACCTCATGCTCACAGCTTGCCTCATGCTGATAGCTTGCCTTGTTTTCATTGCAGAAAGCCTGCACAGTTACTACACTCACTTGCCAGAGATCGTTCATGTGGATGACGAGTCCTCAAGTCTAACTAGATCACACGTACTCACTAGAATTTAAGATATTTATCATTACTCTCAGTTTTAAAGAATAGAATCTAAACTATTTGGCTTTCTTGCGTGCTTACTGTCAAGAGTACTTGCTATCATGGAGCTCACAGACGCCAAGATTTCGTCCACTGTGAACGACAATCAGATCCCACCCTTGCTGTCCATGATCATCGAAGGCCTGCCGCCAATGCAGCAGTCCACGTACACGGACGAGGCAGAAATACTCATGAAGCAGTATACTGATCGCTACCAGAACATTGTTTCCTTCGAGCGCTGTTGCATTTCTGGTTTCTCTTTCGCTACCTACGTGCACCATGGCGTAGTAGATGCGGACCGCCTCTTAGCAATAGGCATTCTGTATGGCACTGCTTTCGTGATAGATGACCTATTAATTGACAACGCCAATCCGGTTCTTCTGGAACAGTGTGGCATTGATCCCAGCGTTATTGAAAGCTCTAGCAAACTCCTAGAGTATCTCGATCACTTGGATGCCGTTCTGGGTCAAACAGAACCGCCCCAGAATCATTGTGAGCTCGAGGTGGTACTGTGGGAAGTCGGCCACCCTCGGCACTATCGGCTTGACCGGCGCCTGGCTGCCTGGCCCGCCCGTGCGAGGGTCTGCCTGCGCCCCTGGCCCGGCCTCCCTCTCCTGGCTCCGTTCCCGTCAGCCCCGCAGCCGTTCCCGCAGGTTCTCAGCCGGGCCCCGTTCCCGGACCGTTCCCAGCCGTTCCCCTGCGCCGATACCCTCCCCGATACCCGTGCTTGCAAGAACCGGTGATGTACTCTGTTCCTCAGAGTTTGAGCGTGCGAAAACTGGGAGGAAACTGGGAGCATTTGGGGGCCATTTCTCCAAGTCCTCCAAGCATACACTCACCGGGGTGATTTATTTGCTTCCCCGGGGTGATTCATTTGCGTGCGCATGCTGAGCGCATGCATTTTTCCGCCTAGGGTTTGGTGTAGGGTTTGGTGAAGTTAGTGTACTTTTTCTTCATAATTTGTGACACTGTTCCTCGCTTTCGATCATTCAGGCCCTTCAATTCTTGAATGCTGCGGAGCAAGATGCGCAACAAAGTTAACGACGACGTACTGTCGCCAACGCTCGCTCTCGACAGTAAGTTACTTGCCAAGAGTGACGTGCATGTTGAAGTGGGAAGGTTCTTGACTCATTCGATTTGTACAGAATGTTGTCGCCCGCACGGGGCATTAATTGCTGGAGCTGGCTTGGATCGGTTATTGAATATGGACCGTAGGTTTTCTTTGAGAAACTTGCATGATTGGCCGCAATGTTTTTTACAAGTTACGAAGTGCATTTAGTACTAACATCCTAAGTATCCAGTACTGTACAGTCATATAATTTTACAATGAATGTGTGGTTTAGTTGTATCTACAGGTATGAAGATTTTCTCAAGTGGTTCAATTTCTTATGTTGTGATGTCTTCAACAGATCATTGGCATCAACGCCCGAACGCCGGCGATGTTCAACATGCAGTACCTTAACAATTGATTTCGGAAAGAAATTTTCTGCCCTGTTGAATTGAGGCCGGAGCAATAATGTTGATCGCAGGTGCGACACATGGCTCTGGGAGTATTCATTGGCCTTCTAAGATTACAGTCAAATATGATTTTTCAAGATTTTCAATCAGTCAGTTCACGAGGGGATTGTATTCAGGATTGTACCGAGTCAGGATTTAATACAGTGAGGATTATATAGAACGCCATATTCGTTATATTGGCCGTTCCCAATTATTTTGTCCGCTCAAATAGTGTGACTTAAGTTCATTTTCTCTCCTTATCAGATTAGTGTGGGTAAAATATAAACAGGATTGGCCAATTTAATGAATATGGGGTTAATAGAAACTATACACAAATACATATGGAAACTATTGTACAGTACCCACCAACAAGTTTACGTTCACAGCAGTCATTCTGCAGAAACAAGGCACATATCTCTAATTTCAAATTGCCACCATTTGCTCAAAAATGATCCAAATCACAAACCGCAAAGTGTGTTAGAGAGATAATGAAATCTATTTTACTAATATATTAGGCATTTACAAAAAAACTTATAGATTTATATGTAAATATAGCATTTTTTGACAAACTATCTACCATCTTGTGCTACCACCATTAGCTTTGATTACAACCTTCATACGGTGAGGCATGCTAGCAAGAAGAACTTCAATCATCTTTAAAGACACCTCTTCCCATGCCCTTTGAATGGTGTTGACTAATTCTTCTTTGTTTTGAGGTAGCTCTTCCTTTTGGATAGTATCTTTCACAATCTTACAAATTTGAGTGAATTTTTAAGTGAGTATCTTACAAATTTGAGTGAGTATCTTACAATTTGAGTGAATTATTTTCTTTCAATTGATGCTATGCCCACCAAAATCCTAAAGAAGCAATGAATCCTTCCAATTCTACTATTTGTGCAAAGTTGCAAGCTCAAGAAACAAAACCACTAGAATTGCAACTACTCACCAAAAACACTCACACAATGTATCCACAAGCTACCACAATGCTTGAACGAAGTATGTTTTTTGTTGAAAGGTTGTTGGAGATCCATATATGAAGCTCAAACTCACAAAAATCTGAAGTGTGTTGGCTCAAGAAGCATGGATGTTGTCTTCACGGTGTAGGAGCTACAAACACAACTTGGAGTGCAATTAATGCAATCTGATTTCTCTTAGACACATGGTTAAAATTTGCATACTTATGACACCTGGAATGTAGTTAACTTGTTTTCAATCAATCATGTGGCAGTTTCGTGAAGTTTGGAGTTGTAAATTGGGAGATATGATTTTTCAAAGTTGCACTTTTTTTTTTCACTGGCACTTGGAGTTCGAAAATTTGAACGTAAACTTGTTGGTGGGTACTGTACATTTCTATTTGGCGTAGACATTCATGCATGATTAGGCGGTTCATTGTTGTTTTTGACTCAGTGGAAGCTGGAAATCAATTTGATGAAGGGGTCATGATATTAATGGTGTTTATGTCTCACACACTGACAGGGCAGTCTGACTCACAGTCTGATTCTGGTTTGATTAATCAGACGTGCCAGGGTTTCTCAAGTGGAATAACTTAACGAGGATAACATACAAAGGGAGCGGCCGGCCACCAGAGAGAATATATATATATAGATATACCTCAAGGGAACGGGGGAGCTCGAGGGAACGGGGGAACGGTCCGGGAACGGGGGCCGGCTGAGAACCTGCGGGAACGGCTGCGGGGCCGACGGGAACGGAGCCTGCCTGCTGCAGGAGAGGGAGGCCGGGCCAGGGGCGCAGGCAGACCCTCGCACGGGCGGGCCAGGCAGCCAGGCGCCGGTCTTCTTTCGAGGAGCCGATAGTGCCGAGGGTCGGCCACAACATGTTGCAGATGTCGAACCCGGAATGATTCAAAGCTTTCGTTGCAAGTGTGAATGAGTTTCATCATATTTGTGCTGTTAGCCACGCTGAGCTTGCAGCAGGGGAAAATTCATTGGAGTTGTACACCACCATCCGTGCTGGAGATGTCGGTGGAGAGTTCCAGCAGATGTGTTGTGAGTTCGCCAGCAATGCTTACCTTCCATGTGAGATTCGTGCACATCCTTACATGCAAAAGGTAACCACTGCAGCCGCCGTCCATGAAGGCTTTTCCAACGACGTCTACTCGTACCACAAGGAGAGCTTGCAGGAAGGAAGCCAGTTCAATCTCATCACAGTTTTGATGAGAACTCAAGGGTTGCCTCGTGTCCAAGCCGTGCATGCAGCAATTCAGTTGGTCAACCAATATGCTCGCATTATCTTGGACTTGGAATCAGCTGCTTGGAACTCTGCCTTGCAGCTGTACTTGAATGATATCAAAGAGTTTCTTGCTGGCAACATTTACTTTGGCTGCGTCGACGGACGCTACCGGGAGCCTGATTCTGTTTTTCCAGAACAGAGAGATATGACCGTGAGTTGGAAGGCCAGCCGGCCCTGCCCTGTAGGAGCTCGAGGACTTTAGTTTTCTTATTATTAACTGTCTTACTAGTGTTTTTTCGAGTAGTTGAGTTCCTAGCTCTCCATATGTGGTACTTTTTACGGAGGATGTTACGGAGATTCTGACTTTTTTTTTTTTTCCTAGAAGAAAAGTACAGGCCCTCAACCCAATCATGCAGATGGGGTGTCTTTCCTCAATAGTGTGTGTAGATGGGGTGTATTTCCTCAATAGTACAAGGCAGAATATTTTACCTCTGGCCTTAAACTGTGGGAGAACTTCTTGTCCTCCTTTATCAATGTTATGTAATTATGTTGTTGTGTGCACAAATAAAATTAATATCAGTTGAAACTATGAATGCCTTGTAAATGTCCGAGGTGTTTCTATATATATGTTATAAAAAAAGGTAAAGCTTTGTTAGAAAATATGTATTGCATGTATAATTTCATATCATGATACTAGCAAATGAAAACTGCAGATGTTTGAATTTTTGGATTTCATGCATAATTTGGTTGATTTTTAATGATATTTTGTTTATATACAAAATTAATGGGTTTATAAACAACATATTATATTTTACACCTTCAAAATTATCTAAGTCAAGTTGCAAATCAACGAATTTTGTGATTAATGTGGATCATTCTAATGAGATCAAGATACTTAGAACCGTGATGAAACAATGATAGAATAAAATATGTATTCAATACTTTTTAGGCTCATTGCCTTGAGTTCTATTAAATTACCCAAAATGACCCATTGTTCTTCGAAATCTAATTAGAGCTGTGCTTCTCTCCGCAGTCCGCACCACCAATGATGAAATGAAAGGTCATGAAATTGAATAAGACTTGAAGTTACTTAAGGCTTGGTTCTTTCACATAATGGTCTTTAAGAGCACAATGGAACAATCATGGGAAGATCATTCAAGGATGTGAAAGGTTAAGTTACATTATAGAAAACCTTGCCCAGCTTGGAATGTTGACTGTTGGCTTGTCGACTCTCTTATAAACACTACAACCGTTGGAAAGTCATAAGTGAAACACTGAAACCTATAGTCGTAAATACCATTTTTTTAAACCAGCTCCGACAAATGGTTGTCACTGAAATTTAAAGAGCATTCAACTTGATTTCTTCGTTGAACAGAAATTCTCTGCACTCAGAACTCATTTTACTCACACGCATATTACCAATGTACATCTGTTTGAAACAATGTACATCATTCTGTTTGAAACAGAACTAGACATGTGAAAATTATCCAGTAACACACGCACACAACAACAGACATGTACGTGGAAAGTGTCCAAATACATGCTCCCACAACAACATTTATTTTCTGAGGGTGCTGGAATGTGACATTAGAGGGTGTGCTAATAACAAGTTCAGAATGTGGTGCAAATATATATCCAATTGCAGGTATCAGTAACTTGAGAATATTAGTCTATTCCAAAATACACTATAGCAGCAAATGTTACTGCACTCTCCTCATGACACTGAGGTAGACATACCAATAGGTACCATCCAATTTACAATTCAGTGAGAGTCTGCGAAAGGAATACAGCTTGGAACTTTTGAAAAGCTGTTCCTTCTTGAAGAGGACTCTCATCTCTCTGTAGTCCTTCAGCAGCTAGCTCCTCAACCGGTTCCTCCCTCTGCAGGCCACAGCAACACCCTAGTAGGAAATGTGTCGAATTTCACTTACTGTAAATGAAAAACGAATGAAACCGCGCCACGCACATGAGTTGCAGGAGTGTTGGTGAGTGGTTTCGGTCACAAGAAGACAGAAATATAAGCATAATATTCAACCATTGTTCACTGTTCCCACAAAAGGATCGAGACCAGGATCGAGACCAGGATCTAGACTAGGGCATAATTCTGTTAGATTAGACAAGTTGGATAGATTTGATTGCTGAGGTTTTTCTGGCCAACAGTGAGGAAGTAAGTAGTCCACAGCACAGAGTACATGTAAATATTCTATTAAAGAGTATTAAACGCCATATTCGTTATTTTGTCCGCTCAAATAGTGTGACTTGAGTTCATTTTCTCTCCTTATCAGATTAGTGTGGGTAAAGTATAAACAGGATTGGCCAATTTACTGAATATGGCGTTATTAGCTTGCTCTTTGTGAAACAGATTCTAGTGTTGAAGAAACTTTATATTCGTGACAGGAGATGATTAATGGAAGTCTCGGATTATTTTACTTCACAATTGAGGAATTGCGCAACAGGGTGAACATTGAAGAATATATATATATATATATATATATATATATATATATATATATATATATATATATATATATATACTGACCAACACTGACCCTGTGCACAATTTCCATCAATTCTTTAACTTGGGTATGAATTTCTTATGATTGAGCCAGAGGATCTTGAAGATAAGGCCCATTTCACATTGAAAGTGGAGGCCACCAGAATTTGAAAGCCAACTCGAATCAAATCAAATATTGTAACGGGTGAAGAAGGAAGAAGTCTTTGAAACGGGCCTAAGGAAGGAGAAACGCCATATTCGTATATTGGCCGTTCCTAATTATTTTGTTCGCTCAAACAGTGTGACTTGAGTTCATTTTCTATCCTTATCAGATTAGTGTGGGTAAAGTATAAACAGGATTGGCCAATTTACTGAATATGGCGTTGAGAGTTTTTTTAAGTCCAACCCAATTTTGGAGTGTGGGTTGTGTCACGGTTTGTCTTTCATGTATTACAATACAATTTCAGCCCATTAAAATATAAATTTCCTGAGGGAATGACCTTGACTCCATCATGTAAAAATCTTGGGGTTGATTTCGTTAAGCCTGCTTTACTTTGAACCCTTCACCTTCACCGTTCATGTAAAGCCTTCACCCTTCATATAATAAAAGGGGGCTAACTCAATTGTGCATCACACCACAAATTCTCATCAAGATCCAACGGTACCAGGGATTGACCAAAATTATAAAAGTGAGCTGTCCAGATGGGAGTAGCAATTTTAGAATCCAAATCTATTCGTGATGGATATTCCAAAAACTTAGAATTTTTTTACGCAGTCTGAAACAACTTTTGAAAATATCTTTGAGAGATGCCAGTAATTTTCCTCCATTGTCAGTATTCAACCGATTGAACGAATTCACTTTGAACTAACGACCCTTTCTTCCTGGTCGTTGCTCCAAAATGTACACTTAGAACAAATTTCAAAACAAACTAACTTTGAGAAAAATCAATAAGCTCCTTGTTATAACAATCAACCGTATGAAGATGCTGTTTTCAAGAATGCTCATGTCATTCAGGTTTCTAGAACTTTTAACGGTTTCTCAGAACTTTTGAGACACACGATGGCAATATTCGTATAGTTAGGACTTTTCCACCATATTGAGACTCTTTGAAATCTACAACTGACATAGATCCAATGGGCAATTGATGCCATCACGGTAGTTGAGTGTCGCCTTGGGAGCCACGTTGTAATGTCCATGGCACCTCCCTTTGTCCCTGCTTGTATTGACCGAGATCCACAGAATCAAGAATCCAGGAAGCAGAGACCTGAATGATAGGCTGGAATTCAATTCACAAGACACTGTTGGAATGTCGCCCATTCTATTAAGTGATATAGCATATAATTGGATCCTAAGAAGTTGGCATCAGGACATAATCATTAATTTGTTTCATCTGCAGATCCTGTATTCTCCTCGATACTGTCACGAGCCATGATGTTTCTGCTCTAAATATGCTCTGTCACTGAATGGACTATATTGTTTGCAGCCATGGCCCATTCACATACACCAACGCTGCCGCATGCATGCATACGTCAGGTGACTTTGAGGGAATCTGTTGGCAACCAAGAAATACGAAATATGAAATTACTCTAATGCATGATAGAAAGCAATGCAACGCAAAAAAGGAGCATGATTGTATTTGTGGCACTATAATGTAGTCGCACAATAGTTGCAACAAGAAAAGACAAAATGGCGATATTCGTTTAATTGGGACGTTTCCACCATATTGGGATTTTTTGAAATCTACAACTGGCATAGATTCAGTGGGAAATTGTCCATCGAACATATGCCATTTGAAGATTTCAAAAAGTCCCAATATTGTGGAATAGTCCAAGCTAAATGAATATTGCTTTGAATATTATTTTTTGCCATCAAAGCTTTGAATATTTTTTTCTCGGTTTTACTTTCTTTCATTTTGGGAACAGAGATGCAAGTGCGGCAGGAGCTTGGTATGAATGGGCCATCAGGATCAATTCATATTCTTTGGTTTGTTCCATATTGACCTTCCTAAACTCTCAAAACAAGTGCCTAATCGCGGAGTCTTTACTTTAGTATGTACTCCTGATTTACTTTTCCAAGCACGTAACTCCTGGTAACTCTCTTCAAAAACAAAGCGTTTCGGTAGTCTCTCCCTTGGTAGGGTAGAGAGAATAAAAGAATTTTAAAAGCAGTTCAAGGTTTGGTGTGGACCCTTAGCCAAGAGGAGTAGTAGTTTGAACAAAGAGGACGCTTAATAAAGGAACAAATTTAGAAGGGAATTAGGAAGCTTAAACCCTTTAATTAGTGCCCAAGGTAGTTTTGGAGAAACCATTGTTTTTTGGGTGATAATTAGAGTTAACTGAAAAGTCAACCCAAAGAGGAAAGTTTTAGCAAACTTGTGTTGAATTCTTTTTGAGCTCAAATTGAAATATAAATAAACAAGAAACTAGTCTATGAGGAATTGGGAGTCAATTTAAAACAAGGCACTATCATTATTCTTTGTAGCTTGCTATGGCTCCCACACCTTCCACCAAAGCTCCAAACCTATAGTCCACAAGGGAACAATCTTACGATACAACACTATTCAATCCAAGTATGGTTCAATAGTCAAAGAGGTTAGAAATAGCCCAAAAAAGGAGGTTAAATGCATTTTTTTCAATTAACTCTATTTTTTTAGAAACTTTATCTGTTGAAATTGAGGATACTATTAATATCATTCAACCGTATAAATGTAAGCATAGTTTTGAAACAAGTGTCAATTAAATCTTAGTAAGATCGGACCATTAGATTGGAAGACTATAATATGTCTTAATTGTCTTTGAATTGTCTAATGCACACTCAAAAATGAGGTTTTGGAGGGTGTGTGCATGATCTCAAAATTAAATAGAATTTGGGTTAAATTTTCAAAAATGAAAATGAAGATGTTCAGCGCGCAACAACCTCTGTCAACACCTCTCTATTGCAATCTTTTATGTCAAGAATGGATTCACATGCAATTATTGTGAATTTTATAAGTGAGAGTGACTTATCAATATTTGGCTTAGGACAATAATTTATACGTTAAAATAAGGAGTTGGTACATTGATCAAGATCAGAATACATACACTAATGGAACATGAAAAGAGAAAAAAATCCAAAAAAAAAACAATATAACAAACTTCCATATACAAAAACACCACATGGTACATGTGTTGTATTTGTAAGTATTTGTTGTATTTTGAATTATTTGTAGTATTTTGGTGTTTTGTACATAGATATTTAGATATCTAAAAAAGTCAGATTCTAAATTTTCTTTTTGCATCATCTGCAAAATCAAAAGTTATACATCTGAATTTATTTCAGACACTGGGCTGAGATGGTTAACAAAATTTATAGCATTTCATTTTCTGATGATCTAGTGACCACTTACAAATTACCTAGGCACTAAATGGGTTAACCCTTAAATTAACGACAATTCTTTTCCCGATACCACACCCAAAATCTCATTTTACATTCCATTTTAAGCATGATTCTGTGTTTAATTTACTTTGGCTTTATTCTAAAGAAGTATAGATCTCTCTAAGGTGCTTGGTTTGGAATTTTAAAAACCCCATTTGGTGCAATGGTGTAGAAGTTATGAGCAAGATTCTCCCAAACTAAAACCAAGCCTGTGGGGCTGGCATTGTCGTTTAAGGGTTAATATGGCATACATGGAGTACTTCATACCTTGCTTCATACCACATAATGCCTTTCAGGAAAGTCACTTAGTGTAAATTTTGGGTACATGTGAGCGTACAATGGATATTTAATGGGGGGCTATAAAATAATTGGAATATTCTACTATTTATAGTATATGTATGGTATATTCTATATATATTCTACAAATATTCCCAAATTGGTTTTATAACACCCTATATTACTTCTATAAATTTATAATTTTTATCTCAAATGAATAAAAGACACTTTGTATTTGTTCTCTCATAGTTATCTAAATTCTTGACAGTGACTTCCCCGGGTAATGCCCTTGTGGTCAAGTGGACTTTGAACAATTCTGGTTAAAATCATTTAAGAGAATAATGAAGAAGTACATTAAAATATAATAAATATGGCCTTTGATTGGTCATAGTGTGAAGGTTCAAAGAATAACTCCAAAGGAAATTTTGTAAAAGTCCATGAAAATGTAAAAATATAGCCTTTGGCTGATCATGGTGTAAAGGCTCAAAGGACAAGTCCACCAAATGGCAAAGCACAAGGCGAAAGGTCATTATTGTTTTTATCAAATTTTGAATATTTAAATTTAAAAAATGAATGTTTGATGATTAAGAATTAGTTTTTCATTCCTTTTATTGAAAAAACAAAACTATCAAAAAATGTTATTACGTAATAGGCACTTTTGAGCAAAATGACTTTTGGCCCTTGATCTTTAGTGTGAAGGTCGAGAGCTCAAATTGTACTCTACTCTCCACTCTCCACCTCGCTACTCTCCACCTCAAATTCTACTCTCTACTCTCCACCTCGCTCAATCTCATCACAGTTTTGATGAAATCTGAAGGGTTGTCCCGTGTCCAAGCCATTCTTGCAGCAATTCAGTTGGTTAACCAATATGCTCGCACCATATTGGATTTGGAGTCAGCAGCTTGGAACTCGGCCCTGCAGCAGCACCTGAAAGGTATCAAAGCATTAATTGCTGGCCATATTTACTATGGGTTCATCGACAAACGCTACAGGCATCCTGACTCAGTTTTCCCAGAACTGAGAGATACGACCGTGAGTTGGAAGGCCTGTCCTCCTGTAGGAGCTTGAGGCCTTTTATTTTCCTCAATCGTACTTAACATCATTAACTAGTGTCAGTGCTTTTTCAAGTAGTTGAGCTCGTAGCTCTTCATATGTGGTACTTTGTAGGGAGGATGTTAGGGAGAGTGACCTTTTTTTCTTAGAAAGAGAAGCACAGGCCCTCAACCCAATCATGCAGATGGGCCGGGGTGTCTTCCTCAATTACAGCGTGTGTAGCTTGTTAAGGCTCACAAAGGCAGAATACTCTACCTCTGGCCTTAATGTATGGGAGAACTTCTTGTCCTCCCTAAATAATGTAAGTTATGTATGTTGTTGTGTGCACGAGTATAATTAATATCAGTTGAAACTGTGAATGCCTTGTAAATGTCCGAGGTGCCTCTATAGATATGTTATAAAATTTGTATTGCCTGGATGATTTTTTACCATGATATTAGCAAATGATAACTGCAAATGTTTGAATGTTGGATATCATACATAATTTGCTTGATTTTTAATGATATTTTGTTAATATTATACAAAATTAATGGATTTATAAATGACATTATATTTATACCTTCAAAATTATATATCTTCAAGTTACAAATCAAGGAAATTTGTGTTGTGGATCATTCCAATTAGATATTAAGATACATAGAATCATGATGAAAGAAGCTGCAACAAGGATAGAATACAGTATGGATTCAATACTTTTTACGTTCATTGCCTTCTATTAAATTACCCGAAAGGACCCATTGTTCCTGGAATCTAACTAAAAAAGCATTCACCCTGATTTCTCCGTCCAGCAGAATCTGCATTTAGAACTCATTTTACTCACACGCATGTTACCAATGTACATCTTTTCCAAACAGAACTAGGTATGTGGAAATTTTCCAGTAACATGCGCACACAACAACAGACAATCGTGTGGAAAGTGTCCAATTACATGCTCACACAACAACATTTATTTTCTGAGGGTGCTGGATTGTGATATTGGAGGGTGTGATAATAACAAGTTCAGAATGTGGTGCACATATGATTGTCCAATTGCAGGTATCAGTAAGTTGAGAATATTAGTCTGACTATTCCAAAATACACTATGGCAGCATTACGGCAATCTCCTCATGGCAACTGAGGTCGACATACCCATTAGGTACCATGCAATTTACAATTCAGTCAGGGTCTGCGAAAGGAAAAACAGCTTGGAGCTTTTGAAGAGCTGTTCCTTGATGAAGAGAACTCTCATCTCTTTGTAGTCCTTCAGCAGCCAGCTCCTCAACCGGTTCCTCCCTCTGCAGGCCACAGCAACACGCTAGTAGGAAATGTGTCGATTTTCACTTACTATAAATGAAAAAAGAATGAAACATGGTACATGGGTTGTGTCAGTGTTGGTGAGTGGTTTTGGTCACAAGAATACAAATATATAAACATAATGTTCAGCCATTGTTTACTGTTCCCATGAAATGGGGAATGAAAACGACAAGTCTTCTACTAGTGACAACTTAGAAACCAATTAAGAATTGATCACCATTCACTAAAGAAGTCTTCTACTAGTGACAACTTAGAAACCAATTAAGGATTGATCACCATTCACTAAAAGAAGACTTGTTGTTTTCATTCCCCATTTCGTGGGAACAGTGAACAACGGTTGATTATTATGCTTATATTTCTGTCTTCTTGTCACTAAAACCACTCACCAACACTAATGCAACCCATGTGCCTGGCGCAATTTCATTCCTTTTTCATTTATAGTAAGTGAAAATTGACACATGATTTCCTACTGTCTAGCGTTTGATCCTGAAGCCAAGCATGCACACATATATTCACTTGAAGCAGGCAATTGAGATACATGACAATAATTACAGATATCAATTGCATCCAGGCAAATTATAGCCAGGATGAACTCAAAATAAGTACGGAGGTCATGGAGTTTGCATTTCAAGAAGCATATGCAGAGATTGCTCCCCAATGTAGAAAGTCTGGAGGAGCTTCCATGCACAGTTGGGATGGAAAGTGCTGTGGCGAAAACATCATTCGGTAGCATATATCTCGTCCAAAGTATGTGTTGATAACAGGGCCTCCAGGGTTCTCCTCCGCAAATTAAACTGCTCACATCGCAAACCTGTCATGCCAAACAGTCTATGTTCAATATAAGAGACCAAGTAGCTTTCAATGGGTCCCTTGCCCGGAATGGTTCACTGGGCAAGCCAAGTACAAACAGAAAACTGCCAGTGCCCGACACCAGTATAGAAGTACCCGTCGATACACACGAAACTTGTATTTTTGATCACCCCATTGATAACAAATTCAGAGTGTGCATCCATGCACATAAAGTAATCATACTTGGTCGGAGAAAATTTGTATTGAAGGGTAGAGGCTGGTCTTCCTAATTTTTTTGAATTTAAGTAAGTTATTATTTTACAATGCAAGTGTAAAAAGCATTGTACGTCAACAATAGGAATGTAAAATGCCTCTCGAGTAGCAGTGTAATTGATAGGATACATAGTGTTAGAGGCAATATCTCAAAAGGCTCTAGGGCCTCTTTACACTAGTCAGAGGTACAAAGCCGCGAGGAGAGAAATTTCAAACAATGGAAGGCCTAGAAACCGAGAAGATCAATTTCTCATTGGTTGAAATTTCTCTCCTCAGGGCTTCTTGCCTCTAGTGTAAAGAGGCCCTTAGCGATTATGTTCGTAGTGCGTGGAATCGCTCCCATGATAGGATTAGGAAGTCTCCCAGCCTCAGGGAGGTCACTTCCAAATATTACATAACAACGTGCTAACAAAGATATTAGAGTCCAAATAAATCTTTGAAAATAATTTTTATAAATGATTTATATTAATATAGGATGCTCACAATTCATTACAAGAATAAAATGAGAATATTTTGAAATATTACTAATTATAGTAAGAATTATTTTTAATTCTTAGGATACTTTTAAATACCCTTTGTTCACACCTGATACTCAAAAAATACAAAGAGTGACCTCCTTGAGCTTCCAGCTCATCACTCAAAAGTATGACAAGTTTGATAGCACTTGCCAGGGTAAACTTACAATAGATTCTATGTGTGAGCTAGAGTGGGCATGTTTCTTGAGGTGTTTTCAATCCTTATATTTTTACTAGTTAGTTTTTCTTTTCTTTTTCCTACCCCGTGGCTGTCTTTGTCGTGGTGGCTTTGTATTTTTTTTGTGTGCAATTGACTTTGTTCGATTTGTGCCAAAAAAAGTAGAATAGCATTGTAATTCAAAAAATTCATGTAGAAAAGAGGTTGTAGAAAAGGGACTAGAACACACAATTCGCTATTTACGCACTTGACCATATAATCATGCACTTGGTTCTCGGGCACATAATTTTCTGGTCTAACTTTTTTTTTTTTAAAACGACGATTATTGTCTTTCTTCAATCCCTTACATTGTAAACAAATAATTATTTTAATTAATTTTTATTCTTATCTTTATCTTTTCTTTTATCTTTTGTTTCATCTTTTCTTTTTCAACTTGATTTCTTTCTTGTCTTCTTTCTTGTCTCCCTCTTGTCTTTCTTTGGTCTTTCTTCTTGTCTTCTTTTTTGTCTTCCTTGTCTTTTTTTTCTTCTACTTTTTCTTCAGTTGTGGCCGCTGAACCCGAAACAATGGGAGTAAACCAAAAAAAAAAAAAAAAAAAAAAAAAGTTTTTTTTTTTTTTTTTTTTTTTTTTTTTTTCGGGTTGGCGATGAGGTGCTACTGAACCCTAAATGGCAGCCGCAAAAAAAAAAAAACTTTTTTTTTCTTCTTTTGGTTGGCCGTGGGGTGCTGCTAAACCCTAAATGGCGGCCGCCGCCCCCACAAAAAAAAAAAAAAAAAAGAAAAGATTTGACTTTTTGACTTTTTTCAAAATTTACTATTTTTAGCCTCTGGGTGCGCAGCCGCGCACCCAAAGACCCTTCAATCTCCCTTTACATTTTCATCTTCCTCTACATCTCCCTATACATCTTCATCTCCCTCTCTACGTTCATCTCCTCTCCATCTCTCTCTCCTCTCCTCATATATATAGGGGAGAGGAGAGGGTCTCTCTTATCATTCTCCCACTCCCTCTCCCATCCCTCTCCTCTCCTCTATATATGTGAGGAGAGGAGAAGAAGATGAGAGGGAGATGGGAGGGTCTTTGGGTGCGCGGTCGCGCACCCAGAGGCTAAAAATAGTAAATTTTGAAAAAAGTCAAAAAAAAACTTTTTTTTTTTTTTTTTTTTTTTTGAGCGGCCGCCATTTAGGGTTTAGTAGCACCCCACGGCCAACCAAAAGAAGAAAAAAAAAGTTTTTTTTTTTTTTTTTTTGTTTTTGTTTGCGGCTGCCATTTAGGGTTCAGTAGCACCTCATCCCCAACCCGAAAAAAAAAAAAAAAAAAAAAAAAAAAAAAAAAAAAAAAAAAAAAAAAAAAAAACTTTTTTTTTTTTTTTTTTTTTTTTTTTTTTTTTCGGTTTGCTCCCATTGTTTTGGGTTCAGCGGCCACAACTGAAGAAAAAGTAGAAGAAAAAAAAGACAAGGAAGACAAAAAGGAAGACAAGAAGAAAGACAAAAGAAAGACAAGAGGGAGACAAGAAAGAAGACAAGAAAGAAATCAAGTTGAAAAAGAAAAGATGAAACAAAAGATATAAGAAAAGATAAAAGAAAAGATAAAGATAAGAATAAAAAATAATTTAAATAATTATTTATTTACAATTTAAGTGATTGTAAAAAGACAACATTGATGTTTTTTAGAGAACTTTTTCACTGGTTTTTTTTAAAGTCAAATATGTTTATGAAATGAGCACACTTGACCAAGTGCATAAATAGCGAATTGCGTGTTCTAGACGGATTGAGAGTGGCACCTATTTTTTTTGCAAAGTTTGCCAGTATGGTTTATGTTGGAAATATATTTTTTCAAAGAATGCTAGTACTATTCATAATGGATATATATTTTTTGTAAAGTATGCCAGTAATGTTCATGGTGGTATTAATATAAATAAAGATGAACCCACATTTGAGGGCGGGTGTGGCTTTTGGTTTTAGCCAACCCGCATTGAGTGCGGGCATGACCACGTACTCTTTGACAACGGGTTCCCTTCAATAACTGTGCATGGAGATAATTAGGGGGAAGAGTGCCGGCACCGCACTCCAGAGTGGGCACGGGTGGCCCATGGGGACTCACCCTAAGCACTCACCATCCGCTCTTCTACTTTTAGACTACTCTTTCAAAATCAGGTTTTGAAGTAATTTGTCATCAACTTTTGCCGCATTTGTGTGCGAAAGAAATTGTGGGAACGAGTGGAGGAGCACCCCGGGAAAGTACTGTCAAGAATTTAAATAACTATGAGAGAACAAATATAAGGTATCTTTTATTCATTTGAGGTAAAAATAATAAATTTATAAAAGTAATATAGGGTGTTATAAAATCAATTTGGGAATATTATAAGAATATTCTTATAATATACAAAATATACCCTAAATAAACAATAAATAGTAGAAGATTTCAATTGTTTCATAGCCCTCCATTAAATACCCTTTGTACGCTCATATTTTACCAAAATTTACACTGACTTCCCCCAAGCGGAGCACTGGAATAATTCCCTCCAGCTACTTTTTTGCTTCAACCATCTGGCATTGTACAGGTCTCAAAATCCTACAACCTGCTCCTCTTTTAGATAGATAGATAGATAGATAGAAACACCAACCCAAATAAATGAGCCGGCGTGAATAAAGTGTCCGTTCGTAATGTCAATGACCCGATGCCCATGGGACAAAGGGACATTGGAACAATACTACTCTCCCCTTTCGAGGATGGACACTATAGTAACCAAAACAAAGTAACAGTAACAGTAACAAGAGGAAAAAAAAAAAAAAAAAACGAAGTAATGGTGGTTGAGTGTTAGTTGTATAAAGGTATGTTTGGTGTTAATTTCTATCACCAAGTCATGAGTTCTTTGGTTGGTTGGTGAAGGGCGTTGTATCACGATTATGTGGTCCGGGTTCGAAACCAGTTGGGCTCGTTGAGCAGTGGTGTGATACACATGGCTTGGTACTGCTAATGAGTTGTCATGGCAGGAAAGTTGTACCAACCAACCGGCCCGTCCTATCCCTTTGAGACAAGTTGAGCTAGTTGTTTGAAGAGAGTGGCTAGCAGTGGTTTTCATCACAACCCCCCTCTTTTAATGTACTACGTTTGTTGGTATTGTTTCGTTATTCTCTATACGTCTTTTATGTAAGAGGATAGATCTGGCATATTGTATGGCAATGGTATTTATTGATTTGAATGTGTGTTTTATAGAGGTTTCGCATATGTTGAATTTTGTTTCTAGTTGTTTCATAGAGGGGATGTGTGTGGTTCCTCTAGCTCCAGCTGTAATGACTATGATAGGATCTACTTTCCAGCGTTGTTGTATAACATTGTTAATTAGAGGTTGGTATTTTAAAAGTTTTCTGCCAATTGTTTCTGGTGAAAATCTGTCGTTTGTGTATGTGAATTCTATAAATTGTACGGAAAGGTTATCATCAGGGATTAGAGGCGGTGGGCTTTGGTATGGGAGACCTTTAATGCATAGGATATCTGGTTTGAATCTGGCATTACATTGACATCTTTGTTGATTACAAGTACATGGTAATAACCATGGAGGAACTGTATTTTCTTGTGGGTTATTGTTGAATGTGCCCGCATTCATGAGAGTGTAGCATCTTGATTTATTTGATGATAATATTAATTTTCTTAGTTCCCAGACCACTTTATTGTGTCTTTTGGTTCTTAGTGCATGTATGTGGTGTTGTTTGCATATTAAAAGTACATGTAGCCATGTATCTGCATCTTGTGAGTTACATATGGGACATGTTTTTGAGGGGAATCTTTGTATGCCGAAGATTAATTGTTTTCTGGCATTACCCATGTATTGACCGGTTCTAAATTTTAGTATGCTTATTTCTTGTGCGTCTGTTATTTCTGGGTTTTTCCAGAAGTCATTGGACATTTCGTTATCTATGATGGGGTTTGTTGTCCATTTGTTGATGTTGGGGAAGTGTTCTGCCAGTAGTTCGAGGTTATGTTCACGGTCATGTTTCTTGATGTATTCTTCCAAGCATCTAACTGGGCCTTTGTCTGGTCATTTGAAACGACCGGGCCAGGTATCTTTTTGGAAGTAGTAAGGTGTGGTATGTGCAAATTCGTGTGGGTTTGCTGCTGGTTGATAGCCTCTTTTCATGGTTCCTTCTTTTGCGAGTTGATCTGCGTGTTCATTTCCGTTAATTTTGGTGTGTGCTTTAACTTTGTAGATTGTGGTGGGTTGTGTACGCTTTTGTAGCATTTCAACCATTTCTTTTAATATGTTTTTATCTGCGTGGTTATTTTGTTGGGTGGAGTGTTTTAATTGTGTGTTTAGGACATGTATACAATTGAGGCAATCAGTAAAAATATGTGCAGGTTCGTTCATATATCGAGTGGTGATTAGTGAAAGTGTTTCGTGTATGGCCATTAATCCTGCTCTGAAGCATGTTTGTAGTCCAGGAAATCTTTTGGAGATTTGTACATCTGGTTTTGTTGAGTTGTATATGCCATATCCAGCTTTTTCTTTTTTCCAATGGCCATCATCTGCTTCTTTGGGTGGTAGAAAGGATCCATCTATGTAATAGCTGTATTGTGGTAGAAACTTTAGTGTAGTGTTTATTTCGAAGTTTGGGAAGGGATCGATCCACGTGTTTTGTAGATTGTTATGGGGTGGGTATAGAAGTTTGTTCCATTTTGTGCTTTTGTTAACTTTTGTGTTTAATGGTGTTGGTGGTGCTATTTGTGTATGGTATTGTGTAATTTGTAGATTTACAATTGCTGTGTTTATGGTGTTTATTTGGTTTATAGTGCCAATGTTGTTGTTTTGATGATGAATACACCATATGTGTAGTGCAAGTGGTTCGTTTCGGGTTTTGTTGGGTATTAGTGGGATTGTTGGTTCGACATATGTAATGGTGTCCGCGGCAAAGTGTATAATGGCGTGCGTATCCGGAAAGGGTCCGTTGTACGGTGATAGGTTTTGGTACCAATTGGTGTCCGGGATTGCTAAAATGGTGACAGTTTTTGGGTCTTGTTTTGCTGCTAGTCTAGCCCAGTGTATTGCTTGTTGTGCTGTTTCGGCGTCATTTGGGTGAGCATATCCAATACCTTTCCATTTGTATTGAAAGGCTGTTCCTTGTGAGCCAAAAAACTTATCTCTGGTGAATGTAGAGAAGAATTGGGTAGATTTCATTGAACATGTAATTGGTGAGGAAAAGTATGAGTGTGTGATATTAAATGTTGTTATTAGTGTGTCTAGAATGCTAGATGGAATGGTATGGTGTGGTGTTTTTATTGTATTCTTTTTGTGGTTTTTGTGTTCATATCTTTGGTATAGCCAGACTACTTCTGTTTCAAATGATTGTATAGCAGGTATTAGTCTGTGGTTGTTGTGTTTATTGTTGTTATATTGTTGCCATAACCATTTTAATCTTGTAGTTGGAATGGTGGTGATATATTTACCGATGTCATTATGTATGTGGGTTTTATCGTTTTGTGTTTGAATGGTGTACTTGTTTGTGTCTATGTCTCTGTCTGGGTTGCATTCACTTGTGTATGTTTTGATGTAGGGGGTTATTGTTGGGGGTGGGATGTATCTAGTGTCTCTGTTTTGTTCTAGTGTAAATTGTGTCTTTATAATGTTTTGATAATGTTTGTTTTTAAAATCTGTATAGTAATTTGTAAGTAGGTTTATATTATGATGTATTACTGTTGGTAGATTTAGTGGGAATAGTTCGCGTTGTACTAACCATTTATTATATGTTGTATGGTTTGAGTCTATCCATTGGCATAGATAGGTGTTGTATTTTTTTGGTATTTTATATTTGTCTTTAGTTGTAATTGTTTTGTGGTTTAATATTGTGTGAATGGGGAATCTTATGGGGTCATTTTTTATGTTTTGTGGTGGGGCTGGTTGTTGTGGAGGTTGAGGGAGTTGTACGGGGTTTGTTGGTGTTCTTGGTAATATTCTATGGTTGTATATTTTGTATTTATCTTTTAGATTACGGGGTGGTGAGTGTATTTGACATGGGTTTGGGCAGTCTTCTTCACATTTTGGTTCACAGAAGAGTTGTTCTGCTATGTTTAGTGCACTTTTGTCTAGTTTAGTTGGATTTTGATAGTATATTTTAAATTCTTCTGGTGACATTAGTTTTGTACCGTTCGGAAGGATGATTTGATTGATATTGTAAATTTTGTGTGCCATTAATTTGTATAATAATTTGATGGAGAGTTTCGGGTCTAATAGTGGTAGGTCATTTGTGACTGCAGATCGCCATTCTTTTTCTAGTTCAGTCATGTCTAGTTGAAAATTTTCTTCTGTACTCTTAAGGTGTATACCAACTTCTGTTTTTAGAAGGAATAATGTCCGTGTTGTAGGTGATGTGATGCAGTCTTGCCGTTTAATTCTTGGGATGGCATCGGCACCTCCAGCTTTGACAAGTATGTGTTGTATAAGTCCTTTATATATTATTCCTAGTCTTCCTTTGTCGTTGAGTGCATTACGAAGTTGTTCCCCAATGCATCTAAGGTAGGCATTTTTTAGAGAGAAGGCTTCTAGTCCAAATAAATCATGGGGTAGTTGTGTTATTATGTTTGCAGTGCTTCTAGGTAGTCCACATATTGTTTTTTGGATTGCAATAATTTTCTTATCCAGTTTTTTAATCGTTGGAAGTGAATATGGGACTGCATAGAAGCTGTAGGCTATGCTTGCTCTGATCACTGTGTCTACCATACTGATTCTTTGTTTGATGGTGGCAGGACATTTTGATAATTGTGTACATTGGTCTATTATTTTAGTTGTGGTGATATGTGTTTGGAGTTTCCATTTTAGTGATGGAACTAATTGTATACCTAAGTATACATACGGTTCGTTTTGATGGAGTACTGGTAATGTCTGGTCTCTGTAATTGATTTTTTGGTTTGTGATGTGGGTTTTAAATTTGTTTGGTGGCATTTTGGATTTATTTGGGCAACCGGTAACGGCGCATTTTGTGACTCCCAAGTCCATGCCCGCCCATTCACAGAATTTGTAGATTTTGTTTAGTTGTATTTGTAGTGCTTTTGTATTGTTTGGTATAGCGGCTAAATCGTCTGCGTATGCTGCAGAGCTAATTTGGATTTCTGATGTACCAAATTTGTAGCCATTATTCCCTCTTTGTAGCCATCTTAGAAGTGGTTCAAGAAAGATTAAGAAAAGATATGGACTAAGTGTATCTCCTTGTATGGTTCCTCTTTGAATGGGTATTGGTTTTGTTTTGCCAAAGTGTTCACCAGTAAAAATGGTGTTTGAATGGGAGTAGATGTTCCCAACTAGCATAATTGCATCTTCTGGGTATCCAAGGTCTTTCATTATAGTTAGGAGTCTTGGATGATCTAGTGAGCCAAATGCATTTTTGAAGTCTATATAAAGTAGATGTATGTCTTGGTTCTTAAATTTTGCATCTTCTAGTGCTGCTATGAGGAGTTGTAATTGTCTTGCTGTACTTCTTTCTGCTCTGAATCCTTCTTGACTATCGTGTAGGATTTGGTATTTTTCACCGTATGCTGATAATATGTAAGTTAACATACTCGTGAAGAGTTTGTATATTGTGTTTGCAAGTGCTATAGGTCTGTGGTTTGGCAGTTGTGCTGGGTTTCCTTTTTTATAAAGTAGTATAGTTAGACTAATTTTCCATGAGGCTGGGATTTGTTTTTGTTTGTAGCAATGAGTGAAGAATAAAAAGAGTAGTTTTTGGAAGTTTTCAGGCATGTTTTTTAGTATTGAGTTGGGAATTTTGTCTGGACCTGGTGTTTTATTATTGGATAGGTTTTTAAGACACATTTCATATGTTTCTTTGTCAAAGTATTTATAAAGTGGTGTTTGTGGGTGTCCTCTTTTTTCTGTTACAAAACCATCAAGGTCGTGCCATGGATATTGTCTAACTCCGCAAGTACATTGTATTTCGTGTTTAGGTTGGTAGTAGCATGTTGGTACTGTAGGTCTATTGCTAATTGATTGTTGGATGTGGATTTCATTTGCTATGTCTTCTGGGCTGGTCAGTATGTTGTTGTTTCTGTCCATAATGCAGTCTAGTGGTGGTGTTTCTTGATTTTTGAAGACTTTCTTGTTTATTTTCTTTGGGCTTTTGTCGTATAGTTGTCTGTATTTTTGAATTGCCTTTTTTATACAACTTTGGGTGAATTTTGTAGTAATTTTACGTGCTTGTGTTTTTGCTGTTTTGGCTATTTCTACTAATGATTGTATCCATTCTATTTGGTCATGTTCTTGGGTTGGTAGTGGTGGGATGTTTACATTTGTATGGGTTTTTAATTCTTCAATTATTGGATGAGTTTGCCAGTTATGTATATTTTTTGTTGTGTATATTGTTTTTCTAATTAGATGGTATGTGGATAGGTGTTTTTTCCATGATTTTTGTAGTTTTCTCGGTAAGAAGCCTCCTTGTTGAGAGGTGCGGTTTGTTAGTGTTGGGAGTGGTGGAGCACTGCAGGTTTCTTGGATTTTGTCTGATATTTTTTGTATCAAGTGATCTAGTTTTGAGCATGATGTTTGTCATTGGACGTCTGTTAGTTGATCGTTTGATAATACTGTGACGAGTTCATTTATTTGTAGAGCATTTTCTTCAAAGTATTCTATTTTGAATTTTTCCATATTTTCTTGTGGTATGGGGTTTAGAATTCTTGTTGTTTTATTTGTTATTGGAATGGGTCTTGCTAATAAGACATTCGGTGGTATGTGTAGTGTTACTGTTGAGTGGTTAGAGTTAAGGTTGTGGTCGTTGTCTGTGGTTGATGTGTATGAAGTATTATCTGGTGTTTTGATATAGTATCCATCTATTAGACTGGTTTGGTTATAATTTTGACCCCCTTGTCTGGAATATGGGCAGTTTGTTGGGATATACTCTAATTGTAGATTATTTGTAAATGTTCTCCATTCTATATCTTCCATTTGTGGTGGGGTTGTGTCGGTATTATTTTTACGTCCAATAAGTGCTATGTCTCTATTAAAGTCTCCACACAGTATGTATGTGGTATTTGGGTGTGCATTGATTTGTTGTGTTATAGTTTGTTGGATCAATGGTATATATTGTGTATCTTCTACATGAGATGGCATATACATGTGAATGATTAGGCAAGTTTGTAGTGGTTTATTGTCTATTTTTGTTATTTGTAAATAAGGTGATATTTCCTTGGGAGATGGGATTTTGGTGATGTTACCGGGATACGCGTATTTTTGGTGTATTATTGTGAGGAGGCCTCCTCTTGAGGGTACGTATGGCATTCGTTGTTGCATGCATTTTGTTAGGACGTGTGTGTTGTTAAAAATCAATTTGTATTTTGGAAATAAATTTTGTATGTATTTGGTGGATTTTGTAGCAGTTATTTTAGTTTCTTGTATTGTGATGATAGCTGGTTCATCTGGTGTGTTGATTAGTTCTTGTAGGTTTGGAAGGGCCGTATTTAGTGAAGAGGCGTTCCAAGTAATAAATCTCGTATTATGGTTTGTTGTACGAATTTCTTGTAGTTGTACTATAGGTATGTCTGGGAGAGGTGGAGGGTGCGTGTATTCTTGTAATGGTTCATATATTTTTAATGTTTCTTCTAACAAATTGATGGGGAGGAATGGGAATTTATTGATTATGTTTTGAAGGGTTATTGGGCCATTATGTTGATGGATAAAAGTATAGATTTCTTTATGAATTGTATTTGGTGGATTTATTATATTTTGATTCTTGTTTGTAAATTCTGTATATGGGTGTGTAGTTAATATGTGCCTTTCTGGTGGGTTTTGGAGTAAGGATATTTTTTCTAGCAGTAATGTTGTCCAATCAGGGTTGGGAATTTGTATTAAAAGTTGATCACATGTTTCTTTTGATGGACTTATTGTAACTATGAGTGCGTATAAAATTCTTGGTGATGGATGATGTTGATTTTGGTGAATATAATTAGATATGTGTGGATAGTCGTTACTGGCTTCCGCATGATTGGGATGGGTTCTTTTTAGTGTAGATGCAAATTGTTCTGCTAAATGTTGGTACTCGGGTTGTAATTTAATCGTGCTTGGTATAAAGTGTGTTTTGGCTCTTCTTTTATGCGTAGGTGGATGTGTTTTTAGTAAGTCGGGCATGGGCCCGGGGTTGGATTCGATGTCCCCGCATAATATCAATAATTGGTGTTCAAAGTTTCTTTTTAGGAGAGTTTTTTGGGCTTTGTTTATTTGTCTATTTTGGACGAGGCCGGTAGGCCGGGTCCTTTGTTCTTGATGATGTTTTTTTTTTTGGACGAGGTCGTCAGGCCGAGTCCATTTATTTTGTTTGGTTTTATTTTTGTTGGGTTTTCTGTTCCTTCTTTTTGTTTTATGTATAATGTATTTTGCATGTTGATTGTTTTTATTTATTTTGTCATGGTTGTTTGACTTGTTTTTGTTTTTGGTATTGGTTTTGGGTTTGGTATTTGTATTGGGCTTGGTATTTGTGTTGATAATTGTTTTGGTATTTGTGTTGATTTCTGTACGGGTATTTGTATTGGTATTGGTATTGGTATTTGTATTGGTATTTGTATTGGTATTTGTGTCGGTTTTTGTATTGGTATTTGTATTGATATTTGTATTGGTATTTGTATTGGTTTTTGTACTCAAAAGTATTGTATAAGCGTATATGTATTTTTGGGTATTTGAGTATACCTTTTTGTATATAATGTATAGTATCACAGTATATGTATACCAAGAAGGTATGTATATGTATTTGGTATTTCTATACTGTAAAATATTAGATACTATATCGTATAAATACTGTATAAATACTGTATAGTATGTAGTATAAAGTATGTAGATTCTAATACTATAGAGTATAAAAAGTACTATGTATTCTATCTTGTGGTCTTTTTTCAATCCACATTTTTTGAGTATTCTATGGTGGGGCGTGAAGCACTACCTTTGATATCTCCAAGGCCTTGAATTGCTAACATAATGTTCTTGTGCACGGCATCAATCTTCGCTTGTAGTTCGTTGTGTTTGGCGTCGTTGACAATTTTTTCTTCATTCAATTTCTTCTCCATGGACACCTCCAAGTCTTTTCTCATTTTCTTGTTCTCCTCCCTCAAGGTTTTGTTGTTTTCCTCCAATATTTTTTTCAAATCCTCTTTGGTTATAGAAGGGTTAGAGGAGACAAGGGTGGTAACGGTATTTACCAAGGCCGTGTTGATATCGTTGAAGCCCCAAGCTTCAACTTGCTCTTTTGTTGGAGGCTCCGTCCCTTCAAGACTTCTTCTATGTGGAGAAAAGTCCACGTATTGCCCTCCTATAATATGCGTTTTGTTCAAGAAGGAATGGTACACAATGGGGTTTGTGCAACAAACATTAGCACTCCCATTGTGCATCTTTCCCAACTCTCTATGAAACCATATAGAGACGATGTTTTTGTTCTCCATTGTGTTAGTGATAGCTTCGGCGGTGTCTACCACCGTTTTCAAGATAGGAAGGTTAGTGAGTGTAAGGGTTAAAGCATCCTTTTTAGCCCTAGCCTCGGGCGTGATGCGAGGAGCTTGACTAATCTTTTTTTGTGGCATTATCACCTCGTGATTAGCGGCCACGTGGTGCATTCTTATCTTTTCCGCTTGCTTAGGCGTGGGAGCCATTAAGTAAGCGTGACTTTCAAGAGTGCGCTTTTTCACATCCACAATCTCAAAATCATGTGTTTTGAGAAAGCTATTTCTCAAAACATCATGAAAGAGAGAGCAAGCGGTGACATACATTAAATTGTCACTCCTAATCTTAATAGAGAGGTTAGCGTGTTTAGAAACACTATGGTAGCTTTTACAAACCTTTCCTAGCACATTCTTGGAGCAAACGGTTTTAGAGCGCTCATCAACAATGTCTAATGTGAGGATAAAAGGGCGCAGCCCCTTAAGTAGCCCGATTCCATCCGTTTCGGGGTTAAGGAGATGGAGTTTAACAACTCCATTCCACACACCCCTAATGCCACCACTTTTGGCACTAAAGCACAATATCGCTATTGGGTCAATGAGGTTAATGCCCAAGGGGATATTCATTTTGGTGAGTCTATTAGTGATTAGTGTCTTAGCGGTGTCATAAAGGATGGGGCATTCCATATACACTTCAAAGTGTATTTCAACATGGAAATCAAATGATAACCCGGTGATTTGGTCAACCGGGGTCTCAAAAGGAAGTTGTGTAAGATTAATGTGTTGCCCTAAAATGCCATCATCTCTAGCGGTGGGGTAGAGAATTTGGGGTGTTCGTGGGAAAGCCACGGTAGCATCCCAAACCCCTACCGCTTCCTCTTCGGTCATGCCTCTAGTCACCATATCCTCAATGGTTTCGTCCATAAAAATTATATCTTCTTCCCTCTCCCGGCTTAGATTTTCCATATGCTTGAAGCCCATCCAAAATAATGGATTGCGTGGGCCTATAGCAATGTTAGTGTGATTAGGCTTAGAGTTAAGAGACTCAATTTCATTGGGGGGGTCGAATTCTAGCTGATCAGAGTCTGCTGGCTCACCTCTGCCCTCTGAGAACTTCTGTTTGTCTTTGTTATTCTTCTCGTGGGCTGAGGCATCGTTTCTGCTGTTGTTTCGTCCTCGCTCGCCGCTGCGTCCATGCTCGCCGTTGCGTCCTCGCTCGCTGCTGCGTCCTCACTCGCCACTGGGGTTCATCTCGTCCCTGTTGTCTTCTTCAATAGTACTGCTGCCTCCTCTCGTTACTTCTGTGGTCACCACTCGTTTACCTGGGTCTCCTCTTCGGCGGCCGATGTTGGTCTTTTCGTGGCTGACTGCAGCTCCTACGTGGTCGCCGTTGCATAGGTTCTCCCGAGCGCCGTTATTGCCGTGGTGCCCTTCGCCATTGTTCTTGCCTTGGCCAGTGGTTGCTTTCTTTGGGGTTTGTTTGCTTGTGTTGCCGATACGCTCTTCTCCGTTGCTCGTATCTTGCCTGGTTTCGCTCCTCCCCTGCTCTTTTTCCTTACCTACTCTCGTTCCGTTGTGCTCCGATGTTTTCTCGTTGCGGCTCCGGTTGTCGCTGTTGCCTTCGCCTCTACAGTTAGCGCTCCTGCTTCTGTTGAGCCGGTCTGTAGTATCGCTATCTCCTTGTCTAGTTACGCTCCTGCCTCGTTCTACACGATTCGCCGTTTTCTTCTTGTTGCTGCGGGCTTCGATTGTGTTGTTGCGGGTGTCGACGAAGTTGCTGCGAGCGTCGACGGACTCACTGCGCTGGGTGTTTTTGGTGCCGGACTTCTGCTGCCCAGACTCTTTATCGGCCGTCTCCTTGCGACTGCATTCTCTCATATATTCTTCTGTGGTTTGGGTACGTATGTCTTCGTTGCTCGTATCTTCATTGTCACTAGTCATCATTTCAGTATCTTCCTCTTCGTCGTTGGACTCCACAGCTGTAGCGGCATTATTCTTGTTGTTTTTCCCAATGCTGGCTCTGGCTTCTCTTGCTGCTTTAGCTTCGAGTAGCTTCATGAGGTGAGCAGATGGGGGGTCTACGGCCATATTTGTAGCTTGTTTGTCTTCTGTGGGACGAATCCAGGTGGTCTGACGAGTTTCCATAGGAGTGCCTGCAAAAAAGTTCCAAAAGAGAGCCCTAGGGCTGCAAAGAGAAGTGTTAATAAAGGCAGCTTTGCTAAGGTTAGTTAGTGAAGTTAAGGAATAGAACAGAGAAGGGAGGACAAGGGGAATATTGTACCTTGGGATAAGCGGGGGAGTGCAAAGAAAATAATAGAAGTGCGAATTAGGATTGCGTGACTTACCTGATTGATGCAGTCTCTGCGATTTTGGGGTATGCCTCTGGATCACGTGGTTGATGTTGGCAAGTTGATGATAGGAACTCGGGTATGGAATTTTCCAGACCAGAAAGTGAAGAACTATGAGGTTTGGGTAAGAGTGCTTACCTGATTTGTGTTGGTGGTGCAGATTCAGGCTGCTGGTCGGTGCTGGGTGTCTTTGCGGCAGGTTGCTTGCTGCTGGCTTGACCCAGTAGCTGCGGTTGGTGAGGCAGGTTATCACCCCTCTAGCTGCTGGTACTGCTTCAATTGTTGTTGTTGGAGCTACTGTCACTTGGATCTGGCTCGTTACGTTGCTGATGTGGTGACGATCTTGAGGATTCGGAGTTGGATCACTCTTAAGCAGAGGCTGCACCAAGAGAGTCTGATCGGTTTTGGTGTGTTGCTTCAAGGGCGGTACTGCAGCGCTGATTTTTGATGTTGCGATCTCTGCCTTGGCTGGATCCGTTTGGGCGAGTGGGGTTGTTTGCGCAACGAGGTCTACTACAAACTTGGCTGAGTTTGGTTTGCTGCGCGCGTGTTGCACCGCTGTTGATTCTGGCAGCTGTGTTGGTGACGAAGTTGGCGTTGTTGTACTGCGTTGACGAGGATGGAGCTGCTGCGCTGCGTTGGCGACGAGGATCTGCTTCGCTGCGTTGAAGCTGCTGCAGCTGCGTGATTGACGGAATCTGGGGGCTGCGAGTGTAGCTCGCTGATGCAGGGCTGTTGATGTAGTGCGGATGCAGGGCATCTGGCTGCTGATGTAGTGCTGGCTGCAGTCTTTGTGTTTGCGGCACTTGGCAATTCTCACACTGTAGTAAGGCAGGGGGTACCACTCAAGGTGGGAGAGGGGATCTAGCAGGGAATTCGATCTGCTGAGAGGATTAGATCTAGGAAGCAGGGAATGAACAATAATCAAAGAGTTGGTAAGATCTAAGCAAAGAACAGAATGCAAAAGCACGGGTGAGAGATTATCTGTGATTGTTGTAGTGATCATAGGTGAGTTACATCATTGCAGTTTGAGGCAGACAATCCGTAAGTGCGCTCAAAAGGTTGTTTGAGTGAAATTGGAAGAGAGAGAACCGGGTGTTCTCTTCCTTCTGTCTTGGCTGAGTTGAACTAATTTGAGGTGATGTCTTGCTGACTGTGAGAAGAGTTGTTACGGTGCGGGGTTCACTCCTATCGAATACTCCTCTGCTCGTCTGCATAAACCAGATCTAGATCTAGGAACCACTCGCAAGAAAATCAAGCTGCTACGATGCGGTGATCACTCCTAGCGCAACAAGCTTGAACGATCTAACTAACCCTCTCTTGATGCATTACGGATCGATGCCCCCACTGCGCCTTAGCTCCGCCTCATCGTTTTTCTCGAGCTTGTCACGTGATTCTCTCGCTCCTCTTTTACATTCACAGAGACGGATGTTAAGTTCTTTCCTTCTCACGTGTGTTGGATCTTGTGAAAATGTCCGGATTCCTTGAAAGAGTTTGTGCAAACAGCGATCAATTGAGTTATATTGGATATAGAGTTTTAAACCTTAAACCCTAAAAACCCTATATCCTAAACCTAAACCCTAAAAACCCTTTAGGTATTACCGGGGTATTACCTAGGTATCATCATGGTAACATCAAGTATCACCCAAGTATCACCAAAGCATCGTAACAAAAGTTGACTATTTGGGAAAATTGAAAAGAATTACTGGTGTAGTATACATAAATCAATAGCTTGGAAATGCAAGCACAAATATAAATACTAAATGTTGTCATCATTTTGTTAGGCCCTACATTTAATAGTGCAATTAGATTGCCCCTCACTAATTTCTTGAAATTTTACACTATATAAAGATTTACTGTGTTCCTGTGCAAGAACACATTAATTTTCATCAATGACTGTTGAGGTAATTAATACGACAATTGATAAAAAAAATTTAAATATTACTAAAAACTTAAACATTACTAAAAGAATTAATAAAATAATAATAAAATATTACTCAAAAATTTAACAAAATAATTTTAGTAATGCCTCATGAGGCAACTTTTTTTATAAAGCAACCTGATTGTTTTGCAACCTAGACGCAGTATTTAGTGTAGAACCCATATTTTTCTAGTACAGCTCAGCAAGCATGTTGAATTTGAACGCTTGACCCTCTCTTGGTAGGTATTTTTGCTAGCCCATCTAATGTACTGTTTTAGAAGGTATATTGGTCCAATGTAGTCAAGATATTCAATTGGTGACATAGATAGATAGAAACTCCGGTCCCTTTAGGGGCCGGCGTGAATGAAGTGTCCGTTCGTAATGCCAATGATCCGATGCCCACCGGACTATGGGAAATTGGGACAATACTACTCTCCCCTTTCGAGGATGGACACTATAGTGACACTATGCTACTACCTAGCTAGCCACTAGTGCCTTGAAGATACCGGACATGGTATCCCTCCAAAGGGCTTTGAGGTACCCATACAACAAGGTCCAAGGACCCCCCACCATAGTTGGGTGGACTATGGCGGTGAGCACCACGCCGGCATGGGGAATAGAACCCACAACCTCCTCATTGGGGGCCATGAGCCCCAACCACCAAGCCAAGGCCCGTGGTGCCTTTGGTGACATACTATGGTGTGAAGTTATGCGATTGGTGACATACCATGGTATCAAGTTATTTGGAGTTATGTATTTGGGCATTGGTCTGATATGGGTATCCCAAAATGCTCTTTGAAATTTACAAATTAGCCCTTCAATGGAAATTTTGAATGAGTCCCTCTTTTAAATAAAATAAAAATTGAATCGATTAGAAATGGTTTTGATTTCCCACACTCACGCAGTATAGAAAAAAAAAACTCACATAACAATTGAAGAGGTTTAAAGATTAAAAAAAAGACTTTTTTTTATCAAAATCAAAATTTTTCCTCACTCTATAAAGTCCAAAACATTTATTTAAAATATCTAATGATGTCACTTTGGTACCAATTTTTAATATGTCTGAACTGCATTTAGTCTATATGTTTTATTTGAAATGATTAATTTGAACGATTAAAAATATTATAAAATTTGTACTACAATGCGTGCAAATGCTAATTTTTGGCAAAATTTCTCACAAAGCACAAATACTTGAAAATGAATTTATTCAATTGAAAATTTGGACTTGAATTAGAATATTTCATGTCATCCAAGTGTGTTTCACCCAAGCATCCCTCTCAGCTACAAACTTACCTCACTGCCTATCAATCTTTGCAGAATCCAGGCGTACACTGTTTTGTCGCAGCTCTGCATCCTCCATTTCACCAACGCTTGCGATAATTATCTTCTAACTCTTCCAAGAGTAAATTATCCAATTCCACATAATTGCTAGTACCTGCGAGAAGGTCCGTGACGTTGATTGTTGTTGCTAAAACAGGCTCATTTTCGTCCTCAACCTGTAGCCTAACATACACATACTAGCCCTTTACTCATGTGGACTGAGAATGCTCGTAGGCTTAGGTTCTTAGAATACAATGAGTAAAGTGCTTCCATGATTTAGGACGGAGGTGATTTGTCACTCAAACAACCAGTACAAGGTTGCCAGTTTCAAACAAATTTATTAGCATACTGTGCTAGCAACTTCAAGTCAAAATAAACTGATTTTTTTTTTCTCTAGGAAGGGTTTTCATTGGTCAACACTCATGAAAAAGGTGATGAAAACATTCACTTCAACAAGCCAACAGCTTGAAACTACTACACTACTATGGTACTTTTTGAGATCTCACATAGAATTTAATCCTTAAGCTCCCAAGAGACTATTATTTTTGTTGTTAATTATTTTCCTGGGGTTCTCCAAGCCCAATAAATAAACCATTTCTTAAAATAAAAATGGAAGAGGATGTGAAAAAATGGCATATCATTTCAATTTTTTATGGGGTTTAACAGCACATGGAAGTAAGAATGTACGAATTTTTTAGGGCCTAAAATTTCAAAATCTCAACTTCATTTGCTATTATCTTGACATTTGTATGGTCAAATGTTTTGAAATTTTGAGGGATGGTTTATAGGGCGCAAAAGTACAAGATCATATGGTTGGATTGTGAAAAAAATAAAATTTGAAAAGCATTTGAGATCATCAACAAAAATGTCCAAAATGAGGCGATTTTGAGTGGGGGACCCTGGTCTCAGGCATTTAGGGGTTAATAATCCTCTCAACCATTGGCAGTTGCAGACTACACATCACTTAAGGTACCATGTTCTCACTTGATATTACGAGTGATGTTAACGAGCATCTTGCGAATGAATTTACGTAAAATTTGGAACTAGATTTACTTTGTTAATAAGATCATTCTCAAAAGCAAACTGTGGGAACATCCATTTAGAACTTTTTTAATTTGAATTAATTAGGTACAAAAATGACAAGTACGTTGGATACTTAGTGTTTCTTCTTTGGAGGATACAACCTAAGTCTATATGGCCCAAACAATGAACTACTACATGGCAACATACTGGAAAATGAGTGGTCCTTGTACATACGGGTTGTATCACCAAAATACAATAATCCTAAGGGTAGAACTCGGTGAGAAACAACATTTGTTGGACTATTATGGCATCTTGAAAATACCCGTTTAGGGTCCACTAGTTCTCAAAATGACTCGATTCATTTCCCTGAGAACCGTGTAATTCCAGTACAACATTGGTGAAGAAGCACGATGGCACTGACGCAAAGTATCACTACTAGAGAAATGGGGTTCCGGTGTAAGAGAAAATCAACAGAAATTCTGCTGGTTCGTGTGCGGGTTAGGAACAGTTGATTCCGGATCACAATCAACAGAAATGTCTTGGTTCGGTGTTGCTTCAATGTCCAAGTATACAGATAAAGAAAGTTTCTAATCTAGCATTCATTTTTTCTGGCCTGCCCGAGGAAAAGTAGCTGCCCGGAAATTTTGGGCTGCCCGGAAAAAAACTTGATTGCCACGGCCAAGAACCCCGACCCACCACCGTAGGGCCCACCATGGCTAACCGAAGACCAATTGCCAACGGCCGGATTCGAACACAAGACCTTCTAAACCCCAACCACTTACTAAGCCACCACACCACATGCACATGCTCATGCAAGTATGAGAATTATCTTGTTAATTATAAGAGAACTTAACCATTGCCGATTCGTTTGCCATGTACAAAAAGCTTCTTTTTTCAATTTTTTTTTTTGCACTATTTCATACAGGGATTTTTTTGTATGTACAAAAAATTTCAGATTTTTTTGAATTTTTTTTATTTTTTGGACAAAATCTTGAAGTCTGGAGCTGTTTTTTTTTTCCCAGCAGTCTTTGAATATTTTTAACGATGTAAAAAAAACTTTTTTTTCAAAATTTTTTTTGCAGTATTATATGCAGGGATTTTTCTGTATTTAGGAAAAATTTCAAATTTTTTTGAATTTTTTTTTTTTCGACAAAATCTTGAAGGCTGGAGCTGTTTTTTTTTTCCCAGCAGTCTTTAAATATTTTTAACGATGAAAAAAAAACTTTTTTTTCAAATTTTTTTTTTGCAGTATTATATGCAGGGATTTTTCTGTATCTAGGAAAAATTTCAAATTTTTTTGAATTTTTTTTTTTTCGACAAAATCTTGAAGACTCGAGCTGTTTTTTTTTTTCCCAGCAGTCTTTAAATATTTTTAACGATGTAAAAAAAACTTTTTTTTCAAATTTTTTTTTGCAGTATTATATGCAGGGATTTTTCTGTATCTAGAAAAAATTTCAAATTTTTTTGAATTTTTTTTTTTTTCGACAAAATCTGTCTTGGTTCTGTCTTGTTTTGACGCACTCTCTAGTAGTGAATCAACAGGAACTTGTTGGTTCCAAGAGGAAAATCAACAGGAACTTGTTGGTTCCAACAGAAATCAACAGGAACTTGTTGGTTCTGTGCAGATGACTAAATGTTTGCTACGTTAAACTCATTCTCTGTTGGTTTCAACAGATGTGTGTTGGTTTTGTCTTGGTTTTTACGCACTCTCTAGTAGTGTATTTATATGAGAGAGCTTCAGCATTTCTATGCATCACTGATCACTACGATCACATCAGACCCTCCTCTCTATCACGCTGCACATTGTTTCACACTATTAGAAATGGGGGGGGTCAGCAACGTTTGTAAGCAACGTTTATGTACCCTTAGCAATGTTTAGGAAATAAGCAACGTTTGACAACAACGTCTGTCTTTGGATAACTTTTTGGAGGTGAGAGCAACGTTTTGTGTTCCCAATGACGTTCTCAAGATGTTCTCAAGCCAAATCATTTATCCCATAACATTTGTCAAGGGATGAGTGAGGTTGAGAATACTTATTGTGAAACTGGCTACACCATCTGTTGAACGGTTTACTACCATTCTACATGTTGCATTGAATACTGTATAGTATATGATGTACAATATACTGTATACAATACAGTATAGTATAATGTATACATTACAATATACTATATTGTATACAACACAGTATATTGTACTATATTGTATATTGTACTATATACAATACTGTATATTATACTATATATACTATAATATATTGTAAATTATCCACAGTAAATTCCCACGATAAATTCCCATATTAAATTACCATGGTAAATTCCTACTTTGGGAACTTCAAAGTTCCCAAAGTTCCCAAAGCTGAATAGAACCCCCACAAACGTTGCAATACCGTACCTTCCAAGCAGCTTCGTCATGCTTCAAACGAATATTTAATATTTTTCAAAAAGTCATGTTCGTCAGCCATTTTTATAGATTAGTTAAATTCGTTTTCTTGAAAAAACATAATATTGTGTTTTCGTCATTCATCCAAAAGGGCCTTGCAAGTTAGTACCACAATATGGATCACTTCACTTGCAAGATCTTAATGAGTGAGAGCTGTAAAGTCTTGTGCTTTATACAAAATTCAGGACACTAGTGCCAACAATGAATGTGGGATATGTAGAATTCTCACTTCTTGTTCTAACATGATATTCATTAAAATGAGAGATTGGCAGCCTCTCAAAATAATATTGTTCATTTGTAGATCCTAAAACTGAAGTAGAGTTGAAGTAGTTTTAAGATGAGTAGAACTCAATTTTGTAATTGTACTCTACAATTTCCATTAAAATGAGAGTTTAAGGTAGTCAAAGTGTCTTCCAAAAAATTATAGTTAACAATAATAATAGTGATCTCCTATATAAGTGCATATTGTATCCTTTTTTGAACACCAAGTCATAAGGTGAATGGTTGGTTGTAAGAGGCTATTTATCTCATTCAAATGGGTTGGGTTCAATTTCCATTGAATTTGTATGAGTGGGTACAAGATAAACATGATTTCGAGTTCCTTGGTGAGCTTTACATGTAATAAAGTTTTTAACAACCAACTAGCCCTTCTTTTGAAATTGTGACAAGTGCTTAATGAGTCAAGAGAATAGAAATTGTTACTATCTACTATCAATATTTTCTACTTGTACTCTATTTTCAAAAGAGATCTATAAAGTGAACAAATAAGGAAAATGACATCAACATAGATACAAGTCAATGTATAATGTAAGTGTAAATATATTAAATACTACATTTAAGTGCACTTATTGCATAAGGTGCTTCATACAACGTAAAAAAGTAGTTCCAATACAAATCTATAAAATTGAATCATAGTACTCCAATATGTACTAAGTACTTGACAACACGCAGTATAATTTTAATATATAAAGTCATCTCTAATTATATAGAGGAAAACATAAAGAATGAAATATCAAATAGAAACTATCAACATAGCTTTAAATATTACAAAATATATCTATAGTATCTCATACACGCTCTATCAAAATTATTCTAAGCTAAACTTCCATCGATAACACCAATACTAAACAATGAAATTTTAAGAACACATTTCACTATGTTCTTCTTGATCATAGACTTCCATACTTTGATGAGAAAATTTGTCTCTTGCTAGTCCCGATTATGGATCTTGTCCCCTTTCCAACATAATCTTTGGCAAAGTCCCACCTCCAATATAACTCTGAAGCATTTCAATCTTGTGAAGTGCACATGCCAAAAGTATTAAACCAGTACACAATTAGAATGTTCCGAGTTAGTGAAAGGATTAGACAAGGCTCTTATAATCTATACAAACTTCATATGATCATTAGTTGATTGAAGGGCAACAAAAAATCCTTCAAAAAGATCACGCACCACCCAAAAAAATAGAAATAGAAAACTGTAGAGTTGCACTAAATAGGTATTATTCTCAACGAACTCCACACCATCTTCATGAAGTTTTTCTTCCTCCATTGTTTTGATTAAAAAAGAAGGCCATAAATTGTCGTTCAATGCTATAGACAATTCATTTGGCTCTTTTAAGGTTTCCTTCACCGCCCGCCAATAGAACACCAAATTCTCAAATTGTCTCTTGCACTCCCTACTTCCATCTTCATTGCACAATATTTCCAAATATTTGATGAACCCAAATAACCTCTTGTAAATGTCATCCATGCACCAAATTAAAGGACAATGGACATCCACTACCCATGAGGCCATAAACTCTATTTTTTTAGAATCCTCTTGCACAATTTGATTCCTTTGCCTTCTTCTAGTAACTAATCACTATCCGGCTGGCTTGTAATTCAAAATAGAAAAACCCATCGAATTTAAATAAAATTCAAATTGTTGCATCTATGCATGGCAAACAGGTACATCCACCGTTCGCAAAATCTAGGCTTCTCCGGAGGTTTTGAAATTTGGCACCTCCTCAATAAAGTGAAGAATTGTAGGCACAAATTCCACATTAATAAAAGATGGAATGGTAGGGAAGTTCACATTTTCAATTTCATACTCCATCTCCTAACTAAGTGTCGATGTCGCTATACACATGACAAACAAAGATGACTTATATAATTTTATTAGAAATGTATTTAGCAATAAAAAAAAAAGATATGCAAACACAAATCTACTCTTGTCGTCCCCAATAGTGTAGTCTATTTAAGACTTTCAAAACTACAACAAGGGGACTCCAAAAAACTGTAACTGCGGGCACAAGCCAAACCAACGATTTGCAAATGTCCACATGCTGCGATAATGTACAAAAATAGAAAAGCAATTATTTGATTTAAAAAAAAACTCTTTGAAAGAATACTTCAAGCGCAATTGAAGTATTTGTAGGAGCTTTGCTAATCGGTACACTCATTAGAACAAGACATGAAGAAAGATATCAAGACCAAAATATGGGCATGCAAATCACCGTCCTTTTATGTAGACAATCGTGTCTATTACACAAAACAACAGTTGTATGAGCCCATGCTCCAAGGGAGGAATGGACATCCACAGAAGTATATTGTTAAGAATTTTATTACTAGCCACCTTCTTGATTGCTTCAAGAACATCACCCTTGCTCTTCTGTAGGGACAATGAATATATGCGGACATGATCAAGACTTAATGTCTATATGATTCTCTACACCTTTGCATATGTCACGCACAGACCCGTCCTTCCCCCTTCAGAGAAAAAGAGAGAAAAAGTGAGCAACGGGTGAGTCTACATCTTTATGAGATTTACAAACCCTGTCACCTTTGAACTTGAATCGAGTTCAATGACAAGATTCAAATTATTGTCTTCTTCTACGATTGAGATTGATTTTTCATCAACGCGTCCTTCAACTCGAATCGAGTTAAATGAGAATATTCAAACTATCTTCTACTACACTTGATTTTTCATGGGTGCTTTATTTAAGCTAGAATCGAGCCGAATGGTAAGATACAAACCGTCATTACTACAATTTACTTTTCATGGGTGCCTCCATTCAACTCGAATCGAGTTGAATGACAAAATTCAAATCGTCGTTTACTCGATTTGAATTTTTATGTTTAGCTGCAATCGAGTTAAATGAAAAGATTCAAACAGTCATTTACTCCATTTGACTTTCCATAGGTGCATCCGTTTAACTCCATTCAAACTGTCATTTAATGATACGTCCATTCAACTCGATTCGAGTTGAATGTCATTTGATTTGATTTTTCATGTTGCGTCCATTCAGCTCGATTCGAGTTGAATGGCAAGAGCGTCCGTTCAGTTTGATTCATTTCATTTGACTCTACATGGTGCGTTCATTCAACTCGATTCGAGTTGAATAGCAAGAGCGTTTCGTTTCATTTGACTTTTCATGTTGCGTTCATCTAACTTGATTCATTTCATTTGACTTTGCATTGTGCGTTCATTCAACTCGATTCGAGTTGAATGGCATATCATTTGACTTTTCATGTTTTGTACATTCAACTCGATTCGAGTTGAATAGCAAGAGCGTTGTTCATTTCATTTGACTTTCCATGGTACGTCCATTCAACTCGATTCGAGTTGAATAGCAAGAGCGCCCGTTCATTTCATTTGACTTTTCATAATGCGTTCATTTAACTTGATTCATTTCATTTGACTTTGCATGATGCGTTCATTCAACTCGATTCGAGTTGAATGACATTTCATTTTACTTTTCATGTTTTGTACATTCAACTTGATTCGAGTTGAATAGCAAAAGCGTCTGTTCATTTCATTTGACTTTCCATGGTACGTCCATTCAACTCGATTCGAGTTGAATAGCAAGAGCGTCTGTTCATTTCATTTGACTTTCTATGGTACGTTCATTCAACTCGATTCGAGTTGAATAGCTAGAGCGTCTGTTCATTTCATTTGACTTTCCATGGTACGTTCATTCAACTCGATTCGAGTTGAATAGCAAGAGCGTCCGTGCAACTCGATTCGAGTTGAATGACAAGATTCAAACCGTCGTTTACTCGATTTGATTGACTTTTCATAGTGAAATAGCATTTCTATTTAACTATTCCGAAATTTGCGGCGATAATATCGGAAACTCTTGCATACGCACTACCAATTTCAAAAATGAAGCAATAACACAATTGGATTGCAGAATTGAAATTAACTTCATCAATGCACTTCAAAATGAAATCTTATAAACAAAACAAAAAAAAACTTGCATCTCGTTCACAAATCAAAACTTGCATCCCATTCACAAGTCAAAACTTGCACCGCACCTAGTGGTGATTCCAAGAATGTCATGCGTCGTAACCTTGAAACCCTGTAAGTAATGAATTCCAAGAAATAAACCTTGACCTTTCAATGCATACTTAGAAAGTTAGCAACACTGTCTTATCAAAAGAAGTTGAGGGTTTGGCACCTTTAAAAAAACTCCTTGACTTTTAGCAACAAAAGTGTAAATAACACAGTCGCATAAACACGGAGGCATAGAAACAGAGTGATGCAAAAACACAAGGAGAAATAAGAAAAGAAACTTAAGCTATAGAGGCTCAGAAACACGGAAGTGCATACACGCATGCACAAGAACACGCAGTTGCTCAAACGCAAGAAGCAATGAAAAAAGAATCTTTGCAACCGCACATCAAGACTTATAGACGATTAGGCGGGAAGGATATGGCACCAATTGCAATGAAGAATTTCAAATTCTCAACTTTCATCCATGAAATTATAATAGGATCCACAAAGTCCGGTAGATCTCCTTTACAACTGTAGAGGTAAAAAAAGACTGAAAATTATTGAGACAACAATTGATTCCCACACCAAATTTGGATTTGACATTATTGTACAGTTGACTTTTTGTGCTATACAAAGTTGCAAATTGTAAATATGAAAATAAAAAAATCTACTATATTCCACATTATATTAAAAAAAAATGTACAAACAATGCACTCTTTGTTTGTACATTTCCAAAAGTGCATAGTCATCAACATTTGAAAAAAAAAAAAAAAACTTTATGTCTGAGGATGTATTGTGCTTGAATTTAGTGTTTTTTTAAATTATAATTAAACCTGATCCAACTTATGAATGACTTAAAAAATAAAAAACATGCCATGCATGCGCACAAGTAGGCTAAACATAGATTATTAATAATTCTAGAATTTCTATATAATAACACAAAGTCATTACATTTAATTGATTCAAATTAAGACTTTGAATTAGATTATATTTCTATGACATGAATGAAAGCCATGTGGACAAATTTTTCTTAATTTAGCATTTTAAAACTTATAATCGCAACCAATTCAAATTATGAGTATCGTAAAAAATTAAAAATATATATGACGATGCATGTGCACATTCGTACCATGGGTTCTTAAAATAGTTGTAAGATCTATACATCGTACACAATTTTACTATATTCGGGACTATATTCAACTTACATATTTAGTTTTGTTTATGTTTTATGGCATAAATAAATGCTAGTCGACTATGATATTCTAATTTGGTATTTTGTAAATTGAAATTAGACCTAATTCAACTTATGAATACTCTAAAAAAATAAAAAAATGTCATGCATATACGCAAATAGGCCAAATATGAGTTATTAAATTAATTATAAAAATCTATATATAATAACGCAAAATCATTAACATATCTATTTTGGATTTTGGTTTTGTTCATATGTTTATGACATGAATGAACTATGAAGGAAATTTTGACACAATACTCAAAATTTAGCATTTGTATATCAAAATTAGACTCATTTCAATTTATAAGCACTGTAAAAAAGTTTAGTTTCTTGCAATGCATGCGCAAAAATAGGCTTTTCCTTGGGCTATTAAAAATAATTCTAATATCCAATTTCTATTTTTATTGTTTTTATAAATCAACGTGATGAATAATACATGATTAGGATGACTTTTCAAATTCTTGAAACGGCATAGAAGAGGAGGTGTTTACCTAAATCTCCACTTCTTATAACGTAGTTATAATTCAAATTTTGTATATGTTCAATTTTCACGTTAATTATGCAATGTTTCTATTACAATGCATTCTTTATTTTTAATAGTAAATAATAGGAATTCCTTTTTAAATTCCTATACATAAAAAAATGGTTTTTGTATGTATATGATTTTAGTAGTTCAAAAAAATAAAAGAAAGTTTATATAATTGTGATTTCGTTAAGTTTATGGATGAATGTTTAGGCATTGTAATTGCAATATGCGATATTATTGTGCAAGTAACATTTGCTAAAATTCTATTTCTTTCTAATGAAAATGATTAGAAAGTTATTTTTTCAATTTGAATTTTGAACCCAATTTAGAAATAAATTCAAGAAAGCATGAACTTGGGCTATCATAATGATATTTTCAATAAGACAATAATTTGATCAAATGATTTAGAATTGGGCTAATGTAAATCTCACACAATTTTATTTGTTAATTCAGTTTCTTTTTGCTATGATTTTCATACTAAATGTACAACTATGAATTTCTTTAATCCTTTTTCATTAGTATATCAGAATAGGATTTAGATTAGTATGGTTTTTTTCATTGGGTACACGTATCTTTTTTGTACTATAGATCCAATTGAAGTTAAATATGAAGCTTGTCTACTTTTACAATTATGGTAGGATAAGTGCCTCTTATCTAATGAATATCATTATGATAAATTTTAAAAGACATATGTTATCATTTAATCATATGATAGGATTGAAAAAGAATTTGAAAACTTTCTCATTTTGCACGATATTCTAAAGTAAAAACATTTGAATATTTATGCTAATATAAAGAATAATGCCATGGATCACAATAGTTGAGTATATGGTGTATTTGGCAACATCAACCTTTTCATTAATTAATTTGGAATTTTAAATATTAATGAATAAAATGATCTCTTTTCAAGTCAATTGCAACTAATCAAATGTTGCTTACAAATTCTAATTTCTATTTTACTTTGAAAATTTGAAAATTTGGATATATGTTTAAGTAATATACAAGCTTATTTGTATATGATTTACATTTTCATCCTATAACTATGGTCTCTTGATACTTTAATAACAAAATAAATAAAAAATCCATTTGCACCATGATATTTTACAATGCAGTGTACATCTATGGTGAAATTTAAAAAATATTCAAGCTTATTTGTATATGATTTACATATTTTTTACCTAATTTTAGATAAATTAACAATAATCTCAAATTTCTACAAAAAAAATGACAATAATTTCAAAATGTTTTATAACTTATAGATGACATGCAATTTCATCCCAAAGAATAAAAATAGTTTCTTAAAAAGTTGAATTGCAAAATAGACCATGATAATATCAATGTAGATCAAAAGGATTAGTAAAAGTTTAACCACATGGTTTTAGGTCCTAGTGTTTTATAGTTAAAGATCAAGCATTAGCTAGTTGAGTGAACACATGACCTCACATACTCTTTCATTTCTTGCTTTGCCTCTTGTATAGCTTCTCATCCTAGGGAAATCACTGTCAAAAATTTAGATAACTATGAGAGAACAAATATAGGGTGTCTTTTATTCATTTGAGAATTAAATTTATAAATTTATAAAAGTAAGATAGGGTGTTTTTAACCAATTTGGGAATATTTTAAAAATATTCATGGAATATAGATGGAATATACACTAACTATACTATAAATAGTATAAGATTCCAATTATTTCATAGCCCCCAATTAAATACCCTTTGTTCGCTCACATGTACCCAAAATTTACACTATAAGTGATTTCCTTGAGCTTCTCATTTCTACATGGAGAAGATGGAAAGATAACCATGACAATGATGGTGAATAAATAGTTAGGAACTATTGATGAATTTTTTTTAATCCCTAACCTTCAACATAGCTTTTAGTTTACATAGTTTACATGCTATATTAGACTATTTTGGTGAATTAATATTGCATTGAAAAATCTTGATGAATTCAACTATGAAACATGGTTTTTTTTTTGAGCTAGGGGTTACATTCATGAAATTCAATTCAAACAAATAATATAATTATATTGAAAAATTTGAATTTAGAAACTTCGAGCTTTCAAAATATAATGTCAATGCAAATTAAAAATTGAACAAAGTCAATGTTAACCCCTAAAGGACTATGCTCATTTCTAAAATTTTATCACTTTCTCGTGATGCTTTCAGAAAGGCAATTGTATCTCTTGATTGGTATTCATGTAGAAAACTTCACCGTTGAAGTTCAAAAAGGACTTAGTCATGAGACTGTACATTAATTTTTAGAACAATTTACCGTATATATTACATGATTATAAGGTTTGATCATAAATTGATTTTTGAAAATTTTGAATAAAACCAACAGGTCATTCATTGCAAACTTTCTCATAAATTTAAAAACCATGATTAGCATTTGAAAGTTTAGGAGCATACAAAGATGTAATATATCTAGGTGCCCACAAAAAATAATGTTCTAAAACTAAATACAACAACGATGATTGATTCTCAAAGATTTATGTTTGTGTGAAGTGACTTGTTGGTGACTCGTTGAGCCGGTGTTTGTGATCGTTATTAATTTTTACATTGCAAATATGTTTTAGATAATTCAAATATATATTTGGAATATTCCAAAATATTCCAAAATAATATAAAATATGTAGAAAAGATTCCAATTATTTTGAAAAGATTCCATTTAAAATATATTTAAACATTTTCCATAATTATTTTATAGTGTTAATGATGTAGTGATGGCAAATATTTTACATATTGGACGCTTGTTTTTTTTACAATTGTGACATCCAAGTGTGAAAACGCCCTTCAAGTCATCAACCGCCCTAACAACTATGTCCCAAGTTCACCTACGTTAACGTTTTAATTTTTCCCAATGAATCAATCAACGTAATTGCAAATCTTGAAGGATTTTTGTGTTCTTGAAACGAACATTTTCAATTCTCTAGTTAACATTGAGTCAAAATTATGAAATCCAAACAAGTTATTAAATTAATGAAATTATTCAAGGACACAATGTGTCCACCTGGTCCTTTAGGGGTTAAACCATCAGAAATGTGTTGAACAATTTTGTGACCAAAATATCATACATAATATTTAAAATTTAATTATCAAATCATGAGTGAAATGAAAAATTAATTGAAGAGACAAAAATAATATAGAAAAAACAACATGCAAATATCTAAAAGTAGGAAAAAAAAATGAAAATTAGTAGAGATGAATGAAAATGGAAGAACAAAATGCTAAATTCAAAATATCATATTCAAATTTCTTTGTCTCATGTCATGATTGATGAAACTATAAACTAATCCAAAACCCTAAGTTGAATACAATGAACTTGTGTAATATTTATAAGCTTAAAATCTAGTTGAATATAATGAACAAGTTTACTATTTATAATTCTTAGAAATATTTTTAAAATCCATGGTCAATATTTGTACATGCATGTTTCATTTTCTTTTAATTTAGTACTCATGAATTGGATTGGATCTAATATTGTGATTTACAAAAAATAGAAAATCCAATCCAATCCAATAATCCTTAAACATAGAAGATTTTTTTTCAAATATTTATGTGCAATTTTGTAAAATAAAGTATACAATATATTCATGTGTTTAAAAACATTAGAATTTTAACAATGAAAAAATTATATTTTCTAAAAAACATTGATTTTTATTTTGGTGTAATAGAAACTAAATAATTTGCACAACAATGACAAAATATAGAGATTTTTTTTGTTGCACCGATGAATATTTTTTTTGAGTACAATGGTTGCATTAGCTCTGATGGGGTTAACACAACAAACAATTGGTACTACCCCTTTTATTATGCTAGATTGAACACTCCCTTATAAAATTATGATGTGATTCAATGGCAAAAATCAAGTTAAAATCATAGGTGTGTGAAAAAGAAATTTAAAAATCAACTAGATTAAAATGAAAATCAATAACAATAGCTCTTACTTGATATCTACCAATAGCATTGATCTAAGTTACTGATAAAATGCCATAATCACTATAAGTTGGTGATTGTCAAATCTAAGCACGTTTACTAAATAAGACATCCAAAATTATTTGTGATGATAGCTTCAAGAGATGAATAGATGACATTCATAAGTTTGTCATTGAATGGATGAAAAAATAGATGACATTCATAAGTTTGTCATGATTTTAACTTGAGTTAAAATCATGACATTCATAAGTTTGTCAAAAAAATAGATGACATTCATAAGTTTGTCATTTTTATCCCTTGAAATCACTACTATGGTTACAATTCTTTGCATAATACTAGAAGCATTATCTTGTGCAACTCATTTTGATCATCATTGTCTTTATATCATTCCTAACAACTTTACAGTCACTAGTATAGAAACATGAACTTCAAATTACAAGTTCTTCTTTGAAAGAAATTTTGTATAGTGGTATACTTGAAAACGTACAGGCCCCCATAAAACTAGGTGGAATTCTGGAATGAGCATTTAGGTGCAACAAAAATTTAGCTCCATTAGTTAATCAATAGAGTCTATAAGAAATTTTGATTTAACCCTTTAACGTTCAGATTCATCATTGTTTTCAAAGAAGCCTTATAAAATGCTTGATGAAAACTAAAAATGGAGTTAATGTACAAAAAAATTAGTAAATGCCAATGTAAAGATCACATCTATACGATTGGATTTATCATGTTATTAAATTATTACTTTTTAATTATTTTAAGAAGGTATCCTCTTGAAATTCAATTAAAAATACCAAATTAACATAAAAAATTTAAAAATATAGAAATAATTTAGAATAACTTGAACGATGAGATGGTATGGTTTCCATTATTAAGATAGCCCAAGTTCAACCTTTCTTGAATTTATTTTAGCAAATATTACTTGCACAATAATATCGCATATTGCAATTACAATGCCTAAACATTCATCCATAAACTTAACGAAATCACAATTATATAAACTTTCTTTTATTTTTTTGAACTACTAAAATCATATACATACAAAAACCATTTTTTTATGTATAGGAATTTAAAAAGGAATTCCTATTATTTACTATTAAAAATAAAGAATGCATTGTAATAGAAACATTGCATAATTAACGTGAAAATTGAACATATACAAAATTTGAATTATAACTACGTTATAAGAAGTGGAGATTTAGGTAAACACCTCCTCTTCTATGCCGTTTCAAGAATTTGAAAAGTCATCCTAATCATGTATTATTCATCACGTTGATTTATAAAAACAATAAAAATAGAAATTGGATATTAGAATTATTTTTAATAGCCCAAGGAAAAGCCTATTTTTGCGCATGCATTGCAAGAAACTAAACTTTTTTACAGTGCTTATAAATTGAAATGAGTCTAATTTTGATATACAAATGCTAAATTTTGAGTATTGTGTCAAAATTTCCTTCATAGTTCATTCATGTCATAAACATATGAACAAAACCAAAATCCAAAATAGATATGTTAATGATTTTGCGTTATTATATATAGATTTTTATAATTAATTTAATAACTCATATTTGGCCTATTTGCGTATATGCATGACATTTTTTTATTTTTTTAGAGTATTCATAAGTTGAATTAGGTCTAATTTCAATTTACAAAATACCAAATTAGAATATCATAGTCGACTAGCATTTATTTATGCCATAAAACATAAACAAAACTAAATATGTAAGTTGAATATAGTCCCGAATATAGTAAAATTGTGTACGATGTATAGATCTTACAACTATTTTAAGAACCCATGGTACGAATGTGCACATGCATCGTCATATATATTTTTAATTTTTTACGATACTCATAATTTGAATTGGTTGCGATTATAAGTTTTAAAATGCTAAATTAAGAAAAATTTGTCCACATGGCTTTCATTCATGTCATAGAAATATAATCTAATTCAAAGTCTTAATTTGAATCAATTAAATGTAATGACTTTGTGTTATTATATAGAAATTCTAGAATTATTAATAATCTATGTTTAGCCTACTTGTGCGCATGCATGGCATGTTTTTTATTTTTTAAGTCATTCATAAGTTGGATCAGGTTTAATTATAATTTAAAAAAACACTAAATTCAAGCACAATACATCCTCAGACATAAAGTTTTTTTTTTTTTTTTCAAATGTTGATGACTATGCACTTTTGGAAATGTACAAACAAAGAGTGCATTGTTTGTACATTTTTTTTTAATATAATGTGGAATATAGTAGATTTTTTTATTTTCATATTTACAATTTGCAACTTTGTATAGCACAAAAAGTCAACTGTACAATAATGTCAAATCCAAATTTGGTGTGGGAATCAATTGTTGTCTCAATAATTTTCAGTCTTTTTTTACCTCTACAGTTGTAAAGGAGATCTACCGGACTTTGTGGATCCTATTATAATTTCATGGATGAAAGTTGAGAATTTGAAATTCTTCATTGCAATTGGTGCCATATCCTTCCCGCCTAATCGTCTATAAGTCTTGATGTGCGGTTGCAAAGATTCTTTTTTCATTGCTTCTTGCGTTTGAGCAACTGCGTGTTCTTGTGCATGCGTGTATGCACTTCCGTGTTTCTGAGCCTCTATAGCTTAAGTTTCTTTTCTTATTTCTCCTTGTGTTTTTGCATCACTCTGTTTCTATGCCTCCGTGTTTATGCGACTGTGTTATTTACACTTTTGTTGCTAAAAGTCAAGGAGTTTTTTTAAAGGTGCCAAACCCTCAACTTCTTTTGATAAGACAGTGTTGCTAACTTTCTAAGTATGCATTGAAAGGTCAAGGTTTATTTCTTGGAATTCATTACTTACAGGGTTTCAAGGTTACGACGCATGACATTCTTGGAATCACCACTAGGTGCGGTGCAAGTTTTGACTTGTGAATGGGATGCAAGTTTTGATTTGTGAACGAGATGCAAGTTTTTTTTTGTTTTGTTTATAAGATTTCATTTTGAAGTGCATTGATGAAGTTAATTTCAATTCTGCAATCCAATTGTGTTATTGCTTCATTTTTGAAATTGGTAGTGCGTATGCAAGAGTTTCCGATATTATCGCCGCAAATTTCGGAATAGTTAAATAGAAATGCTATTTCACTATGAAAAGTCAATCAAATCGAGTAAACGACGGTTTGAATCTTGTCATTCAACTCGAATCGAGTTGCACGGACGCTCTTGCTATTCAACTCGAATCGAGTTGAATGAACGTACCATGGAAAGTCAAATGAAATGAACAGACGCTCTAGCTATTCAACTCGAATCGAGTTGAATGAACGTACCATAGAAAGTCAAATGAAATGAACAGACGCTCTTGCTATTCAACTCGAATCGAGTTGAATGGACGTACCATGGAAAGTCAAATGAAATGAACAGACGCTTTTGCTATTCAACTCGAATCAAGTTGAATGTACAAAACATGAAAAGTAAAATGAAATGTCATTCAACTCGAATCGAGTTGAATGAACGCATCATGCAAAGTCAAATGAAATGAATCAAGTTAAATGAACGCATTATGAAAAGTCAAATGAAATGAACGGGCGCTCTTGCTATTCAACTCGAATCGAGTTGAATGGACGTACCATGGAAAGTCAAATGAAATGAACAACGCTCTTGCTATTCAACTCGAATCGAGTTGAATGTACAAAACATGAAAAGTCAAATGATATGCCATTCAACTCGAATCGAGTTGAATGAACGCACAATGCAAAGTCAAATGAAATGAATCAAGTTAGATGAACGCAACATGAAAAGTCAAATGAAACGAAACGCTCTTGCTATTCAACTCGAATCGAGTTGAATGAACGCACCATGTAGAGTCAAATGAAATGAATCAAACTGAACGGACGCTCTTGCCATTCAACTCGAATCGAGCTGAATGGACGCAACATGAAAAATCAAATCAAATGACATTCAACTCGAATCGAGTTGAATGGACGTATCATTAAATGACAGTTTGAATGGAGTTAAACGGACGCACCTATGGAAAGTCAAATGGAGTAAATGACTGTTTGAATCTTTTCATTTAACTCGATTGCAGCTAAACATAAAAATTCAAATCGAGTAAACGACGATTTGAATTTTGTCATTCAACTCGATTCGAGTTGAATGGAGGCACCCATGAAAAGTAAATTGTAGTAATGACGGTTTGTATCTTACCATTCGGCTCGATTCTAGCTTAAATAAAGCACCCATGAAAAATCAAGTGTAGTAGAAGATAGTTTGAATATTCTCATTTAACTCGATTCGAGTTGAAGGACGCGTTGATGAAAAATCAATCTCAATCGTAGAAGAAGACAATAATTTGAATCTTGTCATTGAACTCGATTCAAGTTCAAAGGTGACAGGGTTTGTAAATCTCGGAAAGATGTAGAGTCACCCGTTGCCCATTTGAATTGTGCTCGAAGTATTCTTTTAAAGAGGTTTTTTTGAGATCAATGAATTGCTTCTCTATATTTGTGCCTTACTGCAACATGTGGACATTTGCAAATCGTTGGTTTGGCTTGTGCCCATAGTTACAATTGTTGAGTAAGATATCATTCCATTTATCATGGATGAATGCATTTGATTGTTTAGTTGGAGTGATGAACTAAGTATTCCTCCAATTTCCTTCTAGGGTGACAAGGAAATGGCCCAATATTGTTTTGGGTTCGAGAGGAATAATTTTCATGTGTGAAGATATGAATTGTCACACAAAACGGAAATGTTACACCAAATCTAATGAAATGTATCGTGATATAAAAGACGACACCATTGGTGCCAAGTTGTCAACAAAGTTACAATTTGCCTTCTTTGAGTGATGGTTCTCTAAGAGTTAATCTCAATCGTAAAGATTACATTTTGGAACACTTGACTATAGGGAGGTCCATTGCGTTGCAAATTTTCAAGTTCATCTATTCCAAGGCTTATAATCCTCATTACATATCTTGGGACAAAAGCAATAAAGTGTATTGAAGTGCAAACTAGTCATAGAAGGATAGACAACTATAAGCTGAAGGGAACAAATAAAGACTTCTTGCCCTAACCACTGGAGAAATTAATTTAGATGAGAGATTCCATGTTCACAAGTATAAATACTATGATAGTCAATGACTACCTTGTAAAACATATAATTATGCACTTAAAGAATGTGATTAATTTTGATACGTGGTCATTTGAGGGCTTTGGAGCAACAAATTTGATATTGATCAATCATCTTCTTTTTTATATTCAACACTTGCACTCGGCCTTTCCTAAAATTGTTTCCCTTATGAAGAGACAATAATATGAGATATTTTCTGCTAGTTTAGGAGGAGGACTTAACCAAGTTTAGGGTACTGAAGGCAACAATCAAATGAAGTACTCCAATACTATTTTCTTTGAGCGGAAAGAGAGATATTCTTACGGTACATTCCTTTAGTTAAGGAATCGGATAGAACCCTGTACAAAGAGGTCAAAATAGAGGATTCTTTTATGTTTTGTTTGTCATATATTAGAATCACAATGTCAAAGACTTGTAAGTATTGGTTGTAGTACTTTAGTTTTACTGCAATAAATTTTTGTATTCTGTGGAGACAATGCTATGTGCATATTTTTTTGTCCAGTAAAAGAATATATAACTATATATCACATTGCCCAATTGTCATTGTGTAACTTGTCAACCATTGTTTTCATGAACTTACATTCATTTCTAATCTTTGCACGCTACTTTAGTCCTTGAATTAGATTGTGACAACAAGTATATTGCCTCTACTTTTTTTTTTTGACTATGGATAGTTTGTCATATCTTGAAACCAGATTAGGGCACATATTGTGTTGGGCAGCCACCATGCAGTTGACAATGGATTTCTTGATGATGCTCATCGATGGCAAGATTATTCATAGTTGTCTGAACAAAAGAAAGTGCCTTCACTTCGTGAGCTCTTTTTTTGCATTAAAAATGCCATCCTCTATCTATCTCACCTTGGGATCGCTCTAGGATGAATTCCATCATGCAAAGAAGTCTCTAAGTTGAAAAAATGGATGTGGTATTTTCCGGTTTGCTCTTCAAGTAAGGAGGTTCTGATCCATTCATTTAGCAACCCAATATATCTTTTTTTAGGAACATTTGTTTAATTTCTTGGAATGTTTGTCAATCTTCAAATTTCATTTATTTGTACAAGAAAATAATGTATTTGTTAAGTCTATTGCTGTCAGCTTCAATGGTTTGCAAGAAATGGCGCTTGCTAATTCCAATTTATCAAAAGCATGCACAATATCTAAAGTGTTATGACCTCTTCTACCTTGATGCAATTCACTACTAGGGGTTGTGAGATGCCAATGCAAGACACATGAGACACAATCTCGGCTTCATTTGGGTTGCCATCTATGGAACACCTGGCAATAGAGCCATAGAAGTCCTTGAAGAAGCACTTGTGGGAGATTGCGAGCCAAAGGTCTTCAAAATATACTGAATATAGTTGAGGACCAGAGATATTCAAGGGAAGGGAGAAGTTGAAGAACAAGTCACACTTGTAGTAGTTCTATTTAGAATAAAATAGCCCTCTTGAGAGGAATGGAAATACTACAATCATGTTTGTGATTGTTTCAAACTTTGGCATTGCAATGCTATACTATTTTGTAGCAAAAAATGATTGTTAAGAATAGAATGATGAAGCAACCATAAATTGTTGCATTTGTGGTAGCCAATTACCGCATATTTGGAAGCTATGTTGTAGGCACCACTACCATTATATGTTGGAGCTTAAAAGAAGAGGCTTCTAGGTGTTTAGAGGATGAAGTCAATAGCAAGCTTTAGCTAGAGCCCAAATCAACAGTGGACAAAAATTCAAAGAAAGAAATTAAACATGGAAATTTTAGAAACAAACTAGGGGCCATTATTGTTTACAAGTACTCTTACAAATGGTAATAAGAATAGCATAATTATTTTTTATAATTTCTAAGCTCCTTTCTTGAAATGACTCCACTGTTGACTTGGATTGTAGCTAGAGCTTGCCATTGACTTCATTCTTTGAACACCATGGTGTCCTCTTCGCAAGCAATAAACTTGCAATTGTGGTAATGTCTCTAGTATATTCTCCAAACATGAGCTAATCAGCTTCTTGGAATGCAACAATTTATGTTGCCTAGTGCTTCTTGTTTCATAGTATTTAGACCTAATACATGTACATTTGATGATAAGTTTCTGTAAATTGTGATTTACTACATGGTGTTTAAGAATTACGCAACATAAGTATGTACTTTGGATGTCATTAAGTTGCTTATTTTGTATTTATTGATGACATTTTCTCTTCAATTTACAGTTTTTAGTGCTTCAAAAACCTCTCATATCAGTGAAAAACTCCCATTTTAATGAATATGGTGTTTTCTCTAAATCACCGGTTAAACTCCTTTACAAGAATGTGAATAACTTGAGAAAAAATACATCAAATCACAAAATTCTTTTTAGAAGTGAAAGATTACTTGAAAATGCAACTATTCTTAGTTGAACAATTCTCAAAATAAGATAGTCTACTATGCACAATTGAGCCTCGAAAGTTTGATCACAACACATGTTCTTCTCATTCAACTCATGCACGTTCTTCACACCCTTACTGAATTTTGTTCATAAATCATGCATAAGAACTTCAAATCACAAAATTCTTTTTGGAGGTGATAGACAACTTGTTCTTCTCACTTTTCCTAGTTGAAAAAATTTCAAAATAAGATCATTTGGTATGCTCAATTGTGCATCAAAATCTACTGAAAATATGGTGTAGTGAGAATTCACATGAGCTTGCAAGTTCTTATCCCATATCATTTGGGAGTGACTTGGAATGAACTTGATTATAAGGTCAGCTCTTTCTTCCCCATCATTTCACAATTTCCTCTCAAAATAATGATAAAATATGTGAAAATGGTAATATTTCAACATTTCGACTATTTCAAAAAACAATAAATATGATATTCGGCAAAGTCTACTTATAATTTCCAAAAAAATTCGTCTTGGTTTTTTTAAATTTTTTAAAGACGAAGCTGCTTGGAAGGTACGGTATGCATGTTCCAAAACGTTGCTGCGTTACAGCAACGTTTGCAGAGTCGTTATAACAACGTTTATTCAGCCCCGGGGCTCGGCCATTCTAGTGTTAAGAGCAACGTTTGCAGTGTTGTTGTACCCCCATTTTCTAGTAGTGTCAGTATCACATTGTCTCAGAATCAGGAAACTTAAGATCCAGTGAGTGCTAGCTGTTTCTGTTTCCATCTTCAAGAATCCCTTCACTCACTCACTCTCCGAACGTGGCTCTGTTACTAGGAGTGTGGTGTCTCCAACACTCAAGGTACTTGCAAGAATCTCGCCTGCTGTCTATAATTGAGTTTGCTTATGGCATGCATACTTAAGTTAGTATTCAACAAAGCTGAATTATCTTGTATTGAACTCCATGCATGTGGTGATGCAGCTGCTCCCAGTTTGACTGTTTGAGGTTCCTATATGTAACTAAGAGTGACGACGAACCAATGCTGCATTATTGAGTGCAAATGTTCACGCATGCCTCAGCTCATGCCTACATCCTACCTCATGCTCACAGCTTGCCTCATGCTGATAGCTTGCCTTGTTTTCATTGCAGAAAGCTTGCACAGTTACTACACTCACTTGCCAGAGATCGTTCATGTGGATGATGAGTCCTCAAGTCTAATTCTCACACGTACTCACTAGAAATTAAGATATTTATCATCACTCTAGCGTGTCGTCACTTTCAAAGAACAGAATCTAAACTATCTAGCTTTCTTGCTTGCTTACTGTCAAGAGTACTTGCTATCATGGAGCTCACAGACGCCAAGATTTCGTCCACTTTGAACGACAATCAGATTCCACCCTTGCTGTCCATGATCATCGAAGGCCTGCCGCCAATGCAGCAGTCCAAGTACACGGACGAGGCAGAAATACGCTTGAAGCAGTACACGGATCGCTACCAGAACATTGTTTCCTTCGAGCCCTGTTGCATTTCTGGTTTCTCTTTCGCTACCTACGTGCACCATGGAGTAGTTGACGCGGACCGCCTCTTAGCAATAGGCATTCTGTATGGCACTGCGTTCGTGATAGATGATTTATTTATTGACAACGCCAATCCGGTTCTTCTGGAACAGTGTGGCTTTGATCCTAGCGTTATTGAAAGCTCTAGCAAACTCCTAGAGTATCTCGATCACTTGGATGCCGTTCTGGGTCAAACAGAACCGCCCCAGAATCATTGTGAGCTCGAGGTGGTACTGTGGGAAGTCGGCCACAACATGTTGCAGATGTCGAACCCGGAATGGTTCAAAGCTTTCGTTGCAAGTGTGAATGAGTTTCATCATATTTGTGCTGTTAGCCACGCTGAGCTTGCAGCAGGGGAAAATTCATTGGAGTTGTACACCACCATCCGTGCTGGAGATGTCGGTGGAGAGTTCCAGCAGATGTGTTGTGAGTTCGCCAGCAATGCTTACCTTCCATGTGAGATTCGTGCACATCCTTACATGCAAAAGGTAACCACTGCAGCCGCCGTCCATGAAGGCTTTTCCAACGACGTCTACTCGTACCACAAGGAGAGCTTGCAGGAAGGAAGCCAGTTCAATCTCATCACAGTTTTGATGAGAACTCAAGGGTTGCCTCGTGTCCAAGCCGTGCATGCAGCAATTCAGTTGGTCAATGAATATGCTCGCATTATCTTGGACTTGGAATCAGCTGCTTGGAACTCTGCCTTGCAGCTGTACTTGAATGATATCAAAGAGTTTCTTGCTGGCAACATTTACTTTGGCTGCGTCGACGGACGCTACCGGGAGCCTGATTCTGTTTTTCCAGAACAGAGAGATATGACCGTGAGTTGGAAGGCCAGCCGGCCCTGCCCTGTAGGAGCTTGAGGACTTCAATCATACCTAACTTTGTTAACTAGTGTTTTTTTTTCGAGTAGTTGAGCTCCTAGCTCTTCATATCATGTGGTACTTTTTACGGAGGATGTTACAGAGATTCTGACTTTTTTTTCTAGGAGAAAAGTACAGGCCCTCAACCCAATCATGCAGATGGGGTGTCTTTCCTCAATAGTGTGTGTAGATGGGGTGTATTTCCTCAATAGTATATGGTAGAATATTTTACCTCTGGCCTCAAACTATGGGAGAACTTCTTGTCCTCCTTTAATAATGTTATGTAATTATGTTGTTGTGTGCACAAATATAATTAATATCAGTTGAAAATGTGAATGCCTTGTAAACGTCCGAGGTGTTTCTATAGATTTGTTATAAAATATGTATTGCATGTATAATTTTATATCATGATACTAGCAAATGGAAATGTCATGAAACTGCAAATGTTTGAATAAACAACATTTTATAGTTTACACCTTCAAAACTATCTAAGTCAAGTTGCAAATCAAGGAATTTTGTGTTGTGGATCATTCTAATAAGATTAAGATACTTAGAACTGTGATGAAATAAAGATAGAATGTAGTATGTATTCAATACTTTTTAGGCTCATTGCCTTCTATTAAATTACCCAAAAGGACCCATTGTTCTTTGAAATCTAACTAGGGCCTAGCTTCTCTTTGCACCACCAATGACGAAATGAAAGGTCATGAAATTGAATAAGACGTCAAAGGCTTGGTTAGTTCACATAACGACGGTCTTTAAAGGCGCAATGTGAAAGGTTAAGTTACATTGTAGAAAACCTTGCCCAACCTAAAACTGAAATGCTCGCCGACTCTCTTACGAACCCTACAACCGTTGGAAAGTCACAAGTGGAACACTGGAACCTATAGTCGTTAATACCATTTTTGTAAACCAGACCCGTCCTATGGTTGTCACTGGAATTATTAGAGCATTCAACTTGATTTCTTCCAACAGAGCTCATTTTACTCACACGCATGTTACCAATGTACATCGGTTCAAAACATGCGTGAGAGTAAAATAGACATGTGAAAAGTGTCCAGTAACACACGCACAGAACAACAGACATGTGGAAAGTGTCCAATCACATGCTCACACAACAACATTTATTTTCTGACTGAGGGTGCTGGATTTTGATATTGGAAGGTGTGATAATAACAAGTTCAGAATGTGGTGCATTTATATATCCAATTGCAGGTATCAGTAACTTGAGAATATTAGTCTATTCCAAAATACACTGTTAATGGCAGAATAACCGCACTCTCCTCATGACAACTGAGGTAGTCATACCCATTAGGTACCATGATCCAATTTACAATTCAGTGAGAGTCTGCGAAAGGTAAAACAGCTTGGAGCTTTTGAAAAGTTGTTCCTTCTTGAAGAGGAAGTCCTCTCATCTCTCTGTAGTCCTTCAGCAACTAGCTCCTCAACCGGTTCCTCCCTCTGCAGGCCACAGCAACACCCTAGTAGGAAATGTGTCAATTTTCACTTACTGTAAATTGAAAAAGGAATGAAACCGCGGTAGGCACATGGGTTACGTCAGTGTTGGTGAGTGCTTTTGGTCACAAGAAGACAAAAATATAAGCACAATATTCAGCCATTGATCACTGTTCCCACAAAAGGATCGAGACCAGGATCCAGACCAGGATCCAGACCAGGGCATAAATCTGTTAGATTAGACAAGGTGGATAGATTTGATTGCTGAGGTTTTTCTGGCCAACAGTGAGGAAGTAAGTAGTCCACCGCACAGAGTACATGTAAATATTCTATCAGAGAGTATTAGTTTGTTCTTTGTGAAACAGACTCTAGTGTTGAAGAAACTTTATATTCGTGACAGGAGATGATTAATGGAAGTCTCGGATTATTTTACTTCACAATTGAGGAATTGCGCAACAAGGTGTTGAAATATTTATATCAATGCTTTGTTTCGCCTTAGTCACAAGTGTACAAGTATAGGGCAAATATGGGGCAAGTTGGAAAAGTCCAGTGAGAATGTGAAGAAGTCTTTAAAACGGGCCTAAGGAAGGAGAGTTCTTTAACTTAGTCCAACCCAATTTTTGGAGCGTGGGTTGTGTCACAGTTTGTCTTTCGTGTATTACAATACAATTTCAGCCCATTAAAATATAAATTTCAGGGAGTGACCTTTACTCCAACATGTAAAAGTCTTGGGGTTGATTTCGTTAGGCCTGCTTTACTTTGGGCCTTTCACCGTTCATGTCAAGCCTTCACCCTTCATGTAAAGGGGGCCTAACTCAATTATGCATCACACCACAAATTCTCATCAAGATCCAACGGTACCAGGGATTGACCGAAATTATAAAAGTGAGCTGTCCAGATGGGAGTAGTAATTTTAGAATCCAAATCTATTCGTGATGGATATTCCAAAAACTTAGAATTTTTTTACGCAGTCTGAAACTTACAACTTTTGAAAAGATCTTTGAGGGATGCCAGTAATTTTTCTCCATTGTCAGTATTCAACCGATTAAACGAATTCACTTTGAACTAACGGCCCGTTCTTCCTGTTTATTGCTTCAAAATGTACACTTAGAACAAATTTCAAAACAAACTAAGCAATAAGAAACTTTGAGCTCCTTGTTACATTAGCAATCAACCGTATGAAGATGCTGTTTTCAAGAATGGTCATGTCAGTTTCTAGAACTTTTAACGACTTCCCAGAACTTTTGAGACACACGATGGCGATATTCGTATAGTTGGGACTTTTCCACGCTATTGAGACTCTTTGAAATCTACAACTGACATAGATCCAATGGGCAATTGATGCCATCACGGTAGTTGAGTGTCGCCTTGGGAGCCACGTTGTAATTGTCCATGGCACCTCCCTTTGTGCCTGCTTGTATTGACCGGGATCCACTGAATCAAGAATCCAGGAAGCAGAGACCTGAATGATAGGCTGGAATTCAATTCACAGACACTGTTGGAATGTCGCCCATTCTATTAAGCAATATAGCATATAATTGGATCCTAAGAAGTTGGCATCAGGACATAATCATTAATTTGTTTCATCTGCAGATCCTGTATTCTCCTCGATACTGTCACGAGCGATGTTTCTGCTCTAAATATGCTGTGTCACTGAATGGACGATATTGTTTGCAGTCATGGCCCATTCACATACACCAACGCTGCTGCATGCATACGTCAGGTGACTTTGAGGGAATCTGTTAGCAACCAAGAAATGTGAAATTAGAAATTAATACTCTAACGCATGATAGAAAAGAATGCAATGCAAAATAGGAGTATGATTGTACTTGCAGCATTGTAATGCAGTTCCACAATAGTTGCAACAAGAAAAGACAAAATGGTAATATTCGTTTAATTAGGACGTTTCCACCATATTGGGATTTTTTGAAATCTACAACTGACATAGATTCAGTGGGAAATTGTCCATGGAACATATGCCATTTGAAGATTTCAAAAAGTCCCAATATTGTGGAATAGTCCAAGCTAAATGAATATTGCTTTGAATATTATTTTTTGCCACCAAAGCTTTGAATATATTATTTTTCCTCGGTTTTACCTTCTTTCATTTTGGGAACGGAGATGCAAGTGCGGCAGGAGCTTGGTGTGAATGGGTCATCAAGATCAATTCATATTCTTTGGTTTATTCTATATTGACCTTCCTAAACTCTCAAAACAAGTGGCTAGTCGCGGAGTCTTTGCTTTAGTATTTACTCCTCGTTTACTTTTCCAAGCACGTAACTCCTAGTAACTCTTCAAAAACAAAGCGTTTCGGTAGTCTCTCCCTTGGTAGGGTAGAGAGAATAATAGAATTAAGTAGTTCAAGGTTTGGTGTGGACCCTCAGCCAATAGGAGTAGTAGTTTGAACAAACAGGATGCTCAATAAAGGAGCAAATTTAGAAGGCAATTAGGAAGCTTAAACCCTTTAATTAGTGCCCAAGGTAGTTTTGGAGAAACCATTGTTTTTTGGGTGATAATTAGAGTTAACTGAAAAGTCAACTCAAAGAGGAAAGTTTTAGCAAACTTGTGTTGAATTCTTTTTGAGCTCAAATTGAAATATAAATAAACAAGAAACTGTCATTATTCTCTGTACCTCGCTATGGCTCCCACACCTTCCACCAAAGCTCCAAACCCATAGTCCACAAAGAAACAATCTTATGATTCAACCCAAGTATGGTTCAATAGTCAAAGAGGTTAGAAATAGCCCAAAAAGGAGGTTAAATGCATTTTTTTCAGTTAACTCTATTTTTTTAGAAAATTTCTCTGTTGAAATAGAGGATACTATTAATATCATTCAACCGTATAAATGTAAGCATAGTTTTGAAACAAGTGTCGATTAAATCTTAATAAGATCGGACCATTAGATTGGAAGATTATAGTATGTCTTAATTGTCTTTGAATTGTCTAACGCACACTCAAAAATGAGATTTTCAAGGGTGTGTGATCTCAAAATTAAATAGAATTTGGGTTAATTTTTCAAAAATGAAAATGAAGATGTTCAGCAACAACAGAAACAACCTCTGTCAACACCTCTCTATTGCAATCTTTTATGTCAAGAACGGACTCACATGCAATTATTGTGAATTTTATAAGTGAGAGTGACTTATCAATATTTGGCTTAGGACAATAATTTATACGTTAAAATAAGGAGTTGGTACATTGATCAAGATCGGAATACATACACTAGTGGAACATGAAAAGAGAAAAAAATCCAAAAAAAAAACAATATAACAAACATCCATATACAAAAACACCACATGGTACATGTATTGTATTTGTAAGTATTTGTTGTATTTTAAATTATTTGCAGTATTTTGGTGTTTTGTACATAGATATTTAGATATCTTAAAAAGTCAGATTCTAAATTTTCTTTTTGCATCGTCTACAAAATCAAAAGTTATACATCTGAATTTATTTCAGACACTGGGCTGAGATGGTTCACAAAATTTATAGCATTTCATTTTCTGGTGATCTAGTGACCACTTACAAATTACCTAGGCAGTAAAGGGTTAATGTGGCATACATAGATTACTTCATACCTCGCTTCATACCACATAATGCCCTTTAGGAAAGTCATTTAGTGTAAATTCTGGGTACATGTGAGCATACAAAGGGTATTTAATGGGGGGCTACAAAATAATTGGAATATTCTACTATTTATAGTATATGTATGGTATAGTCTATATATATTTCACAAATATTCCTAAAATATTTCCAAATTGGTTTTATAACACCCTATATTACTTCTATAAATTTATAATTTTTATCTCAAATGAATAAAAGACACTTTGTATTTGTTCTCTCATAGTTATCTAAATTCTTGACAGTGACTTCCCCGGGTAATGCCCTTGACTGTGGTCAAGTGGACTTTGAACAATTCTAGTTAAAATCATTTAAGAGAATAATGAAGAAGTACATTAAAATATAATAAATATGGCCTTTGATTGGTCATAGTGTGAAGGTTCAAAGAATAACTCCAAAGGGAATTTTGTAAAAGTCTATGAAAATGTAAAAAATATAGCCTTTGGCTGATCATAGTGTAAAGGCTAAATCGACAAGTCCACCAAATGGCAAAGGGCAATGCGAAAGGTCATTATTGTTTTTATCAAATTTTGAATATTTAAACTTGAAAAATGAATGTTAGATGATCAAGAATTAGTTTTTCATTCCTTTTATTGAAAAAACAAAACTATCAAAAAATGTTATTACATACTAAGCACTTTTGAGCAAAATAACTTTTGGCCGTTGCTCTTTAGTGTGAAGGTCGAGAGCTCAAATTGTACTCTACTCTCCACTCTTCACCTCACTACTCTCCACCTCAAATTCTACTCTCTACTCTCCACCTCGCTTACTTTCTCGATGAGTTTCAGGTGACTAAAAGATAATAGCCCCTCCTCTAATGCCACCTCACCTTGAGGCTTGAAAATGGGGGGCCCCATCAAAGACCCATTTTCAATTTTTGCTCTCCTTTATCATTGGGACATTAGAGTTAACCAAAAAAGAGTGTCTCAAAGTGGAAACTCACCTCATACTCACCTCATACTCACTTTAAACTCAATTTCAGTTCAAACAAACTGCAAAACTTGTCTATGGTGGGTTGAAGAATAATCTAAAGCAAGGCCTTGCACTACCCGTGGGAGTGGAACTTATGACCTCCCAAATGCTAAAAGAAGGTTCTTACAAGTTTCCTCAAGCTCATGATTGGAGCTATTCATGAAGGGACCAAGGAACTATGCATGCACAATCCGTGTCAAATATTGAATTGCCCCTAAGAGCCAATTCTAGAACTGACCTCACTAGAAGTGCATTGATCTAAATTCCAACTTCTCATTTGAACTGAAACCCATTAAAGGTATGAATTCATTCCAAATAAAACCAAAATACAACATATTCTACTAGGGTGTAGGCCTAATATGAGTATCCCCTCCAAAAATAGTGTGATTTTTGAGAAATATATTTTTTGGTAAGAAAAAATATTGAAAAATTACAAAAATTAGAGGGTGTTATAGATACCATAGCTGCAACTATATACATGATATTAAAGGTGGAATTTCTAACACACATAAAATGAGTTAAACATAAGTCACACTATGTGAGACGCGTAAAAGTGATACCCATATCAGGCCATTCTTCACTAGTCACAAAAGCACGTAGGGTGTTAACACTATTACCTTTGCAAAGTATGTTTGGATTCAAGGCTTTTTAGACAGGCTTTGATGTTGGGCCCTTATTGAAAATCCTCCAGTAAGGTGGTTACCCCATTCCCAACTAAATAAGAAATACGGATATGAGGCGCTGAAATTATTTAGTGTTATTATTTTTCAGAGATAGGCAAGAAGAATTAGATTCCAACGCAAGTTGAAACATAATTTTTGGATGAAGAATGAATTAGTTACATATTTTCAAAGTTGAAGTATGACGCATCCCATTCACGTCATGTAGGTACACCTCTTTCTGTCTAAAGAAGATTTTATTGCACACACTAAAGATGCTTGAACCAACAACAACAAACCCATAACCACACTTACACATACTAGAACCAACAAGAGAGAACCTATTACCAACTGTAACTCATGCTACAACCAACACCGTTGGAGCATTGATTGTGGATAATGGCCCTAGCTGTTGGTAAAAGGAGCCAGTTGGGAATGGGGTAACCACCTTAGCTTGATCATCTTCTGCACTCACCAACTGAAGTAAATGATGCAAACTGATGCATCAATTAACTATGCATCAATTAACTATGCATCTATCAACACTTCTTTTGTTCCACAGTTTGAAAGCTAAAGTTTGAAGGACTTTGCGGATAACTCTAGAGTCTCTAAAACCTTGGATTCTTCGTATAGTTCTAAGCTTCCAGGCATGCTCCTAGTAATTTAAAGTAAGATTTTATGGTTAGAGTTGAAAAATGATAATTTCTAAGGTTTATTTTGAGCCATGCCTGCACTGCTCATGCTCTCCCAAAAAAACCCCTTTTGCTCCATAACTTCCACTTAAAAAGAGAGAATAAAAAATGAGATTCCCATTTTTGTATTGATATACCAAATTCACATAATTTATTTCAAAAAATAAAAATAAAAATTTACACCGTGGGAACCTACTCGAACATTGAAATGTCCTAGTTAGGACACTTGGTCCTTTAAAGGTTAATTCTTCTATTTTGATGTTTGAGGAAGCTCATTATGGGACAGAGGAGTACTCGTATACTCTCTCTATCCTAAAAGAAGCTTCTTGTAAGGTAGAGGCACCCAATTCCGACAAAATACCCAAAGCCAATAATTTCTACACGTGGCTTTCATTTTAGAATGAACATCTAGGTAGACCATAGATGGTTTATTGTTTTGGTCAACAAACAATAAAAGCTCTATGACAGACTTAGATTTGTGTTCTAAAATGAAAGCCATGTGTAGAAATTATCAACTTTGGGTACTATGTCGGAATTGGGTGCCTCTACCTTACCCCTTTTCATTTCGTCACATGATGGTCTTCTTGTTTGCTTGAAGTAACCACTACTAGAGAGTGCGTAAAAACCAAGACAAAACCAACACATATCTGTTGAAATCAACAGAGAATGGGTTTAACATAGCAAACATTTAGTCATCTGCACAGAACCAACAAGTTCCTGTTGATTTCTGTTGGAACCAACAAGTTCCTGTTGATTTTCCTCTTGGAACCAACAAGTTCCTGTTGATTCACTACTAGAGAGTGCGTCAAAACAAGACAGAACCAAGACAGATTTTGTCGAAAAAAAAAATTCAAAAAAATTTGAATTTTTTTCTAAATACAGAAAAATCCCTGCATATAATACTGCAAAAAGAAATATTGAAAAAAAAGTTTTTTTTACATCGTTAAAAATATTTAAAGACTGCTGGGAAAAAAAAAACAGCTCCAGCCTTCGAGATTTTGTCGAAAAAAAAAAAATTCAGAAAAACTTGAAATTTTTTCTAGATACAGAAAAATCCCTGCATATAATACTGCAAAAAAAAAATTGAAAAAAGTATTTTTTACATCGTTAAAAATATTCAAAGACTGTTGGGAAAAAAAAACAGCTCTAGCCTTCAAGATTTTGTCCAAAAAAAAACAAAATTCAAAAAAATCTGAAATTTTTTGTACATACAGAAAAATCCCTGTATGAAATAGTGCAAAAAAAAAATTGAAAAAAAAAGCTTTATGTACATGGCAAACAAATCGGCAATGGTTAAGTTCTCTTATAATTAACAAGATAATTCTCATACTTGCATGAGCGTGTGTATGTGGTGTGGTGGTTTAGTAAGTGGTTGGGGTTTAGAAGGTCTTGTGTTCAAATCCGGCCGTTGGCAATTGGTCTTCGGTTAGCCATGGTGGGCCCTACGGTGGTGGGTTGGGGTTCTCAGCCGTGGCAGTCAAATTTTTTTCCGGGCAGCCCAAAATTTCCGGGTAGCTACTTTTCCTCGGCCAGGCCAGAAAAATTGAATGCTAGATTAGAAACTTTCTTTATCTGTATACTTGGACATTGAAGCAACACCGAACCAAGACATTTCTGTTGATTGTGATCCGGAATCAACTGTTCCTAACCCGCACACGAACCAGCAGAATTTCTGTTGATTTTCTCTTACACCGGAACTCCATTTCTCTAGTAGTGAACATACTCGACTTTTTGTGTGCTCAATAAGCTTCCTGCTGTTTAAAAAACATACTCAGCTTGACAATTGTCTTTTCGGTAGCAACTTTAAACTTGGCCACAGAAATAGAGTTAAGTTTAGCGGAGATAATTTTTTTTTTTTTTTTTTTTTTTGACACAAATAAAGGGAGATCCTTTACTGCAGAAAGAAAAAAGAGAGATACAAATACAAGTCAACCCCGCGAGGTCCGGCGAGGCCGGGGACACCTAGACCTAGCAATTGATACTAAATCTAGGGTAAGAGGGCGGAGATAATTTTTCAATTTTTGGGGTATAGGAAGCTTTTTTTTGGTACAAATGAGTGCCATGATTCTTATCTTAGTATAAGGATGATTCTCATACTAAGGATGATTCTCATACATGGTATTTTTGTTTTTACTTTTATTTGACTAGGTGATTTTATAAGAGAGAAATGAGGAAGTTTAGAGACAGAAGATTCAAAGAAGAAAACAACACATGCTTAAGGAAACAAAAGAAAAAGGAAAGTGGTATAAAATTTCTTGTTTGTAGTTTATACAATTTTCTTTCCCACATTTCTCTCTAAAGCAATCATCATGTGAGATTAAATTATACAAGGTGAGATAAAATTTTGGAATCAAATTGATATCAAGTTGTACAAAAAGATAGGTCTCTTTATGACACAATGGGTAATTTTATACAAGAAGGGGATTTTGTAGGATCAAGATAGTTATGTATTATTGACATATGCTTAATGTATTTTCACTAATAAAGCATGATTATGCAATCAATAGCCTTGTATCCTACCAGATTCTACAAACGTTGTTGTTCTTGAAACCGTCTTTATAAAATGGACACATTGATAAGTTCAAATGGTTCATTTAAACAAATTCATAGATGTATGGAATTGAAAGTAAGTAAAAAGGTTTGTTACCTTAGTAGCATAGTAGGGTCGTCACCTTGCAAACGAATATTCAACATTTTTTGAAAAATAAGGATTGTTCCTCAAAAAAATGAATTTCTTGATTTTTGTTTTGGAACAAAAATGATTAAAAATGACCCATAATGGTTCAAAATAGCTTAGAAACAACAAAGTATAGCTAAGAATAATTTATTTCTATTTTTGTTCTTTTGTCTTCATAGTTTCCAATTTTTAATGTGTTTTTTGGCGACCCTACTATTGTACTACGGTAATAAATTTGTTTTGAGTGAAAAACACTAGTTCACTCTTGAACCCTTTTTAGTTGGAAAACCATCCTTGTGAGAAGAAATCATGTGTAGGATTGTATGGATTGATAAAAACTATAGAGAAAATAGTAGAGAGAAGAGTAGAACAACGAAACCACTAGGGAAGAGAAACAAGGACTTGTAAGAGCCAAAAGTAATCTTTGAGTAGAATAAATAGATTTGTATGTAAAAACAATTCCCTTCCAAGACAATCTATAAGAGCATTTGCACTCACTCTGAGAATCTGAATTCCCACTCATGTGCAAAAAAGGAAAAAAGGGAGATGCTCCAACTAAAGCAATTAAAGCTACCACTCTAAACACGCAATTCGCTATTTATACACTTGGTCAAGTGCGTTCATTTCATGAGCAAATCTTGCTTAAAATTTTTTGTGTAAAAATTTCTCTAAAAAACAACCATTTTTATCGTTCTACAATTACTTTCATTGTAAACAAACAATTATTTAATTTAATTTTTATTCTTATCTTTATCTTTTATCTTTATCTTTTATTATTATTATTTTTTAATCTTTTCTTTATCTTGTTTCATTTATCTTATTTCTTTCTTGTCTTCAATTTATTTTCCTTCTTGTCTTCCTTCTTGTCTTCTTCTTTTTCTTCTATTTTTTTTCTCCTCTCCTCCTCTCCCTCTCTCCCTCTCTCCCTCTTATTCTCGCTGAACCCTAAATTTTTATTTTTTTAAATTTCTATATTCAAGGTTCATGAGCCCCAAACAAAAAAGAAGACGAACTCCAAAAAAAAAAAAAAAAAAAAAAAAAAAAGGTTTTTTTTTCTTTTTTTTTTTCTTTTTTTGTCTTTGGTGCGAGTGAAGGATTTGCGGCTGCCACAAGAGGAATGAAAAAAAATAGAAGAAAAAGAAGAAGACAAGAAGGAAGACAAGAAGGAAAATAAATTGAAGACAAGAAAGAAATAAGATAAATGAAACAACATAAAGAAAAGATAAAATAAAAAATAAAATAAAAGATAAAGATAAAAGATAAAGATAAGAATAAAAATTAAATTAAATAATTGTTTGTTTACAATGAAAGTAATTGTAGAACGACAAAAATGGTTGTTTTTTAGAGAAATTTTTACACAAAAAATTTTAAGCAAGATTTGCTCATGAAATGAACGCACTTGACCAAGTGCATAAATAGCGAATTGCGTGTTACTTGTGCGAGGGGCGTGCGAGGATGGGGAAGTGTGAGTAGGGCTCTTCAAATATAGATGAATAATTTCAGCGAGTTAGTTCTAACATGCATGGGTGGGAATGGTCTCAAGAGGCAATTTTGAAGGGCCATTGGCACTTTTCATCTACTTCTTAAGAGTGAGAGACTTTGGGAGGCCATGGGTGGCCATGCTCTCAAGGTTGATATGGCATACCAACCCTCCAATTCCATTGCATTTGAGCTTAACTAACAAAATGAAGCTTGCCAAGTTTAGTTTTCACTCCACTTTGAATTTTTGGAAAAATCTAAAAGTTGAGTGTTTTATTGTAGTTACAAGTTTGGTAGGTAACACTAAGGTGTAGCAAAATTTCTAAATTTAGACACACGGATGATTTTCATCAACTAAACTTTTCTTCATTGTAATTTACACCTTTGGTAGAAAAATCGGAGTTTCCTAATACAAATTGTAATTGATATGAAGTTTCTTTACAATCACTTCAAAAAACGATAGTAATTTCAAAATTTCACCAAAATTTATGAAAAATTCATGATTTGTAGTAGACATGTGGCTTCATCTACTAAAAATATAAAATTGAATTTTTTAATTATTTTCAGTCGCAAAATTGAGTGTGGCAGATAAAGCATGATTCCATGGTCATAGGCCCAACCTTTAGGGGTTAAAACCTGGCCAATTATTCCGTCTTTCAAGATGTCCAACCAGACTGATACTGAAACTGTTAGGGACTTGATATCATTAGACACGTATTGACTGACCCCTGTTAGCAACCCTGTTATGGTCCCTGTTATCTCATTCTCAGATTCCAATAAGCAAGTTGTCCGTAAAATGTCTGTGAGCACTGTCTGATAAAATGTCTGCACAGGGCACAGCCACTGGTCTTTGAATGGAAAATGTGGCTCCACTATTCCTTCAGCAATGGTCTACCGTTTCCCAATTTGAAATTGATAAAGGACTGATCTCAACACATTAGGCTCCTGAGTAACTATGTACTTTGCTCAAAGTTGAAGTCACTCCAGAGCTCTGTTAGTAGTGATCTCCCACTGAAACTAAGCACACTCAGTCCTACATGAATATTGCTCAAATTGCTTAGACTCCACCTACACTCAAACTATGAGTTAGCACACGTGCACTCAATCCCATTAGTAAACTTAGAAAGGGTCATCTTCATCTCAAAATGACATCAAAATGACATATGTCACAGTGATGTAGGGGTTAGTGTCATTTTCATGTCAAAATGATGCAAACTTGATATGCCCCAAGTCAAAAATTAATGATGTAAACTTAACATGAAAATGATACATGTTAACCTTACATTACAAATATTGAAGTTGCGTGGACCCAAAATGCCTACTCGCGCGTAGCCGTATATTACAAGCTTCTAGTTTCAGAGACAAAATCAATGCAAGCACTTGCACTAGTAGATTGAAGCTTGTCACAGTCCTTGAGCATAATTACACTAGCTATTTGGCAAGGACTCCTCTTCGTCCATCCTTGAGCAAGTCTCGGTGACAGAACCTAAGTTTTTTGAACAAAACTGTGCAGTGGCTGCAATAGTGTTGAGAAATCACTTCAGTCTTTTATTACTGAGTGTTTACTAATTAGCATAGATCTCCACCACTGACTGTCGGAGAACATATAATTTCGCTTGATGGCCATGGAAGCATGCCGATCAGAGATTGTGGAGACGATGACCAAATGGACAGTGTTTTCCGGGGTTTTAAGCACTGTCTGTCCTTGCTTACCTTCTTTGGGCACTGGCAGATCTGTGGGTTCTGCAGAGGACGGAAAGGCCAAGTTCAGTGGCTCATATTAGGTAATATACAGTACATGTATAAATTGCTTGATTTTGGTTTTTGTATGTTTTTTCTTCTCTTCAGACATCTTTGTGATGTGATGGCTAAGTAACAAACACTCCCTCTGTCCCATAATAGAATGATGACGCTTTTTAAAAAAATCAGAAAATTAAGCAAACTAGAATGATTTCATCAAATCTCTAAATACAATAAGTTTCTGTTTCGGAATAGTTGTCTTTCCAAGCAGTATCACACTGCACATGGTCTGTGTGGCATGTGGCAGCATGGTGATGTTTGTTGCAATGTGTTTTCTAACGCAACGAAGCATTAATTTTAGCTGGCTCATATGTTGTTTGTGATTCATACATGAGCAAACTAAGATAAGCTTCATAGACAGAGAACATTTCCTGTGCACTTGTTAAAATTTGTAAACCAACAATCTCAAATTGAATAGATGATTTGCATCAAGTAATTTGGGACAATTTTGTTTCTCAAAAGCATCACCTATTATGGGACGGAGGGAGTACATGTATATTGCGTTGGGACATTGAAATCGTGCTTAAATTGTTTAGTTTCTGTTCTCGTTCAGAAATAAGCTTTGATCATATCATTTCATTGTTGTTTGAACGGATCAAATTGTAGACAGTGTTTCAATCAGAATTGTACGCTGATAAACAGTCGGTACATTTTCAGGGTCGACGGTGGAAGTTCTACGAAATTTCGACCACTTCAACGACTGGACGATGTTCGATTACCTCAGAGATGGACTCACTTTTGGCTGCAAACTGGCAAATACTTATAAACTATACCTTCACGGCTGACCCTGCAAATGTAGAACATATCCTCAAGACCAACTTTGCTAATTACCCCAAGGTGCGGCCTTCAGTTAGTATCACAAGGAGATCCTCTAAAATTCCCTCATACACATATGGGAGAATCAAGCAAATTCCCTTGTAGGAATAGTCATGTAAACGGGATTCAAATTTTCCCTGTTACATGTGTATATGGGAATTTAATTCCCTAGTACTAGTAAGGGAATGTTACATCACATAGGGAATTTGACTTTGATTGGGGAATTTTCCAATTTATCTCAATTATCATGATTTCCTCAAAAAGAAATAACTCAAATTCTTTGAAATTTTTTTAGATATAGAGAAAAGCCATCATGATGTAGTGCAAAAAAAATTTGGATCATGTTTTTCTTTTCATCGCAAAATATATATAAAGTCCAATGGAAAAAAAAAATTCAAAAAATTTCAAAAAAATCTGAATTTTTTACTAGGTACAGAAAATTCCCTGCATGAAATAGTGCAAAAAAAATTTCGAAAAAAAGTTCTTTTTTACGACGTTAGAAATGCCCAAAGCCTGCCTGGGGGGGAAAATACAGCTCCAGTAGACCAGCAGCCCAACCCCAGGCAAGATTTCGGTCAAAAAAAAAATTCAAAAAAAATTGAATTTTTTTCTAAGTACAAAGAAATCCCTGCATGAAGTAGTGCAAATTTTTTTTTGAAAAAAAAAGCTTTTTTTTCATGGAAAAAAATTGCCAATGGTTAAGTTATTTTATAATAGTAAAGAAAATCCACACATAACACGCAATTCGCTATTTACGCACTTGGCCATATAATCATGCACTTGGCCCTTGGGCGCACTAAAAATTCAAATCCCAAAAAATTGCAAAAAAAATTAGGCAAATTGTTTTTCCCAGCAATTCCCTTCTAATAAGGATAAATTGCAAATTCATGGAGATTTTCGACGGAGGATTTCCTTTAAAGAATTTGTATTTGCATTTTCTATATGTCAAATTTTTGTCCTATATGCAACAAAATTATCCTGTGATATTCATTCTGCACATACTATGCGATAGGTACGAAAGTAGGAATTCTGAATCCCTTATTTGTGCACGCATCTTACATAATCATACAAGCACATTGTATGCATTTAAATATGGGCTACAAACATATACATAACATTTAATTATTCTTTGTATTATATAAAAATCGTGTACTCGTTCACGTTTTATAATAATAGTACACACTTTTCCCTTCGAGACCTCGACATCTAATACAGAAAACCATATACTGTATAACATATACAATTCTATTCTAGTAAGCATCTAGCTCGTTCTGCATCATTTCGTCATCCATACCTTCCACCTGTAATGCAATATATTCAAGTATGTGTGGCTTTGCTTCATTGGGAATAGTTACTTGGTTCTCAGTTCGAACTCCTTGTATAGAAATGAACTTCACCTTCAAATGTCCACTTCTCGTTCTTGCTGGTACATCTCTCCATGAAAATATAGCAGCTTCTTTGTCCACCCAACCATGTCTCTCATCAGATGGCTCCCAAGATGCTTCCATGCAGTTCCTGTATCGTTGTGGCTCAGAACCTGCTTCATCCGTCACACCTCGCCTCATAATAGGCCAATACCATATCACCTTCACTTTCATTGCCCATTTGCCTTGTCCAAATTCCACCACCTTCCCCACATAGAATGGTACTCCAGCCCTTACTACTTTCCGCTCTACTGTTAAAGCCACGAACTGTCCAATCTCCAAGTCCCTCGCTGAATTGAAAACTGGAAACGGATCATCTGTTGCCTCCAAGGTAGCTGTAGATGATGTTGGACCCACGACTTCCGTCCCTGTTCTTCTAGGCGTTCTCGTTACCGCTGCAGTAGATGGTCTGCCCTTTCGAGGTCCAAAATACCCTCGAGGCTCTGGGTTCGGCATTGTTGCCATGATCGAGTCCACAACCGCATTCGTATTACTTGTCGTATTGGAGTCAACGTCATCTGTTGTTGTTTCTACCGTGGCATCGTCTCCTGTTGCGTTCACATGTGCTTCGTCAGGCCAGAACGGTAGCTTTGCATTCTCACTTCTATCTTGCAGAGGAAAATTCTTCAAATACTTGATCAGCCACCGCGCTTCCTCTATTGCCTGTAAGTTCTCCTCCACGTGTTGTATTCTTTCCACACACTTCTCCTTGTATGCAATGAATTCCCCCAAGGCTTTCAACTCCCTCTCGTCTGCACCAAACAAATCTGCAAGATTTGGCTTCTCCTCTCTTGTAGATAGAGACCGCAGACACAAGTGTCCCTCCGTAGGACCCCATACATCCTTGCTGTAATGCTTGAACTGCACTCGGGGCGCACCATTCTCCGTGTAAAATCTCATTTGATGCGGAAATGTTATGCCCGTCAGTGTATCACCTCCCGTCAGCAAATGCGGCGTAATGAATGCCTTCCAATCCCTCACGTTCTCCAAATGCCGAGCGCTTACAAATGACTCTGTATACGACGTTCCTTTCTCCACCAACTGCAATAGTTGCTTCAGAGAATCGATGTTTGATCTCTTCAACGTATGAGATATAATGCTGAACCGCTGATCGATGTCCTCGTGAGTGTGTCCTACTATAAGAAAACATAGCTGTACTTCTTGGAAGTAGCCCATTCCAACAAGAGCAGCACAGAGGGCAAACATGTAAATGTTCTTGTTCTCTCGGGTTGTGTTGTCTACTTGGATTCGCAACGTAGGAGGCAACGCACCCTTCCTTCGTCTCACGTCATCTATCACATGCATCACTGTTGTAATGACTTGGTTGCTATCATGCTTGTGGTGCGAGTCTATCCACACGTCTGCGTACAATCCAATTCCATGTACGAGGACTCCACACAAGTGAGTCTTCACAAACCGCGACTCAATGTTCTTCACCGTTTGCCTCATCTTTGGAATCATGGTGGTGTTCTGGTCCATGCCGTCGACTATTAGGCACATATAGAGGTCAGGGTTTATTATAGCTGACCTTTTGAATAACCAGTAATCACGGCGTTCCTCCATTTGGTGGCGGATGTGGATGAGAAACAAATTCTTAATCTGCACCTTCGCCACCGTGTTGTTCGTTGCTTCCATCCCACACTTATACTCCCAACAATAGAAGCACTTCGAAAACCTTGAAAACGGTGGAATTTGCACGTGCGGGAACTCCACCCTCCATAGCTTTCGGAACGAATTTATCGACAACGGTTCCCCATCATGTATCCGCTTCACCTCATCGTTCACATAATTGAACACGTCCACTTTTGTCGTGTTCATTGGCAGCAGCACTAGTGCCAATACCGAGTTATCACTCTTCCGTCGTACTTGACGATGCGGTTGTGTGCACCCCGCTTCATCTACAAATGTAGAAAAACATTCACGGGCCGCAGATAATTTTGCCCCTTCTCTAATTTTGCAAACGTTTCCATGGACAGCTGCGATCCTCCCATACACTTGTTGAGATTGTTTCAATTCCTTGAAACGTCTCTGCGAGTAACCCAATGCTGCAGCGTAACACCCATTACAGACCGGCAAGCCATCCAACTTCGTATCATATTTGTTTCGCCTCTGTCCCTCAGTAATTGTGTAAAAAGCGTTTAGCATCTGCAAAATCCAAGTCGCTCTCACTTCATACTTCTGCGCCCACGCCATGTACCGTTGTTCCAAAATGTACTTCTCATTCACATCCCTCAAACAATTACGTTTGCACCCCCCTCTTTGCTTTGTAGATCTAACGCTTGCCAATGTCACTTTCTCCATTCGTGGCTCGCCCTTCTCACGTGGTTTAGGAACTCTGCTCTTTCGATTCACCATAGAGTACATCCTGCTCGGTCCCTCTGGAGCTAAACCTTCTACATGTGGAAGATTCCCTAGGCTAGATTGTGATCCTTGCGTCATTGGAGATGACCCCTCTCGAATGTCCGACTGAATTGGCGTGGCAGAATACATATCCGTACGATTGGATTCTCCATCATCCTCATGGAAATCATACTGGGCCATTGCCGCTGTAGAGAACGAGAAATTTTGTCCCCTACCAGATGAAGGTGGAGGCTGTTCATTGCTTTGGACAACCCGCAACAGTGACCTCTGCCAACGTATGACTACGTCCAAACATTGTCCAAGATGTTCCCCGACTACCTCTCCAGTCCAGAACATTTCGTCTACAACACGTGAGACACGTATAGCAACTTCACATGGAAACAATTTCACCTGATTCAGTTCCATCCCACGTTTAAAAGTACTATCAACCACTCCGAATCCCACAACGCTTCCTCTAGTCGATAGTAGTTGTACCGTCTCATTCCTCTGTTGTGTCTCCATCTGAGTACAATGTGTTCGTACCTCTTGGAACAAATTCATGCGAACGGGACGCCCAGTGGGTCGCTCTCCTACACTAGGTCCCGGTCTGTCCACACCTCCTACAACGTTTTGTAAAGCAACAGGGCTTCTAAAGGCACTCGAATCCATCGTCATCCGTATCTCTGTTCACCACATTTACAATCCGTACTCAATATAACAAACATTTATTATAGCTTATCGATAACGCTGCTATTAACTACGATCTATACATAAAGTACAATTGTTTTGTTATGTTTTGTTATGTATTGTTTGTTTGAAACGGTGAGAACTCTTAATCCGAGTGTCCCCGGGCTTGACCCTAGGCCCCGTGCGGTCTTAGCGATGTCCCTCGGGGCCCAAATGCTAATTCAGTCCACTTGAGGGCCCCAAACAGGGCCCCCAAGTGTTCTAGGAGCCCCCGTGGGGCCCCCGGGGTTGACCCATACCGACATGCGCTCCTAGCGGTGCCCCTTGGGGCCCAAATGGCAATTCAGCCCACTAGGGAGCCCCAAACGGGGCCCCCAAGTGTTCTAGGAGCTCCCGTGGGGCCCCCGGGGTTGTCACCTAGCGCCATGCGGACCTCGTGGTGCCCCTCGGGACCGAAATGCAAATTCAGCCCACTTGGGGGCCCCAAACGGGGCCCCGAAGTGTTCTAGGAGACCCTCTGGGGCCCCCGGGGTTGACACCTAGCGCCATGCGATCCTAGCGGTGCCCCTCGGGGCCCAAATGCAAAATCAGCCCACAACTTCTACTTAAAAATTTGTTAATATGTTGCTTACAATCAATTTTATAAGGAATTTATAATTCTCACTTTTAAAGTTTAGAATAAAATATTTGAGATAGCATTGGTTAACCTCACCATACGAATAGAATATTCAATTCAAAATCTAAAACTATCATTCATACATCAATCGTAAAATATTATTCCATATAGTACTTTATGATGACTTTCCTCAAATTGTCAAATCTGGAGACACCTTTGTACGTTTAGGAGTTTAAAATGAGCCCACTAGGGGGCCCCAAATAGAAACCCAACTGTTCCTAGGGCTCGTATGGGGCCCCCGTCGAAGTACACTTGTAATTTGCCATAGTACAAGCCGCTATTGATGACAACATTAATTAAATGTTAACTCCTAAATTTCCTTGTGTTTTTGGGAGCTTTAAACCTCAAAACTGCGATTTTCTACCTCTATGTACTCTCGGGGATGTGAACCAAGTTTATTTACTTCTTTTAGTATTCCAACCGTAAGATCTTTTACCTAAGCCTATTCATAGCTACTGTTTCAAAAATTGACCGTTGGATGTTTATCATTTGCAAGATCATAACATCCAAAGTTTGTGCAAAAGTTTTTCGGGGCATTGCTTGGGAGGCATTGTCTCCATAGTGCAAAGGGGGACTTGAAGATTGTTACTCCAAACATTTTGCTCAAATTTTTTTCCATGTAGATAACTAAGTTGGGTACGCTCATGCAAAATTTTAGAGACTCATTACGCGTTTCAAACCTTCATCCAAATTAATTTCCGGAAGTAGGTATAAGAGTGGCAATTTGGTGAAACATGCATCACATTAATTGTATTTGATTTTTGGAAAAAATGAACGGTGATTAGGTACCTCTATGATTTTATAAATTTTAGGCGAAATTATTTTTTAAAAATTTCAAAATCTCAAATTCTGACAAATTTCGAAAGAAATGGATGTGAAATTACAAAAAACCTTGGAGGTTGCTGTTCTTTATTTTGGAGGCTGCCCTTGTCAAGCCAAGAAAATAATCAACATGGGTCACTTCAAATTCTGAGCCTAAATGTGGTGAAGAGCATGTCTCAAAAAAAAAATTGAAAAAATGATTATAATAAAAAGTTTTTTTTGCCCCAGTTGGGCTTGAAACCAAAAATTTCAATAAAAAAAATATAAAACCCGAATTTGACTTTGTAATTTTTACCACACACACCTTGTATGTATGACCACGCCCACGCTAAATTATAGTCTAAAATTCTTAATTAAGACCTTCCATCTAAGCTGCCCGAAACAGCAAAAAGCCATTTTGGCTTTTAAGGGCCTTTAGGGGTTAATGCAATGGTTTAGGTATAAAGTCTTACCGAGAAGTCTTGGATTCGTTGTAGAAAGCTCCTACACCCCGCTGATCAGTACTCCACTAGTGCTGAATAAATCCTCCCATATATATACCTTTCACAAATCAAAAGGAAATGGAATAGACTGTTAATTCAATAACAACGATGATTTATTCTGCAGATTTTATGAGATAATAGCTTCACGCAAGTTTGAAGCGATGAGAAATAGGATGATTTCTGAAATTATTATGCCTCATTTCATGTTCTAGTTATTCATAAAAACTTCTAAGATCTTAGTTGAAAATGAATCAAAACTGCACTTAAAGAAGGCACCTCATACAATTATGCAATCAACAGATCTCCACAAATTACTACACTTAGAAATATACATTTCAACCTATCACAACATATTTCATCAATATCCTATTTGTAATGTAACTAAATAGATGCTTGAAATTTATTTTAAAGATTATCATTAAAAAAAAACAAAAATGAACAAAAGAACAAACAGAAAGAAAGAAACAAAGAATGCAAAGAAAAAAACAAAACAATTAAACCAAAAATGGGAAAACAAAAAACAAAAAACAAAAAAACACCAAAAACAAAATAAAGCCAAAAAAAAAAAAAAAAAAAAAAAAAAAAAAAAAAAAAAAAAAAAAAAAAGAACTAAAAGAAAGAAAGAAACAAAGAATAAAAAGAAAAACACAGAAAAACAAAAACACAAAAATTCAGAAAAAATAAAACCAAAGAAACCAAAAAACATAAAAACCTAAAAACCAAGAAACATCAAAAACAAAAGAAAACCAAAAAACAAAAAACCACAAAAACAAAACAAAACAAAAAAAAAAAAAACCAGGAAAACCAAAACCCAAAAAACAAAAAAACAGTAATAAAGAACAAAACACGAAAAAAAAAAAACACCCCAAAACAGGGAAAAGGGAAAAAAAAAAAAAAAAAAAAAAAACAAACCAAGAAAAGGAAAAAGGAAAAAAGGAAAAAGGAAGGTAAAAACGAAAAGGGAAGAAAGAAAAAGGAAGAAAAAAAAGAAGAAAAAGGAAGAAAGAAAAAGAAAGAAAAAAAAGAAGAAAAAAAAACAGAAGAAAAAAAAGAAGAAAAAAAAAAAAAAAAAAGAAGAAAAAAAAGAAGAAAAAAAAGGAGAAAAAAAAAAAAAAAAAAACAAACCAAAAATCCTGGCCGGCCCCGCCAGCTGGGCCGACCAGCTGGCTAGCCGGCCGCCGCCGGCTGGCTAGCTGGCCCCCGCCGGCTGGCTCGCCGACCAACTGGCTGGCCGCCGGGTTTGCCCAGCCAGCTGACCAGTTGGCCCGCTCCAAGGGCGGCCAGCCCATTGTTTTTTTTTTTTTTTTGGCACAAACAAAGAAGGCCAGACCATTGGGCTGGCCTCGCTTGGAGACATACACAAATAGAAGAGGGTGCGCGGCCGCGCACCCTCTTTGCCCATTTTTTGGCTTAGGCAAGTTTCTCTCTCCAGCCCTTCGGGCCTCCGGCCCTCTTCCACTTTCTTCTTTCTCTATAACATCAGATTGCGTTCAATTTTTTGCAAAAAACTTAAAAAAAACCCACTATTTCACTTAAGCTCTCTAACACATACGATGGTCAGCTCTCCATCGTTGTAATGAGAAGAATGAAGGGTTCTTGTGATATATATGAAGAACAACTCACGAAACCACTTCATTTAAAAAATTCACTCTTTCTCAACTAAATTTTTTTTCATGTTCGTTTCGATTCGTGACAGGAATTTGGAAGGGAGCATTAATTCGTTCGTGGGGGAGTTCCATCTGCAGAGTCTAAGAGCTTCAACCACGAATTCAAGACTTTGAGGTAAACGTTTCTCACTAAACCATTATTTTATTGACCAGTTCATTCGCTAAATAGGCATCTAGGCCCGAGGGGCACCGCTAGGATGGCATGGTGCTAGGGGTCAACCCTGGGGGCCCCACGGGAGCTCCTAGAACACATCAGGGCGCCCTTAGGGGCCCCCAAGTGGGCTGATTTTGCATTAAGTGCCCACGGGGCAAGGTTAGGACCACATGGGCCTAGGGGTCGATCCCGGGGGTCCCACGGGGACACCTAGAACACTTGGGGGCGCCGTTTAGGGCCCCCGCGTGGGCTGATTTTGCATTTGGTGCCCACCGGGCACGGTTAGGACCACATGGGCCTAGGGGTCGACCCTGAGGGTCCCACGGGGACTCTTAGAACACTTCGGGGCGCCGTTTGGGGCCCACGCATGCACTGGCTTTGCATTTGGTGCCCACGGGGCACGGTTAGGACCACATAGGCCTAGGGGTCGACCCCGGGGGCCCCACGGGGACTCCTAGAACACTTGGGGGCGCCGTTTGGGGCTCCCGAATGGGCTGATTTTGCATTTGGTGCCCACAAGGCACGGTTAGGACCACATCGGCCTAGGGGTCGACCCGGGGGGCTACACGGGGACTCCTAGAACACTTGGGGGCGCCGTCTGGGGCCCCGGCGTGGGCTGATTTTGCATTTGGTGCCCACGGGGCACGGTTAGGACCACATGGGCCTAGCGGTCGACCCGGGAGGCCCCATGAAGACTCCCAGAACACAGGGGGGCGACGTTTAGGGCCCCCGCGTGGGCTGATTTTGCATTTGGTGCCCACGGGGCACGGTTAGGACCACACGCGCCTAGAGGTCGACCCCGGGGGCCCCACAGGGACTCTTAGAACACTTTAGGGCGTCGTTTGGGGCCCTCGCATGAACAGAATTTGCATTTGGTGCCCACGGGGCACGGTTAGGACCACATGGGCCTAGGGGTCGCCCCGGGGGGCCCCACGGGGACTCCTAGAACACTTAGGGGCGCCGTTTGGGGCCCCCGCGTGGGCTGATTTTGCATTTGGTGCCCACGGGGCACGGTTAGGACCTCATGGGCCTAGGGGTCGACTCTGGAGGTCCCACGGGACTCCTAGAACACTTGGGGGTGCCGTTTGGGGCCCCGGCGTGGGCTGATTCTGCATGTGGTGCCCACGGGGCAGGGTTAGGACCACATGGGCCTAGGGGTCGACCCCGAGGGCCCCACGGGGACTCTTAGAACACTTGGGGGCGCCGTTTGGGGCCCCGGCGTGGGCTGATTTTGCATTTGGTGCCCACGGGGCACGGTTAGGACCACATGGGCCTAGGGGTCAACCCCGAGGGCCCCACGGGGACTCTTAGAACACTTGGAGGCGCCGTTTGGGGCCCCCGAATGGGCTGATTTTGCATTTGGTGCCCACGGGGCACGGTTAGGACCACACGAGCCCAGGGGTGGACCCGGGGGGGGCCCACGGGACTCCTAGAACACTGGGGGGCGCCGTTTGGGGCTCCCGAATGGGCTGATTTTGCATTTGGTGCCCATGGGGCACGGTTAGGACCACACGGGCCTAGGGGTCGTCCCGGGGGGCACCACGCGGACTCCTAGAACACTTGGGGGCGCCGTTTGGGGCCCCCGCGTGGGCTGATTTTGCATTTGGTGCCCACGGGGCACGGTTAGGACCACATGGGCTTAGGGGTCAACCCAGGGGGCCCCACAGGGACTCCTAGATCAGTTGGGGGCGCCGTTTGGGGCCCTCCTGGGCTGATTTTCTATTTGGTGCCCACCGGGCACGGTTAGGACCACATGGGCCTAGGGGTCGACCGGGAGGCCCCACGGGGACTCTAAGAACACTTGGGGCGCCGTTTGGGGCCCCGGCGTGGGCTGATTTTGCATTTGGTGCCCACGGGGCACGGTTAGGACGACATGGGCCTAGGGGTCAACCCCGAGGGCCCCACGGGGACTCTTAGAACACTTGGGGGTGCCGTTTGGGGCCCCCGAATGGACTCACTTTGCATTTGGTGCCCACGAGGCACGGTTAGGACCACATTGGCCTAGCAGTCGACCCGGGGGCCCCACGCGACTCCTAGAACACTTCGGGGTGCCGTTTGGGGCCCCCGCGTGGGCTGATTTTGCATTTGGTGCCCACGGGGCACAGTTAGGATGACATGGGCCTAGGGGTTGACCCCGAGGGTCCCACGGGGACTCTTAGAACACTTGGGCGCTCCATCTGGGACCCCTAAGAGGGCTGATTTTGGATTTGGTGCCCACCGGGCAAGGTTTAGGACCACATGGGCCTAAGGGTCGACCCCAAGGGCCCCACGGGACTCCTAGAACACTTGGGGGCGCCGTTTGGGGCCCCGGCGTGGGCTGATTTTGCATTTGGTGCCCACGGGGCACGGTTAGGACCACATGGGCCTAGGGGTCAACCCCGAGGGCCCCACGGGGACTCTTAGAACACTTGGAGGCGCCGTTTGGGGCCCCCGAATGGGCTGATTTTGCATTTGGTGCCCACGGGGCACGGTTAGGACCACACGAGCCCAGGGGTGGACCCGGGGGGGGCCCACGGGACTCCTAGAACACTGGGGGGCGCCGTTTGGGGCTCCGGAATGGGCTGATTTTGCATTTGGTGCCCACGGGGCACGGTTAGGACCACACGTGCCTAGAGGTCGACCCCGGGGGCCCCACAGGGACTCTTAGAACACTTTAGGGCGTCGTTTGGGGCCCTCGCATGAACAGAATTTGCATTTGGTGCCCACGGGGCACGGTTAGGACCACATGGGCCTAGGGGTCGCCCCGGGGGGCCCCACGGGGACTCCTAGAACACTTAGGGGCGCCGTTTGGGGCCCCCGCGTGGGCTGATTTTGCATTTGGTGCCCACGGGGCACGGTTAGGACCTCATGGGCCTAGGGGTCGACTCTGGAGGTCCCACGGGACTCCTAGAACACTTGGGGGTGCCGTTTGGGGCCCCGGCGTGGGCTGATTCTGCATGTGGTGCCCACGGGGCAGGGTTAGGACCACATGGGCCTAGGGGTCGACCCCGAGGGCCCCACGGGGACTCTTAGAACACTTGGGGGCGCCGTTTGGGGCCCCGGCGTGGGCTGATTTTGCATTTGGTGCCCACGGGGCACGGTTAGGACCACATGGGCCTAGGGGTCAACCCCGAGGGCCCCACGGGGACTCTTAGAACACTTGGAGGCGCCGTTTGGGGCCCCCGAATGGGCTGATTTTGCATTTGGTGCCCACGGGGCACGGTTAGTACCACACGAGCCCAGGGGTGGACCCGGGGGGGGCCCACGGGACTCCTAGAACACTGGGGGGCGCCGTTTGGGGCTCCCGAATGGGCTGATTTTGCATTTGGTGCCCATGGGGCACGGTTAGGACCACACGGGCCTAGGGGTCGTCCCGGGGGGCACCACGCGGACTCCTAGAACACTTGGGGGCGCCGTTTGGGGCCCCCGCGTGGGCTGATTTTGCATTTGGTGCCCACGGGGCACGGTTAGGACCACATGGGCTTAGGGGTCAACCCAGGGGGCCCCACAGGGACTCCTAGATCAGTTGGGGGCGCCGTTTGGGGCCCTCCTGGGCTGATTTTCTATTTGGTGCCCACCGGGCACGGTTAGGACCACATGGGCCTAGGGGTCGACCGGGAGGCCCCACGGGGACTCTAAGAACACTTGGGGCGCCGTTTGGGGCCCCGGCGTGGGCTGATTTTGCATTTGGTGCCCACGGGGCACGGTTAGGACGACATGGGCCTAGGGGTCAACCCCGAGGGCCCCACGGGGACTCTTAGAACACTTGGGGGTGCCGTTTGGGGCCCCCGAATGGACTCACTTTGCATTTGGTGCCCACGAGGCACGGTTAGGACCACATTGGCCTAGCAGTCGACCCGGGGGCCCCACGCGACTCCTAGAACACTTCGGGGTGCCGTTTGGGGCCCCCGCGTGGGCTGATTTTGCATTTGGTGCCCACGGGGCACAGTTAGGATGACATGGGCCTAGGGGTTGACCCCGAGGGTCCCACGGGGACTCTTAGAACACTTGGGCGCTCCATCTGGGACCCCTAAGAGGGCTGATTTTGGATTTGGTGCCCACCGGGCAAGGTTTAGGACCACATGGGCCTAAGGGTCGACCCCAAGGGCCCCACGGGACTCCTAGAACACTTGGGGGCGCCGTTTGGGGCCCCGGCGTGGGCTGATTTTGCATTTGGTGCCCACGGGGCACGGCTAGGACCACTTGGGCCTAGGGGTCGACCCCGGGGGTCCCACAGGGAATCTTAGAACACTTGGGGGCGCCGTTTGGGGCCCCGCGTGGGCTGATTTTGCATTTGGTGCCCACGGGGCACAGTTAGGATAACATGGGCCTAGGGGTCGACCCCGAGGGTCCCACGGGGACTCTTAGAACACTTGGGGGCTCCATTTGGGACCCCCAAGAGGGCTGATTTTGCATTTGGTGCCCACGGGGTATGGCTAGGACCACATGGGCCTAGGAGTCGACCCCGGAGGTCCCGCGGGGACTCTTAGAACTTTTGGGGGCGCCGTTTGGGGCCTCCAAGTGGGCTGATTTTGCATTTGGTGCCCACGGGGCACAGATAGGACCACATGGGCTTAGGGGTCGACCCGGGAGGCCCCACGGGGACTCCTAGAACACTTGGGGGCCCCGTCTGGGGCCCCCGCGTGGACTGATTTTGCATTTGGTGCCCACGGGGCACGGTTAGGAACACATGGGCCTAGCGGTCGACCCGGGGGGCCCCATGGGGACTCTCAGAACACGGGGGGGCGCCGTTTAGGGCCCCCGCGTGGGCTGATTTTGCATTTGGTGCCCACGGGGCACGGCTAGGACCACATAGGCCTAGGGGTCGACCCCGGGGGCCCCACAGGGACTCATAGAACACTTGGGGGCGCCGTTTGAGGCCCCCATGTGGGCTGATTTTGCATTTGGTGCCTACGGGGCACGGTTAGGACCACATGGGCCTAGGGGTCGACCCCGGTGGTCCCACGGGGACTCTTAGAACACTTGGGGGCTCTGTTTGGGGCCCCCGCGTGGGCTGATTTTGCATTTGGTGCCCACGGGGCATGGTTAGGACCACATGGGCCTAGGGGTCGACCCGGGGGGCCCCACGGGGACTCCTAGAACACTTGGGGGCGCCGTTTGGGGCCCCCGCGTGGGCTGATTTTATATTTGGTGCCCACGGGGCACGGTTAGGACCACATGGGCCTAGGGGTCGACCCCGGTGGTCCCACGGGGACTCTTAGAACACTTGGGGGCTCTGTTTGGGGCCCCCGCGTGGGCTGATTTTGCATTTGGTGCCCACGGGGCATGGTTAGGACCACATGGGCCTAGGGGTCGACCCGGGGGGCCCCACGGGGACTCCTAGAACACTTAAGGGCGCCGTTTGGGGCCCCCGCGTGGGCTGATTTTGCATTTGGTGCCCACGGGGCACGGGTAGGACATGGGCCTAGGGGTCGACCCCGGGGGCCCCACGGGGATTCCCAGAACACTTGGGAGCCCTTTTGGGGCCCTCAAGTGGACTGATTATTTATTTTCGCAATGATGGGGTTTCCTTGGGGTCATTGCCATTGTTGGGATTGAATCGTAATATGTAATCGCGAGTTTATTTTGAATATCGATGTCTGGATTGCTGATACGCTACTCTTTTATGCAGGCTTTTAGACTTATTACCATGGCGCCTAATGTGGTTTCCGAGTATAGAGAGCATGGTTGGTGGGTTACGAGCGAGGACCCTTTGATGCCCATGCCGTGGATGACTGATTTTCCGGTGATGCCGGGTAGGTTCTGGACAGCACTCGGGAGGGTGATTGGTGTGGTGCTGTGTATTACCTCGTCGCCGAATGGATTTTTTTTCATTCAGGTGGAGAGCGAGGACCCGACTCCGATGAAGTAGAGGTTGCAGAGGGAGTTGATAATGGCACCGGTCCCGTACAACCTGCTTGATCGTGTTCCCGCGATGAAGATGGTGCGTTCGTTGCAGAGGGAGTGGGAGGCCATTCCAGAGGAGTTGGGGATGGCACGTGAGGCTTCTGTTATGAAGTGTATGCCATTGGGCCCCAAGGAGATGCTTCGTGCGAGGCGCCGGTTTCTAGAGCATCAGGCGTATGACTTGTTGAGGGAGCGTGCCCCCTTGGAGGCTGCAGTGGAGCAACTTCCACCTGTTCCGGAGAGTACCGACCCCTTGTATAGGGTGCTTGCGGCTCCTGTCAATGTGGATTAGGTGCAAGTGGCAGAGCGCAGGACAGGACGGCCTACAGTAGGAGCACCGGTGGATGATTTGGTTTCGGAGCCCTATCCTGTACCGCAGGCGTCTGCACCAGAGAGGAAGAGAAGGAGGCTACAACGAGTGTCAAGGGCTGTGACACCACCATTGCAGGCAGGTGCAGAGGACGAGGCTGATGATATTGATGATGCTTCGTCAGAGGAGGAGATTGTGGAGGGTGCATGTCGAGGCATGACACGGAGGAGGAGGTTGGTGTTTCCGAAGGAGGATGAGCTTTGGGCGGGTTACATTTGGGGAGTGGATGCGATGTCCAAGTGCAGAACATCCGTGCAGTGGAGAATCCTGAGACGAACCACCGCGTGTTGACTGGAATGAGGGTGATGGACATGTATCGACGGTTGAGGGGGAAAGACAAAGAGTTGATCAGTCCGTTGACTTTGAGGCCCATCAGATACATTGTGGAGGGTACGAGTCGCACGGTGAGAGCCGGAGGAGGGAAGTGCCATTCTTGGAGGATAATGCAGTTCGGGAGTTTGAGGCTGCGTATTTGCACTATGCGGAGGCGGTGTCTGGACATGGAGTTCTTGGTTCTAGGGCAAATTGGTTGGAGAACAACATCATTTGGGAGCCAGTGGATGGGCAGCACATTGTTCAGGCTTGCATGGAGGCCAAGATCGAGTGTGATGCGGGGTTACTATCAGAGGAGGAGTACCGTGAGGTGTTTGCAGTACGGAAGGCCAAGTTTGTGGTGTACAAGGATCCGCATTTGTACATCGATGCTTCAGTGAGGATCAATGCCAAGGAGTTCGAGAGACAGTTCTACACCACGATGGTGGAGGACCTCATGAAGCTCCGGGCTATATGGATTGCGTGTGGAAGACCGGATCAGTATGAGCGAGACGACGATGAGCGGCGGGGTCGGGCGTTGATGATGGCCGCGAGTGCACTACATCTGACTACAAGCATGAAGGACAACAAGGTGGGCTTGGCGACATTGTCGAAGCAGATGGTAGACCATACCCGTCATGCATGGCACAGGGACGAAGAGTGCTATGAGGCAGTATTGCAGGTGTGTTCGGATTACGAGAGCGGGTTCTTGTGGTTCAGCAAGGAGGACGAGAAGAAATGGAGGGATTATGCGTCCAAACACAGTTTGGATGTCACCGTGGACGTGCGAGCGGGGCGGAAGAGGATGGAGAAGAACTGGCTCAGACCATTGTCGAGGATTCCAGCAGGGCAGTATCTCCTGGTGGCGAAGGACTTGGCAGCACAGCCAGTGCAGGGAGGGAGCCGGGCTACGCAGAAGTACTACTTCACCGGCAACAACAGCCCCAATCCATCGAAGGAGACTTTGGCGTGGGTGGCTGATCGGATGCAGCGGAGGGAGGCGGTACGGAATGCGTTGAGGTGGTTGATAGTGAAGGACCAAGAGCGCCCGGTACCGACGATGGAGGAGTTCTTTGTCATTCCAGTGGGACGATATGGAGGGGAACGTGGTGAGGTCTTGCAGGAGCTTGGGGAGAATATCGAGACGGATATGAAGAAAGCTTGGGCTAGTCCATTGGTCCGTGCGGTGGGAGCGTTGGAGAAATTGGATCCCCTCATACCTCCATTGATCAGACAGCACTACACGGACATAGCGACCGGTGGTCGTGGATACCGAGGGCATGCCCGAGATGTTGGAGATCTCGGAGCAGCGCGATGGGACTGGCAGTTTCGTTTACCCATCAGGAGGGGAGGCCCTGCTTTGAGAATGCTTCCGGTGCGAGGTCGAGGGGGTTTTTTCACGGAGGAGCACCTGGAGCTTGGGCAACCATGCTTAGGGATTATTGATTGCAGACGGGGATCATCACAGGGGGAGGACAAGGCTTGGGGAGATGACGATTATGCACATGTGATGGAGAGGTTGCAGAGGTGGATGACGGGTATTTACAAGTGGAACGTCATTTTTTTATTGCCACCCGGAGTGCACTTTGAGGAGCGGTTGCGCAACACCTTGCTCGTACTAGAGGAGAGCCGGTGTTTTGGAGGAGTGTGGGTGTTCGAGTCAGGTGCGATCAGCAGATATGAGCATGATTTGAGGCACGAGGGGAGAGTGGAGCGAGCAGTACAGGCTATTGAAGGTGTGGCAGTCGTGTTGGTGCATGCTAGCGGGTCCAGGGCATCTCAGAATGTTCGAAAGGGGACGGGGGAGCTTCCTACTGTGTTCATGGACTCCTGGACTGAGGCCAGAGCACCGTGTACAGCGGATCCATTGGAGAGGTCTCCGACAGAGTTGCAGAGGCTTGTGCAGATGTATTTGCCAGAGAAGTGGGGTCTCGTGGTTGTTGGCATCACCACGGCCATACCAGACATACTGCAGGGCGATTTTGTGGGTAGCCAGATCATTGTCCTTGACAGCTCGAGCACACGTACTACATTTTTGAGGAATGCATGCGCAGAGATGTACGGGTGTGACATGGATTGGCCATCTGGTGCTGCTACTCAGCCGTGGGCTACTGCGGGCCCTTCTACAGTGAGGCCTACACGTGGGAGTACAGGATTGATGGACGGTGTAGACAGTGGGGCATGTGAGGGTTCTGAGGGGGAGCCTTCTGCTATACAGCGCAGTGCAAATACTGTACGACATGTGGAGGTGTCGTTAGGCTCTAGGGACACACCAGACAGAGAGAGGACTCACGAGGACACAGCCCGGAGCGTGAGACAAGACGACAGTATTACGGGGTTGAGTCCGAGGTATGAGGTTGTTGCAGGACTGAGTCCCCAGCCAGTTGTTGGTGTAGAGAGTTCTGCACATATCGTATACTCTTCAGAGGGGCAGGACGCCACTGGAGCTTCAGGTGCACGAGGAGATGCACTACAGTTCCTGGAGGTTGATGGGACCATGGAGGAGGGAGGGACTATGGAGACGGGGGACTTGAGCATCCGTCCTGAAGAAGTTGCAGAGATACTTGCAAAGTCTTTGGGGCACGAGGTGACATTCTCAAGATCAGCAGGTGTATCTACATCTCCTCTCCGTCCATCAGAAGCGATTCCAGTACCGGATTCATTAGTCTCGTGTGACATGGAGGTGTTGCCACGATCAGGGCTGGATGCGGGTGGATCTGAGGTGTTGCCAACACCAGGAGTAGTTGTGGATATTGATTCCACCCCACGTCCGTTTCATTGGGCCCTACCAGACCGAGATATGACACTTGCAGCGGACGGATTCTACTATGACGTTGATGGAGTCAGATACAGGCGTCACGGGATTGGAGGGCAGTATACGTTTGAGCAGGCGGCGTCTATCATGGAGGAAGCGTCGCCTGTGTACCAGGTGTCATCTCCGATGGTCAATGCCATGGTGGCTCAAGCTTTGAAGTATACAGATCCCGAGACCCCTTCAGATGTTCGTGCGAGGTTGGAGGAACAGCGTGTAGCTAGTGAGGAGGGTCGGGACGACGGAACACAGTCATCTGAGAGGATTCCGGAGACCCAGTTCCCCTTCGAGTAGTAGCTTTTTTAGACAGTGTGGATTAGTGCTATTGGTTGCACTTCAGATGGCCGACTTGTACTTCTTTATCATATGTATTTTTTATTTTTATATATATATATATATATATATATATATATATATATTTATATGTGGATCTATACTTTATGTGGATACGTGGATATGTGGAGTAATGATGTCGTTGTACGAAAATGTATTGCGGATTGTATGTGATTGTAATACGAGGGGAATGGGGAAAATGCGATTGGAAGATAGTAAAATGTTGGATATTTATTGCACTTTTGAAGGGGTTTTATGGAAGACACTTTGCAAAATTAAAAAATTGTATGAAATTCACATATTTATTATTGAAAATCCGTAATATATTTGATTAATTGCAATGCACTGCACTTTTCACCATAGACAAAAATCACACCCTTTTTAAAAAAAAAATTTGATTTCTGAATTTTTTGGCACAATGGGGCCTCGAAATGACCGCACTTGGCCAAGTGCGTAAATAGCGAATTGCGTGTTACATGTACATGGACGTTTGCATGTGGTGTGGCGGCTCAGTATTTGAAAGGGGTATGGAAGGTCTTGAGTTCAAATCTGGCCGCTAATAAATGGCCCTATATTGACCGTGGTGGGCCCCATTGCTGTGGTTGGAGCTCTAGATATATTGGTGAGGGTTGGTCAAACCTTTTATTCGGGCAACTAGTTTTCTCCAGGCAAGTCAAAAATAATTTCGAAAAAAAAAGAAATTAATTCAATAATTTACTAGGTCAAAGCGTGAAAATTATTTGAAGTTTTACTCATTCTCAAATTCCCGGATCAATTCCCATATCCATTGAAATTCCCTCATTCACAATGCGGGAACTGCACATTTTTTCCCTCTTTGCCACATTCCCTTATAAGTGTATTTAGATAAGGGAAATAAGAGGGAAAATAGAGCAAATTCCCATATGGGATAGCCGTAAGATCTCCTTGTGTATACATTCACGTGACTTGTTGTCATACAGTCTGACATTAGTAGGAAATGTGTCGAAAATGTGTCGCTTTTCACTTACTATGAATGAAAAAGAAATGAAACCACGCTAGGCATATGGGTTGTGTCAATGTTGGTGAGTAATTTTGGTCACAAGACAAAAATATAGGGATAATATTCCGGTACTATTCACTGTTCCTACAAAGTGGAGAATGAAAAACGACAGATCTGTTTCTAGTATGATACATTAACTTCGTTTAATCTCATGCAGACAATTCACTAGTAGCAGATCTGTTGTTTTTCATTCTGCACTTTGTGGGAACAATGAACGGTACCGGAATATTTTACCTATATTTCTGTCTTCTTGTGACCAAAACTACTCATTAACATTGACACAACCCATGTGCTTGACGCAGTTTCATCTCTTTAGTAAGTAAAAAGCGACACATTTCCTACTAGTGATTGACAACGTTGGTTGGTTAATATCTATTGATTTAAAGCAGTAAGTTTTTTTTTGGTTACAAACGATATATGAACATTCATAGCGGGGAATTGTTGGTGCTTCCGAGGGTGCTTCAGGGGAGCTGGTTCCACGATAGTTTTGATATATTTCTGGGAGATGGCACATTCAACGTGGATGGGGAGAGCTGGAAAGGGCAACGCAAGACGGCAAGTTTTGAATTTGCTTCCCGAAAGTTGCAAGATTTCAGTACTGTGGTCTTCCGCGATTACTCTGAAACTAGCATTTCTCCTTGACAATGCATCCATCACGCAACGGCCACTAGATTTGCAGGTCAGCTCAGCTCATTGAGTGAACTGTGGAACTAATTCATGCTGATTGTTTCAAAAGCCGATTTCAGATTGCAATTTGTCCTTTTTGAGCACATATCAAGTTTTATGGTTTTCTGGTCAAATTCGGTAAAATGGCATGTTTCAGAGCACCAGAATTGTAAAATTTGAGTGCACAGACAGAGTCTCTAAAAACTTGCATTCTTCGTATAGATCTGAGCTTCCAGGCATGCGTCTGGGAATGCTCCAAGCTCTTAGAATTTTGCCGTTATAACAGAACTATTTATTGATCTAAGGCTCATGTAACAGACTGTAAAATATCTGGTTATTAATATATCTAATGTTTAATCAGTGTAATTTTACCTAACAGACTCCAAGACTTGTCTAGATAACAGATATTCGTTTATATTTGTCACTATTAGATGTGCATACATAAGACTCCAAAACTTAATTCAATTTACTGCTTTGTGTTTAAAAGAACCATAATTATGTCCAAGAGACTAATTAATCGTAGACAGTTAAACTTAATCTTTTGGAAGAGAAGTTTGACCTGTTGTGAGCGCAACAGAGCCGGCCAATCCATGATGGTGGAGCAAAATGATGGTGATAGGACTGTCTTGTTTCTGAGGTTCACTATGGAGTTTATCTTCAAAGTCGCTTTCGGTTGCGAGATTGGAACGATGCAACCGGGGCTCCCTGACATCCCTGGCTTTTGCTAAGGCTTTTGATACCATGAATGAGGTCACATCCCAAAGGTTTATGAATCCCTTTCGAAAGGTGCAGCAAGCTCTCCACGTTGGCTTGGAGGCCGATCTCGTTGCCAGTGCTAAGTAAGTGGATAATTTTACTTATAGCGTGATCAAGGCTAGAAAAGCGGAGTTGACGACCAACACCAAAGGTTTTGGAAGACGGGAACTTTATACTTCCGTAAGTAAGTGCATTTCTTTCTTCTTGTCCTTCCATATATGGTTGTTAAAGAACTAGTGAGATTATTTTCTTGTTAATCCTAAAACTACGGATTGCAATCAATAATTATTTTTTTGTTGATTTGTCAAGAAGATATAGGATTTCAATCAATAACTATGAACTAGGTAATGGCAATCGAGGACATGGCTGTCAAAAATTATTGAAATGTAAGAATTTACATTCTCAACCTAGTGACCTTGATAGAAATCAACAAATTTGTTGTCAAATTTTATTGAATGACAAGTACCTATGTTGTAACCTTGATTGACAAAACTGGCAAACACATTCAATAATTGAAGAACTAAAAACCCATACAAATGTAAACATCCCACCACTCCCAACCCAAGGACATGACCAAATAGAATGGATCCAATCACTAGTAGAAATAGCCAAAACAGCAAAAATACAAGCACGTAAAATCACTACAAAATATACCCAAAGTAGTATAAAAAAGGCAATTAAAAAATACAGACAATTATACGACAAAAGCCCAAAGAAAATAAACAAGAAAGTTTTCAGAAATCAAGAAACACCACCACTAGACTGCATTATGGACAGAAACAACAACATACTGACCAACCCAGAAGACATAGCAAATGAAATCCACATACAACAATCAATTAGCAATAGACCTACAGTACCAACATGTTACTACCAACCCGAACACGCAGTACAATGTACTTGTGGAGTTAGACAATACCCATGGCACGACCTTGATGGTTTTGTAATAGAAAAAAGAGGACATCCACAAACACCACTTTACAAACACTTTGATAAGGAAACATATGAAATGTGCTTTAAAAACCTATCCAACAATAAAACACCAGGTCCAGACAAAATTCCCAACTCAATACTAAAAAACATGCCTGAAAACTTCCAAAAACTACTCTTTTTATTCTTCACTCATTGTTACAAACAAAAACAAATCCCAGCCTCATGGAAAATTAGTCTAACCATACTACTTTATAAAAAAGGAAATCCAGCACAACTGCCAAACCACAGACCTATAGCACTTGCAAACACAATATACATACTCTTCACCAGCACGTTAACATACATATTATCAGCATACGGTGAAAAATACCAAATCCTACACGATAGTCAAGAAGGATTTAGAGCAAAAAGAAGTACAGCAAGACAATTACAACTCCTCATAGCAGCACTAGAAGATGCAAAATATACGAACCAAGATATATATCTACTTTATATAGACTTCAAAAATGCATTTGGCTCACTAGATCATCCAAGACTCCTAACTATAATGAAAGACCTTGGATACCCAGAAGATGCAATTACGCTAGTTGGCAACATCTACTCCCATTCAAACACCATTTTTACCGGTGTACACTTTGGCAAAACAAAACCAATACCGATTCAAAGAGGAACCATACAAGGAGATTCACTTAGTCCATATCTTTTCATAATTTTTCTTGAACCACTCTTGAGATGCCTACAAAGAGGGGAAAATGGCTACAAATTTGGTACATCAAAAATCCAATTTAGCTCTACAGCATACGCGGACGATTTAGCAGCTATATCAAACAATACAAAAGCACTACAAATACAACTAAACAAAATCGACAAATTCTGTGAATGGGCAGGCATGGACTTGGGAGTCACAAAATGCGCCGTTACCGGTTGCCCAAATAAATCCAAAATGCCACCAAACAAATTTAAAACCCACATCACAAACCAAAAAATCAATTACAGAGACCAGACATTACCAGTACTCCATCAAAATGAACCGTATGTATACTTAGGCATACAATTAGTTCCATCACTAAAATGGAAACTCCAAACACATATCACCACAACTAAGATAATAGACCAATGTAAACAATTATCAAAATGCCCTGCCACCATCAAACAAAGAATCAGTATGGTAGACACAGTAATCATAGCAGGCATAGCCTATAGCTTCTTCGCAGTCCCATACTCACTACCAACCATTAAAAAACTTGACAAGAAAATTATTGCAATCCAAAAAACAATATGTGGACTACCTAAAAGCACTGCAAACATAATAATACAACTACCCCATGATTTATTTGGACTAGAAGCTTTCTCTCTAAAAAATGCCTACCTCAGATGCATTGGTGAACAACTTCGAAATGCACTTAACGACAAAGGGAGACCTGGAATAATATATAAAAGACTAATACAACACATACTTGTTAAAGCCGGTTGTGCCGAAAACATCCCACGAATTAAGCGACAAGATTGCATTTCATCACCTACAACACGTACATTATTCCTTCTAAAAACAGCAGTTGATATACATCTAAAAAGCACAGAAGAAAACTTCCAACTTCACATGACTGAGCTAGAAAAAGAATGGCGAACCACAGTCACAAACGAACTCCCACAATTAGATCCAAAACTCTCCATCAAATTATAAATTAATGGCGCATAAAATTTACAATATGGAACAAATCATCCTCCCCAATGGCACGAAACTAATGTCACCAGAAGACTTTAAAATATATTATCAAAATCCAACTAAACTAGACAAAAGTGCATTAAACATAGCAGAACAACTCTTTTGTGAACCAAAATGTACCCCGGATTGCCCAAATCTATGCCGAAGACACTTACCACCTCGCACACTAAAAGCAAAATATAAAATTTATAACCACAGAATAATACCAAGAACACCAATAAACCCCGTGCAATTCCCTCAACCACTTCAGCCACAACAACCAGCCCCACCACATAACATAAAAAATGACCCCATAAGACACCCCATTAGCACAATCTTAAACCACAAAACAGTTACAACAAAAGACAAGTATAAAATACCTAAAAAATATAAAACCTATTTATGCCAATGGATAGACTCAAACCACATAACATACAATAAATGGTTACAACTACGCGAACTATTTCCAATAAATCTACCATCAGTTATACACCATAATCTAAACCTACTTACAAATTACTACACAGATTACAAAAACAAACAATATCAAAATATCATAAACACACAATTTACACCAGAACAAAACAGAGACACAAGACACATCCCACCTCCAACAATAATCCCCTACATTAAAACATCCACAATTGAATGTAACCCAGAAAGAGACATCGACACAAATAAATGCACCATTCAAACACAAAATGATAAAACCCACATATATAACGACACCGGTAAATATATCACCACCATTCCCACTCCAAGAATAAAATGGTTATGGCAACAATATAACAACAATAAATACAACAACCACAGACTAATACCTGCTACACAACCATTTGAAACAGAAGTAGTCTAGTTATACCAAAGATACGAACACAAAAACCACAAAAAGAATACAGTAAAAACACCACACCACACCATCCCATCCACCATTCTAGACACAATAATAACAACATTTAATATAACACACTCGTACTTTTCCTCACCAATTACATGTTCCATGAAATCTACCCAATTCTACTCAACATTTGCCAGAGATAAGATATTTGGCTCGCTAGGGACAGCCTTTCAATACAAATGGAAAGGTATCGGATATGCACACCCAAATGACGCCGAAACAGCACAACAAGCAATACATTGGGCAAGACTAGCAGCAAAACAAGACCCAGAAACTGTCACCATTTTAGCAATCCCAGACACCAACTGGTACCAAAATCTATTAGCGTACAAAGGACCCTTCCCGGATATGCATGCCATTATGCATTCTGCCGCGGACACCATCACATATGACGAACCAACAATACCACTAACACTCAACAAAACCCGAAACGAACCACTTGCAATGCACATATGGTGTATTCACCATCAAAACAATAACATTGGCACAATAAACCAAATAAACACCATAAAAACAACAATTGAAAACCTACAAATCTCGCAATACCATACACAAATAGCACCACCCATACCACCAGACAAAAAAATTAACAAAAGCACAAAATGGAACAAACTCATATATCCGCCCTATAATAATCTTTAAAATATGTGGATAGACCCCCTCCCAAATTTCGAAATAAACACTACACTAAAAAATTTACCACAATACAGCTATTACATAGATGGATCCTTTTTACCACCAAAAGAAGCTGATGATGGCCATTGGAAAAAAGAAAAAGTTGGATATGGTATCCACAATTCATCTAAACCAGATGTACAAATATCAAAAAGATTGCCTGGACTACAAACATGCTTTAGAGCAGAACTAATGGCCATACATGAAACACTCTTAATAATCACCACTAAATACATAAACGAACCGGCACACATTTTTATTGATTGTCTCATTTGTATACATGTTCTAAACACACAACTAAAACACCCAACCCAACAAAACAACCACGCAGATAAAACTATACTACAAGAAATGGTGGAAATGCTAAAAAAGCGAACACAACCCACCACAATATACAAAGTAAAAGCACATGCCAAAACCAACGGAAATGAAAAAGCGGATCAACTCGCAAAAGAAGGTACAATGAAAAGAGATTATCAATTTGCAGTAAATCCACACGAATTTGCACATACCACACCTTACTACTTCCAAAAAGACACATGGCCCGATCGCATCAAACGACCAGACAAAGGCCCAGTTAGATGTTTGGAAGAATACATAAAGAAATATGACCGTGAAAATAACCTAGAGCTAATGGCAGAACATTTCCCCAATATCAACAAATGGACAACAAACCCCATCATAGACAACGAACTGTCTAACGACTTCTGGAAAAATCCAGAAATAACGGTCGCACAAAAAACAAGCATACTAAAATTCCGAACCGGTCAATATATGGGTAACGCCCGGAAACAATTATTTTTTGGCATACAAAGATTCCCCTAAAAAACATGCCCCATCTGTAACTCATAAGATGCAGATACATGGCTACATGTACTTTTAAAATGCAATCAACATCATATACACACACTAAGAACCAAACGCCACAACAAAGCAGTATGGGAACTAAGAAAACTAATACTATCCTCCAATAAATCAAGATGCTACACTCTCATGAACGCAGGCACATTTAACAACAACCCACAGGAAAACACAGTTCCCCCATGGTTATTATCATGTACTTGTAATCAACAAAGATGTCAATGTAATGCCAGATTCAAACCAGATATACTATGCATCAAAGGCCTCCCATACCAAAGCCCACCTCCTCTAAACCCCGATGATAATCTAACCATACAATTCATATAATTCACATACACAAACGACAGATTCTCACCAGAAACAATTGGCAGAAAATTTCTAAAATACCAACCTCTAATTAATAACATCATACAACAAGGCTAGAAAGTAGATCCTATCATAGTCATTACAGCTGGAGCTAGAGGAACCACACACATCCCCTCAATGAAACAACTAGAAACAAAATTCAACATATGCGAAACCTCCATAAAACACACATTCAAAGCAATAAATACCATTGCCATACAATATGCCGGATCTATCCTCTTACATAAAAGACGTATAGAGAATAACCAAACAATACCAACAGACGTAGTACATTAAAAGAGGGGGGGTAGTGGTGAAAACCACTGCTAGCCACTCTTTTCAAACAACTAGCTCAACTTGTCTCAAGGGGATAGGATGGGCCGGTTGGTTGGTACAACTTTCCTGCCATGACAACTCACTAGCAGCACCAAGTCATGTGTATCACACCAACTGCTCAACGAGCCCAACTGGTTCTCGGGGGGGGCACTCCCTTGTATATTTTGTATACACGTGCGATAATGACCTATTTATTTTGGGGGTTATTTTTGCAAAAAAATTTAGCAAAAAATATTATAAGGTGATGGTATCTTTCATGTAAAAAGCCTGAGAATATTATATGTGATGGTATTTTACATGTAAACGTGTTTCACTTTTTTAAAATCCCCTATTTTACATGTACATTTTTTACAAAATTTATCTACAATGAATATATTGGACCCTATTTTTTATCGCACGTTGTTTCTAAAATTTTCGCCAGTGAACCCCCCGAGAACTGGTTTCGAACCCGGACGACATAATCCTGATACAACGCCCTTCACCAACCAACCAAAGAACTCATGACTTGGTGATAAAAATTAACACTAAGCATACCTTTATACAAACTAGAACTCACCCATCATTTCTTTGTTACTGTTACTGTTACTTTGTTTTGGTTACTATAGTGTCCATCCTCGAAAGAGGAAAGTAGTATTGTTCCAATGTCCCTTTGTCCCGTGGGCATTGGGTCATTGACATTACGAACGGACACTTTATTCACGCCGGCCCATTTATTTGGGTTGGTGTTTCTATCTATCTATCTAACCTTGATTGCCATTATCACATAATTACTAAACATATCAACAATTAATTAATGGCAATAATATTTTTAACTTTCCACCAAAATATGATCCTTTCAAAATGTAGTTTTGGTAACTAGTTTTTCACTCACTGGTTGCACTATCAATGGGGTGCACTCTGTCATATAGATCATCTCTAACAAAGTGACAAGGAAACAACCAAGTTAGCAAGGATAAGGAAACAACCAAGTCCTTAAATGTACACACAAAATATACTTGATTTTGCCTAAATCGTACTAAGTGTAGTTTACTTCCACCCATATATCATGAAAAAGATTTTCTTTATGACGTCTTAAAAATTCCTAATTTAGTTTTTGGGAAGTCAACAATCAAGTCAAATTTTGTTGTTATCTTAACCTTTGGATTCACTTGGGTTTTGGCAGGCGAAGGATGTAATCTGCGAAATAGTTGTGATCGACAAATACTAGAGAGAATCAGAATAGGATCAGATTTTTGAGAGACAACTCAGCTTGGTGGATGCCAAAATGCTTAGATTGTCGTTTCAAAGTCTTCTGTGATCAAACCGTGTAATGAGGTATTCATTAAATTGGCAACTTTTCAAAATGAGATGCAAAAGTGTTACTTAGCTAACTAAGACACGATTTTGGTTTTTTGACCCAAAAAAATTTGCCAAAATAAAGAATATTTAAACTGGAAGTAAAGTAATGAATATTCCCCATGTGTGCTGTTGAAATGCAGGACTTACTTGCTGACGTCAAAAAAGTGGAAACCAAAATCTCTGCATCTCAATGTACGAAGTTTTACACTCTGAACTTGTTATTATCACTCTCCAATATCACATTCTAGAATATTTGCTATTATGTACACATGTGATTAGACACTTTCCACATGTCTACTTCTGAACTTGTGTATGTCATTGGTTACCAAAGGTGTGATATAAAAGAGTTTTTAGGTGTACCGGTACTTTTCAATAGTGAAGTATGGAGTTTGCAAAGTGTAAAGTTAACCTATGAAACTACTTACTAGGTAGGTGCTAATTAAACAACTTTTTTGAATCTCTGTCAACAGGCGAATGATGGAGAGATTCAACAACGAAGGCGCTCTATGGAACAGCAACGGGATCAAATCCTAGCTAACAAAAAATGTTAGTGTGAACGCATCCTGTGTTAAGTTCGTCAGAACCGATTGTATTACATTTTTGGGAATGATTAATTATACATAATTATGTATTTCCAAAAAATCATTTTCTTTTCAATCTCACTTGAATATGTACACTGGGTCCATTCTCTGAAATATGAACCACCTACGGCAGCAGTGGTTTTGAGACGCCCTTTTCTTTCCGAAGCGTGAGTGAACCAAGTGATCCACCTCCCATTTTTTGCGCATGCATTCTCCATTACATGATACCTCAATCTACCAAGTAGATTGCACAATGGAACAACAAATTGATGCCGAAAATCGATCACGAATGCATTCATTCATTCATTGGTATACTATATTAGGCCTCAATGTTGAGCACCTTTTAATCTCTGGCAGGCAAAGAAAAAGGAGACTCGTAGAAAGGAACTGGTCCGGTGTTTTAAGGAGGTGCTTTCAAACAAGACTTGAAATATGTCTTCCGACGCAAAGAGGATAAGGTAATTAAGTGCCCTTTAAACGATCAATGTTGTTGGTTGTTGAAATCGGCAAAAAAAATTATAAGAAGAGAATCCCAAATCTTTAGGGCTGGAGATTATTTTTCCAAAAACATTCTATTTTGTATGACCAGTGAAAAAGAGAATCTTGAAGAATATTCATAGAATTTGATATTTGTTGAAAAAGACTTTTCCAGTCTCTAAATCAATTGAATAATGCATTTGTCTCTAACCTTGCAAGAGTAATCCACAAAGACATTAATTATAGAGAAATTCATCCCGGGATAGAGCTAGTTGTGCAATCCTCCCTCCACTTCAATATTCTATACTCACTAACTCACTCTCTTTTCTATTTTGGCAGTCAATAATTTCTAGTTTTATAACCATATTTTTCCATTTCTTGCCATCGATCAAGTAAGATTGGCTATTTTAATTAGAATTGTGCTTAGAATTTGGAGCTCGATTTTTAAAACCAATGCCATAATTACAATGGTGTTGATTATAGTAATAGTGGCAAAGACACATTGGATATAGAAAGCATATCGTAGTTTAATAGCAAGTTCGGCACAAAATAATTCTAAAAATAGATGCCTAAATTTTGGAATATTATAGGCATTTTTTTCCGAATATAATATTAATTATTTTTCAAAATTGCCGAAAAGTACTCCCTTTGTCCCATAATGGCTGGCACGTAGGTTCTCTCAAATCTACCTCAAGAGTAGATTTGAGAGAACCTACGTGCCAGCCATTATGGGACAGAGGGAGTAAGAAATTTTTACTTCTCTTTGAAATTTTACTTACAGTGTAAGCATGTGTGAAGTTTAGAGGAGAGAAGGTGCTCCTTTTGTAATGAAGCTCACTTACATTAGTCCATAAAGAATATGAGTTAAGAAGTAGCAATACCGTTTAGGTGAGGCTTTTCAAATGTGTTGTACACAGATTTTTGAAGTCCAATTGAGCATAGAAGATGAAGTTTTATAGAATTTTGTCCAATTAACAAAAGTTGAGAAACCAATTCTTCTTCCACCTTCAACAAGTTTTGTGTCAAAATAAGTCTTTATGCAAAAGATATAGACAAAACATTGCAGCCGTGTAATGATCAAAAAATCAAAATGCATTCATAACAGTGTTTCGGAGCTCATTTGTGCATAGAAGATCAACTTTTTTGGAATTGTTTTGGTCTAAGAAAAGTTTAGAAATCAAGTAATCTTTCACCTCCAACAAATTTTATGTCATTTGAAGACTCTATGCAAAAGTTATGCCTGTTATAAAAATGAAGACTAACTAGGTGCTTTACCTCAAAGTTTACATATCCCATATGCATTGTTGGACACAACTCCATTCCACTTGCATAAAGCACAGAGCATTCTCACCTCTACACACACATCTTACTTATCATCCAATGCAAGAGAGTTGTACAGTGGGGTACCAATCAAAATGTCGTTTTCGAATTCGCAGTGAGAAAAATTTCTGTACCGCCAACTTTGAAAGCCTCCCGAGAGCTCAAAGTTTGGTGTTTTACCACGAAATTTTTACCAAAGAATTATCTTTAAGTTAGTTATATGTATGCCAAATTTTAAGGCCAAAAGATTCACTGAAAAAAAGTTATTCAAAATCTAGCATACATGTAATTAACTTAAAGATAATTCTTTGGTAAAAAGCTCGAGGTAAAATATCAATTTTTGAGCTCTTGGGAGGCTTTCAAAGTTGGCAGTACTCAAAGTTGATAGCAATGAGATGGTTTCCCACAACTACACATGTTGGTAGATTGTTGATATCTTTTTTAGTATTAATCTTTTGGCCTTGAAATTTTTATCATATGTTATTAACATAATGAGGTTTTTGTTCCAAAACTTTCATGGCAAAAAAAAAAATTTCAATCTTTGGGAGGCTGTCGAAGTTGGCAGCAGAAAAACAATTTCCACGGCTACCAATGTTGGTAGATTTTGAATAACTATTTTCGGTGAATCTTTTCGCCTTGAAGTTTTGCATACAACTAATTAATTTAAAGATTATTCTTTGGTTAAAAATTCGTGGTAAAAAACCAATTTGTGAGCTCTCCGGAGGCTTTCAAAGTTGGCGGTACAGAAATTTTTCTCACTGCAAATTCGAAAACGACATTTTGATTGGTACCCCACTGTACATGATAAAAAATTAAATAGAAAATTAAAAAAGGATTTAAGCCGAATTTTAAAAATTAAAAGAGAAAATTGCCGAAAATATGAATATACTAGTTTTAGGTGCCGAACCTACTTTTTGAACTTTAATTAAATATTAGGCAGCAAATTGCCAAACCTGCTAGTAAACTACAGTATTTATATGTCATAAAAATGTAGTCCTTTGAAGTAATAGTGTCAATTTTTTTAATCATGGATTGAGTTTGTCTAAATTTCATTAAAATAATATATTTCAAAGTGACAAAACTGTGGGGGTGAAGTGTAGGAAGCTCCTAGAATTAGGAATCGTATAGATATGAGGTGCCAAAAGGGTGTTCACAAATGTACCGATTTCTTGAAATTTTTCCCTTTTTTTATCAATTATATAGCAATATGAGGTTATATTATTTGGCATTGTGAAAATAAAACTTTGTTCTGGAAATAACATCCCCCACCCCTTTTATGGTTCAACATGTTATTTCTCATAAGGTTAAAGAAGAAGGTAACTATACAACATTGTTTTCAATATGAGTCATTTGATAACCCAAAAAATACACACTTGAACATTCTTGATTCAAGAGTGCAACTTAGCATTATTTCTAATAACGTAATGCACTTAGTCTATCAATTGTCTAAAGTTATTTAGTATATATTAACTAGGATGTACTTTGACATAACCTAGTCCAAAACAAGTACGTCTTTTACCACTAGTATGATAAGTGTATTGGTTTCCATAAACATGCTCCACATTCTAGTTACTGGATACATGCAATGAAATCTGATGTTGCATGTAAAAGTGTATAGTTAACCAAAAATCTACTTTAAAGAGCATGATTATATCTCATAGTCTTGCCCATTGGTATTGAATACATAATCTTTACATGCAATTGCAACAATGACCTTAGGTAGGCACATCTGTAGCAAAATTCACAACAATCAGCCTATTTGGAGTCCTAACTTGTAATTTGAGGTGACCTTTTCTAATTGTATACTTTTGAACAATGTGCCAATTAGTAACTTGGGGCCTAAGTGCCTAACTCAAGTATGGTTGATTGTCCTAAAACCACCAACTTAAGCAATTTGGCCTATTTTTGGCAGTGCTAAATTTGAAAAAAAAATGACCGCATTCGAAATAAGTTTTGATGAGGATTGCAAAAATTAACATCTAATTTGCATTTGTCAATTTTATACAAAGTTCCAAAGTGGAAAGTAACCTATGAGTCTATGACCCATACATCACATACAATTTCCTAAGTTCACACTTTGGTGTTCCTAGATTCTGCTCCTGAGCTAACCCAAAACCACCAACTACTTCTTCGCAATGCTTGGCATGCATTGGTTTATTTGAATAGTGAAATTGGTGGTTTTGAGTCTCAACTATGGTGGCCCCAGGAAAGCTCTACATGTCATAATTGGGAGAGGTGGTGGTTTTAGGACATCCTAACTTACACAATAGAGGCAAGTTTACACTACAAAGCCTACGCGCACATGAAAAGCACACACATAGAATTGCTATCCTCCTACAATTTCTCATAAATAGCAGGAACAACTTCATAACATCCTTCAAGAGTTGTCTTTTAACACTTTTGCAAAAACAAATTGTAGATTTGTGATTAATTAAGCAACACGATCTTGTACACCATTGGGGAAAAAAATCACACACACGCTACCCATAAAGCACCATGCATGCCCTCTAATTCTCTAAAGTGAATATCAATTGAAACTTAGTTTTAAGTTTTCAAATTATTTATTTATTTTAACCATCTGCAGCAGAGGATTGTGAATCCTCTCAACTGCTCAAGAATTAACGTTATGATCCTGACTGTCCGAAATCAAGTAAAATATTAAGTCCATGTAAATCTGACTCCTAGCAAATTCTCGCCGAAGATCTTACCGAGTCTGATTGTGTGGATAAGGTCAGAAATCTATGAAATATTTTCAAGCCTCACATGTGGCCCGGAGAAAATATATACAAATATAAAAGAGAATCTATATCTATAAAAAGAAATATAATTATGCTTGATTCTTATTCAATTGACATCTAGACCACTTTTCACAACTATATGTCATTTTTTATACCATCGATCCTTAGTCCTTCAGCTAGAGCACAGCAACGAAAACTTGCACAGTCACGAACTAGTGTGATCAGTTAGCAACTGTCATCTGGCAGTCAGTTTGACCTTCCAAACGCAAGTTATTCAACATGAGCATCCCAAAAGTCGTACACACCACAATTTGATTATGCAACGAAATGATCTCCACCTAGTTTTGTGGTTTGCACTTACTGGGCGGCCATCTGTTAGTCAAATGGCTGGGGAATAAATCTTACTGAAAGAGAATATCATCACCTTTAAAATAAGTCTTAATTTAACAATCAAATGATCGAACTCTGACTGGGTAATATTTAAAATCGAATCCATTCTAGTACGACTGACAGAGAGTCTAAGGGGCGAAATGACTATGAATTTTCGCCATATGTTTGAGAGGATTGAATCGTCTGACTTTCAGAACAATGACCTACATTATATAGTTATCCAGGCAACTGAAGGAAGAACCTGAAGTGAGTAGCGCACCTCATCAGGTTCAGAAACTACGTCACTGACCGATCGACGCAACCTTAATTAATTGTCCAACCTCGATCGATCATGTATTTAGTCAACTTCAAATCGTGCTCCCAGTACTTGACTTTCATCATCCCGGACTTTCATGTACTGCAAAATGTACCTGAGAACTTACAGTGATCGATCTGTCACTGGTTTTAGTTTCTCATGAAAATGAAGATCAAATGCAAAGTTCTTGATTTCGTAAACCTGAAACTAGATCCTCGAAACCAAACAGTTCAGTCAACGTTCATCTTCCATTGCAGCATTAATTTTGTTGTGGAAATCATTAATCTAAGCACGAAATGAAGACTGAGGTGAAAACTGTTTTCGCAAACTAGGAGAACAAGAGATCGACCGTCCACCAGTTAAGGAACTCACTTTGTCAACGAAAATTCATGGTAGTTACACCAATTAAGAGCTAGCTGGCAGTAATGGAATCCCAGTTTGGTTTGAATTCAAACAGAACTCATTTAATAAAATAAAACAAGCTAGCAAGAGGCGTCCCTTGGTATTGATAAAGTCTCATTCAACTGAGTGGGGTTTTGTGTGGCTAAGCTTTCATGGTCAACCCAAATCCATATCCGTAGCTGGAGCTAAGAAACACCGAGAATCATTTTTGAGCTATCTAGAAAGAGTTGTCTTTCTATGTACGTTTGACATTCATCCACGTTGAAGACGTTCCGCGTTCCTTCCTCATGGGCCGTACCATGTTGACAAACGAAACGCTTCAACGCCCTCACAACAATAGAAGCAAAGCCGTCGTTTTTCACTGACTGCAATCGAGGAAACCCTTGTCCTAAGTGAAAAAAAATAAAGCACTCACCACCTCTGGGATGGCTCAAAATAGCGACCAGTTTCCTTGTAGTGCAAGTCAGACCTACACCAGGTATCAATCAATCAAGACGACGTAACTTTCTCCGGTCTGCGATGGAAAAAAAATAAAACACACACTGTACACAGTTGCACATTCAACATGCACGGTGTCCAGTCAGACATGCATTGCGAACTCTTAGCTAGCTAGACTAAGTGATGATGATGAGTCGTTGACGACGCTGGCCGCTTCCATTCGCGTGAAGTTCAACTCCACCCTAAACTTGGGGGACGCAGGAAATCACTTTAATTTGCAGCGAAAGTCAGACTGAGTGCTAAAGTGCTTGCAGATTCTGCGGTAACGGCAGCAGCTGTGAAGTACCTGGCTGCACTACCACCATATTGAATGCATAGATCTGCAGTTCTGTTGACTCACTTCCGTTGACTGGTTGATCCTAATGGAAAACTGGTGGCCTCCATTTGCACATTGCTTAAATATGGCCCCTGTATGGGCAGGTGGCAAGGGTTGCAACCACTCAACATGTGGAGGCTTGGCTGCTGGGAGGAGACAGAGCTAGCCCACGGGTCTCTGCAGGCTGTCCCTTCCACTCCATTAAATCTGAGTCATCTTGTGGCTTGCACATGCAGTGAGATGTAAACCTCAAATTAAAGAATATTCCAAATCTAGAGGGCCCTAACTATTTTGTGATTGTTTCCCTCATGTAGTGATTGTTGAACATTGAAAATGCCCCCACCCAACTTCGAACTTCGAGAATGTGTTGCCACTCTATTGCAACCAGTGGAGACAATCTTAGGAAACATGTGGCAGGGGGTTCACAATGTATCATTGTCTAAAGATTGTCAATATTGGGTGAGTTTGCAGCATTGGAGATGCCTTCCTTTGGGTGTGGATGGAAAGACATGACAGTTCTACGGTTGAACAAGTTAGGGTTTTGGTAAGAATATTTTATGAATATTCTTGAATATTTTGATAATGGGGTGGGAAGTTAATCGGACAAGCAAATTGGACAAGACAGGAGGCGACCCATCAAGCACCATGACAATGTATCTTATGTATCATGATATCATATAATCCTTTGTTTAGTTCGTCCATGCAATTCAAAGTGCCAAAATTGCCACATTCAAATGCAGAAAACTCTAATTAAAAAAACTAAGACTATTATAGATCTAATAACTTTCTAGGTAGACGTTTAAAAAAGTGTCAGTTTCATGAAATTTCATTAGTTCAACAAATTTGACATGGTCACATGGTTCATTATATTGATTCAAAAAAGTTAGAATTTCAAAATCAAAGGAATGTCTAATCATCGTTTTCTTATCAACTTTTAGGCTTATTATTAACGAGTTATTAACATCATTGTTAAAACAATGTGTTTTACAGCACCATAATTATTTCATTCATTTGTGACATTCAAGTATATACAAAGCTTACAAAACGATATAATTGCACATTACACTCAAGTATACAAAGCATACAATAATAGAATTGTGTAGAATTGTGTAGGTTATTGGACATTATATAGTTAAATAGTTCAAATTTCTTGAAACTTTTTCATTTTATGAAATACGACAATTAACATTAAAACCGTTTCTCATAAACAACAATTTGGTGAAATGAAGGCTTTTCATTAATATTTTGATGAAAAAGGCCTTTGAGATAGAAAGATTTAAGAAAGTTTTACAATCTCGATGAATCATCAAGTTTGGATTTGGTTCGATAATCTAATTATGTTTAAGGACAGCAAGTTAGTGACTTGGATCAACAAAATCGATCTTCCAGGCATCATTCCTTGAAATTCCTGAAATTGAAGTTAAGGTGAGCGTTGAATATGCTATCACTACCACCACCACCTCCCACATAAACTGGATTTTTAGTTAGACATTTGAATGCTATGTTTGTCAAATGCTGAGCTTGGTAGATCACAAATACTGAAAAAATCTCCCCATGGCAACACCAAATTATTCTAAGAATATGCTTGTCTTTGAATGTTTGACCCCAGTAAGACGTCGACGTGTCTGTCTAACTAGAATATTGACTAAACGCATTGATATCCCAGCTGGATCCAAGCTCTTGATCGAATCATGAAAGAATCTAGGAATCGTCCACTTCATGCAGGCCTGAACCCTTTCGCAAGGTGCTTACATAAAAGGAAGATTTCGTACACGAAGCACCACAATGTCAACCTCCCCAGGTCAACCTGCAAATCAACGTATTACGTAGCTGTAGATCGATCATTGTTTAATGACTCGCTGAAATCGTATATAAGTAGTACTCCCATTCATCACCAACATCACCAACACAAACTGCAAAGATCTTGAACACCTGCAGTGAGTGCCAGCTCGTCAATTGATACATAATATACTTGGAGCTCATTCATTATTTTGTGCCTTTGTCATCATGGGGATGTTGAAGAACACCATTTCGAGCCAAGTGCTGTTCCTGTGGCTCGCCGTTTTGAGTATTTCCACTGTGAAGGCGCAGCTTGTGGCGGACTTTTACAAGACCAGCTGCTCGAATGCCGAGAATGTGATCACTTCGGCTGTGAATTCAGCTTACAATTCGAATAGAGCCGCCGCTCCGGGTGTCTTGCGCATGCACTTCCATGACTGCTTCGTCAATGTAAGCTTATACACAAATTTCGATCTCGTCATTTCACTAGTAGGAAATGTGTCGTTTTTCACTTACTATAAATGAGTGGTTTTGGTCACAAGAAGACAGAAATATAGGCATAATATTCTGTCACTGTTCACTGTTTCCACAAAGTGAGGAATGAAAAACAACAGATCAGTCTGCTACTACTGTAGTGTTTGGTTTTACAAGTCAACGCGCATTAATAAAAGCATTAATATTCGTTAACATCGAAATCTACACTTGTCCTAGTTTTTGAAGGACATTCATGTACAGATCTTAGTTAGGAACTTGGAGAATTTCGATTTGGTTTTTTTTTTTTTTTGTTTTTTGATTTGGAAACAGATGAAGGTTTCATTGGATGCATGGGTTTATGTATGTACATGATTAAGTTAATTAATTGTCTTTAATTTAGAGTAGTACGTAATGGGATGATCGATGTCTGCTCAGTTGCCTAACTTTGTTGATTGATTCATGGATCGATGTAGGGATGTGATGGCTCCGTGCTGATCGATTCACCTTCGGAGAAAGATGCGATTCCAAACCAGACTCTGCACGGCTTTGAAGTCATCGACGCTGCAAAGACTGCAGTCGAGAAAATTTGCCCTGGTGTTGTCTCCTGCGCCGACATTTTGGCTCTGGCTTCCCAACTCAGCGTGAAACTGGTACTAGTTTAGTTTAAATTCTAACTTTCTTCTTTTTTTTAGCGAATGAAAAGAAAGCCAAGTGCAAGTCACACACAATGATACAGTAACTGTTCTTGGATATGGTTAAATGAACCCTAGCAATTGGACCCCGGGGCTAAACTTGGGGTGGGGTAAAAGTGAGGGATTTTTATCCCGAGGCAGTTTTTTTTTGCCCCCATGCCGGCCAAAAGCACCATGGTTTTATCCCGGTAGGGCGGTAAATCATGTTTTACTCCAGTAAAGGTTCGAGAAAGGGAGTCAAAGTTTGACCCCCAACTCCCAATCACACAGTGTTGAATGGGGTAAAATATGAGGCCAAACTATCCACTTTTTACCCGGCAAAAATGTTTGGGACTCTTGTGAATATTTCACATTTCCATGTATTCGTAATGGGATTGTGGAGCTAGTACAGATACTCATGTATTCCTCTAATGTTCTTTTCATTGAATTTGCATATATCTTTTCCAGGTTTAATTTTTTTTTTAATTATTGATTATATAATTTCTATGCAGCTGTCGGGAGGCAGAATCACTTGGAAGGTGCCCACAGGACGGAGAGACGGACTCAGTTCCACGGCTGCCAGTACTAATGGAAAACTGCCTCCCCCCACCGCCAGTGTAGCCTTGCTCAAGTCAATCTTCTCTGGGGTAGGCTTGTCCACGGATCAGATGGTCACTCTCTCAGGTATTGTAATTAATTATTCTTAAATGTGCATCCCCACGTTGATTTATTATAATTATATTAGCAGATGTATCACAAGTTAGCACTGTGCTCGTTAATTTCATGTGGCTGACATTCAAGATTACTTATCTGTTTTTACATAAAGAAAATATTTGAGATTACGTTGAAATATTCCATGACCAAAAAACTTGTATATATTAGTCATTCTTAATTGCACGGCTGTGACTAACCCTCCTTAAATTTGCGCCATCTCAAGTCTACTAGATTTCTACCTGAAGTTGTTAGCAACACGAAAAGAGTAGCTATAAGCCTGTAACAACATAATCACCGTTCGTAAATGTCGCTTAACCCCCAAAGGACCCGTCCAAGGATTCATGGATTTGAAATGACATATTCAATTGATCGTTTTGTGAAAAATATAATTCAAATCAGAACAGTGTATATTTATATCATTGAAGACCATTGTACGTAGGTCAGAAAACTACTAAATTTGAACAAGAGTACTAGAGGAGTTCATCCCACATAGGACCTACTCAAAAATTCTAAAAAATAACATGCAACCCAAGCAATTTGAACTTCCAGGAGTTGACAAGCTGTAATGTTGCTCGAGCTACTCGCAAGGTTAAGATTCTAGCACAGAGTATATATGATCCTAGTAGTGCCTCTTGCAAACAAAGAAAGTAAAGATTCTGATTCCAAAGTTCTTATGAGTACAAGAATGACATCTGAGCAGATCATACACTGATCGCTACGTTTGTTAGAAATTAACGTTAGGGGAGTCAGTCTGTAGCTAGATATACATAGAACGACATTATATTACAGTTCCTAAATGTTGCTTAACAAGCTGTAAGATTTCTTGATTTACTCCTAGCGTTACTTGAGTACTCCCGTCCGTAAATCAAACGTAGCACGCAGTGTATGATCCTAGAATTGAAATAGTTACCGGTAAGCAGGTGAGTAAAGTATATTCACTCAGTGCACTTAGTTTAAATATGAATTAGTACGAGAATATATATATAACACCTGTGCAGATCAGACACTGATCGCTATATTTGTTAGCTTCGTTAGGGGAGTAGCTAGCTACACGGTCAAAATGATTCCAGTTCCTAAATGTTGCTTAACAAGCTGTGAGATTGCTTGATTTACTCCGCTGCGTTGCTTATGTTAAATTCTCCGCTACATACGTACGTTGCACGATCCTAGAATTGAAAAACCGGTAATTAACTATGCATGTGAGTAATCAATGTTTATATATACTGAGTGTGACATATTCTAAATATTTAGTGTGAGTGAGTGAGTGCAGGAGGACACAGCGTGGGTGTAGCGCATTGCAGTGCCGTGCAGAACCGGCTGACGACGCCAGCGGACCCAACGCTGGATCCCACGTACGCCGCGGCGTTGAAGGCCAGTTGTCCGGCGGGGAGCACGAACACCGTGAACCTGGACTTGAGCACGCCCACGAACCTGGACGAGGCCTACTACAAGAACCTGCAGGCCAAGAAAGGCCTGCTCACCTCGGACCAGAACCTGCAGAACGACGCCGAGACGCAGCCCCTGGTCGCCGCCAACACCAACTTCAACACCTTCGGCCCCAAGTTCAAGGCCGCCATGATCGCTATGGGCAACATCAACGTGCTCACCGGCACTGCAGGAAACATCCGCCTCAACTGCCGAAAATTCAACTAATCCCTGGATATCGATCCTCACTGATCGATAACACATGATGCACCGACTCAAGAAAATTCTAGATAGTAGGAAACGATCAATAGCAATTCGGTTGAATTATATGTTTTGTGTGCTATTAATAGCTGTTCTTGGATTTGGTGATTTGGTTCTTGTGTTGCAAGTAGATCGAGGCTGGCTTGAATAACTTAGTGTCTATTCGTTTTGACAATGAGTCAGTGCCCACCAGACAAAGGGCCCTTGTTGCAAAACTACTCACCCCTTTCGGGAATAAACACTCTAGTGACCAGTATCAAGTACCATAGTCAACAGTAGCAATGAGTGGTTAGAACTAGTAGGGGTATAATTTGGTGTTTGTTTTGTTGGTGGTCGCCAAATCATGGTTCCTACGGTGGTTGGTGAAGGACATTGTATTACAATTATATGGTCCGGATGTTGCAAGTAATTGTATTTTGTGACAGGCAGTTCTTTTAGAGGACTTACTGCCGTTTTCCTCTTCGGGGAAATTCATCTAGATTCCAGCGTTCTGTACTCACACTCTGGGATGGCATATACTAGTGTGGATTTGATGGATAGTAAAATTTAATATTATGATCAGTTTTGTAAACAATTTGCAGTGCAATTGATCAACATGTTTCGTATTGACCGGCCTCAGATAGACTTCTATTGGAACACCCTGGTCAGTCTCAATTTAGTGACATTTATTGTTAAACAATGCTACTACAAATTGACCCTTCTTTACTGTTAGGTGGTTTATTGTTATCCTACTCTAATTGTTATGGTGTTTTGAATACTCTGTAAAAACATATTTTGAAAATCATGTCAAGAGTGTTAATGGGTAATTGTTGTTAAGCTTCTACTTTTCAATCATAGTGTAAGTTAATGTACCTCTATAGTAGTTAGATTTCACAGAATGGGGTGGATGAGCACATGGCTTGGTGGGTAAGTGATGATAAATGCCAGCATGGTCTACATGGTTTAGGTACTCGCTTGTAGTAGACAACTATACGTAGAAAAAGATGAACTCATACAATTGCTATGGAATATTGACTATATCCTTAATGTCTAGCATTTGTTATTAAAAGAAGATAATGAGTAATATAATGTTCATTTAAGAATGTATTTAGGATTAAATGCAAAAATAACCTTGGTCTGAATAACAAGAAAATTCGTATATATCACTTTAAATTAAGTAATGTTGTATATCAAGCTATTTCCATTCACCATGCGTAACATGTTTTATGTTTGCCCACTGACTTATTTAGTCATTCATACAAGATACATGACAAATTTAGTCATTTAGTTGATACTTTGCACTTGTATCTTGATCAACAAACTAAGCAATGATACTACATCAGGAATTTCCGATCCCACTGATTCTGCACTGATTCAGTGCGTTTATCGTCAAACACTGATTCTGCACGTCATACGTGCATTTAGAAGTGTCGTTACGGTACGGAAGTGACATGCATTACTAAAGTGTCGATGCAGTGTCTTTTCAATGATTATCAAAAAAGTGTTGTTTCCGCACGAAAGTCGTGCTTGACGGAATCCGTGCGTTAATCGTGTATTTACATCACATGGCTGATAAGACACGGATAACGTGCGGTTTTAGTTAATGCGAATTCAGTATCGTATACGTATCATATTAATGCCATTTATTATATTCGTGCGATTTCAGTATCTATTATAATGCAAATTATTTTCGTACGACATCCGTGTACAATATTTTAATATATATTTTGCAACATTTTGGAATCTTTTGGAATCTTTCAAAATATTTTATATTATTTTGGAATATGTTGGAATATTCTAAGAATCTTCTTTAAATTATACTTCCGGTTTAATTTCCCAAAACATTTTTAGATCTACATTTATAGAGTTTAGAAGCAATACACATTAAAATTTCAAAGAAATAACATTTTACATTTTTAGAATTCAAATTTGGTATTATTGGTTATCATTGTACTTTTCATCATAGGAGCAAAAAAAAATAGCTCACAACCACCACGATTTTGGCAAAAAATAAATAAATTCAAAATATTATGAAAAAAATCCTAGATATAGAAAACGTCTTGCATAATCTAGTGCAAAAAAAAATTTTGGAAAAAAAAAAAATTTCACATAGTTAAAAACATTCAAAGTCCGCTGAGAAAAAAAAAAACAGCTCACAGCCCTGATCTGCCATCACGATTTTGGCAAAAAATTCAAAAATTCAAAAAATTATGAAAAAAATCCTAGATATAGAAAACGTCCTTCATAATCTAGTGCAAAAAAGAAGTTTGGAAAAAAAGTTTTTTTCACATAGTTAAAAACATTCAAAGTCCGCTGAAAAAAAGGTTCGATAATTACCAAAAGAGTTCCATCCTATGCATGAAGAGTTTGAGGTGGTTTGGTAGTTTGGAACTTGATTGGCAACCGGAAGGTTGAGAGTTCAAATCCCACCGTTGGCGATAGAGCTTGGGAAGCTATGGTGGGCCCCACCGCATGTGCGGGCAATTTCCGTGTAGTTGAAGTGGGTAGCGAGGAAAGTAATTATTTTATATTTTCTATTATTTTATTTTATTTTATATTTTTTAATAATACTAATTTGATCAAATTTAGATATAAAAAGAAAATAAAATCTAGATATGGAAAAGATGATGTCGCACGAAAAACGCACTGAATCAGTGTAGTTTTAAAGACGATTAAAACACAACATTTGACGACTATAAAGAGTGTTGAATTCATACGTTTTCAATGGATGTATCAATCGTGTCGAAGCAGTACTATATCCGCTTATACGAACATCGTGTCATATCAGTGTAGTTGCGATGAATGACGCAACGATGCGGAATCAGTGCGAAAATCGTACGAACCCTTGAAATATCGGAAATTGCACTGAATCAGTGCAGAATCAGTGGGGTCCGAAATTCCTGATGGAGATAAATACAAGATTCCCATATGGGAATTGTAGAGAGATTTCTCACAGTCAATTGTAACTTTCTTAGATAAAAAATACACTAAAATCATCCCAAGAAAGTTACAATTAACACGCAATTCGCTATTTATGCACTTGGTCAAGTGCGTTCATTTCATGAGCAAATCTTGCTTAAAATTTTTTGTGTAAAAATTTCTCTAAAAAGCAACCATTTTTGTCGTTCTACAATTACTTTCGTTGTAAACAAACAATTATTTAATTTAATTTTTATTCTTATCTTTATCTTTTATCTTTATCTTTTATTTTCTTTTTTCTTTTATCTTTTCTTTATCTTGTTTCATTTATTTTATTTCTTTCTTGTCTTCAATTTATTTTCCTTCTTGTCTTCCTTCTTGTCTTCTTCTTTTTCTTCTATTTTTTTTCATTCCTCTTGTGGCAGCCGCAAATCCTTCCCCCGCACCAAAGACAAAAAAAGTAAAAAAAAAAAGAAAAAAAAAACTTTTTTTTTTTTTTTTTTTTTTTTGGTGCCGTTTAGGGTTCAACCGCCGGCTGAACCCTAAATTTTTATTTTTTTAAATTTCTATTTTCAGGGTTCATGAGCCCCAAACAAAAAAGAAGACGAACTCCCAAAAACAAAAAAAACAAAAAAAATTCTTTTTTTTTTAACTTTTTTTGTCTTTGGTGCGGGCGAAGGATTTGCGGCTGCCACAAGAGGAATGAAAAAAAATAGAAAAAAAAGAAGAAGACAAGAAGGAAGACAAGAAGGAAAATAAATTGAAGACAAGAAAGAAATAAGATAAATGAAACAAGATAAAGAAAAGAGAAAAGAAAAAATAAAATAAAAGATAAAGATAAAAGATAAAGATAAGAATAAAAATTAAATTAAATAATTGTTTGTTTACAATGAAAGTAATTGTAGAACGACAAAAATGGTTGTTTTTTAGAGAAATTTTTACGACAATATTTTTAATGCTTCCGGGGACCAAGTGCATGATTATATGGCCAAGTGCGTAAATAGCGAATTGCGTGTTAATTGTGGGAATTTTTTCCCACTTCCCATATGAAATCCCATGTGGGAATGTCTTTTTTTTTTCCATATAGATGTTGTTTTGTCAACAAGTAGAATGTTTAGCTATTGTAAAGCTACTTCCTTCTCGATTGCTAAACACTCTTAATTGTCTCACAATCACTACTTATTTGTTCTTCCAAGGCAATGTAAAGAAAGAGCCAGGGTTGAAGAGTAGAAGCACTGGAGGTATGGTGGATCAAAATAGATAGCTTTTGGATACTAATTAGTTTCTAAGGTAATTACTTCCAATTACTTCTAATTAGTTTCTAAGGTTAATTATGCCCAACTCGAGGCCCAATTCCATGTGTTCACATCACAAACTTGGAAAGTCATGTTTTTGCAATGTTTTACGTATGTTGTTGAAATGAACAAGGGTGATTACACTTGACATACGTTTTACGTATGTTTATTGTATACAAATATGTAAATTTATCATGATTGATGTATTTTCACATGTTTGTGATATGTTCTTTGTATGTTTTTTATACAATAAACATATGTGAAACGTATGTCGAACGTAATCACCCTTGTTCATCTTAACAACATACGTAAAACATTGCAAAAAATAATGTTACTTGCCAAGTTTGTGATGCAACTCTAAGAAGATCAATGCAGTTGATATTTTGTATACATCTTAAAGTACTAATATTTGAATTTCCTTGCACAAAGCTCCCAAATTTCATGTACACAATTATGGTTTGATTTATTACACTTTACTATACAAAATTACAAATAGCCTCACAAGTAGCATTTAGGTCCGTAGTGTATTCCATCACCAAATTAAATTCACTATTTCCTCCAACCATAAACTAGTGCTTCCAAAATTTGGTTTAGAGTTTCTTTTATTTATCTTGTTTTTAATATTTTCAATAGAATATACCAATCAACTTAATTCAAATGTTTTGGTTAATTGCATAAAGGTGGGTGTCTGTGATTTTATAGCCAACACCATAAATCCCACTATAAAAAATTTCTTGTTGTGCTTTTAATCAAATCTTGATAATTTGGTTGTATAACAATTATAATTAAGGAAGTGAACAAATTTCATACCAATATCAACTTCGAAAATTTATCATGAATAAAAACTTTATTCATTCATTTTAAAAAATGTATGTATCGACAAATAAAGTTGTTTTTTTTACCTCAATTTTTTTCGAAGAACTCTTGCCTACTAGACTTCACTATCAATTTATTTTTGATGATTATATGAACATCTACTAAAATAGACATTACTAAATTTATCTATATTCTTTGCAAATAGGTCCATTATATAATGTATTTTATAAATATGATGGATGACAAAATTTTGCCAAACATATGCGTAATTGATGTATACCACTTTATCACTCTTGCATTAGTTTTGCTTATACTTTAATTATTCATTTAAGTAACCCTTAACTACCTAAGCATTCATCTTTTTGGCTAATGTACAAATTCCATCCACGTTTTTTCATTTGTTATGCACTTTTTGCAGTGTGAATAATTTTACTAGAGATTTTTTATGGGAAGTGAGCTTCATGCATGCGGGAACTGATTAGAAAGAAAATGGTTTGTGAAATTTTTATGCATCATTTCATGTTGCAGTGATTCATCAAAGAATTCTAAGATCTTAGTTAAAAAGTGTTAAAAAGTGCTCTTGAAAAGGTCAACTCATAAAATTAAGCAACCAAAAATCTCCAAAAATCACTACACTTAGAATATTACATTTCAACCCATCACAATAAATTTCATTTATAAATTGTCAATGTCTTATTTGTAATTAAATTACAAAAGAATTTTGAATTTTAAGTTTCAATTTTTATACAAAATATTGGTGATAGGAATTTTAGATCTAACTATATAGATAGAATTTGAAACTCATAAGGTACAATTTTTATTCATACATCAAGTTCAAAATATCCCTTGTAGTTACATTTAATAATACATCTTTGCATAACTAGCCAATTTAGAGAGGGATGTAGGTATTCAGAGGTTAATTTTGCAATGTTGTTGAAACTAAAGAAATTGTAATAATGACAATACTATTGGTTCATCCAATAAACTTTCACCTTGAATGACTATATTGTTACATGATAAATATTGTGAAAGTTTTTTTAATATACAATTTAGTTTAATTAATCATTAAACTTGTTTTTATGTGTTGGGAATTACCAAGGGTCCAAAACCTCTTGTACTCTCTATAATGAACCACAATAATCATCAAAATGACCAAAGGACAATCATTGATAGAGTAGTATTTCTGTTTAAGTTTTTAGATAAATAATGAAATAGAGAATTAATTGGAGACTCAATAAATTTTGATGTTTGTTAAATATTTTGAAATATTTTTCATATCGTGCACGTAGGTGCACTATTTTAATTTAAATTTCAAGAATAATTTTTTTCAATATTTTCATAACATTAACTTTGTAGTAGTTTGACTTTTCTATCTATTTTTTCTTTGATTTTGTACAAAAAATTGGTGCTAAACAATTTTTTTGGTAAAATTTTACTTTGTATCACCCAAAATGACATTGTATGTGGAGCATTCTCCCAATCTATTAAACCTAAATTCTAAACCCTAAACTAAAAGCAAATATTCATCCTTTCAAAATAAATGGAACCAAATTTGTGCATCGTAGGCTTCAACTTCAGTCCAAGAGTAAAGTGCTTTCATAGATAGAGAAATAGCTACAGTATGACATTCTCATGTACTACGTACCTAACTTAATCCCTAAGGGTCCTTAGCTTTTTTGGGCTTGAAATCATCATCGCTTTTGATGTATTATAGGTCTAAATGTAATTAAGGTATAGAAATTTCAACCATACAATCTTGTAATATACATGTTGTAGATCATGTGAATCAATTTTAGGGTCGTTTGGCTATATAGATTGCAAGATCATAGTGTTTTAGTGCTAAAAAAGGATGCTGAAATTTTCCTAGCAACATAGTTAGATGTGAAGTTCGTTTTCAAAATTGCTCAAATGAAAAAACTTTCAGTCAACTATAAAGTAGTTCAAAATCATCATATAAACACATTGGTACCAAAAAAGCCTCATGAAAAAATTTAATGTGCCCTAAAATGGCCTTGCAATATCAAAAAGTAGCATGAAAAGTAATTCATTTTGAACCAAAAAGCAAAAAGTGTCCAAACTAAACCCGTACACTAAAATGACTCCCAAACATTCATAACAACACGGCTTGACATTAAAATTTTACCAGACTTCAAGGGGAATTTAACCCATTCAACAAGTTTTATTGAAAATGGACTTGGAATGAAGGAGATACAAGTCCCTGAAGTTGTTGCCATCAAAATTCACAGACTTGTTCAAAAAAAACATACCTACTTTCAAATGATCACCAAAAATTCAATATATCTTGGATTGATTTGAAATTTTTACCACACATTCCATACATCACCTAGTGTGTTTTTCCAAAATTTCATTAAAATAGGATATGTTTTGCAAACGTTACAGCTCTTCAAAGGTGAATGTCCCTCAAAAACGTCCAAAATATGGACATCGGGACGATTAGGGGTTAAGTACATTTGTACTCTAAATCCTTGTGTAAATTAGATTACATATATATTAGATATTAATTACATATGCATATGGCAAAAGAAGAAGATTGTGTACTCCTCATATATATTAGATATTTATTACATATTCATATGGTAAAGGAAGATGATTGTGTACTCATATTTTAGAAAGCTAGTATATAAAGCTAGTATTTTGTACATTCACCTACTATTTGAACATAGTTACTCAAAATTTGAGTATATGTACCATGGCTCAAACACCACTCTTGCTCTTAATCCTACATAGTTGGTCATTTATTCAATTTCTTTTGTCACACAAGTACCAGTTATTTGACCAAATGTTCTTAAAACATGATTAGTACAACCAATACAAGATATTGTCAAAAAAATTCTAAAGTCATGGCTAAAAATTAGGAAGGGACATGAGAATATGAAATGAGGGTTTTTGAAATTCATTTTTAAAACTCTCCCCATAGTTTTCAAAAAAATTAATAGATTTTGATATTACACATGATTGGGCATTAGTCATAAATCCAATATGAATTAGAATTGGTATTTTTGGAAGTGACTACCAAAAGCATTTATCACATATTTATTTAGTAGGTGACATCATTTTTTGGTTTCTAACTAAAAAAACATTGATTAGAATAATTAGTTTTCAATTTGGATTAACCTCATGCAAAATTAATAGTTTCTCAAGAAACTCTCATAATTAGGATTATAAATTATGTTTAAATGAAAAATCAAATATCATGTAATTAAAAAAAATCAATTGAGTTCTTCAAGTAACCATTAGCATGTGAACTAACATGATAAAGTTAACACTAGTTATGAATAGTTGTGAAACAAAAAATTAGAAATATTGGCACTTTGACCAATCCACCTTTGATGTAGTAACCAAGAGACATATAGAACCACATGAATAAAGAGCCATACTTTGTTCACATTGCTTGATTCTATAGTATGGGTCTTTAGAATCACTAATCACATTCAAAATAATAAATTCCATTGATTCATCATACTAAATAACAATTCATGTCATTAATGATGAATTATCATGCCCTAATTTTGATGTGAGTTTTCAAATGGCTAGGGACACCAACTGGTTTTCAATACTTTGTTTTTTTGCAACTTATTACATAATAAGCAATCAAAGATGCAGATGCTTTGTGAAAGAGTGAGTTGCGACAATCACTATTTTATGAATATTTTTTTCGTATATACCAATTGTTATGTACAAAATTGTTGTTGACCATATTTCAAGAAAGATAATTTTGAATGCACTTCATTAAAAATTACAAAGTAGTGGAAAACTAGACGTTGGGACATATCATTGCACCACTACATGCATTAAGAATCATTATTTTGGTTGAATTGCAAAGCAATAAGATCAATCTTATAGGTAGTCTTCATCTCCTTTACAACCAATATCAATCATATTTGACCACGGCAGACAATTGAGACAATATGGCACATTTTGATTTTCCAATTGTTTCTATTCATGTTCTAAGTCAATAAATAGTGATAATTGATTTTACAATTAACTTGTGGCATGGCACCAATTGATTACACCAAAAAACATATTATGCACTCCACAAAGATACTTAACATGACAATTGCCTATAAGAGTTGGTGGATGTTATGAAAGTTGCACACTATAGTCTATAATTTTTATATTCAATCCAACTTTGAATCACTACATTTTCAAAATTTCTCATCATCAACATTATAGCTTTAAAATATACCTGACTAGGTTTCAACTTCCAAGCATATAAACTAGCCAATGTAAAAAATAAAACAAAAATAGAATACACAAGTTAGAAGATACTTACCTCCCTATAGATTGATTCAAATAATTGGAAGTGTGTGGATTGGAAATTGCAGGTTAGAAAATTAGAGGATAGGGTGTGGAAGGAAGAAAATCAAAGAGGAAAGCACATTCCAGGCTATGGCGGATTTATTCCACTTGAAGAGATTTCACCAGCCAATGATGTTATGCTGCCTCGCTACAATGTCCCAGACATGGAAGAATGGGGTGGCAAGACGCCTGGTTATTGTGGCCACAAACCTGAGGTTAGTAAGTGATCACTACACTCTTGAACCTGAATCACTCAAGGGTTTATTTTAAAATAATCAACAAGCAACTAATTGCCATTGTCTTTACCTCAAATATAAATGTATAACTTGAATGTCTCTTTTCATATATATATTTTTTGGTACAATTCTCGATGTAATTCTCATTGATTAATTTTTTTGAAACCCCTAGTATCATAGAGATTTAGAATGCTAATGGTCCTATAATCACATGTCACGATTCTAAAAAAAACTCATTTTTTGAAATGATGAGCCCCAGTAGGCTACTAATCTATTATTGTATTATTTTTTAATACATGTGTCATCTTCATTAAGCACTAGAACTTTCTACATTTTTGAAACTATTTCTAAGTTTATTTTGAGAACAAAGAAAAATAAACACAAAATTTTATAAAGTAAGCATTGAGCTTTAAGAAGTAAGTTGGCTTGTGCAGCGTCCTTGTCATGAGAATCCAGACTATATGTGGAACCTTGATCACAGCCGAAACAACCATTACACCACCACCTATGGACAAGCAAACCAAATGACCATCAAAACAGCTGCGAGGTTGAAGAAGAGGCCACCAATTGTCAGACCCCCGTGGCCTCACGAGGATCCCAAAGTAAGCATGTTTGTTATATATATTTTTAACCACAACTTGGTTGCTTAATAACTCATTAAAAGCGCAAGCAACTTTTGAAAATTGTGCATTAATCCCTAAAAGCCTGAGGGGTATTGGACAAACATAGATGTGTTATAATATGTGCCTTCTGTATGTTTAATGAAGTTTGGTTCAATAAACAAAATGTAGAGCATCATCTCTAAAAATTACGAGTAAAGTCAAACTTCCAAAAAATAAATTTAGATCATTTTTTAATGAATTTAAAAGCATGAACCTTTGAAAATTTGTATCAATTATAACTTTCAATTTAGAGTTCAAAATTTAGTATGATTGGTTAAATTTGGGCTATGTATTGTAAGCTTCAAGAAAGAAAATAAAATAATGGAGGGAACATCCGATTACTTTCTCTAAATAGCAAATTCTATAACAATGCTGAGGTGATCAACTTTGAAATATTCTCCTAGGTGGAGTTTAACTTGGATTGCCACAATTCAAATTGCGTTGGAAAGTAGACTTGATCTAGTATTTTTTTATTTTTTTATTTTTTTTCAAAAAAATATTTTTTTGTTCTGGGCAGCGCGTGGGATTTGGGCGCAATTAGAAAATGGTCATATGAGCGTTTAAGAGTCAAGAGTAGATTCTTATCACGCCGTTTTTGAAAAAAATATTTATCAAAGATATTAGAAGAGGTATGTACATGGCCATGTACTCCTTCATTTTTTAAATACCATATTAGCAGCACAATGAGTGTTCTATTGAAGATTGTATTAATAAAATAAGATAATTAAAATTAAAAAAAATGATACATGACTTTGTGTTCTTAGAATGAATTTGGTGTTACTTAGATTATGTAATTAATGAGCAATGTAAGAAACTATACATATTATCTACAATATCGATGCAATGAATCTCATATTGTCATTGAGTACTCAACAGGCAAAGAAAGGAGTTAAGGGATTCTTCTATGAGGATCCAAGGCTTCCAAGCTCCGAGGAAGGAAAGGTTAGTCCACAATAGCAAATCTATTAGCCTTAAAACAACAAACATCTAAATTTAAATCTTTAATTACTAATTGCTCAAACCAAAAAAAGTAAATTTAATTTTTAAATTTTTTACTAAAGAATAGAAAGTCTTTCAAAATATATATGCCAATGATTCAAACAATGCATTTGTTTTATTGATATTACATACTTTTTCTTTGAAACTTCTTTAGTGAATATTGATTGGATAAAGTGTACTTTCCAAAACGTACATGACCATTCACCTAATGTATACTTGAGTATTTAGGGGTTAAAACTTAAATGTTTACATTCTACAAACAGAGTCGTAGATATGGAAAAAGAAGCAAATGCAGCTTGTACAAGTGCGACAAATGTGTCTTAATGTACGGAGTGTTTTCACAATTTTTGTATGGGATGTGTGCAGAAATCATCAGAGAAGTTTTTTGCACTAGTTCGGCCATTGGAAGGAACGTTGATGGCAATGAATGCTAATAGATCTATCAAATCTGCCGTCATAATGTAGCGTTGGTTCCATTCAAATGCCAAGAAGTTTGCAATTCCTATTTGATAGAAATTGCATTTATTCCGCTTTGATTCATTTTTTGAACCCTTGTGAAATTAACGATAAAAATTTGAAATCGAAGTGGCATAAGATTTTAAAAGCGACCTCTCTTTGAAATGCTTATTATGAATACCGGTATATTTAAGAATTCTACATCTCATTTTGTCTTAAACAATGCTTTTAGAATGGGGTCATTTTTAGCACGTCCTATCTTTTAGAAAAGAGTGGAGATCCGCTTGTAGCTCTCTGACTAGTGTTGTTGATTTATGACAAAAATGGGATGGTATTTTGTTGCATTGTATTGACTTTTAATGTTAGGGCTTATTTTGTTGATTTAGAGACAGTGTCATGACGATTTTCAATTTTCTTGTAACTTGAAAAGAATAATTTTTATAATAATAGACATCAAAATGTAGCTAAAGTTCCAACATACAATTGCATTGATCAAATCATCTATTTTTATCATCTCACCAAAATAGGCTAATTATTAAAAACTATTTCAACTGTTGATTTTTCTATCCTTGAATGTTAATGATACAATTAACTTAAAATTTTCTCTTGGTTCTTGAGCAAGTTGACTATCTTTTGTACAGTTTGGATTTTCCAAATAGGTTAGTATGATTTAAAAAAATAAATAAAATTGGTTTATGCCAAGTTTCATTCTTAGTTCAAAAAGAAGGACCTTAAATATAATTTTCCAAAATAAATAGAATCAAATAATGGAAACCATACCATCTTGTAGTGCATGTTATTCCAATTTCATTACCATCTTTTTAAAACCAACTCTGCTAATTTGGGATTTGAAATTGAATTTCAAGAGAAAACCTTGCAAAATTAATTTTAAAGTATTAATTATAAATAGAATGAATCCAACCATATAGATGTGATCTTCACATTGACATTTACAACTTTACTTTGATCATCAACCCCATTTTAGGTTTGCGTCAAACATTTTATAACGCTTTTTTTGAAAAGAATGTTGAATTGGGACGTTAAAGAGTTAAGGGTTAATAAGAGTAGTTTGCTATTAGTGTCACAAACTCTAAATCTCACTGTAAGTATCATAATTCATGTATTTTGAGTAAAAGATTAATCAAACTGATAAGATGGCAAGTTGCATTACCTTTGTCAAAAGAAATTCCATAATCACTTGACCTCCAAAATCCTTAGTTCTTTGTACGTATTTACCTTTTCCTTGTATGTATTTCCAATCTTTTAAATTTTTTGGTTATATGTGACAGTTACATAAATATTCAAACATTACATGAAGAAATAAATCTTGATGGTTCAAATTGTAAATCTCCATAAGTACATGATTTTTGTAAATCTTGATAAGCACATGACTTTTAGATTCAAGGATGCTTGTTGATCTAAAAACATGAGAAAAACAAAATCATTCACTAATACAATGGTAGACATTTATTGTAAGTCGTTCACAATGCAGGCCATCACCTTTCCATCACAATATGGACTTTAGTGCAAGGATAAGAACAAAAACATCCTCTTGATTTACACAAGCCCAGAAGAAACTACTGTAAGATTCTTCTTAAATGCCACCAACATTATTAATTTACAAACTAAATTCCAATGGCCCTTTGTCCAATGGGCACTGGGTCATTGACATTACAAACACTTTATTCACGCCGACTTTGATAGTGGGCGAGAGTTTCTATCTATCTATTTTTACAAACTGGAAAATTGCCCTCATCACATTGTAAAGCCCACCTACCCTTCTCGTAGAAAGTTGAACCAATTCCAATCCTATCCTATTTTCCTCTTATCCTCAAACGGCTCGAATGTAGTATGGGGAACCTCCCGTGTATTATCCCTGTAGAATGTAGCCAGAAGGTACATTTGCGGAGGTGAGGTTCCCGATACTACATGTGTCCCCAACAAACATATTATCTCTAAGAATCTTAATTGATTCCCGTAGTTTTGCTAACCAGTTTTATGCATTGAAACCATTGAAATCAAAGACGTTGCACCGATATACTCATCAATTTTCTCCTTTTGCAGATTTATTAACTCTATCCGCTGCTTCAAGGGCAAAGTCGAAAACAAGTTTGCAGTTGCTTACTGTAGTTCTTTCCGATCCAGCAACGTGGAGCTCTTCATCACCTCATGCCAATTCGCCAACAGTGCTAATCGCTCCGGTGGTCTCAACAACAAGCGTCCCGCTGCCACCTCTTTGTACATTTTAAGAACAAGCTCATCAAGGTTTTCTGTTTGTGAACGATACCCAGTGCCATATCTGGGTGTTATTAATCCACTGGCATACTTGGGAATGGCATCGAAATGCACAATGCCTTGCACTAGTTCCTCAGCCACTTGTTCCTTCAGCAAAGCCTCCAATACCCAACACATAGCCTTCATCAAATAATTTGGACAGCCCGCTGCAGCGTTGTAAGGTTCCTTTCCAGTCAATTGTTTTTCAATGTTGGCAAACGTATCCTTGGCCTCTTGACTAACAATCCCAATGACCATCTTAGAAAAATCACAAGGCATACCGTGACAACCAATGCCCTGTAAAAACTCCGGAAATGTCACTCCTGGGTACATTCACATACTGTATAATGAGCCAAGGAAACTGTAACCAGAGGTTAATTTAACAGATTATATAGCAATAATCTTATCATTTGAATTGACAATGCAATATAAATTAGTAATTACATATATTATATGTTATTCTACAATATACTAAAGTTTGACGATGTTTAGGAAGTTGTTGGTACTCTAAAATGACTAAAATATGGTTGTAACTAGTCGTTAGTTACAACTAAAATGTGCTAAAAGGTTCATAATATGTCGCAAAATGTCCTTAAATTTTTCTAATTTCTACATAAATTGAAGATGAACATTATTTTCTAAGCACTCATCAACACAAGAAGTTTAAAGTGGATTCCTTGTGACGTTTTCCCTACATACACAAAGAATTTGTAAAAAGTCGCACAATTGCAAAGGGGACGAACAAAGACACACAGGGAAAACTGAGACACAGGGAACACTCAATTTTTCCCTAAGCATGTCTCAATTTTCCCTGTGGACTCTTTACAAATTCCTTCTGTGTTTCATTACACAAGGAATACACACGGAAACACACAGGGAATCCACTTTAAGCTCCTGGTGCAAGAGTCGTTAGATTTGGGCGGGGTTGGCTCGTTATATTGTCACTAGTAGGAAATATGTCGTTTTTCACTTACTATAATTGAAAAAGGAATGAAACTGTGCCAGGCAAATGGGCTGCGTGAGTGCTGGTGAGTAGTTTTGGTCACAAGAAGACAAAACTATAAACATGATATTCAGCCACTATTCATTGTTTCCACAAAGTCGGGAATGAAAAACGACAGGTTTGCTACTAGTGTGTGAATGCACCCACCTTTCTGAGTTGATGCTTTGAAGACGGCACGAGAGCAATCTCGAATCATGTCACACACTTGCTTTTGATGCTCCTCTTTGCTCTCATGATCCAAACCCAACCGGGAAACCAAATCCTGGAGATGGATGCGGGGGAAGTCCGGGGATGTTGAATACTCTCGAATCGTACCCGTGTCTTCCTCCGACCAAAACATGGTTGATAAGTAGAGGGAGATGCGGCCCATGAGTTCCTGATAATCTATCTGCGAGGCCACTTTCAGAAGCTCCACGCCATGTTGGACGCCTTCAAAAGTCTTCGCAAATGGTGGATACATGGCCGCAAAGCAATCGAAGTAATACTGAACATCTGTTTGAATTTCCAGGACAAACTCCATCGATGAGGTTGAATTATTTTTCCATCTCTCGCTTAAGCATGTGTCAAAGTACTTGCTGTGAGTGCTCAACACATGGGAATGCAGATGGATGACGGCTACCTTTTGGTCTTTGTTTGCCCCCTTTGGTACCAAGATGATCGAAACATCTTGGGCTTTTCCTTCCTTCGCACCAAGTATGAGCTCCTGTGTCTGAGTTGGAACCATTTACAACAAGTATAAAATAATGAGATAAGATACTATACTCACAATTCTAAACATTGTTCCAGCTTTACTCACAACCAACTATAGACACATAACTCTGGAGCCCTGAATCATGAAGACTTGCCTGACAATCGAACTAAAAAGCTAAATTATTATAGCCAGCAGGTTCAATTTCTTATAAATACTAGGCTCCTGCCGGTCAATCGCTCGTATATAAAGGTAACAAGTGAAGAGAAGAAAACGTGGATAAGATATGAATACCCAAATTAAACCAACAATGAACCTAAAATCAACAGTCACTGTATATTGTTTTTTTTACATTTCAGGCCACTCAGTTCCTAAATGTTTTTCTGTCCCCTCTGCTATGATTCCAGTTCACTCCCTTGGAAAATCGCTACTTGTGAACTTCAGTGTTCAAAAGCTTTCAAATTTGAATATGGAGGATGCCTGACTCAGGGACTCACGATTGTCAGAATATTCACACATTCAAGCTTCTAATTGCATATCACAGCATAAAATTGGATTCTTTATAATTCTAATAATTTGTGCATCTGGCATAGTCTTACTACGTTTTTGTTGGAGAAGGTGGTAAAACACATGGATTGACTGATTGAATTGGACAGCATATATGCTTACCTCGGCCATAATTCCCTCGCACCTGTGTGTGTCGGTAGAACAAGAACTAGTCCCTAAAGACATGCCTGCCAATTCAACAATCAGGCTACACAAGTAAGAACGTGTGAGATATAATTAAAAGTAATAGTTGCACTAGGGCCATCAAGCACAGTCAATTGTTGTCAGACACCAGAATTCGTCATTCAGTGTTACTCAATAACATCACAAGTCGTCCAAATATATGAGTACTTGCACTAGTAGCAGAATTGTCGATTTTCATTCCCCACTTTGTGGAAACAGTGAACAGTGACGGAGTATTGTGCCTAGATTTCTGTCTTCTAGTGACCAAAACCACTCACCAGCATCGACGCAACCCATGTGCATGGCACGGTTTCATTCCTTTTTTCAGTTACAGTAAGTGAAAAACGACACATTTCCTACTAGTTTTGGGGGAGACACAACAACGGCTGCTTCTAATAAATCAAGAAGAGCAATTGCAGACATGAATGAAAATCTCTAACCCACTCACAATTCTAAAGGGGCGGTAGCTAAGCATATATGGTTCTTGAAATTAAGATGAGAATTAAAAGTCGGTAGACATGCACAACAGTCAAACATAGCGAAGGAAGGAATTGAAGTGAGAGAACTGAAATGTCGGTAGGCATGGTAATGACCTTGTCTGAGCTCCCCAGTCTCCACCACCGACGCTGCAAACGTACAGAACTAATCAACTATGGAGGCTTGGAACCTGAAAGTGAATGCTGGATTTGCTTTGCAACAATTCACTCCACAATTAAAAGCGAGCTGCAAAAGACGAGACTGAGGTCGCCATGGCTGGGGTCTGGTCACTTGGCCGGCAATAACAATGTTTCAAGTGGGTGAGGAAAAAGGAGCACTGCAGTTCCTTTTGGGGTTTGCATGTGCTACCATAACAGACTTAACACTCAGTAGCTTTGCATCCCAAGAGAATTTCCAGCATATGCTTCATGAATTGGATAGAAAATTTAGTAGCTACCCAAGTTGACAGGAAATCACAAGTTACAATAGTAGCAACGGACAATTGTAGGTTAACAATGCAACTCTCATGCATGAACAATGCCTTGATTGTACTTGCGACGAAATGCCTCCATAAATAAATAAAAATTGTCCCCACTTGTTCTGGTAGTTGCCTCACATCATGTGCAATTGAAATTAGTGCATTTATTAGGTCCATGAACAATTTGCATGAATAGTTTGCATGGGGAAAAAAGGAAATGTTATTTTGTAAGATAGATAGATAGAAACACTGACCCTATAGAAAGGGTCGGTGTGAATAAAGTGTCCGTTCGTAATGCCAATGACCCGATGCCCACCGGACAAAGAGACATTGGAACAATGTTATTTTGTAACCCCTAATGGACCACAACTATGTTTCTATCCAAACACTCCAAAAAATCCCTTTTCATAAAAAGACAAATAGTTTTTGATCTAAAACATTTCCAACAATTTCAACCATAGGATATTTCAACCAACTTGAATTAATTATAACCTAAAAAATTTCAATTGTTCAGGGTTCTTCAATGGTAAAATTATAAGCTTCAAAGTTGATTAAACCTTTTTTTTTTTGGCTTGTTGTCTAAGATTGAAACTTTCTGAAAATGCCCGAAATGCAAAGTTTAGTCTCAGATTTGCTAAAATGAATTTCGCAGTCTTGTATATGGGGGTGTTAGCTCATTGTGTACAAATATTCACATGCATAGCTCACTGTATGGAATTTTTCAGTAGTTGCCTGCAATCAAGGTTTTCACCTTTGCATAATTGTATCTTTTGATCTATACATCATCTACGTACGCAGATTACCATCCCATCAGTTCTTTGTTACAAAGAGTTAAATCACCACAAAAAATCTCAATAATTGAGAATCAATACTCATTCCATACTAAACTGACCGAACTTAACCCCTAAACGTTTGAATGTGCCTTTGCAACTAGTAGAATACGTTGTATTTTGGTTGTATTTGGAATGAATCCACACCTTCAATGAGTTTGAGTTCAAAAAAGAAGTTGAAATTTAAATCGATGCGGTTCTAGTAAGCTGCCGAGATCTTCATTTAGAGTTTCTTGTTGGTAGCAAATCCCAAATTTTATACGATAGCGTATATACTATCTCCATGGGACATTTAGGGGTTAAAAAATCAGCCTTGGTCTTTTAGGGGTTAAGTGAAGCTGTTAAGAAATAAGAACCAAGAAAAGTCTAGTGTAGGTTTGGAAAGGTTGAATCATTCATGTGTACCTACTGTAGATGAAATTTTTTCATGTCAAGGGACGACGTGGCTCTCCTACGCCGTGTTTCTGTCAGTCAGGGATTGATGCTGGAGTCGGTCTCTGAAAAGCTGTTGGAGCCAGGGGGTCCACATTTCAATTGTCCTGACAAAATTCCATTTGCACGGCTCGCTTCAATTGCTGCAGCTGGTGAGAGAATCACTTACACTCACAGTGAAAGTAGCATATGACGAGGAAGCAAATACATGGTTTTTGCAGTAAGTTAATGACAAGCTCACAGTTCAAGTTTTAGGTTTTTATCTCCCCAACGTCAATGTAGACAGATGGATTAGAGTGTTTTAGAGACGCGTGTTTGTTTTCCTCAATCTCTGAGCTTTTGTATTCTGCTGGAAAGATGTCACTTTGATGTACTGAATTTTATTGTAAGTTGGAAGAAGTGGTTTTGGATGTTTGAGTCTTCATTTAGAAAGTCACTTATTGTAAAATTTCTGCACTGCAGGACGAATGGAAGTGAGTGGAAGAGGCTTATTGACGCAGGCATATATTAATGATTGGGGTGGTGTTTCACCCGTTACGAAAGATTGGGTTAATCCTGAGGTCTCTTTTGAAAACCGTCTTAAAATTTTGCAATGATTAAAATGTGTGCTAACGAGGTTGGAAATTGGATGCAAGAAAAAGTCAATGATATGCAATAGCACTCCTGCTCATCATATTGTACATATTTATATATGTTTTCATCATTTGATATCTTATTGCAGGCCCCTTGGCCGCATGTAGATCTATTAGCACCTGATGGTGTCGAGGCTAGCCGTCTACCCTGTCTACATCAATGAGCTATGGCTGGTTAGTAAATGCTGAACCTCTTTTTCTTCAACGTTTTGTTGTGTCAAAATCATATGGATGAATTATATTTGTATTTAGCCAAAGAAACTCATTATTTTCAGCATCAATGTAAGTGGACTCACTGCAAACAATCTCGCAAACCATCATCTTAAGATTTGTGACTGCAGGAAAATTTCTCAGACTTTGTTGAAGGATTGTCCACGACATCTACAAATTTTCTTTTGGCATTGTTGTTTGAATCTCCCTTTTTACTGTTAAATATACTTTTGTGATGAATTCCGGAATATGTCTTTGAATTTAGAATTTGTAAGATGCATGTGCACATGAATATAAGAAGAAAAAAATTGTGTATCTTGTTGCAGGATCCTGAAGTTCTAAAGGTCTGTGCACATGAGAATAGTCTTGGGTATGCCAGAGCACGAAATATTCAGAATTTCTTGAGATTGTCAAGGCAGCAGATGAGTTGCGTGCAAGAGTCAATGGAGACAAGGTAAGAACTTTATGAATATTTTGGGAAGATTTGGGAAATATTTCGGTGTGATGCTCTGCTCCAGTTCTTAGGGCATTTGACTCAAGATTCAGTACTAAATGATGACATCTCTATTGCAGGTTTCATATGTCATAAACCGTAATATCAATTACACAAACGTTTGTGGTTACAGATGTCAATTTTGCGCCTTCAGGTAGGGAATATAACTCCCTTGAGTTCGTGATTTTTTTCTCAGTGATCGTACTTGTATCTGGTGTTTGTGACCTACAGATTTCTAAATGATTATTGATATTCTATTGCACATCTTCTTCATTATCTTTAGTTAATTCCTTGAAGACGCAAGATTTTCTGTGACTTGGTAGGACATTTAGGAATTGAATTTTCTGATATTTTTCTGTCATTGCAGTAAAGGGAAGCTTAGCGAAGACATGCGTGGAAAGCCTTACAGGTACTTCAGTCTTTTCCTTTTTTTTAAGATCGGATTATCAGTTTGGCTGAATTTGGCTGTAGTTGCTTGAAAATGTACATATCAAGTGCGATCAAGGCTCCTAGTAACAAATCATGTCATTCTCGTCTGAGTTGCTGTAGCTTTCAATGATCTAACATAAAAGTATTAGTATGGCAACCGATAATAATGCTACCGAAGTTTGTATGCAGGTACGATCTAGGCGACTTTAGTTTATTTTTCTAGAAATTAGGAATACATCACGGGAATATATATTAGGAATATATTAGGAATATATGTCGCAATCAATTTACATGTAGCATTATGTGAAACTTCTGTGTATTGGATGTTCTGTAGTAGACTGATCGTAGTAGTAAATAATCCTTACAAGATCATGTGGATTGCAATTGCAGGGAGGAATATATCCTGAATTCACTGGGGAAACTTACTTGGAGATATTGAAAGCGGTAAAGAAGGCCGTTCCAGAGATGCATGTCCATGCCTTCTCTCCTCTTGAAGTCTTTCAAGGAGCCTTTACACTTGGTATAAGGTAGCTGTGCGCTCATTTTGCAGTCACGTAAATCTTTGAAGTAGGCTCTAGATATTAATGTGTTAATTTTATTGCTCTTTTTGATCACCTTTAGTTTTCAACAGAATTTAGAGCCTTTTCTTACGTCGTTTCAAGCATGTACTCTAGAAGATAAGAACCTCAATTTTCACAACGAACACCTTCTGTATTCTCGTATTTCTGCTCTTTAAACGAAGTTTTTGTGTGCGTACAGTATTGAGGAGTTTGTTGTGGAGTTGAAAAACAGTGGTCTTGGTTCACTACCCGGTACTAAGTTAACTGCGGCTGAAGTGAGAACATAGTCCTGCAAGTGAAATGAGTAACTGCTGTCTGTCTGGGAACTGCAAATATATTTCTTGCAGGTACACATCAGAATTTCTGTGAGTGATGACAGCATGTGGGAGTATACGTTAGATGTGATCTTTCTGAATAAAATAGAGTTATCCGTAAAGTCCCTCAAAAGTGGGTGAGTGAACCATGATTTGAGTGAATAGTGACAGTAATCCTTAAAAAAGAACGTGTGTCGGGCACTTAAAAAAAATTGTGGATGCAAACTTTGAAAGCACCAAAATCGGTGCTAAAAACTCGGGAGGTTTACTTCCAAAAAATTACAAATGGCGTGCAAAAAAATATAGGGTCCAAATAAATCAAAAAGGTAATTTTTATAAATGAATTACATTAATATAGGATGCTAAAAAATGATTACAAGAATAATTATGAGAATATTCTTGAAATATTACTTATTATAGTAAGAATTACTTTTATTTTTAAGGGTACTTTTAAATACCCTTTTTTCACACATGATACGCAAAATATACTAAGAGTCACCTCCCCGAGGCTAAAAACCTTCTCACCCAAGTTTCTATTATTCACCTTCACACATGAAGAAGGTGATTGCTAGCCCCATTTCTGACAATAGATTATTACTATACATACCTAGACCCTCCCGTTTTTTGGCTTGTTTCTCGTAGTAGGTTGTTAGGTAAAAATGAGAATTTGGATGTTAAGCTTTGTAAGGATGGGGGTGTAGAATGTTGATTAATGAATTGATAGAGTTTGTTGTGCATGGAGTTTGGAGGATTTGTGTATTGAGGGTTGTTGTGGTTGAATTGCAGATATGAACGGGGGGTTTTGATATGTTGTTTCGGGGAGTTAAATAGTAGTGTCATTTGATTTAGGAGAATTGTAGTCCGATCCGGGTCAGGGGTTTGAATAAGGTATGAGTCACATATGTGAGGTGAAAGGCTAATTGTTGTGATAAGGGCATATAATATGCGGGGTGGTGGATGATGTAGAATTTGGAGTAAACATTTTGATAGGTGTGGGTAATTTGTATTAGTGTCTTTATGATTGGGGTGTGTGGGTTTTAGTGAAGGGGCAAATGTTTTGGCTAAGTGTTGATATTCTGGTTGAAATTTGATTGTACATGGTATAATGTAGAGTTTGCATCGATGTTTGTGGGATGGAGGATATTGTTCAAGAAGATTAGGCATAGGTCGTGGGTTTTGTTCTATATCACCACATTGTAAAATTAAGAGTTTTATATAATTGTTTTAAAATAATTTTTAGAGAAATATGGGAGTTTTTAGGGGGTGTGGGAATTGATGTGAGTGTATGTTCATTTTGGACGAGGCCGGTAGGCCAAGTCCATCGAGTGTTTTGGTTGCTGTATTTGGTTTGTTATTTGTAAATATTAGTTGTTCTAAGGTGAATGTTGTGTTGTTGTGATGTTTGGGTGCTGGGGGAGGGTGGATAGTGGATACTTGGAAATTGGAAGGGAAGTGTGGGCAGTGTTTTTGTAGAGCAGGGTTGTGGGCAGGGTGTATGGATTTTTGGTTGTGGTGGAGGTTGAATTAGGAGGGGGGTCTGGATGTGGTTTAGTGGTTTGTTGGTGTGATGGTTGAGTGGAATTTGGACATTCTGTGGTTTTGGCATGGTTAGTTTTGATTATGAGTATATGGGGTTTAGATAGTGTTATGTTAGTAAGTGAAGGATGTGTATGTTGGATGGTATAATTAATCTGTCTAAGTGCGTAGGTAAAATTAAGTAGTGGGGATATTTTACTGAGGTGAAGGGAGGGCAGGTTTGAGTGAGGGCTGAGTTAAGTTATGTTGGTCGGCAGTGGGTGGATGTGATGTGATGGTCAGGCCTTTGCATGGTACATGTAGGTGGTTAGTGTAGCTAGATGTTACTACACTAAATAGGTAGATTAGTGTTAGATACACTAATTTACATAAACATGTTGTAAGTTTTTACTGTTGACCAATTTTTTTACCCTCTATATTGGTCAAGATGGGGATCTTTCAATAGTATTGGAATCAATGCCTTTGGTAATTTTTTTTGTCGAGAGTAAAAATCTATAATATTTTCAAATCTTATAATTATCTAACACTAATCTACCTATTTAGTGTACTGGTAGTGGTAAGATCTGGATTTTTTGAGGGTGGTTGAAATTATGGAAGGGCCACTGATTTGAGACTAATATGGTGGGTAGTGGTCGATTGTGAGAGGGCAGTGGTGGAATCTGAGTTGCATTCAAGGGTGGAAGAATATGAGCAGGGCGGATATTTCATATTTGTGGGTGATGTCATTGGTGTATGTGATTTTAGTGAGGGATAGGTGTATTGTGGGGGATTGGTTAACCCTTAAACGTCCCAGTCCTTTCTGCAAAAGTCAAACTACAGAATTATACAGAATTAAGCCTTGAAGAATAATCAAATTATATTTTATAATATTTTCATGCATGAAATTAAGTGTTTCTTATAAGTCCTGAAATTTTTAGATTTTTTTGATTTAACATGATTTTTTTACAATTTTTTAAGTCAAATGCTTCACAAATTCATTTTAATTACAAAAAGACTTCAAAAAATTGATTAATTTTTGGATGAGATGCAAATCACAATGGAGAATCACATGATATCATTGATATGTTTTCCATTAAAAAAAAACTAGTTAAATTTTGAAATTCGAAAAGTAATCATCCCATGTAGTGTATTCAGAGCTTGAGCTACAAAGCTTGCAAAAGAGATAATTTACTCAATACATGAAATTTTTAAGATTTGAAAAGTGGAGTGCAAACTAGACTTGATGAACTTCATTTTCTCTGTTGAGTGTATTAGCAAAAGAAATCATTTTCGAGATCAAAATTGGGTTTGACCAACAAACATCCAATAACTGGATGCATGGACGTTTAGGGGTTAATGGGTAAGTATTTTGAAGTGTGAGGATGTGAGTACTAAGGTTGGGTTTTGAGAGTACTTGGTCAGCAGATGTGAGGGTAGAGTAACAGGGAGGCCAGAGGGAGACTGATTGGATGGGCTGCTGGGAAATGTAGTAGGACAGAGATGAACTCAGAAGGCCAGATGGGGGCTTTGAATTAATAAAATGGCCATAGACAAATACATAAAAGGTGATATAATTCACCTTTTGTGGGTAGAACCTGAGTTACTGGATGTAGTGTAATCATTGATCTGTCCAGTAAGGGTGGTTTATAGAGAGTGGGCCAGATTGGGCTGAGTGAATGGAGCAGCTGGGATGTGTGGGGATTGGTGTAGATTAATGTAGGATGCTGGGTTGTGTGTAGAGATGTGGTTTGAAATTTATATTGTTGGGGCAGGCTGGGTAGGGAAGGTGTATGGAGGTTGGTGGGTGTCTGATGGGATGTGTGTTGTGTAGTGTAGGTAAGATTCGATGGGTAAATTTTTATGGGCTGGGAGGGTCTAATGGCTGGTAAGGAAATGTGAGCAAAGGGCATGGTGTTTAACTGAGTTTGATATGTGGGGGCTGGGTTGTATATTAGTGTAAGGTAAGGACTGGTAAAGCAAAGGTAATTCTGTGAAGGCAGGGGTGTTAATATATATGACCAGAAGGCCTGGGAGGTATAGTTAGTAAATTAGGTAGCAATTAGAGAAAGGAACAGAGGTAAGTAAGGTAAAAAGGACTTCAGGGGTAGTAGATAGATAGAAACTCCAGTCCCTTTATAGGGTCGGCGTGAATATAGTGTCTGTTCATTTGGTTAATGAGCCAGTGCCCACCAGACAAAGGATCATTAAGACCAAACTACTCACCCCTTTCGGGAATAGACACTTTTAGAACTTCCTAACAACTGACACAAAACTGAATAAAATAAAAGCTTTGGGTGTTTAAATGGTGGTCTATTGGGTTGGTGATCGTCAAGTCATCTGTCCAGTGGTTTGGTGGTGAGGATGTTGTATCATAGTTATATGGTCCGGGTTTGATTCCTGTGAGGGCCCGTTGGAGCAGTAATGTGATATGTTGACTTGACACTGCTAGTGATTTATTCTTAGGCAGGAAAGTTGTACCACCAACCAGCCCTATCCTACTACCTGAGACAAGATCTTCAAAAAAGTGGCTGTTAGCCGCTTTCCCATGTATGGGTTTTTTGTAAAAGTTTTTATTCAATTGGTAAGGGTTGGTGATTTTCTAGTTTTTCTTTTATGTAGTAGAATGGATCCGGCATGGTGTATGGCAATAATGTTCAATAAATCAATGAATTGATCTGATCGGGAATAGGAAGCAAGTAAATTGGGGTATATTGTGATATAAATGTATTTGGGGTCAAATGTGGTCTTTAAGTTAGTACTTCAAGGTTGGTTGTTTTAGGAAGTGAGATGTTGCAGTGAAGTGGTTCGTTTTATTTTCCTTTGGGGGTCATGTGAATATTTATGTGATATAATTGGCTGGATGTTGTTAGTGAGTTATCTCAGGCAGGGAATCTGTGGTAATCAATCGTTCCTGTATAATAACTTGAGACACGTGTGAAGTAATTATTATTGCTATCGTGGTGTGGGAGCGAGCAGTATGAAAGATTCTACGACTTTGTTGTGAAACTTCAAGGTGACGCTTCTGAGTAGCTTCAGCGTGACGTTTCTTGCTCCCGAGGTTTTTATATAAGTAAAGATCTTGAGTTAGCTCTGTGAGTGTAGAGTTTTCTCTTCGGTTTTTAAGAGTTTGAATTTTGGATCGAGTTCAACTTTAGGATGTCTAACTGGAGGGTTCTTATGGAGATGATGGATTTAGAATCGCAGCCAAAGGCAGAGCTACAGCTTTCGTTGGCACAGCTGCCAGATTAACCATCTAAACCAGCTGTATCTATGCCAATGGCGGTTCATTGTTGTTAAGGGGGTTTTTCTAGGAACCGACCTTAAACGAATGAAGCTACTGCGCCCCTCACTATTCCACTATCGACTAGTTTCTAGAGATTGAGAGGAGTAGTAAGAGGTCCCTACTATGAAGAATGAACTGTCGGCTAAAGGAAAGCACTAGTATACTAGTAAGTCGACTCCTGCATACCCACAGACTACTGCAACTATCCAAAATACAACCACAAGGAATGATTCAAGGGCCAGAAGCAGCAGTAGTCTAACAGCAGTAGTCTAACATACTAGTGCGCACAAGAAGAGCTTAAGACAAGAATGAAGTACAACTGAGGCTGCCAAAAAGATGTACAAATGGTATAGCAACAACTCTTTCGAAGAGAGTGAAGGTACATATAGGAGACTAGTCTGACAGTGTGTCAGACTGGTCGACCGGAAAAGTCGGGTCGACCAGTCTGTACCAGCCTGTACTGCCACGTGTCTCCTGCTGGGTCTATTCCTGCCGGGTATAGACTAGCCTACTCTTAGCCTAAGGGAATATCCACTAATATTCGGTTAACATTACCCTCCCTCTGAGCTAAGTACACTCCTGTGGACTTTAGACTACCCCGGTCGGTGACTAGGAAAATTATTCATGAGAAATGACAAAATTACCCACGGTCGAGTAATCGACCCAGCTGAGGTCGAGTCATCAGTCATGGACGTCGCTAGAGTCCTAGGTCATGCCTGGCGAGCGGATACCGGGAGGCATTCCTGAAAAGTCAAACCCCAGAGAGTGTGGTGAAGAGATAACCGGTAAGTCGACTGAGGTATTGTCGACCGATGGTGTAGATGTTGTCATCACCTGGTCGGGTGCTAGGGTCTGCTCATCCTGCTGCTGCTGTGGAGGGTGTGGAGTGGCTGGCGGCTGTTGCACGTTGTCTGGAAGGTTGACGGTCGGTGGCTGCTGATCTTGTTGTTGCTGATCGCGGTCTTCGTCTTCATTGGTCGACTCGCTGTCGTCTTCGTCGTCGTCCTCACTTAACTTGACGTCGGTAGTCAGGACCTCGTCTTCGTCAGTCGACTGGTTCTCCCAGAGCGAATGGTCGGGTTCGAGGTGGCTCGTATCTTCCTCTTCGTCTTCGTCGACTGCTGGAATCTCCAAGTCCGGGTGGTCGAGCTGAAGTTGGTCGAGCTGCCTGCGGTACATGTTGAGCTGGTGGCGGTCGGTGCTGAGGGTGTGCTTGAGAACTTTGATACGATTTCTTGCCTTGAGTCGGAGTCGGTACTTGCGCGCTCGAAGTTTGTGTAACTACAGCTCCCGACTTGCGAATTGGCGGGACTTTTCTTCGTTGTCTTGGAGTAGTAGGTCGAGTCGGTTGTTGGAGTCGACTATCTCCCTCCGAGCTTGCTGAAGACTGAGCTGGGTTGATGCTACCTCGGCTCGTGCCGCCCCAAGTTCGTTTTGTGCTACCATGAGCTCACTCTGGTGTTTCTGTTCGTGCTGTCGACTGCTGTGGAGGTCGGCTTCTAGCTGGGTCAATCTGTTGTTGGTCTGACTCTTCGCCTCCGTGACGGTGGTGAGGGTAGTACGAAGTCTTGCCAGTTCGAGGGTGAGGTTGTCGACCTGTTGCTTGTATGTTGTCGAGTCCTTGGTCAGTCTACTACTCTCCAATCGGTGGCGGTCGAGCTCGGCTTGAAGGGTGGTTTTTGCTTGAACCGCCTCGAACAAGAGGAGGTTCACTCGGAAGCCGACATCCTCGAGTCGGCCAACTGCTCCTTGGACGTCCTCCAAGCGCTGGCGCCAATGCATTGCTAGTGTTGTAGCTCGTGATGTTGGTGAGTTGGGTGTGGGTCGATTGGCCCCAGGTGATGGCGGCGGTCGAGTCGTGGGGGAGACGGGTGGTGGCTGGCAAAATTCGCCGGTTGGTGCCGCTCCATATGCCGCTTCGAGGTTGAGCGGCGCGAAGTCGGATAGAGAAGGCGGAGGTGTGTCCGGGATGGGAGTCTCTTTTGGCGTTGGTGGAGGAGTCGACTGGGCCTCACTGTCGGATGAAGTTGGGTCGACCTGTCGAGGTCCAAACTGACTCAAGGGTGTGAGTTTACCTCGTTTGGCACGTTTCTCTAGTCGCTCCTGGTTCCGCTTGCGTGCGAGTGAGGAGCGCGTCTCTCTTCGTTCTGTGTTCGGTTGGCTCCCGGTAGTGGCTGTCGGTGCTACTGGGTCGGGTGTAGTTTGTCGACTAGGGGGTCGAGCAGTCGATGTTTGGCCCTGGTCGACTGGTCGGGGCGGCCGAACATGGTCCTTCGAGGTGCGGTCGGCTCCCAGCCCGCCTTGGAAAACGATGTAGTCGGGTCCTCGGGAGTTGTTTTCCGAGTTCTCCGACTGTCGACGTCGGTCTTTGGTGTTCTGCTGGGCGACTGTTTGGTGTGCATATTCTTCGTCAGTGCTAGGAAAATAAGACTCAAGAAGGAAGTCTAATACCTCGGCTGAAGGGCAGATCGTGGTCTTTGTGGTCTGCATGGCCTTGATGTCGATGGCGATAGAGTTGAACATCCATGTCGCCCAGTCCCATTGCATGTCGCGGTCGATCGGGGCCTCGACTGTGCAGACTACGTCGAGCATTTCCTTGTTGATGTAGGTCGTCTTGCGTTTGAACCCGAGGCCTTGAATGAATGCCGTCAGTCGCTTATGGTGTTCGGGTTTGCAGTGGCAGATGTTGTAGCCCTCGGCAGTCCTGCCGGTTGCAGAATATTCTTCTAACCGACCCGGTGGGAACTCCTCAGGGTCGATTGGCTGGATAGTAATGCCAAATGGCAGTTTGAGAACCTCGTGAGACACAGTCGGGTCGACTGTGACTGTATGTGTGCGGACTCGCGCGGTGATCGACTTGTTGGGGAGGTCGACTACCGCAGCGTTGACGAACTCCTCGATCAGCTCCATGCGTGGCGCGCGTTGAGGGTTGTCCCAGTCGAGTGCTACAAAGTCTGAAACGCCGATTGCCTTGATGAAGTCGGCCTCGGTCTTGTGTTCAGCTGCGTACTCGCGCCATTCTCGCATCGGCCGCATCGACTGAAAGGCGAGGGTTTTGTAGAGTCCCTCCCTAGTGCGGATCGGAATTTCGTAACTCGGTGGTGCAGAGGATCAAAGGCGTCGGACGCCGCGATCAGTCAACTTGCCTTTCGCCATCGATCGGTCGGCTGTAAATCTGCGCACAAGGAGACAAGAGAAAGGTCGGCGTAGTCCCGAAGTCGGCTCGCACACAGTCGGCTGCAGTGGCGATGGGCGCGGTCGTTTCCTACTCAATCTACTCTCGATTATCTCTCGCACAGTCGGGCTACGGGGTCGCTTCACTACTCGTCGCCGTTCTACTCGTGACAGTCTAAATCGCTTGCTAAGAATGCATAAGGCGAGAGCCGCGGAGTGGCGGTCAGCCGGAGGAGAAGGGAAGGAAGGAGGAGATTGAGAAATGGGAGATAGAAGGCGCGCGGCCTGTGGGTCGGGTGGAGAGGAAGCTAATGGCGAGGAGGCACGAGGAGGAAGAAGAGGTGCGGCCATGGTGCTAAATACCTGCCCTATGGGCCTTGCATTCAAAACTGAGGAGATAGGTGAGGGCGGCGGCCATAAATATGGCGGCTCGTCTAGGGTTTGACCGGTCGGGTTGACCAGTCGGGTCGACCAGTCGAGTCGACCCACGGTAACTAGGTCGATTCGGTTCCGTTTCTGTCGGTTGGGCTCATCTTCGTTCTGTTCTAGTGTTGACCTAATCTCTGATTTGCTAGTGAGTGGGCTAGCCAGGTCGGTTGGAGGTAGCTCGCCTAGAACTCGGTAGGGTTTGAGTTTGTTGACGTTGACTACTACCGGGTCGGGGTCAAAGTGTTGGATGCTGACTAGGAGGACAGTGTTGTTGGGGAGGGTATACTGGACACGATATGGACCGAACCATTTGCTACGAAGTTTACCGGTATGGACATTTTTCCCTTTCAGGTGCCATAGGACGTAGTTGCCTACATTGTATCGAGTCGACTGACCTTGGGTGTGGGTCCACTGGGCTCGGTTCCACTGTTGTGCGCCGTGGTGGGTGGCTGCTGTCAGTCGGGTCTCGTCTAACTTCTCAAGTTCGGCGGCTCGGGCTGCTAGAACTTGCCTGGGAGTGAAGTCGGTAGTCGATGTCGACCGTTGGGTCGGGATGATGTATTCGGTTGGCATCAATGGCGTCAGACCATATACCAATTGGAAAGGTGTGTGGCCTGTGCTAACTTTGTATGCCATTCGGTAAGCAAATAGGACCGTGTGGAGCTGTAAGTCCCAGTCGGTTCGATTCTCGTTGACTAGCTTTTGGAGCATTCGGACTATGACCTTGTTGGTCGACTCGGCTTGGCCGTTGCCTTGCGGATAGTATGTCGTTGAAGTCGTGTGTCGGAGTAAGAAATGCTCGGTGAGAGTGTGCACCGTGCTATTGATAAAATGGGTACCTTGGTCGCTTACTAGGTGGAGTGGACATCCAAACCGGGTGAGGATTGCCTCGTATAGGAACTGCGCGGTCTCCCTGGCGGTGTTTCCTCGGAGAGCTCTAGCCTCGACCCATTTGGTGGCATAGTCGGTAGCCACCAAAATGTATCGACAGGCTGTATGTCGGGTCTTCTTGACGGGGCCTATGAAGTCGAGTCCCCATTTCATAAACGGTTCTGCGGGTAGTTGGGTGACGAGCTTCGAGGAGACTGTCTTGGGTAGTCCGCCTGTCAGCTGGCATTCATGACACGACTGGCAGTACTGTACAGCGTCTTGGTGTAGAGTCGGCCACCAGTAGCCTGCGTCTAGTATTTTCCGGACAGTGATGTCATGAGAAAAATGTCCTCCCGCGTTGCCTTTGTGTAATTCTTGGAGGATTGTTGTCGGCTGACTGCCGGTCAGGACTAGTCGGAGCTGGTGGTCCTTGCCGAGTCGGTACAGTTGTCCGTCGAGTACTTGGTACGGAATGGCTTTGTGAGCGATTCGTTTGCGGGCCTCCTTCGTCATGTGGGTTGGAAAAGTCCCGGTAGTCAAGTAGTCGACTATCGGGTGTAGCCAGTCGGGTTCGGTGGAAAATAGTTGTGCGTCCACTGTCTGGTCGGGTATGCCTATGGCTGGCTCGGCCCCTTCATTTCTTGATAGTGCGTCGGCTACTCCATGTGTTTTACCTGGTTTATAAACCACAGTGAAGTCGAATTCAAGAAACAGTAGTAGCCAGCGTGCCAGTCGACCCGATACCTGAGGTTTGTTGATCAAGTACTGGAGCGCCAGGTGGTCGACATAGAAGACGAACTTATTACCTAGGAGGTAATGGCGGAATTTGTTGATGGCGTACACCATTGCGAGAGCTTCTTTCTCGGTTGTTGTATAGTTCTTCTCTGCTTTGTTGAGTAGTGGAGAAGCGTAGGCTATCGGCTGGTCGATGTTGCCGGTCGGGTTCTGTGCTAGCATCTCCCCGACTGCTATGTCGGATGCGTCTGTGTGTATGTGGAAGTCGAGTGACCAGTCGACTCCGATCAGGATTGGTGCAGTCTGGTATCAATCCTTGATGGTCTAATATGCTGTTGCGCACGCTGGTGTCCAGTCGAACGGTTCGCCTTTCCTGGTCAGCTTGGTGATGGGTTCCATGATGGCAGCATAATTTTTTATGAAGCATCGGTTGAACTGGGCTAGTCCGTTGAACGTCTGAATGGCTTTGACGTCCTTTGGTGATGGCATGTCGACTAAGGCCTGGATTTTCTTTGGATCCAGAAATTTGCCTTCCCGTCCTACAATGTAGCCCAAAATTACACCAGAAGGAACATAGAATATACATTTTTCTGGATTGAGGCTTACCCCGTACTGTCGACATCGGTCGAAGACTAGTCTGAGCTTCGGTAGGTGGGAGTCGATGTCGCTGTAGACACTGAAATCGTCTAGGAATAGCTTCATGAAATCGCCCAGGTACTCTTTGAAGATCTGGTTGACGATGCGCTGGTAGGTCGGCGGGGCGTTCTTCAATCCAAACGGCATCACGACCCATACATACGCGCCCCATTCGGTAATGAACGCTGTTTTGGGGCGGTCGGTCGGGTCGATCCGTACCAGGTGGTAGCCTGAGAAACAGTCGATGAAGGAGTAGGCTTCATAGCCTATGACTGCGTCGAGTACCTCGTCCGTGAATGGAAGGGGGTATGGGTCTTTCTTGGTTGTTGCATTAAGTCGACGGAAATCTACGCATATCCGTAGTTTCCCATTCTTTTTGGGGACCACGACTATAGGGGATAGCCATGTCGCCTGGTCGACTGGTGCGATGAATCCTGCTTTTAGAAGTCGTTCCAGGTCGTCTTTTACTGCTTGTGCATAATTCGGGTTCATCCGGTATCTTGCTTGGTGACTGGGGGAGATGGTCGGGTCGAGCTCGATCCGATGAGTCGCTATGTGTTCCGGTATTCCTCGCAGATCTTCGTAAGAGAAGGCAAAAATGTCGATGTATTCCTTAAACAGGGATTCTGCGCTAGCTCTGAGACTAGGGCTCAAATTCGCGTTGAGCTTCAACAGCTTGGGGTCGGTAGAGGTACCGACGTTGACATGGTCGAGTCGATCCTCCTCATTGTGATTCCAATGGGCAATGTCCATGAATCGCAGCTTGTCTTGTATAGGTGTCTCGTCGACCAACATTGTTCCTGGTCTATGTTGAATCCCTTGGTGCCCAGGGATACTGGCCGTCGAAGTCGGTTCCGTTCCAGATGGGTCGACTGTCGACTCGGTAGCTAGGAGGTTCCAGTCGATTGTGCCCATTGTGTAGAGGGTCGGGTCGGAGGCCATCAAAATTTCCTCCTCTTCATCGGTGATTCCTTCCGCGAAGTTGTAACAGACTAGCGCATGTGGTGTAACCGCCTCGTATCCTAACTGTCGATTTATCTTGACGGTCTTGACTGTGCCATTTCCCATGATCTGCACTTCATTGTTGCCCCAGTCGTGTATGACTTTGGCATGTCGAAGCCAGGGTCGACCGAGTAATAACCGGTAGTCTGACTGGACTGTCGAGCAGTCGATGACTATAAGCGTGACTATGTAGGGGATGCCATGAATGTGAATTTTGACATCCCTGATCAATCCTTTGGGTCGTGCTATAGTGCCATTAGCCATCTTGAGGTTGAATGGTGCGGGTGACGGTTTGGCTAGTCCCAACCATCGGCGTTCATCTTCGGTGATCACATTGACCCCGGAGCTGCCATCGATTAGAACGTCGTCGACCATGTTTTTACCGACTGATACTGTGATGACTGGCATGTGTTTGTCGATGACTGCTGCAGCGGCGATCGTCACCTCCTCTGAAGTCGAGTAGGGTAACGCTTGAGTCGACTCTGGGTCTGAATGCGTCAGTCGATCCCTAACCAGTTTGGTGAGGGTCGGTGATAACTGTAGTAAGTCACGGATGGAAACCTGTAATTTGCAGTCTTGGAGTTGATCGAGGATCTACTGCTGGACGGCGCCGAATGCGATGCTGCCTTGGTCGACTGTGGCCGGAGTCGGTTGGTCTCGGTCGTCTTGAAGGGTGATCGTTTGTTGCGGTAATGCCTCCGCGTCCCAGTCGAGTGAGGACGAGTCCTCAGTCGTCTTTGGGTCTTTAGTGGAAGTGGTTGTTTCCAACTCGGCTTGGAGTTGACAAACTTCCTGCATCATTTGATCACGTAGTTGTTCTTGGGCAGTCCAGTCGGTCTTCTCTGTGGTTTTGTCAGGGGTCGGTTGGTTGGTAGTCGACTGGCTTCTGGTAATTGCTGCGACCGTTAGGACACCAACCGAGGTGTTCGGTAGTTCTTCAATGACCACTGACAATGTGTTGGGCTTGGTCTCTATCTGCTGATTAAGGAATTGGACGACCTTCGGATCCTTCAGTAGGGGACACAAGTGTGTCGGGTGGTCCAATGTTTTGCACAGAGAGCAAGGGAATATCCGTCGTGGTGTGCTATCTCGCGGTGGTCGACTCCTTGATTCCGCGGTAGTTGACACTGGTGTTGCTGCTGCTACTGGCGCTGTCCTATTAGCCGCCGCGCGCCTTTTTCCGATCTCGCTCTCCGGATTGAGCCAGCAATCGCGTTCGAAATGGCCTGGCTTCTTGCATCGGTTGCAAAATGCGCGTTTTGTAGTCTCGGGCCGCTCGGTAGTAGTCGAGTCGGGTTCCTTAGGTAGTCCGCTTTCTGCAAGCTTAGCCGATTTCTTGGTCTGGGCTAGTGTCGATCTTGGTAGTCCGACTGTGGCTACCTGCAGATACTTCAGCAAACCAGCTCGGAAATTGCTTAGTAGGAAATTATCAGCCGGAAGGACCTCAAACTGGCTGGCTAGTTTCATCATCCGTTCATAGTAATCGTCAACCGACTCTTTGGCATCCTGTTTCATACTGCGGAAACGTAGGTATGCTTGGTCATCATTGTCGATATCCTGGTAGCGATGTTTGAAGGCATCGAGGATTTCATGTAAGTTTTGGTGTGGGTATGACGTCCGTTGAGTCGAGAATCAATTATAGTTAGCAGCATCGACTAGGGAATTTCCGAACAACGCTATAGTAATAGTCGAGTCGGTTTCGCCATTCAACGTAAGGGCATTGAGGAATCGATGGACATGCGTAATGGCACACTTGCCTTCCTTGTAGGTAGGCATCGCTACTGGTTTCCGAGCAGTCGTCCGAGTCGGGAGTGTAGCTGCTGGGTAGGGAGGCTGCTGCTGCGTCTGAGCTGCAGGTGCCGAATAGCCTATCGACCGAGGGTTGAATAGTGCACATTGGTCGAGAAGATGACCATAGTTGCCACAAGATGTACACATAGGTACGGTGGGTTGGTACTGGGTCACAGTCGGTAGGGCTGGTGGCTGGGAGGCTACCGGTCGGTTGTATGGGTTTTGTAGCATGGGCCTATTATGCGTCTGTGAAAACGATGGTTGATTGATAGGTTGCATTATAGGAATGCCTATCGCTGGTTGAGTTGGATAACTAGGTGGTAGACTAGTCCGAGGGGTCGACACTCTGGGTGTTGTAGTGTGGGTTACCCTCGGCTGATCTATGTATAGAATATTTGGCTCATGAATATGAGTGCGAATATTCGGGAGACTGGGTCGAGTAACAACTTGGTCGACTGGTTGGTTGGAGTGATAGATCTGTCTGATCCTATCGACTAAGTCATTATCAAAGTCGTCTATGCCGGTCGAGTATGGGTTGTCGGTACCTGGTGATCCGGGTCGACTATTCATTTGACCAGGAGAACTAGGTTCCTGGCGAAATGTAGGCAACTGGTCCGGTCGACCTGGTTGCGATTCCGAGTGTTGTTGCTCAGGTGTCGGGTTCTGGCTAGATAAAAGATCGGCCAGTTGGGAGTCCAATTCATCCCTATTACGACGTAGTTGGTCTATTTCTAACTGTCGTTGATATGAAATGATGGGAGGTTCAGTAGCGTACCTTACTAGTCGTTGATGCGCACTGGAAGGTCGTTCCGGTAAGTCGAGCGGGTCGTCCAAGAGCCTTCGTGGAGAAGTCGGGTTCGACCTTGTCTGAAACGCCACTGTCGGGCGGGTCTGATGATTCGTGGTGTACATGGTTGGTAGAATCGCCAGGGGTCGGATTGGCATGTCTGGGATGCCGCGTCCCATTGGTACCGAAGTTTCGTGAAAAATGGTGCCTTCCGGGGTATTCATCCTTCCCTGCGTGATCTCCATGTAGTGCTGTAAAGATGGGTCGGTAGAAGTCGATGCTGCGACTTGCCTCCGAATCTCGTATGTTGGTCGGGGATCTATTCCCGTGGTATTCTCATGGACTACTGTCGGTGGAACGATCTCCGACTGTAAATTTCGCCATTCTCTATGAAAACGTGGGTTAGAGAGCTGGTCGGCAGTTACTTCGATTGCTAAAGGAGAACCGGTAGCGCGTGTACGCGGTCGTTCCATACTATCGACTTGGCAGTTATCGGATCTAGATCTGGATCTGGGATTTAGATCCGACTTCTGCTAGGTAGGTCGGGCTCTGAGATCCGTTTGGCTAGTCTTTTGTGCTGGCCTAGTTGGTTGCTCTGTGGCACCGTAAGCCTTGTTCACAGACTGCTCCTACAGATTCTTGGTCAGTAGCCTTTATCGACTGTTGACTACCCTGGTCGACTGTTACACAGACTGATCTCCGAGGCACTTTTCGGCTACTCGGGCTCTGGATTTTTCTCAAGACTTGTGATTTTCGTGTAGGAAGCAGATGGCTGCTGTTTCCTAGGGACGTATAGCGCTTTAGTGATAGGTGATAGGATCGACTAGGATCTGGATCTGGATCGACCAGGATTTGGATCTGGATCTAGATCTAGATCTGGATCTGACTAGCCCAACAGAAAGACTAGCGTCTGAGCTGAACTTTGCATGGTTGCCAAATGTTAAGGGGGTTTTTCTAGGAACCGACCTTAAACGAATGAAGCTACTGCGCCCCTCACTATTCCACTATTGACTAGTTTCTAGAGATTGAGAGGAGTAGTAAGAGGTCCCTACTATGAAGAATGAACTGTCGGCTAAAGGAAAGCACTAGTATACTAGTAAGTCGACTCCTGCATACCCACAGACTACTGCAACTATCCAAAATACAACCACAAGGAATGATTCAAGGGCCAGAAGCAGCAGTAGTCTAACAGCAGTAGTCTAACATACTAGTGCGCACAAGAAGAGCTTAAGACAAGAATGAAGTACAACTGAGGCTGCCAAAAAGATGTACAAATGGTATAGCAACAACTCTTTCGAAGAGAGTGAAGGTACATATAGGAGACTAGTCTGACAGTGTGTCAGACTGGTCGACCGGAAAAGTCGGGTCGACCAGTCTGTACCAGCCTGTACTGCCACGTGTCTCTTGCTGGGTCTATTCCTGCCGGGTATAGACTAGCCTACTCTTAGCCTAAGGGAATATCCACTAATATTCAGTTAACAATTGTCCGGATGAAGCTCGGCCGTCTCGTCCGCCAAAGCAGCCTCGTTTGGAGCAGCGGTTTCATGGAGATCTACAAAAAGATGCTCGTGCATTAGTGATTCTGCTTCAACTAGGGTGTGTTAAGCGTGGTACCAGAGAGGTTATGTTCGAGGCAAGCTACGAGGGTTTAAATAAGGATCAGTATTTTTGCTGTATGTCTAATCCAATCAAAGGTAGTCCAGGCCACCATCGTTGGTTGAAGGTACTGGAGGGACCGTTGTTTGGAGGGACTGGAGGTTATTGAAGATTGCGGCAAGGTCGTCTGTGTATGCTGCAGAGCTGATAGTGAGGTTTGATGTTCCAAAGGTGTGTCCATGAGGGCCTCTTTGAAGCCATTTGAATAGTGGTTCAAGGAATATTATAAATAAATATGGAGTCAGAGTGTCTCCTTGGATGGTGCCTCTTTGAATTGGTATAGGTTTAGTTGGTCCGAAATGTTCCCCTGTGATTATCGTGTGGGAGTTAGAGTAGTATATGTTTCCAATTAATTCTACTGAGTCTACAGGGTATCCAAGATCTTTGATTATAGCAAATAGACGGGAGTGGTCAAGTGATCCAAATATGTTTTAGAAGTCTATGTATAGTAGATATATATCTTGGGTTGTGAATCTTGCGTCTTCCAGGGCTGCAATGAGGATTTGTAATTGTCTGGCTGTACTACGTTCTGCACGGAAGCCTTCTTGGCTGTCATGTAAGATTTGGTGTTTTTCTCCATATGCAGAGAAGATTAGTGTGAGGGTGCTAGTGAAGAGATTGTAAATTGTGTTTGCTAGTGCAATTGGGCGGTGGTAAGGAAGTTGTAAGGGGTCTCCTTTTTTGTATATTGGTTTAGTGTTGCTAATTTTTCAAGAGGTTGGAATTTGTTTTTGTTTATAGCAATGTAGGAAGAAAAGAATGAGTAGTCTATGGAAGCTTTCAGGCATGTTTTTGAGGATAATATTTGGTATGTTATCTGGGCCGGGTGTTTTATTGTTTGCTAGGTTTTTTAAGCAAATGTCATATGTTTTTTGGTCAAAAAGTTCGTGTAATGGCTGACGTGGGGTGCTTCCTTTTTCTATAAGGAAGCTATCCAGGTCATGCCAAGGATATTGTCGGACACCGCATGTGCATTGTGGTGGGTGGTCCGTTTGATAATAACATGTGGGGACTATGGGGCGGTTGGAGATGGATTGTTGGATATGTATTTCGCTTGGGGAGTTTACTAGACATGTATATATGTATACACGTGCGTGACAAAGGTATTTATTTAAGGGGTATTTAATTATCCATTCTTAATTTTTTGTACCGTATTATTATATAATCTGCTAATTTCTTGTTTTTTAAATGACCCTATAATTACTTTTAAATTTTATGAAGCTCTAATTTAAAACTAGGTATGTTCATTATAATTATTTGATTTTGCTCTAAAGGGATCAAGAGGATTCAAAGTACTAAGTCATCAAAATCCAAAGCACAGCAAGGTCTTACATTAAGGGTGTTCATAAACATTTTCAAATAACAAAATCAGCCCATGTTCCTCAATAAAGTTACACGCACAATTAAATACAACGGTACTGAGTATCAAAAAACAAAAACAAAAAACACACCAACAACAAAGCAAGCAAACCTGACCATTGAACGCCGACACTGAACTTGCAAACCCCACCTCTCAAAACGGTGACAAAAAAACTCTTGAAACCTAATCCTCCAACAACGTTCTTCCCCAATTTTTCCTAAACCCTAACCCGTCATTCGCCCTCATCGATATTTTATTCTATTTTTCCAACTAAATCGACATAGTTTTTCATCCAAATCTTCCCGCCTTTGAACACAGAGGACACCCTATTTTTAAAACAAACCTAGGATCCTTAACTCTTACCGTATATTTTTACAAATATTTAAAAAATATGCGTTGTTTATATCAAGCCTATATTATTTATAATAGACATTTTATCATACATACTCACCTATATTACTTCTAAAAAAATTCTAAGTTTTTCCTTTTGTGAATATGAATTACCCTATATTTTCCTGCAAGTTTTTTTCTAATATTATCCCAGTGAACTCCCCGAGGTATTTCGTTTGCTATATTTTCGGGGTTAGTAAGGAGATTGTTGTATCTGTCAGCTATGCAATCCAAGGGGGGGGGGGGGGGGTTTCTTGGTTTTTGAATACTCTTTTGTTTATTTTTTTGGGGCTTTTGTCATAGGGTACTCTATATTTGGAGATGGCTTTTTTGATACATATTTGTGTGTATTTGGTGGTGATTTTTCTAGCTTGTGTTTTTGCTGTTTTGGCAAGGTCTGCTAATGTGTCAATCCATTGTTGTGGGGCGCTGTTGTATGGGGGCGGCGGTGGGATGTTTATGTGTGGAAGGCCTTATTCGTTAAAATGAGACAAAATGCTCATTTTGAGACTTTCAAAAACCGAAACAAAATTCTAGTGACGAAATAGTTGTTGAACCCCACAATATGTTGAGCTCATACATTGAACACCGATCGAAAATTGTGTAGAATTTGATACAATGGACGTCAAACATGGCACTCCTGTAACATCCATACATAACATGATGTGAAAAAGTGAATCGTAAACAGGACTAGAAGTATAAGAATACTTGGTCAAAAGAGAGAAAGTCTTTTATTTAACAGTGTGTCTGAATACTATATACTGTGGTAGAATCCTCCGGAGTGAATTTAATATGGAAGTAAAACAAATAGTGGAATTTAGGCTGCATTCTCTTCCACAAGAGGCAATGAGATCCAAAGGAATATATGTACAGCTATTTATGATATCTATTTATAGTAAACTCATATTTATGCTAAAGACATCACGAACATGATTTGGATTGATAGGCTAGCGTAGACACTACTTGTCGGATTTCGTGGAAACGACTTTCGCCGCTTCTTCCGCTCTGAGCTTGGCCAGTCCTCTCAAGATAACCTTTTGTTGTTCACTGTAGTTGGGATTAGGGTTAGCCGCCCAGGCATCGAATACGCTTAGGCTCTGAGCTATGGCGGCTTTTCACTTTGACCTTCGAGTGGTTTCCGGGGCGTGAGACGCAGAATGCGATCTAGACTTTCGAAGGGGCGGCTTTGTCATCGTCGCAGCAAGGTTCTTTGTGTGCGGAAGTGGGGTCGCAGTGGATTTGGGCAGTAGAGAACGCGAGGGCTCGATGGGGATATGTTGCTTTACGAGACCTTTTGTGGAAGTGGCTCGCCTGGCTCCCGCAGATTGTGCAGGATGAGAATGCCCATCCCTCAGCAGAAGCACCGTATCGCTAGAAGTGGCCTTCGACCTCAGCGTCCTCATTTGAGTGTCCGAGGCCACTGTGGCCTTCAATCCATCAGTGACAACAATAAGAACAGCAGACGGAGTCGGCATCGCATCATCGAGGCGAGGGTGCGCGGGCGCGCCGTCAAAAGGGAGGATCAGTTTACGATCCGTCGGGGAGTCCGTCCGCCGCTCAGGCGAGATGCAATCCCCTCGACTCAGCGTTGCCCGCTTCAACGGAGACGGGAATTTGGCCAGAGTCCTGACGGGTCCATGGTCCGGGGGGCTGTTCACAACGCCCGCCTCAACGTCACCCTTCGAGTAGTCTATGGCCGCGGACGTAGCGGTTTGGGCAGACCGCAACAGGTAAGGTCTTGAATACGGAGCCGTGTCGCAACTCCCCCCGTCGGACTCGGATCCGGAGAGGAAACTCTCGGTAAGCCGATTCCGCGGTCCAACAACGCGATTGCATCCTTTCTGCAGTACGGAGATATACCACAAGCCCACGTTACCGGACGAAGAACAAGAGCAAAACAGCCTAGAATGGAGAAGGGGGAACACGCATGGACCATCGATGGCATAACAAATAGTCACGCAAAATTGTGTGAAAAAGCGGTGACACATGTAAAATATTATTTACAAATGAACATAATATACGCAATCAATAGGAATTAGTACAGTCAATGAAACATTATTATCGTCAGAAAAACCCGATGTCCGGAGGGTCTACTCTATAAAGCGTCCTCCCTCTATGACTACGTCTATCCCAGGAAGCCAGTATCAGGACCCCATGTTCTTGGACGACTCTCTCATGCCGTTAATGATGTCCTTCACGTGGTAGTCACCGGGTCGCAAAGGGTTCAGGCCGATTCTATTCTCCTCCACGTATCTGCGTATCTGACCGGGCTGGCAGTTCGAGTCAAGACGGCGCAGCCACGGCAGCAGCTCTCCGATGAGGACGTCGTCCTGCCGTTCGTGTTGATTCCAAGTGCGGAGGAATATAGCATTCCCATTCTCATTGCACATGCTCTTGGCTGGAGAGTCGTCAATGAGAAGAGTATTGTATGGGGAAAAGGACGTGTCCCCGCTAACATTGGTGAACAAGTGCTCGGAGAGGACTTTCATACACAGCACCGCAATGCCGATTTGAAAGAACCTCCCCGGCAAGACCTCTATCTTCGAGCACTGATCCTGGCTCAAGATATCGTACGGCCCCTTACAACCCCTAAAGAGGTGCCCCGCGATGGGTTCCGCGTTCCGCTTGAACATGGAAGTCCAAACTATTACCCTGTCCGCAAGGGACGAAACCTCGCGGAGGAATTTAGCTATGTTCTGCCTAGCAAAGACCGCCTTGGGACCGATAATGGTGGGATTTTTGTGGCTGAGAACATTGTCTTGCAGTTCATACGGGCTAAATTTTTCTCCGTACGACTTCTGCGCCGTATGACAGAGAATGCCATTCAAGTCGAAGACAATGTTCAGCCACTTCCTACGCGGCGGGGGTAGTACGGGAGGCACGGTCCTTTGCACGATCTCTCTGCCACCCTCACATTCTACCTGATCAAAACATCACAACAAAGAGATGGAGTTACCTGTTTAAGCGCAGAAATGGGAGAGCCAGAGACTGGGTAGGAGCAATCTGATGTCCTAAGCGACTACGGTCTCCCATTGGAGACTGCTTCCATTGGTAGCGGACGGTGCACGCAAATATTGTTTGGGAGCTGAGCAACAGGCACATTGAGAGGCAAAGACAATTAGACAGGTGCTCAAATATGTATAACTTCCGCACTCTTTATTTACAAAGTTAAAATATTACATCCGTATAATTAACATAAGTCTGTAGTGGACTCAAAACTACTCCGAACACTATGATACACTAGAGTACAACGATGGCAGCCACAGACGGGATCGCCGTCAGCGCCAGGTATTCAAAGACCGGTGATGACATCCTGTCAAGAACGATGAATACAGATGAGAAACGATTACTAGAGGATTTATTCTAGCCGTTCCCACCCCGACACAATCATGAATGACTCCAAGCAACTTGGAATCAATCAAAATCATAAGGGTCAGAGGGCTGTACCTGATCCGGTCCGGCTGGATCCTACGATGGCAGGTCTGAAGCGGACGGAGGTTCAGTGTCGTTGTCGTCGGCGCGGTCTTTGTCTCCCACCTCGTAGTCTACCAAATCCAAGTCCATGCGGGACGGCGACTGCAACTCCGACGAGTCCTCACGAGAGGTTGAACACACCAAAGCCTCAGGAGCCTCGACCTCAGTCGCCGGCTGTTCGATCTCCATGGCAGTATCGTCGACTCGACGATCTTGCTCTAGGGGTGATCCCTCCCCTGTTGATTGGGGAACCCGGACTTCGAAGGCCAACCCCTCGGAGGAAGGAATCCTAACGACCTGAGACGGAGGAGTGGACGGAACACGATCCAGAGGGGACAAAGAGACGGAAACGTCCGTATCATCGAGTCGACGATCAGGAGTCTCCATTGGCTCATGCTCAACAACCGAAGCAACGGGAGCGCTAATGGACGGCAGAGGAAGCGAAGGGTCGGCGACAATGGGCATTGCATTAACCGTATCGTCGGGTCGACGATCGGAGGTCTTCTTCGACTGCTGTCCCCTGACCGAAGGAACGGGAGCGCTAGTAGAGGGTAGAAGAGGTTGGGGTGTGTCGATTGGGGGCAACTCAGGAGCAACCGGAATCAATTCCAGCGGGACATTCAATGTTTGACTAGGAATTGCAGCTGACTCTGTAGCACGCTCATCTGCAGGGTTGACTTGGCTGCTCGCTGATCAGCAGCAGCAGCAGCCGCGGCGGCAGTAGCAGCAGCAGTGGCCTTCTTTGACTCCTCTAGTTGCCTCTAAAGTTCTTCCTTCTGCTTTGCCCTCGCCTCCCTTCTTGCTAGCATTTCCATGTGTTGAGTGAACCAGTCTTTGTCCACCTTGACCGTCCCCCCAGTTTTTTGTCTATGACCACTTTCTTGTCCTGGTCAGGCTCCTTGTCGTCGTCATCACTATCGCGTTTATGATCGTTTTCATCACTTTCCAAGAGGACGATGTCCTGCGGATTGGGAGGATGGTTTGTATCCACCTGGGTTATGGTCATATCGTCGTCGTCGTCACCCGGCGGTTTGTTTTGCACTTCCGCCTGCTGTTCTCCAGGCTGCAGCACAACCGTCTCCACAGCCTGCTCCATGCCCTCGTCCCTGGCCTGCAGGTCGCATGCCGCTGGATTCGTCGTCTCCTCCGCCTGCTGTTCTATAGGTTGGAGCAGGGCCTCCTCGACAGCCTCCTCCATGACGTTCTCCACAACCTGTTCGATGTCCTGATCGAGCTCAGGATCCTCTGGTGAATCACGGAACGGCTCTAGCTGCGGATTCCCCGTGTCATGATCGTCTGAAGGATGTGGATTCTTGACAACTCAATTATCCCACTCTGAGTTCGTCTCATAGTTGTCTTCATGCTCTTGGGAGGACACCTCACGTCGAGCCTCGGCAGGATTATCCTGATTCAGCTCATCTTCGCGACCCTCTAACCCGGTTTCGTCGCCCTCCTCCTCCATCGCCTGCTCAGAGTTGCCATCGACACAATCTCGGTTGAGCCACAGATGGATCTGGAGTGTGTTCGTCCCGAATTGGTCGATCCCCTCAACGCTCGGATCAGTTGACACATGCGCACCCACGGATTCTGTCTGCCGAACAACAGAGGGAGCAGGGTCTGCTGGAGACACTAATGTCATCGGTGGGGACGGAGGAGAGTTGGAGTGAATGATCACGGGGCTGCAAGAGGCAGGAATCTCGTACCCGAGGGCACACGGAGAATTCGAGAACATGAAATCCTTCCGATCCAATTTGCTTGCAAGTCTGGCCATTTTCGTGTCTGCCTTCACGTGTGCCCGATCCACAAAGCCGTAGTAATATGCTCCGAACATCTGCACAGAAAACATTACAGGTTAGTCTTCAGCGAAATCAGTCATTCTACAACAACCGATCGACTGGTATCGTCGACCCGACGATAAGGGTGAGCATTGACGTCGTAATTGAAAATAATGACAGTTTAACGATGATCGTCGACCCGACGATAAGGAATGGCGTATACCTTCGATGCCAACATGAACTTCGCCCCCGCATAAATCCCCAGAACGTTCTCCTTTGTAACTGCGCAGGCGTGCAAGAGCTGGAAGTAGAACTCCATGCGGAGTTCAGTAGTGTCAACTCTCCATTTTGCCTCCGTGTTCTTCGAGGCATCCTTGTAATATTCACAGAGAAGCGGAGTAGTGTATTTCTTCGTCACTAACTTCCGCGCAGCCTTGGCGAATTCGTTGTCTTTCTTGAAAAGAAAGAGAAGTATGGCGTCTGGGGCAATATTTCTGCTGGTCACATTGTTTAGCATCTCTCCTCTGCTCGGAACGTACGTAGATACCTGTGCCTCATATTCATCGAGCTCGTCCGCTGCAAAGGTCGATGCAGCTTTGAAGTCTTCTTTCCCGGACAGGATAATCAGCCAAATGTTTGGCTCAGTTACGTCGGGCTCAAGGTGATCGGCGATGAATTCCAGGAAGGGATCGATTGCGCCTGTATTTCCGGTCGGCTTAGTCCTGGGAATTGCGCGGGCGTCGAGCACCGCCAGATTCACTGGACGAGAAGTGTAGGAGTAACTGGAGCTGGTCACCAGAGCTTTGACACTTGTGTCAATTCCTCTGATTTGGACTCCTCCAGCTAGACCCGGAAGACGGTACTTCAACGTCATGAACCTCGTGTACATGTGGAGCACCTCCGGGAACGCCGCCGTGTAGTCCTTCGGACGCTTATGCCATCCTTCGTTGCGGAGCCGCCTCACGAAGTAATCCTTATTCGGATGCGAGAGCAGGAAATCCCACGTTACAGACGTCCACAGGTGCCTCTTCTTCCACGGCCTCCACTTCTCATGATTGACGTCGCCGCCATTGTCGAGGAATTTCAGGGTTGGCTTTATGGACATTGTATCCTGCAGCACAATTTTCTTGCGCTTTCGGCGCTCGGCCCAATCCGCGGCTGACATGTTGCCGGCCACGAGAATCTTTGTCTTCAGGACTGAGACTTTCGGATATGGCGCACGCCGCGCTGGAGTATCTCCTAGGAGATGTTGGGCCACCATTCCAAAATCCTTATCACAGAACCACCCGAATGATTTGAAGAACTGCTTCTTCAGAGAGGAAGATTTTGGCTTCCATTTCTTTCCATCCTTTCCATCCCTGCAGAGCTCTAAGGTTACCGGATCTATCAAGTCCCCGTTGGCATGCATGATAAGGAATTTATGCCAATGCGCCCACAGATGGTCCGGAAGGGTGATTATTTGGATTTCATTTTTGACGTCCGACACGCCCTTTACCGTTGCCCCGTCCTTATCCGGATTTATACTCTGAAATCTTTGTACCACAGCATCTGTAAAGGCCTGCACAACAGAGAAATCGAATATTAGAATTCAAGTGAACGGACTATATTAGGAGTTGTCGCGATGTATCGTCGACCCAACGATAATGAGAGGGAACAAGAGGATACCTTGTAGCGGATCAAGGTGTAGAAGGCGTTATTCTTTCTCGTCGGCGCTTCCTCCTTATCGCTTGTTGGACGTTTGTATGTGGTCCAGATGTTTCTACAGCTTATCATCTGGTTACCCCATGTGGGCTGGGCGTGGTCCAGATAGTTTGTGCAGTTGTAGTACTTCGAGATATTCCTTAGTTGATTTGCATCTCGGGAGTACACAATGTACGCGTCCCACGTGCGGAGTTCATCTCGACGTTTCTCACCGCATCCTCCATTTTCTAACTCTCTCGATGCGTAAATGCTATGCTGCCCGTTGATGATCATGAACTTTCCCTTCATGATCTCTTCCCACGTGTCAGGCCGCTTTTTTAGCAGTTTATTATTGGCATCAACGGGCGTTAAGCAGACGATTTGTCTCTGCTTCACGTCGATCATCAGAACGAGTTCCTTCTTCACGCCATCGAGAATGTCCCACTGCAAAGTTCGAATGACGTACTCGTTGTTCGCTAGAATGCACTGATCGATGTGGACCGTTTTCACTGCCATTTCATTCAGAAATAGCTCTTCATGCTCTGCCCAGAACGCCTTCTGTATCTGTGCAGTCTTCTCCCAATCTGGAATCTTCTCTAGTGTGTCTGAATCGGTTGAGACTGTAGTTAGTGCCGAACCAGAACTTCCACCACCCGCTCCAGCTCCAGACGCACTTGTCAGGCTTCACTTTCGCTTTCGGGTGGACCCTTCAGCCTCTGTATCGGGGGCGTCTCTTTTCTTGCTGGACGTTCTGGGCTGGCTTGCCTTGGCCTTCCTGCCTCCCGGTCCTCCTACGGTATTCTTTCTCTCAGCTCGCGGAGTTGAGGTATTTCTCTGGGATCGATTTGCGCCTCTCCCGACAGTGGGTCTTCGCTCTACGTGCTCCATCGCGTAGTGATCGAGTGTCTAATAGATTCGCATGAGTCAATCGGCGTTAGACTTCGCCGTTCCATTCACCCATGGAACGTAGCCAAGTTTTTTTCATAATATTTTGAATTTTTGAATTTTTTGTCAAAATCGTGATGGCAGATCATGGCTGTGAGCTGTTTTTCTTTTCAACGGACTTTGAATGTTTTTAACTATGTGAAAAAACTTTTTTTCCAAATTTTCTTTTTGCACTAGATTATGCTGTACGTTTTCTATATTTAGGATCTTTTTCATAATTTTTTGAATTTTTGAATTTTTTGTCAAAATCGTGATGGCAAATCATGGCTGTGAGCTGTTTTTTTTTTTTCCAGCGGACTTTAAATTTTTTTAACTATGTGAAAAAAACTTTTTTTCCAAAAAAAATAATTTTGCACTAGATTATGCAGAACGTTTTCTATATCTAGGATTTTTTTCATAATTTTTTGAATTTTTTAAATTTTTGCCAAAATCGTGGTGGTTGTGAGCTATTTTTTTTTGCTCCTATGATGAAAAGTACAATGATAACCAATAATACCAAATTTGAAATCTAAAAATATAAAATGTTATTTCTTTGAAATTTTAATGTGTATTGCTTCTAAACTCTATAAATGTAGATCTAAAAATGTTTTGGGAAATTAAACCGGAAGTATAATTTAAAGAAGATTCTTGGAATATTCCAAAATATTCCAAAATGTTGCAAAATATATATTAAAATATTGTACACGGATGTCGTACGAAAATAATTTGCATTATAATAGATACTGAAATCGCACGAATATAATAAATGGCATTAATATGATACGTATACGATACTGAATTCGCATTAACTAAAACCGCACGTTATCCGTGTCTTATCAGCCATGTGATGTAAATACACGATTAACGCACGGATTCCGTCAAGCACGACTTTCGTGCGGAAACAACACTTTTCTGATAATCATTGAAAAGACACTGCATCGACACTCTAGTAATGCATGTCACTTCCGTACCGTAACGACACTTCTAAATGCACGTATGACGTGCGGAATCAGTGTTTAACGATAAACGCACTGAATCAGTGCAGAATCAGTGGGGTCGGAAATTCCTGATGAGGACAATACTACCATCTTACACAGATTCCTCAGGACTCAGAGATAGATCTCACCACAGGACTCTCACCAACCTATCCCGTCACCATTAGATTTGACGCTCATTATCACAATATGACAAAACTAGAAGTACAACAAGCAGCCCTTAGTCGTCTAGAGACCATGCGCATCCCTCTCGCTAGCAAGTTTCGTGAGCCCGTAGCTGCACTAATCTCACAACAAAACGCAGGCTGGTTAGGTTTTCTCAAGATCGACCTTCTCAACCCATCCATTGACGGTATAGCACTCTTGCAAGGTCATAGATTTTTTACACTCTAGATGCAGAATGGAGAATACACCATAGGGAAGGCGGAAAAAGTATTTGAGTTCCTTTCTACCGCTTGCAATCGCCGTCTAAATCTTCAAAGCCCTATGCTAAACAGATTCAATTCGAGACAGCTTTTAGGCGAACTAATCCGTCTTGGCTACTCCTCGGGACAAAGCCTCGAGATCATTGGTGTAGCCAAACGATCACAAGAACAAGTTAGCGCAGATATCACGGTAGCTTCTGAGCGAACCAAATCCTACCTCTCCCAACACCCTCTCATTCTAAATGGAGACCGAATCACTGTCACTACTCCACCACACCCGTCCGTCCAAGCCAGAACCCAGGTGCAGCTCTTACAACAACACTGATAGTAAAAAACATACCCTTGCAGTACTCGCAGACGCACGTGACTCTCGCTCTCCACCGCCTGATGGGTGCCAAGAACGTGATCTCCATTTCATACTCCAACGCCAACAACGACACCATTGGCAGACATGAACGTTCGGCCCTCATCCGTTGCCTGAATGCAGCAATTTACATGTATTGGAGCCAAAGACGCGCTATTCCTTTCCTTGGGAAGTTCGTGGACTTCATCCCCCACCGCAGAAGCATTGCAGGTTCCAACCCGAATGAGGAATCAAAGGCCCACGACGCCCGCCCAACAAGAGAAATTATCTTCGACAAAATTTCTGCCTACAAGAACAAAATTGCTCCAGGTCCGACACTCTCCCAACTCGAAGACTCCATCAAAGATGTTGAAGGCCGCATTGAAGCAAAACTCGACTGCCTCAGAGACAACATTAATGCGCACACGTCCAAGACAAGCGAAACCGCCTCTGCTGCCAGTGCATCACGACAAGAATACATTTTGCGACAAATTCAGTCACTCACCCAAGCCTCCCAGGAGTACAATGACAAAATCGTAGGCATCTCCTCCGCAATTGCCGAAGGACAGGACGAATTCCCTCCTGCCAGGCCATACACACTGCCACCATCGAATATGCTAGATGATTAGTCGCACACGGAAATTTTCTAGTGCCATAACTATACTTGTACTCCTCTGTGTTGTAACTACAACAATATTAATACTACTTTCTTTTCTCCCCACAATCCTGCCTCAAACCCTAAACACCTCTTCTATCTTTGCATGTAACAACTTTGTACACCTCCGACCCTCCTCTCAACACAGCAACGCCTCGATACTCTCCTTCTCCAAACTCCATCGACAAAACACGGACACCGCCACCCAACAGCAAATCAGAATCTCCAGCCAGCCGAATCGGAGTCCACAATCAATCGCACTGAAGTCCCCAGAAAACCGATCTGGAGTCCCCAGACAATCTCGCACACAGCCCAAGGCGAAATCCGTTGCTGGAGATACCCGGATCTAGCTTGCATCCCACACAGCCAAGAAACCCGGCTGCCCTTCCCCCGATACCCGGCTAACCGACCAAGGCCAAGATACCCGGTCCTAACCTCTGTCTTGCAAAATCACTGTACCCGACCAATAGCTACATACAATCCGAGTTCTCACAGCAACCAAACTCTGCCTTCCTCCACCAAATTAATCTCTTTACAAACCAACACATCTTTACAACAATACCTCACTTTAAACCCCCCATTTACCATAATACAAAAAATCATCCTACAATTTCAATACAAATATAGTAATTTTCTGACCTCACCAGAAAACCAGTGGTCTCAGCCTACCGGCCTCGACCAGACAAATGTCCCTCTCCCAAAAACAACATATCTACAAACAGTTTTTCAACATAGTACAACTAACCTATCACACAATTTCCCTGTAACAAACACAAGTTTACAAATCCACCACACTAAAACCACAATATCTTACCTACCACCAACCCAAAAATCACAAATTACCTATATTTACTACTGGAGCAACATAATAAAAGAATACCCCACACCCAACCTCTTCTCCAGTGTCTTTATAAAATTACACAAATATACCAATTACACTCTTACAAACCAAAACTCAAAACTTACTATAGATGCTTTATCCCAAATTTTCTGTTTCTATTAACATATGGAGACATTGAACCTAATCCAGGACCCCTACCAAACATACTACAACCACACCCCCGATCACACATAGGAATAAAACTTACTTCATTCCCTGTACAATAAAATTGCACCCAGAATACCAACACCTAGCTACAATCTTTTCACCCATCATACAAACCTCACACCCAAACCACCCCAATAGCAGTCAAGACTACCCACACCTCACTAAATACAGTCAACAAAATCGACAATACCCCCCCCCCCTACATATGCTATATGCCCTCATCACTACCATAAGCCCACAACTGGAAACATGTGATACACAATTTATCCAAACCCCACACCTAGATTGGACAACAATACTACTAGAAAAATGTCATCACTACAAAATCCACCTGAAAGACACATATTAACCAAACATCCATACACAGAATTCACCGATAACAACCAAAACTTAATAAACCCCTCAAATACCATTCATAATGAAATTTACGACTTCATTCATCAACATGATGGCTCTATCACCCTACAACACATGCTTGATAAATTCCCATTCCTCCCTATCAACATACTAGAAGAAACCTTAAAAATACATGAACCATTATCCGAATATACTCATCCTCCACCACTCCCAAACATTCCCACAACACATTCACAAGAAATACACACTACAAACCATCATACGAAATTTATTACATGGAATGCCTCATCACTAAATACGGCACTTCCAAACTTACACGAACTAATTGCCAACACACCTGATGAACCAGCTATCATCACACTACAAGAAACTAAATTAACTGCTACAAAATCTACCAAATATATACAAAACTTATTCCCAAAATACAAAATAAATTTTTAACAACACACATACTCTAACAAGATGTATGCAACAAAGAATGCCATACATTCCCGCAAGAGGAGGGCTCCTCACACTAATACATCACAAATACGCATACCGTGGCAACATCACTAAAATACCAACTCCCAAAGAAATATCTCCGTACCTACAAATAATAAAAATTGCCAAGATTCAACCACTACAAACTTGGCTAATCATTCACCTCTATATGCCGTCACATGCAGACGACATACAATATATACCAGCAATCCAACAAACCATAATACACCAGATCAACGCACACCCAAATATCATACAAATATTATGCGGAGACTTTAATAGAGATATAGCACTCATAGGGCGACAAAATAATATCAACATAACCCCGCCACAACCAGAAGACATAGAATGGAGAACATTTACAAATAACCTTCAATTAGAATACATCCCAACAAACGGCCCATTCACTAGACAAGGTGGATTAAACTATAACCAAACCAGCCTAATAGACGGATACTACATCAAAACATCAAATAACACACTATACACCTCAACTACAGATAATGACCACAACCTTAACTCGGACCATTCACCAGTAACACTACACATTCCACCAAACACACTACTAGCAAGACCTATACCTATTTCAAATAAAACCACAAGAATTCTAAACCCCATACCACAAGAAAACATAGAAAAATTCAAAATAGATTATTTTGAAGAAAATGCATTACAAATAAATGAACTCATCACAATACTGTCAAATGATCAACTAACAGATATCCAATGGCAAACATCTTGCTCCAAACTAGACCAATTGATTCAAAACATATCTGACAAAATTCAAGAAACATGCAGTGCACCACCACTACCAACACTAACAAATCACACTTCCCAACAGGGAGGCTTCTTACCAAGGAAACAACAAAAAACATGGAAAAAACACCTATCTGCCTACCATCTCATGAGAAAAACAATCTACATAATAAAAAATATACAAAATTGGCAAACACACCCCATAATCGAAGAATTAAAAACCCACACAAATGTAACCATCCCACCACTTCCAACCCAAGACCATCATCAAACAGAATGGATTCAATCACTAGTAGAAATAGCCAAAATAGCAAAAATCCAAGCGCGTAAAATCACCACAAAATATTCCCAAAACTGTATTAAAAAGGCTATTCTAAAATACGGACAACTTTACGACAAAAGCCCTAAGAAAATAAATAAGAAAGTTTCCAAAAATCAGAAAATACCACCATTGGACTGCATTATGGATAGGAACAACAACATTCTAACAAACCCAGAAGACATAGCAAATGAAATCCACATACAACAATCAATTAGTAATAGACCTACAGTACCAACATGTTACTACCAACCCGAACACTCTGCACACTGCACTTGCGGAGTGAGACAATACCCGTGGCATGACCTTGATGGATTCGTAATAGAAAAAAGAGGAGACCCACAAACCCCACTACATAAACACTTTGACAAAGAAATATACGAAATGTGTCTCAAACATCTATCTAACAACAAAACACCCGGCCCAGACAAAATTCCCAACTCTATACTAAAAAATATGCCTGAAAGTTTTCACAAACTACTCCTTTTATTTTTCACCCATTGCTACAAACAAAAACAAATCCCAGCCTCATGGAAAATAAGTCTAACCATACTACTTTATAAAAAAGGAAACCCTGCACAACTACCAAACCATAGACCAATAGCACTTGCAAACAAAATATACAAATTCTTCACCAGTACACTAACATACATACTTTCAGCATATGGCGAAAAATTCCAAATCTTGCACGATAGTCAAGAAGGATTCAGAGCAGAAAGAAGCACAGCAAGACAATTACAACTCTTAATAGCAGCACTAGAAGACGCAAAATTTACAAATCAAGACATATATCTACTATATATAGACTTTAAAAACGCATTTGGCTCACTAGATCACGCAAGACTACTCACTATAATGAAAGACCTTGGATACCCAGCAGACGCAATAATGTTAGTCGCAAATATCTACTCCCACTCACACACCATATTCACCGGAGAACACTTTGGCAAAACAAAACCAATACCGATTCAAAGAGGAACCATACAAGGAGACACACTAAGCCCATATCTCTTCTTAATCTTTCTAGAACCACTCCTAAGATGGTTACAAAGAGGGAACAATGGATACACATTTGGCACATCAGAAATAACAATAAGTTCTGCAGCATATGCAGACGACCTTGCAGCTATATCAAATAATACCAAATCAATACAAACACAAATACATAAAATTGACAAATTCTGTGCATGGGCAGGCATGGACTTGGGAGTGACAAAATGTGCCGTCACCGGTTGCCCCAATAAATCCAAAATGTCACCAAACAAATTCAAAACCCACATGACAAACCAAAAAATCAACTACAGAGACCAAACACTACCAATACTCCATCAAAATGAACCTTATGTCTACTTGGGCATACAATTAGTTCCATCACTAAAATGGAAACTCCAAACACATATCACTACCACTAAAATATTAGACCAATGTAAACAACTATCAAATAGCCCTGCCAATATCAAACAAAGAATCAGTATGGTGGACACATTAATCAGAGCAGGCATAGCCTACAGTTTCTTTGCAGTCCCATATTCACTACCGACAATTAAAAACTTGATAAGAAAATTATTGCAATCCAAAAAACAATATGCGGACTACCTAAAAGTACCGCAAACGTAATAACACAATTACCCCATGATTTATTTGGACTAGAAGCCTTCTCTCTAAAAAATGCCTACCTTAGATGCATTGGTGAACAACTTCGAAATGCACTCAACGACAAAGGAAGACTAGGAATAATATATAGAGGACTTATACAACACATACTTATTAAAGCCGGTGGTGCCAAAGAAATCCCAAGAATTAAACGTCAAGATTGCATTACATCACCTACAACGCGTACATTATTCCTTCTAAAAACAGCAGTTGATATACATCTAAAAAGCACAGAAGAAAAATTCCAACTCCACATGACTGAATTAGAAAAAGCATGGCGACCTGCAGTCATAAACGAAATTCCACACCTAGACCCAAAACTCTCCATAAAACTACTATATAAATTAATGGCCCACAAAATTTACAATATCCAACAACTCACCTTGCCCAACGGCACAAAACTAATGTCACCAGAGGAATTTAAAATATACTATCAAAACCCAACTAAACTAGACAAAAGTGCACTAAACATAGCAGAACAACTCTTCTGTGAACCAAAATGTGCCCCAGACTGCACAAACCCATGCCAATTACATTTACCTCCCCGTACACTAAAAGAAAAATATAAAATATATAACCATAGAATAATACCAAGATCACCAACAAACCCCGTGCAACTTCCTCAACCACTTCAACCACAACTACCAGCCCCCCCACAAAACATAAAAAACAACCCCATAAGATTCCCCATTAGCACAATACTAAACCACAAAACAACTACAACAAAAGACAAATATAAAATATCTAAAAAATATAACACCTACCTATGTCAATGGATAGACTCAGACCACATAACATACAATAAATGGTTACAACAACGCGAACTATTCCCACTAAACCTACCAACAGTAATACACCATAATCAAACACTACTTACACAATACTACACATATTATAAAAACAGACAATATCAAAATATCATAAATACACAATTTACACCCGAACAAAATAGAGACACAAGATACATCCCACCTCCAACAATAACCCCCTATATCAAAACATCCACAACTGAATGTAACCCAGAAAGAGACATAGACACAAACAAGTGCACCATTCAAACACAAAATGATAAAACCACATCTATAACGACACCGGTAAATATATCACCACCATTCCCACTACTAGAATAAAATGGTTATAGCAACAATATAGCAACAACAAACCCAACACCCACAAACTAATACCTGCTACACAATCATTTGAAACGGAAGTAGTATGCTTATACCAAAGATACGAACACAAAAACCATAAAAAGAACACAGTCAAAACACCACACCATACCATTCCATCCGCTATTCTTGACACACTAATAACAACATTTAATATAACACACTCATACTTCTGCTCACCAATTACATGCTCCATGAAATCTACCCAATTCTACTCAACATTCGACAGAGACAAGATCTTTGGCTCACTAGAGACAGCCTTCCAATACAAATGGAAGGGTATCGGATATGCACACCCAAATGACGCCAAAACAGCACAACAAGCAATACATTGGGCAAGACTAGCAGCAAAACAAGACCCTAAAACTGTCACCTTTTTAGCAATACCAGACACCAACTGGTACCAAAATCTAGCACCATACAATGGACCCTTCCCAGACACACACGTCACTATACATTTTGCCGCGGACACCATTACATATGACGAACCAACCATACCACTAGAACCCAACAAAACCCAAAAAGAACCTCTTGCAATGCACATATGGTGTATTCACCACCAAAATAACAACATTGGCACAACAAACCAAATAGACATCATAAACACAATAATTGAAAATCTACAAATTCCACAATACCATACACAAACAGCAACACCCACACCACCAAACACAAAAGTTAACAAAAACACAAAATGGAACAAACTCATCTACCCACCCCATAACAATTTACAAAACATGTGGATAGATCCCCTTCCAAATTTCGAAACAAACACTACATTAAAATTCCTGCCACAACACAGTTATTACACAGATGGTTCATTCTTACCACCTAAAGAAGCCCATGACGGCCATTGGAAAAAAGAAAAAGCTGGATATGGAATCTACAACCCATCTAAACTAGATGTCCAAATATCAAAGAGACTCCCTGGACTCCAAACATGCTTCAGAGCAGAACTAATGGCCATACATGAAACACTTTCTCTAATCACCACCAAATATATAAACGAACCTGCACATATCTTTACCGATTGCCTCAATTGCATACACGTCTTAAACACACAACTAAAACACCCAACCCAACAAAACAACCACGCAGATAAAACCATACTACAAAAAATGGTAGAAATGCTAAAAAAACAAACACAACCAACCACAATATACAAAGTAAAAGCACACGCCAAAATCAACGGAAATGAACAAGCAGATCAACTCGCAAAAGAAGGTACCATGAAAAGAGATTATCAATTTGCAGTAAATCCACACGAATTTGCACATACCACACCTTACTACTTCCAAAAAGATACATGGCCCGGTCGTATCAAACGACCAGACAAAGGCCCAGTTAGATGCCTAGAAGAATACATAAAGAAATATGACCGTGAAAATAACCTCGAACTACTGGCGGAACATTTCTCCAACATCAACAAATGGACAACAAACCCCATCATAGATAACGAACTGTCTAATGACTTCTGGAAAAATCCAGAAATAACAGACGCACAAAAAACAAGCATACTAAAATTCTGCACTGGTCAATATATGGGTAACGCCCGAAAGCAATTAATTTTTGGCATACAAAGATTCCCCTCAAAAACATGTCCCATTTCATCAGGAATTTCCGACCCCACTGATTCTGCACTGATTCAGTGCGTTTATCGTTAAACACTGATTCCGCACGTCATACGTGCATTTAGAAGTGTCGTTACAGTACGAAAGTGACATGCATTACTAGAGTGTCGATGTAGTGTCTTTTCAATGATTATCAGAAAAGTGTTGTTTCCGCACTAAAGTCGTGCTTGACGGAATCCGTGCGTTAATCGTGTATTTACATCACATGGCTAATAAGACACGGATAACGTGCGGTTTTAGTTAATGCGAATTCACTATCGTATACGTATCATATTAATGCCATTTATTATATTCGTGCGATTTCAGTATCTATTATAATGCAAATTATTTTCGTACGACATCCGTGTACAATATTTTAATATATTTTTTGGAAAATTTTGGAATCTTTTGGAATCTTTTGGAATCTTTCAAAATATTTTATATTATTTTGAAATATTTTAGAATATTTTGGAATATTCCAAGAATCTTCTTTAAATTATACTTCCGGTTTAATTTCCCAAAACATTTTTAGATCTTCATTTATAGAGTTTAGAAGCAATACACATTAAAATTTCAAAGAAATAACATTTTATATTTTTAGATTTCAAATTTGGAATTATTGGTTATCATTGCATAGGAGCAAAAAAAAATAGCTCACAACCACCACGATTTTGGCAAAAAATAAATAAATTCAAAATATTAAGAAAGAAATCCTAGATATAGAAAACGTCCTGCATAATCTAGTGCAAAAAAACAATTTGGAAAAAAAGATTTTTTCATATAGTAAAAAACATTCGAAGTCCGCTGAAAAAAAAAACAGCTCACAGCCATGATCTGCCATCACGATTTTGGCAAAAAATTCAAAAATTCAAAAAGTTATGAAAAAAATCCTAGATATAGAAAACGTCCTGCATAATCTAGTGCAAAAAAAAATTTGGAAAAAAAGTTTTTTTCACATAGTTAAAAACATTCAAAGTCCGCTGAAAAAAAAAGTTTGATAATTACCAAAAGAGTTCCATTCTATGCATGAAGAGTTTGAGGTGGTTTGGTGGTTTGGAACTTGATTTGCAACCCAGAGGTTGAGAGTTCAATCCCACCGTTGGCGATAGAGCTTGGGAAGCTATGGTGGGCCCCACCGCATGTGCGGGCAATTTCCATGTAGTTGAAGTGGGTAGCGAGGAAAGTAATTATTTTATATTTTTTAATTTTTTTTTAATAATACTATTTTGATCAAATTTAGATATAAAAAGAAAAGAAAATCTAGATATGGAAAAGATGATGTCGCACGAAAAACGCACTGAATCAGTGTAGTTTTAAAGACGATTAAAACACGACATTTGACGACTATAAAGAGTGCTGAATTCATACGTTTTCAATGGATGTATCAATCGTGTCGAATCAGTACTATATCCGCTTGTACGAACATCGTGTCATATCAGTGTAGTTGCGATGAATGACGCAACGATGCGGAATCAGTGCGAAAATCGTACGAACCCTTGAAATATCGGAAATCGCACTGAATCAGTGCAGAATCAATGGGGTCCGAAATTCCTGATGTTGTAACTCACAAGATGCCGATACCTGGCTACATGTACTTTTAATATGCAAACAACACCATCTACACGCACTAAGAACCAAAAGACACAACAAAGCGGTAGGGGAATTACGAAAATTAATACTATCCTCGAATAAATCAAGATGCTACACACTCATGAATGCGGGCACATTTAACAATAATCCACAAGAAAATACAGTTCCTCCCTGGTTATTACCCTGTACCTGTGATCAACGAAGATGTCAATGCAACGCCAGATTCAAACCAGATATATTATGCGTTAAAGGCCTCCCATACCAAAGCCCACCCCCTCTAAACCCAAATGATAACCTAACCATACAATTTATAGAATTCACATACACAAACGACAGATTTTCACCAGAAACAATTGGCAGGTAAATCATGAAATACTAACCTCTCATTAATAACATCATACAACACGGATGGAAAGTAGATCCTATTATAGTTATCACAGCTGGTGCCAGAGGAACCACACACGCCCCCTCAAATGAATGAAACAACTAGAAACAAAATTCAACATTTGCGTAACCTCCATCAAACACACATTCAAAGCAATCAATACCATTGCCATACAATATGCCGGATCTACCCTTTTACATAAAAGACGTATAGAAAATAATCAAACAATACCAACAGATGCAATACATTAAAAGAAGGGGGGGTAGTGGTGAAAACCACTGCTAGCGACTCTTTTCAAACAACTAGCTCAGCTTGTCTCAGGGGATAGGACGGGCCGGTTGGTTGGTACAACTTTCCTGCCATAATAACTCACTAGCAACACCAAGCCATGTGTATCACACCACTGCTCAACGAGCCCAACTGGTTTCAAACCCGGACCACATAATCGTGATACAACGCCCTTCACCAGCCAACCAAAGAACTCATGACTTGGCGATAAAACTTAACACTAAACATACCTTTATACAAACTAACACTCACCCATCACTACTTCCCTACTTTTGTTACAGTTAGATACCGTTACTTTGTTTTGGTTACTATAGTGTCCATCCTCGAAAGGGGAAAGTAGTATTGTTCCAATGTCCCTTTGTCCGTTGGGCATCGGGTCATTGACATTACGAACGGACACTTTATTCACGCCGGCCCATTTATTTGGGTCGGTGTTTCTAACTATCTATCTATCTATTGGTTGTGTTGATGTAGTAGCCGTCAACGAGGCTGGTTTGACTAAAATTTGGACCACCTTGTCGAGAGAATGTACTATTGGCGGGGATGTATGTTAATTGGAGGCTAGTTGTAAATTCTCTCCATTCCTGATCTTCTAATTAGGGGGGGTGTGATGGTGTTTTCATTTTGTCTGCTAATGAAAGCAATGTCTCTATTAAAATCACCACAAAGTATATAGGTGTGTTTAGGGTGGTTTGTTATTTGTTGGCTGATGGTTTGTTTAATGAGAGGGAGTAATTGAATATCATCTATGTGCGTAGGCATATACATGTGGAGTATGAGCCAAGGTTGGAGAGGTTGGTTTTTTAGTTTTATAATTTGTAGATATGGGGATATTTCTGATGGGGTTGGGATTTTGGTGACATTGTCTGGGAATGCATATTGGTGGTGTATGAAGGTTAAAAGGCCCCCTCGTGCAGGTTTATAAGGCATTCTTTGTTGTATACATCTTGTGAGGGCGTGTGTGTTGTTAAAAATGAGTTTATAGTGTGGGAACATATTTTGTATGTATTTTGTGAATTTAGTGGCCGTGAGTTTAGTTTCTTGAATTGTGACAATAGCAGGGTGTTTTTCTGAGTTGGTAATTAATTGGTGGAGAGTGGGGAGAGTAGTATTGAGTGATGATGCGTTCCAGGTTATTAGGTGGGTGTGATGACTTGTGCTGAGAGTTGTGATAGGTGTTGGATTTATTGTGAGGGGAAGCGGTGGTGGGTGGGAGTATTCCGATATTGGGTGTTTACATTTTAGTGCTTCTTGTAGTAGTATATTGGGTAAAAATGGAAATTTGGATGTTAGAGATTTTAGAGAAGGGGGTGTGTGGGTTTGATTAATATATTTGTATAAATCTTGGTGAATAGAATTCGGGGGATTTGTGTAGTGAGGGTTGTTATGGGTGAATTGTACGTATGGGTGTGGGGTTTTTATGTGTTGCTCCGGGGGGTTTCGTAGTTGGGCCATTTGATTAAGGATAATCATGGTCCATTCTGGGTTAGGTGTTAGTATTAGATGTGTATCGCATATGTTAAGTGAAGGGCTAATGGTTGTGATAAGGGCATATAATATGTGTGGTGTAGGATGGTGCAGGATCTGGAGTAGGTATTTGGATAGATGTGGGTAGTCTGTAATAGTGTCGTTATGATTGGGGTGTGTAAGTTTGAGTAATGGGGCAAATGTTTTGGCTAGGTGTTGGTATTCAGGGTGAAGTTTAATTGTACAAGGAATAAAGTAGAGTTTGCATCGATGTTTGTGAGATGGGGGATGACGAGTTAGTAAATTAGGCATGGGTACTGGGTTTTGTTCTACATCACCACATTTTATGAGTAGAAGTTGTTTATAATTATATTTTTATATTTTTTGTGTTATGAGCGGGGATTGTTGGGAATATTGTGGTAGTCTGTTGTGTGCGTTTTTCTAAGACGAGGCCGGTAGGCCGAGTCCATCGAATTCTGTTTTGTATGTTTTTGGTTTATTATGCAATATTTGCTTATGTTTGGGAGTTTGAGCTTTTATGGTGAGGAGTTTGTTGGGTTTAGCTATGATGATGTTAAATTTCAGGGTTCAATTGATAGGGCTGGTTGTATGTCTGATTTGTGAGGCGGGGAGTGTGAGAGAGGACATGGTATATGTTTGCTGGAATGATGTGTTTGAGGATCAGTTAGTAGAGGGGTATAGGACAGATGGTGCATTTTAGGTAGGGCGAGATATTTTGATGGGGTAGGGCTTATGGATTTATGGTGATCTGAAGGGTGAGAGGGAATGTTTGTGATGGTAGCATATGAATCAGAAATTAGGAGTCTATGGGCTGGTGATTTTTGATGGTCATTTAGGTCAAGGCTGGGAATGTAAATTTGTGATAAAATATTGGTTGGGGAAGTAAAGGGTAGTGTGGTGGAATTTAGTGTATGGAGATGATATGTAAGTTGGATTGCTGATGGGATGGGTGTCTCGTTATTAAATGTGGGTGTGGTTATAGGGGGATGATAATGGCCATAGGTGATGTATTGGGACTGGGAGGGTTTAATGGTTTCTATATGTTTGTTTTTGGGAGATTTTTGGTGGTAAATGGTGTGATGTGTGATGTGTGTTTGGAGTTTGGTAGGTGAGTGATGTGAGAGGGTTGGTGTGGGTGTGTTAGTAATTAGTGTGTAGTGCTGGGGATTAGTGAGATGACTGATTTGGTTAATTTTGTAGGTTAGACATGGATGGTATGTGCTGTGGTAATTAGGAAGTGTTAATTTGATCAGGGGTGGTAATATTATGAGTTGTGGGATTTGCTGTCTGGGCCAAGATCTTAGATAATGCAGTGCTGGGGAGTGAAGATCGGAGGTTTGAGGGCGGAGGGAGAGTTGATACATGCAATATTCTCTTTTGAAATGTTGCAGGGGCCAAGAGCTTGGACAGTAAGGTGTTCGGGGCCAAGGGTGGATTTTTGACGTGGGGTGGTAAGAAGTTGGAAGCGGCAGCCAAGTGGAGGCCGCGGTGGAAGGTGGGCGTTGAATAAAGTTTGCATTATTGATTGTCTAGGGAATCTTGGTATTGTTTGGCGTGAAGCGAGGATTTCTAATTTTGGAAGTTTGAGGGTTGCGGACCCGGGGAGGTCACTCCATTGTCAAGTTGAAAACCACGTGCGAACAAAATAAATCTAAGTTTTCTAAGTTGCACTATCAAAATGGGTCAAAATTTTATCAATTTTTTTTCATGAGTAGATATACTCAGTATCTATTACATAGTAAAAAAAGATAACCAAATTTGATGATCTTTCTTTTTTTATAAAACATACCGTTTCTAACTAGAATGACGTAGAAATGAACTAAAACAATTACTAAAAAAAATGAAGATGACTAAAAATTTCAAAAAAATATACAAAAGATGTTATCAATGGTTACGTATACGTAGAAAAAATATCATAATTTTTAAAATTATTTATGGCATATAATATAGGGGTAGCAAGCTTTGTTCGCACGTGGTGTTCAACTTGACAATGGAGTGACCTCCCCGGGATTGCGGAGTGGGAGGGACGTGTGTGATGGCGTGGGGAGGCTGCAATCAGTGATGTGGGAGGATTTGTGGGTATCGGAGTGTGGATTGAGGAGTTTTGGCATTGTTTTAGGGTTTGATGTTTGTATGATGGTGGCGGCTGTGCTGTTGTAGAGATTCGGGGACAGAGAGGGGCTGTTTGGGTGTACTTAGCAATTTTGCTAGATGGAGTAGATATTATATGCAAGGGTGTAATATGGTATGTAGTTTGAGTGTAGCTTAGTGTAGTTTGAGGTATTTTAGGAGGTTGCAGTTGATGTATAAAAAAGTGTCTGTTGACATATATTAATATGAAATCGGATTTTTTATAAATGTTCTTGAATTTTGGTGTGTTGTGGGTTTTTTGAGGTTTGTTTTTTGGGTGTGAATGTTGTGCAATGTTTTAGATGTAGTGGTTGGTGTTTGTTTCAAATTGTGTTGTCTGTGCTGGTGCAAGGAGTTCTCAGTGTGAATGGAATGGTGTAAATAGATGTGATTTGTACATATGGCAGGTTAGAAGATTGTGAGTGTGTTTGAGAGGGAGAGGTGATTTTATTGTAGGTATGTAGTGTTGGGATTAGTTTAGCTAATAGATTTTGATGTAATTTTGGTAATTTAGTGTTGTGTGTAGATTTTGGAGGTGTGAGAAGTTGTATCAAATTGTGTCTTTGGACACATGAATTTAAGAGGTTGCCTCTCTTGTGAGGCAGTTTTATGAGGTGGTGTGCTTGTTGTGTAGATTGTGTGTTGTTGATTTTTGTTTGTGAATTGTGTTTGAGATGAGTGGAGGGTTGAAATGAATGATGTTGTGATATTATTTGTTGGGGAGATGTGCGGGTGTATAATGTTACGTGGGTGTGTGTGCAGAATAGAGAATTGTGTGTGCAGGTGAGTGTGGGTGAATGGTGAGGCATGTGATATGTGTAGAGTGGTTGTGCGAGGAGAGCAATTGTGTGCAGGAGGTGCGAGTGAAAGCAGTGAAGGAAGTGCAGGGTTTATCTGCTGAAAGCTTGCCCATCTATCCGAAAATGGGCTGTATGCTGCAGTCCCACAACAGCGAATGAGCCGGCCGGGAGGGAGCATGTATATGTGTGTAAACTGAAGGAATTTGTGATGAAGCAAGTATGTGTGTGTAAGCTGAAGGAGTGTGTGAGGGAGGATGTAAGTAATGTGTGAATATGTAAAGAGAGGTGCAGGTATGAGTTTGAATTGTTCAGAATGTGGATATGTGTTGGTGTATGAGGTTTGTGTGTGTGTAAGAGGTGCGTATGTGTTAGTAAGGTGTGGTGCAGGATCGTCCTGCAAGTTGCTGGTCTGTCTCTCCTGGGCTGTTTGCTGGGCAGCAGATGTCCTCGACAAGCAGGCTGGCGGGATGCGTCGGTGTTGAGCTTGGTATCAGCTGGGGGGAGACAGATGTTGCTGCAGAAGAGCCGGGTTATTGTGCTGCGTGTAGAGTGGGCTCTGTAGGCTGTGTGCCTGCTTCGTTGACATGTTTTGTATGGGTCAGGTGGAGAGCCGGAAGGCTTTTCTAACGATTGTCTTGCTATTTCTGTGTTTTGGGCTATGTACTCGAGAAATAGCTGCAGCTCTGTAGTTCGTGACGTAGGAGAGGACTTTGGGAGAGATAGGAAGTGAGACGGGGTGTGACTTTGGCGCTGAGGTCTGCAACATTTTGCAAGGTGCTGTAGGTCACTAAGGTTAGGAAGAGGGCTCTAAACTGTGTGTGGAGAAGCACAGGGTGCGCCATGGTTGCTGAGGATTCTAAGTGCTCAGGCCATCTCACCTAGAAATTCGGAGTTCAGAAGCTCCTCCTCCCCCTCTCCACTCCCCTCAGGGGTAGTACTTGAGGTGTGTACATGGGAATGGAAATAAACCAGATGGGGGAAGGTCTGTGAGGCAGCATGTAGGGAATAGGCAGAGAGGTAGGTGAGACGAGACAGGGCGCATGGATAGAGAGATTCCAGATGGGGAATGGCCAATAAGGCGTCAGAAAGAGAGCCCCGACGAGGAGCTGGAGTGGTGACTTTTGTCGTTGGTGAGATTAAGGAATTTCGGTGTGGTGGGCTTGGTTTGTGGTGGGTGTTGTGTGCTGCAGGGGTGTGGTACATGGATGTGGGTGACAAGGTGAGTTAGGGTTTGGTGAGGGGCGCACAATGTTGGTGAGATGGGCTGCGGGTTTTGTAAGGCAGTTGTAGCTTTTATTAGCATTAAGGTGCAGTTGAGTTTGATGATGGGGGCTGAGGGCGTGGGAGTCTGTTGGTAGTGTGGAGGTTGTGGACTCCGTGTAATGGTAGTTTTTGTAGGATTTTGTAGAAGTTTTGAGGGGTGGAGGTGGGATGGAATGTAATCTATTGTGTTTTTTGACACAATTTTTGATAATGAAAGGCTTCTTTTGGAAGTGTTTTGTGTGTATGTAGTGATGAATGTATGGTGTGTGTTGGTACTGTAAGATGTGTGTGCAAAAATATCATTCTGTTTGATGGAACGTTTGTCAGTGCGTTTGAAAATGTGTATGATGAGTTTGGAGGCATTGTGTTGCAGGATGTGTGTGTATGTTTTGAGAAGTTTGCTTGCTAAGGAGTTAGTGGGAAGGTTATTGCTACATTGGAGTGACGTTCTGTGGGGAAGTGCTGGGGTTAGAGTGCATTTGAGTGGAATGTGAGGTGTTTTTCAGTGTGTGCAGGAGGTTTGCGCAGTAAGTGTAATGGTGCATGTTGTGTGCAAAAGTGAGAGGATTGGTTGGAGCATATCATAGTGTGTAGAATGGAGGTACGATGAAGTAGATTGTGGCTGGACGCTCCTTCTGAGGGTGACATAGCTCCGGTTGGTGAAGGCTTGGAGCGTGTGCCTTGCTGTAGACTGCGTCAGTTGAGCTGGGAGAGGGGCCTGAGTGAGGGAGCTGTGGTGAGAGGGTGAACTGCTGAAGGATTTTGTTTTTGAGCTAGCAGTGAGAGGTACTAGGACCGAGGGAGAGGAGAGGTGTGGGTGCTATGTTGTTACGGTCAAGCTAAGAACTGGGTTTGCAGTTTCTATGGGGGTATGTTCAGCAATACTATGAAGAGCAAGGCAGTAACGTTGGTACAGAAAGAGAGGTGGGCGATGGCCATGGCTGCGAAAAATTCTAAGTGTAGAGTCTCTGCACCTGGAGATCAGAAGCCCCAGCCCCTCCTGCTACCCCATCCGGAGCACAAGCCCAAAAGTCCAGAGAACAATAACCAGCCATTGCCTAATTATTGAGACAGCTCGAGCCCTGGACCGTGGATCCCCATCAACGGTCGTGATGCACTCCGCAGATCATCCTATGCCCGCTGCCTGTAACAACTTAACTTCTAAAGGTTGGGCCTACGACCATGGAATCATGTTTTATCTGTCACACTCAATTTTGCTACTAAAAATAATAAAAGAATTCAAATTTATATTTGCAGTAGATGAAGTTACATGTCTACTACAAATCATGATTTTTTTTAATAAATTTGGGTGGAAATTTGAAATTACTATGGTTTTATAAAGTGATTGTAAAGAAAATCTATATCAATTACAAATGTACTAGAAAATTCCGATTTTTTTATCTTAGGCGTAAATTACAATGAAGAAAAGTTTAGTTTATGAAAATCATCCGTGTATCTAAATTTAGAAATTTTGCTACACCTTGGTGACACCTACTAAACTGGTGACACCTACTAAACTTGTAACTACAATAAAAGACTCAATTTTCAAATTTTCCGAAAATTCAAAGTGGAGTAAAAACTAAACTTGGCAAGCTTCATTTTGTTAGTTAAACTCAAATGCAATTGAACTCATTTTCATGGCCTAAATTTATTTTAAGTAAAACAAGCAATTTTTTTCAAAATACACTACACGGTGAACTGTTTTTACGACTATTTTTGTAATTGGGATCCCATGTAAAATTTAAAATAGCTTGAATGATTTGAATTAAACTTGAAGGGGTGGCATCACAAAGCAAAGCCCTTCACATAAAAAATTGGATGGAAATCATCCACGCAATAGTTGGAACTTGCAATTGAACAATTGACTTCATTCATCAGCCATTTTTTGGTCTCGGCGGCATTTAGGGGTTCACCATGCAACGCCTATAGGGACACTAAGTGTCTGATGCATGAAGAAAACGAGGGCAGAAAGTGCTTTGAGAACCGTTCTTAATCAAACTTTCATTCATTTTGTGAATGAAACGTGCAATTGTTGTTTGTATCGATAGTTTTTGCATGTTCAAGGTGTCTTTATTGGGTCTCAATTGCCAATTGAGCAGTTAGAATTGCAGTGAGGTGTAGTGTACTTTAAGTTTTGTGAATCATTTTACTAAAACTCAATTTAAACCATTAAAATTATGTGTTTTGAATTTGACTGTAACTAGCAATATAAAGTTCACCAAATCTAATTTCTATTGCACTTTGAATTTTTGAAAGTTTTGAAAGTTTTATTTATTTATTTTCATAGTCACAAGTTGAAAACCCAATACCATGCCAGATAGTTATTTTTGCTAATTTTACAACCATGGTAAAAAAAATTCACGATGATGATCTTCATTGTGATTTACACACAAAGTAGAAATTTTGACTTATATACATATATATATATATATATATATATATATATATATATATATACATACATACACATATACACACAGACATACACACACACAAGTTTTTACCAAAATATATGGATAGTTTGACATGTAGTATGCACATGTCTTCATTTACTAAAATTATAATATTGAATTTTAATGTTAATTATAGTGCTAAAATAAATTGTGGAATGTGATGCTAATTCCATAATGATAGGTTTGTCCTTAAGGGGCTAACAAATTGCTAAGGTGTATGAAAGCTTAGGCTGCTTTAGCTGAAGGCTAGGTTGCATGACCTTGTGCCACCCCACGTTCTTTGAAATGGCTTGTTTTTTAACATACGCAACCTAGACTTTATTCTAGGCAATCTAGATTTTAACGCGGGTGGCTTGTGTTGAACATAGCATGGTTCTTTTGATCTAGTCCAAACTACCTGTGACCGACAAAGATGCCTTCTTTCTTTGCGTGTGTTTGTCCATCCATACCTTGGACCTTCCACTAGTATATGTGTGCAACACCTATGTATCTATTAGGTAAGCACATTAATCCTAAAGGGCCAAAAAGCGTGAATTTGGTCTCCTGTTTTTTTTTTTTTGAATTGGTTCAATGTGAATTTCTTTAAAAAAAAATATTTTTTGATCAACACATGTTACGTAATGTTCTTCATTGGTTCAAATAATACAAAATTTGGCCCCATTTTATTTTGAGTTTTTACATTTTTCACACTATAATCCGTAGTTTTTTAGGATGTAAGGTTCTTTCACGGGGGAGTCACTGTCAAGAATTTAGATAACTATGAGAGAACAAATATAGGGTGTCTTTTATTCATTTGAGATAAGAATTATAAATTTATAGAAGTAATACAGGGTGTTTTAAAACTATTTGGAGAGTATCCTAGGAATATTTTTAGAATATACCCTAACATATACTATAAATAGAGAATATTCCAATTACTTCATAGCCCTCCATTAAATACCCTTTGTACGCTCATATGTACCCAAAATTTACACTAAGTGACCTCCCCGAGGGTTCTTTTCATTCAAGGCGTTCTTTGTATACTAATTTTACAAAACAATTCAGGATGTGAGGATTTATGAAGGCTTAGTTTATTGATTTTTCATTCTAGAGGCTTAGGGTTTAGTTTAGGATTTAGTTTGGGGTTTGGAACAAGATGCAATGCAATATAGATCACAAGACTAAAAGTTTTTTAACATTTAATAAAACTTAAGAATTAGTATCACAACAAGAGAGAGGTTTTTAAAAATGTGAATGATTCTAATTAATTTTTTTGTTTCATGTTTGAAGGGTTGGTACGATGTTTGAAAGATAAATGAAAAGTTAGACACCAAAATAAAAACAAATATCCTTTGATTTTATTCATTGTTGTTGAATACTATCAAAATTTTATTGGGAGAAGCTTCAATAGGAGTTTTTTCTAAATGAAATGTGATGCTTTAAAGAGGCATAGAAAAGTGTTTATGGCAATTCTCCAAGAGTCTATGGGCTTAGGACCGAGACCAAGTCATATATTGATCCCATTCAAAGTGGAAGTATCACTCCATTCAAGCGCATGTTTCAAACAAATTTCTATTCAATTTCAATTGTTACGTTTTTATTGTTCATAGTAAAAACAAATATATGAGCAATAATAAAATAAAATAAAAACTCTAATTTTACAGTCTTAAATGTTTAAGTTAATTTCCAAATTTTCAAAAAAAAAAACTTTGGTTTATTTTCAGACTACTATATGATTTCTTGAAAACTAAAGGTTAAGAATTTGTGAATTGTAGATACACAAATTTCACAATATAATGATAAGGGATGCAAAATATTTATATTCCCGGTACCTTTTTCATTTTGAAGGTAGACTCCAAGACTCTATAGTCTACACTTTATTATAACAAAAATAATACAAAATCATAATGATTTAAATAGATTTGATTATATCATTGTATATATGTGTATAATTTTATTATTAATTTTATATAAGGTTTTTTTCAATTGCTCTTGGTGGGGCTTGAACCGACAACATGCGGCTCATAAGACCAACACTCTAACCAACTGAGCTACAAGAGCATATGTAAAAATGGCATTGCAACTAAATACATATACTCTATTGCAAAATTAAATATTTCATAACATGTAATCTATTGAAGAAAAAAAATTTAAAAAGAACATGCCAATTTTTTTTTGGAAATAACAAGTAGTTTTTGCCAAATTTCACATAAATTATATTTTGAAATTGTTGAAATGTTGAAAAATAACCATTTTTAGCATTAAAAATATTATTTGGGTGATCAAGTGTGAGTTATGGAGGGAGGAGCTAATCATGTAATCAAATTCATTCCAAGTCACTCTCAAACGATATGAGATAAGAACTTATCATAGTGAATTTTCACTACATCATATTTTTTTAGTAGATTTTGGTTTCCATTTGAGCATATTCAATGATTTTATTTTGAAATTCCTCAAAAAAGAAAAATTAGAAGGCCAAATCACTTTCCACCTCCAATTTTTATTTTCTGATTTGAAGCTTTTATGCATGAGATATCATATGTATAAAATTCAATAAAGTTGTGAAGAACGTCCATGAGTTGAATAAGAAGAAAATGTGTTAAGGTCAGATGTTTGAGGCTCAATTGTGCATAGTAAAGTAACTTTTTTTGAGTTTTTGTTCACTAATAAAACTTGCACAATCAAGTAACCTTCCATGTCCAAAAATAATTTTGTGATTTGAAGTTTTTATGCTTAAGTTATGCACATTTTTGTAAATGATTCTAACCCGTTCTAGAGAGAACAAGTTCTACAAATCCCATATTTATTGTTGGCACTACTGTAGTGAATTTTGTATAAAGCATTAAGTTTACCTCCTTCATAATTCACATGTGCAAGGTGTAATTCACTCTCATACATCTTTGACATAGTTACCAATTGATCATGGATGAGTTTTATTCAAAACCCAATTTTAAAGTTGGAAAAAAGTCAAAATTTCTATAAATTATAATTTTAATAACAAACTAACTTTATCCACTTTTAATAAATAGTTGAATGAAAATATACGAACAAAAAGATCAATGCCAATTTTTTCTCGTTACTCCAAGTAGTTATGGTTGCCTTACTAATAACAATCATCAATTGAGTAACCTCGTTGGGTCCCAAATTGAGGTTCCTAAATACTAACGAATGTGCTATAATGAATTTAATGTCTTGTTCAACCTTACTTAGTTATAAAAGACTAATCATCATTAAACGGTTGGTGCTTCTTACTCAAAGTGCCACCCTCAGGGGGTGCACTCTATTAAACATGTACGAGTATACGTGAGTGCACAAAAGGGGTATTAATTTGAACACTACCGTATTACGTATACATACAATAAACACATTTAGAATTGAAAATATTCACCTATACTTACACTAAACATATATTTAAAACAAAATACATCTGTATACAAAGGTATTTAGACATATAACCTCTTGTATACAAGGGGGTTTTTAGAAGAGGTCATGAACGCACGTGATTCTTAAACATAATGTAGAGTGCACCACCTGTGGTGCCACCTTGGTGCTTCTTAAACGGTTGGTGCTTCTTACTCAAAGTGCCAACTTGGTGCTCCTTAAACGGTTGGTGCTTAATGTCACCTACCTCCATAGCTATTGACATGATGTGGAATATTCCACATCATTTCATTAGGGGATGAAATGATGTGGGATATTCCACATCATTCTGTTGGGGGAAGGCAACAAGCACAGAGGCTAGTCAAGGCCCATTCACACCAAGCCACTGCCGCACTTGCATAGACCTACGTTCGCAAAATGTAAGAAGGTAAAACCTAGAAACAAAACAATATTCATAGCCTTGTCATTTCTTGCTGCAACTATTGTGCAACTGTATTAGAGTGCCCCAAGCAGAGCTATGCTCCTTTTTTGCGTTGCGTTCCTTCTTATCATGCGTTGGAGTAATTTCTAATTTCATATTTTATGTTTCTTAGTTGCCAACATATTCCGTCAAAGTTACGTGACGCACTCATGCATGCGGCAGCACTGGTGTATGTGAATGAGCCATGAATGCTATGTAAAAGGATGTCTTACTACAAGTGGGCCGCCGAATTGGACCTTTACTCCACCCTTGGACCAGCAATTGTTTAGAAATACGCTTGCATTGCAAGAAGTAACGTACAAGCCCCACCAACAGCCAGTCACTTGCAAGGGTGATCAATTCACCAACTGAAGACGGCGCACTCCTGACCCACAAAAATCGTCACCTATGCACTCCGTCCAGACACAAGTGAATGAAACTAGAAATCTAGAACCATGAACAATTGAACACCAAAGCAACTTCCAGAGCAAAGCAACGCCAAAGTGCCTCTCTTGCAATGATATGTACAGTACAGTGGGTTGCACAGGGAGTCCTTGCAGAGCCGCCATGGACGTACAGTGGGCGCATGCAGGTAGCCTTAACAGAGCCAAGTTCACATACTCCTTGCCACTAACCCTACTCTTCTTACGTAAGCGTTGACGAGTTTTGCTCATCCTACGTAAGAGCACTGGTCAGAAATGACTATTGCACTGAGGGGCGGTTTAGAGCATGGCCCAGAGTCTCTCACGCTCAAGAAATAAGGTGGTTACCCCATTCTCAACTGGCATCTTAAATCAAAAGTTGGGGCCTAATTTCACAATCAATGCTGCAATGATGTTGGTTGTAGCATGAGTTACAGTTGGTGATGGGTTCTCTCTTGTTAATTTTAGCATATGTAAGTGTGGTTATGGATTTGTTGTTGTTGGTTTAACCCTAACGGTCTCCACGTCCATCTTTTGGACCTTCTTTGGGGTACAACCACCTTCGAACAGCTGTAACTTTTGCAAAACTTTTCCAAAAATAATGGAATTTTTCAAAAACGCCTTGCGTGATGTATGCAATGTGTGGTAAAAATTTCAGATCAATCCAAGATGAATTGAATTTTTGGTGATCATTTGAAAGTAGGTATCTTTTTTCTGGACAGTTTCTGTGAAATTTGATGGCAGCAACTTTGGGAGCTTGTATCTCCTTCATCCCAAGTTCTTTTTCAATACGACTTGTTGGGTTGAATTTCCCTTAAAGTCTTGTTATCATGGTAAAATTTTCAAGTCATTCCATGTTGTTATGAATGTTTGAGAGTCATTTTAGTGCACGGGTCTAGTTGGGACACTTTTTGCTTTTTGGCTCGAATGGGTCAATTTTTGGGCTACTTTTTGTCATTGCAAGGCCATTTTAGGGCACATTAAAATATTTCATGAGGCTTTTTTGGTACCAATGTGTTTATATGATGCTTTGAAACTACTTTATAGTTCAAAGTTTTTTCATTTGAGTAATTTTGAAAACGAATTCCACCTCTAACTGTGTTGCTAAGAAAATTTCAGCATTCTTTTTTAGCACTAAAACACTATGATCTTGCAATCTATATGGCCAAATGACCCCAAAATTGATCAACATGATCTACAACATGTATGTTACAACATTGTACGGTTGAGATTTCTATACCTGACTTACATTTAGACCTATAACACATTAGAAGCAATGATGATTTCAAGCCTGAAAAAGTTAGGGACCCTTAGGGGTTAAAGATCTTTAGTGTATGCAATACAAATCTTCTTTAGACAGTAACAACTCTACCTATGTGACGTAAATGGGATGTGTCATGCTTCAACTTTGAAAATTTATAACTAATTCATTCTTCATCCAAAAATTATGTTTCAACTTGTGTTGTAATCTATTTCTTCTTGCCAACTTTAAAAAATAATAATACTAAATAATATCAATGCCTCATATATCCATATTTCTTATTCATTTGGAAATGGGGTAACCACCTCAGATGAAAAGTGCTAAGGGCCCTTCAAAAATACCTCTTGACTCTCAATCCTAGCGTGTTAAAAAATGGGCCTTCAAATCACTATTTAGTTGACTATATCCCCACATTCTACTTGTGATTGGTCCATTGACTATTTCATGTGCACTTTTGATATGTGAGGGGCGTGCAAGGATGAGGGAGTGTGAGTGCAAAGGCCCTTCAAATGTAGATGAAAAATTTCAGAGAGTTAGTCCCAACGTGCATGTGTGGGAATGCTCTTACACTACGGACCAATAACTTGTCCCATGCAACTCAAATTTGTGATTGGCTTCATCAACTCGTCCCGGGATGACTTTGGTTTACACTACAAGGAAAAAAGAAAAGTGACCAAAGAATTGAGGTCGTCAAAAGGCCTAGAAATGGCCTAGTGGATAATGTTGAAGGGTCCCCGGATTTTGTGGTGAGAGAGGCAAAAAAGGTTCTCTCATTGGCGAAAGAGGAAACCATGGGCATAAAATGTTGTTTTCATTATTTTTTAACCCTATAGTGCCCAAAGTATTGTAGCTGGGAGCATTGGATTTCAATGGATTTTTTCACTGTGATTGAGACTACCATAAATAGAATCATGGATTAAATTAGAAAATAGCCGTACAATTCTATTTTCAACTGGAGAGCACACATTTTATTAAAATTTTAAAATCATCCAATGGTGGAATTAGAAGATTATAGTATGTATGTGAACTCTCGTGTGAACTATATAATGCTCGCTCAAAAATGAGATTTTGGGGAGTGTGTGACTTCAAAGTTAAATAGAATTTGGGTTAAATTTTCAAAAATGAAAGTAAAGAAGTTCAGTTATGTCCTATGTCAACAATTCTCCATTGCAATCTTTCATATCAAGAATAGACTTATACATAATTATTGTGAATTTTAGAAGTGAAAGTGACTTATCTATATACAGTTAAGGACAAAATTTTATACGTTGAAAATTGACATGAGTGGGTACATTAGTCAAGATCAGATTACAAACACTAATGGAAGATGAAGAAGAGAACACAATGCAAAAAATTAAAACAAGATAACAAACTTCCGAACACAAGAAATATTGGATAATACATGTGTTGCATTTGTATGTATTTACTATATTTCAAGTATTTGCACTATTTTTTCATTTTGTTGATAGGTATTTTGATAGTTGTACAATTCCAAATTCCAAATTTCTTTTTCTGGAAGGTGTATAATGTATATGGGCAAATCTGAACCTTAAAACTGAAATTCCAATTCTTTACGGATTCTCTGCTATTTGCATTTTGGACGTTGCAGTGACCATAATGTGATCATAATGTGATCAGCTGGGCACTAAAGGGTTAAGTCCCGGTCTAAGTTTGTTTTACACTTAGTGAGAGGCCTAAAGGCTTTAAAAATTACATTTTTTTTGAAGTGTGACCATAGAATTAATTCATTGTCCTTGGTCACGGCTCTTCGTCCAAAGTGTAAACCATCCCTAAACAATTTATAACACAATTATCTTGTTCCTGCAACACGCGAACACAACAATTAATTAATTTGATTGTAATGATCACATAGAACTTCATTAGTCGATTTCCTTGCACTACAACAAAAGGGTGTTGTTTCACCTTTAGTTCTTTTGCTTTTTGAGTGAACCGCACCACTTCTCACCGAGAGGTTAGTGCGGAACGTCACATAGTGTAATTGTTTACACTTTCACAGCAAACACTTTCCCGGTTTCTTGGCAATGAGAAACGACGGGTTAGCTTGTAGTGTTGTGGAATAAAATAAATAGTTAGTATAGGAGAGTATCAACAAGCATAGAATCAAGTGCTCCAATATATATATATATATATATATGTATATATATATATATATATATATATGTATATATATATATATATGTATATATATATATATATATATATATAAATAAAAGGTTCTTTAACCTTTGCAAGTTTTCACCCTTTTGATCTCACTGCATGAGGTGGGGCTAATGTAGACTTCCAACTCTCTAGGTGCCATCATTCTTTTGGTAAAGAATTACGTGGCATGTCTAATATTCTCAAATCCACTACTATGATTCTTGTGAAACTATTATTATTCCTAGGTACAAGGGTTAAAGAGCCTTATGTTACTAAAGCCATGAAGTGTCATTCATTTACGAGTGATGAACTAACATTCGATCGCCAAACAATGTACGGGGAATCCAATGCTTAGTGTAAAATCATCCAAATGGAATTGCCAAATTATTGGTTGAAACTCATGTTTTAAGACTACAATTCGGATAAAATTTTGATACTCGGGTGCTACCTAGGTGATACATAGGTAGTAACCGGATGGATTATTGTCTAAAACCAGTTGCTTTTGTAAAGTATAGCATTTTAGCCGGTTCCCTTAGAAAATTCCATGTTCAGTGTCGCCAAATAGGATGAGCGGAATTACATAATGTCTAGAAGCATGTATGGTCTTTGCCTTGGCTTAAGGGTAGATGGGGGTAGTTGCACACTACGGTGTTCTTCTTTTTCGGTCACGTTTGTAGTTTCTGGCTTTTTTCTGATCTTTCACACTCAATATAAGATTATTGAATGAAATTTTTTTATAGGACTATGGAAATTAATTAATATTCATACCTTCAAATACATATGTGGTGTTCAATTTTAAAAAGAAGTTGCTAGATTAGAGAACCTTGTCCATTTGTAATATTTTTGATGCACTCACAATGCATTGTTTTTGACAAAGGCACTTAGTTGTAATGCAATTTTTGGAATTTAACCTTCAAACTTTGTGCACATAGAATTTTACTTATTGTACTCCTTTCCGCAATGTTTTATCTAAAAATATTTTCTATATTTCAATTTTACTTAACATAGACATCTTTTAGAATTTAGGCATTTTAAGCATGTAAAAGAAGATTTGATGAAATTCAAAATCATTCTAGTAATCTGCATAAGACATTACACATTGGCTTTGAGTTGAATATGCTAAAAGATTAGAAAGCATGGCTTGCACAATATTCATCGTTGAACTTTCATCATGTTCATTGTGTTTTTTGTTCAAAAGGGTACTTTCTAATATTCATATTTCTTAATATAAAACTTTTAAACAAATAAAGAATGTATCTTTAGGTTTCATAAACATCAATCTCACCATTTGTCAAGAAGAAATATTTCAAAATGTCACCAATGAGTTTTGATATGTTTTGAAAAAAAGTGATTTTGGTCATCAAATAGGTACACTGTACCATGCAACTGCGTATGGTGTGTATGGTATGAAATATTCTACACCCAACAATACTTCATGAATAGCTAAGTAGACAAGTGGGGCTCCAGGTGATGAGCAGATTGCATGAAGGAAAAGCAGTGGGCCTGAATGGAGGCTTACGTAGGAGTTGATGCTTTGCAGGACGGGCGGCTTGACTCCTGTACACAGTCCGGGGAGCGTGCAAGAGTCAATTTCCTTGTGGAATAAAATAATCATAGAGTATCACCAAGCACAGAATATCAATGCAACCACACTATCAGGAAATGTGTCGTTTTTCACTTGCTATAAATGAAAAAGGAACGAAATCGCACCTGGCACATGGGTTGTGTGAGTGCTAGTGAGTGCTTTTGGTCACAAGAAGACAAAAACATAATCACAATATTATGTCACTATTCGATGTTTCCACAAAGTGGAGAAGGCAAAACGACAGATCTGCCACTAGTGCCATAGTCTTGCAAAATATCGATCAATGCTGCATATAATTAAGGTTGATTGTCCTAAAACCACCAACTTAACCCCTAAGTGACCGATCAACCATTTTATGGTCGCTGCCCTTTTTTTACGGGCTGCCCGGGATGGAAAAAAGACTTTTTTAGAAAATAAAAAATATTTTCAAATAGGAAATCAAGTCTACTTTCCAACCCAATTTGAATCATGTCAATCGGAGTTAAACTCCATCAAGGAGAAATTTTCAAAGACAAACACCTCAACATTGTCCTAGTGTTACAAAACTTACTATTTCGGGAAAGTAATGATGTTCCCTCTTTCTAAAAATTTGCTTTTTTGAACTCAAGAATATAATGTTTAGTTTCAACCAATCATACCAAATTTCAAATTCCAAAAATAAAATTTGTAATTTTGGTGAATATTCAACGATAAATGCTTCTAAATTCGTTTAATGAGTATCTAAAACATTTTTGAAAGTTTGACCATATGGATAATTACTAAAAATTGTGCTTCTCATTTTCTCTTTTGGACCAAACTTCATCAAAGTTGTAGAAGCAACATTTTATAACACATTTAGGTTTTGCCCTTACCCCCTTTGTCATTTAGGGGTTAAGCAATCTGGCCTATTTTTGGCAGTGCTAAATTTGAAAAAAAATACAAGAGCATTCGAAATAGGTTTTGATGAGGATTGAAAAATTTGCAACATTTGATTCGCATTTGTCATTTTTATACAAAATTTCAAAGTGGAAAGTAACCTGTGACCCAAATCAAACCTCTAGGTTTCCCCATGTCCACACCATGTGGTACTAACTTTCACTCATAATGATACCCAAAACCACCAACTATTTCTTAGCAATGCTTGACATGCCATTGGTCTACTTGAATAGTGAAATTGGTGGTTTTGGGTCTCAACTGTGGTGGCCCCAAGAAAAGTTTACATGTCATAATTGGGGGAGGTGGTGGTTTTAGAACATCCTACCTTATGTATATAACTGAAGCCATGAAGTGCCATTCATTCACAAGTGAGGAACTATCATTCGCCACTTGTACACTTACAGGTGAGACTTGCTTGGACTACGTGAGCTGCGGAGAATTGGAGCATTGATCGATATATATTTTGCAAGACTCTTGTTGCCTGATCGACTTCATCAGTCGATCAAGCCTCGATAGTCTCTTCCATGACGACGATGATGCTGCCTTCTGAAGCATCATGGAATGTAAGCTGCTGAATTCTCTTCTCTGATTTTTACATCTGACCAATTAATTTTACTTAATTTCAATGCAGCCTCTTTTTGCCATTCACAAGTAGATTCTGTGGGTGTCTCTTATGGGAAATAGCTTGGTTTTCATGCAATTTCCCTTTTTTAATTACACTTGTGAGGGAATGAGGCCATCTGGGAAAAAATAGACAGTTGTGATGCATAGGGGATTTGCTAAGGGAATTGAGAACAAATGAATGATGTGGGAATGCTCAAGGTACCTAGAATCAAGGAAATTCAGTCCCGTGTAAAGTGTTTGGTCGGAAAAGTTGAGATCCATTTCAAGCTCCAATCCTACATGGATTGGGAATTTGCCTATTCCTGTTGGGGAATCCCAAAGAATCTCCTTGTGATTGTGTCAAGATATCATTGGACTATAGTAGAGAGTTTAGAATTGATAATTCTAGTCAGAGAGCCAATCAACAAGCCTGACTCATTGTTGACTCTACATGCATGCTCAACTTCTAATTTGCTATTTTGTTCCACTACGGCATTGATCTTGAGATCCAATGGCTCGAAGTGAATTGCATAGATTTTGGTTACACCCCATAGTCCTACCTGCTTTTGAATTACCTAGTCCACAGCGCCAGTCCCCTTATTTGAGAAAATTTTGAATTTCAAAACTTTGTTCCAAATAGTACTCCCTCCGTCCCAAAGATATTGTCCTAGTTTTTGGCAATTTTTTTTTGTCCTATGCTTTATACTTCAAACGTGAGTTTTGTCCACTTCAAACACGATGGACAACAAGAGTAACACAAAAACTACATATTACTATTGAAGATAGACCATTTTTTGAGTACAGGGACGGTTTTTTTGGCAAAAAAAATGTGTTAAATTAAAACACGCCAAAAACTAGGACAATATCTTTGGGACGGAGGGAGTAGCAAGCATGCATTGAGAGTGTGGTGATGGGGCTGTACATGCAGGTTGTCACGGCAGTGGTGCTGGGCATCCTTCTGCTTGTGAAGGTGCTCACAGGCAGCAAATACAAGAACTTGCCTCCAGGCCCTCCTTGTCTTCCCATCATCGGCAACTTGCACCTCGTGACCAAACACCCACCGCGGGGTTTAGCCAAATTGGCGGAGACTTATGGACCCGACTTGATGTCCATATGGATGGGGCCAAAGCTGATAATACTGGCTTCCTCTCCTGCCGCGGCAGAAGAGGTCCTCAAGACTCAAGGTCACAATTTCTCAAACCGAATGGAAACACTGGTTTCAGATATCATTCTCCCTAGAGGTACAGTCAAGATATTAATACTACCCTCTCGATCTTACATAAATTCATTTCTAAGGTTGACTGTTGACTCTGGGTGCACTCTACATTATGTTTGAGAATCACATGCGTTCATGACCCCTTCTAAAAAACCCCTTGTATACAAGAGGTTATATGTCTAAATACCTTTGTATACAAATGTATTCCGTTTTAAATATATGTTTAGTGTAAGTATACGTGAATATTTTCAGTTCTAAATGTGTTGATTGTATGTATACGTAATACGGCAGTGTTCAAATTAATACCCCTTCTGTGCACTCACGTATACTCGTACATGTTTAGTACAGTGCACCCCGAGACTGTTGATGGAAATCAGTCTATCTTCTTCCCCCTTCGTCCCTTCATATGCCGGTCGATGCTACAGATTTTTTCTTGACCTCGTATTGGGATTTTAGAGACTTCGAAGTGTTTTGAACAACCAATTGACCTTCTGTACTGATTTTTCTAATACAATGCTAGTCAGCCAGGGGCATTTACTTCATTTTCAATTTATCCTGACTCGACCCTTCATGTTCATATCTCATATAATTCCTATATTTCTTTAGTATTATGGTGTCCTATTATTCAGACATTTGATGGGATAGGATTCAATCGTTGAGATTAACCCTTAAATGTCCCATGAGGATAGTATATACACTGTTGTAAAATTGGGATTTGCCATCAACAAGAAACTCTAAATTGGGATCTCAATAACTCACTAGAACCACATTGATCTAAATTCCAACTTCTCTTCTGCACTCAAATCCATTAAACTAAGGTGTGGATTCATTCCAAATACAACTAAAATATAATGTTTTCTGCTGGTCGCAAAGGCATGTTCAGACGTTTAGGGGTTAAGTTTTGTAATGTGAAATGACGTCCTTCACCAATCACATGTTAGCTCGACTTCATTAGCTCGATTGAAACCTCAAATCTACTCGGGGCTTAGATTTGAACCTTGGGGCTTAGATTGTAGAGCTATGGGCACTTCAATGACACGATGGTTGCAGTTCGAAACACAGCGTTTTAACCGGAATATGACCACTGTATGAATGTGATATCAGACATAGCAATTATGCCACTCGACACGCCCGCGAGGTTGCACATGAAGAAGATACTCCACACGCAACTGAGCACCACCAGACAAATTCAGCTCACGTCGAATGTGCGAACGGAAGAACTGGAGCATGTGCTGCGCATTATGCCCAGGGATGGAGTCACAGTGGCGCCGGTGAGGACTTACATTGAAGTGGTCGTCACCAACGTCATGTCGCGCATGATTCTCAAGAAGCGATTCATGGCAGTGGTTGCTGGCCCCCGGGTATGCAACTTCCATATTATATGGCCCTGATTATAATCACTTATAATGCGTTTTAATCCAATCTTAAGGGATATAATTTGTTTTAATGTAGAATAATCTTGTAGCCCATTTAACAAAGAATCCAAAAACATACTTAGGTACATGAAACAAATATTTTTGAAGACAATAATAGCATTAAAAACCTAATCATATGAGTTTTTAATACATGTACCATAGGCCGAACTAAGTAACTCTTGGGGCTTTCTAATAAAAATTTAATTTTAACCAGACCCAACTTCTTTGTATGCATTTTTAGAAACTATACATAGGTGTTTCAATTCTTCATATATATTGTGAGTTTTTTCCTAAAATGTATGTTATCTACATTTAATTTTTTTTAATTTGGTCTTCACCTAACTTTTTGGTCTTTTTAATTTGATATAATTTTAACAAAAGCCGTCCTCTGAGCTGTTTTAATGCCAATGACCCTTGTATATAATACAAGAGTTGCATACCGGGGGCTGGCCAGGAGGAACATGCGGAACTGGATCCACGAGAGCTGGAGCAAGTGAGAGAGTTTCGAAAGATTGCCGATGAGATTGCTAGATACGTTCAAGGCATCAATCCGCAGGACTTCATGCCTGTGTTGAAGTGGATTGACTACCAGGGATTCCAACGACGCCTTCAAGAGCTGAGACCTCGCATGGATTCTTTCATGTCCAACGTCATCTCGGAGCACGTTGAGCAGCGCAAGAGTGGCTCAAGCGCTGTCAAAGATATGGTAGACATTCTTCTCGACCAAATGGAGGATGAGACTTTGCGCTTTGACGTCGACGATGTCCATGTCAACGGTGTATTGTGGGTGAGGGTGCACTTCCTTTTCACCAGTTATAGAGAGTTTAGGGTTTAGGGTTTAAGAACTCTATTTGAAAGCTTTATAATTTGAACATTCAATATTATTAAGAACTCCATAATATGTTTCATGGTTGCTCAAATTATTTGTCCCAGAGCAAGCTTCTTGTTTGCTCAAACTACTAACTATTCTTAGTGGCTCAGGGTCCACACCATTGGAATAGGTAATTCTTTTATTTTGAGGTTTTAGGAAGCTTATTATGGGACATAGGAGTATATAAGATGTTTTGTGAACTGACCGTTTGAAGGTATTCTGATGATGGTTTGTTTTTCCACATGTTATGTAAGGAAATTGATACACATTTTTAAGTGCTTTAGAAAAGATATTCTTGACAAATTTTGTAGATGATATTGTATCTCTTGTTTTGATTGAGGTTTTTCTTTGTTTTTGAAAAACAGAATGCTTTTTCTGCTAGCACAAGTGCGATGACTGATACAATAGAATGGTGTTTGGCGGAATGCATTAACAACCCGCATGTCATAAAGAGAGCTCAAGAAGAACTTGATAGAGTTGTCGGCAAGTCTCGGAGGGTAGAAGATTCCGATATTCCCAATCTCAAGTACCTACAAGCCATTGTCAAAGAGAACTTTCGTCTTCACCCAATAGCCCCAATGATGGCTCCTCACGTGGCCAAGAATGCTTGCAAGGTTCTTGGATATGACATACCAAAAAACACGCCGTTTTTTGTGAATGTTGGAGCTATAGGTCAAATTCCAAGCATTTGGAAAGAGCCTCTCGTTTTTAAGCCCGAGAGATTTTTTGGCGATACGCCTCATGCCAACATGACCTACGATGGCAAGCATTTTGATTATCTACCATTTGGATCGGGGCCGCGACGATGTCCAGGCATTGCACTCGGTGGCACAGTGGTGCACATTTTGATTGCGACTTTGTTGCAATTCTTTGATTGGTCCCTTCCTAATGGTTTGCCAAACACGGATTTGGATATGTCAGAAGGTGAAGGGATTTTACATATTCGAGCGCATCCTTTAGAGGCCATTCCAAAGGCTCGCTTGCCCATCGCTTCCATCATAAATTAGCGGCTTTCCCCAAAAAAAAATATACATAGGTTTAGTTCTTTTAATTAGTTTTGGATTAGTACTTCTTGTGTATACTTATGTTCAACAAGTTTTATTCTATTAGTTATAATAATGTACTCTAAAAAACGTTTCCATTGTAGTTCATCAAACCAATGCACATGAACATTACCATGAATAAATATTCTATTGCTTTATTTAAATATGGTATCTTTTGAAAGTTGGTGGTATGCACAATAAATTTAAGTCCTACGCACATTAGGACAAGTTATTCCAAGAACCATTAAACTTGGAGTTGTTTAGAGGAGTTGCATTGTGAAGTTATTCCAAAAGATTTTTCAATTAGAAAATTGAAAGAAATAGTACTTGACATTTTAGTTCTATATATTCAAAAATATGTGTGGACTACTATAATGGCTACTTTCCCAAGTAGCTCCTGATCAACACCAGTGGCACCGAGATCCCAAACCACAGAAACATGAGAACAAACATTGTCCCAAATGGAACTGCTCCTGATGACTTCTTGCCCCAGATGAGCGCATTCAAAAATATTGAAAAAGATCACAAACACCACTCCAAGGAAAGTGAACGCCGTCTGCAACGTGTTCCTCTTCTAGTTGGTCCACTTGAACATCTTGTACATCCGTGATGATGCAATGAATAAATTATGAAATTTTAAAATGATGATTCCACGTATACCTACATTTGACCTTAAGCTCTTGTGTTTAGATAGTGTAGATTTTAAACAAAAATCTATAGGGTCACTTTTGAATAAAGATCACAATTAGATGTACATAGTTACTTTAATTTTGACTTAGATTCTAAAAAGAAAGATATTTGAAAATGTAGTAGGAAAAAGTCCACTTCATTGAAAAGGAACAACCAACTCCTAGATAGTGGGCCCCTCTTCGTGACATTGATCTTAAATTTTAAAGAAGCCATTAAATTTTTAATTTTTTAATTTTTTAAAAATCACGTACGTAGTGAATTAAAACAAAAAGTTATAGCAAGTAGGATCAAGAGTGGAAGCATATTTCTACAGAAAAATATATAATTTTATGAAGAATGTTGTAAGAAATTCTAAAATTGCGAGTAGGATCCCTATATTGGACAAAAGGGCAAACCATAATGATCATTGGCCTTGTTTGTATGTAGCACAAGTTATTTATTATACACCCATGTGTTTAACCCAAAATGGCCACATAATTTGGATATTTTTTTACATTGGTTTGACAAAATTGGTTCATTCTTCTTAACCCCTAAAGGTCCTCACCTCTTTTGCAAACGTCAAAGCACTATAATTTGCATACTTTAAATATCACATTGAATGATTTATAATTTTTCATAGATAATCATCGACATTATGAAGGTATGAGAAAATTTTCAACATGATTGGAAGATATTTTGAATATTTACAAATTTTATGATGTAAACAAGGTAAAAATTCAAAATAAATGTGTTTTTATCAAATTTAGTATCAAAAATTATATTTAAGGTAGATAAAAGTTATATTTACATGGAGTAAAAAATTGAAGGTGAAGAAATTAAAAGAGGCTTATGATTGAAGCATCTCTAGAAAGCCCTTTGTATTTTGGACACTCAAAATTCAAAGTTCTGAACGGTGGAAAAGCTTCAAATGAAGTTTATTCTCCAATCCGAACGGTCAAAAGATGTATCATAACTTAACTTAAACATCTAATGAAAACACCAACTACAATAAAGCTAAGACACTTGATTAATTTTTGGGGCCTTTGACCAAAAATCAAGCATAATTGGGTTGATTCGTCCTTTAGGGGTTAAGTAACTGCCATTTTTTCTACCCATAAGTGCCACTTTTGAAACCTCATTCCTATATTTCTTTCAAAGTCGCACTAAAAAGATAAGATAATGGCACAAATGAGAACTCTAGTATTGTACTACTGTAGGTGTCACAAATAGTCATTTGTCATGAATAGGACGCTCTACCTTTTATCTCTTTCTACGGCTCTCTTTTTGTATATGTGCCTGGTAAGTCATACTCCCACATCAACACATATGGCAACCCCTAAATGCTTGGGAGGCCAAAACCTAGCTTGTGAATGTAACTCAGTATTCAATTCCAACTGCTACATGGATGATTTTCATCCAATTCTTTTCGTGAAGGATTTTTGTTGTTCATGGCACCTCTTCAAATTAAATCAAGCTATTTGTGGATTTTACATGATGTTCCAACTACAAAAATAGTCGTAAATCCCGTTCACCACATAGTGTATGTTGGATTTTTCTTGTTTTTCTACTTAAACCAAATTTATTCCATGAAATTAAACAAGTTCTATTGCATTTGAGCTTAACTAACAAAGTAAAGCTTACCAAGTCTAGTTTATACTCTACTTTGAATTTTTGGAAAAATCTTTAAAATTGAGTATTTTATTGAAGTTACAAGTTCGACATGTATTACCTTGATGTAGCAAAAAAATCTAAATTTAAATACAAGGATGATTTTCATTTATTGTGAATGCTCTTCATTGTATTTTACACCCTTGGTAAAAATTTGGAATTTTTTGGTACATTTTGTAATAGTTATGAATTTTTTGTCAAATACTTCAAAAAATTGTAATAATTTCAAATTTTCACCAAAATTTATGAAAATTTCATGGTTTGTAGTAGACACATGGCTTCATTTACAAAAATATATATAATTGAATATTTATTTTATTTAGTGTAAAAATTGAATGTGACACATAAAGCATGATTCCATGGTCATACGCCCAAGCATTTAGGGTTAATTTTGTTGGTCTTCATGTACATTCCAACAATTAACCCTTAAAGGGTTGATGGAGATAGTATATACATTGGCATATATTTGGCATTTGTTGAAAATAGAAAATTTCAAATTGAAACCCCAATGGTTCATTAAAATCATGCTAACGTGAATTTTAACTTCACTTTTGCTCTTAAACCCATAGGAGGTCTAGAACTATGCCAAATACAATGGAGTATAGGTGTATTATATAGGTCGGAAAGGGCTCTTTGGACCTTTAACCCTTAGACGCGCAGGCGTCCAGATCCTAGACGATGGATGATCTGCGACCTGTCCTTTCACCACATACGGTAATATTTTTCATCCATCCAAAAATTTCTTAATTCTCATGCCAGTTGACTACCATTTGTACGGTATAGATCCTCAAAATAAGATAATGTGAATTTTTGAAAAATTACAAAAGTGATTTATGTCGAGTTTCAATCTTAGTTCAAAAAGTGAGACTATAAACATGATTTTCCATAATATGTAGAATCAAATAACGGAAACCATACCATCTTGTAGTGCATGCTATTCCAATTTCATTACAATATTTTTTGATTTTTTTGTGTTGATTTTGGATTTTTAATTGAATTTCAAGAGAAAACCTTGCAAAATTAATTAAAAAATATTAATAATAAATACGATGAATCGAACCGTACAGATGTTATCTTCACATTGACATTTACAACTTTGCTTTGTACATCAACTCCATTTCCGTTTTTTATCAACTATTTTATAATGAATCTTTGAAAACAGTGTTGAATTGGGACCTTAAAGGGTTAAGGGTTAATTAATATACGCTTCAAGCGAGCAGGCTCTAGAAACCAATCAGGCATGCATCCCTTGTGTGTCTCTCCTCCAAGCTAATAAAGGGTCTTGCATTCAATTGCCTATAGGTCTGATTGTTCAAAGCTGGGTCACTAAAAAAAACTGGGTCAGTAAAAAAAATTCAAAAGGCCTCTAACTCTGCCAAATTGCCATGCAAAAATAATATAATAATCTAATTAAATTTTTCATCTTTGGTTTTTCACAAAAATATATTTAAGAAATTCAGTCTGACGTGGCCGAAATGATGCTACATCATATTTAAATATTTTTTAAAAATTGTTAAAAAAAAATTTAATTTAATTTCTAAATTTATAATATAATTATACTATTTGTGCATGACAATTTGGTTGAGTTAGCAGCCTTTTGGAGGCCTGGAATAGTTTGTAATGCTTTGTGAAGACCGCATTGCAGAGGTTAATATTTCACATCTTCTCCTATAACTTACTAACTGCCTTGCAAAGTAATAATAAAGTACATGTGATCTGTAAAGAGAACAATGGCTACAACAGCTAGCTTAGGGCCGCTTTACACTATGGTGGAGAAGTTCACCAATCATAAATTCTAAAGGAATTCTGAAATATGATTGGCTGAGAGTGACACTCTTGTTCGGTGGTGGTTTACTTTACAACCAAGAGTCCTTTGGTGGAGAACTTTGTACATGAATGAAAAAATAACATGGCTACCAATAATCACATAAACACTATACTATATAAATATATAGAAACTTGGCCATGTTATTTTTTCATCCATTGTACAAAGTTGTATTCATCCATTGTACAAATTTATAAACATTATAACTATAATCATATAGATTGTGATCCTATAGAAACATTATAGTTAAACATTATGATCTTGCAATCTATGTGGCCAAATGACTTCAATTTTGATTCACGTCATTTACAACACGTACACTACAAGATTGTATGGTTGAGATTTCTATACCTCACTTACATTTAGACATATAACACTCCAAAAGCAATGATGTTTTTAAACTCAAAAAAAATAGGGATGTTCAAGGGTTAAGGCTAATATAGGCTTAAATTTGGTTGAATCAGCTCTACCAAAAAACGACCTTGGCTTCATATGTAAAGCAGCTCTTAGAGTTGGACCTTGGTTTGAAGATAGTTAACCATTTAGCACCCATGAGACCAATATATAGTCACTGCTTGGTGTTTTCTTAATATAGCTCCACATCTGTCGTTAATGGGACTTGGTTGTCTAAAAAACACAAGAGGGATCTGCGATGTGTATTTTATGCAAAAAAAGAAGAATTTGATTTAGGGTTGTGAAGCTATGAAAATACCTATGTACAAAACACCAAAATACTCCAAATATCTCAAAATATAGCAAATACTTACAAATACAGCACATGTACTATGCGATATTCTTTGTGTTTGGAACTTTGTTATCTTGACTATTTTCTTTTTTTTGGATTTTGTTCTCTTGTTCATGTTTCATTAGTGTATATATTTTGATCCTGATCAATGTACAATTCCTTTCATATTTTAACGTATAAAGTTATTACATAAATCGTACATGTACCTCTTGTGTGGACTTTGAAATTCTTTGAAAATTGAGTAATTATTGAAAGGTGGTATGGAAAATCGTTCCGAGAGAGATTGAAGCTACAAGTCACATCCAAGTTTTGTAAACAAATAATTTTTTAAATTAAAATATCAGAATGAAGTTGAGCAAAGAGAGGTCTGTGTACACATTCAATGGTAGTGCAAGTACAAATACAAGACTTGATTTTGCAGATGAACAATCAGATGTACACGAGCTTTTAACAGAATGCGTGAAATTGAAGTACGCTCAATTTAGTGCGGTTGAATTTCTTTTTAAGCAATCCGTTTGTGCCAAAATGCCACCCATCCAGTTGCACCTTCTAATAAATGGGTTTCATAGAAAACTCACCTGGGCACTAAAAAGGATCAAGGTAGTTTTCTCATTCCCTAGCTTTCAGCTGCTGAGTGTATATGTCATTATTAAACAAGTAGCTAGTCGCGTAGTCTTTGCCTTCCTATTTACCCTAAATTTACTTTTACATCGTGTTTGTATTGTTCAGCCATGTTACTCTTTAAAAACGAAGCGTTTCCGTAGTCTCTCCCTGGAAGGACACAGAAAACAAACAAACAAAATTGTGAATCATGTCCCCATTTTGAAAAGAATTCCAATACACTAAAATCAGTATTTTATGGACATTACAGTGCAGTGTTCACCTGTAGTATTTTAATATAGGCGCAGTCGTATGAACTGCCATCAATATAATTTGAGATAAATATTTGCAATTGGCTCGTTTGGAGGTTTAGATCTCTTGTGATCTCTTTTGAACTGAGCCTGATGGAACATGTTCCCAGAGCTCCTTGCAAACTGACTCGATTAAAGAGTAACGTCTTCAGCAATTATGTCCGCTCGTTGTATATTGGTGGTTTGACACTTATTTAATTTGGAGGATAGATTATGGCTTAGTCTGACATCATGTATTTTTTATTTACTCTAATACTTTATGGGAATTATGCATATACAAGGGTGCAAAAGGCAGTCTAATTTTTTTTTAAATGTATAAGATTCCATCCAGTTGTGAGAACTCTGTAGATTGCTCCGGACTTCAATATTGTGCACAAGAAGTCTGTTGCAAGGGTGTTGAGGCAGCTCCTCACAAATCGAGGCCTCAACATCCTTCAGGATAAAAACCCACCCAATTGCACAAGAATTTCCTTCATCAAAATGGAGCTCACTTCTCCAATCAATAAACTTGAAGCTCATATTAAGTTTGGGAAAAATATTTACGAAAACAGTTCGACAAAGGAAACCTTTCTGAGCACGAGAAGAGCATCCAGGTGAAAAAAAATCAGGTCTGACAGCCAACTGCAAAACAGAAATGGTTGACAGATCAAGAGTATCAAGTTGATGATCCAACGAACAAGACGTCCATTTTGCAAGGATCCTAAACCATGTAACGCAACTATGCACGTGAGGGAGGGCAAGCTGATTTCAAAATGCAGACTACAAAAAGTCCCTAAAGTATTGGCCCTCACCTCGAGAGTGATGATTTTTGTATGTTTCTAAGCCTACCTGTATGAGCAAATGAGTCCGAACATTGAAAGCACACAATGAATTGTCACAACGAAAGCAGAGATCGGTTCTTCACTGCTTTTCTTCGAACACCATACATCGCAGGCAGAGGTGGAATGGTGGGTTGCCGAATCAGAGGTGAAGTCTCTCGGTCTTGCGATTTTTCCTTCGTAACAACAGATCCTGCAGCGGTCTTTTTAGCTGCCACATACCAGCGCTTGGGTGCAGCTTTAGGCGGCAACTGCTCTGCATTTGCGTCATCATCGTCGTCCTTTGCATTTCCTTTCGCAGGCTCGGCATTGTCATCTGTGTCTGTGGACTCGGTGTGGTCTCCTTTCTCATCAGGGCCCCGATTCTCACTCGGCTTGAATGGTCTTGGTGGCAATTCATCGAATTCTGTATGGCTTTCAGGCAAGTTGTTGCCTCGGCGTCTAGCTCCAGCCTTCGTCTTCTTCGTCTGTTTGGCAGCGGCGTAGCGAGCTCTCTTCCTCTCCTTCAGGAAGTTGTGATGCTCACAGAGCGTGTGGCCCTCCATGGCATTCAGAGGACACTGCCACTTCCGGGCCGAGTCATTGCTGCCATCCTTCCGGGCGCAGCGCACCCCACTTTGAACCCCACTCTCAGCAACAATCTTGGCTTGCAATGCTTTCAAAGACCCCGGAATGGCTTTCTCGTAATGAACATTCTTGTCACCGTCTGAAGACAGAGTCCCAGTCTGGTTGATTACTACTTCGGACTCTGTTGCATCATCCTCTGTGACCGCCTCGGTGTCCAATGATACTTGCTCCAGCTGGCCCTGCAGATCCACCAGAGCTTCTACAGCATGAGCACCACCCTCATTGTCTTCCTTCTCGGGAGAGCAAATTTCTGCTTTCAAGCGCCGCTTGTTGAGTTTGGTTGAATCTTCCTCCCCGCGTCGCTTGGCTTTTTTGTTGTACTCCTCTTGCTTTCTCATTTTCTTCCGCAGTTGCAAGGATTTGTGATGATCACAGAGGGTATGACCCTCCATAGCCATCAAAGGGCACCGCCACTTGCGAGCATCGTCTTTCCGGGCACAGGGCACGCCAAGCTGAACTCCGGTCTCGGCGACAATTTTGGCCTGCAATGCCTGCAAGGAGCCTCGAATGGTTTTGCAACCCTCCAGGTTTTGCTCCTCATTGTCTGATATAGACTTCCTCTTCCTACTTGGCGTCACCGGTGAGTCGTCTGTAGGCTCTCCTTCGGTCACCACATCGGGTGAACCTCCAGAACTACTTCCCGGAGAACTTGCCATTTGCTGCATCTTCTCGAACTCCTTCGCCGACTCCGTCAGAACTTTTTCAATCGTCTTCTCATATGCTTTCCTCCGAGTCTGGACGCCTGAAAACTCACACAACACAATTAACCCCTAAAGGACCATAAGGCCACCAGGTGGCTCCTGTTTTTTTCAGTGATTTTGAGTAGGTTTTATGTAGATTCTTTTTTGTTAGTTTTATTTTATTTTTAATGCAACATATGTGATATTCTTCACTAATTCCAGTGATATAAAATTTGGTCCCATTCAAATTATAATTTTCACAATAAGATCATTTAAACTTGTCATTTGAAAACCATGAATCCTTCGTCCTTTAGGGGTTAACCAAGGATTCATGGTTCTAAAATGAAACGTACAAATCAGATGAGGCCAAATTTTATGTCACCAGAATCAGTTGCATGTGTTGGTCGAACTGCCATAGACACTATGAGAGTGACCTAAAACTTGATTCTCTAGGGGTTAAAATGAATTCGGTCTTCGAGAGAGTGATGGTGGAGATCTGTTCAGCTCATTCAAACGTGCAGAGTCAGGGGCAAGGAATGGAAACCTTCAGGTTGATTCTCCATTGAAAGGTTGGAGCCGGGTTGCTGCTCCACTACTGGAGATTTAAAGGTTGTCCTCACAAGGCGACCCGAAGAAGTTCTGGGGCTCACACCCATGTAGGGGCGCTTCATAGCTGCCGGGCTGCGCTTGGGTTGTTGTCGAAGCTGGGTGCACAGAAGGTAGTGTCCCTTCAGTTCATCGAAGTGTGGATTTTTCTTCAGGTGAATCCGCACTTGCTCCTTCCAGCTGCTTCCGAAACTCGGCAACGCTGTCTGCTTCTTGAAGCTTGTAAAAAGCTCTCGCAATGTGATCCCTTCACTGCCAGCAGCCAACAGCTGCAAATACAAAGTGTGCAGCAACGAGCCTTCCGGTGCCGTCGAAGGGTTTTCTTCAGGATTCAGTTCGCTGGCAGAAGGTAGCTTCGTATCATCAGACATCGCCTCCTCCTGTTTAATCTCCTCGTCTCCTTCGTCTACCTGCAACACAAAAAACATTCCATTTTTTTTGGTAAGGTAGAAAAACACTAAAACCGTCTCCACCCCTGTTACCAACACCAACTCATGTATGGTTGGCCTTTCATTAGCAAGTGGTTCAAGCATGACTTAACTAAACGTCGATTGCGACTGATCTGGAGTTTTCTACACACTTACAGTGGTCTACAGAATAAGAAATTCATACATAATGATAAGAATTCAATCGTCTATAGTGATCTCCCAATGAAAGCACACCCCTACGTATTGGTTAAAACGACGGAAAGAGTATATCTGACATCAAGTCGCCTATCTCTGACAACAAACCCTAATTCAGAGGGACTGCTCAACGCCGTCACCAAGAAATAATCCGCCAAGAATACAGCAAAAAGGCGACCTCATACTCTGCTTAGAAAATTCGAAACATACGAAAATCGTGAGAGATACAGAGGATCTCAAGAAAGAGCAGCTGACATGTTATGGTGAAGGAAGCTATGGCGTTACCCTCACTCACAACAATTAGGTTTTCGATCATCAAGGCTTCCGAAATTACTAATGAAAAATCGAGGCGAACGTGGCTCTCGAAAGAATTTTGCGCCGCGAACAAGAAAACGTAAACAAGAAAATCGCCTGCTCCCTGTTTCTTGTGTACAATGCAGAACGAAAGCGTGATCGATAACAGAGGATACCAAGCTATGGCGCCACGCTCAGTCGGGGCAATTAGGTTTTCGATCATGACTTCGACCGTTTACTGGTACTGAGAAACATGGGAATAATACCGTGGGGCTGTTGAAAGGAAAATTGTTATGGGAAAGTTTCATACGTGCAGCAGCAGCCATGGATGGACAAAGAGGTTGTTCGTACCTTGTTGCGAAGCGCCACATTGCTGCTACGGCGTACATAATGTCGCGTCACAAGCTCCTCCTCGTGCCATAACTGATCCACGGACTGTAAGTTGGAGCCGTCGAACGCTTGCCTAGAAAGCGTGGACACACTGTCTGGCAAGGATGCTTTGCAAGCGCGGCCATCGTCGTCGTCATCTTCGTCCTTCGTCTTCCATCTTTTTGCCCCCACAGCATAAATGGCCGTCGTCGTCTCCTCGGGCGCAACGTTAACCCTGACGACGGTATTCGCATTTCGATGCAGCGGCCTCCTGATCCTCATCGTTCCTGCATGCACATCGATACGCTCAGGATCGTAACGCCACAAACCAATTGATACAATGCGGCATGATCGACCATGAACCGGCTCCAAGTCAAGCGGTTAGAGATCGACAACTTTTTTCCCATGTTGTCACAACAAGCAATGCGAGACTGACAAAACCTAGGCATGCATCGATAGGGTTCCCTAAACACTCACAGAAATTCCCTATACACCCAAAATTACGACGCTTACAAACCATCGATACGGGCGCTAGAAACTGCATCGTCGACGCACGAAGAAGAAGAAGAAGAAGAAGAAGGAGAAGAAAACGCCCCAGACAGTAAGTACTTCAGTTGTTGTTGTACAGTTTGGCGAGAATTGAATAAACTTAGAAGCCTTGCGGCGACTGAAACAATTGATTCCGCGGCGGCCATGCTGGCCATACACGAACTGGGTTACTTTCCAGAAAAAGCTGCAAGAAAATCTGGACATCTACTGTACATACATACCTGCACGAATGAAAGTAGAGCGATGAAGGTGCTGCACATGCGAACTTACGGCGTAGCCAGGGCAGAGCAGCAACTGGGCTGAAGCGGCTATGGCGACCACGAGCAGTGATCGACAAGTCCCTGAGAAACAGAGAGACGGAGCGAGAACAAAGGCGGCGAGCAGGAACTGGAATGTTAAGTTATAAACTTACCCTCACTGTGAGGAATGTTCCAGTTCTTCAGGCCCTCGCTTGCTATGTACTACTACTACTAAGTTACTGGATCTCATCCACGGCTACCGTTTTCTTTTTTAAATTCTGCCTCAACTAAATTGGGTTGCGGTTGTCCTTTATGGGATTAGGTCAGATAGTAAGTGTGTCTTCCAGTTCTGGATAGCATGCACGCGCGACAACATACAAACACTGGATATACAGATCTGCGTGGAACCATTGTTCCATATTCCCTTTTTGTAATTTTTTAATCTTTTAGGGTGCGTGACTCACCCACCCCCTGATTCTCTGACTCGAGTCGTGAGTCGTGGCCATCTCAGTCGATCGTCGATCGAGTACGTGTCAGTGCACATAACAACTTGCTTCAATCTTTTCCTTAATTTCTGAACAATTATATCACAACGACCAGTATACATACATATTTCGTCGATGTCATGTTACTGTACCTAGACTTTCCCCTCCACGGGATTTTTGTCGAACGATCAAATTCTTAGTAAGTACCGATTCTCTTGATGCTGGCTGTACTGTTCTCGCAAGAGCATGAAAATTAGGGCGAAGAAATTATGTGTAGTACAAAACCGAAAAGCGAGATCGTTTTTTTTCCTTCTGATCCAGAAGATGGTGAGATAGCTCGATCACGACTTGTATGAGACGGTGACGTTTGTCTCGATTACAGAGAGTACTAGTCATCAACCAAAACATTTTTTTCCCGGGAGACGTCGATCTCGAATGTCGATCCCAATGGGACCCAATTGAAGATTATCGACATACTGGAAAACCGGAATATTCCTCAAATTTTTTGTCGATTCGATCCGTGTTTTGGTGATGACGGAAGTACACAAACTTACACAGGCAGAAAGATTATTGTTTTTCGGAACGTTCGAATGGCTGCAGAATTAGAATCCGGAGAACACGAGACTGTTCATTCTTCATGTCGATCGACCGGAGGATGTCCAGAGTGATCAATAGATCTTGCATGCTTGGATTATATTTGAATTATGGTGGTGGCCGGCGCCGAAACAGACTGAGGCTCTGTCTGCTCTCTGCAGAGTAAGTTGTGGTGTTCTGCAAAATGCAATTGAAATGGTTTCTGGACACACTCACTCACCGCCTGTGAGAAGGAGAGCTCCAAATTTAGCCTCTCAGGTCTGTCCACCTAGCCACCTAGCATGGGCACTAATAGCAACTGAGCATCTTTACTATTATTTATTATTTCATTAAAAAAATTATAAAAAATGGGGTTTGTTGTAGGGCATGGGGCTAGATCACATCTTCCTTCAACTGGGGCCCACCCTTTCCCCTCTTTTTTCCTACCCGGACATAAAATATGGGGTTTTTTTTTCTGGCTTCTTGGAGCCAGACTTCAATGTCGTGGTACAGTCACAGTGATTCAAATCTGGAAGGACCACCTTCCGTTGCATGCATGGGGCAGTGCTATAGTGCAAACGAAAAGCCCTCGTCATGAGGATTTTATTGTTTCTTACTTGTCTGTTTGTCGGATGTACCTGTTCGTCTCTCGGATGAAAAATATGCTATAAGGATGTTATTGTCTCTAATACTATACCTAATCAAGGGAGAGAAGTGTCCTATGAAAACAAGGTGAGTCATATGCATGAACAGTATAAACAAGCCGTAAAAGTGAATATAGGGTGTAAATTTTCCCTACCTACCTGTCAAACAGAAAATATGTCAGGAGGATTTTATTGTCTCTTCTATCTCCACCTGTCAAACAATAAATATGCCATGAAGATGTTATTGTCTCTACCTAATAAAGGGAGAGATTACGAAAACAAGAAGTCATATGAGTGAATAGTGTGAACGGCAAATATGTGATGAGGATTTTCTTGTCTCTTCTTTGTCCACCTGTCAAACAATAAATATGCCATGAGGATGTTATTGTCTCTACCTAATAAGGGGAGAGATTACGAAAACAAGGAGTCATATGACTGAATAGTGTAAACAAGCCGTAAAAGTGAATACAGGGTATAAATTCTTTTTGCTCGCCTATTGAACGGAAAATATGTTATAAAGATTTTATTGTCTCTTCCACCTGTCAAACAATAAATATGCCATTAAGATGTTATTGTCTCTACCTAATCATGGAAGAGAGTACAAAAACAAGGAGTCAAATGACTGAATAGTATAAACAAGCGGGAAAAGTAAATATAGGGCGTAAATTTCCCTACCCACCTGTGAGACATAAAATATGTTATGGGGATTTAATTGTCTCTTCCTTGTCCACTTGTCGAACAAAAAATATGCCATGTGGATATTATTGTTTCTACCTAATCATGGTAGAGACTACGAAAACAAAGAGTTATATGACTGAACAGTATAAACAAGCCGTCAAAGTAAATATAGGTTTTAAATTTCCCGCCTATTGTTTGAAAAACGATGAGCCAGATGTTGATGAGAAGGAACCCCTATTTGAGGTCTCCCAGTTGTTGATAAGAGAGAGCTTTTATTTGACGCCTCACAGCTGTTGATGAGAAGATTGACGCCTCGAATACTTTATTAATATCTTCTAAAATCTTCTATAGTCCTCTAGATCCTTTTATAGAAGTTCCTATTAAGTCCCTATATTGGAAGTCTTCCAGAAGCTTCTATTGATAAAAAAATTGTAAAAGCTAAGTTATCAAATCTTCTAGTTGATAGAAGTTTATAAAAGACTTTTACCAATGGAACTTCGAAAAGACTTCTATCAATGAAGCTTTTAGAAGACTTTTATTTTTTAAAGACTTCTATCAATAAGACTTCTAAAAAAACTTTCATCGATATAAGCTTTCAAATGACTTTCAATAATGGAATAATTGATAGGAATTTCTATAGAAAGATCTAGAAGACTACATAAAATTTTAGAAGATCTGAGTAAACTATAGAAGGTCTCGTGACAAATAGATTAAATATAGGTGAAAAACCTCGCATACACCCTATAATCCAGCAAACAAGTAATTTGCTAAAAACATATGTTGTGGATCTTCATCCTCCTACAACTTGTTATTGGAGTCACTTAAACACTTTTATATAAACACAAGTATATTGAAGGCAGAAAGCTTTTGAATAATGATTAATGCAATAACATTAAATAACTTCTTGAAATGATGAAAAATGCATCAAGTTCAAGACATCTTCTAAAGTACGATAATTAAAAACACTAAAAGTTAAACACATAATGGAAGAAGTTGTGAATAATAAATTTACTACCAATGAGAGTTTTAAAATTTGTTAAGACCTTGGAAAGTCCCTTTACACTTGACATTTTTAATTCAAGGAATGGCAATATTTCACATCAAATGTGGAATTTAGGTCATTCTATAATTTGGTTTTGGGTGTAGTAACAATTTTACAACATTCTACCTCAATGACTAGTAGGAAAGTTGTTGGAATTCTTTCCATGCCCAGATGTACAACTAAAAACATATTTTCAAAACAATATATTTTATTTTATTTTTTCATTTTTATTTTGTTTGAAGACATAGTGTGGCATGTTAAGAAAGTTGGTTGGTTCTGTTGTTGATTCACATGGATTGATTTTTATTTAGTTATAGAGAGTTCTTTGTTTTGTTTTGTTGAGTTACATACTAAATAGATAATTTTATTTGGATACTTTAACATCTATTTAATGGCAATTTTTTGGTTATTGAAACAAAATTGTATTCATTTAAAATAATTTAAACTAGGATTTGTTTGTTTTGGTGTTTCAACCAAGACAAACTATTCTAGTGGTTCCTTATTTTCCACTACTTTTTGATTGTAGTCTATTTTTCTATTTGCTGAACCTAAATGGTGGCCAAAAAAATTCTTTCTCGATTCTCAGCCATTGGGTGCCGAGCCACGCACCCTATTCTTTTGCTCTTCCTCTCCTCTTCTCTCCTCATATTAAAAGAAGAAACAAAAATAGAAGAATTTAAAAATAAAAATAAAAATAAACCTCTTCTTTTTTATATTAGGTGAGGGGAACGAGAGGGAAGGGAGAGGGGAGGGAGAGGGAAGGGATAGGATGAGTGACCTTGCACTCAATGGCTAAAAATAGCAAAATTAATAAACAAATTATTTTTATTTTTATTTGCAGCAGTTTAGGATTGAACCAGTGGCTATAGCTACCCTATTTTTATTTTAAATTAAAAAATGGTAGGATTTAGCAACATAAATTGCAAGTGAACCCTTAAAAAGAAGGAAAAAACTTTGGTGCAACTGTCGGATTCGTAGCTGCACAAAAATACTAAAAATAGGAAGAAAAGAATGGAGAAAAAATAAAAGAAAAACAAAAGACAACAAAAAAGACAAGAACGAAGACAAGAAGGAAGACAAGAAAGAACACAAGAAAGAACACAAGAAAGAACACAAGAGAAAAGAAAAGATAGAAGAAAAGATAAAGAATAAGGTTTTAATACAAATAAATGAATTATTTGCTTACAATGTAAGTGATTGTAAAAAGACAAATATTATTGTTTTTTAAAGAAATTTTTAGCAACTTTTTTAAGCCAAATGTGCTCATGAAATGAGCACACTTGGCCAAGTGCGTAAACAGAAAATTTCATGTTAATATTGATTGTAGGAATAACTCTTGTGCACACAATTATTATTTTCTATAGAATTAAATGAATTTCAATGTACAGTAAGGTACAAGATGGTTACAAATTGAGATTTGTGAGAACTTTGGAAGGCCCATGTATCCTAAAAAAATGAAATGGAATTTCAAATTGCAAAGTGCATTGGAATCACACTAAAGTCTACGTTATCATCATTACATTAACACATATGTAATTGAAAATCATACAATTTTTTGTGTTTTCTATATGCTGTCACCATTTGTAAAAATTACAACTTGTATTTAATGGTACATATTAGAAATGAACTTTCACAATTGCTTCAAAGATACTTGATCCCACACCGTTTGAACTACTTGTATAATTTCTTACTTATTCTGTATTTAAATGCAAAAAATCTTTGACTATCTTCCAAAGGTTCACTATGAAATGATAGATAATGTATAAAAGAAATCTAAAATTGTTGTATGATTTTAAATTATTCTTTTTTCACTTATTATGAAGTTGAAGCACGCTTCATTGCAATTCCAATGCAATTTGTGGTCTCAAAATCGATTCATTTTTTAGCATGCTAGAGCTTCCTAAAAATTGTTCACTTGAACTTTCTAGTGAAAAGTGGTAATTGAAAAATTCGTAAGCATGTTGTACCCGACTACCGTAAGTGGAAGGCAAGGTGGGCAGAAATTAATTCCCTCAAAAAATGCCAAAAATAAAATAAAATTTATAAATTATTTTGTCAAAATCAACAAAAATAAAGTCAACAAAAAGCCGAAAAAAATAAAACAAACTCAAAACATGACACTCAGCGAAATTGGATGAAAACTTAACACTCAACGCAAAAAATAAAATAAAATGTTTAGCAGTCGGAAAAATTTAATGTTAGTTATTAATTGCCGATTTCTTAATAATTTTTTTTGAAAGTGCCGGCCTCCATTGTTTCAACTTTTATTAATTATTCAACATGAAAGTGCTGACCCTGCCTTCCACGTACGGTATACACTTGTAAGAAATATAGAAAAATCATCCCTAAAATTAAAACAATCTCAAAATCTTCTTAGAGAGTCTTGATATGTAAAGAATACCAACTATTCTACCATACATCAGGGTCAAACGATCTTGTGTCAAATTTAACGTCAAATCCACGTCACCTAGGGGAGTTTACTTCCACAAACTTACAAATGGCCCGCAAAAATATATAGGGTTCAAATAAATCTTGGAGGAAATTTTTATAAATGAATTACATTGATTTAAAATGCTCAAAATTGATTACAAAAATAGACATGACAATATTCTTGAAATATTACTAATTATAGTGAGAATTATTTTTATTTTTAGGGTACTTTCAACCCCTAAGAGCTCAAACAACTATTTTTGATCACTACCTATATTTTAATTTTATGGGCTGCCCGGAATAAAATTGAAAAATAAAAAATATTTTAAAATATTACATCAAATCTACTTTCCAACCCAATTTGAATTATGACAATCCGAGTTAAATTCCACTCGGGAGAATTTTCAAAGTAGATCACCTCAACATTGTCTTAATGTTATAAAATTTGCTATTTAGGGAAAACAATGATGATCCCTCCATTATTTCTTTTGCTTTTTTGAAATTTACAATAGATAGCCCGTTAGCCCAACAGCCCCGACTTTAACCAATCATACTAAATTTTGAACTCTAAAATTGAAGATTGTAATTTATAGAAATTTTCAAAGGTTAATGCTTTTAAATTCATTAAAAATTTATCTAAAGTTATTTTTGAAAGTTTGATTGTACGGATAATTTGTAGAGATGATACTCTATATTTTGTCTATTGAACCAAACTTCATCAAACACATGGAAGGGACATAATATAACACATTTATGTTTTGTTCAATACCCCTCGCTCTTTTAGGGGTTAAATATCTTTTTTCCACACGTAATACTCAAAAAAATACAAAGAGTAATCTCCCCAAGACTAAGTGTGAATTAAAATCTAAATAGGAGAAGTTCAAAGTAAAATAGAATGAATAAAAAGTACCAACTATGAGATTTTGAAACAAAGTAATTGAAAAGAAAGATGGATGTTTGGGATATCAAGGTACCCGCATTTCAAAGTTGTAAAGACCAACTTATACTCTTATAGTAGATTTATACTAAACCTTTGTGACCTTTCACTCCCAAAGGACTATGAATTTTTTCTTCTGAAATCCATTCAAAACTACCATTTTAAATTCAATGTAAAAAATAAAAATGAAAAACTATGTTTCTTTTTTTTCAACCATAGAATCTTCTATCAATCTACTATAAAAGTGTGTGATTTCTTCTTCGTGTGATATTTGATATAAGCTTTTGAATCCAAAAAGTACCCATCTTGGGTAGGTGAGTACGTGGATGGATGGGTAGATGGGCGGGACAACCTTCTTTTCTTTCCTCAAAGCATCTACAAATCTAATTCATTCTTGTTTCAATAAGATACATGCAAGGATACATGTAAGATCAAAAAATATCAAAGTAAATCATATCAATGCCTTTTTGTTTGTTCAAAGCAAAGTTTTTCACTCAACTTTCATTTTATTAACATAAGACTCACTAGTAGAAATCTTGTCCAATGTGATTTGTCTTTAACCCTTAGAGGAAATTTTTTAATTTAGAAAAAAGAGTGATTTGAGCTTTAACTTCAAAATATAAAAGTAATTTATATTCTAAAATTGTACCTACATGCTATTAGATTTTATCACGAATGATGCATGGAAAAAATTCATAATCTGTTTTCTTCATTATTAACAATTTATGGTCAAAGTGGTTTGAAAATTGAGAAAACTAAGCCCGAGGGGCTTGGTATGTTCTTTAAAAGTTAATAACTAAATGTGTGTTGTGACTTGTTTTTAGTGACTCACTTGTCAAAAACAAGATTTCTACTAGTGAATCATATGTTAATGAAATAAAAGTTGAGTATAGAATTTTACTTTGGACAAAAAAATAGGCATTGCTATTATTTATTTTGATATTACTTTTACATGTATTTTATTGAAACAAGAATGAATCAAATTTGTAGATGCCTTGAGGAAAGAAAAGTAGGTTGTTCCACCTTTTATAAAGACAAGTCACAATGGACATTTAGTGGTTACATTCAAGTCACATTGAACAAAATTTCTACTTGTGATTCTTTTACGTATGAACTTGTGTATACTAGATTTACTGCCTTTGTAAGAGAAGGGCAAGAGCTAAATAAAATAAAAAAGTAAAGTCCTTGTATATTTTATGAAGCTAGTTTTAAACTAGCTTGTGTAAACTAATTAACACGCAATTTGCTATTTTTTCACTTAGCCAAATGCATTCATTTTATCAGCAAATCTTGTTTAAAAAAATTTGTGTAAAAATTTCTTTAAAAAACAATGATTTTGTCTTACTACAATCACTTACATTGTAAACAAACAATTCTTTTATTTATTTTTTATCCTTATCCTTATCTTTTTTTTTATCTTGTTTCATTTCTTTTCTTCTTTCTTGTCTTCCTTCATGTATTCTTTTTTTCTATTCTTTGTTCATTCAATTCTTTTAATTTTCTTTTCTTTTTGTGGCAGCAGCAAATCCTACACCCTCACAAAAAATCAAAAATTAAAAAATCTAATTTTTTTCGTCTTCTTTCTTGTTTAGGGTTCATAAACCCTAAAACAAAGGGATTTAGCCGGCGGTTGCGCACCCAATAGCTTCTAATAGCCCTATATATTATTATTTTAATAATTACTATTTTTCATCTTCTTCCACCATTTGGGTGTAGTTGTCGGTTGGATCTTAATTTAAAATAAAATAAAATTTGGGGTTCATGAGCTCTAAATAGAAAAAAGAAGATTTTTTTTTAGTTTTTTTAAAAAAAAATTGGTACTTTTTTTGGTTTTTTTCCTATGGTGCAAGTGTAGGGTTTGTTATTGCTACAAGGGGAATGAAGAAAAAATAAAAGAAACAAAAAAGGCAAAAGTAATGACAAGAAAAAAACACGAAGACGACAAGAAAGTAGGCAAGATAGGGACAAGAAAGAAACAAGATTAAATAAATAAATAAAAGAAAAGATAAAAGAAAAGATAAAAGTAAGGATAAAGAATAAATTAAAATAATTGTTTGATTACAATGAAAATGATTGTTGAAAGTAAAAAATAGCCATATTTTAGAGATATGTTAAACAATTTTTTTGATGTGTTCAAGTGCATGATTATATAGCCAAGTGCATAAATAGCGAATTCCGTGTCTAAAAGGCAAAATTACTAAAGTTTCAAATTTATCTCCATTTGTACTAAAACTTTGTGGCCGGGAAAAAAGCTCTTGATTCATCAAGAGTCATAATAAGGTTTCATACCATGTATGTGTTCATACAATTTAAGATTTGATTTAGCTTATTTTTTTATTTTTTAAATGCTCTTTATTTGATTTTAAGGTTTAAAATTAGTAGTACAACCCACTAAGACCATTTGTAAGAAAATTATAAAATTAACATTCTAAAATGCACTTGACCTAACCATGCACAAAAGGTAGCTCCTTGCATGCATTCTAAGTTGATTTAAAACACGCATGGCTTCTCAAATTCTAGGTCTAGATAGGGACATGTAACAAAATCATCCCATTTTTTAACAGAAGCCTACTTAGGGTTGGGTCGCATATAGGAGTTACTTAGCCCAAATTAATGAGTAAACCTAACTAAATCACTAATCCAAAGCCGCACACACCCGGTTGAAAGTCAGTAAACCCCTAGAATGTCCCCTTAATGTCCCCTAGTTGTTCCCCTAGCCTCTCCTAGTTGTCCCCCCAATGTCATCTAGTTGTCCCTGGTTTAAAAAGGATGTCTCTCCTCTTAATAAAAGCCACTCTACTACATTTAAAAGGAGATAACTATGATAGCTTAGATGGTGGAGGGTAAGTTAAAGTATCCAAATATCTACGTTAGCTAATCCTACATAAGTGATAAAGTAGTCCCCCTATCTACATACTTCTATATTAATAAAAACTTAACTATTTGGGTTTATTAGCCCATGTGTTCCCTTACCCCTCTGCCATTTAGAGGTTAACCATAAAGCACTCAATACATTTTAGAATACGTAGCCATATCACCCATTATTAAGATTCATGATTTCTTGGGAAAAATTTGTCATAATTTAGTCTTGGGAGAATTTGACATAATCCATATTCATACATTCATTCATACAAGAAAGAAATTTTTTTAACTGTGTTTTACTCAAGGCAATCCATTTCGACCTTGGGCTCTCTAGGTGGAAAAGCATCAAGCTTCATCCTCACCCTCACATCAAGAAAGCCCTGTTGAAATGGATTGCCCTACATGTTAATGGTACAGACAAAGTATTTGGCCCTTTTCTGAGCCATATTCTAAAGTAGAATCGACAATGAGTACCAATTTTGTTAGTGAATGCCAATTTCGCTGGTGAGTGTCCACTCTGCAGATGAGTGTTGATTTTGCACTCCACTCTGTAACGTTAATGCTAGTGAAAGGGCTGGGCAAGGTGAATTTTGCCTTGTGCGCGGTCATGGGGCTCGCCCGAGGACTGCTCATAGAGCAGAATCTATCCTACGCGGTACGTATCAAATTATTTTGATATTCCTAAAAGCCTTAATAATCAATATAAAATACAATACCATATACACCAAATTGTTTTATTTCAAAAAGAATAGCAATCACTGTAGCATGCAGGGGTAAATTAAGAGGATAGTTAACCCTTTAGTGCCCAACTGACCACATTATGGTCACTACAATGTCCGAAATGTAAATAGCAGAGAATTCGTGAAGAATTGGAACTTCAGTTTTGAAGTTTATACATTACACACCTTCCAAAAAAAATAAATTCTCAATTTGGAGTTGTACAACTATCAAAATACCTATCAACAAAACGCAAAAATATTGCAAATACTTGAAAATATAGTAAATACTTACAAATACAGCACATGTATTATGCAATATTTCTTGTGTTTGGAAGTTTGTTACCTTGTTTTATTTTTTGGATTGTGTTCTTTTCTTCATCTTTCATTAGAGTGTGTAATTCGATCTTGACTAATGTACCCACCCATGTCAATTTTCAACGTATAAAATTTTGTCCCAAACCGTATATGGATAAGTCACTTTCACTTACAAAATTCACAATAATTATGTGTGAGTCTATTCTTGATATGAAAGATTGCAATGGGGGTGTTGACATAGGGCATAGCTGAACTTCTTTACTTCCATTTTGGAAAATTTAACCCAAATTCTATTTAACTTTGAAGTCACACACCCCCCAAAATCTCATTTTTGAGCGTGCATTATATAATTCAAATACATACTATAATCTTCCAATCCCACTATTGGGTGATTCTCAAATTTTTAATAAAATGTGTGCTCTCTAGTTGAGAATAGAATTGTACGGCTACTTTCTAATTTAATCCATTTTATTTTTGGTAGTCTCAATCACAATGGAAAAAAGCACTAAAATCCTATGCTCCCTACTATAGTACCCTGGGCACTAAAGGGTTAAACAAAGCTTCAAATAGTTTTGTCTTTGACCCTTTGACCCCGCCCCTCCTCAGGCCACATGTGGTTGTTACTCATTCCGTTTCATTTGTGTCAAGGAGCTCTGACCAAAATAGAATAGCTGAAGGATAAGAATGCATTTTTAGTAGAATCATAAACATAATATATTTGCTATAGTGATATTTAGCCAAAAAAAATGAGTGTCCCTGCAATGCCTCTGACCTACGGTCACAGCCAACAAAGCAGACAGTTCTTTCAGCTCACTCAAGAATGATGTTGTGCATGTAAACTGAGATTCCTTTTACAAAGATGCCAATTGCTGCTCAACTAAAATGCACTTGACCTAACCATGCACAAAAAAGGTAGCTCCTCGCACGCATTCTAAGTTGATCTAAAACACTCATCGGTTCTCAAATTCTGGGTTGAGATGGAGACATGTAACAAAATCATCCCATTTTAACAGAAGCCTACTTGGTTACTTTGCCCAAATTAATGAGTAAACCTAACTAATTCACTAATCCAAAGCTGCACATACCTGGTTGGATGTTAGAAAACCCCTAGAATGTCCCCCCGGTGTCCCCTGGTTGTTCCCCTCGTGTCCCCTGGTTGTCCCCTAGTGTCCCCTAGTTGTCCCCCTTGTGCCCCTTGTTGTCCCTCTAGTGACCCCTAGTTGTCCCTTGGTTTGAAAAGGATGTCTCTCCTCTTAATAAAGGCCTATCTACTCCATTTAGAAAGAGAGAATTGTGATAACACAAATAGTGGAGGATAAGTTAAAGTACCCAATTACGTAAATTAGCTAATCCTCCACAAGGGATAAAGTAGTCCCCCTATCGGCTACATACCTCTATATTAATAAAAACTTAACTATTTGGGTTTATTAGCCCTTGTATGTGGCCAGACCCTTATTCAGTCATACTAAGAATTGAAAATTGCATGCTTAAATTAATGATGCAGTAGTTTAATGTGACATCCACTGAACTATTGCGAGCAACTGTTCCATTTTAATTATTTGGATTTTTTACTTATCTTTAATTTAATTTTAGTCTTACTTTCATAAATATACATCGGGCAAATTTCTTAGGCTCGTGATGAATCAACAATTTTTTTTAGTATACATAAGTAATTATAGGTAACTAATATTACGGTCACATGAAAACCTCCTATGGTTTGCTAATATCTTCTAAAATCTTTAGTAGTCTACTAGATCCTTCTATAGAAGTTTTCTGTCAAGTATCACATTATTTATTGAAAGTCATTTAGAAGTTTTTGTTCATAGAAGTCTTCTAGAATTCACATTGACACAAGTCCTTTAGATTAACTCGTCTACGTTGAACATGGGAATCAGAGGGACTAAGTATACTAAGTTATTGAGATCACATACTTTATTTATTTACCATTACTGTACATTAAAAAACACAATATTTTTATTGTACACTAAATGGAAAACACAAGTGTTGAGATTTTATAAATAACTATGTTGACAAGAGAGGATCCATTTATTTCCCTTGTGTTTATTGTACACTCGTGTTTACCAAGATAGTTTTTTATTTCCAACTATGCAGTTTGTCTTATTTGCCATTTAATGCAATCTTGTTTACCATTTAATGCACTTGTGTTTACTATGTTAATTTAAAAAATAAAAATAAAAATTGTACACTTGTATTTTCCATTTTGGTATACTCGTGTTTATTGTACAGTGGTGTTTATAATGGTAATTTAACAAGAAAAAATAATTGGACACTCATGTTTATTGTATGGTGGTGTTTATAATGGTAATTTAATAAGAAAAATTAATTGGGCACTTGTGTTTGCCATTTAGTACACCCGTGTTTACTATACACTCGTGAGGTAATTCTTAAGAGGTAAGTCCCTCTAAATTTTTGGTCCCTCTAAGATGCTTATTTAATGTAGAAGTTTATATCAAGTCTTTTTAGTAATGGGGTACTTAATAGAATCTTTTAAAAGACTTTTATCAATGGGACTTTCAGAAGACTTTTATCAATAAAAGCTCTTTTCTAGCTTTTGTATAGATCCTCTCTTATCAACATAGTTATTTATAAAATCTCACTAGAGAGGAAATATTGAATAGAAATTTCCAAAATTCAAGTTTCAAATAGAAAGGTGGCTAAAACTAGTTCTAAATGTGTTTGAAGACATGCTAATCTAAAGACAAGTTGTATGAAGGAAGCATTGAACATGTGAACGAGGGACACTACCTTGTGAAAGATGAATACACATGCAAACACCATGCGTTAATTGGGGGGTTGTTTATCTACATGTTTAGAATTTTTACCACCCTATGTTTATGTTAATTCTTCAATCTCCTTACTAAACCAATCCCTTTTTTATTCACAATATTTACATTTAGCAGAAATCTATTGTGAGGTTTAAGAAATTGCCTTCATTAGTCTAGAAATACATAAATCATTGAATATCATCCAAGGTTTAGAGGACAATTTGCCATTTTTCATCCATATTCTATAGGGTTTGTAAAAACACTTACACTACTTAAATTAATTTTCCTTCACCTCATGCTAAATATTTATTCCTCGCTTTATTCATGTATAATTTTTTCATAAGTTGAAGTAGATAAATAGATAGAAACACCAACCCTAAAGAAAGGGCCGGCGTGAATAAAGTGTCCGTTTGTAATGTCAATGACCCGATGCCCACTGGACATAGGGACATTGGAACAATACTACTCTCCCCTTTCGAGGATGGACACTATAGTAACCAAAACAAAGAAACAGTAACAATAACAAAAATAGAAAATTAATGATGGTTGGGCGCTAGATGTATAAAGGTATGTTTTGGGTTAATTATTATCGCCAAAGTTGAAGTAATATAATAAGCCGATACTTACTTACAAATGCGTTTTGCATATGAGAGTTAACCAAAAACAAAACATTTGTTCTGACCTGCAATATTTCAGGAAGTTTGACTACATGCCCACTTCTAGTGTAACCGAAATCAAAGCTCCAAGGGAAGAAGATACCCTCTATCTTTAATTTAGACACGAGCTCCGTGTTGTGAGAGCCAACTAATCAATGCAGTCACCTAATTATATCTCAAGTGGATGTAGGCCATGGCCTCTAAGCCTTGGCTCTCTTTGAACTCACCTTCATCTCAGTTTTGCCTCCTTTGTGACGGCAAAACTAGTTCACACTCCTTTCTATTTTGAATTCTTTGGAAACCATGCCAGTTTGCTTGGCTGCTTTAGATACGGGTCAAACTCACCTCACCTAACATGTATTTTCTCTTCTTTTCGGTTAACTCTATTAGTTTCAAAAACCGTACAGTAGATTAAAAAAGGTTTTTAATTTAATCTCCAACAAATAAAATATATCTTAATTTTAATCTTACATGCTTTCTACAATTTTTCCTTGTGTTCCTCAGCCTTAGTTGAGCCTCCCAATTCTCGATGTGGCACAAATCGAACTGAGGTTCAGGAAGCCCAATTTGGGAAGGTGCAAATACTCAATGGAAAGCTACTCTAAATTAAACCTTCACTGCTCATATTAGACTGTCTGCGTGTAAATTGATTTTGATTTTTGACCTTCAAAAGTGGATTCAAAAGCAGGGTCAAATCCACTCATTTTATCAATAAATCAAACATATCTCACCAATTCAACTTCCCTCACCATAAACTCACTACAATTTCTTTTCAATATTTTTTTTTTCAAATTCAATTTAGCATATTCTTTGATGCATAATTCATTGTAAAAATTCTCTCTTCTCAATTGGATTCTCCGAGGGCTTCTCTCACCATCAACTCAATGCAAATCTCCTCCAATATCTTGTTCTCTTAACTTCAATTCAGAATATTTTTTATGCATACTTCTTTGCACAAAGATTTATGTGAACATATCTCAACAACTTAGCTAATCTCTAACTTGGTTCAATTGTAAACTTGGCGTCCTAATAAGACTTATCAACATTCAAAATAAAGGTAAACATTATTTCAAATGTATAAACATTTAATGAACTTCTTTTCTCCAGGGGGAGAAGAAGGAAGGAAGGGAATAAAAAATTTATAAAAAAAAAAAAAAAAAAACGAAATGAAGAAGAGGTGGATTTCACACAAATGTCAAAATTTTATTTTTTTCAATTTATTTATTTATATTTCTTTCAAAAATTTAAAAAATTGAAAAAGCATCTAGGTTATAAAATATAAGAGACATTTTCAAATAGAATTTTAAGTCTACTTTCCAAACCAATTTGAACCATATCAATTTGAGTTAAACTCCACCAAGGAGATTTTGTCAAAGATAAAGACCTCAATATTGTACTAGTCTTATAAAATTTACTACTTTGGGAAACTAATGATGTTCTCTCTTTTCAAAAAAATGCTATTTTGAATTTTAGAATTGAATGTTTAGTTTTAACCAATTATACCAAGTTTCAAATTTTAAGTTTTAAAAGAAAAAATTAGTGAATATTAAATGGAAAATGCTTCTAAACTCATTAAACGTGTATCCAAAACATTTTTTTGAAATCTTGACCATACGGATGATTACTGAATATCACGCTTCTCATTTTCTCTGTTGAACCAAATTTCATCATAGTTGCAAAAGTAACATTCTATAACACATCCAGAATGATGCTGAGTGTGCATGTAAGCTTAGATTCCTTTTACAAAGATGCCAACTGCATGCTGCTCAAGAATGGAATGGAAAATTATTATGCGCTCCGATCCACTGACCTGAAGCTGCGTGGAATCTAGAAACAAAGTTACCACAGTGCCACAGATGCCTCTACAGGTCCGCCCCCAGGGGCACAACACACCAGGGTCTCATATGCGATTCCCTGTGTGATTTCCCTGCGAGTCTCATTTTTCCCACTGAGTGGACCTTAAAGTTGCTTATTCACCAGTTTAATGTTGGCTCACCTGCTTGAGAAAGGAAAATTTAACAAAAGGAAAGTTTAACAAGTGTCAACTCTTGAGGCTCGGTGGGAAAAGTGAGACTAAAAGGGAAACGCGCACAGGGAAACCATTATGAGCTCTCTGTGACAGTAAGTAATTAGCGCTAGTGCGAAGAGGCAGCCAGGAAGCTACCGTTGGCAATCAATCATTCAATGTCTGCGAAGAGAATCAGCAGACCTCGATCGATCGATCTGGGAAGCAAAGTGAGATATTTAAATTCGGTGTAAGAGATCGATCGATCACAACTAACTTGAATGTTCGTTTCGCATGATCGATCAACTACTGGATCTCTGAATTTTTCCTGTACAGGGAGTTGAGTAAGTTTCCCAGCTTGACGGATTTTATTGGGTTAGATCCTTGCGTGAATGCCCGATTTCTCGCCCGGTTATTCCTGTGTAGAGTGGTACGTGGGGACTCAAGTCCCGTGTTCGCAATTGGTATCGATCTCGAGTTCAATTCAGCCGTGTGAGTGAGTGAGTAACCACACGAGGATTGAACCCAGCATATATGAACTTCAGAGCCATTTTGATGTTCTGCGGCTCCACAAGCAACCACAGGAGATGGTTGATCTCCTTCTTTGATGTTGGCACTGATAACATCTTTCATCCCCATTTTCGTAAGCTTGACCGAGTTTTACCTCTCACCCCGCTCCGAATGGCGATTGAAGATTTAAGTACGCCGTGTTCCAATTGTTTCTGGACTCGTGAGTATTTCCCTCTCAAGGAGACCCGATGGAGGCTCCAGGGCAGGAGCATTTACTGTCACCAAGGTCACGGCGCATCTGTCAATAGTAGAAGACCTGTCGTTTTTCATTCCCCACGAAAGTGAACAGTATTATGCTTATATTTTTGTCTTGTTGTGACCAAAACCACTCCTAGCACTTACACAGCCCATGTGCATGTGCATGACGCGGTTTCATTCCTTTTTCAATATCATCGACATCCTCACCGACACCGTGAAGAATCTGAAGCTCGGCTTCCTAAACAAAGCCTCGGCGTACAAAGCCTTCCACGGCTGGAGTGCCGAATTCTCGCATGCAGCGAGACGAAGGCTTGATCGTGCTCACGAACATGCGCTCATGGAGCTAGAGATCGACGTGGGAAATCTCAACATTTTTAACTTTCAGCTTGGTATCTTTTTGAACGGGTCTCTTTAATTATCCCCATCGAGCGTGGCTCGGATGCCAGGCTCGGTGGGGTTCATTTTTCTGACCCTCCCCTTTTTGACCCCTTGGGGACTTTTTTTGGTTTTTTTTTTGCTAAATTTGGGGCCTGCGGCCTCAAATTACTCTAAGAAGCTCCCTGTGAGATTAAGTAAGGCCCCACTCAACTTAAAAATAGGGGGCAGGTTTTACCCCACCCCTGCCACCCCTACCGAACCTGGCCTCCGAGCCACACTCGATGGGGGGATTTAGACAGATCCTTTTTGAACATTGTCTAACGATTTTTAATCATATTTTTTCCCGGAGGCACATAAGATTCTAGAGTTAGTACCTAGCTGCACCCTCCCCAGTGTCCAATATGTTCCCTTTGTTCCGAAAACAAGAAGCACCTTTGAGAACTGGAAGCAGTGTTCCCAATGCCTTTTTTTAATTTCGGAACAGAGGGTGTACCAAATTGCTTTATTTCAAAATCGTGACAATCACTGCAGAGTGCATAGGTGCATTGAATAAAAAAATCAAATCTTTATATTTTAAATTTCATTGAGATGCTCTGCAAAAATTCCAGATCCAAGAGAATATACTATAACTATCAGTATAAAGAGATGCAGTGAAACACCTTCGCTAACTTAATTTGGCGTTTGTTTGCCAAGTGCGATGGCATTCAACGTTTGGCACCCTTGTTGGCAGTGGTCTTAGGTTTTAGCTCGATTAGGGAGCTCTAGTTGTCTACCAGTCTCGCCGGACTTGGCGGGGCGGGTTTGTATGTTCCTTTTCTTTCTTTCTTTCCAGTAAAGGGTTCCCTTTATTTGTGTCAAAAAACACCTTCACTAATAGAAAGATGTCCATGGGGCATCAAGCTACAATGCCAAACCATGGAGCCCATTTGGGCATACAGTATCTTGGTGCCTAAATGGACCTCTGGCATCAATCACGCTTTGTGTCTGATGACTATCAATTGTCATGCCAGCAATTCATTGTACAAAATTGAACCCCATGTGGATACAGATGCCTAAATTGGCCAAGTTCATGATTTTAAAAATAGATTTGAGTACCTAGGGTACATGAGAACTTTTTTGTCAAATTTATAATAATAATAATAATAATTATTATTATTATTATTATCATTTATCATTTTATTTTATTTTGTTGGAGGAACTAATGTAACGTTCTTCACTCATTCTATTGAATAAAAATCATGATATTGGTTCAATAGAGATATCCTCACTAAGAAGAAGTTTGGTAAATTTTGAATTTTTCTAAATCCCCCTGACGTTAATGCAAGAGAACAAAAACTGCCATGTGGGGGCCACCTTAAAAAATAACCCCCTTTTCTAAGGATTTAAAATTCTTGAGGAGGTCCTTCTAAACCAAATTTGGGCCTTAGGTCCCAAATTTGCAAAAGAGATTGCTAAAAAAAAGACCTTAGGGTGCCCAAAATGGAAAGTTTAGAAAATAGGGCCCATGAGTGAATAGTGCTTGTATTAACATTGGGGGGGATTTAGAGTGGGGGTAAACTTGGGGCCAAAGTTTTTGCCACTGAAAATAGACAAAATTAAAAAATTCCATCCCTCCATTTTCATCACCAATGAGAAGTATGTGCAAGGTTGTTGTATGGATACCTCAAAGCCCTTTAGGAGGATACCATGTCCGGTATCTTCAAGGCACTAGTGAGTAGTGGCTATGTAGGTAGTAGCATAGTGTGTCACTATACTGTCCATCCCCGAAAGGGGAGAGTAGTATTGTCCCAATGTCCCCTTGTCCGGTGGGCATCGGGTCATTGACATTACGAACGGACACTTCATTCACGTCGGCCCCTTGTTAAAAAAGGGACCGGATTTTCTATCTATCTATCTATCTATCTATGTGCAAGGTTGGTGAAAATTGACCTTGGAACCTATTTAATGCAAAAAATTGTCGTCCTTGAGAAGTATAACTAAGGTTGGTGAGAATTGACATTAGGAGCTACCCAATGCAAAAAACCTCACTCTTCATTTTTCCACACTATTGAGAAGTATGCGCTGCAAGGTTGGTGAGAACTGACCACGGGAGCTAGCACATTCAAAAATCTCACCTCTCCTTTCTATGCACCAATGAGAAGTATGGTGAGAAATTGAGAATTGACACTAGGACCTACCCAATGCAAAAATCTCACTCTTTTTTCCACACCAATGAGAAGTATACGTTGTAAGGTTAGTGAGAATTGGCCATGGGAGCTACCCCATGCAAAAAATCTCACCTCTCTTTTCTATGCACCAATGAGAAGTATACCTAAGGTTGGTGACAATTGACATTGTGACCTACACAATGCAAAAAATCTCACCCCCTCCTTTTTTTGCACCAATGAGAAGTACCATAGTATAACGTGGCCTTAGGCTTTTATTAATTATATAGTTTTAGTATCCATTTTTTATAAATGGTCGAGAAATAATTAGTGAAATGTGTAGAAAATGAGTAAGAGCTATGTTGAAAATTTTAAGTTACTGATAAAGGGTCATTGATTAAAGAAGGGTTTTCAATTCATTGGTGGCCTATATGATTAGTGTATGGACAATAATAGGATGATCATGACGCATCCACTCTAAACCCCTTAACAATACAATTAAAATATTTAATGGTTTAAAACATGTTACAAAGCCCATTCTCAGTTTCCCATGCACGCATACATACTAAAGAAGATTGTATTAATTATAATGTTCCCACTTCCACCCTTTTAAATCTAAAAGAACATAATATTTAGTTCACTATAAATGTACGACAATTTGTAAAAGGACATAATATTTAGTTCACTATAAATGTATGACGATTTGTAAATGGTTTAAATTTGTAATTGAAACCATCTTTAATCTATATGAATATAACCAAAATACTCTAGATGGAAAAAAATAAAAATCATCACAACCCCTTTCCCCCCCCCCCCCTCTCATTTTCGACACCAATGAGCATTATACATAAGGTTGGTCAGAATTAACCTTAAGAACTACCCAATGCAAAAAATCTCACCCCTCACTAGTATAAATCTTGTCTAATGTGAGTTGTGTTTAACGACTAGATCCATGAAGATTGTGACTTGACTTTAGTCATCATAGACATTTAATTGTTAAAGACAAGTCACACTGCACAAGATTTCCAAGTCTAGTGATTCTTTTACATATGAGCTAGTATATATTGGTTTTGCTATAGTAAGAGAAGAACAAGTGCCAAATAAAAGAAATGTAAGATCTTTTACAAGTATGCATGATTTATCTATTTCTGGAATGACCCTACTACAGAATTCACAAAGTCCAGAAATCAGCGAAAATTTCCAATAGAGGATATAGAAGGATTTTGGCCAACGGAGGATCCTCCGATAGATCACCGCATACTTTCCGCCTACAGAGGATCCTCCAATGTGTTCCATTATGTTCCATATACAGTGTTCAACACATACAATGCTCTTTGCATAGTAAGTAAACTTTGTCTTGTCCAGAATTAGACAGTCCATATTTGAGCCCTTTTTCCAGAACTAGATAAATCATGCATAAGTTCAAAGCAAGCAAAGATTTTACATTTCTTGCTTTGAAAAATTTCTACATGTGCTTTATTCAAGGCAATCCATTTCAACCTTGGGCTCTCTAGGTGGAAAAGCATTAGGCTTCACCCTCACCCTCACATCGAGAAAACCCTGTTGAAATGAATTTCCCTACACGTTAACCAGGTACACGCGAAGTATTTGGCCCTTCCCTGAGGCATATTCTAAAGCAGAATCAACAATGAGTACCGATTTTGTTGGTGACTGCCAATTTTGATCGTAAGTGTCCATTTCGTACTCTGCTCTGTACCGTTAATGCTAGTGACAAGGCTGCCTAGGGTGGATTCTACCCTATGCGCAGTCATAGGGCTCGCCCCATGACCGCTTACAAGACAGAATACGTATCATGACCGCTTACAAGATAGAATACGTATCAAATTTTTTGTTATTTCTAAAAGCCTTAACAATTAGTATAAAATACAATACCATATAAACCCAAATAATTGTTTTATTTCAAAGAGCGTAGCAATCACTGTAGCATGCATGTTTGAATTGAGAGGATAGTTAAACATCTACTTGGCTTGCTTTGAACTTGCTTTTAGGAAGCTAAAATGCAAAATTACTAAAGTTCAGGATTTAACGTTGTTTATCCTAACTTGACGTCATGATTTCACATCTTAATGTCATGACACATATGTCATGACAAACATTGACGTGTTAAGATTCCGTGGGAATATTGACGATAGTAAAAACAAAGAAATAGATAGTTAGCCATTTATGTTAAGATTTTCATTATTCTATGTGAACACTATTGTATGCTTCATTTTTGGCATTGATTTGAAACAATGAAATCAAACTTATTATGACTAGTATTTATACTACTTGACGCATGGGTTAGTTTCTCATCATGACTACAAGACTAATTAGTGTGTAGTGGTACTCAGTGCAATGACCTATCAATTCTATACAAGGTTGTTGTATCTGATACCATTTTCCAACTTAAAAAGACCTATTATAGTCCTATGTCAACAAGCTGATTGTCAAGTGGGTGCAATACTTTATTAATCCACTTTCAGAAAGAAAATAATGAAAAACAAGCAGAATTGTTAATACAAGAGAAATAAAAAAACTCAAATCTCTATGAAGCATGCAAGGAAATGGAGCAGTCAAACATTCCAAGACAAGAATTTGGGGAGCAATCTCACCAGCTTGCTATGTCAATTCATAAGATACACAAGCTCCATGCGCCCATTGGGATGCTTGCTATCTACGCCATCGTCTCTAGAAGGTGCCACTACTAGTAGCAGACTTGTTGTTTTTCATTCCCTACTTTGTGGGAACAATGAATAGTTACTAAATATTATACTTATATTTTTTTTTCTTGTGACCAAAATCACTCACTAGCAGTTTAGTACTAACACAACCCATGTGTTTGGTGCGGTTTCATTTGCTTCGTGCGGTTTCATTGGTGCGGTTTCAACTACTAATGCACCGTAGTTTTCACATTCACGGTCTCATCATTCTAGTAGGTGCTACACACCGAGAGCTTCACATTTGTAGTTCAAGATGCTTAGTTGAATCATTCTCTCGGTCATTCTTGAACACATGATCATGGTAGTGGTGATGAGTCTCCTTCTTAGTTTGTGTAGCTTTGCCAATGTTACTGGGCTTTGCATTCTTGGGCGTCTTAGTTGTTACAGGAGACGCTCTCGGGAGCGCTTTGACGGATGCGGAGTTGTCTTGGATGGTACTTGGGACGCCATGAGCTGTCCGAATGGTGTTACGGTACAGGCTTTCGGGCTCCAGTCACCCGGTGCCAAGAGAGGATGGTGAGTTTCAGGAAATCCTCAATGAGCTCCAAACACTGAAAGGATTGTTTGTTGCGGGCGACTACATGCCGTGGTTGCGTCCGTTAGACATCGGCGGCATCAAGAGCCCCATGAAGGCGGACAACAGGATGTTGATAGTGGCATTATGGGAACACTAGACGTGTATTCAATTTTTACGTCAGTTGGTGAAATGGGTCTATCAAGTTGACTTAAGAATTTAATTCATGTAAATTTGGAAAATGGTGTTAAACATGACAACTTTGTATAGCTTTAATTGATAGGCCATTACATGAGTACAACTAGTTCTATAGTTGTAGTGATAAGACTAACTAATGTATAAAGTAGATATATACTAGTTATAATAAGTTTAATCACATCAATTCAAATCAATGCCAAAAATGAAGTATACAATAGTGTCCACGTTTCATAGTGTAAAATAAATAATATAAGGTTGATAAAAAAATTCTACTTTTTACTGTCATTAAATATTTTGATGTGTCATTGTTCGTCATGAGTTTCATGACAAGCGTGTTGTAACATCTTGGTATGAAAACATCACCTTGAAACAAGATAGACAACCATGTTTATCTCCCTTTGTACAATTGCTTAGTAAACATAAATAGTTATTGCTAAATAATGTCAAGATCATATGGAAACCTCCTATAGTTTGCTAGTGTTATTTTAAATCTTTAAATCCTTAAGTTCTACAAAAGTTCCTATCAAGTGTCCCATTATTGAAAATCTTCCAAATTTTTTTATTCATGAAGTATTTTAGAAGTCACATTGATACAAGCATTCTACACTAAATAGGCCGTATTAAAAGAACTCATACAAATTTATCAACATTTCACACTATATACATTATACACTATATATACTATATACACTATATACAAATTTATCAACATTTTACACTATACAAAAACATGGTTATTTTTAATTAATTTTTTTGACGCAAATAGTTATGAGTCCCAATTTTTTATATTCTATTTACCACATAATAAAAAATATTACCACAAAATGATTTATACATGATAATTCCCTTTAATTTATAGTCCCCTTAATACCCCTATTCAATGTAGATGCTCTCTAAAAGACTTCTATCAGTGGGACTTCTAGAAGACTTTTATCAACAAAAACATTTTTTCTAACTTTTGTACAAATCCTCTCTCGTCAACAAAGTTATCTATAAAGTCTTACTAGAAGAGGAAATAATGAATAGAAATTTGCACAAGTCAAGTTAAAAGGTGGTTAAAACTAGTTCTAACTATGTTTAAATACATGCTAATACAAGGATCAACTGTGTTAGTGAGCATGGAACATGTGACTACTCGATGCTACATAGAGTTCCTCGAATGCAAGTCAATACTATTCATTGGTTCTTCAATTGTTCCCCAAAGGTTCCCCCAATGTTCTTTTTGGCTTGACTAAGTTGAGCCATCATTGCTCCTTTAAGACTCTTTGAGAATAATTTGATTTTGGCCCGAGGAGATCACTACCAAAAATTAGTAAATTACATGAGTTAAAACATAGGGTCCATTTTATTCATTGGTAGGTAAAATTTGCATTTAATTATACATTTTTAGATGTAATATAGGATGATTTTTTTAAATTCAAGTAAAGAATGATATGGGAATCTATCTAGAATATAATTTGAATATTCTAAAATATGCCTCAAACATTCTAATTATGAGATAGCCCCCATTTAATTACCATTGGTTATCGCTGGTGCCTACATTAATTTCAATACAACGACCTCCTTAAGGACTTTGACCTTCGAATGCAGACTCAAAAGCAGGGTTGACCCCACTCACCTTACGAATAATTCAAACATATCTCATCAACACGGCTTTTCTCACCATCAATTCAATACAATTTTTGTTCTCTAAACTTCAACTTAGAATATTCTTTTATGCATACTTCTTTGTACAAATTCTCTCTTCTCAACGTGTTTCACCAATTTGGCTTCTCTCACCATCAATTCAATACAAATCTTTTCCTATTATTTATATATATATATATATATATATAATATTCTCTTGACTTGAATTTGGAATATTCTTTTAGGGCATAATTTTTTTCACAACTTATTTTATCAACCTATCTCTCAATATACAAATCTTCCATTCATAATTGAAAATTTGATCATTACTTTTTATTTTGTTGATCACTCTAACTAGGTTGAATAATTGACATGGCGACCTACTCGAGATTTATCAACATTTAGTTTAGAATGTCTCCAATTTTGTTTTACTCAACAATTTGCGTAGCACATCCTACTACTTTATTTGAACATTTAGATGCAATCAATGTATGCTCCCAACTTGGCTATTTAACTTCCCATCGTTGAACATTCTTATAGTCCATGGAGATTATAACATTGCACTTGGTTCGACAAAAACGCAAAGTTCTAATTACTTCATACATATGCAACATAAATAACACAATCAATCAACAATTGCTATATTAGCTCACTGCAATTTGAACACAAAAGTTACACATATACAATTCATACCTACACAAAATAATTTGATTGCATTAATCGATGACACAATCTCAAACAAAGAACATCCATTCACTTTTCAAAAATTGAATCTTCACTATTCCAACTAGAAACTTTTAAACCCTACATTCGTAGCGACAAGAAATGAATTAAATCTTCACCAATTTAGCCAACTATAAAGTATATTTGCAAAAACAACACAATAATATTCAACATCAACAAATCATATCACACAAACATAAAAATTAATTTTGTCAAATTTCAATACTATATTGAAAGAACATATTAAAGTTATACACTTGCGTTCAAAGGACATTTTTAAAGGGCCTATTAGTAACATTTTTAAATTTTAAATAAAAATCTAAAATATACTTAGAATATTTGAAGAATATTCTCTTTTGTGATTTTTGGGAACACTATTTTCCTTTGAATTTTATTGAATTTTTACTTGTTGAACACAAATAGCACCCTATTTATGAACTCATGTACTTACCTAGAATAAAATCCTATGGGTGATTGCAAGCTACGGTCATCCACATTTTTTGTTGCGGTGTAGGAATTGCTGCACTTTTTCAATCTTTGAAAAATCACCAATAAATATTGGGATGGAAATTTGTGATGAAACAAAGTGCATTGTTTCTGAAATTCCAAAGTTAAGATGTCTACCACAATAAAGTTTACAAAATGTCAATCTTTCTATCCAAATTAAGAATTTCTACTTGAATTTGGTAGCGTGTCGCTTGTCAAAAGTGCACCTAATTTATGGGAAATGCTAGAAGGGGGTCAAATTTGAACTTCAAAAATTTATAGCAACATACCACAAGTATGTACAAAGCTACCATATTTTATTATTTTTGGTATTACGCTTACTTAATTTTGAATCAATTGTTTCGTGATGTTTTTGTTTTTTTAGATTTTCGTGCAGTTAAAACTCTTTTTTTGGATTTTTTTTTTGGAAATGAAATAATGGTCCAATTTCAGAGGTGGAATTTGAAATGCATTTTTTATAAAACCTAGCTATGGATGTTATGTAAGAAAGGCTCTAATTACCCCTGCTGGGTAAAAACACAAAAAAGGTTGTTGAATAAAGCCCAAAGTCTTGAAATTAACTTAACAATTGCTAAAGTGAAAGTATTAGCATAAACCCTATTTGGGATGGTGAAATTTTTAATCTAATTGAAAGTTGAGAGGTGCACATTACAACGCTAGTGCATGAGTTGCAGGGCCCTTAGCTGCACAAGCTGCACTCTCCATTTGGTAGACCGTAGCTTGCAATCACTCCTATACTGGTAGTGAACCTCTAATCAATTATAAGATGATTTTTTATTTTTTATTTTTATCATTTTGAGGTTTACCTTGGAATGCCTAAATGACTAATTCTATTCTTATAAGAGCTGAATGAATCATTTTGGAGATGGCAAAACAAATATACTTCAAGTGGAGGGTAGAAAATGTTTGGAAAAAATTTAATAAGTTTTTTTGTAAGAAAATAAATTTTGAAAATAACTCATTTACTTATGTCAGTATTCATTTATTCTAAAATTGATTGATTCTAAATTATTATGTAGGACGGTATTGACCTTGTCTTTCATCTAATGTACCAAAATAATAAAATCTTTTGAGCCCGCATTTGAAGACCAAAATCAAATTATTTTGAGATCTTAAATGAGTAGCAATCGCTTAGCTTAGGCAAGTCACAAAGAACATTGGGGGAACTTTGGGGAACAATTGGGGAGCCAATGAATAGTATTGTTTTGTATTGGAAGAACTTGATGTAGCGTTATGCTGAAAAAGAAGTTGTGTTTGAACAAGATATCATGTGTTTTGTTTTAATATACTCTTATTTATTCACTCTAAATAGTTCAAAGATGTAGAAGAGCTTAGCGGCCTCTCATTAGTAGGTGTAAGAACTTGGTGGTCTTCAAACTCATGCACAACTAGTTTAGCCATCTTTTTTGATGTCTAAACTAGTTGTGCATGAGTTTGAAGACCACCAAGCTCTTACACACCTACTAATGAGGGACCTACCACTAAGCTCTTTCAAACTTTATAACTATTTATAATTAACAAATAAGAGTACATTAAATCAAAACACATGTTATTTTACTCAAACACCACTTGACTTTTAGGAAAACTCCATTGGATGGTCACGTGTTCCATGTTCACTAATACAATTGGTCCTTGTATTAGTATATCTTCAAACATTGTTAGAACTAGTTTTAGCCACCTTTCAATTTAAAATTTGAATTTTGCAAATTTCTATTCATTTTTTCCTCTTTAGTAGTAAGACTTTATACATAACTTTGTTGACAGAGAGGATTTTTATAAAAATGAGAAAAAAAAATTGTTGATAAAATTCTTCTAAAAGTCCTATTGATAAAAGTCTTCTAAAAGTTCCTTTGATAGAAGTCTTTTAGAAGTCCCACTCATAGAAGTCTTTTAGAAGCTTAAGTTTTATCAAGTGTCCCATTACTAGAAGACTTGATAGAAACGTCCACATTGAATACGGGAATCAAACGGACAAAAAAAATTAGAGGGGCTCACCTGAAAAAATTACCTTGTGCATGTCTACTTTATGGAAAAATACCTTGTGGTTGTCTACCTCGTGTTAATGTATTGCTCGGGGGGGGGGGAGGGGGGTGCACTCTACATTATGTTTGAGAATCATTAACCCCTTCTAAAATACCCCTTGTATACGAGAGGTTATATGTCTAAATACCTATATATATATATATATATGTTCCGTTTTAAATATATGTTTAAGGTAAATACACGTGAATATTTTTAATTCTAAATGTGTTTATTGTATGTATACATAATACAACAACTATAAAAATTAATACCCCTTTTGTGCACTCATGTATACTCGTACATATTTAGTATAATGTAGCCTCTAGAATGTATTGTAGTTCTTAATTGACAAATAAAATTGCCTCGTGATTTTTTGCCTTATAAAACATTACTGTGTTTTTTTACAAGCAATGGTAAATATTCATATAGTGTGTATTGTCGATAAATTTGTATGAATCCCTTCAATACCCTATTTAGTGTAGAATGCAAGCTTGTATCAATGTGACTTCTAGAAGACTTCTATGGATAAAAGCTTTTAGAAAACTTTCAATAATGGGACACTTGATACTGGAACTTTTGTAGAACTCAAGGATCTAAAAGATTCTAGTAAATACTAGCAAAATATAGGAGGTTTCGATATAATCCTCACATTATTTAGCAATAATTATTTATGTTTACTAAGCAATTGTACAAAGGGAGATAAATCCTAAACTTCAGTAATTTTGCATTTTAGATTACTTAAGCTAGTTCAAAGCTAGCTTCATAAAATATACAAAGACTTTACATTTGTAAAAGAAGATAAAAATAGACATATGCAAGGTAATTTCTAGAATCACTAGTAAAAATCTTGTTTCATATCTTTAAAAACAAGTCACATTGAACAAGATTTCTACTAGTGCCTCCTTTTTCTGCACCAATGAGTAGTATATGTAATATTTGTGAGAATTGACCTTAGGACATGCCCAATGCAAAGAAACTCACCTCCTTTTTTTTGGACCGGTGAGGAGTAACGCAAGGTTGGTGAGAATTGACATTCAAACCTACCTAATTCAAAAACATTTATTGCTCCTCAAAAAATTAGAAACTATGTGAGTTTAAATACAGGATTCATTTTATTCATCAAAAGCATTTATTTACTAGAAAATATTGACCAAACCAACAAAAAATTAACAATTCACTTGTTTTGGGCAGTTATTTTGGGCACTAGCGAAGTAGCGATCAGGACTTGATATATTTAACAATGTCTCGTAAAGGGTTCAACAGACGTCTTTTAGTTTCTGTTGGTATTACCAGTACAAGAATAGTTTTGACGGAATCAACAAAAATTCAACAAGTTTCATAAATTACCAATTTTGTAAATGTTAAAAAGTACATCATGAAGCATCAATTTTTCAAAAATAGGAAAAATCAGATTGCAAAATTTAAATTTTAGATTAATTCTATAAACACAAAGTCAACAAATTCATCATACATAATAATGTATTAATACTATAGTAATAATATATATGTAAAATAATAGTAACATAATACTATATAATATTATAGTACTTATTTTGTATTTTTACATTGAAGTTTTGAAAAATGTCAATCCCAATTGCTTGGGGGGTGCACTCCCTCTTATATTTTGCATACACGTGCGCTTAGGACCTATTTATTGGAAGGCTATTTACCTTGTAGAAAAGATTATAAGGTATGGTGTTTTTCAAAATAAATGTAAATGCTTGTATTTTGATACACCCTATAAGTAATTATAAATTTTGGAGGGAATCATTCAAAAATACCCTATTTTATTTATACTGCATTTTTTCCTTTTACTCCAGGTAATCAATTCTTTTGACTATACCCCATGTTTTTTCTCGGAGCCCAACTGTTCACCATTTTTTTCTTACACCGCATTTTGTTTCTTACACCCCATTTTTCCCCTCCCGGCACGTAGGTGGAGAACATTGACTCCTCTTTTCATCCACTAGTACAGACCCTATTCTAAACCCGCCACCCCTAATAATTGTTTCCACGCTATTTTACATGTATTGACTGAATAAAAGAGGCCATTATATGTGATGGTATTTTACATGTAAACATGTTTCACTATTTAAAATCCCCCTATATTATATGTACGTTTTTTGCAAAATTTATCTACAATGAATATATTAGACCCTATTTTTTATCGCATGTTGTTTCTACAATTTTCGCCAGTGCTCCCCCCAAGCCCAATTGTAGGAATGTTTCAATAGTAGACATTGTACACTATATTTTTGATTTACTTTTTGAATAATAAAAATTCAAACTAGATGGGAAATTTTGTTAAAAGAAATTCAATTTTTTTTGAATTCTTTTTCTTAATGTACAAAATCATGTGCATTTGTTATTGCAAAAAATATTAAATTAAGTTTTATTAACATGGCTAAAAATATCCAAAATTTGTTGTGAAAAAATCAATTCCCAAGCATTACAATTTCTTGAAGAAAAGATTCAAAGTTTTTGAATTTTTTCTAGATATAAAAAAGCGTGTATGATTTCTTGCAAGTAATTTTTTGAAAAAAACAGTTTTTATTATCGCTAGAAATTATACAAAGCTCACTATGAAAAAGAAACAGCTCCCAATTATTACGATTTTGTCTAAAAAAATAATTCAAATTTTAATATTTTTCTAGACAAGGAAAAAAACCTTGCATGATCTATTACAAAAGAAATTGGAAAAAAGGTTTTAACATTGCTTAGAATATCCAAAATCCGCTGTGAGAAAAGAACAACTCCTAGCCCTTATGATTTTGTTTTAATAAATTATTTTTTGAAATTTTTTCTAGATATAATAGAAATGCAAGCATGTTCTACTACCAAAACAATTGGATTTTTTTGGTATAACCTTTAAAGATATCCAAAGTCAGCTATGAAAATTTTAAAAGCTCCCAACCATCATGATTTTGTTTTATTTTTTATTTTTTTTAAATTGAAATTTTTCTAGACGTATAAAAGAGCTTGCATTATCTAATGCAAAGAAGAAAAATTGGCAAAAAATAAAAAACATATAATTCTGTTTTTTTAATATGGTAAAAAAAATTCCCAATAATGATGTACATTTATAATTAACAAAAATTCTCAATCACTTGCACAAGCAAATCCACGTACTAGTATGATGGTTTAGATCAAGGTTTGTAGATTGGAGGTTGTAAGTTCAAATCCGGCCGTCGTCAATGGGGCCCGGGCAAACCGTGATGGATCTCGTGGCATTGTTTGGTCACGATTTGAAATTCAAGCAACACAAATCTTTTGCCGTGCGCCCCAAAAGGTTTGACCCGCCGGACAAAAAAAAATTTGGCAGCCAAAAATATTCGATGGAGCAAGTCATAAATATGTCTAAACATGCAAAAAGAATTTCAAGCAAGTTTGATATAAAAGATATATGGAAGATATGATTTTTTGAATTTTTTGAATATTTTAGATAAAGAGATTTCTATTGACTGAGGCACTCGACTACGCATTAGAAACAACTAGCACAAACAAGAGATTTCATTGCAATACCTATTATTTTGAACACCTTTTTTTAGTAGTCAAGTAAAAATTTCTATGTGATTATAGGTTTTTAGATGTAATATAGGATGCTTTAAATCCAATTGAGGAATAATTCAAAAATCTATTTAGAGTATATCTTGAATATTCCAAAGTATAACTGAAACATTCCAATTATGTGACAACCCCCATTTAAATACCCTTTGCATGCACGTGTATCCTAAATTACTCCAACGATGGCGCCTTTGAGCTTATTCTATAGTCTACACCAATGAGATGTATATGCAAGGTTTATTAAAATTGGCCTTCAAACCTATCCAATGCAAGGCCATCTTCTTCCAATCCAAGCTAAAGTTTCCAAAGTTGACCACATGTTCTACATCCATAGGAAATTCACCCAAGCCGGGCCATATGTTCTTTATGGACCTATTAGTGGTGGAATAACTAACATAAGTGAGAAAGGAAGTTACCATGTCTCTTTACAGATATCTCTAACGATCATTGTGACTGAATAAAGAGTCTGTTGGAGGTAATTTTTCTATCCATGGGTAGCAATTGATTTTAGTGATATAAAATTTGATTCCATTTAAATTAGTTTGTTCACAATACTTTTGAATCATAAATCTATGGTTGCTAAGGAATTAATTATGGTCCTTCATTTGCGTTTGCAAATTTTCAGACAAAGGGTCATCTTCTGGGCCGATGTACCTCTTTGTTTTTAGATTCCTCATAGGCCATTTATGCTATGTGTGGCTTGGCCTTCTTTGAAAAAATATTTGTTGACCTCACTTGATGCAATGAAGATTCTTCCAATGATCCAAACCTGCTCAATATGACAACCTTGGGTCCGTTAACTTTGTTCTTAATCACAACAAGGTTAGCACGACGAGTGTTTACTAGAATCTAGTTCTTGATTATTGATTTTCTTAAAGTTTGTTCTCAAAGTTTTAAGTTCTTTTTGTGATATTAGTGTCTTCAGTGAAAGAAAGTCATCAACACGGCATAACATTCAATAGCCTTTGTGATTGTTGCCTTCTCCCAATAGAATGATGTGGAATATCCCAAATCATTTCATCCCCCAATGAAATGATGTGGAATATTCCACAACACATCAGTAGCTATGGGGGTAGGTGGCATTAAGCAAGAGCAATCAATTATGGTGAGCACTAGTCAAAAGCACTCATTCAGTCACAATTCAACAGTGTTTTGTGATTGTTTATATGATTGACTAGTCCATTCAATTAGTCAATTACAAATCACTGGTCACTCCATATATAAAGGCGGATGAAAGACTACTGAATGTTATCGGTATGTGTCAACAATGTCGTATTCATCATTCTTTATCATTCTTACTGAAATGTGAGTACTAGCAAAGGCATCGCTTCTCATTCACAACAATGTCACAGTTCACTGTAAACACTTGTCCAATGTGACTACCAACAAAGGCATCGCTTCTCATTCACAATAATGTTACAGTTCAATGTTCATCAGTCCTTCAAAATGTGAGTACCAACAAAGGCATTGCTTCTCACTCACAACAATGTCACAGTTCACTGTAAACACTTGTCCGATGTAACTACCAACAAAAGCATCGCTTCTCATTCACAACAATGTTACAATTCAATGTTCATCAGTCCTTCAAAATGTGAGTACCAACAAAGGCATTTCTTCTCATTCACAACAATGTCACAGTTCACTGTAAACACTTGTCCGATGTGACTACCAGCAAAGGCATCGCTTCTCATTCACAACAATGTCATAGTTCACTGTAAACACTTGTCCGATGTGACTACCAGCAATGTCGTGTTCATCAGTCCTTCAAAAATGTGAGTACCAAAGGCATTGCTTCTTACTCACAACAATGTCACATTTCACTGTAAACACTTGTCCGATGTGACTACCAGCAAAGACATCGCTTCTCATTCACAACAATGTCACACTTTACTGTACACACTTGTCCTATATGATGAATTGCACTCATCAAGTCTTGAGCGCTTAACAGTGAGTGCCGAGTTGCACTGTTTGATTCACCTACTGAGTAAAAAAGGAGAATCTTCTCCTTATAGTGAGTACAAATGAATAAGGTAGACATAACCATTACCGCCTAGCACTCAATTCCGCCCTCATATAATGATAGTATATGATAGTATACATTTGGGAACCTAAAATACAGGTACATAACTTGTACATGAGGGCGGAATTGAATGCTAGATAATAAGTATGTCTACCTTATATAGTGCTAGGGAAGTTGTCTCCAAATTAATCATCTGTCCTTGAAGGCAAATTAAATTCTTGTGGCAGGGTCCATGTACACTAAACCAGTACAAAATTGTAGTCACAAAGTATAAATTCAGGGGCATGTGGTATTGAATTGTATGTCAATTAAAGCACAAGAACTTGTAGGGGTTTAGAGTACCATAAAATGATTATAGATACAATTTGTTACCTATGCTGGAAGTTTTTATTAATAGATTGTGCTTTAAATGAACATAAAGAGTATATTTATATACCCACGTATACTTGTCACAGTTTTGGAGTTGACAAAAATATACTTTTTTGGGCAAGAAATTTTGTACCATCTTAGCCCAACTCATCGATCGTATAATGTATATATATTCTTCTGGTACATTACATCGGCCAATTTGCAACCTAGAGTCTAAACTGTCATTTATGGAAAGAAATGCCTTGTTTTTTTCAGCACAAGAAAAACCTAAACAGATTGGTTTTTTAGAACGAAATTTCGCTAGATACTGTTTAATGTGTACAAAATCTAGGTGGGCCATCAACCAGCTACGTGTTGGGCCCTCACAGGTCCTTTATTTTTGAAATTGAGCGGAAATCCACATACTTTGTTATTGTAAATATACTCATTATACTTGCCCATTTTGTACCCGGTTTAGTGTACATGTTCCCGGCATGCAAGGTTTTGTTGTATGATTGCTTATGATAGGCTTCCATGCAAGCTAGGATATGGTTTGTAAAAGGTGCAAGAAGACAAGAATTTAAGTCTCAAGAACCATCGATAGTTCACTCGTGTTTGCAAGAATTGAATATAAACTCTTGAGTTCACTCATTTTCGTGTGGCGTTAGTAACTTCCAACTTTCCAAAACCTCCTCCAATATATGGAAGGAGGCCCGTAGAGCCATATGCCACGTTAGTAAAGCATTACTATTAATCTTTTGTATTCAGAAAATAAAGAGGTCTCAAGCCTAATATGAAAGTAGATCAATGTACGGGGAGATCCGATAGTTACTGTAAAATCATCCAAATGGAATTGCCAAATTACCGGTTGAAACTCATAGGTTTAGGCTAAACTCTAAATAAAATTTGTGGTAGTCACATGACACAAGGGTAAGAACTGGATGGGTTCTTGTCTAAAACAAGTTGCTTTCGTAAAAAATAGGATTTTAGCTGGTTCCCTTGGAAAACCCCCTGTTCAATGAAGTAGATATACCATATGTGAGGGTCGGATTCGGATAGTATTGTGTCAAAATGGGTGATGGCCTGATATGGATACCCCTTCCCAAAATAGTGTGATTTTCAAGAAATATCTATTTGGTAAGAAAAGAACATTGAAAAATTACAAAAATCAGAGGGTGTTATAGGCACGATGGCTGCAATTATATGAAAGGGTTTAAAGATGGAGTTTTTAGCACACATAAAATGAGTCAAGTATAAGTCATACTATGTGAGACGCGTAAAAGTGGCACCCATCTCAGGCCATTCCCCAAATCTAATTTCCACATCATATTTTGAGAGGTCCATGTCACCATATACCAATCTCAAAATGATATGTGGCACTTTTGGACAAAAAGTAATTTATTAATGTCAAAACTGACCACGACGTAGGATAGAATGCGCCTCTTGCCTGCAAATCGGGTACTTCAAATTCATGAATCCGAATTTACACAGTTTCTAAATCAAGTACCTGTCAGTTTTCCAAATACAGAGACGGCCACCCAATTGTGGTAATGCTCTCAGATCTGCTTGATGTCGCACAAGACGTATAATGTCTCATTAGACCGGTGTCTTGAAATACCTTAGACAGAAGCTCTACATTATTCAAATATTATAGAATGTACATACATGCATACATAGAATATTCCAACATACTCTGAATGATGATATTCTTGTACGACAAATTAGGGTCCGTCACAAGAGAAAAAAATTCTTGTCCTCAGATGCAAGTGTCTTGTAGTTGTGAATATCCCATGAATAAGACTAGTTTGCAAATACCCAAGACATTAAAAGAAAATGTGACGTCATTGTGACTGTCATAGAATTCGTGACATTTATTTCTACTTGGGTGGCTTATTGATGCTTGCAAATTCTCTCTTTCAAATCTCTTTGGATTAGGGTTTGTGAAGAACTCAAGCCGTGTGTGCCAAATAGTGTTAAATATGTTTGTAAGCGCTTATAGGAACCTTTTAACCTACAAGTATCAAGTTCAAGAGTCACGAATAAGTAGGATGCAAAAAGGCAAAAGCCGCAAAAGCTTGCTCCGGTAGCAAAGAGCTCGAATAGTGTCCATTCAAAAAGAATGATGTCGTGTCGAGATCACGCCTTTTATTATTGGGCGGTTGGGGACCCTTTATGCACGCCCCCCCTACCTTGCTCACCAATGACTATATACTCCCCTCCAATTGTCTAAAAATAGAATGTTGGGGGTGTATGCTCATTGGTGAGCAGGGTACCGAGAGCTAAAGTTCCTCAGGTGTTCATTGAATACTGTAGTACTATAGTTGGATCGCCAAAAAATAATTTAAAAAATAAAAAACATAAAAAAATCGGAAACTATGAGGACCAAAAAATGAATATAGAATATGTTATTTTAAGCTATTTCTAAACTTACTATTTTGAGCCATTTGGGGTCATTTTTAACCATTATTGCTAAAAACAAACAAAAACCAAGAAATTTGTTTTTTGAGGAATGAACCTTATTTTTCAAAAAGTATTAAATATTCGTTTGTGGAGTGGCGACCCAACTATGGTTTAGGTGAACCCTGGGTTTAATAATAGCAAGATTCTTGCACCATATGTTTTTGCAAGTAGAATGCTTGTGTGCTAGAGAATTTGTCACTCATACTATAAATTGTTTCTCTAGTAGCAAACATTTCGTTTTTCATTCCCCACTTGGTGGAAACAGTGAATTGTGGCTAAATATTATACTTATATTTCTGTTTTCTTGTGAACAAAACCACTCACCAACACGTACTAATTCCGACATAGTACCTAATGCCGATAATTTCTACACATAGCTTTCATTTTAAAACGCAAATCTAAATATGTCATAGAGCCTTTATTGTTTGTTGACCAAAACGATAAGCTATCTATGGTCTACCTAGATGTGCGTTTTAAAATGAAAGCCATGTGTAGAAATTATTGGCATTGGGTACTATGTCGGAATTGGGTGCTCCTACCTTAGTGTTTGTTTGGAATACAACCTTCTTGTAAGTAGAATGCTTATAGAATTATGCATATGATACGGTTATAATAAGGTTAGAACCCACCTTTTAGTGACTTACGAACCCCGGTCCACCTGGTACACAATACGAAGAGTTGCTACGTACTAGCCCCGGCATTCACGTACCGCGAATTCTCAGCTCAGCTCGTGAGACCATTTCCTTTTGCCGTCGCCTCTGCAGGTAATTAACAACTATACAGAAACTTACAACAGCAAACAGTTCCACACTAGGAGCCTGAGATCAATGCATGTCAGTAACTCTGCAAAATCATATCATTTTATTACCAGCTATCAATACCAACTTCCACTTGAAATGATACTGGCATTTAATAATTTCACCTTGGACCAGATCGAGTAGCTCAGGCCTCACAGGCCATGGCCAAATATTGACATCAGAGAACTCAAGAATCATTTGGAATTAATATTGAGGGAGTGTGCAGAGCGATCGATCCGACGCAATCAACCCTAATTAAACAAAGCCAGAAGACCGACGTGATATAATAATAATGTATGTACGTACCTGATCGAAGGAGCTACATTGATTTCGGTGACTTAATTAATTAATCAATATTGCGTCACGTAGTACTCTGGAAAATGATATTAAGCAAAGCAGACGATCTCAGAGACTTGGATATCGATCCACTAGTAGCAGATCTGTAGTTTTTCATTCCTAACTTTGTGGAAACAGTGAACAATGGCGAAATATTGTGATTATATTTCTGTCTTCTTGTGACCAAAAGTACTCACCAGCATTGACACAACCCATGTGTCTGGCGCGGTTTCATTCCTTTTTCATTTATAGTAAGTGAAAAACAACACATTTCCTACTAGTGATCAGTGCCCAATGAAATGAAGTTCGCCCGGGAGGAGTCCACCTGCCGATCGAGTCCTAAATGAAAATTCTGTGATGCTTGCTGAATGCTATCATCTTCCGTGACTGTGCAGGTATTCAACAAAACCTCGGTCCTTCTTGCATTGCTGATAAAGCTCCTGACGATCCTTAACGACAAACCTCACAGTTAGTGCCCTAGCTGGGTGCTGGCTTTCAAAAGTATTGTGTGAAAAGGTCCGATGTACAAGTAATTTGAACACTGTCTGAATGGGTCTCTGAGAATTTCAAGTTGTGAATGTGTGAACTAGTTATGACAATTTTATGATGTATGGAACCTTCAGATGTTTTGGGGGGTTTACAGTATTCAGAATGATTCATTATTTTTTTAATTTAAAAAAACCTTCTTCCCATTTTTGATAGAATTCCAACGGACTGAAAAAAAATGTATTACCGGTATTTGTATAGGGTAGAGCAAGAGCTCAGATTCGAATGAAGATATGAGATGTGCGCAGCCGGGGAATCGAACCCCGGTCAGTACCGTGGGAGGGTACTATGATACCACTACACCAGCTGCGCGATGGTGTTTCGTACGGATTTTCAGTATCAATATCCCTATCAAAATGGGTGACACTAATACGGTAAATTTTTATATTCTTCCCCAACTTAACCATGGGTAAGCTTGTACCAAATCCTGGCGCTATGAGAGCATTCCTACTGTAGGACAAGAAATCTAACACGCTCAAATTTCATTTTATATATGAAGAGCCTTCCGAATGAGTCATTGAAGAAGAGTAATAAATCATAACTAATCCCCTATTCTGAAACTCAATCTTCCAAGAATTCTTTTCTTCGCTAATAGATAATAACATCCTCATGGAGATTATGCTAACTGTGTATCTCAAATTTAGAACCGGATTGTGGAAAGCACAAATTCTTCAGATTTGAATTACTTAGTACACCATTGATTGAAGTGCATCCACACACAAAGCTCATCAACACACGTTGTAAGTTAATCCTGAGCCACATTCTTCAAGGACGTCATTGCTCAAAATGGGTATATCAATGCTAGTTAGTTTCAAACCAGAAAAAGCCCATATCGATCTCTCTACTTAAGCAGAGCATTAACTTTATCTGACACTGCCCCTGTAACATGTGCAATTGATTGCTGCACCGGCAGGAGAAAAGCACAAGTAAAAGAAATGCTTCACGGTTTAAAACCTTATGCGAATGAGTTTTTTTTTTTTTTTGAATCAAATGAACGTTTATTCCATTGATAGAAGAACAAACACACATAGAACCTGAAGGGAAACCCCCGGCGAATGCGAATGAGTTTGAAAACCATATACGGGAAGGAAATGTGTCGTTTTTCACTTACTATAAATGAAAAAGAAATGAAACTGAGCCAGGCACATGGGCTGTGTTAGTGCTGATGAGTAGTTTTGGTCACAAGAAGACAAAAATGTAAGTTCAATATTCCGGTACTATTCACTGTTCCCACGAAATGAGGAATGAAAAACGACAGGTTTGTTACTAGTGATAATGCCAACCATAGTATTAAGAACTCTGATCCTCTTTTGAGCCCGGTGTGAATAAAATGTTTGTTCAACCCACCCTAGATTCAATGTCCATAAGACAAAGGACAATAATGGCAACACTTTTAAATTCTGATCAATCTTCTCGTCTCTTGAAGGTTAACATCTAGAACTTTGTATAGGCTTGCATGCAAATCTGGGGCTTAAGAGGAAGGACCATGATCAGCAACGAGGTCATTAGCCGGGTGGATTTTGGTGACAGAGAAGCCACAATCAATAAGCAGGTTATGGCCACTGATGAACTGCGCATCAGCACTAGCGAGGAACAAGGCAGTCTTGGCGACGTCTTCGGCCATGAGAACCTTCCCTTTGAAAGGTGATGCTCTGTGAAAGAACGTGAGGATTTCCTCCTCTGTCATGTTCAAATCGGCGAAGTACTGGCGGCTCATGGCCGTGGGCACGCCCGTGGGCGAGATGCAGTTGACGCGGATGCCGTGCGGCCCGAGCTCGGCCGCCGCGCCCTTGAGCAGCCCCACCAGGGCATTCTTGCTCACGGCATACGGGAGGGGGCCAATCCCGCCCAGCGTGCACGCCACGCTTGCGGTGGCCAGAATGACGCCTTGCTGCGCCGGCACCATGACACGCGCTGCGTGCTTCATGCACAGCGCAGCGCCCCGCACGTTCACGGCGTACAAGCGGTCCATCGCCTCGATGTCTAACTCCTGGACAAAAAAATACCAAAATGACCATTTTTATCTTACTAAAGGACCCTTGATAATCACTACACTAGAAGGAAATGTGTCGTTTTTCACTTACTATAAATGAAAAAGAAATGAAACAGCGCAATGCACATGGGCTGTGTTAGTGCTGATGAGTAGTTTTGGTCACAAGAAGACATAAACATAAGTATAATATTCTGGTACTATTCACAGTTCCCACGAAATGAGGAATGAAAAACGACAAGCTTGCTCCTAGTGCTACAAGGAGAGGCGTCGTTTCTCACTCCGAAGGATCCTGTTCATTGTCTTTTTTTATTGTACACGTTTGTTCTACATGACGAATCGCACTCACCCAAGTCCAACCAAAAAATTGATGAGTGCAAAGTGGCGCCGTTTGACTCACAGAGAGAGTGAAAAGCAACGCCTTCTCCTTGTTAGTAGTGAATATGCATATTATTTTCTTGACAAGACTAAAATCTTCAAAAGTTGTGCCAAATTCATGGCATATTAGAGTTATTTGTAAAGTCACCTTGATTTTGAAGAATCTATCATGAATTTTGCTTCATATACTCTTGTTGTTCACTTCAAATAATTAAAAGGTACAAAAGAGCTTGGTAGTCTATCATTATTAGGTGTTTGGTGATCTACAAACTCATATGAGTTTGTAAGAGTTTGGTAGTCTTCAGACTCATATGAAAACTTTTTGAGCTCCATTCTTGATGCCCAAAAAGTTTTCATATATTTGAGTTTGAAGACATTACACACCTAATAATGACATACCACTGAGCTCTTTCATACCTGTTGACTATTTGGAGTGAACAAGTAAGAGTATATTAAAGCAAAATTCATCCAAAATCAAGGTGACTTTACAGATAACTCTTTTACCCCACAAGATTTTTAAAAACAAACATACAATTACGGCCGCTTCACACTATGGCCAAAGGTCGAGAGGCCGTCGGTTTCCACCAATCAAATTGCAAGAAACCATGGTTTCGGCCTCTCGACCCTTCACACTAGAGGCCAAAGTCCAAAGGCCGTGGACCTTCAAAATGCTTACATGGCAACACTTTTTGACCAAGGTGACGGCCTCTCGACCTCTCGTTTGGGTCCTACATTTTGCAAGACCCGTCACCATGGTCGAGAGGCCGTCGATTTCTTTTCATAAAAAATGAAAACTATATTTTATGCCTATTTTCAGTAGATTTCTTTGGACTCTCAACAAAGTTTGGACTCTCAATCCCACGGCCTCTCGACTTGGACGGCCATGGTGTGAAGCGGCCCTTAATATTTGAACACAACCATGACCCGGGGTGGAACAAAAAAATGGTGGTTTTGGTAATCCGTAGTACCTGGAGCGACCCAGTGAGAGGACCCAGGATCCCTGCGTTGCTGTACATGATGTCCAGGCGGCCGAACTCGAGCACGGCGGAGCAAACCAAGCTCTCCACGTCGCGCTCCTGCGTCACGTCGCAGTGGAAGAACCTCACCCGGGGCGCGAGTTCCTCAGCCATCGCTGCGCCCAGCGCGTCTTGGATGTCGCCGATCACCACGAACGCCCCGTGCGCCACGAACAGCCGCACCGCCGCCGCGCCGATGCCACTCGCCCCGCCCGTGATTATGGCCACTTTGCCTTCCAATCTGTCCACCCATCTCCAGAAACTCGCTCACAAGCAACTCTAGATTGATCGCATCTAGTTTCCAGCTCCCACACTCACAAAGATCTAGCAGAATATGCGTCTGAGTTGAAAACTGTTGTGATTGTGAGTAGATTGATTGCAACTCGTTTGCTCGTTCAAGATCTAGCAAACATGTGAGGAGGGTATTGTTGTGATTGTGCGAAGGATAGTTACCTCTTTGTTGACAGCGAAGAATCGGAGTCTGGTGTCACCATTTCCGCGAGTTCCCACGACGAGCAATCCAAACTGCAATTACAGTTGCGTTTTGGCTTCGCTAGTAGGAAATGTGTCGTTTTCACTTAGTATATATGAAAAAGGAATGAAATCGCGCCAGGCACATGGGTTGCGTTGATACTGGTGAGTGGTTTTGATCACAAGAAGACACAAATAGTTTTGATCACAAGAAGACAGAAATATAGGCACAATATTTTGTCACAAAGTGGGGAATGAAAAACGACAATTCTGCTACTACGGTATGCTTATCCTCAACTATGCAACTGAGTCTCCATGCGACGATTGAAGTCGAGCGGTTTAGGGTCAATTGTCAATCCCACTCGTATCCAGCAATAAATTAGCATTGAAAATTGATTGATTCTCGTGTTTTTTGCACGTCAAATTGATGGCTACCGTACTGCACCTTCCAAGAAAACTTAAAAAGAGAAGAAAAGTGTGGATCATGATCCCATGTGGCGACGCCTCAGTACTGGTCAATCATTTTTTACTTATACTTTTCTTTTTCTTATCTCTTTTTTCCTTTTTTTTTATCATAGAGATGCTGATAGCCATACACTGCCAATCACTGTGCACTTCAATGTAAATAAAACAATTAACAAGGTGCAAAAGGTGCGTAGTAATTGGTGTGTCTACGATGCGTCACACTCATTGTTTCAAAGTGTTTTGCGGTTTTTGTAGATCGGGTAGCCCACCTTGCAGAACAACTAACATAACGTTCAGTAGCTTACAGTGCATGTACCTCGCCCTAGAGGAGATTGTACAACATATTCCTCACCCAACATGACCTTCATCAGTAACTAATTAGAGAGGTGGAGTCCTAAGATGATGGGTAGAGTACATGAAGGAAAGGAAGAGTGCATGAAGGCTATGGAATGTTATGAATAGTCTTCAACCATATGTATTCATTTATGTCAGCTCATTGCCGTCATATTCTTCTTCTTCTAGTACTACATTTGAATTCTTTGTGGGCGATTGATATAAGAAAAAACCAGGTGGATGATTGGGGAGGATTTGTTTAGTGATATTAGGAGGCGAGACTCTGTAATGCGGTTCCTATATGGTGCATCCCATAACCCTTGCAAGACTCTCACCAAACCAATTGCCTTCTACTAGTGTATTTGAACCGGGATTTGAACATATGATTTTCTATCACGGATTGAACTAGAGATTTTATTTATTTATTTTTATAGTTTTCAGAGAAGTGCTAAGTGGTAACATAAAATAAAACGGCGTGATCAAATATTTTCATATTCATCTATATTTTGGATAAAACTGTCATTCCATCCACATATTTGGATGACTTCTGTTAAAATTGACAATTTCATCCAATCCATTTTCAAAAATTGGAACAATCTAACATCCTCATCCATTTTTTCTTCAATAATTATCTTAAGGCTTGGTGCATGCCAATTATATTTGGTGTTTTTTGGCATTTAAATGCCCAAAAAAATTAAAAAATCATTGGTGTGGATTGTGGTTATTACATTCCGCATGATGCATTTCAGCTAGGGTTTCGCACTGCCCAACGAGCCGTTTCACCGTCGGATTAGCCTCCTGCCCACCTTATATCAACCTATTCAAACATATTCAAGCATACTCACAAAATATTCCTATTAAAACTTTAATTTGTCCGAACTTAACAGGAAAAAAAAATGTCCTATCTGCCCGTATGCTGGTGTTGTCATCCTGCCCGTATGCATGATCAGATGAACTACATTTTTTTTTTTTCCTTTCTAGCATTAATCAGAAAATCTTGTTTTTCAGGCCCGGTTCACACCACAGGGAAGGTGGTACTTTGTTGTTTCCCAGGTTGGCATGATAGAAACGTCTTTAGAGTTTATGTGGCGCTTCCTAAGGTCCTTTAACCCTTCTATTGCTGACTTCATAATCTTGGCCACTATTTTTGAATCACTATAATGGCAATAATCATTTAGCTCGGACTATTACACAATATTGGGATTTTTTGAAATCTTCAAATGGCATAAATTGAGTGGACGATTTCCCACTGGATTTATGCCAGTTGTAGATTTCAAAAAATCCTAGTATGGTGGAAACGTCCCAATTAAACGAATATTTCCATTTTGTCTTTTCTTGCTGCAACTATTGTGCAACTGTATTACATTGCCGCAAGTACAATCATGCTCCTTTTTTGCATTGCATTCCTTTCTATCATACGTTAGAGTAATTTCATATTTTATATTATTTTCTTCGTTGCCTGACGCATGCATGCAGCAGCGTTGGTGTATGTGAATGAGCAGCATTGGTGTAAGTTATGTGAATGACTGCAAACAATATTGTCCGTTCAGTGACTGAGCATATTTAGAGCAGAAACATGGCATCGCTCTGACAGTATCGAGGAGAATACAGGATCTGCAGATGAAACAAATGAATGATTATGTCCTGATGCCAACTTCTTAGGATCCAATTATATGCTATATTACTTAACCCTTAAACGTACCACTCCTTTGCAGGAAAGTCAAACTACACAATTTTCTGAATTTAGCCTTCAAGATTTATTAAAATATATTTTGTAATATTTTTCATGCATGGAATTGAATGTTTCCTATCAGTCTTGAAATTTTCAGATTTTTTTATTTAGTACGGCATTTTTAACAAATTTTTAAGTCAAATACTTCAAAAATTAATTTTTATTACAAAAATCTTTAAAAATTAATATTTTTTTGGGAGTAGGTACAAATTACAATGGAGAATCACATGGTATGTTTTCCATAGAAACCTTTTATTTCAATTTTGAAATACGAAAGCTAAAAATCCTATTATTCCTATGTAGTGTAATTCAAACCTTGACCTACAAAGCTTGCACAAGCAATAAAATACTCAATAATTGGAATTTTTAAGATTTGAAAAGTGGAGTACAAACTAGACTTAATAAACTTTATTTTCTTAATTGGGTGTATTAGCAACAAAAGTCATCTTCAAGATCAAAATTGGGTTTGACCAACAAACATCCAGAAAGTGGATGCGTGGACGTTTAGGGGTTAATAGAATGGGCGACATTCCAACAGTGTCTTGTGAATTGAATTCCAGCTTATCATTCAGGTCTGTGCTTCCTGGATTCTTAACTCTTTAGTACCTAGGTATCCACTAAGTGATCACTAGAAAATGAAATGCTGGAAAATCTCTGAATCATCTCAGTCTGGTGTGTGAAGTTCAGACGTGTAACTTTTGATCTTGCACATGATGCAAAAAGAAAATTTGGAATCTGACTTTCTTAACTATCCAAATATTTATGTACAAAATACCAAAACACTGCAAATACCTCAAAATACAGCAAATACTTACAAATACAACACACATACTATGTGTTATTTCTTGTGTTTGCAAGTTTGTTATCTTGTATTTTGTGTTACCATTTAGTGTATGTAGTCTGATCTCGATCAATGTACCAACTCCTTTCTTATTTGAACATATAAATAATGTTCTAAATCGCACATGGATAAGTCACTCTCACTTATAAAATTCACAATAATTATGTATGAGACTGTTCTTGACATGAAAGATTGCAATGAAGAGGTGTTGACACAGGTCATTGTTGAACATCTTCACTTTTATTTTTGAAAATTTAATCCAAATTCTATTTAACCTTGAAGTCATACACCCCCCAAAATCTCATTTTTGAGTGTGCATTTTACGATTCAAAGATATACTATAATCTTCCAATCCAACGGTCTGATCTTACCAAGATTTAACCAAGACTTGTTTCATTAAGCTATGCTTACATTCATATGGTTGGATATTATTAATAGTATTTCTAATTTCAACAGAGAGAGTTTTAAAGAAACATCACCCAAAAAACGGTGGTTTCTCTGGAACCACCTTGGACACTAAAGGGTTAATTCAGTGGGTCCTTTACATACCGATCAATACAAGCATGGACGAAAAGAGGTGCCATGGACATTTACAGCGTGGCTTCCAACACTAGTAGCAGACCTCTCGTTTTTCATTCTCCACTTTGTGGAAACGGTGAATAGTGGCTAAATAGTATACTTATATTTTTGTTTTCTTGTGACCAAAACCACTCACAAGCACTAACACAAGCCACGTGTTTGGTGCAGTTTCATTCTTTTTTCATTCCTTTTTGAGGTGTAGCCAACCGATTTGATGTTTTAGCTAGCCAATTCAAAATTGCTCTACTTTCAATTAGGTGATTGAAAATTGAAAAGAATATGACCATTTATACTAATATCATAGTTATATCACTTGCAAAGAGTGTCACTTCAATTTAATATTCTCTCAAAATAAGATGAAGATCATGAAGATGATGTTGATGAGGTTCATGAGATTGACGATGTTGACGAGGTCGACGAAGTCGAGTGGGATAAAGATGTTGATGATGATGAAGTTGTCAACTATGAAGATTGACAATCAAGAAAGACTAATCACTTTCATTGGCATTGTTTTGTGTAAGGATTTTGGAATGCTAGTGTCTTTCTATGCTCATCAAGGCGAGTCACTTAGGAGGGAATGTTGAGGAGTTTTGCATTCATTTTGTTGAAAGAGATACAATACCTTTCTTCTAATACCTTTCTTCTATTGCAGATGTTTTGGTAGCCAAACAACAAACTTGATCAGGGATTAGTGGCTCTCTCAGCCGCTTTTGAACCAATGTTTGGATTGATTCAATTTTGAATCTTGCGGTGGAACTGTCCAAGCATGTGTGCGTATATGGCGTACTCTACCCACTCTTGCTTCTTTGGATTGACTAGCTCCACACATAAAGGGAGGTTTGGCAATGAAAATCCCACCATCCCAAAACCCCAAAGTATTGCGGTTCTCACCTTTAAGCGGCAAACCATCCAGTATAGTCCAGCTACCTTCCTCCATGGAGTACACTAAAATCTTTGGCCCCTCCAATCCCAAGATGTAAACGCAACCGTTGTGACATATGTAGGAAGAATAAGGCCCTCCCTCTCTAGTAGATGGTAACACCAAAGATGAGGTTGTGCACCACGACTGGCTCCTGGAATCATAGATTTGCATCTTCATATCAGCGCTCCCCACAACAAGCTTAAAATCATAGGGCTTTTTAAACGTGTTCACTATCATCTCGCAAAATGAATTTTCCAAATCTTCTAGTTTTGGAGCTGAAGGTACTTCATGCCACGTTTTGGTGTGAATATTCTACACACCCCACTTGTTCATCTCATCTGGATGGGTACAAGAGATCAAACCTTTTACTTCAAATGGTGGAAAGTAGTGTCTAATAGAGAGGAAAAGGGAGGCATTGACAACTTAATTTCTTGGAAGCAACATTATACTTGATAAATTTGTTCAGATACGTTGCATTAGGTGACAGACTTGAATCAAAGATGATCACAAAGTAGGGTTTTGGTTCCAATCTTTGCAATGCCCTGTGATCACAGAACTCCACCTCCATAAAAGCCACAAAAGCAATTAATCCAGCTTTTCCAATGGGTACTGACTCAAATCAGCACCCATAAGACAACCCAAAAGCTCAACCACCTCCCACCCACAACTCTCTCATCGCAATAAAGAACTTCATAATCAAGACTCAAGCTAACAATCTCCCCCTCTTCATCAAAAATCATTTCATTGCGAGCTCACCTTTGAAATCAAAAACATTTGTAAAAGAGCAACAAAAATTCACGTGATGTTTGTGAAACTTGTTGCTACAAAAACAGCAAAATTGCTTGCAAAACAAAGCTCACACACAGCATCACAATAGTTGTTAGTTTTCATATGGAAAATCCACCATTAGACATGGCCACTTTGAACAATCACATAAAAGCATCAGTTCTAATAAATACTAATGGCATGCACATACCTTAGTAAAAACAGTTCAATAAAGTTAACCAAAAAGAAGAAAAAGTACATGTTAGGTGAGGTGAGTCTGATCCGTATCTAAGGCAATCAAGCAAAGTGGCATGGTTTCTAAAGAATCCAAAATAAAAAGGAGTGTGAACTAATTTTGCCGTCACAGAGGAGGCAAAAGTGAGACTAAGGTGAGTTCAAAGAGAGCCAAGGCTTGAAGGCGATGGCCCGCATCCAATTTGAGATAATGGCAAGGCATGTGGCAAACTTGAGATATGATTAGGTGATTAATTTGATTAGTTGGCTTTGACAACTTGGAACTCATGTCTAAAATTGAAATTGGAGGGTGTTGAGTTCACTATTTGCTTTGATTTTGGTTACACTAAAAGAGGGTATAGACTCTGGTTTCCTAATATTTTGGGGGTCAGATCACCCGTTCTCATTTCGGTTAACTCAAATAAGTCATTTGTAACCTACACATATACCATTTTTTTCCTCCCATTAATCAGACTCTGAAGCCACTCAAACTTAGCAGCATAATTTATGCAGTAAGCCACAGACAAAACTCTATGCACACATCACAAATCCACCATTCGCTAATATTTGAATGCTAGACTTTCCACCGAAATGCATTAAAAGCTTGCGGCCATTGTTGAGGATGAAAAAGGCATTGGTCCTAGGTTGCTCATGACTCTGCCCTATTCTTTTACATCAAGAGTTGAGAACTGAGTTTAGGGTTTAGGGTTCAAAATTATGAGTTGCAGACAAGTAGAGTAGTGTAGTGGGCAAAGAATTCTCATTTGCAAAACGTTTTAGCTCATCATTCATCCTACTTGAAGTCCTCACCCTTCTCGAGATTTGGAGAATTTCAAAGATGTCTTATAAAATGTGACTAAAAGGGATATTTTGAACTTGATATATGAATAAAAGTTGTACATTATGAATTTTTTATTTTATCCATACAGTTAGATTTATGATCGTTGTCACGAATATTTTTGTATAAAAATTGAAACTTAAAATTGAAAATTCTTTTGTAATTTGATTACAAATAAGATATTGACAATTTGTACATGAAATTTGTTGTGATCGGTTGAAATGTAAAACTCTAAGTGTCGTGATTTTTTAAGACTTTTTGGTTGCTTAGTTTTATGAGTTGATTTTTTTAAGAGCAATTTTACATTAAAATCTTCAAAATTTTGGGTGAATCACTACAACATGAAATGAGGCATAGAAATTTCACAAATCATCCCTTTTCTAATCAGATCACACATCCATGAAGCTGACTTCCCATAAACTGTACACCAAAAATACCACACTCAAAAAAGTGCATAACAAATGAGAAAACGGAGTTTGCTTTTGTACATCATGCAAAAAATGCATGGTTGGACGTTTAAAGGTTAAGCTTTTGTTTTGCTTCTAAACCAACTGCTCTCAGAATATTACCGGTTACAAGCTACCCTAAAGCTCGCAGCCATTGGTACCTCCCAATTATTGGTGCTGCTAACCTATCTTAAGATATAGCAAAATTTTGTAGGAGAGAAGAAAATTTTTGTCCAAAAGAAGACATAACATTCTTTAGAGGCTCATCGTTGCACTTCCAAATCTGAAACATCTATAAGAGAATCAGAGAAATCACAAAGAATTTTCTTTAACTTCAGCTGGTCCAAGAAAAGGGAGTTGGACTGTTGAATTATTTTATTAGTAGTTTCTTTACAGTGTGAAGAGTGTGGCCGAACAGCAAGGGCTAAAAAACATTAAAGTAAGAGTGAGCATCTAAAACCAACATTGTACCTAATTGCGACGAAATCTAAATCGTGCAATCATTCTAGAATGCAAATCTAAGCACATCATAGAACCCTTATTGTGTGCTGATCAAAATGATAAGCTATGTATAGTTTACCTAGATTTAAATTTTAGAATGACTACCGTGCTTAGATTCTGTCGCAATTAGGTACAGTGTTGGTTTGAGGTGCTCCTACCTTGGGTTCCACAACTTCCACTTGTCACCATGACGGAGAGCTCTGCTTTAGATGACTGGGTTGACGATGTCTACGCTCTACAGAAGAATAAGAGTCCCCTGTTTTGAGCAACTTCCTCTCCGTTTTCCTCCCCCCCCCAGAGATGCGCAGTGTAGAGGAAATGCTCATGTCATTCACTTCACTAACTAACAAGCTTCTTCACGAGGTTATTCGCAATATTGAGCTGCTTCCTGCTTTTCTTTTGAATGTTTAGTTCTTTGCGTGACTATCTTGTTTACCGGGCCGGGCGATTCGCTTGTGGAGGCTCGGTTAAGATTGAGTGAAGGTAAGTGGTTTGGTTTTTGTTGCACTCTCATTGGCAATGTTGGCCAACCTATGCTCTAATTTGCTTTTGCTTAAACGTCGCATTTCATGAAAAAGTGTAACTTAAGTGCAAATTCTTCACGAAATTCTTATCAAACAGTTTTTGCACAAAAATGCCCATCAAAGATATTGGACAAGAGAGCTACTCCCTTTACTAGATAGAGTACTCCATGGGCTCTGCTACGGCACGTAACGGATGCATGCTATCTTCAAGTCAGGTGTGTTGTTAGTACTCCATGGCGAGTCCAGGAGTATTGTATCTAGTATAGCCTACGACACATGTCACACATTAGTAGAATCTTATTTTGAGAATTGCAGTGTGGAGAGTTGAGAATAGAAAGAGATGAGGAGGAGTTCTTTACGAAAGATTTAGAATACACTACGAAGATTGTGTGCATAAGAAAATACATTACGGGTTGTAAGTGTACTGCTTAGAACCAATCTGAAGCTGGTCCTGATTTTTTGGAGTAGGCTATACCCTGTTAGAAGCACAATGACGGAGAGCTCTGCTATGGAAGTTGGAATGAGATAATACGCTTTACTTGTTATTTGGCACTTTCGGTCAAGTAGAAATTGCAGATACAAGGATTTCGCCATAGGATGATGAACAATCGTTTTGAAGGATGGTTGGTGCCTGAGAGAGTGAGTGCACGATTTGATTAACGTGACAGAGGTTTTAGGGTTAGGGTTTTGGGGCCAGAACGGAAGGAAGGAGCATGGTGAAAGCTGTGCGTGTGCATACGGTAGGAGGCCGTCACCAGCCCCAACTGGAAGAGGTTGCGCTACCGCATCCTGGTTGCAATGAAGTTGAGGTTCGGCACATTGCCATTGGCTTCAATTACCCAGACGTGGAGGATTGTCGAGGAGGAGGCCATCATGGTCGTCATTCAGTATTCACCCCTGGCAGTAGCGCTGTTGGCGTTATCACTGAACTCGGTACGTGTGTGCACCTGCAACCCTTCATCACGCTTTGAAGCCATCTTTAAATTATTCCTTTTACACATTTACTACTAACAGAGTTTCAGTAAATTTAGACTTTTAGCAATTTTTACATTGCATTGTAAAGACAATCTGGTAGAGATGTAGAATAGCGAACCTCAGTGTATTCATATAAACCAAAGTCAATGTGATCAATCCCTAAACCCTAAAAAAATTCAATCTGAAGCAGAACGACCTACACAACCTAGCAGCTGTCTGACCTTAGCTTAACCCCTAAGTGCCCAAGAGTTTTCTTGAAACGCAAGATGTGTCATAATGTCCATCTTACTCAACTTTTATGAGCTTCAATTTTTAAACATATGTAGAGCACAATAATAAGACAACATCCATGCGGTTAAATTTTGGAAAAATGCTATGAATTATTTAATAATCAATTTATAAGATTTTTTTTTGAAAATTCATAAAAAATACATGTTTAGTCATTTTGACTTGGAATCAAATATGATAGGTCAAAAACATTGGTTTTATATGGTGGTTACCTTGTTCGTCTTGGAACTAATCTTATTTGGTAGAAAACTTAAAGATTCCATTCCGGGCAGATTTTCAAAACTGTGACAATTTGAGATGTTGTCACTTTGAGGGCTTTAGAGGAAAATCGGTAAACTTTTTTTCAGAATTTCTTCTTGGAAAAGATGCTCACTTTCAATATCTATAAGGGGAAAAAAATGACGCTCAAAAATTGTTATTTTTGCAAAAGTTATGGACGTTTAAAGTGGGCTGAACTTTTTTTAAACTCTGAAATTTTGGATCGACCATATATGGTCGATTAGGCAGTTAGGGGTTAAACCCTACTTGCTCCGCTCAGTAGGGTTTGCGATTTTTGAACGTCCACTATTCTACATGCTACCCGAGAATCTTCCTCATGATACATAGGGAGGCTTTCGTATGATCACTGTGACATACATCTCATATTTGGAAGGAAGGCTAGTGAAACATTATTGTAACAACAGGCTTCGCTATATACCATCGTTTAGGTGTAGTTTCAATACCAAAAACTACATTAAAAAGGACACCAAATTGACATCATATGTTGTTTTATCATAGCTACTCTTTGCAACAAGATAACGTTATATAGCAAAGCCTATTGTTTCCGAATTTAAGATGTAGGAAGATTCTCAATGCTGTCTGAAACCGTCTCATTGTATTGAATATTTTACACAGCCATCTTGGTGTCCAGCTCAAGTTTTTTTATATATTCACAAGGGGGCTTGTTTTGCAGGTACTGGAGTGTTGGATTACCGAATAGGTCAACGAGTGGGCTACGTAAACGCGCCCAACAAGGGAGCCATGAGTGAGGCAAGTGTAGTGCCAACGAGCTGCCTGATTCCGATCCCCTCCAGCATTACCGACGAAGAAGCGGCTGCGTTGCTGTTTCCAGGCTTGACGGCCTGGATGCTTTGGAACAGGCTCAACCCCCTTGGCCGTGGTGATGTCGTGGTGGTGCACAATGTGGTGAGCGGGCTTGGATCCGTAGTCGCCCAATGGGCGAAACATCTGCAAGCATTTGTGATTGGGACTGTCACCTCCGAGAATGATGTACAGTCTAAGCGTGGGTGTGATGAAGTTGTTGTACTGGACTTTCATTCACTCTCTGCCTTTGTAGACGAAGTGAGGGAGTTCACGGCTGCTGGGGAAGGAGTGGCTGTTGTCGTTGATTTGGTAGGAAAATGCACTTTCATGGCATCTCTTGATTGTTTGGCTCCCAAGGGAACGTTGGTCAGCCTCGGTGCAACTGGTGCTGATGCTCCCGTACTCAACTTTCATGACCTTGCAGGTACTCTACCTCACCTTGTGAGTGAATCTGTAAAGTGTTTTTAACCCCTAAAGGACCAAGGATTCATGGTTTTAAAATGACATGTGAAAATTATAATTTGGATCAGACCAAATTTTATATCACTCAAATTAGTGAAGAATATTACATATGTTGGATAATTTATTTCATAAAATAAACAAAACAGAATCTGCATAAAATTACTGAAAAAAAACAAGAGCCACCTGGATGCCTTTTGGTCCTTTAGGGGTTAACCATGGATTCATGGTTTCAAAATGACAAATTCAATTGATTATATTGTGAAAAATAGAATTCAAATGGAGTCAAATTTTATATCACCAGAATCAGTGAAGAACATTGCATCATCAGGAATTTAGGACCTCGTTGATTTTTAACGATTTCTGTGTGACATCCGATATTTCATGGGTTCGTACATTTTTCGCATAGATTTCGCACTGAATCTGCACGGCTTCTACATTCACTCTTTTTGTTATCAACAGAGTGCGGAACCCATGCGGGATTAGATCGAAATCCGTGTGAAAAATGTACAAACCCATGAAATATTGGATGTTGTATGGAAATCATTTAAAATCCGTGGGGTCCTAATTCTTGATAATGTCTTGATCAAAACAGAGATAAATTTGAATTAAAGGAAATCCATATAGGACTTGCTCAAAAATGCTAAAAGAACATGAGGCCCAATTGGGTTTCTTCGTTCTTTAGGGGTTAAACTTTGTTATGAGATTAGATTATGATTAGATTTTCTACAATGATCTGTGTCACGATGTCTATCCTTGGTCAGAAGATATAAGAGAAAAATTCGCACATTCTGTGTTGAGTTGCATATGCTTAGGATGGTTTCTGTTCATTGGAATGAATCACAAAACTGACATTGTATCTGCAGGAAGGCGAAGTTTCTCAGTGGCAGTCCCCGTTTTGGAGGACTATGTACAGCGCCGAGAAGACCTTCTAGAAAGTGCACAACTCCTCTTCGAGTTACACAAGGCGGGTGAAATAAAAGTGGAGATTACCAACAAGGTTCCTGTATTGCTCCACTGTACTCATGTATATATTGTCTGAAGTGGTTTTAGAACATGTTTTATAACTGCCCTGATACAATTAACTGTATTATGTTTTGTCTTTACTGTTTCTTGATCATCAAGATTTTCATGATTAATCCTGAAATAGCATCTTTTGTTTCAATTTTTGCAGTTTCCTTTGAACATGGTAAGCGAAGCGCTGGATGCTGTGATAAAAGGAGAAGCTGTAGGTTCATGTATCCTGAATCCTCCCATTCCTGACCCCAAGAATTATTATTCATGATATTGAAATGGAGCAGCAACGTGTGGCCGTCCAAGCATTGATGCGTCTCTCCTGTGATAGAGTAAGCTGCAAGCCTTGTATGTATAAATAATCTTCAGGAGTAAAGAATAGATTGTACAGTGACGTGGTACTAGCTCTCGGTAGCACAGCAAAAAGTAGCATGTTGCTATCTGTAACAGGAACATGTGGTTTTATGTTGATTGAAATTTCTGGGCGCAAATGAAAGATAATTTTCATTGCAAAGATGATTTCAACAATCTTATCAAGGAGCATTGGTATGTACTAATCACGAATACTAATGACACGTTATTAGGAAGCAGACATTGCAAACGAAGGTAGGACATCGCTTGTGAAATAAAAATTAAAAACTTGGATTTTGATAATACCATGGACCTGAACATGGTGGTATAACATGATCAGCAACCTCAGATTGCAACACTAAGAGAGCCTCTGCCTCCCAAATAACAAACAAGCTGAGGAACACAATTTTGGACACGACATAAATCATAATGCTAAATGCTAGGTTGTTGTGGCCAAATACCACGTAGGCAAACTTAATGACTGCAAAGTCAAAGTCAAAGCCAAATCTCAAAATGTCAAATATATCCAGGTGGTTATGTAAGCCAAGTAAGCCATGTAGGCTAGGTGTGCCAAGTGTGTCATATATATGCCGAGTTAGGCATTTTGGTCATTGACTTTGATTTGCAAATATTAAGTAATCACGAGAAAATACCAAGTGGCCACAGCCAAAGACTGCAAAAACAAATGAGTTATCCGTAAAGTAAGCCTGTGTTTGGGTAGGAAATCCGTGCACTATTCATCATAAATTGGAGAAACGCAAAGTAGAGGCCATCAATTCCGGGGCATTAAACTCAAGACTGACTGACATGGTCGGTTTAAATTCATCACATGGCACACGTTCCAGCTGTTTCGGTAGATCAGGTACTCGTTGGGATTGGTGTGGATCAGGTACTCGTTGGGATTGGTGTGGATCAGGAACTCGAGTTGCGCAATCTCTGCTGGTGGGTGTGCTTATTTAGGTGGGTGTCGTCACTGCATGGCCCACTTTGCAGTGTTGTTCAAGTAGCATAACTCTTTGGTCTTTGCTGGATGCCGTTTTTGTCGATGCTCGATGCCAGATTCTCGGGGCGCGCTCGCAACACAGGAGGAAAAACTTTTTTGCACCATTTTCGATCCCTCAAAAGATTTGTGCCTGTGTTTTTTTATAGCTTCAAACACATGCTCCACTTTTAGGGCCTGTCACAAGATTTTCTCAAACCCAGGTCCTAAACCCTCTCTTCACTTGACTTTACAGATAACTCTAAAGTCTTTACAAGTTTTTTAAAAAGGGGCTTAATTAAGTGGAATAAAAATTTATTAAAAATAGTTTAGAATTGAAATTTTATTTTCACATTTGAATTGAGCTTAGTAGTTCACTATTTAGGGGCGGTTTACACTATGGACCAAGAGCCATGACCATGGAATTCTAAAATCTGTGATTGGCCCAAAAAGAGCTCTTGGTCCCATTTGGCTTTACACTACCTTGGAAAAAGGAGAATGACCACTAACTTTGAGGTCCCCAAAAATGCTAAAATTTCCCAAATGGATAATGTTTTCATGGTCTCCTTGATTATAGTTGAGTCGAAGCAAATGCCTCGACTCAACTATAATCTAGGAGACCATGGGGCTCAAAAATCATTGATTGGCTAGTGTTCAATTATTTAAAGAGAAAGGAGGAAAAAGGGGAGGATAAAAGAGAGAATGATGAGCTTAAACTTGTCCCGGTCTAAATCCACTTTACACTACAAAGAGTGACCAAGTCATTTAAAATTTCATTTTTGATTTTTCATGATCACGGCTCTTGACCAAGAGCCATGACCATGAAAATGATTTAATTTTCTTGGTCATGGCTCTTGGTCCATAGTGTAAACCGCCCCTTAGTGATAGTAGAATAAACCAAAATTAGATCGTAACATATATTGAAAAGGCTATGATGAGCATAAAAGAAAATGACGTGGATGCATGACATTTCAATTTGGGTATACAAATGGTCATTAAAATGTGCACCTCGCAGATTTTGCTACATGGCAATTTATGAGAGGTGTTGTTTTTTAATATACTGATATACGATGAGTCTTTCCTACTAAGGGGCGGTTTACACTAAGGACCAAGAGCCATGACCAAGAAAATTAAATCATTTTCATGGTCATGGCTCTTGGCCAAGAGCCGTGACCATGAAAAATCAAAAATGGATTTCTGAGTGGCTTGGTCACTCTTGCAGTGTAAAGTGGATTTGGACCAGGACAACTTTGGGCTGATTTTTTAATATAAATCCCAATGATCTACAGTAACGTCAAAAAAATCGGGAAAAAAATATATTAAAATAAAAAAATTCGGCCAATGGCTGATTTTCAGCCTTACGGCTCCCTTGATTTCTGTTGAGTCGAGCATTTTGCCTCGACTCAACGGAAAACCCGTTGGACCATGGCACATTATCCAAATGGCAGATTTTAGTAGTTTTAGGGGACCTCAAAGTTAGTGGTCATTCTCCTTTTTTCAAGGTAGTGTAAAGCCAAATGGGACCAAGAGCTCTTTTTGGGCCAATCACAGATTTTAGAATTCCATGGTCATGGCTCTTGGTCCTTAGTGTAAACCGCCCCTAAGATGTACAAACTACATTGCTTATTCTACATACTAGTGTGATTACTTAAACTTATTTACTTGAGATTATTACAGCGTTTTGTTGAAAATGAATATTTTTACCAACTACATTTGTAAAACACAAAAATTTTAACCCTTAAACGTCAAAGCAAGCCCTCTGGGTTTTTTATGAGAGAATAATCTTAAAAAAGTAGTTTTCCTCAACCAAAACAAGCGAGGATTGATGCATTAAAAAGCTACTAAAAAAACAAGTTAAATTCTTAATTTGCGCCTCATTTGGGATATTGTGGAATCAACCACAAACAATTAAAGTAATCGATTTGAACAAGAGTAGAGGTTGGGTAGTTGAGGTAGTTTTTTAAAAAGTACCGTAGTACAACGGTGTTGCTACAATGCCTGACTAGCAATGCCGTGTTTTTTTTTTTTTTTTCAAAAATTTAGATGCCTTTTGGGCTACCCCGCCCAGGCCCTCTTGACGTGTAAGGGTTAACCCTAAAAGACAAGCATGTCACCATCCATTCTCATCCAGCATCAAATAACAGGACTTATGACCATTTGAGATAGTGAGCAATAATCGAGCAAAATTAAGGAATTATTGCCTCCATTTTTAACCCGTAAAGGATCAAGAATTCATGATTATAAAATAAAAAATTCAATCAATCACATTATGAAAAGTATGATTTAAATGAGACCAAATTTAATATCACAAGAATTAGTGAATGTGAATATTATATTTGTTGGTAAAAATCAAATTTGAACAAAGGAAGTCCACATAGAACGTACTCAAAACTGCTTTAAAAAAAATGAGGTCAAATACGGGCTTCTTGGTCCTCAAGGGATTAAATAGCCATGTCAATAACTCCTAAACGTCCCAGCGTTCCGAAACTGGATCATGAACACATTCAAAGCCTTGTAACTTTCTCATGCAACCTTGAATGATTTTCATCCAAGTCACCTTTGAAAGCCTATTAAATTCTCTACCAATTACAATAATTCTCTTATGATGGGGAATTGTAGATAATGTTGGAGGCCTCCAACTACAAATATGTCAAAATTGTTGGGTAGATTTTATGCTTGCAACGATCTTCTCATGTACACCTCATGTACATCTGAGCCATGCTAATATCTACTTTTGAGGCTAGAATCTACTTCTGTTCAAAGGATTGGTAAGTTTAGGGGTTAACCCCTAAATGACAGAGGGGGTAAGGGCAAAACCTAAATGTGTTATAAAATGTTGCTTCTACAACTTCGATGAATTTTGGTCCAAAAGAGAAAATGAGAAGCACGATGTTTAGTAATTATTCGTACGGTCAAACTTTCAAAAAATGTTTTAGATACTCATTAAACAAATTTAGAAGCATTTATCATTGAATATTCACCAAAATTACAATTTTTATTTTTAGAATTTGAAATTTGGTATGATTGGTTGAAACTAGACATTCTACTCTAAAGTTCAAAAAAGAAATTTTTTAGAAAGAGGGAACATCATTACTTTCCCGAGATAGTAAGTTTTGTAACACTAAGACAATGTTGAGGTGTTTGTCTTTGAAAATTTCTCCTTGATGGAGTTTAACTTGGATTGACATGATTCAAATTGGGTTGGAAAGTAAACTTGATTTCCTATTTGAAAATATGTTTTGTTTTCTAAAAATAAAAATAAATCATCTCGAGCAGCCCGGAAAAAAAGAATGGTCTTTTGGTCACTTAGGGGTTAAGCATGATGTAAGATGTAAATTATGCAACAAAAATTGCCTTCCTGGCACATATATATGCATGTGTATGACTTTCTGACACACACAGAGTCAACCGAACAAACTCAGGGAACAAAATAACCTCTACAAGTGTTGATAGTATCGAAACTCAAGTGCACCTGATGAAGTTAAAAGAGAGAAAACAATAATATTAAAATTTTCAAATGGAAGAGATCCAAAATTGAGACTAACAATGACAGAAAAGAAGTCTTGCTGAATTCAACAAGAAATTGTCAGTACGCTATCAGTTAATATCTACGACTGTTTGATGCGGAAAACATGTGTAAAAACATACATGGAACATGGGTAGAAACACACATAAGAGAGCATATGTTTGATGCACCATCCATTCAATTGGCCCTTTGGGATGTTGGGCTGAAATATACGACTTTGGTACCTCTGTCAAAATTTGTACAAGGCTCACTTAGGAGATGAAGGGATTATTTTCGTAGGTTGAAGTTTTGTGGGGATTTACTTTGAAGGATGCGATGCTCTGTAATTTTTGTAAAACTTTCTACATCTAAGAAGAGCGGATATATTCCATTCAGAAACTCCAAATAAATATTTAAAAATTTGTAAATGTCTCCCACCATTGTAAGTTTGCTTGTAGACCAATACGCCTGAGAAGGTGCTTCAAATGGACTAATATAGCAAACAAAGAGCCATTTCAAGCCCCAACATCCTGAAGGGTTAGTGGCTCCGATAAGATGCATACCGGGTTTTTGGGTTTGTGACGAGGTCGGCACTAGTGGATGTGATTATTTTATTTTCTTCCGCAAAATTGAACAAAGCTTCCGTATTTCGTCGCAGCTGGATTATATGCCCCAATACTAGTAGAAAAGGTGGTGCTCCCCAAGAACATGCCGAGGCAATATCATTGTGCATGCGTGGAATTGAGCACTACTTGCTTGGGCATCACCACCTTTTCTACTAGTGCAATCCCATGATGAGTGGTCAGCGGATTGGTGACCACGGAAGTAAACACCTTACCCTCCCCCGGGATTCACAAGTCTGAATTGGACCTGAGCGACCAGTTGCACTCCGACAGGTTTTCTCCCGAGGCATCAATAATGGACGGACCGTGTAAGTAGAATACCAAACTCCACTCGCGCACTCACTCAGTTGGTTGTATGGCTTGCTTCAGTATCAGTCTGCGTGTCTAGTCATGCTCACCTTTTTAATTAAAGGCTCTGGCTTAGTACCATGGTTCTCGTATTGTAAGAAAATATGCTAGTACAGGCTCTTCAGTCTGTCCCCTGCTGAAATAAATTGTAAAGTAGAACTGCGACCACGCTAGGCAGACACCAACCCTGGAAAGTCAGTCGTTCTTGTGCATAAGACCATGATACATGCCGTAGTAAAAAATTAAATTGAAATTGACAGTATTTTTTCTTCTTTTTTTGAAAGTAAGTTTTATGGGACTTAAGCCTCAACGTATTGATACCTTCACCCACAATTGTCACTAATAGCAACTAAACATATTTATTGTCTCTGCCCACCAAGGGAGAGACTACGGAAACGCTTCGTTTTTGAGAAGTTATTAGGAGTTATGTGCCTAGACAATAAAATGAAGCAGTAAAAGTAAATCTGGAATAAATACTAAGGCAGAGACTCTGCGACTAGCCGGTTGTTATTATTAAACAAAAATTATATTTTAATTGGATCTTATTGGCAAGTTTAAGAGGAGTCTAACACAATTCATCATGCATTATCTGAATGAGTTATGAAATTTCAAAGTATTGTGTCCAAAATCGACCCTAGGCAAGCTCTCATGTTTTGGTTGTGTACATCTTATGCAATCAATATATAGGTTTTAGTGTCGGGGTTTATTTAGAGGTTGCTTTTTGAGACAGGGTCCATTTTGTGTGTACAAACCTCATGTGAAATTCAACGCCTTGAGCTTGAACCGAAGTCATACCAACCTTCCATCACTTGTAAAGAGCATCCACACCCTTTTTCATGAATTCACCCTTTGACCACTATCGTCACATCCAAGTTATCATCTCCACATCCTTAAATCACTATGTATCCCTCTATATAGTCAGTGAATCAATCATAATCACTATACATGGGTAATCATTATTGTCCATCAATTTAAGATACAAAGCCCTACCTAAACTTAGTTATAGAAGTTTCTTTGTATCGCACTCGTATTCAGCGGCTCTCTCACCCTCCCCAAATATGCATGTTGAATTTCATCCACTTTTCAAAGATTCGCATGCCCTACGCTTATCACATTTTGTGACAACATAAAACACGCAACCACCGGCCAGGACAACACATACCTGTGGTTGCATTTTTCACACGAAAAATGAATAGATTAAAAGTAATGCAATAATGCAAGACGAAAGGCAAGAATGCAATCACAATGATGATTGAAGGTGGCAGCGCATCTTTCTGCACTCAGGCAGATGGCCACTCTGTCCCAAGGGGTCAGAGATTACAGAGGCCGTGAGGGTTGACAGACTCGTACTGTACGCTGAATTCACCTGGTGGATCCCCAGAAAAGCTGGCCCTTCTTTGCAAACAAGCAAATGATGACCGTCTGCAATTTTTGGTCAAGCGTGACCAACTTCCAGATAATAACAAAAAAATTAAAAAAATTAAAAAAACACCAGCAGTTGTAGTCCCTGCGGATAACAGCAAGCAATCACAATTTACATGTCACATACTCCCTCCATTCCCCAAAATGATCATGATATCGACTTAAAATTAGCCCCAAAATAAAACCATGGTTTACTCAATCGCCGCCGGTAATTAAACTTGACAAGTGCTTCAGGGCGTTGCAAACAATGTTAATTCATGAATTTTGATCATGTTGTTAATGGATTTTGGTCATGTATACGCTTTCTGGTAGTCAAAATACTCCCTCTACACTCACTTAATTCATGGATTATGTTGCATCACGGTCAACTTATTCCCTCTGTAATTGTTGGGTTAAGCATAATCCATGGATTTTAGTGAAAACAAGGACTTTTTGTGGGACAGAGGGATGTGATCAACAAAAAGTTCGTGTCCAAAACTTCACAAGCTTGGATGGAATTCCTCATGCATGAAAGGACAATTATGCGTTGTAGCTTCACTTGTAATTTGTAGCTCAGTCCACTGATTAAGCAGGTTGATGAGATATCATTGGGTCCAGGACACGGATGGATGCTTCCTAAAGCAGCAGATTGAACTTATACAAGCAACACGACATAGATTCGCTTTGGCAAACCGCAAGTATAAATTGCCACTGAAGAGTCCGAGTCTGGAAACAAACATAGTTGTGTGGTACATGCATTAGTACACTGCAAGGAGAAGGCGTCGCTTTTCACTTGGTCGGTGAGTCAAATGGCGCCACTTCGCACTGCCGAGGTGCTCAAGACTTGGTGAGTGTGATTCATCATGTAGGACAAGTGTGTATAGTGAACTCTGACATTGTTTTGAGTGAGAAGCTATGTCTTTGCTAGTAGTGGTAGAAAGGGTGGTCTGTAAGACCATGCGGCGCACCCTTCTCTGGAATTAATGAAAATTTCATCCCCTTAATTTGTTCCTCCCTTACCCACAAAATTGTGAGGTAGAAATACCCCGGAAAACGTTAACTTAAGCTACCTAAACTATTTTTGGATCACCCATTAATAGGGAGATAATTTTCTTAGGTTGGAAGTTAGTTTTCGCAAGGAATGCAATCAATTTATTTTCCAATATTGAAATTAGTACAATTTTTTAAAGTGGAAAGTACTTTGTGACTCACTTTGATCAATAGGCTCCCCCATGTCCTACGTATGTAGCACTAATTTCTACTCATAGCAATATCCGAAACTGATCACTAATATCCTCAAGGACTCTCAAAGCTTGAATACCATTAGTAGGTTGTTTCCCATTGAATAGTGGGATTTATCAATTTCAGGTCAAGTGATGGGTGGTTGTGTCAGAAGTATAACAATCAATTTTGGGACACTAATCAGTTAAGGTTCTTCTACTTTATCTCACCTTGTTGCACAATCCTAAACAAATGTCAGATTGTCATGTGTTCCAACAAAAGTCCCCATACTATTAATCATTGTCAAACTTGCTAATTATAATGGAAACTTTGTTTAGAGGGGTTTATTATGGCATCACTATATCAGCTGCAAATTTGCCATCGTAGAGAGCATGCACATGAGTTGTCAAAAAAAATTCATCCAAAATATTCCATAAAATCATAACATTCTTTAGCAGCTCCATTGTTCACCCTTGGGAATCAACTCCACACGCCAGAATCATTGCAGGTATCGTAATCTTTTGGAGAATCAAAGCCTTCTCTACCTTATAGTGGCTTGGCAACTCAACTAACTACTAGTTTTTAGTAGTTTTACATGCTCCACATCATCAACTCTTTGTTCATATGTTGATTCTCTGCACAAGCAAAAAGGGTGTGTTGCAATACTAGCTAAAGAATGTTATGATGGTAGATGCATGAGTAGGGTGGGTGTGCATGCGTCTGAACACCAAAAAAAAGTGCTACCAATAGTGTATGCAAGCCAAGGCCACTACCGGTATATATTGACATCAAGCTAGGGTTGGATAACCTATTACCACCACCTCCCCCATTTATGACAAGTACAATTTTCTTGGAGCCACCACAATTGAGACCCAAAACCACCAATTTCACTATTCAAGTAGACCAATGGCATGCCAAGAATTGCGAAGAAATAGCTAGTGGTTTTGGGTTAGCTCATGAGCGGATCTAGGAACAACAAAGTGTGAACTTAGGAAATTGGTATGTGATGTATGGGTAAAAGGTTACTTTCCACTTTGGAATTTTGTATAAAATTGACAAACGCGAATTAGATGTTGCAAATTTCTGCAATCCTCATCAAAACCTATTTCGAATGCAGTCATATTTTTTATGGGAATCTAGCACTGCCAAAAATAGGCCAGATTGCTTAAGTTGGTGGTAATAGGTTATCCAACCTTAGTGCTAATGACAGCATTGGGCACCAAGCTCTTATACCACTCCTCGGTGCCCAAAGTGCACATTTCTACTAGTAATGTATTGCTTTTGCAAAGCTTCCACCAAGCACAACTAGCCTATCATACATTACCCATAACCAAGCTCCTTTCTTCTAAATAATATCATATCAATAGGTGTTTGCACCTTACCTTGTCCATGGATACTAAAACCGAGGGACCAAATCGCGTCCAATATGTCAACCTTTGTTCCCAACAACTCATTAATTCAAACACACTTGGTTGACCTTCAATTGGATGTAAGCATGATTTGCCTAAATGTCTTGGCCTCGGATCTTTCGATGAAAATGAGGTCATTTTGAAATTGCATAAGAAATTCATACATAATGACAAAAAATTGATCTCGAGAGAGTGAAAAGCACACTTCTACATATTGATAAAAAGCGACGCAAATAGTATCTTCTACCTACCTAAGTTATCCAAGGTGCAATGATATACAATCTTCAAACTATGCAAAAGCACAAAACGCCCTAAGATATTCTGATTTCATACAGTTTGGATGACGACGAGGGAATTTCTACTCAATCCTACAAGAGTCTTCTAGTAAGTAACCAACAGTCGGCAAAAATGAAAAGCAACAGAAGCATGAAAAAATCTGAATGATAAGCCGGCCTGGCATACTGAAAAAATAAGTTTAAAAACCAGAAAAAGAAAGAGAAAAAAGTAACCTCGGAGCTGGAGTACACGAAACAGAAGGTGGAGAACGAAAGAGCTACCCCATCTGATCACAAAGTTCATAACCAAGTCTACCTCTGTGACCAAAATCCTAGATTCCTATAACTTAAGTACAGTCTAATGTATAGTACTTACATCCACCTCACATCCCCTCCCATAGCCACCCTGGGATGATAATCACTCGCGTTTCGCTGACAATGGAGGTGGAGGGGATGAATTCCTGTAGGACAGGAATTGGGGAGTGTTTTTTTGGCTCGAGACCGAGAGAGAGAGAGAGAGACCTGTGTGTGCATGTGCAGATACATATATATATTCTCATCTTCCTCCTCATCACCCTTCATACCGGCGAGGTGAGTTCATGTTGGCTAGATTCTCATACGCCCGCGCACGCCGCACGAAACTACGATTCGCAGGGCTCTCGTCTACAGAGTTGTCACTGTCAATGTCCGCCGACTGCCCCTTCGAGAGCCTCTGCAGCAGTCGCTCCTGGTTCTGCGCCTCCGTGCGGTGCGAACGCGGGTGGCTTGACCCTGGTTTACGATCCTGCAACATTTTCTGCAATTGGTCATTGATAGTGTCATTCAATTCTAGTGTAGTGTCTATAATAATGGATCATGTAAACAATGAATGGGGAGTTTTGTAATCTATAATAGAACATGTAAAGAAAGAATGGGGAGTTGCGTAAACATGGAGGATGATTTAAAAGTGGTAGGATTTTTCACGTACATCGCGGAAGGGGAATTCTTCAGCCTCCAGCATGTGGACAACATGGCCCATTTTCGGTCTTTTCAGTGCGTCTGGATCAACACAACGCAGAGCCACCAGAAGAGCCCTCTTGAGAGCTCGTGAAGTTGGCTTCACTTCCATGGCTGGATCTGCCACTTCCTCTGAGCGTCTGTTGCCCACCATTTGCTTCAACCAGTCCACCAGGTTGATCTGCATGCACCACATTCTTTCTATTAGCACCACGCCTCTGGTATTAAAAAATTAAAATTAAAAATCTTAATTAGGCCATTTTGAGCATAAAATGCCAGCACCAAAACAAAAAAAAACAAAAAAATATCATTCAGCTTGGGCTTTGTACCTCTCCAGCAGCACGGTTGTAGTCCACAGGATCTCTGCCTGTGATAATCTCCATGAGGAGCACCCCAAAGCTGTAAACGTCGCTTCGCTCGTTCAGCAGGCCTGTGTTTGCATACTCCGGGGCTACATACCTGCAATGCAATCAATTAATAAACACAGCATAGAATTTAAACAACTGCGGGTTCGTAAAGCTCTGTGTTATGTGTCACTTACCCAAATGTTCCCATGACACGAGTGGTTACATGGCTCTTCCCAGAACCAAGAAGCTTCGCAAGACCAAAGTCAGAGACTTTAGCGTTCCATTGTGCATCCACTAGAATGTTGCTGGATTTGATATCTCGATGGACAACCTTCGGCTCTAACGCCTCGTGCAAATACGCCAATCTGATCATCACAGGCCACAGAAGAAACGAGATGAGAAAATTCTGCTCTCTCGACCTCAAAACCTAAAAAAGAAAGAAAAGAAAAAAGTTATGCAAGAGCTCACCCTTTGGCGGTACCCATAACAATCCGCATGCGCGCTTCCCATGGAAGTGTGTTGGATTGAGACAAAGGCCCGTGCAGCCACTGCTCCAGATTGCCATTGTCCACGTACTCGTACACAAGCATCCTGCGAAACCATGAATCGGGCAGGTTGATAATAATGCAAACCAGAGCAGAATGACTATTGAGTAGGATTAGGCTATTTGTTTTTTTTTTTACCTGTGAGCACCTTCAGCACAATATCCCAACAATCGCACCAAATTCTTGTGCCGAACACGTCCTATTGCTTCCACTTCCACTCTAAACTCCTTCTCGGCTTGCCCTCTGCACACGCCATAATTTAGGTCAACGTGCAAACCTCATCATACGTCCGAGTATCAGAAACTCAAAAGAAGGTATCTCATTTCATCATAACCAAAAGGTATGCTCATTAGAAAATTAGGAACTCTAAAGGAGCACACAGAAAGGCATGTCATTCATCACAACTTAATGAGGCAATTCCACAATCAATAAATGCATGTATATCAGGAACTTACGAAGCGCAAAGAAGGCATCTCATTTCATCATAACCCAATGCCTCAACAAAGGTATACTGATCAGAAAATTAGGGAACTCAAAAGGAGCCCTACGAAGGCATGTCATTTCATCACAACTTTACGAGGCAATGCCAGAATCGATAAATCCATGCTGACGCCAAAATTGAGGAACTCAAAAAAGAGCCATAAGAAGCACAGAAAAGGCATGTCATTTCATCACAACTTTGTGAGGTAATGCCACAATTAATAAATGCATGTTTATCAGGAACTTAAGAAGCGCAAAGAAGGCATCTCATTTCATCATAACCAATGCCTCAACAAAGATATGCTGATCAGAAAATTAGGGAACTCAAAAGGAGCCATATAAAGCACAGAAAAGGCATGTCATTTCATCACAACTTTATGAGGCAATGCCACAATCAATAAATGCATGCTGATCGGAAAATTTGAGAAAAAGTTTGCAATTGCATCATGTAGAGGATTACCTGTTGTTGAGGAGGTTTTTGACGGCGATGAGAGTAGAATCAGGCAACTGGCCGCGGTACACAATTCCATAGCCACCTTCACCGAGAACGTTAGCATCCGCAAAGCTATCAGTGGCAGCTTCCAGTTCCCGGAGCGTGTACCAGTGTCCCCACCCTAAATGCGAAACCTCGGGCGCCGCAGACACGGGCGAGTCGAGGCTGCGCGTGGAGCCAGATCCTCCAGACAAGCTCAGAAAGCTGCCGCCGCGCTCGTAATTGTTGGCATCAAATTTGAGAGAACTCGGCTTCTCCGGGCGATCAACAACATTGCTGTCCTGCGTCTGCATAATCACCGGCTCCTCGACATAGCCTGCCTTGCTGTTGTCATGGCCTTTCCACACGATGGGATTCTTGAAGCTGGAGCCCTTCGTGTCGCCCACGTGCACCACGCCTTTCTCCTCGCCGGAGTTTTCACTGATGGTGAGCAGCACCGGGTCGGGTGGAGGCAAATACGTGTTGCCCACTCTGTCTATCTTCACCTCCTTGATCTCCTTCGAACTGTCGGAAACTTGGTGCAACGGTAGCTTCTCCGCTTTCGGTCGCCGGCGCGCGAGTAACCACAGCCAGAGGAGAAACAACGTCGCGACAATTGCCAGCGCTACACAAATGCCTATCACTGCCCACAGCTTCAACCCGAAGATGCTCGTCTTCTTCGACAGCTCACTCGTCATACTGCTCGACGCCATGATCGATTCTCCTCACAACAGTCAATCTCTACTCACCTAAACTACCACATTGTGAGCGTCGCAGCAGCCACCTGACTGCACCAAGAAAACGTCGGTTGTTGCTTATTGTAGATCTGGGTGTCAGGTGGCGGTAGAGCTATGAGATCATACCGTGACACGGTCTAGCCATAGAGTTGATGTTTTCACAGGGCAACATGGCTATGGCTGAAGCTTTCGACTACTACCTTAACCCAACCTTGCAATGCAGGCCCAGGATCATCTTCCAACGGGTGGTGAATGTCATCGATAACGTCCTCCTCACACGTGACGACTCCAGTACCATCCAAAAACAACTGCGCACACACACACAAGATGGATTTTTTTCTACAATGTTGTACGATCTGTGGCAACAAACGCTTGTTCAGATCCACCAGGACGTCGAGAGTGTGGGTGTACCCAGGAACGCAACAGCTGCACCATCGTCGTCGTCTCCCAGCATTGGAGAGTGATGATGGGATTATTGAGGAAAAGGGAGCAGTTGTGATTGAGGTTGGCCCAGTAGTGCGAAACAAGCAACGGGAAGAATGAGGCTAGAAGAGAAAAACTAAGGCAGAAAGGGAGAGTGGGGCCGAGGGAAGGGAGATGTTGGATGAAGGCAAGGGGAGTGTCAGAGATGCAGCTCAAGAAAGTGAGTGGGCCAGGAAGACGATGGACTGCTGTGGCTCTTTACTTACTTACTTGCTGTTGTTGTTGTTCCTGTTTCCTGTTGTTCCTGTCGTTCCTGCAACACAAGAGGGAGGGAGGGAGGGAGAGGGAAAGCAGAGTCTGTGAGGAATGGCAGGAAAAGGACCGGGCGCAACAGTCATCCCAACTGGTTGTTTTTTTGGCCCACTGAGTTACTAACACTAAAGTGGTGCCTATAACCGTCACTTTCTTCTCTCTCTCTCTCCCTGTGTCAGTCTGGTAAAAAGCCTTCAGTTGAGTTCCCACGGGCTCAGCATCTCCACTGGCACCACTGAATTGCACTCTGAACATCATCCCAAAATTACAGGGCCTGCCGTGTACACTAAATAGGTAGATTAGTGTTAGATAATTATAAGATTTGAAAATATTATAGATTTTTATTCTCGAAAAAAAAATTACCAAAGACATTGATTCCAATACTATTGAAAGATCCCCATCTTGATCAATATAGAGGGTAAAAAAATTGGGCAACAGTCAAAACTTACAACATATTTATGTAAATTAGTGTATCTAACACTAATCTACCTATTTAGTGTAGTGCAGTTTCCTACCAACATCACTCAATTAGACTCTGAAAATACTAAGGTAGGAGGCTCTAAACCCACCACTTTAACCCCTAAAGGACCATGTGGACACAAAGTGTCCTCGAATAATTTCATTACTTTAATAACTTGTTTGGATTTCATAATTTTGACTTGATGTTAACTAGAGAATTGAAAATGTACGTTACAAGAACACAAAAATCCTTTAAGATTTGCAATTACGTTGATTGATTCATTGGGAAAAACCTAAAACGTCAAGGTTGGTAAACTTGGGACATTTTAGTTAGGGCGGTTGATGACTTGAAGGGCGTTTTCACACTTGGATGTCACATTTGTAAAAAAAAAGAAGTGTACAATATGTAAAATATTTTCCATTACTGCATCATTACACTATATAATAATTTCAGAAAATGTTTAAATATATTGAAAATATAATATTTTCAAAATAATTGGAATCTTTTCAACATATTTTATATTATTCTGGAATATTCTAACTATATATTTGAATTCTCTAAAACATTTTTGTAATGTAAAAGTTAATAACAATCACAAACACCGGCTCAACGAGTCACCAACAAGTCACTTCATCCAAACATAAATCTTTGAGAATCAATCATTGTCGTTGTATTTAGTTTTAAAACACCATTTTTTGTGAGCACCTAGATATAGTACATCTTTGTATGCTCCTAAACTTTCAAACGCTAATCATGGTTTTTTAATTTATAAGAAAGCTTGCAATGAATGACCTGTTGGTTTTGTTCAAAATTTTCAGAAATCAACTTATGATCAAACCTTATAATCATGTAATATATACGGTAGATTGTTCTGAAAACTGGTGTACAGTCTCATGACTAAGTCCTCTTTGAGTTTCAACGGTGAAGTTTTCTACATGAATACCAATCAAGAGATACAATTGCCTTTTTGAAAGCATCACAAGAAAGTGATAAAATTTTAGGAATGAGCATGGTCCTTTAGGGGTTAAGGGCTGTGAATTTATGTGAACATCGGGAGAATTGAGCATGATTTATCACTCGAAGACAAATCCAAGCAAAGACCAACATACTTTGAATCAAAAAATTTAAATGTTCCTAAAATTAGTTATAAATTTTATGAAGTTGAAATGATGTAGGTTCTGAAGTGGTGCTCTTCACCATGGGTACATCTAAAATTTCAAAAAATTTGTCCTTGGTAGAGTGCGGGTTCAGAAGTGTGGCGGGTTTAGAACCCTCTACCTTAAGTAAGGTAGGTGTTTTCTATCAACGTCAGTCGATTGGACTCTGCAAATACTAAGTAAGGTAGCAGTTCTCCACTAACATCACTTATTAGACTATGCAATTACTAAGTAAGGCAGCAGTTATCTACCAACATCACTCAACTAGACTCTCGAAATACTAAGTAAGGTAGCAGTTCTCCACCAAAATGATTTAATTAGACTCACCAATTACTAAGCAAGGTAGCAGTTCTCCACCAACATCACTCAAGTAGACTCTTCAAATACCATTTAAAGTAGTACATTAGAATCACCCATATATTGTGGCACGGTATTTACAAGAGGCTTTACTAATAATTACTTATTTTCAAAATATTGTGGTAAAATTCATCCAAATTGAAGGAAAATTTGTTTGAATGGATGAGAATTTGTTCAACTGGATGAATGTACCCACGCCATTCACAATACATGGTGATTTAAGTGTACCTATAACCAATATAATAAGGTTCTCAGCATGGGACATGTTGAAGTTTCATTGATGAGATCAATTTTTTCTCTAATAGAGGAATAAGTAGTTTTTTTGAAAAAAAGGTTTCTCGGATTTGAATTTATTATAAATAAAAATTAAGTGAAAATTCCTTTGTAAACGATGAGTGATATTTAGGTTCACATGTATAACAGACAACAATGAAATCAATTCCCGAACATAAAGCTACACATGTAGTTGTTGGGGTGGCGGTTCTTTAATTATTGTCCAACATCGTGTTGGTTTTTGGACAATAGTACTATGTTTGCTTTTGGGTTTATGACACGAGGTTTATAGATGAGTTATACGGTATTAATGTTGGCTATAGGTACCTCTACCTTAAGTTAGTCACAAGTCATTGCGCATCAATTGCGCAATGATAATGTGCAACTACAAAGTCAGAAGATACACTACCGGTAGCTATAGTTGTTTTAAGGGCGTTAAACGGGGTTACACTACCCAATGTTTCCTTCAATGAAACTTCAACATGTCCCATGCTAAGAACCTTATTATGTTGGTTATAGGTACACCTAAATTACCATATATTGTGAATGTCGTGGGTAAATTATTGATCAATCCATGCACATCCATTTTTCTAGAACCAAAGAGCTATGCATACTGTTGGTGGGGATGTTGAAAAGATTTCTTTACACAATCCTATATGGACTGTAGTTTATAAATATTATACGCCAATAGCATGGTTTGGAAAACAAATAAAATTTTTAAATAAAAAATTTTGCAATTTTTTTTAAATGATGAACATTGGAATTTTGAAGAATATTCATGAAGTGCGACAATATTCGAAATGGAATGTTTTTCAGAAATTAACTATTTGACGAGCATGTGTTGAAATTACTTGTTAGCCCTTGAATGTTTAGAGCCTTCTCCAAATTCGGCAGTTTTGTATACATGCATTATAAAATGCAACCTATAGGGATATTTTGAACTTGATATATGAATAACAGTTGTATGTCATGAATTTTAGATTCTATCCATATGGTTGAATTTATGATTGTTATCACAAATAATTTTGTATAAAATTTAGAACGCAAAATTCAAAATTATTTTGTGATTCAATTACGAATAAGATATTGACTATCTACGGATGAAATTCTTGTGACTCATTGAAATGTGATACTCTGACTGTAGTGATTTTTGGAGATTTTTTGGTTGTATAATTTATAAGTTGACTTTTTATAGACCACTTTTACACTGGAATCTTCAAAATCTTGGGTGAATCACTACAGTATGAAATGAGGCATAAAATTTTCAGAAATCATCTCCTTTCTAATTGGACCACATGTGCATGAAGCTAACTTCCCATAGAATTTATAGTAAAAATTCCACACTACAAAAAATGCATTGCGGATGAGAAATTTCCGATGATATCTGTACATTGTTCAAAAATTGGACGCTCATGCAGGTAGGGGTTAACCCCTATGCGTACAAGAGCCCTGTAGGGCCATGTTTGATCATTTTTCAGTCAAACATTGATTTTCACCTAGTTCCTTATTTCAAATGAAATTTGTACCAACTAAAAAAGTGCGGGGTTATCTGCTACTTTCTAGTCCAATTTACCATTTTTCAAAACTGTTAAAATTGTGTTTTTTACATCACTTTAAAGCTCAAAGCCCTAAATATCAAATATACAGTGAAGAAAATAATTCTATTGAATTTGTTTGTATGTAAGCTTGAGAAGTATGCCACCTTGTTTGTTTGTATGTAACCTTGTTGTTCATCACTATGATTTACATTTTCTCTTAAAATAATTCATACTATTTTGAGAATTTTTGTAACTACTGTGATTTTTACAAGGAAAAACTTCGAATAATCTTATGAAATCTTATTTTATTTAAATAATTACAAAAAAAATCAAAGTAAATTAGTTTAACCCCTAAAAGCCCGAGGGATATTGGACAAAACATAAATGTGTTATAATACGTGCCTTCCATATGTTTGATGAAGTTTGGTTCAATAAACAAAATGTAGGCAACATCTCTACAAATTATTTGTACGGTCAAACTTCCAAAAATAACTTTAGATCATTTTTAATGAATTTAGAAGCATTTACCTTTGAAAATTTGTATAAATTCTAATTTTCACTTTTAGAGTTTTAAATTTAGCGTGATTAGTTAAATTTGGTTTATCTATTGTATACTTCAAAAAAGCAAAAGAAATGATGGAGGGAACATCATTACCTTCCCCAAATAGCAAATTTTGTAACACTAAGACAATGTTGAAGTGATTCGCTTTGAAAAATTCTCCTGGGTGGAGTTTAACTTGGATTGACATAATTCAAATTGGGTTGGAAAGTAGACTTGATGAAGTATTTTAAAGTTTTTTTTTTTCAAAAACTTATTTTTCGGTTTTGGGCAGCCCGTAAAAAACGAGGAGCGACCAAAAAATGGTCTCTTAGGAGCTCAGGGGTTAACAATAACTTATATGAGAAAAATATGAAAAAAAAACATAATGTATTTAAAAATGTGAGAAATTGATGACTTTTGACGAAGTAATCGTAGTTAGTAAATGTCATTATATTAATATGTGATTATTTCAAGAAATGGTCTTGGTACTTAGTATAAAAGCCTTAGCAAAATTCTTTCATTTATTTCAATTGTCAACAAGATCCAACCAAAACTAAGATGTCTCTATAATAAAAAGCTATATTCAAATGATTATTTTAATGTTTTTAGATGTGGCTGTCTTAATCATTTATACTGTAAAATTAGGTTGCAATCGTCAAACTTTCATAAAATAAAATAAAATAGTGTAAATTGTAAAAAAATCTTCATTTAGAGTATTTTACTATTCGAGGCGAGTAATGATGTTTTCATTATCAAGTTGTTTTCGCTTTTTGCATTGGGCAATGCAAACTAAATACCCATGATTTTAGCTAGTTCTAAGAAGTTTTAAATGATAAATTCAATATTTTGTTTATTTTTAAAAACAAATGAACAATTTTTCAATGCAAGAGAAACACCAAATTTAGAGCAAAGTCTTGGGAAAGTAAATATTTATTTTGATATTGTTTTGATAAAGATGCACATTTAAAATTGACAATTTGGCAATATAGTTAATTTCTATTCAACACAACTAGAACATTTTCCTTGTAGATCCAAGATTCAAAAATATCGAGGAATTTGTAAAATATAGCACATTTAAATAGCCTTGTCACATCTAAAATTAACTCATAAACTTCCCTTGGGTTATCATATACTAATAATAACAACAATAATAATAAAACTAATCTATAAGACAATCGTGAATGAAAAGTCTATTAGCGGTAGTTTGTCTATTTATACCTCAAGGGGGCACAGATAGCAAGATCTACCCTTACTAACATGGGTTTATATGTATAACCAATGTATATTTGTTCATATATACCATCTCATATACTAAAATAAAATGAGTTACTTGACTACGAAAGTACAACAGAACACGCAATTCGCTATTTACGCACTTGGCCATATAATCATGCACTTGGTCCCCGGAAGCATTAAAAATATTGTCGTAAAAAATTCTCTAAAAAACAACCATTTTTGTCGTTCTACAATTACTTTCATTGTAAACAAACAATTATTTAATTTAATTTTTATTCTTATCTTTATCTTTTATCTTTATCTTTTATTTTATTTTTTATTTTATCTTTTCTTTATCTTGTTTCATTTATCTTATTTCTTTCTTGTCTTCAATTTATTTTCCTTCTTGCCTTCTTCTTTATCTTCTATTTTTTTTCATTCCTCTTGTGGCAGCCGCAAATCCTTCGCCTGCACCAAAGACAAAAAAAGAAAAAAAAAAAGAAAAAAAAAACTTTTTTTTTTTTTTTTTTTTTTTTTTTTTTTTTTTTTTTTTTTGGAGTTCGTCTTCTTTTTTGTTTGGGGCTCATGAACCCTGAAAATAGAAATTTAAAAAAATAAAAATTTAGGGTTCAGCCACCGGCGGCTGAACCCTAAACGGCGGAGGATGCACACACACAAAAAAAAAAAAAAAAAAGGTTTTTTTTTTCTTTCTTTTTTTCTTTTTTTGTCTTTGGTGCGGGCGAAGGATTCGCGGCTGCCACAAGAGGAATGAAAAAAAATAGAAGAAAAAGAAGAAGACAAGAAGGAAGACAAGAAAGAAAATAAATTGAAGACAAGAAAGAAATAAGATAAATGAAACAAGATAAAGAAAAGATAAAAGAAAAAATTAAATAAAAGATAAAGATAAGAATAAAAATTAAATTAAATAATTGTTTGTTTACAATGAAAGTAATTGTAGAACGACAAAAATGGTTGTTTTTTAGAGAAATTTTTACACAGAAAATTTTAAGCAAGATTTGTTCATGAAATGAACGCACTTGACCAAGTGCATAAATAGCGAATTATTTTTACAATGTTCTAAAATATGTTGTTGTAGTGAAATATAACAACAGTCACATGCTTTGACACAAAAAAACATGGTCACACTGGGACTTAAATTTGTCTAGGGGTTTATATGGTAGATTAATAGTAGTTCTTACACTGTATTTAGTTCAAAGTTTTGGGAATTTGCCACGTGTCGCATTTTGATTAGTAGTGACATTTGAAAGAGACGACATGGCTAGCCAAAAAGCTGACGTCATTTTCCAAAAGTGTCGGAACTACTATCAACCTATGGTCTTGATCAAGGTTTTTTTTTCTTGTTTTTTACAACCAATCCGCTACAAAAATTCATTGTGCGAATTGCTATATGGGAACATAATGAGAAATTTGCTACTTCATGTAGCCACCAAGGCAATGGTACTTGCCGCTTGAATGCCAATCTAGGACTTCTTGAGCCACACGCAATGAATGAAAAGACCAAGATGTTGAATGAAAAAGACCCTATGTACGAAAAACTCACTAAAGGCCAATATATTGAATGAAAAAAAATAGAATGTACAAAAAAAACATAGATTCGTTGCCAAGTTCTTCAAATAAAAATATAATAAATTTAGGGATAAAAATACACCCCATTCATTTGCGGCCTAAAGTTAGATGATCCAAAAACACCACACGTACACAAAAATACAAAAATAAAAAAATAAAAAAATAAAAAAACCCTTGGTGTTGATGTTGGCAATCTTGTACAAACTAGATTGTTGCAAATTTTCACCTCATATGGCATTGGTTATAACTTAAGCCCACTTTATACACAGGTTGGGGGTGAATGGAAGGCCAGCCCAATTCAATCCAGCCCAAGTTTGGAGTTTGGGCCATGGCAAACCTTATCCCGATTTCATCTAACCGGCCCAAAGATTTGGCGCCAAAATCATGCCACATAGGACGCCACATAGGAAAAATTGCTCCTTCCGGCCCGACCCTAGTATAAAGCCCTTGGGCTAAATTTGAAACAATCAAGCGATCCTATTGGTTGAAATTAAAGAGTTCGGGCCGGCCCTCAATCCGGCCCCAAGTATAAAGTGGGCCTTATAAGAGTGAAGGACAATCCAAACCACTATTGAAGTCTAGCTGAGTCCTTGCTTGCAAATGACTGGCGTTTCACTTGAGCCAGATTTCATCGTCATAGATACCAATGACCACGAAATACGTCACACGATGGCATGGTAAATATGGTGTTGTACTCCTAGCCACACAAGCGTGGAATTCCACTTCAAAATTGATTCAATTCACCCAATTCAATTGATTGAGGATGATTGAAATTTGTCATTTTGCAATTGTTTTGCAAACTCCATGGACAGATAGGTTAGCCTGGGATTATAGCTCAAGGGTATGCCAGTGGGAGACAGAATGAACACTTTGCCCTGCCCAGTCATCAATGGTACAACACACCACACTTGAATTTACGTACAGGGTAGCTCGAATATCACTACCCCTTTTACTTCTACCTATCACATCATAACATGTTATCATAACCATTTGCCACCGTCATTGCATTATAAGTGATGAGCGCCTTTTTGATTTGAAGATAAATAAAATTTTAAAAAAAAATACAATTTTAACTCCCAAGAAATTTTTAGGAGCAAATTATTGTTGTATGATTTTTAATCGAGATGAAATAATCTATTTATACTTTGAGGTTTTTATCAGGATTTTTTTAATTCTAAAATTATGGCATGTGCAAAATGTTAAAAGTCAACTATAAAACTTGACCAAAAACTTTACAACTAGAGTTTGGTTTTAAGAAATATTAGAAGCTAATTAAATTTAATCAACAAGTGTTGAAGGTAGAATATGATTGGTAGAAAAAGAACTTTTCACTCTGTCATACTAACCTAATATTAGAGATTTAAGCATTTAGATAACCTAAGAGGCGGGTGTTTGTATGGTACGGTTCAGATAGATAGAAAGATAGAAACTCCAGCCTTTTCCAAGGCCGGGGTGAATAAAGTGTCTGCTCTTAATGTTAATGATCCAATGCCCACTAGACAAAGGGTCAAAGGACTACTCTCCTTTGTCAAGAATAAACACTTTAATGACCAATAACCAATAAAAGTAACCATAAGCTGTTGATTGGGTAATTGTTTGAGTATAAGTTAGTTTTCGGTATGTTGTAAGATATGGTACGGTCCACTAACTTCTCTTGGTGAATTAACCCTTAAAGGACAATTTGGGTCCTGGGTGGGCAGCCCGGAAAGAATCTAAATTTTTTTGAAAAAAAAAAAAAAAAAAAAAAAAAAATGTTTTTTTTTTTTTTTTTTCAAAAACGGCTCTGCAGTGCACTGCTAGCTAGCACTGTAGCACTGTAGCACTGCGGCACTACTGAACTTCAGCTGCCCCAACCTCAAAACTTGTTCAATTTGATAACTTTGATTGCTTACCAACGATTCCACAATCTCTCAAATGAGGCGAAAATTTGGAATCTAGATCGCTTTTTCAGTAGCTTTCCAACGCAACAAGTCTCGCTTGATTTGGTTGAGAAATGAAACTTCTGTCTCTAATATTCCTTTAAACCAAGCCCGTGGGGCTGGGGTTGTCCTTTAAGGGTTAAGTACAGTTTTGTGCACTTTGAGCAATTTGTCTTAAAAGCTATTTTTCAAACTAATTTGTAAATTATGTAGCAATGATTAAATGAAAAATAAGTGAACTAATTTCTAGATTTATGTACATATTATTCAAAATTTAAAATTATAAGATGGTAAAATTATTTTATGCTGAAGATTTTGAGTATCAAACCTCAAATTTTAATAACAATTTACCGATTTATGATCAAACTTTGAATGTAAATATAGTTAATGTTTGATTCTATATTTAAAAGATTAAAAATAGGCCAACTTGCATAATTTCATTCTCAAGTATATTCAAAAAAGAAATCCATCAAAAAAAAACTAAATTATAGAGAAACAATTAATCCCTCCCAAAAATAATACATTTTAAAATTTGAACTTTAATCAATTCAAGAAATTTGAAAAAATTGGAAGATATTTTTCTTTGCATATTTGAGTACTAGAGAAATCCATAGCTCAAAATTTCATCCACAACCCTTTGTTCTCGTTTTCTTTTAGAATTAGAATGCATATTATGCACTGTGACAATGCACTAGTTTACCCTTTGTTTCATCCTCCTTTAAAATATAATGCCGATTTTTAATTTTCTATCAATAATTTTTTTTCTTGTATTGGTACAGCCCATTTAACCACTTTAAATTGCACAAAAGCATTTTTCTCTCTCTATAATGGATTTTTTCAAATTCCCAAAATCCTCAAAAGAGTGCACATGAACAAGAATTCATACCATACAAACGCCCAAGATCAAGTTCTCAAGTAAGTGAAATATACATATACTAATCATATTCAAGTATATATGGTACGAAAAAGGAAAAACTTTGACCATCAAACTTTGTAGTTATGCATCACAAATTTTCCTTGTAGAATAACATACAATTAAATTGTGGATTTGAGGATTTGTGGCCTCACAACTTTGGAGATTTAGGAGAATGTAAAACATTACTTGCTTCAACATTGAAACAATACTAAACAATGTACAAGGTGTTTCGACAATGAAACGCATAAAAATTTAGTAAAGCAATAAGTTTGTAATGTACATTGTATGCATGCACAAAGAAAAATTCATAACTAACTTTTTGTAGTATGTAGACATTTCTAATTGTCTTGATAGAACCAATGAAAGTGAAATTAAAAGAAACGCCTCCAAATTTTGTTGCATTTGGGCAATTTTTTGTCATAATATTAAATGTTAGTTAGATATTTTTTAACAAAAGTATATTGATAATATTTAGCCCCTTAAAAATATTATAGCCCATAAAATATTGGTTTAGAATAATTCTTTAAGTAGGATTTTGGAGAAAATAGAAAATCTCAAGATAACAAATATTTAGATTTTTAATTTCTAATTATGAAAGAAAAAAATTATTTTGTTTTAAAAATCAATGAATAACCATCTTTCAAAAATCTCGTAATAGTCGTGCACAAATAAATCAATCAATAAATAACAAATAAATTCAAATTCAAAAGCAAATACAAAAAATGGATTACTTTGCGGATGCTAACACACAAAAAAAATCTATTCTTGCGTTCCTTATACCTTACAGATGTAAATCTTGTGGACTCGGAGAAGTCACTTAGTGTAAATTTTGTTATACATGAGCATTATTTAATGTGGGCTATGAAATAATTGGAATATCATATTATGTATAGTACATTTAGGATATATTCTAGGAATATTATCAAATTGGTTTTAGAAACACCCTATATTACTTCTAAAAATTTATAAATTTTATCTCAAATGATTAAAAGAAACCTCATATTTGTTCTCTCATGATTATCTAAATTTTTGAGAGTGACTTCTCAGGCTCGTGGACGAACATGGATACTTAGACTTTAGCTCAAATTTCATAATTTTGAACACTCAATAGCACTACCAAGCATCAAAATCTAAACTTTGACATGTTTTCAATCTTTTATTTTGACTATCATTATACATATTTTAAATCTAAAAATAAATAAAAAATGAACTATCTTTTAGAATTGTAGTATTTACTTTCATTATGAATTTCAATTCTTATCATATCAATGCTCTAAAAGTCATACATGACAAAAACAATTGGGTGCACCTTGTGTGAGTACAAGAGTACAAGAGTTTCTTGCAAATGCTTAAAAAAAGAAAAAAAAGAAAAAGAAAAAAAGGTGTCCTTTGTTTTATGCTACATACTCTCCAACCATCACTTAGATATCCTTGTCAAGTGGCTGTACATCATGCCGGATCAATTATTCTACATAAAAGAAAAATAGAAAATAACCAACCACTACCAATGGATTACTAAATAAAACAAAACTACCAAACAAAAGGAGGGTAATGATGAAGACCACTACTTATTTCTTTTGTATTTTTTGTTTGATTAGCTCACAGTACACACTTGTCTCAGGTAGATGGGACGGGGCCGGTTGGTTGGTACAAACTTTCCTGCCTATGAATAATTCACTAGCAGCACCAAGTCATGTATATCACAATAAACGCTCAGACGGACTCCACGGGAATCGAACCCGGACCGTACAATTGTAACATAAACGCCCTTCTCTAACCAACCTTGGAACCATGACTTGGCGACCTCCAGCAAAACAAACACCAATTTATACCCGCGCTAATTCTAATCTAACATATTTTACTAGTATTACTAATATTTATCTCTAGTCACTAAAAAAACGCAATTCGCTATTTATGCACTTGGTCAAGTGCGTTCATTTCATGAGCAAATCTTGCTTAAAATTTTTTGTGTAAAAATTTCTCTAAAAAACAACCATTTTTGTCGTTCTACAATTACTTTCATTGTAAACAAACAATTATTTAATTTAATTTTTATTCTTATCTTTATCTTTTATCTTTATCTTTTATTTTATTTTTTCTTTTATCTTTTCTTTATCTTGTTTCATTTATCTTATTTCTTTCTTGTCTTCAATTTAGTTTCCTTCTTGTCTTCCTTCTTGTCTTCTTCTTTTTCTTCTATTTTTTTTCATTCCTCTTGTGGCAGCCGCAAATTCTTCGCCCGCACCAAAGACAAAAAAAGAAAAAAAAAAAGAAAAAAAAAACCTTTTTTTTTTTTTTTTTTTTGGAGTTCGTCTTCTTTTTTGTTTGGGGCTCATGAACCCTGAAAATAGAAATTTAAAAATAAAATAAAATAAAATAAAAAAGGTTTTCTTTTTTCTTTTCTTTTTTCTTTTTTTGTCTTTGGTGCGGGCGAAGGATTTGCGGCTGCCACAAGAGGAATGAAAAAAAATAGAAGAAAAAGAAGAAGACAAGAAGGAAGACAAGAAGGAAAATAAATTGAAGACAAGAAAGAAATAAGATAAATGAAACAAGATAAAGAAAAGATAAAAGAAAAAATAAAATAAAAGATAAAGATAAAAGATAAAGATAAGAATAAAAATTAAATTAAATAATTGTTTGTTTACAATGAAAGTAATTGTAGAACGACAAAAATGGTTGTTTTTTAGAGAAATTTTTACGAAAATATTTTTAATGCTTCCGGGGACCAAGTGCATAATTATATGGCCAAGTGCGTAAATAGCGAATTGCGTGTTTAAAGTGTCTATTCTCGAAAGAGGTGAGTAGTCTTGTACCAATGGACCTTTGTCCGGTGGGCATTGGCTCATTGTCAAGACGAACAGACACTTTATTCACGCCGGCTTCGAAAGAGGACCGGTGTTCATATCTATCTCATCTATCTCCTTGTCAAGTGCAGGTTGCTATTATTTTCTTTTGAAATGAATTTCTTTTCACTTACATAAAAATAAAACATACATACAATCATATTGAGAAACTGGGTTTAAAAATAGAGGAGTGCAATGACATTGAAGAAAAACTGGAGTCTTTTTTGTGGAATCAAGAGTTCATTTGATCAAGAACCTACATCAAAATTCACACAAAAATAAAAGAATCTTAACATTCTTTAGCTAATACTGCAACACATCCTTTTTCTTGTGCACAAAATCAACATTTAAATACAAAATTGATTATGTAGAATAGGTAAGAATTGTTAAAAAAAATTAAAAATTAAAATTAAAATAGAAGTTTGTTGAGCTACCAAGCCATCTTTAGCTTGATTCTCCAAAAGATTACAATTTGTGCAACGATTCTAACTTGGGATGTTGATTCCTAGTGGGGTTGCTAAAGAACTTTATGATAGAGATGGAATGCAACGAGGAAGACCGGCGGATGAGGAAGACCGGCGGTGAAGGAAAAACTGGGGTCCTTTTTGTGGGCCAACGGAATGTGAATGAAAAGTTCATTTGCTCAAGACCCCACACCAAAATCCACACAAAAGTGCCCAGGACAAGAGATGATGAATATTTTCCATGTCAGTGCTAAGTTAGAAGCATTCTTCCATCTCCAGAGTACTACTCTCTGTGAACTGAGTTGTAAGCTTAGCATTTGGTTCTCCAGGGTTCACCCAATTACTCAATGCTTCAGTACTACACCAACTGTGTACAACTCAATGGCAACTTCATTCATTGAATCTGTATTATTTACCTTTAAAAAAGGTCGAAAGAGCCCTTTCCGACCAGTATTATACGGCAATATTCTATTGTATTTGGCATGGTTTTACACCTCCTAAGGGTTTAAGATCAAAAGTGAAGTTAAAATTCATATCAACATGGTTTTAATGAGCTAGTGGAATTTAAATTTGAAACTTCCTAGTGACCACAAATGTCACATATAGGTCAACGTGTCTACTATCCTAAAGGGACCTTTAACCCCTAAGTGTCCCATGGGGATAGTATATACAATGATGTACAATTGGGATTTGCTACCAACAAGATATTTAAATTGGGATCTTAGTAGCTCACTAGAATTGCATTGATCTAAATTTCTAATTTATTTTTTGAACTCAAACCCATTAAAGGTGGGGATTCATTCCAAATACAACCAAAATACAACATGGAGTTTAAGGGTTAAGGATTAAATGAGCATTGTCACAACTTGGATGTCGTATTTTCATCCTGAGAATTTCATTTGTATCGGTCATGTTTTCATGTTTCCATAACACATGGAGTTCAGTGGGCAGTGATACGGTAGCCATTTGGTTAGCTCAAGAATATGGTAGTTTTTAAACCCTTATAGATTCAAAGAGCATTTTTCAACCAATATTCCATTGAATTTGGCATGGTTCCACATCTTCTATGGGTTTAAGATCAAAAGCGAAGTCAAAATTTATGTCGACATGATCTTAATAAGCTATTGGGGTCTCAATATGGAACTTTCTGTTTACAAAAAATGTCAAATATACGCCAACGTATCTGCTATCCCCATCAACCCTTTAAAGGTTGCAGTATGTCATATACCTCATTCATGTAATCATATACTTTTACCAACTATGTTTACAAAGTTCCTTCTACAAGTATGATAGTTTTGAGATCTTTTCTCTTTTCATATTTATAGTTTCCAAGTATCCTTGTTTGGTGGAGCATTTGGTGAAGAGAGCTTGTCCATCTTGAATATACTTTCTGACGTTTCACTGTATAATTGTCAATCGAATCATTCTGTGAGTGCCTGGGGGCATATGAAAATGACATGCCAATGACATTGCCATGACAAAATTAATTTGTGTGCATGCTAATGAATAAAAAATAAAAAATAACAAATTATATTTGGTCTAGTCTACTGCTGGTAGAAACAAAAGTCAAAGGGCTGTGAGGCATGTACTTGTCAATGTTTCTTGATGAGTCCCGGGACGGAAATTTGAACATCATGCATCTTCAGAGACGGATGCCAAATCATGAGATGAAGTTTCATCCTCTTGTTTCAAAAAAATAAAAATAAAATCATGAGATGAATCAACCTAGTAGTTCGTTCCAGCGATTTGGGTAAGGTGAATAATCAGCACATTGTAAAATCAGCCTGAGCAATATTCTACTCGCATCCTACATTTGGAATTTATTTTCAAAACCTTCGTGTATTTTGTTTCACCGTAGATTCATTACAATTTCAAAATTATAATATACTTTTGAGAGTGGCTAAAGATGGCAGCACTTCCCAACAGACACTTCATTGGGGTAGGAGGCTCTATACCCGTCACTATAAGGGCTATGACTTTATGAGGACACAGGGAGAACTGAGCATGATTTTTCACTGGAAGACAAATCCAAGCAAAGACCAACATACTTTGAATCAAAAAAATTGGATGTTCTTATAATTAGTTATGAATTTTTGAAGTTGAAAGACATGGGTTCTAAAGTGGTGCTCTTCACCATGGGTACATCCAAAATTTCAAAATGTTCGTCTTTGGTAGAGTGCGGGTTCAGAACTGTGGCAGGTTTAGAGCCCTCTACCTAATTCACCGGGCTAGAGTTTCTCTCATTCTCTAGCTTTGAGATATAAGAGCATCTCTAGTCATGCACGCTAAAAGCCACTTGCTAAAATTACTTATCTACGTTTGAAGAGCCCTTCAACTTCAAATTCCCCACCCTTAAACACTCTTTAATACTTAAAGGACATATGTTATTTCAATTCCACACCCAAAATCTCCATTTTAAACATGATTCTCTTTTTAATTTACTATGATTCTATTCTAAAGAAGTATAGATCCCTCAAAAGTGCTCGTTTTAGCATTTAAAATTCAATTTAAAAAACCCCATTTGGTGCAACGGAGTAGAAGGTATGAGCAAGATTCTCCCAAAATACTATCAAGTCTGTGGGGCTTGCATTGCTCGTTAACCCATAAACGTCTAGACGTACCGTGATGGCCAGTAGAATACAATGTATTTGGGTTGTATTTGGAATCGATCCATACCTTTAATAGGTTTGAGTTCAAAAGAGAAGTTAAAATTTAGATCAATGCGGTTTTAGTGTAACAGTTAGAGGTGGGCTCTCCTTAAGTGTGCGCATTAACATCAACGAGGGCAACGTTTCAATTTCAATCGGATGCACGTTGTGAGGGCTAATACCTCCTTGTTTGATAGGAATCCCGTGCATATATCGTATGTATATTGATGATCCATCAATATAATTAACCATATACTTGAAACTAAATCCAACAATTCTATCACATGATAAAAAAAATTCAAATAATCAAAGCAAGAAAATTAGAACAAAATAAATTCTTATATTAAATTCAAAAACTATTAACCATAATAATGTACTTTGATAAAATATTGCCAAAAATCTCAAATGGACCCCTTTGAGTGGTATCGGTGGAAGGCAAGGTTGGCACTTCAATGCCAAATAATTTTTTTTCAAAAAAAATAAAATTTTGGAAAATGGAACATCATAGAATTTTCATCAATACTATTATTTTCACCATTTATTTTTCTTTTTGAGAAATATATTCCTACAAATTTTGACATTTGTTTTTAGAAATGTGTTTATGCCAACCCCACCCTCTACCTACAATAGAATCAAACAAAAATTGGGACATTGTATAGAATGTATTTCTTTTAATATATTACAACAATAGGGTTATTCGTAAAGTCACCTTGAGTTTGAATAAGATACCATGATTTTTGTTTTAATATACTCTTATTTGTTCACTTCAAATAGTTAAAAGGTATGGCACAACTTGATAGTCTATCAATATTAGAAGAAAAGTATTGTAGCAAATCTCAAATGAAACCCCTTTGAGTAGGATTGGGCAAAAAATCGGGAGATATGTCTACGATGGGCTACTTCTAATATAGTAAAAAAATGGCGATACAAAAAATCCTCCAAAAAATGGTGAACATAAAATACAGTCACATTTTATTTTTTTCCCCACCCATTTTTTTATCATATAAAAAACATAGGAGCATATTCAAATTTTTCAAAAAATATAATAAAATTTGAATTGTAGTCTGAGTGATTATTAAAAGGAATCCCATTCTATTACCGGAATGAGAATATTGCAGCCAGCCTTCAAGTTCCAGGCGGCGCAGACCAAAATAATAAATAATCTCTTCGTTCCCTAACTATTATTGGCTTGTGAAGTTACACTGAAATGCCCACGGTATATTCGAACGGTAACACTAATAGTTATTTTTCCAACATACTATGGTAAAATCCATCCAAATTTGTTGAAATGTTTGAAACATTGTTCGGACATATGAGAATTTGTCCAAATGAATGTACGTACCCACAACAATTATCCACCCTTAGTAAGATAAGCGCACCAAAAACCGTCCAAATTTCAGGTTCAGCAAGTTATCATAAAAATTCTGAAAAATGAAAAATTCAGAAAAATGTGCAAAGCTTGTGGGAGGCTGGTTCAATTTGAATCAGATTATTTTTAATTTTATCGATTTATTTATGAAAATTTGAAGTTGGAGATGTAAAAGTGCCGTGAATTGCATAAGTCTAAAATGTTTGATAGGGGTACATGAAAATTTCCTGAAATGTACGCACCATTGCCTGAAACGTAGGGTGCGATTTTTGGACCTGCGCGGTTTTTGGTGTACTGACCTTATATGGTGATTTCAATGTACACTAAATGGCGTAGTTAGTGTCTTGGACACTATTTTTCAACCCGAACACTATTTAATTTTAGGGAGGTATAGTATCCTTGTAAGAAAAAAAATGAATGTAGTGTTCCAATGACATATGACAACTTCATAATAAACATGGCATGCCACCTCATGTTACTTACAATCTTTGAAAAGAACACAACACTCTCAATGAAAGTGGGAATGACAAGGGGCAAACTCAAATGTAGTGTAGGGACACTATTTCTCTTCGACTTTTAACAAATCGTGGTAAAAAACATCAATTCTCCGCGGACACTAAATACACCATTTAGTGTAACTACTTTCTTCAAAGTAACTATAAATAGCTCCAATTTATTTTATTTTTTAGTTTTAAAATAAAGCCTTCAAAAACCCTTTATGCCATGATAATAACTAGGTCTATTCTTGGTGCCTTGTCTTAGATGTAAACTCTACAACTTGAATAAGTAACTAGTAACTACCGTACGTGGAAGGCATGGTCGGTGCTTTCATGTTGAATAATTAATAAAAGTTGAAACAGGGGAGGTCCGCACTTTCAAAAGTAATTACTAAGAAATTGGCTATTAACAACTACCATTAAATTTTCTGAAGCTAAACGTTTTATTTGATTTTTTGTCTATGATTTTCGTTGAGTGTTATGTGTTTTTTTTTTGTTTTTCTTTGTTTTTCTTTTCCCAATTTTTTTTTGAAATTTTATAAAATTTTCATATTTTTGAATATTTGTTGATTTGACAAAATACTTAATAATTTTATTTTATTTTTGACACTTTTGGAGGAAGTGTATTCTGCTGACCTTGCCTTCCACATATAGTAGTAATCAATAGCCAATAAACAAAAAATAGTATTTTTTTATATTGGATTTTTTGTTTGTTTTATGTTATGTGGTTCTTATGTAACTTTAGGTAATCACTCTTTTACATTGGCGCATGATTGCGAGAAGTCAACGAATTTGTTTATGAATGCCTAAATTTAAATATTTTGTAGCCTTTGATTGTGTTGTTTGGTATTGTCCATATTGTAAGTTAAATGTGAGCTATCTGGACATATTGTTGTCTAATCACCTCTTTGTGAATATTATGAACACAATTATTGCATTTTGATGTATTTTTCTTGATAAATTTTTAATACATATTTTGTTTAGTCTTAGGTGGATTATTGTGAACAATAATTTGGTTATACATCCATTATGTGTAGTTGTTCTTCCTTCAACTACAATGGTTAGTGGTGTAATATTCTAATCTCAGTTTTTTATATTATCAATTAACCCCTAAAGGCCCTTAAAAGCCAAAATGGCTTTTTGTTGTTTCGGGCAGCCTAGATGACGGGTTTAACTTTAGTATTTTGGGTTAAACTTTGGTGTGGGTGTGATAATACATACATACTATATGTGGTAAAATTTGGGCAGCCAAATTCAAGTTTTAGAATTTTATTATGCAAAATTTTGTTTTCAAGTCCAACTGGGGCAGCAAAAATAAATAAAAAATTAGTTTTTTTAATTTTAATTTTTTGGAAATATGTTTATAATAATACTACTACACACATTTAAAAAAAATCCAAGTTGAAAGTTTTAACAATTTTACATGGGCAGCCTTCAAAATTTACAAGAGCAAGCTTCAAAGTTTTTTGTAATTTTACATTTTTTTCTTTCAAAAATTGTCAAAATTTGAGATTTAGGAATTTTTCGATTTTTTTTTTCTAAAATTCACAAACTCATAGATGTAAATTTTCACCGTTCACTTTTTTACTAAACCAAAAACCTTTAACGTTATTCAAGTTTTACCATATTGTGGTTTTTGAACCTTCTTCTGGAAAATAATTTGCATGAAGGCCAAAAAAGCATAATGAGTCTCTAAAATTTTGCATGGAGGTGCCTAACTTAGTTACCTACATGGAAAAAAATATGAGCAAAATGTTTGGGATAATAATCATCAAGTCCCCCTTTGCACCATTTAGACTATTCCTTTTGGGTAAAGCCCAAAAAACTTTTGAATCAACTTTGAATGTTATAAACTCACAAATGGTAAAGATCCAACGGTTGAAATTCAACATGGTGTTAGTGCAAGTAGTTGGGTTGAAGATCTTACGGTTGGAAGTACAAAAAAATTTAAAACATATTGAAACATACATCAACTTCCACAAGGTGCTCAAAAATCGCAGTTTTTGGTTTTGGAGGTCCCAAAACACCTTGGGCCTTCAGGGGTTAATGTTTGGTATTTATCTTCTAGTATGAATAGAGTTAACAATAGAGTTAACTGAAAAAAAGCCCATTTAACCTCCATTTTTGCTCTACTCCTAACCTTTCTTTTGAGCTATACTTGGGTTGAATAGTGTCGTGTCATCGATTGTCCCCTTGTGGGCCATGGGCTTGGAGGTTTGATAGAAGGTGTGGGAGTCATTGGGAGGTGTGGAGAATAATGACACTGGCTTGTCTTAGATTGTCTCCCAACTCATCATGAACTAGTTTTTGGTCTATTTATTTTTCAATATGAGTTCAAGAGGAGTTCAAGAGGAGTTTGCTAAGACTTTCCTCTTTGAGCTGACTTTTCGGTTAATTCTAATATGCAAATTCTACAAATTTCATTATTATGTCGGAGTTTAGTTGTACAGTACAAATGGTGGGCTATTTTGTGGATGGTTTAGTACTAGTAGTATGTTTGGTTTTAATATAGCTCCACATTATCTATGCGGGCATGTGTCGAATCGCCACCCTTTGTTGAATTAAAACCATTTATCTTAAAATACACCCATTTGGTCTTGTGTTTCTACATTTCCACCACTTTGTTTTAAAAGGGCATTGAAATGAATCAATAATTAGCAAAGAACGTTGCTTTCATTAAAAGTGTGTAAACATGCAACATGCAAAAAAATTTTAATAGCAAAATTGCATGATAAAAAGGTTTATGATCATCAATATATCTCTTTTGATTTACTATATAAACTTCAAAACTGTATGATAATCATGAATTTGTGTGACGCACACTTTTCACATTGCATGAGAACTATTAACAAAAGCAATGTTAGATTTTACAAAATCATTTGAATTTTGCCCATGAGTTCGTTTGATAATTACTGTTAGCTTATTTGCCTTGTGTATAAATTATAATAAGTTTCATTAGAGGGTCTTTACACTAGTGACCAAAGGCCGTGGCCAAGGGAAATTCTGCACTATGATTGGAGGATAAGAGCCAGCCGGTCCAAGTATACTTTACACTAGCCAAAAAAGGAGGAAGTGACCAAGACTAAAAATGGATGAGAAAATGACATGGAATCCTAGAGGTCCAGAAATGGATAAGGATTCGTGGTCACCCGGATAATGCGGCGAGACCACCAAAAAAGGTTTTCTCGCCGCAAAATCCGGGTGACCAAGAGCTGAAAAAACCCTAAACCAATGGAATTTTTTTTTTTGGCAATTTTCTATTTTAGTTTTAAAAATTCGGCTTAAATCCTATTTAAGTTTATATCATGTACAACTCTCTTGCAGTGGATGACAAGTAAGTTGTGAGTGAAGAGAGGTGAATGCTATGTGCTTTATGCAAGTGGAGTGGAGTTGTGTCCAACAATGCATATGGGATATGTAAACTTTGAGGTGAAGCACCTAGTTAGTCTTCATTTTTATAACACGCATAAATTTTGCATAGAGTCTTCAAATGACATAAAATTTCTTGGAAATGAAAGATTACTTGATTTCTAAACTTTTCTTAGACCAACAAAATTCCAAAAAAGTTGATCTTCTATGCACAAATGAGCTCCAAAAAAACTGTTATGAACACATTTTAATTTTTTGATCTTTACACGGCTGCAATGTTTTGTCCATATCTTTTGCATTAAGACGTATTTTGACACAAAACTTGTTGGAGGTGGAAGAAGGATTGATTTATCAATTTTTGTTAGTTGGACAAATTTCTATAAAACTTCATCTTCTATGCTCAATTGGACTCCAAAAATCTGTGTACAACACATTTGAAAAGCCTCACCTAGAGTCTTGCTACTTCTTAACCCATATTCTTTGTGGACTAATGTAAGTGAGCTTGATTACAAAAGGAGCACCTTCTCTCCTCTAGAATTCACAAAAGCTTCCATTGTAAGTAAAATTCTTGTGAGAAGTAAAAATTTCTTACTTTTCGGCAATTTTGAAAAATAATTGATATTATATTTGGCAAAAAATGCTAATAATATTCCAAAATTGTAGGCATTTCTTTTTAGAATTATTTTGTGCCGAACCTACTATTAAACTACGGTAATTTTGTTTTGCCTCACTAAAAAAATACATTAAAAATTTCAGCCCACCTTCCCTTTGGTCCAAGTTCACTTTACACTATTGTTAGTGACCAATGGATGGGAAAGTTGGCTCTTGGTCATGGCTCTTGACCAAGGGCCGTGACCAAGAGAATTATCCATCCCGGCTTTTGGTCACTAGTGTAAAGACCCCCTTAGTGGTTTTCTTAAGGTTTACGAATTGATTTGATTAATCTTTAAAAGTGACAAGGGGGAATTGAAGGGAATTGAAGGGTATTGAAATTGAGTTTGCTATTACATTTAACCCTTAAAGGACATGACTTTCTTGATTACCACATTAAAATCTCTTTTGAACTCTATTTTACACATGATTCTCTTTTTGATTTACTTTGGTGTTATACTAACAGAGTATAAATCCTAGATACATGCTATTTTTGGCATTTAAAGAACCCCGTTTAGTTCAACGGAGTAGAAATTATGAGCAAGATTCTCTTAAATTACCAAAAAGCATGTGGAGTTTAGTGTGTCCTTTAAGGGTTGAGGATCAAATAAATTTCCCTCTACTTCCATGTGATTAGAAGTTGGCAATCTTTATTTATTCATTGGTGCCCAATTGTTTTAGCTTTTTGATTAATTTTCCTTTCACAAAATTAAAATCAAATTCTTTCAATTGTGGAATTAATCCCAAAACGCCCGAGGGGGTCTCCATCCAAAACTGTCTCATTTTGGACATTTTTGTTGATGATTTTTGAATTCTTTTCAAAACCCTTTTTTCACATTCCAACTGTAGGATCTTGTACTCTTGAGCCTTATAAACAGTTGACCTTACATATGTTAAGAAAATAGCAAATGAAGTTGAGATTTTGAAATTTCAAGTCTTGAAAAATCTGGGCAACTTTGTTTTGATAGATTTCAAACCCCCCAATAAAAGAAGTTAAAATGATGTGCCATTTTTTACCATCCTCAAGATGAAGTAGTTAACTTTTAAAGGACCAAGGTTGATTGTACAAGTTAAGTCAGCTTAGTGTGGAATGAGTATTGATCCTCAATTTTTGAGATTTTTTGTAGTGATTCTACTATACGTACCAAAGATGGGATGGAATTTTACTTAAGTAGGTGATTTGTAAATCAAAAGATACGATCATGCAAAGGTAAAAATTTCATACAATGAGCTACGCATTTGAATTTTTGTATACAATGAGCTAACACCTTCATTTTGCCAAATTCATTTTACCAAATTTGAGACTAAACTCTGCATTTTGGGCATTTTCAAAAAGTTGCAAACTCGGAGTAGTGGGCCAAAAAATAAAGTGCAACTAACTTTGTAGCTTATAATCTTGCTATTGAAAAACCCTCAATGGTTGAAAACTTGTAGGGCTAATAAATTCAAGTTGGTTGAAATATCCTATAGTTGGATCACTCAAAAAGGTTTTAGATGAAGAACTATTTGCCTTTTTATGAAAAGGGGTACTTTTAGGAAGCTTTGGAGAATTTGGAAAGAAACGTAGTTGTGGTCGTTTAGGGATGAACAAGATGCATGACTCAATTTGATAAAATATTAATTTCATTACCATTTTTTTAAAGACCTTGTAATGGGTAGGGGTACGAAAGAAAACAAGAGATTTTTGGCTAAAGTAGGTTGTCCTTTCAACTCTCTTCCAATTGGAAGAGTTCACAACTAATGAGCTGACAAAAGCTCTTTTGACATGCCCAATGAATCTCATTGACTTTTTTTTTTTGGAAACCTACCTAAAATGTTGAAGTTGCCTTTCAACATTGTCGTGTTTCATTTTGAAAAAGTCTCCTAAGTGCAATTTTGATTGAATGGACATAATTCCAACTGGGTTGGAAAGAAGACTTGTTTATTTATGACATCATGTTGTTTGCTTTGAAGAAAAAAATTGAGCCTAGGAACCTAGGAAAATGGGCAGCGACCACAAAATGGTCTCTTGGGAGTTTAGGGGTTAAAGATATAAAATTTCAAAAGTAAGGAAAATAATAAGAATATTGAAAAATCCAATACAAATTTTTTAAAAGTAGTATATACATATGATTATCTATAAATGGGTTATAGTTTAAAAAGAACAATCATAACATTCTTGTGAAATTGCTACAACATCCTTGCCGAAAGAAAAATGTGTATTCCATTTGGCACAAAGCAAGATAAAATGAGTGTCGAAAATGGTGTCCAAAAAATATGTTGAAAAAGATTGTCCAATTTCTTTTTTTATAAATCAAGCAACCCTATTGAATAGTTGCTCACATGTCCGCGTAGCTGCCCCCCTTACTCCGGTAGCTGCCTATTTGCCATGGGGTTTTGAGCTTCCAATCATGCCCGTCGGTGTACGTGTGGGTTCTTACTTTGTGGAAAAACTATATTACATGTGCATATAATCCAAGTGAATTCAAAATTTTAGTCACGTTTCAAAAAAAAGAAACTCAAATATTAAAATTTAACCAAATTTTGTATTGTAGTTGTTAACCCTTAAACGTCAATGTAAGCCCCATGGGCTTAGTAAAAAGAGAATAATGAAGAAAAAAGTTGATTTTCTCAACCAAATCAAGCGAGACTTGTTGCGTTGGAAAGCTATTGAAAAAGCGATCTAGATTCCAAATTTTCGCCTCATTTGAGAGATTGTCGAATCATTGGTAAGCAATCAAAGTTATCAAATTGAACAAGTTTTGAGGTTGGGGCGGCTGAAGTTCAACAATGCCGCAGTGCTACAGTGCTAGCCAGGAATGCACTGTAGAGCCGTTTTTGCAATAAATAAATAAATAATAATAATAATAATAATAATAATAATAATAATAATAATTTTTGCCCCAAAAAAATTTAGATGCCTTCCGGGCTGCCCCGTCCAGGCCCTCTTGACGTTTAAGGGTTAAACTAAAAAAATTGCAACCACTCCAATTTCGAATCAAAATTTATGTTTGAACTAAAATTTTGTAACTACCCCTACTTGTAGAAAAGGTGGCACTGTCGATGGAGATGTCCAAGCAAATAGTGCCCAATTCCACACATGCACAATGATTTTGCTTGGGCATATCCCTGGAAAGTGCCACCTTTTCTACTAGTGCCCAATGAAAAGGTAAAATGAAAATTACATATCCTTGATTTTACCGATGCCATGGGTTACGATCGGGTTAGACAGCTTGGTGTCAAAATTGAACTTCCACATCAGATTTTTAAGAGATCCACGTCACCCAATCCCAGTCACAAGCTGCCACGTGGCACAATTGACAAAAAGCAATGACGTAGGGTATTGAGCACTGGCTCTAATAAAAGTTATCACTTTTATAAAATGAAGGTAAAAAAATGGCAACTCCAGTTTCTTTGGAACACTCAAGGAACCTCCCAAGTTAAAAATAGTAGACGGACGTGTAAAAAGGTTGTTAGATAAGTTAATGCCGGCAGGATTGGCAGGGGACTGACTGAATGGAGATGCCAAAGTCCAGGAGCCCATTAATTTTATTCTGTCCGTTATGCAGGTTCCTCCCGGACCCCCAAATTAGCCCAGGACTGTTGGGGTGCCAAAACATGTTGTTTTTGCGGCTCACCAACTTAGAGCATCTCCACCGGGACCTCTAAACAAAAAGGATATTTTCTAAAAATGGAATTTAAAAATTAAAATAATATTCTTTGAATCACATTTGAAAACTAAAAGGTGGTTCAGTGTGCATGGTTGCACATTCTTTTTTCCCTTTTTTTTTTACTGCATTTGGAAGCCCTGTTGGAGTTGACAACGATGTTGTTCATGTGAAATTTCATAGATTCTGTATAAGGTAGGAAAACCAAAAACGGTTAATGCCCTCAAGGCGTGCACTAGAGTTTTTTAAAAGCAGGGAGGTGGTAGACCGAAAATGGAGAATTTTTGCATGACGAGGATTACTAAAAAATTACTAAAAATTACTAATTTTTTTTTGAATTTTTAGTAGCCTTGTGTGCGGTTTTCTGTGATATTAGTTAACCGTTTTAGGTGCTTTCATGTGTAGAAAAAGAAGAGTCTAGTATACAAGAAGCGGGTTTGACAAATTTCCCACTTTGAGAAATTGTAGATAATTATTTACGGGGAATAAAAATACGAAACAACTTGCATTCTTCATCATTTCTTCTTCTTCATCTCAAAAAAATTTCATATAATTTTAAACTCCATTCCTTCTTGTCAAATCACCTTATTTTCACCGTTTTTGGTTTTCCTACCTTAGGAGAGTGAATTGCTCAACCAATTTGTGCAAAGAGGGTTGAGCAATCTATTTTGATAACATAGTAAAGAAATGTCATGGTAGAGTTGCTATTTGGAGGGACGAAACAACAAATGCAACAGTGGTGCTATATGATTACGTGCGGATGAAGCAAATCACTATTCCAAATGAAGCAAAGTCGCACATACTTGAATATGTTGCTATGCAAAGTGAACGCATGGGTGACAAAAGATTTCTAGATGCTCACTAGAGTACACGAGTACATTACTATACAATATGTTATTATTTAGTTTGGTTGTCAAGGTACTGATTTAAAAATTTGTACTATTCTTACAAATTGTAAACGAGTAAAGTGTTTTATATACTAAAATGTATCTTTAAAACATAATCGTCTATTTGTGGCCTACTTCTAGTTGCTTACAATATGCTTATATGGTTTTGTAAGATGTGTACTTAACCTCTTGTTTGAAAATTCTAACCTCATCTATTTTTCTAATATACGATGTGTCAAGATCAATTTCAAGATAGAAATTTTGTTGCATATAGAATTCAATGAGAAAAAAATTACTCAATAATTTTCAAATTATCCTTTTTGCAACCAAATGTGTAGAAGAAAAAAATTGGCCAAAATTTTCATGTAATTTCTACCAGTTTGAGTTTTTAGTGCGCTTGAAAGCCGAGTGCATTATTATATGATCAAGTGCCAAAATAGGGAATTGGGTGTTTGAAACATGACTCTGGACATGGCTCCACGGAGCTCCTTGAACACTTACGGTAATTTGACGTCCTTACATATTTGTGATGTTTGTTTCCACTTAGATGACTTATTGGTGCCTGCAAATTATCTATTTCAAATCTCTTTAGAATAGAGTTTGTAGAGAACTCAAGCCGCGTGTGCCAAATAGCGGTGATAAACGTATGAAACGTTTCAATAATATGAACTTCTTTTAAAACCTTTCAATCTATATCAAGTTCAAGAGTAAAAAATATGTTGGTTGTGAAGAGAGGCAAAGCGGCTAAAGATCGCTCAAATAACAAAAAGCCATCCAAATAAAATTGATACGTCATCTAGGGATCCCACCTTTTTATAGGTGAACTTTGGATTTAACCATGTTTTTTTCCCCTAACTTTTTATAGCTAGTTTGCTACAAAATTCCATTGGGAGAATCACTATTTGGGAATATAATGAGAAAAATGCCAGCTCGTGTAGCCACTAAGGCAATGGGTTGCACCAATTGTAAACCACATTGGAACTTCGTGAGCGACATGAGGTGGATGAAAAGGCCAAGATGTTGAATGAAAAAAGTAGGATGTTTGAAGGGTTTCACAAAATGCCAATATATTGAATGAAAAAAATAAGACGTATGAAAAAACAAAGATTGGCCGTTTTTCAAAACAAAATTATAAAAAGTTAAGGGATAAAAAGCCACCTCGTTCACTTGCATGTAAGCTTTGTAACCTAAAGGTAAGGCAGAGGGCTCCAAAATCAACAGGGTCCTAATTCCAACATAATTTAAACCATGCATTTATTTTAGAACACAAATCTAGACACGTCATAGAGCTCTTGTTGGATGTTGACCAAAATGATAATCTATCTATGGTCTACCTAGATTTAGTTTGTAGGGTGATTATTATGCCTAGATTTTGTTGGAATTAGAACCCTTTGGGTTTTGGAGCCCTCTAGCTTAGATGACCCAAATACCAAAAAAGAAACCCTGGGTTTAACTGATCACAATGCAAGTCAACATGGCCAGTACGTATAGATTCTCCTCTGTATAGACACGAGGTATTGTACAATACTGATACGTATTTCATATTCCAGTATGGTGATTGTGAACGCTTTTATACGGAACAGCCAAAGTGTTGAAACACACTCAAGGTAGAGGGACCTTATTCGGTTCCAGCCCCAATTCCGTTCTTTCAAAACGTTTTGAGGTCGTTTTCCAGTTTTAAATCCAAAAACATTGACCAATCAAATTTATGCTTGAAAAATGTTTAACCCTTAAAAGATTAATGGGGATAGTAGATACGTTGACATATATTTGAAATTTGGTGTAAATAAAAGTTCCAAATTGAGATCCCAATAGCTCATTAAAATCATGTTGACATGAATTTTAACTTTGCTTTTAATCTTAAATCCATTGGAGGTGTAGAACCATGCCAAATACAATGAAATATTGTTGTATAATATTGGTCGGAAAGGGCTCTTTGAACCTTTAAGGGTTAAGCACTTCACAAGGGCAGTTGAGAAGTTTGGTTAGTGTTATCAACTTAAGTTTGTTGCCTCTACCCCATCACAGGTGAGACTATGAAAACACTTTGTTTTTAAGTAGTTACATGGATGAACACTACAAACAAAGTGTAAAAGTAAATCTAGGGTAAATACTAAGGCAAAGACTACTCGACTGGTCGCTTGTTCTCTCTATGTTTTGAAAAAAAACATATATAATTGTAGTGCTATAGCAAGGTACGAACAAATATTTAATATTTTATGATAAATGAGGTTTATTCCTCAAAAGATGGAATGTAGCCTCCATACTTGTAATCACTCCTGGAGCATGTGGGGCAATACACAATAGCATCAAACACACCCTTGCTTGACCAACTACATTTCAATGTCAATTTACAACTAATAAACAAAGCACTAAAAGCTATACACACCAATGCTATCAAATATCTACAACATATTATATTCATCAAAACCCGTATAGATAACAAACAACTAGTGCCAATAATCCCCTAAAATAAAATAAATATCAATAATCATCACACATTTAGCTCAAATGAGAGATAACGCCAAACAACTTAAATTTAAAGGCTTAAAACAGCAATACAAGAATTGAACCTGAACCTCCTAAAATAGACTCTTTTGACTTCTCACAACCATACTCCAACTTAAAAGAGTGACTATTCAAAACACAACTCTCTTCATAGCATAAAAACCATAAGAGAAAGTTACTACAACTTGAATCCTAAAATATCCTATTTAGACATTTGTTGCATTTTACTCGTTACTCGATACATTTCATTTGCTACTTTACTTTTTTGTTTATTTTATGATCATAGTGTTTACCCTTGAAAGAGGGCATCAAAGGTAGCACTAGCAAATTTGGCAACACTTTCCCCAATAGACTCTTCATCAAGATGACCATTGCATGAGTTATTCTCTCTATCTTTGGAATCTATCATCTTGTATGCATATTAATTGTAACGTAGGTTCAAAGACCCTTGTGGATAAAAAGTGTCTTGAAGATTGTTCCACTATTTATCCCGGGGAAGTCATTTTCGAGAATTTAGATATTTATGAGAGAACAAATATAGGGTGTTTTTTATTCATTTGAGATAATAGTATAAATTTATAGAAGTAATATAGGGTGTTTTAAACCCAATTGAAGAATATTTCAAAAATATCCCTAGAATATATCCTAAATATACTATAAATAATAGAATATTCCAATTATTTCATAGCCCCCATTAAATACCCTTTGTACGTTTATATGTACCCAAAATTTACACTAAGTGACTTCCCCGAGCTATTTATGCCTCAAGGGCAAAGATAAAAAGGTGTGGCCTTGGTGCCTTTCTTTTTCAAGTAGATCTTATGGCCACTAACCAATAACTACTAGCTAGTAATCAATAAGAAGTAAACAATATCATTATTTTTATTTGTTTTGTGGCATGTGGTTTTTGTGTCTTTTAGTTCTTACTTGTTTAGCTTGGAAAATGATTGCAAAGGATCGATGAGTCTATACTTGACGGTCCAACTTTGAATCCCATGTCACCACTAATTATGTTGTTGGAAGTTGTTTACATTTTGAGCTAAGTTTTCGTAATGATTGATTGCTTTTTTATTTTATCTTTTTGAATATACACTATACTATAAGCATGAAGTATCATATATATATATATATATATATATATATATATATATATATATATATATATATATATCCAAACATGAAAAAAAACTTCGTGCACCCTTCCTTGTTGAGAACTTTTCAATAGTACCAAGAACGCGATATGCGGGCAAATGATCGCATAAATCTCAACGAAACAAAACAAACAAACAAACAACCTTCTTTAATGTGTAAATTGAGAGTACGGTATAGTATTGAGACCCTCAAGCTAAGTAAATGAAGAGGTACAGTCTAATATGCCATTGCATTTAGCGGTAAATGTAGTACCACATGGACTCCCTTAACCCCTAAACGTCCTCACCTTTCTCTAGCTTTGGCAGTTTTGCAAAAGTGCATTATAAAATGCCACTAAGAGGGATGTTTTGAACTTGATGTATGAATAAATGTTGTACATAATGAACTCTAGATTCTATCCATGCGATTAGATATGTGATTGTAATCACCAATATTTTTTGTATAAAATTTGAAACTTGAAATTCAAAATTATTTTGTAGTTCAATTTCAAATAAGATATTGACAATCTGTGGATGAAATTTATTGTAATGAATACTCTAAGTAGTGATTATTGGAGATTTTTTGGTTGGTTCATTTTATAAGTTTTAATTTCAAGAGCACATTTAGACTAAAATCTTTGAAATCTTTTGGTAAATCGCTGCAATATAAAACGAGGCATAATTTTTTCACAAATCATCTCTTTTCTAATCAGATCACACATGCATAAAGCTATCTTGCAATAGAATTTTGCTGTATGTTTTTTCCTTGGAAAAGTTGCATAATGAATGAGAAAACGTGGATGACATTTGTACATTGTTCAAAATATGAACGGTTGAGCAGTTAAGGGTTAAAGACTACAAAATTCCTTTTAACCGCGTTAGTTGCTTAGAGAGTGATGATAAAGAATTTCAACTATGAGCACTTTATGATAGCGGTACACTTTCGACTCGTTATTATCACACTTTCCAATATCCGTAGACAATTGGTGCATGAGTGGAGTTCAATTGGAATTTGCTTCATATAATTACAGTTTATGACAAACATTGTTGATGAATAGTCCCTATGTTTGGGTCTCTAGGCTTGGGGGAGCTTGTGGAAACTCTCCTTTAGCATCGGAGAGGTCGTGAGTTCCAAAACCTATGGTGGCAGTCTTTGGCTATCTTGCAATAGAATTTTGCTGTATGTTTTTTCTAGTTTCGGCAGTCTTTTTGAATTCAATTCAAGTCTAAGGTGGGTTTAACCCCTAAGTGACCGATCAACCATTTTATGGTCACTGCCCTTTTTTCACGGGCTACCCAAGATGGAAACAAAAAATTTAGAAAATAAAAAATATTCTCAAATAGGAAATCAAGTCTACTATCCAACCCAATTCGAATCATGTCAATCGGAGTTAAACTCCATCAAGGAGAAATTTTCAAAGACAAACACCTCAACATTGTCCTAGTGATACAAAACCTACTATTTTGGGGAAGTAATGATGTTCCATCTTTCTAAAAAAATTCCTTTTTGAACTTTAGAATAGAATGTCTAGTTTCAACCAATCATACCAAAATTTCAAATTCTAAAAATAAAAATTGTAATTTTGGTGAATATTCAACGATAAATGCTTCTAAATTCGTTTAATGAGTATCTAAAACATTTTTTGAAAGTTTGACTGTACGGATAATTACCAAACATCGTGCTTCTCATTTTCTCTTTTGGACCAAACTTCATTGAAGTTGTAGGAGCAACATTTTATAACACATTTAGGTTTTGCCCTTATCCCCTCTGTCATTTAGGGGTTAAGGTTTCTTCCCCTTTGTGACACTATTTTTGGTTAAATCCATATTTGCTATTGTGAACACATGAGATTGGGCACTTTCCACATTTCAAATTCTAAACTTATTTATATTGGTTACTAGAGAGGTGATATAAAAGAGTTCTTGATGGTGAACTCATGTGCGTCAATTACCAAAGAGGTGATATAAAAGAGTTCTTGATGGTGAACTCATGTATGTCGATTACCAAAGAGGTGATATAAAAGAGTTCTTGATGGTGAACTCATGTACATTGATTACCAAAGAGGTGATATAAAAGTGTTCATGATAGTGAACTCATGGAAGTTGATTACCAAAGAGGTGATATAAAAGAGTTCTTGATGGTGAACTCATGTTCGTGGATTACCAAAGAGGTGATATAAAAGAGTTCTTGATGGTGAACTCATGTTCGTGGATTACCAAAGAGGTGATATAAAAGAGTTATTGATGGTGAACTCATGTACGTTGATTACCAAAGAGGTGATATAAAAGTGTTCATGATAGTGAACTCATGGAAGTTGATTACCAAAGAGGTGATATAAAAGAGTTCCTGATAGTGAACTCATGGAAGTTGATTACCAAAGAGGTGAAATAAAAGAGTTCTTGATGGTGAACTCATGTACGTCTATTACCAAAGAGGTGATATAAAAGAGTCACAATAGGTACATTGGTTACCAAAGAAGTGATTTAAAAGAGTTCCTGATAGTGAACTCATGGACCAAAGGGGTGATGTAAAAGAGTTGTCTTTGTGTAATGGCGTGAACTAAAATTAGCGTTTTCCTTCAGAAGTTGATTCCAACGAGAAAAACACTTATAATGAAGAGAAGGAAAAAGAGCCTGACAGAGTATTATATATTATTGAGAAATTGCTAAATCCAAGGTCATATGGGTGCCTTGAACAGGATTTCAGAATTAAAATAGTGAGAGTGCTCTGGCACGCACTGACCACCATTTGCACATGAAATAGTTATGAGTTGCAGAGGCCCAATTTCAGTTATTATGCACCCACTTCTGACGTGCTGGCACTGCCACGGATGTACTAATTTTACTCCTCCCCAGAGTAAACCAGCCCTATTTGCCGGATTTTTATTACATAAGAGCTTTTAAGGCACAAATTGTCCATTACAAAAAATAATTTAAAACTATGATGGTATTTGCCTCTTTTTAGGTGCTGAACTAAACTAAAGTAGTAAGTCAGGCTTTCATTAGTCAAACATAGCATTAGCAGCATGCACTATCTCTGCCTTTGCTCATGTTGTGGAATATTCCACACCCAACAGTATTTCATCAATAGCTACAAGTCGCTTTACACCTAGAAGCCGGGCCAATTCCCTGTGAGGCCAATTGCAAGAAATTTCAGCCCCTTTTGGACTTGAGGCCGGCTTCAACTACTCATTATAATAAGATTAAAACGGGGGCCAATCTCCCATATGTAAAGGCCTTGGAGTCAAGAAGCCAAGCTGATTCAATTAGTGTAGCAAATTTCAGCCTCTCTGATTCTCTTTTAAAAAAACCGTTTAGATTTCTACATAATTCAACGGATTTAGTTCGTTGAAGAAAATCATCTTTTATATAGAAAGGACCTTTTTTTTTTGGACATTCGCCCTGAGGCCAAGAATCGGCCCTCCATTTTGAATGCACCCAATTCAACGAACTTGGGCCATGTCGGACTTTGCGTTTTTTAAGTAAAAAAATTATATCACCAAATCAGCCTAGGCTTTAGGTGTAAAGAGGTTGAAGCCGATTTCAGCCTTTTGACCAATCACAAGTGAAGATTTTAGGCCTCTTACACAATGAATTGGCCCGACCTCTAGGTGTAAACCACTTAGGATAGGTGGAGGCTCAAGGTGATGAGCAGAGTGCATGAAAGAAAGACAGTGGGTATGAAAGCTACTGAATGTTAAGGTAGTGGGACCAATTCCCGATTGAATTTCAGGTTTGCATACTTAGACTTGTGAAAGATTTTTTTATAATTTTTGGATGCTCTGCAAAGCTATTGCAAAGGCATCCCCAAAAGAAAAACATTTTTTGAGCATTTCTACAATTTTCTATGATTTTTTAAGTCTGAAAGCTTAGAGTGACCATTAACCGCTCATAGAGTCATGGTTTTCATGAGAGGTTGGATTCTGAAAATAGAGTGCTTCTACACCAATCAGAAGCTCTTGATTTTTCCAAGCATGGACGAAATTAGAACACTCTTGAATACTATCTGAAACCATGCTGGCTGGTTTCTCACACCCATCCCCCAACCAGTAGGGGTCGGAAATACAACCCGGTCAGAAATATGACCCTCTACCTTATGAGTCAATCAACTCATTGCAGATTTTTCCAACTGGGGACTTTTTAGTTTAATTTTTTTACTTTATCTGTCTATAGTTGATTAGTAACGTGAGTGGATTTGAAAACCTGGAATACGGGAATGTCTGAAATGGTTCAGAATTTCAGATGCAGACCCATGTGTATGAAAACGGGTCTGGCAGAGTTTATTATGATTTCAGAAGCTCCTTCTGATGGATGAATTTATGAGTGAATGAGTGCGTACCACAAGCCTGTGTTTTTTGATCGTGGTGTGGCATGGGGGTTCGGCTATGTTGGGGGCCTTGAATGAACATATTCCTCAATTATATTCGTGCCTGTCAATTGAAGCTTTTTATTCTTGTATCACATGCACGTTTGGAGATGGGAATGCATTCACCAGTAAAGTAGAAGCATCAGTCCCTGTTAGGGACCAATTCCAGTCACTTATGCAAGCACGTGTTTCAACTTCGTGTGTTCCCAATCAAATCATCACAACCATTGGTTGTAGCATTGTAGCATTGGTTGTAGCAGTTTGGTGATCGCTTATGATACCAAGTTAGCAAACTGATTGGACTAGAAATGAAAGATGAGTATTGGTTCCCCTACTAACATCAATAGTGGTTTAAGGTAGCAACATCTAAAATGGACAACGACCCATTGTGGACAACTACATTTGAACCAAAAATGAACCCTGATAAGTTTGAAAGCTGCCGGTAGCTTCCCACTTGTTGCTTCACAATTGGTTTAGTTCAATGTTGCTTCACATTTGGTCCTTTGTTTCTTTTGGGTAAGTCTACAACTTAGAATAGGTGTCTACAACACCTTTGCTTCAAAAATTCATGTAAAATTGCTCATGCTTTCAAAAAACTTAATCCCAACGCCTAGCTCTTCCTCCTCAATTTGCTAAGACATTCATGATTTCATTCCATATTGCCAGCACTCCCAAAGTACCACATCTCTTATATTGTCATGAATAGGTGTCTACCTCATGCAAATTAAGTTTGAAAATTCAGAACAAAATCATACGTTGTAACAAAATTAATTAAAAATTGGGTTTGGTTATCAAACCCAAAGTTTTATGTGCTGCTGTTTTTTGTCATTGAAAATCATTGCTCTAAATAGGTTGAAATCCTTAAATTGACATGTATTGGTGCCTCTACCTTAGAAAAGGTGGCTCTCCTAGGGAGATGCCTAGGCAAAACCACTGTGCATATGTGGAATTGTCGAGTACCACTTGCTTGGGCATCTCCCTCAGCAATGCCACCTTTTCTATCGATAGTGATTATATAATATGGTAAGTGAAAAAATTCAATGGCTTAAAAAAGAGAACCAACTTACACTAAACCCTCTCTAATTACACTGACAAATGAACTTTTTTATATCGTCCCATTAGTAGAAACACGGCACGCATGGCAGTAGAGAAGTATGCCCCTACAAGGAACCACAACTAGTCTAATTCAACATGTGGGTTTTTAATTTCGCTAGTTTACGCGAGCGACGTTTCTATTAGTGCTCCTTTGTCTCTACGAGTACCAACATGCATGAGTTTAGAAATTGACATGTGGAAAGTGTTCAATCGCACGTGTACACAACAACAAATATTAGAATGTGACATAGAAGAATGATAATAATAAATTTTGCATTCATGTGAGATTCTCAAGATAAGCAGGGATGTGCAATTAGGGAGGATTAAGTGTGTACTTCAGTGTTCATTACATGGATTATTGCCATCACTGAGAGTCATTTCCACTTGAATTTTTTAAGTTAAATACTTGGATGGAGCATGAAGCTAATGAAGACTCTAACATCCTAAGTTACTACCAAATTCTTGCTTTGTACAAAAGCATTAAAACATATGTGATCATTCCATAATTGAAATACCGGCACAGAAGTACATTAGTGCGATTAAAACCAACCAACCTCCCTAATCATGAATTTTTTCCTTGTTGAGTACAGACAGCTCCCCCAGGTGTGGGAGCAATATGACTTAGTTCAAATAACTGGAGTCACACATAGATAGATGTGTTCCATAGAGTTGTCACACCACATAATGCATTTCATGTGGATAGATGTCATCTTTATCAATTTCTGGTCTCCTCTCTGCAGCAGGGACAGAATGTTATTAAAAACTGCAAATCTCAGAAGTCCAGTCCATAACCTGCGGTATCTGTACTCCTGACAACATCCAATACCAAATGGCTTATCACACAAGCTAAGGTACAAATCTGGACCTTGACAATATGCAGCAGGATAGAAATTGCAGTAATGAGGGGTATTCCTCAGAAACCATCCAACAGCCATTGATTAGAAATGTTATCAAAAACTGACGTGCTCTCTAAGGGTCCACTCAGAACCAGTTTCCATGTCTTGTCTGAATTTAAAACAGTCAATCTAAACTTAGCAACCACTTAACATCTAAATATCTAACGGGTGATGGGCAGCAGCAACCAGGACTTTAGACAGCTTTCAGATCGGTGGTCTGGCAAGCTCAGTGAGACATGAACACCACCCCTAAAGTAGTTGCATTCAGTGAGTACAGATTTTAAGAGAAGAATTAAGTAAATCAATGGAGCTAGAAGAGATAAGTACTATATACTGAGGGGGAGAATTGGACTTCTAACTTAATTCTCCTCGCTGTATCTAATCTGCCATTTTAAAGAATGGTAGAAATAAAAGCCAGTGAAATGTAATCAAACAGACGAGATATGCAAAATGAATATAACAAGTCTTCAGAAAAGGAAAATTGAGATGAGATTAGCTTGCAAGCCTGGAAAGCCGGACTTGGATATGTTTCAGAATGATATTCTTTTCACGAGAGCTTACTCTCATATTCCTCCCTGCTACTTCGAATAACATTCGCATTAGATCTTTCAGTACGTCAAAATTTCATAGTAGGTCATGTTTATCCGTCTTGGAGATTGAGCCTCTCCAGCCACCCTTGAAAACGGAGAGAGCAGTGCCACCCATCAAATCTTCAAAATCTTCTTCTGAGCAAAGTGCCCCTGCTGAATTTCCCGAGGGTAGTACTTGGAACGCATTAATATACCCACATTCAGATGTCACAAAGGGAAAATCACTGCAAAAACAAAGAGTCACCAAGCCTTTTAAATTCAACACCCAAGAAATGAAAGCGAAAACGGAATAAGCATCGGGTACAGGGACCTTGCAAGCTACCTTGGATTCAAAAAATGCACCGCCTGAACATAAGGGTACATCACCTCATTTAAGGTGGAAGCACCTTAAAGTGACACTAACCTAAAAGCATAACTATCTAGGGAGTGCTTTCATTTTAGGTATGTGTTTCTAGGAATAGCATAGATCACGATTCCCAAATTAAATTGTAAAAGCTTAGGAGCTTTTTCCTTACTAACAAAATTACAAAGTAGTTTTTGGACCATCGGATCAGACATGAAATATTAGAAGGCTTGATTATGCTTACAAATAATTCATTGGAAAGATTCTAACATGGGTGGCATGTTTGTGAGAGAAGGTTTTCATCATGGATATTCTAAGTCCGCTTCTTACAGAAATAAGATACTGCAAAAACATTTGAATGAAGATGAAATGGAGGGCATGCTCATTACCTGCCCCACATGAGCCTGTTGGCGCCATATAATTCAAGTAACTGCTTCAGCAACGGCCACGTATCATTGTACGGAAAGGGATCTCTTGACACCCGGAAAAATGCACTTAGCTTCACATACACCTGCATGACAATGATACATTAATCAAAAAAAAATTACAGTTATGGTTCACGTTCATGTGAACCAAAGGCATCACTGAGTTGATGCAATTCCGCTTGAGACTGAAGGACCTTTCTCTATCTCATCTGGGACCCAAAATTAACAGAAATCGAAGTCTGCTGTACTGTACTGTGACAATTGGTACTGCAACTACTGGGAGGAAAATTGACCCATAGAGCAGCATAGTCACTCAAAAAATTGAGTCTATGTTTGAGTTAGTTTCATGGGATTGAGAATTCCATGAAAATAGATGAGCAACTTCTAAACAAAAGTTGTAAAGCATGAAGTAATGACAACATCTAAGTGATAGAAAACAAAATATATTAACTCATTGTGAGACACAAGATTTCAAAATTGGGTATATACATTGACTCAATTTTACAAAGCACTCAAGATTTTGTCCAACTTCCTTTTGCATCCAAAACAGTTGCAATTTGAGCATGCATGCTAGCATACAAGTTCCTACACTCATCTACACTAATGCAAGGGTAGACATCTTGCACATGATTCCACAACTCATGAAGATTCTTTGGAGCAATAGGATAGGGGTTCAATCACCATTTTAAGGAGGCCCAAACTTGTTCAATGGAATTGAGGTCAAGAGATTGTGCAAGCCACTCCATAACATAAGGTTGCTCCCAAAACCATTTCTTAACAATTTTAATTGTGTGCACATGAGCATTGTCTTGCTGAAAAATGACTTCATCTATATTAAAGTCAAAACCAACCAATGTAAAGAACAATTCCTCTTGCAACAACTTCAAATAATCTATAGCTTTTATCCTCCCATCTATCTTGAACACAATACCTACTCCTTTTGATGTTAAACAACTCCAAAACATGATTGAACCTCCACCACGTTTCACTGTTTGTTTAATGACACAAGCTGAAAGTCTCTTTTTATCACAAACCCCACACCAAGTCCTCCCATTAGAGTTGAAATGATCGACCTTTGTCTCATCACTAAAAACAACCCTCTCCCAATCACTAATTGTCCAATCTTTGTGTGCTCTAGCAAAATCCTATCTATTCTTCATGTTCTTAGGAGACAAAGCTGACTTAAAAACCTTCTCTATTGATCCTAAACCTACTTCTTTCAAAGCATTCCTCACTGTTTCAACACAAACCTCTACTCTTGTCTCACTCTTCACTGATTTTGTTGCCTCCACCGCATTTTCTAATTCCCCTACAATGACTACACGTACTATATATCGCTTCTCATACTTTGTTAAAGCCTTTGGATGCCCTCCTTTTGGCATGTCTAATCCTATTCATTGTAGACTATGATAAACCAATAGCTCACGCTACTTCTCTACTGCTCTCATTTTTTGCAAAAGGGCAACAACATTCAACTCTTTCTCCTTAGAAATTGACCTCAATGCTTCACAACCTCTCTACACTCACCCGAAACCTTTTATAGCTTCAATTCAACACCACCCACAAAAAATTTCACTCCAAACACAGAGGAGGCTGATTCAAAAGTGCTAAAAAACTGAGTATCAAGGCAACCTCTCTTCTTCTCTTCTCTCTCAAGTTTGAACATGTGTAGTGAGATGAGGGCAGTGTGGCATGCATCTACACTTAAGTAGCTTTCAAATGGATCGCATCTACAGCTCGAGTTGTAGCACTCCGAGTTGACAGACTCACATATAGACTCAGTTTTTTAAGTGACTGTACCTGTGAATATTTCGACAAATTTAATAAACGATTCCAAGCTTCTGCTTCCTCTTCAGTCCTGCACAACCTCATGACGTCATTAGCTTTTGTTGTAATCGGCATAAGTGCTTCTTGATGAATGTTGAGGTCACATCAACACAAGGTGTCAATGCTGCTGGCAGTCCAATTTGAACGCTATTGGAAATTGATGTAGCTAAGATCTCAGACAACATCCAGAGGCTGATTACGTAGTCAATTTTAGTGAATAATCAACAACTAATTACTTACAGAGGAGGCTTGCAAAATCCAAGGTGGTCCATCAATACTGTTGTTGCTGGAAATTCTCTACAAAGCTCCTCAATTTCATCAACGTGTAACAGGAGCCCCTGAAAGACACGTGTCCATGAATTTTTTTAATAGAACTTTGCATCGAAGCATCCTCCTCACTTGGAAAAGTGCTGATAGAGGACTTGCAATGATGTGTGGGGCACACCCTCAAATGTAGTAGAATGTGGCATACAAAACAGGATTCGTCATAGATCATGACAAGTGACAGCAGCACAAATAGGAACTTCAACCCACAATGGAGGAGTATTGCAGCTATTATTGAACTTTTAACAACCTCAAGATGGTCCATTGATGTCTTCTTATATTCTAAACGATAGGTGACTTAACATGTATGTATACTAGACAAGGAATATTGATGATACCTTGAAGCACATGAAGCCAACTGGAACACCAAGCTCTCCAGCCTTTGCAAACATTGCCTTGCCCACTTGATTCGTCATCTGATCATCATCAGAGAAGTACCGCACTCAGCGATTTGTGAGCCATTGCAAGCCTTCTATCTACAAGCAATTATCATGACCACATATTGTTGTGGATCCTATATTAGAAGGTGAGTATTGAGAGGATACCTTTTGTCCAGGTGGCCAGAGGTATGGGTTAAAACGTACTCCGCTGAAGTTCTCCTGCATCAACCCGCAAACTACTTTCAGATGCAGATAAGTGGTGCACTGCATAGAGGCAGTAAACAATAAGAGATCAAACCACATAAAAAGACATTGTGTCCGCAACAGTTGAAATTTTCGATTGAAAGCTATAGTGATACATAATTGTCCAATATCCTACACCTCTTCTATGAGACGTTGAAGCTCTTCAACACCGCCTCCTCCCTCAGTTGGGTCCGCCAGGCACATCCCTACAAACTTATCTGGGTGCTTCCGTAGCACACTTTTCATGAACAAACAGCCAAAACGATAAGCAGCTGTTAGGAGAAAGATAGCCAGGATGGCAAAAGTTCAGATACGAGTAGAACACGAGAAGAAAGAAATTCATTAAAATAAGGCCTGGCTATCTTACTCCTATTATGATGTGGCTGTCCCAGTAGAATTCGTAAAAAAGAGTACGACGTGAATTGACATTAGGCAGTTAAAACATTTGTCGATTGAAATCAAGTGCATCGTGAAAGAAGCTGCAGATACTAGAAATTGCTTTAAAAATAATGAGATCTGAGATCAGATTTCATCCCCTTTCCATCTTAAAGAGCTCAATCATACTTGAATACCTGGAGACGTATGAATGATCAAACTTGTGGTTGATAGGTTGAACGATTACGGCACCATCCACTCCAGCGTCTGCCATGCTCTGTCGAACTATTAGCTGACCTCTCACATTAACACTCTAACAAGATGGAAATATAAGTAGAAGTATAAAACCAGATTCGAGTGCTCAAAGAATTCTGAAAATAAATCATGATGTACATGGACTCCAAGCAGATCGCCTTTTCAGATTTCGGCTTACTTTCAGCAAGACATCTGCACTCCCAGGAAGAGTAGGTTCTTGTCCAGGAAAGTAAGGAAACTTTTTAGCCTGTAAATACAATCAGAATAGTAACTATGAGACCGAAGAATGCACAAATGAAAACTGAAATTCCCTCCTTATTGTTCTCTCTCCATATAAACCATCTTCATAACTTCATGTCTGCACTCTCAAGAATCGATAATACTAGCCCCAAATGGTGGTCGACGTTGGTAAAATCTGGAAATCTATTTGTTCTGATATTATGCATTCTAATCTAATTGGTCTTGTCTCAAGATGGGAAATGACAGACATAACCTCCTCAGGTGAAGCCCACACATGGAGGTGTGAATCAATCTTCTTAATCGTAGTGGCCATTTCTTCTCCTTGGTCGAAAGCAACTGACCCCCGAACTTTCAGCTGTTGTAAATTTCGTCTCCTGATCAATGGAGCACTAGCGTGAGATTGTGTACCTAGTTACGAAAAGTAAAACTTCACTTTCACACACATAGTAGCATTAATTTGAAGCAGTCATGAAAGGCAATCTCGCTGACGCAACTATCAGTACGCAGGGGCTGGCAGCCGGGTCAAATTGTAACAAACTAACAATGACACACACTTTGACTCCGGTATGTGTTCTTTTCAAGTTTTCAAATCAGTGCCTAAAGTACATTAATTAAACGGCGTTCTGCACATTTGAGTTCTGAAGTTAACATGTTCAGGTGTGTCGGCCCTTTCATATATAATGCACTAGGTAACTCAAATCTAGAGCGGGGTTGTGGAAAATAGTACATGCTGAGCCGCATGCAAGGCGGTGGAGTAAGAAAATCTGATGAACTGAGAATTAGAAAAGAAACAGCAAAGTGGGAAATGGTTATGGATTTATTACTGAATTCAAAATCAAAAAGTAATAATTCTTATTATTAATCAGAAATTAATAATTCTTACTAATCCTAAATATTGTTCTTCCACATTGCATAGTATACTGCATCAAATTATTCTTCTACATTGCAAATCTTCATACTTTAGAAATCTGAAACCCGCCCTGACTTTAGGGTTTGAGAGTGAATTTTAGCGACTGCGATTAAGTCAAAGCCAAAAACATAGTGACAATAGTTGAAGCGAGTAAATCAAAACCTTGTAATAAGCCAAAAAATACACATTCACAAATGAAATCATTCGCCTCAGTGCTGGCTTGTGCCACTGTTTAAATTGTCTATTTTCAAAATTCAAAAAAAAATTCCGTACATTTTTTCCTTTCAATGCAATTTGATGTCAGTTTTTAAAAACAAGATTAAAGATAAACAGAAATTAATCTTACAGCAGTCAATTCCGAACCGAACCTTCTCAAGAAAACAATCGCAGCAGCTGCTGAGAGCGCAAGAAGAGCCCGGAACGGCAGCACCCGCCGGGTAGTCAAGGGCGACGACTTCGAGGAAGCCCGCACAGCAAATTCACGGGTCTCAGATTGCACGGCTATGGCAGATGGCTTCGGCGCAGCACTGCGAATATTTCGCGCATCGAAATGACAGAAAAATCGGTTCACTGAAAATAATGGAAAGAACTGGATCGATCGGCGATGTGAGAATTGAGAATAGAGCACCGTGCGCGGAGAGAGAGACGATGGAACAGCCGAGGGGGCCGGGGCTTGAAGGAGCGCCATCGGCCATAGCCAGGGAGACCCTCTCCGTGTCCACGAGCTGCACAGGAATAGGCTGAGGTCCTGAACGAGGATCCTTCCCACGTGTCAATGAAATGAGGTCCTGAACGAGGATATACAGATTGAACGCACCTAAAACCGCCCATCGCATTCTTTAGAGGCTCATTGTTGCACCTTCGAATCTCAAGCATTTATCAGAGAATCTAAAGAAACATAGAGCATTTTGTCTAACTTCAGTTGGACCAAGAAACCTGGGCCAAGCAACGAGGGATGGACAATTGAATTATTTTATTTGTAGTTTCTCTACAGTGTAAAGGGTGTGGTCCAACAAGGGCTTAGGGCCTCCTTCCATGTAAGGGGGCAGTGGGTGGCCGGTCCTCAAAAGGAGGAAGCTCCACCAAAATGGGTGGAAACTAGAGGATTCAAGAGTATAAATTTCATTTGTACCGAAATGGGTGGAGCATGGGTGGTTCTTGAGACCTCAATTCTTGTCTTTTAGTGCCTTCCACCCAACCGATCCCTACATGGAAGTCCGCCCTCAACCCTTAAACGCCCTTCCAAGCCCCTCGGGCTTGGTTTCCAAGCAATCTTGCTTAAATGTACCAACCCTTTGAACAGAAGTAGATTCTAGCCTCAAAAATAGATATTAGCATGGCTCTAATGTATGTGAGGTGTACATAAGAAGACCATTGCAAGCATAAAATCTACCTAACAAATTAGACATACTTGTAGTTGGAAGCCTCTTCAATATTATCAACAGCTCTCCATGACAAGAGATTTATTGTAATTGGTAGTGAATTTAATAGGCTTTCGAAGGTGACTTGGATGAAAATCATCCGAGGTTGTATGAGAAAGTTACAAGGCTTCCAATCTGTTTGTGATCCAGTTTCTGGACGCTGGGACGTTTAGGGGTTAAATTTAGTAGAATTAATACTGAACTCCTTCGAACGAGACACATATCATTGAATGCATACCAAGGTGAGGCATCTAATGTGTTTAGTTGCAACAATAAATCCTTTCATGCTTGTTCGAAATGTTTAAATTAAAGGTATTGGAAAATCATTTTATTCTTGCCCCAAGTTCCTAATTGATTCCTCGTGTGCTTGTTTCTTTGTTGAAATTGGTCATACACCGTGCCCAGTCTAAATCTAATCCATATTCTTTCAGAGATCCTCAAGTTGCCCATGGAGGACCTACAATGTTGTTTAAGGATTAAGAACGTTATGGTTAAAGCTACTATGCTCGGAATTTTTTGAAGAATGAACTGGGAGTGTTTTGGATAAGATAAGATTCATGAATAAAAGTGTAAAAGTAAATTTAAAAAAAAAAAACTAAAATGTAAATTATATGAATTTTGAAAATGAAAAGTTGGTCTTACCCTACTATATAGGTGGTATTTTTCTTGATACAAAAGGTATTGTGAATTGCATCCTAAACAACTTCAATAATTCCGCCCACTTTTGAAAGTTTTTGATTGAAGAACAAGTGGTTGGTTTTAGGTTCGTTAAAGATTACAAGTGGTTGAATTTAGGTTCCTTGGGTGGTGGTTGCTAAAAGTACCTACAAGAATAGAATGAAGGGTGGTTGGTTTTACTATATATGCCTCCACCTTACCATCCATTGTTCAATTATCTCTATTTAGAAATTATCGGATCCTAGGCGAGACTTACAAATAATTTATTAGATAAAAATACAAAAATGGTGTGTTTTTGTAAATTCAATATGTTTGTTAGAATCTTGCTAAAATTTTGGAAACAAATATTTTAAATAGAACTGAATTAGATAACATATCGTCTTTTCATATAAGGTAACAACACCTAATTTAAATACTAGGACAATCTTAAATAATGAGTATTTCTTGAATTTAAAAGTGTACACAATTTTAACATTAGGACTTGTATTTTTTTAGGTCATTTACCTTTAAACCGTTATGATTTTTGCACATAGTTTCTAATTATGACATACTCAACTATATAAAATTCTCCTTGTAATTTTGTCAAGAATTTTTCAAAATAATCCAATATGATGATTGGAACTACTATATACTCAATTTTTGAAATGTTCAAATTAGGTGTGTTTAGCTTACAAATTGTCCAAGGGTGGGTAATACTTAGAAGGTTTCTAAAAAATGACTTAATTTTTTTTATAAAGTATAGGATGAAACCTAAGGAATTTTTTGTCTTTGAGCCTTGAGGGGGTCATCGTTGAAAAATTAAAAAACTACGTAAGTTCAAATATAGAGCTCGTCTTATTCATTGGGATGTTAAATTTCTAAAATTTTAGATGTAATATATGATGCTTTGAATCCAAGGAAGGTATAATTCAAGAGTCTACTTGGAATATTCTAGGATATGCTTCAAATATTCTAATTATGTAATAGCCCCCATTTAAATATCCTTTGCATTGATATGTATCCCAAATTACATAAAGGGTGATCCCCACCGTCATGAGTTTTGAGCATGTTCAAAACATGATAAAACTTTGCTACATAGCATCAAAGACAACATAACAATCTTGAGCCTCTCTATTGTTCACCTCTAAATCTCAACCATTTGTCAAAATATTGTAAGAATCGTAGAGAATTTTCTCTAACTTCAGTTGATCGAAGCAAGAGGCTTAGAGACTAAGATTATTTTTGTAGCAAGTTCTCTGTAATGCAGCTACATTGTAAAGGGTGTGGTCCTGCAAGGTATTGAGATCTTTATGAATAATTTAACTAGGACATCATAATGCTATACACAACTATTGACAATATATCCTACAGAATGAGAGATATTGAATTAATTAATTTTTTACTATAATCATAAAAACTAATAAAAAAGACACACATGGAAATTTGCACAAATTAACCCCTAAATGCCTACAACCCTATCCAAATTGGACTGTTTTCTAAAGATGCATTATAAAATGCAATTAAGAGGTATATTTTGAACTTGATGTATTGATAGAAGTTGTACATTATGAATTTTAGATTCCACCCATACGATTAACTTTGTGGTTGCAATCACCAATATTTTTGTATAAAATTTGAAACTTGAAACTCGAACTTCTTCTCTAATTCAATTACGAATAACGTATTGACAATCTATGGATGAAATTTGTTGTGATGTGTAGAAATGTAATACTCTACATGTAGTGATTTTTGGAGATTTTTCTGAAGACAATTAAGGGTTAGTTGTGAAGCCGTTGACAATCTTCTTAACCCCTAAAGGCCCAACCAAGCCAAAACGGCTTGGTTAACAGTGTATTTTGACAACCTTGGGCCTTTAGGGGTTAACTTAATTACCCCACGATAATATTGAACATGCATCATAGATGCCTAAGCGGAATTTCAAAATGATCTTTGGACTAGTAGGTCAAGTTCTAGTATGAAATCATGAGATTTTAAAAACTAGTGAGTTATTTCATAGTTGGTTTACAATAGAGGAAGAAGGCTCTATACTCACTATTGGGGTTTGAGATTATGATTCTTTCAAAAGTTGCTTCCACTTTTTAAACATCTCCTTTGGACCAATTTAGACTAAAGACCAAGAGCCGTGACCAAGAAAAAATGGATTATTCTCATAGTCACACTTCATGGTCAACTTCCATGGTTACACTTCATAAAAATGCATTTTTAAAGCTCTTGGGCCTCTATGTAGGTATAAACTGAATTTGGACGGAGAGAAATGACCATACATCAAAAATAGAGTGAATTGATTTTTCTCGTGTATCATAAGTATAGTAACTATAGTAATGTTGGGCAAAAAACAATAAAACATGAAATTAATAGAAAAGACCAAAACCGCATTTTCTAGCCATAGTCTCTTGTTTTTGTGACAAGAAAGAATTTTTTGCTTGACTCGCAAATAAACAACTTGACCATGAAACTTTATCCACTAGGCCACTTTATAGGCCTTTTAGGGACCTTGACGCCTATGATCATTTTTCTTTTTAGTAGTGTAAATCCAAGTCGTCTAAGGAAGAGGTCATAGGTCGATTACAAATTTTAGAGGGGCATGGGACGACTTTTAGGTGTGTAGTCTAAACTTGCCTTAGTGCTAAATGATTTTGGGTATGTTAAACACCTCAACTATCTTCAAAAAGTGACATACAACTAATTAACTTGACTACCTAAATGACAATTAACCCCTAAAGGACCACGAGGCCATCACGTGGCTTCTGGAACTAGAAAGTGAGGAATTTTGAGTAGTTGGACCAAAAATTGTAAAGTGAGCAACAAAGAGACCCTAGTTCTTTTTGAGAGATGAATCCGTAAGTACTTCTTGATCGAAATTTCGTGAAGTGTGCGATTTTTGGTGATTTTTTTGAGCTGCGAGGAGGTTATATGGGCGTCAATTGAGGCCCTCATATCTTTCTCCTCGCACCTCCAAATTAATTGAAATTTTTTGCACATGTTTAAAATGATGATCATTATGCATGGTAGAAATTTCAGAATTTTTGGAGCACCATTGATCAATCCAATTTCAGCATGTGTACAAAATACCCTGAACAAGTTCGATCATTCTTCTCAATGGTGGCATTTTCTCAAAAATTGTGCGATCATGTTGATCTTTTTTTCATACAAAAGCTATGTAAGTCTTCTTTGATTTCAACGGTGCTGATCGTCAAAATTAACCCACACCAACGAGGAATTGAGCTTGTTATAAGAGCTAGTCAAGAAAACAAGAGCTAAGCTAAAAACACCCCCGGTCCTTTAGGGGTTAAAAACCTCAAAATTGCATAGTCCCAAATTAATGAAGTAGATGAATCAATGTTCAATGACCTTGATGGGCAAGCTCAATTTTTTTATGTTTTTAATTTCTCAATTTGACCACTACAATCTTGCAATCCTCAAAGACAAACAACAAATATTTTCCACAAATTGTTATAGTAATCCAGATTGATTTTTATTTTTTTTGCTCAATGCACAAGAAATGACAACCTTTTCAACTATTAATTGTAAAAAACACTCATTAAGATTTTAAACATGTAAAAACGTTTAATATGGCATCTCTAAATTTACATGGCTTAGTTAACCCCTAAACGTACCAACCCTTTGATCAGAAGTAGATCCTAGCCTCAAAAGTAGATATTAGAATGGCTCAAATGTATACGAGGTGCGCATAAGAGGACCATAAAATCTACCCAACAAATTTGACATACTTGTACTTAGAGACCTCTCCAATATTATCAACATGTCCCCATCACGAAAGATTTACTGTAATTGTTAGAGAATTTAATAGGCTTACAAAGATGACTTGGATGAAAGTTATCCGAGGTTGTATGGGAAAGTTGTAAAGCTTTGAATCTGTTCGTGATTCAGTTTCAGGACGCTAGAACGTTTAGGGGTTAATAAAACTACCTCCAACAAACTCTTCACTAGATTAGACTTTTAAGATCTAAATTATTATTCTATTTCTTTCTTAATTTGACTAAAAGCGTTGAACTTTTCATGGTAGTTTGCGTACTAATGTTAAGAGCATGTCATTGAATAATGCCATTCAAAACCTCCAACTGCCAAGTTTGTAAGACATAGGTGTCATTTGCACAAAGACTCGACAACTTGAAGGCACTATCACTAATACCAGGTGATTTTTTTGTTAACACAAGCAACTAAGCACACGATCTGGTCAACACTACGTACACAAGGGTCAAATTCAACAGCGGAATTTCCACATCAGATTTCCAAGAGATCCACATCACCCCAAACCAATCACAAGATGACACGTGGCACTCTCTTTAACAAAACAACAAATCAAATTATCAATTTGTGGAAACTGACCCCGACGTCCCAAGGGGTACTACACCTTGGGAAAAGCACTGAAAATGACATTGGGGAGAGCGTTGAAGCGAGACCCTCTTTTGACCACATATTGGGAATGAGGCCTGCTGTTTTTGTCATGCTTCACCCACAATTTCCTCATCGCAAGCCACGATAGAGACCCATACCCAACTCCCCATGCCTGTACTAATTCTCATGAACTCACCGCCCTTGATTCTCTTGACCTCCAGACACGTGCCATTCAAAAATCTGACCTGAGCGTAATTATGGTGAGTGACTCTTTTGCAACCGAATTCCTATGAAAAGTAAAATGAGAGAAAAAAAAAGAAAAGGAAAAGAAAGAGTTACCGGAATCACCAGATAGATAGATAGATAGAAACTCCGGCCCTTTAGAGGCCGGCGTGAATGAAGTGTCCGTTCGTAATGCCAATGATCCAATGCCCACCGGACAAGGGGAAATTGGGACAATACTACTCTCCCCTTTCGAGGATGGACACTATAGTGACACACTATGCTACTAGCTCGCTAGCCACTAGTGCCTTGAAGATACCGGACATGATATCTCCCCAAAGGGCTTTGAGGTACCCATACAACAAGGTCCAAGGACCCCCCACCATAGTTGGGTGGACTATTATGGTGAGCACCACGCCGACATGGGGAATAGAACCCACAACCTCCTCATTGGGGGCCATGAGCCCTAACCACCAAGCCAAGGCCCGTGGTGCCTCCGGAATCACCATATACTGTGCGCGCTTGAATGGAGTGGGTACATTCATCTACTAAAACAAAATTGCATCCATTTAATCCAATTTGAACAAATTTTCATCCAATTGGGACGAATTTTACCATAGTATTTTGAAAAATTAATTATCAATGAAGCCTCTTGTAAATATCGTGGGCCACAGCATGTGGTAGTTTTGATGGAGTCAATCTTAGTCTCAGTGTCAATATATTCATGGTCAACCCTCACTAGTAGACATTTTGTGACTAAAATGATCTCTTAATAAGGTAGGATGTCCTAAAACCATCACCTCCCCCAATTATGACATGTAGACTTCTCTTGGGGTCAAACCCAAAACCACCAATTTCACTATTCAAGTAAACCAATGGTACGCCAAGCATTGCGAAGAAACAATTGGTGGTTTTGGGTATCATTATGAGTGAAAGTTAGTACCACATGGTGTGAACATGGGGAAACCTAGAGATTTGGTTTGGGTCACAGGTTACTTTCCACTTTTGAATTTTGTATAAAATTGACAAATGCGAATTAGATGTTGCAAATTTTTGCAATCCTCATCAAACCCTATTTCAAATGTGGTCGTATTTTTTTTCGAATTTAGTATTGCCTAAAATAGGCCAAATTGCTTAAGTTGGTGCGAGAGTTGGTGGTTTTAGGACAATCAACCTTACTCAATTTTTTTAAAATCGAGTCGCAAAACACCATATCCGTCACAAAAGACCAGTCACAAACGCAAACGACACAAAGGATCAAATTTCTACTACTGTACTACAGTGCTTGTGAAATAATTCAACCGTTTTTCTTTTTGCGCCATTGGATTCAATGATACATACGAAAACGACATGATGGTGATGATGATGATCATTGCAGCACGGGAGCCCACCGGGGCAATCGGAAAACAGCCACGTTTTGGCTCTACTACAGTAGTATGAAATCAAGCCGCCCCCTATGAAAGGCAAATGCACGGCATCATGGAAAATGAACATCACCAAAGTCTGAAGAGGTCACATCAGCAAATTCCCCATTATAATATATCATGAGAACCACATATAAAACTGACACCTTTCACCCTTCACCTCTTCTCTCCCTTCTAGCTCCTTCTCCTGCTTCTTCTTCTTCTTCTTCTTCTTCTTCTTCTTCTTCTTCACCACACAAATACACACACTTACTAACTAGGTCACACTGTCTGTAGATATCCCTCAAACTTGCTCTTTGTTTTGAAAAACTAGAAAGCTTGCCTGCATTTGATCAATTAATCGATGATTCCAAGACTGTCTGTGCTTTTTTGAACAAGTGGGTGTTTGCGAGGTCGGTGGACGATCGAGTTTGCTCATTTTGTACGTGATTCATTCAAAGGTGAAAGATGTCGAGAGCTTTAGCGGATCCGGTAAGCGTGGTTTGGTTTTCTTTTCGTTCATTTTTGTGGTAATTGTGTCAGTCTAGGGTAAGATTGTGTATGGAGTCCTGATGATTAATTGTGTGCACAGCTTTACTATGGCGGCAAGCCGGAACCGGTGTACGTGGTGAACAATCGGCACCGGATTTTGGGAACCCCGTATCAACACACGCCGACGTCGAGTAGTGGAGCGTATGAGTTCGGTCCTTACACGCGTGGAACTGTGTTGCCGGTAAGTAGATATATCATAGCCACAAAATTTTTATCTTTCTTTCCACAAAGTTCTTGTGCACACGCAAGTTCAATATCGATCACATCTTTACTACGCATTCGGCTTGCTCACTAGTTCACACCACAGATCGCATTCACGTAAATTCACTGGTTCTGGAGCCATATTATCTATCATTCTATAGTGATTATACTAATCACGTCATTTTGGCCAATCCCCGTTATTTTCTGTAACACTAGAAAATAACAGGGATTGATCAATATAACCAATATGGCGTTAAAATTAGATTCGTAAGTTAGTTTGTTTTGTTAATTGATAGTCGTCTTGTTAAAGCTGTTGTGAGTTCTAGCTACGTGTGCATGGAGCATTTATAATAGCTTAAGTACCATTTTGTCGGTGGCATATATCGGTACCTCTGGGCATGCAACAAACTCTGTGCATCGACAACCATGGCATGCAATTTGACATGTATTACTTAAATTGCTGTATGCGCAGGACGTGATAATCAAGGCACCTCTGTACGACTTAGTAGACGTGTCCCGAATCAAAGACGTTCTCAGTGTGGAAGGTTCGTGAGTAACGTACACAACCGGCTCAACTTGAGTGCAGGAGCTTTTAGCACTTTTCACAGTGGACTTTCCTTTTCTTCGAATCTTTTATATTTCTCTTTTGACCAACACTACAGACAAGGATCAATAACTTGTGGCCCCGCCTGAACCCTGAAATGCGGTTAACCCTATCAACCATATCATGCTTGATTTTGTTTGTTTTTTCAGAAATATTACTCTCACACATTAAAGTTTGCAACTGCTTCTATAGCATTTGGTTCTTGATGGTCAAAGTCCCAAAAAAACCATTAGAATTTGTTTTGACCGATGAGATGGGGTGCCAGGGGTGTTCAATGTGGTGTGCGACATTCCGGCACAGACGATCACGGTGTCGTCGAGCCTGTCGCCGCGCACCGTGGTGAACCTGGTGCGGAGAGTGATGCCCACGGCGCACATCATCAACATTGCGCAAGCGGCGCCCACGGCCGTGCTGCAGCCGGCGTACACCACGCCCGTGGACCGATCCACGCCCCGGGGCTCCTCGTACGACGACATGTACACTTACGAAGGCCGCTCGGGCTACATTCCTCCCTACGCCGCTCCCTACGGCGGCCGCTCTTACGACAACGAGTTCCGCCCCGGCCGCTACAACTACTACTAAACACTCACTGCATTCCCGAATCTCTATTGCATTTTGGCGAAGTCTTCAAGCTTCAAAGTAAGGTCCGTAGTATGAATACTTATAGCGTAATTAGGGTTTTACCATGGCCAGATGAAGCAATTATATGTTATGTTGTATCTGAGCGTATGCAGCAGCGATGGCTTTTATGTTTTAGTACTGATGATTTGTGCATGTTTGCAAGAGTAGATAGTTACTTGTTGTTGCGCAAATCGTGTTATGCTGGAGCTCATTTTAGGGAGCCTCATTAATTAATTCCAGGCTCCAAGGTTCAGTTAGTAGTAGTGTTTGTATTTGATTAATTGTAAGAGGTGGCCATCCTTGTACAGTGAATCTAGGTTTTGGATTTTAGAGAGACTTTACTTGGGTCCAAGCCCTTAGACTTTCCAGGTTGAATGGGTGTCTTTTGAATTATGCGTTTTGATTTGTGGAACTCCAGTTAAGGACCAAGGGTTCATGGTTTTAAGCTGACAAACTGAAGAACCTTATGTACTGTGAAAAATACAATTCAAATGGGACCAAATTTATTTAACCGGGATCAGTAAACGTGTTGGTCAGAAAACAAATATATTTGAATAAAAGGAACTTCACATAGGACTACTCAAAATATTAAAAAAAAAAAAAACATGAGGTCCAATTTGGGCTTCTTGGTCCTTTAGAGGTTAAAAAACATGAGACCCACTTTAGAGGTTAAAAATTATGAGACCAAATTTGGGCTTCTTGGTCCTTTAGAGGTTAATTTCTCGGGAATCTGCTGGTTGTCAATTTCTGGTGTCAGTGTTAACATTTTTGAATACACTACCCAAGATCCCTTTCCGTTCAGAATTATTCTTCTGATATGTGGATCACCGTTACATTCAATAAAACCTTGAATTTTTGCCCTTCTCTGACCATATGGCTGAGGTGGTTTGTCTTTTGTTACTCCTTGCAATGAAATTCGGTTTTATTTGTGTCAAAACCAAAAAAAACAGACCTTGAATTCCAAGTGAACCCTCCCCAAGCATCCAGGGAAAGGATATTCAGTCTGTTAAAATCTTGAATTCAACCCTTGTCAAGCATACCGGAAAGGGATATTCAGTCTGTTGATGAGGGACCCTTTCTCTAACGGCTTCCAGAAGGCTAAGTATGTAGATGTTCTACTAAGATGAGTATGTAAGATTTACAATGGGAGTACTACTCAAATTGAGGCTCTCCTGCAGAGTAAAAACCTTGTGACAATTGCAGTCACTAGTAGGAAATGTGTCGTTTTTCACTTACTATAAACAAAATGAAAAAGACAAAACCAGTACTAGTGAGTGCTAGAAAAAAATACAAGCATAATATTCAACCATTATTCACTAGACATATTAGAATTGACTAAGGTAGAGGGCTCATAATCCGAGCAGGACCAGAAACCGTGCACTAGGCCAATCTTCTCAGAAAGAAGATTCTAGCCTTCAAGCCCACCCTCAAATGTACACCACAGCTTGATCGGTTTAAAGAACACCTATGACATCACCTTTCAAATTTCATAACTAAATAAAGAAAAATTGAATTTTTTTGATTCCATCATCAATGCTCTCCAACAAAGTTTGCACATTCTCCCCAAAAAAACTCTTTTGAACACTCCATGAGGAACTTGTTCAACTGAAATTTGATCGGTTTATGAGCCCTCAACTTAGTAAGGACTTTGGCTTTGTTTTACACTTGATCAAAATTATACTTCAACTGATCGAAGGTTTCATTTCAGGTGGGCAACAATAAAAGCGTTACCTGAGTGCTGAGCAAGCCTCAATTTCATTGCTAACTTAACAGTCTACTGTTTACAATGACTGAGTGTGTAACTAGATTTTGTGATATTTCAGAAGAGTTTGCCACATAGGTTCACGCTGCCCAAGAATCGTATGACTGACTTAGTCAAGCACCTTGATAAACGGCACTTTCTGCTCATTTCTTGTTAGTGCTGGCACTTCATCATTTGTGCATCTGTGAAATGGACACTACTAAGGTAGACGACCTGTTTCCGATCAGGCCCCCAATCACGCAATATAGGGCGACCTATTTCCGTGAAGCAGCCTACATTATTTTCGAGTTCATTCGTAAACGATGATGGAAACATGTTTCTTCTTAATATGGAATGGTTGGCGCCGAGAATAGAAATTTGTTACCGAGTTAGTATGATATCATGTGTTCTCGAAATTTAGTTTTACAGTTCTTGGAAATAGGTCAGCCTATATTGCAAGAACGGGTTGGAGAGAATCTTCACTTTGAAAATTTGTAGTAAATTCAATATTGCCCGAAAATTTGTTCAAAAATATGTGACCTTCTTCAAATCTATTTCCCTACACTACAAAATTATTTGCCTATTCGTTACTCCACCGGACGTATGCTGAATTGCTTAAGGTGATCGGAAACAGGTCGTCTACCTTAGAAGACCTGTCGTTTTTCATTCCCCATTTTGAGGGAATATTGAACAGTGGGTGAATATTATGCTTATATTTCTGTCTTCTTGTGACTAAAACCACTCACGAGCATTGACATAGCCCATGTGCATGGTGTGAATATTATGCTTATATTTCTGTCTTCTGGTGACTAAAACCACTCACTAGCATTGACATAGCCCATGTCCATGATGTGGTTTCATTCCTTTTTCATTTATAGTAAATGAAAAACGACACATTTCCTATGAGTGGGATTGGGAAATGGCACATAACATAACAAAGCAGTTCATGAAGTCCCCCTTTTTCTATGATTAGCAGGTTACCTGCATTCAAGGTCATTGTCTTCATGAACATGGCCAGTGTTAACTTCCAACAAGTGAATTACGATGGGAACCTACAAAAATGGAAGAACTGAAGTTCCAGGCATGGCTCTTGAAAAGGGAGACATCCTGAACTTCTCTATTATGTTATGCAATGAAGGACACTCAGCGTTCTCTAAGTTAATTGGATATTCTTGCTGAGAATTTGGCATGTTGTCTTACGCAACTTTCACATGTGACAAAAGCTCATTTGTCTCCCCAGCAGTGGAATTAGAGAGGGTTAAGTGAACATGGGTATCCAAAACAATTTGTAGGTTACTAGAAATGATCATTTCTCCATGAATTATGAAGAACATTTTGTTAATCATAATGTTTAAAAGTTTTCAAAAACAATTTGCAGCTAATTGGATGAAGTAGGCTTTTCAAAACACTCGTTATGTGAGGGTTTTTCATGCCCCTACAATTCTTCATGCTTGTATTGAGAGATTAAAATTTTGACATGTATGTTGGACTTAGTCCTCTTCACTCTTCATACATTTTAATTTTTAATTTTTTTTTCCAAGAATTCTTCTTGAGATTTATAAACTGAGATGTCATCCTAAATTCTTGATCAAATTTTTTAAATCATACTTTTTCATAAAAGTATTTGACAATAAGCTTCTGGATAACAAGTTGTGTTATGCCTTCTAAATTGTTAAAGTATTAATTACACGTTTTGTATCAATGATCTTTGTCCGGTGGACATTGGCCCGTTTGCAAAACGAACAAACACTTTATTCACGCTGGCCCAAACTAAACCTGTGTTTCTATCTATTTATCTATTAATTACACAACCAACAATTGAAGGTCAAAAAGTTGAATCGATTCATTTAATTTACTGAAGCTTTTGTATTAAATGTTGAGTCAACGCTTGTGAGTAATAACTTGTTAAAAAGTGATTGAAGATGCACTTCTAATAAGCCATAACTTGTCTTTTGATATAAAGTATTGAGTTTGTTGTAATCAATTCAACACTTAACTGCGTAAGCGTTAATTCTTTGGACGTCGTACAAATTTCATCCACAATTTCTCACTTGTCATGTACATTTTGCATTGTGAAATTTTTACTACAGATTTTAAGGGAAGTAAGCTTCATACATGTGAGGACCAATTAGAATGGAGATGATTTGTGAATTTCTTATGCCTTGTTTCAAGTTGCAATGATTCACCAAAAATTTCTAAGATCTCAGTTCAAAAGTGTTTGAGAGTGCTCTTGAAAAAGTCAACTCATAAATTAAGCAACCAAAAAATCTCCAAAAATCACTACACTTAGAGTATTACATTTCAACCCATTACAACAAATTTCATCCACAAATTGTCACCATCTTATTTGTATGATATCTCTCAAAAATGGGTTTTTTCAAAAACAACAATATTCCAAAGATTCACTATTAATAATTGTTGAAGGTATTGTATAAGCAAAAGAGTTTGTTAATTAGTTTATATTCAAAAGGTTTCTCCAAATGATAATCTCAATATATGAATGCTTATCATATAATCCCAACTATGAATTTTGAGGTAACTCTATAGCTCACTCTTTGACATGATAGAAGACCTAGGAGTGCACTCTTTTATTAAATCTTGGCATCACGTGCATTCATGACCCCCTTCAAATTAATTATATATATAGTGTTAATATACAACCCTATTTTTAGCCTTGAATATGCTTCTTGTATGTATACATAGTACGGTAGGGTTCAAGTTAATCCTCTCTTGTGCACTCACGTGATTCCTTATACACATGAAAGAGTGCACACTCGGATAAAAGAAGGTTATAACTCAAATACTTCTATTCAATGTGAGCCCTTTAATCAACCAAAAATCACAGATTCAAACATCCAAAATTCAATTAAACAATTTGGCATTATGTCTATTATTGGGTCCTTTCAAGCCAAGGGTGCCTCGTTTTGAGTGCTATAGAGAGTCTTTTGGAGAGTCTTTTATATAAATTAACATAAAATGTTAACCAATGTGGCCCAAACTCAATCTCATTGAAGGACATCAACCATAAATTCATTGAAGTACAATGTAAATTCACCAAAGCTTAGCCCAATTCATCGCGCAACAACCCCAAGTCATTGACTTGCTTACCAACTTGAAAGCCTCCAAATCCATGAACATCAACCACGATGCACGGCTACACCAAGTAAAATTTGATTAAACCTTGCTAATGTGATTTTGACTGTTAAATTTTTAAACAGTCAAATTGATTCAACCTTGCTAATGAATGTCCATCTCCACCCAATCAGGGACCTAAATGTTCTTATTGTGGTGGAAATTACTCGGTTACGAAATGTTGGAATTTACAAAATGTTCACCAACTGGGTACCACAGTAAATAACAAACCTTGGATTAATAAACCGGGGAATCAAAACAAGAGACCCTTTTCTCAACCAAGAGTAAACCCTCCTTATACACACAATGATAGTCGCCCTAGATGGAATGATGAATATGCACCACCTGCTTGGAATGGCCCCCCCTTATAATCCAGACACTCACCTATATAGAGCCCCACAAAAAGGGAAACATATTGTGTGCTATAGATGTGGTGAATTGGGTCATTATGCTAATGAATGTCCTAACCCTAGGAGAGAAGAAGGATATACACCGATGTGTGGCAGGTGTAGAAAACCTGGCCATATAGCCAATGAGTGTAGGGAAGAATTTCCTAAATTTCCACCATCTGAGAGAGATTGGAATCAAGGGAAACAAGTTTCATTTCAAGATCAACCAAAAGAACGAGTACTTAATCGTATAACAAATGATGTAAGAATAAAAAATCAATTGGAAAAGCCTAGTTTATTAGTGGGTACGAGGAGTGCTAATAAAAATATGACAATCTTGTAAAAAGATAATCCCTTGCCTACACTCAATGGGAATAATCAAACTGGGGAGAGTGATTCTTTATAAAAAGAACAAATGAGACAACCGAATGAGGAACTCCCTAGTGAAATACCTGATACTTAGAGGACTAAAGAGGAACCAATGATTGTTTCCATTCCGATACCAAAACCAAAATTTAAACTTAAATCTAAAAGAATACCGGTAATTGAGAAATTTACAAGTCCAGTTAAAACGAGAAAACGTACTATGAGATTAGATGTGGGAATGAAGCCTTATGATATATTAAGTAATTTGGATAAAATACAACTTCAAATAACATTAAGACAACTTTTGGCTGTGGCATCGAAGTGCCGCAATGAGTTGAGTCATTCACTAGTTCGAAAAAGAAATAAGAACACTGAATTAGGAATTTTTGCACTTGGCCAAGTGCATTGTCCGATCGCCTCAACGGTGCAAAATTTGCACTTTTTGGAAATTTTACTCCCCTTAAATTTCATATATTTTCATTTTCAAAATAACAACAACACATTCATTCATATAAAATTTGCCATGTATTAAAAGAAAATCAAACATAATGTGCAATATTGTTTTATTACTATCTGATAAAAGTCAAAACAAAACACTTCATTTCATATATTAATGAAGGCACGCAGTACAAAGTAAATAATATTTGCACTATCCTACTACATCAAAGAGTTCCGTCTAGCGTACTTTTCCAATCTGTACTACTACTCTAATTCTTGGGTCTCAAGAATCACCCGAGAGAACTTAATTTCTACCTCCTCTCTTGTTTCGCTCTCCAACTGTTGTTCCCTAAATTGTGCTCTAATCTTTGAAGGGGTTCGAAGAGCATCGAAATTGCATCCATTCCCCAAAAATACCTAGCTCGATCTCTTCGTCTGGCGGAAATGATAGCGGTTTTCCTCTCGTTGTCGCAGATCTTGGAATATGAACACCTTCATGATGAGAGACCATGTCAATGTCCTCAACTTCCTCTTCGTTCTTGCCCCGAATTTTTCCAACATGTTGTCTTGTGGAACGCACTTTTGGCTAAATTTAGCAACTCTTTCCTTTAAATATCGGAACCCATGAAGAAATTTGGGCTCCCCTAACCTCTACCAGTCCTAATAAATTTTTTGTCTTCTGAATTGGGCAAATCTACATCAAATTTGAGAAGTTACAGCAAAATTTGCTAAATTTAGCAATTTTTCACTCTAAATTTCGGAACCCATGAGAAAATTTGGGCTCCCCTAACCTCTACCAACCCTAACGAATTCTTTGTCTTTTAAATTGGGCAAATTTACATCAAATTTGAGAAATTATGGCAAAATTTGCTAAATTTAGCAACTTTTCACTTTAAACATTGAAACCCATAAGGAAATTTGGGCTCCCCTAACTTCTACCAACCCTAACAAATTCTTTGTATTTCGAATCGGGCAAATCTACATCAAATTTGAGAAGTTACAGCAAAATTTGCTAAATTTAGCAACTTTTCACTCTAAATTTCGGAACCCATGAGGAAATTTGGGCTCCCCTAACCTCTACCAACTCTAACGAATTCTTTGTCTTTTAAATTGGGCAAACCTACATCAAATTTGAGAGGTTACAACAAAATTTGCTAAATTTAGCAACTTTTCACTCTAAATATCGGAACCCATGAGGATATTTGGGCTCCCCTAACCTCTACCAACCCTAACAAATTCTTTGTATTTCGAATCGGGCAAATCTACATCAAATTTGAGAAGTTATAGCAAAATTTGCTAAATTTAGCAACTTTTCACTTTAAATATCGAAACCCATCAAGAAATTTGGGCTCCCCTAACCTCTACCAACCCTAACAAATTCTTTGTATTTCGAATCGGGCAAATCTACATCAAATTTGAAAAGTTTTAGCAAAATTTGCTAAATTTAGCAACTTTTCACTTTAAATATCGAAACCCATCAAGAAATTCGGGGTGCCATAACCTCTGCCAACCCTAACAAATTTTTTGTCTTTTGAATTGGGCAAATCTACATCAAATTTGAGAAATTATGGCAAATTTTGCTAAACTTAGCAACTTTACACATAGGATATCGGAACCCATAAGGAAATTTGGGCTCCCCTAACTTCTACCAGCCCTAATGAATTCTTTGTCTTTCGAATTGGGCAAATCTACATCAAATTTGAGAAGTTATAGTAAAATTCGCTAAATTTGGTAAATTTTTAGAACAACTTTCGGAACCCAACATGAAATTTGGGTGCTCCTAACCTCTAGGGGTCCAAATATGGATTTTTCAATTCAAATTCAAGAAATTTATGAGAAATTTGAGCTCCTAGGATTAAATTTGTTGAATTTATTCTAATTGTGTGATCTATAAACACCCATTTCGTTAAAAGTGCACAATAGCATGTGCACTTTAAATTTTGGTCAAATTTTGTTTTTGATTAATTGAAACACCTAAAAATATTAGTAAAATTTATTCACAATTTTTTTTTAATGTTTTTATTTACATTGAAGTGATGCTACCATTTCCAATGCAACAAATATGACAAATACTCATTCCAAATGAAAATATTGAATGAATCAATTAATAAAATCAAAGAAAAGGGTTAGGCATAAGCCTAACCTTTTTCACTTGCAATTGTCAATTAAATTTTTGTGAAAATGATAGAAATATGCATATATAACCTTCCCTAACTTGCAACGTTACAAAATAATCACAATAAAATGGATAGGCATATGCCGAATTGCTCAATCCATCAAGCGTAACTAGAACTTCTAGTTTGAAAATCAAACCTGTACATTTTAAAATTTTAATAAATAAAATTGAATTTAAAAATCATCGATACTAAAATCTATACATTTGTAATCTAGCTTTAATTTCATAAAACATTCTTTTTTTTTACAACCTTTATAGAGAAAAAATTAATACTCAAAAATTCATTTATATTCAACACACACAATACCAACATATATATAAAGAAAATAACTTCGTAGTAAAAGTACTATCATATCTATAATTTTAGTATCTAAAGACATTTCACTGCTACATAAAATCTATCACCAAGTAGTCTCTTAAGTTTGAGATTCATTATTTCCCAAATTTAAGCTAAATGCATCTTTTCAGTTGAAATAAGAGATGATATATTCTTCAACAGCATTTAACCCAGCTATAACTTCAACATGAGCCTGATCATCGAGACCTGTTGCATTTGAGGTTGTTGAAGAACCACCAAATAGTCCACACCATAAATCCTTCTCTTCCCTGCATAATCGGACAATCACAAAATAGGAAGCTTGTCATCTCGTGTAATCCACCATCCATGGTTCTTAAAAGAATCCATTACTTTTGGAGCTTCCTTAAGGGGCCGTTGCTTTTGAGAAGCCATTAGATCCCCTGATCACCTGCAAAATTTTGCACTGAAAAATTAAAATCAAAACTAAAATAACTTTCAATGTTCCAAACCAAAAAATGATTAGCATTTTTGTGAGAAACAATATGTTAGGGTTGGGAAAATACCTAAACACGCATTCAATCCAATAATACCAAGTATGTTCAAAAAATAAGCTTTGACGTATGTCTAAATCCCCATCCCTTTTAATGTTTCAAGAGATTAAACATAAAAGGGTTAGGCACACGCCTAACCCCCCCAATGGTATTAATTTCATAATACCATTTCTACCAATTCTTCATTGTGTCTCAATCACATCATTATGGCAACACTCACAATAAATTCAACCACTTGACTAAATGTATCTAAATGTTATGTAAGTTTGTTATCCTTCACCAATCAAGAACCAAATAAGGCCAACATTTAATTGTTACTAGTAAAAGAATGTGAAACATTTAGATTACAAAATAGGGTTTGCCGTATGCCTAACCCATCCCTTCTGATGTCTTAAGAAAATAAACATAAAAAGATTAGGCATACGCCTAATTCCCTATCACTACAATTTTTTTCGAAAATTCAAAGTGTTAAGGGGATTAAACATCCATCATTGGTTTTTTTTAAGTTGATCAAAGTGATGGAGGTCAGGCATTTGCCCAACCTCCATCACTTGCAGTTTTTAAAACTAATTGAAGTGATAGGAGTTAGGTAAATGCCTAACCATTCCATCACTTCGTATTTTAACAAATAATACAAATGAGAGGGGTTAGGCATATGTCTGACCCCCAACACTAAGAATTTTAAAACATAATCAAAGTGATGGGGTAAGGCATATGCCTAACCTCATCAATTGGTGTTTTGGAAAATAATTGCAAATGATTGGGGGAATAGGGGTTTGTTTAAATCTTCAACACTTGCAATTTCAAAAATTAATTGAAGTGATAGGGGTTAGGCATACACCTAATCCTTCTATACTAGGCAAAAAATCTACCACATAAATTAATTGATTTGTGGAGCTCATTACACATACAATGATAATTCAATCACTTGACCAAACATGGCCTAATGTTACTAGTAAAAGAATGTGAAACATTTGATAGAAGAATATGAAACAACAATTTGATAGAAGAATGTAAAACATGTAGGTTACAAAAAAAATTGACATAATTTGAATCTATTATACAAAACAGTTCAGTTTGTCTCACTCGACCGTTCCGCGTTGGAATCCGTCGAGGAGACAACCCAAGTTGTCTTGCATGTGCGTTCGTGAACAACGAATGCAAATCACCACTCGCATCGTATTAACTTAGGTTTTCCTCTCGACGATCGGGCGTGGGTGTACCTTGGTTGAGCAAGCGCTGCACAGTCTCGTTAGGGTCCATGTTGCACTCTTTGAGCATGGCACAGAGAGAAGACTGAAAAGACAATACACATATCAACGACTCTACCTACAATCTCCTGAAATATAATTTCAACCTCGTTAAAAACAAAAAAACTGAACTCCACCATCCAAACCGGGGTTTTGCCGACTAATGTCTGAAACCTAACAGGCACGAAATCAACAGCTCTATCAGCCACTCTACCCACAGGCTCCTCTACCACCAGAAAATGTACATCAATGAGGAAAACAACTCCACCCGACCAAACTCTTGTCAACGGCTCAAGTGCAACGGCTAGAACCTAAATGCCCATCAACCGAATGGGCAACAACACGAACAATCCACTTCCCCATAATCATTTACATTCGTGCCATTGAATTCATTTTCTCAAATACTCCAACCAGTACCCTGAACCCTCAATGGCGAGCGCGTAAAACCCTACTGGTGCACCACGGCATTACATTGACATTCACTCGACAATCGAGTAATAGGGCTCCTTCGCTCGTAAAATCGAGAACTAGGGTTCGTTCGTGGTCAACGATGCAAATCAGCACTCACATCGCATTAGGTTTTACGACTGAACGACTGAAGAGGAATCTATCTTCATATCTAGATAGAAAGATGAGTGCCGAAACGCGCAGCTCAGGAGCTAGTATCGATTTGAGCTTCAGGGTTTGACTGGTTCGATCTGGGTGCGTTCATGTTGCAGAATGGATTCGTTCTGGCAATCGCTAGTTTCATCCACCAATCGATCTTGATATCTGGAAAGAAAGATGAGTATCGAAACGCGCAGCTAGTATCGATTTGAGCTTCGGGGTTTGACGGGTTCGATCTGGGTGCGTTCAGGTTGCAGAATGGCTTCGTTCTAGCGGTGAGTGTCTTGTTGGCTGGTGGGGTTTGAGATTCGATGGCGAACATAATTATTCTAGGCGGGTGCGGCAACGCCGCGCACAGCTTGCGATTCATCGGCTATGGTGGAGGCACGGGAATGGGAAGACGGACAATTGACTTAGGAACGCCGTGAAGGTGGTAAGGCGGGAGCCTTCAGTTTGGAGCCCCAAACCCTAAGTTAGTTTCCCTGTTTCTGTCACACTCTCTGGCTGCATCCAGGGAGGCAGGATGACTGAGTAGAGAATGGTTTTGTATCGGATTCTTTTTGGTGTTAGTTTAATTGTTCATCATAGTTATGTACATTTTTCCTAACAGTTTCATACTATTTCAAGCTTTTTTTGTAAGTATTATGGGTTTTACAGGATATGAGTTTCTTTTATAGAATTGTTGGTGAAGGAATTGAGAAGGTGGAATTTACACTAATTAAATGTAATGCAACCTCATATATAATCTCATATCTTAGACCCTAAATTTTCTGTAGTGTAGGAAATTTTTCTTGAATCAGCATATTTGAAGTCCATAAAAGTTCTTAACATTAAACTAATGTCGGCACGAGTCCCACACGACATGTGCAATTGTTAAGAGTTGTGCATATGCCTAAACCTCCCATATTATAATCTGTTTAGAAATTGTAAGAGTTTAGGGGTTAGGCATATGCCTAATCCTTCCAAGTATTATTATGCTACATAATAAAGTATTAGTGGGTCATGCACATGCCTAACCCTCTTGTAGTTTATTTTGTTTCAAATTGTAAGTGTTTAGAGGTTCACTATATATGCCTATTCCTCTAATATTTTATTTCTCTATAGAATTCAAGTGTTTGGAGGTTAACATTAGTATATCCCTCCCATAAACCCATATTATAAATTTCTGTAGAATGAAATTGTTGAGGGGTTAGGCATACGCCTAACGCTTATCATTATAATTTTCTTGAATTCCAACTATTAAAATGTTAAACATATGCACAACCTCCCATTACCTTGTATTTTGAAAATTAATTAAAGTGATAAAATTAAACACATGTCTAATCTCATCATTTAAAAATTACATAATGATTGTAAGTTATACAAATATTAGTAGAAATCTTGTTTGCTGTGACATGTTTTTAATTATTAAATGTCCGGTATGACTTGTTTTTAGTGACTCAAAATCAATTTTGAGTCACAAAAATAAGTCACAATGCACATTTAACCATTAAAGAATGTCACATTAAACAAGATTTTGTATGAGTAGAGGATTAAACATAATTATGCTTAACCTCCATCATTTGATAGTTTACATAATAATCACAAGTGATGGGGGATTTTAGGCATATGCTTAACACCTCATCACTTGCTATTTAAATAATTAATTGATGTCATAGGAGTTAAGGACATGCCTAATTTATAGCACTTGATATTTTAAAAAATAATTGCCAATGGGAGTTAAGCGTATGTCCAACTCTCCCATATTTTATTCTATTATATAATGGAAGTGTTGGTGGGATAGGCCTATGCCTAATCCTCTAACATCTTATTTTGTTAAAGTTTTTAAAGGTTGGAAGATTAGGCTTGTCCCTAACCCTTCAATGTTCTAATTTGTTAGAAATTGTAAGTGTTGAGGAGTTAGGCATATGCCTTGTCCTCAGATATTTATTTTGTTGAAAATTATAAATGTTTGGGGGATTGGGCATATGTGTAATTCCCATCACTTGCTAGTTTAGGTAATGATTGCAAGTGATAATGGGGGGAGGTTGGTTAGGCATATGCCTAATTCTCCATCACTTGCAGTTTTAAAAACCAATAAAGTGAGATGGGTTAAACTTACATCTAACACCCCTTTACTTGGTATCGTATCAAATAATTATTGTGATAGGGAATTAGGCGTATGGCTAACCCCCATCACTTAATGTTTTACATAATAATTTGCAAACCCACATAAAAATATGTAAAATTTAAAACACTCCAAAAACATAAACCTAAACTTTAAAAACTCCAAAAACATAATTTCAAAAAACTTAAATAATTGTGTGGAGGTTACTTTTTGTATAATGAACCCTAATGTGTTCGCTGAACACAAAATTTGCCAATGGCTTAATTCAAGAATTACATTATTTTTGGCACAATATATTTCCATAGCGTATTTATGCTATTTTCACTCATCCACTGCCCTATCAAAAATTCACAATGTGCAATTTTAGAGGGGCATGTGCACTTTTAACGAAATGGGTGTTTATAAGTGATGTTCAAAATTCAATTGTACATAACCACGTGTATTTCGAAATAAAATAAAATAATATGAGGTGAAAACAACATATGAATGAGAAGATTTAAAAAAAATACGGTTTTCCGAAATTAATGCTTACCTCTACTTGTTTTGCGTATCAATGTTCACACCAATGAAACACACCTGAAAAGAGTGAAAGAAAAAAAAATGTAAAACACGTCGTACATATGGGTTTTGAAAATAATCAATGAAAAATTATCACTTGTGTGTGCTAAGATGCCTATATAATGAGCATTACAACCCTAACTAGTGTCACTTGCAAAAAAACAAGACTGTGAGAGCATACTTTTGGAGGTAAACTTTGTAAAGTGAGATTTAGAGTGGAAACTTGGGCATTATATAGTGGGAGAGGACACTTAGTTTCAAAAGTGACAATTGTCCCTTCAGCGCGTCCTTCCATAAGACGCGCTTCTCAACCCCACGGAGCTCCGCGGGATTGAGAAGGCCAGCCACCCGGTCTGGCCCGGCCAACTGGCTAGACCGGGCGAGCTGGCCCTTGACGCCCCGTCCCGCTGGCGACAGGCGGGCCAGCAGCATTGCTGCAGACTAGATAGATAAAAACTCCGGTCCCTTTATAGGGCCGGCGTGAATATAGTGTCTGTTCATTTGGTTAATGAGCCAATGCCCACCAGACAAAGGTCCACTAAGACCAAACTACTCACCCCTTTCGGGAATAGACACTTTTAGAACTTCCTAACAACTGACACATAACTGAGTAAAATAAAAGTTTTGGGTGTTTAAATAGTGGTATTTTGGGTTGGTGATCGTCAAGTCATCTGTCCAGTGGGTTGGTGGAGAGGATATTGTATCATAGTTATGTGGTCCGGGTTCGATTCCTGTGAGGGCCCGTTGGAGCAGTAATGTGATATGGTGACTTGACACTGCTAGTGAATTATTCATATGCAGGAAAGTTGTACCACCAACCAGCCCTATCCTACTATCTGAGACAAGATCTTAAAAAAAAAAAAAAAACAAGGTGGATTGAAGCCGCTTTCTCATATATGGGTTTTATTATTATTATTATTATTATTATTTAAATAATAATAATAATAATAATAATTTTATATCTTCTTTCCAAGCGGTTAAGTATTTTTCTTTTTTGCATTAGGGAAATCCGGTATGATGTATGTTAGCTGATTAATCTAATTGATTTTTTAGGAGATTAGAGATATAGATGTAGTTGGTGTGAAAGTATAGTCTTTTAAATCACTATTTAAAGGTTGGTTATTTTTAGGAAGTAATATCTTGCAGGAAAGTTGTTTGGTTTACTTTTGAGGCCATATGAATATTTATGTTTTATGAGTGGCTTGGTGTTGTAGGTGAGTAGTCATAGGCAAGAAAATTGGAGTAATAAATCATTTTTGTCTAATATTTTGGGATACATGTGTAGTGGTTATTACTGCTGTCATGGTGTGAGAACGAGCACTACCTAAGAGTATATATTTAGTATTCTTGGGAGATTCTGTGACTTTTGTTGTGAAACGTGAAGGTGACGTTTCTGAGTAGCTTTAGCGTGACGTTGTCGCGCATACAACTTATAATTTTAATATTTTGGTGAATTTTGATAATGCTTACTAGAAGAAGATATTAATAGGAAGATTTAATGAAAGAGTGTTAAGTCTTTGACCTAGTATTTGAAATCAATGATCTCGAGGGATGTAAGGTAGAAAGGGTACTAGATTTGCGGCGCAAGTGGGGAAAGTTGGAGTGTTTTTGGGTATGGCTTTATGAGTGAATGTGAAAGCCGGCAATGAATCTAATCAATGCGCCGAAAGGAATATAGGAATTTTAAATATAATAATCTAAGAAAATTAAATCTTTTCACACTTCTCTTAGCTTCTAGATAAAGCTTCTTAGCGATGAAGTTTCAGTATAAAAAGAGAAGAACCCTCGTAGGACCATCGCTTCTCTATATTATTATTTTATTTTTTATTTTTTTATGTGATAGTATAAGTTTGTTTGCAATGTCCAGTCTTCGGGTATTCGGTGATTTGCAAAGTCGTGGGTCAGAGGAACTATCTTCTGAACAACCACAGCTCTCACAACGTCTTGAAGAGTTAGAGAGGAGGCAAGGTAACTCGCGTCGACGACCACGAGAAGAAGAACCAAATGAGCCAAGAAGACGTCAAAGGGTGCCAAGCATTAGATCATTGGTAGTTGTTTTTGAAGTGGAGCCTGCTTTTGAGAGTCGGACAGAAGCAATCTTTGCAGGACGTTTTCACAACGAAGATACGGAGGTTCATGCATGGTCTCAAGTGGAAGGTGTTGGTCACTACCGATGGCTTCAAGGTCCTATGGCGCATTTACCTCGTGAAAGACAACTTGAGTATGTTGCAGTCACAATGCGACAAATCTTTGATTTCTTACGCCTTTTAAGCTTTATCAGGGATTTCTTGTTTTTTACGTGGTGTGATACATGGCTTGGTGCTGCTAGTGAGTTGTCATGGCAGGAAAGTTTGTACCAACCAGTTGGCCCATTCTATCTCCCGAGACAAGTTTGAGCTAGTTGTTTGAAAAGAGTGGCTAGCAGTGGTTTTCACCACTACCCTCCCTCTTTTATTGTACTATTCTGTTGGTATTGGTTGATTATTCTCTATACGTCTTTTATGTAAAAGGATAGATCCGGCATATTGTATGGCAATGGTATTGATTGCTTTGAATGTGTGTTTTATGGAGGTTTCACAGATGTTGAATTTTGTTTCTAGTAGTTTCATTGAAGGGACGTGTGTGGTTCCTCTCGCACCAACTGTGATGACTATGATAGGATCTACTTTCCAACCTTGTTGTATGATGTTATTAATGAGAGGTTGGTATTTTGCAATTTTCCTGCCAATTGTTTCTGGTGAAAATCTGTCGTTTGTGTATGTGAATTCTATAAATTGTATGGTTAGGTTATCAACGGGGTTTAGAGGAGGTGGGCTTTGGTGTGGGAGGCTTTTAATGCATAGTATACCTGGCTTGAATCTGGCATTACATTGACATCTATCTTGATTACAAGTACATGGTAATAACCATGGAGGTACTGTGTTTTCTTGTGGATTATTGTTGAATGTGCCAGCATTCATGAGAGTGTAGCATCTTGATTTATTTGAGGATAGTATTAATTTTCTTAATTCCCACACTGCTTTGTTGTGTCTTTTGGTTCTTAGTGCGTGTATATGGTGTTGTTTGCATAGTAAGAGTACGTGGAGCCATGTATCTGCATCTTGTGAATTACAGATGGGACATGTTTTTGAGGGGAATCTTTGTATGCCAAAAATTAATTGTTTTCTGGCATTACCCATGTATTGACCAGTTCTAAATTTTAGTATGCTTGTTTTTTGTGCATCTGTTATTTCTGGATTATTCCAAAAGTCATTGTACATTTCGTTGTCGATGATGGAGTTTGTTGTCCATTTGCTAATGTTGGGAAAGTCTTCTGCCAGTATTTCTAAGTTAGTGTTTCGGTCATGTTTCTTTATATATTCTTCCAAACATCTAACTGGTCCTTTGTGTGGTCGTTTGATAGGACCGGGCCATGTGTCTTTTTGGAAGTAGTAAGGTGTGGTATGTGCAAATTCATGTGGATTTGCTGCTTTTTGATAGCCTCTTTTCATGGTGCCTTCTTTTGCAAGTTGATCTGCGTGTTCATTTCCGGTAATTTTAGCGTGTGCTTTGACTTTGTATATTGTGGTGGGTTGTGTTCGCTTTTTTAGCATTTTGACCATTTCTTGTAAAATGGTTTTATCGGCGTGGTTGTTTTGTTGGGTTGGGTGTTTGAGTTGTGTGTTTAGAACATGTATACAATTGAGGCAGTCTGTAAAAAAATATGTGCAGGTTCGTTTATGTATTTAGTGGTGATTAGTGAAAGTGTTTCATGTATGGCCATTAGTTCTGCTCTGAAGCATGTTTGTAGTCCAGGCAGTCTTTTTGATATTTGTACATCTGGTTTAGATGAGTTGTAGATTCCATATCCAGCTTTTTCTTTTTTCCAATGGCCATCAGTAGCTTCTTCAGGTGGTAAAAAGGATCCATCTGTGTAATAGCTGTATTGTGGTAGAAATTTTAGTGTAGTGTTTATTTCGAAATTTGGAAGGGGGTCTACCCACATGTTTTGTAAATTGTTGTAGTGTGGGTATATTAGTTTGTTCCATTTTGTGCTTTTGTTAACTTTTGTGTTTAATGGTGTTGGTGGTGCTGTTTGTGTATGGTATTGTGAAATTTGTAGATTGTCGATTGTTGTGTTTATAGTGTTTATTTGGTTGAATGTGCCAATATTGTTGTTTTGATGGTGAATAAACCATATGTGTAGTGCGAGTGGTTCGGATCGAGTTTTGGTGGGTTCTAGTGGTATTGTTGGTTCGTCATATGTAATGGTGTCTGCGGCAAAATGTATGATGGCATGCGTATCTGGAAAGGGTCCAGTGTATGGTGATAAATTTTGGTACCAGTCGATGTCTGGAATTGCCAAAATGGTGACTGTTTCAGGGTCTTGTTGTGCTGCTAGTCGTGCCCAGTGTATTGCTTGTTGTGCGGTGTCGACGTCATTTGGATGGGCATACCCGATACCTTTCCATTTGTGTTAAAAGGCTGTTCCTAGCGAGCCAAGAATCTTGTCTCTGACAAATGTTGAGTAGAATTGGGTGGTTTTCAAGGAACATGTTATTGGTGAGGAAAAGTATGAGTGTTATATTAAATGTTGTTATTAGTATGTCTAGAATGTTAGTTGGGATGGTATGATGTGGTGTTATTGTTGTATTTTTCTTGCTATTTTTATGTTTGTATCTTTGGTATAACCATACTACTTCTGTTTCAAATGTTTGTATAGCAGGTATTAGTCTGTGGTTGTTGTATTTGTTGTTGTTATATTGTTGCCATAGCCATTTTAGTCGTGTAGTCGGAATGGTGGTGATATGTTTACCTGTGTCGTTGTATATGTGGGTTTTTTCATTTTGTGTTTGAATGGTGCATTTGCCTGTCTCTATGTCTCTTTCTGGGTTACATTCAACTGTGGATGTTTTAATGTAGGGGATTATTGTTGGGGGTGGGATGTATCTTGTGTCTCTATATTGTTCGGGTGTAAATTGTGTATTTATGATATTTTGATAGTGTTTGTTTTTATAATCTGTGTAGTATTTTGTAAGTAGGTTTATGTTATGGTGTATTACTGTTGGTAGATTTAGTGGAAATAGTTCGCGTTGTTCTAACCATTTATTGTATGTTATGTGGTTTGAGTCTATCCATTGACATAGATAGGTGTTGTATTTTTTAGATATTTTATATTTGTCTTTTGTTGTGATTGTTTTGTGGTTTAGTATTGTGCAAATGGGGAATCTTATGGGATCGTTTTTTATGTTTTGTGGTGGGGCTGGTTGTTGTGGTTGTTGAGGTTGAAGGAATTGTATGGGATTTATTGGTGTTCTTGGTATTATTCTGTGGTTATAAATTTTATATTTTTCTTTTAGTGTACGGGGTGGTAAGTGTGTTTGGCATGGATTTGGGCAATCTAGGGTACATTTTGGTTCACAAAAGAGTTGTTCTGCTATGTTTAGTGCACTTTTATCTAATTTAGTTGGATTTTGATAGTATATTTTAAATTCTTCTGGTGACATTAGTTTTGTGCCGTTGGGGAGGATGATTTGATTTATATTGTAAATTTTGTGTGCCATTAATTTATATAGTAATTTGATGGAGAGTTTCGGGTTTAATTGTGGTAGTTCATTTATGTCTGCAGATCGCCATTCACGTTCTAGTTCGGTCATGTGGAGTTGGAAGTTTTCTTCTGTGCTTTTAAGGTGTATACCACCCGCTGTTTTTAGAAGGAATAATGTTCGTGTTGTAGGTGATGTAATGCAATCTTGACGTTTAATTCTTGGAATGTCTTCGGCACCGCCGGCTTTAACAAGTATGTGTTGTATAAGTCCTTTATATATTATTCCTAGTCTCCCTTTGTCGTTAAGTGCATTTCGAAGTTGTTCCCCAATGCATCTAAGGTAGGCATTTTTTAGAGAGAAGGCTTCTAGTCCAAATAAATCATGAGGAAGTTGAGTTATTATGTTTGCGGTGCTTTTAGGTAGTCCGCATATGGTTTTTTGGATTGCAATAATTTTCTTGTCAAGTTTTTTAATGGTTGGTAGTGAGTATGGGACTGCAAAGAAGCTATAAGCTATGCCTGCTCTGATTACTGTGTCCACCATACTGATCCTTTGTTTGATGGTGGCAGGGCATTTTGATAGTTGTTTACATTGTTCTATTATTTTAGTTGTGGTGATATGTGTTTGGAGTTTCCATTTTAGTGATGGAACTAATTGTATGCCCAAATATACATACGGTTCATTTTGATGGAGTACTGGTAGTGTCTGGTCTCTGTAATTGATTTTTTGGTTTGTGATGTGAGTTTTGAATTTGTTTGGTTGCATTTTGGATTTATTTGGGCAACCGGTAACGGCGCATTTTGTGACTCCCAAGTCCATGCCTGCCCATTCACAGAATTTTTCGATTTTGTTTAGTTGTATTTGTAATGATTTTGTATTGTTTGATATAGCTGCTAGATCGTCCGCATATGCTGCAGAGCTAATTTTTATTTTTGATGTACCAAATGTGTATCCATTTTCCCCTCTTTGTAGCCATCTCAAGAGTGGTTCGAGAAAAATTATGAAGAGATATGGGCTAAGTGTATCTCCTTGTATGGTTCCTCTTTGAATCGGTATTGGCTTTGTTTTACCAAAGTGTTCACCAGTAAAAATGGTGTTTGAATGGGAGTAGATGTTTCCAACTAGCATAATTGCATCTTCCGGGTATCCAAGGTCTTTCATTATAGTTAGGAGTCTTGCGTGATCTAATGAGCCAAATGCATTTTTAAAGTCTATATATAGGAGGTATATGTCTTGATTTGTGAATTTTGCGTCTTCTAGTGCTGCTATGAGGAGTTGTAATTGTCTTGCTGTACTTCTTTCTGCTCTGAATCCTTCTTGACTATCGTGTAGGATTTGGAATTTTTCACCGTATGCTGATAATATGTATGTTAGTGTACTGGTGAAGAATTTGTATATTGTGTTTGCAAGTGCTATTGGTCTGTGGTTTGGCAGTTGTGCAGGGTTTCCTTTTTTATATAGTAGTATGGTTAAACTTATTTTCCATGAGGCTGTGATTTGTTTTTGTTTGTAGCAATGAGAGAAAAATAAAAAGAGTAATTTATGAAAGCTTTCGGGCATGTTTTTTAGTATTGAGTTGGGGATTTTGTCTGGGCCTGGTGTTTTGTTGTTAGATAGGTGTTTGAGACACATTTCATATGTTTCTTGATCAAAGTAATTATGTAGTGGTATTTGTGGGTTTCCTCTTTTTTCTATTACAAAATCATCAAGGTCGTGCCATGGGTATTGTCTAACTCCGCAAGTGCATTTTGCTGGGTGTTCAAGTTGGTAGTAACATGTTGGTACTGTAGGTCTATTGCTAATTGATTGTTGTATGTGGATTTCATTTGCTATGTCTTCTGGGCTGGTTAGAATGTTGTTGTTTCTATCCATAATGCAGTCTAATGGTGGTGTTTCCTGATTTTTGAAGACCTTTTTGTTTATTTTCTTTGGGCTTTTGTCGTATAGTTGTCTGTATTTTAGAATTGCCTTTTTTATACAACTTTGGGTATATTTTGTGGTGATTTTACGCGCTTGTATTTTTGTTGTCTTGGCTATTTCTACTAGTGATTGGATCCATTCTGTTTGAGTATGTTCTTGGGCTGGGAGTGGTGGGATGGTTACATTTGTATGGGTTTTTGATTCTTCAATTATTGGATGTGTTTGCCAGTTTTGTGTGTTTTGTGTTTTTCTAATTAGATGGTAGGTGGATATATGTTTTTTCCATGATTTTTGTAGTTTTCTAGGTACAAAGCCTCCTTGTTGGGAAGTACGGTTTGTTAATGTTGGAAGCGGTGGTGCACTGCAGGTTTCAAGAATTTTGTCTGATATTTTTTGTATCAAGTGATCTAGTTTTAAACAGGATGTTTGCCATTGGTCGTTTGTTAATTGATCATTTGTTAGTATTGTGATGAGTTCATTTATTTGCAAAGCATTTTCTTCAAAATATTGTATTTTTAATTTTTCCAGATTTTCTTGTGGTATAGGGTTTAGAATTCTAATAGTTTTATTAATTATTGGTATGGGTCTTGCTAGTAAAGTGTTGGTGGTATGTATAGCGTTACTGGCGAGTGGTCCGAATTAAGGTTGTGGTCATTATCTGTGGTTGATGTGTATAAAGAATTATTTGGTGTTTTAATGTAGTATCCATCTATTAGGCTGGTTTGGCTATAGTTTTGTCCTCCTTGTCTGGTGAATGGGTAGCCTATTGAAATGTATTCTAATTGGAGGTTGTTTGTAAATGTTCTCCATTCTATGTCTTCTGCTTGTGGTGGGGTTGTGTTAGTTTCATTTTGTCGCCCTATAAGTGCTATGTCTCTGTTAAAATCTCCACATAATATAGTTGTAGTGTTTGGGTGTGCGTTGATTTGTTGTGTTATGTTTTGTTGGATTATTGGTATATATTGTATGTCATCTGCATGTGACGGCATATACATGTGGATAATTAGCCAAGTTTGTAGTGGTTTGTTGTCAATTTTTATTATTTGTAGGTAAGGAGATATTTCTTTAGGGGTTGGAATTTTAGTGATGTTGCCGGGGTATGTTTATTTTTTATTTATTATTGTGAGGAGACCTCCTCTTGCGGGGATGTATGGCATTCTTTGTTGCATGCATCTTGTTAAGGCATGTGTGTTGTTAAAAATTAATTTGTATTTTGGGAATAGGTTTTGTATATATTTGGTGGATTTTGCAGCAGTTAATTTGGTTTCTTGTATTGTAATGATAGCAGGTTCATCAGTTGTGTTGGAAATTAATTCATGTAGGTTTGGGAGGGCCGTATTTAGTGATGCTGCATTCCATGTAATAAATCTCGTATTATGATTTGTTGTGTGTATTTCTTGTGGTTGTATTGTGGGTGTGTTTGGGAGTGGTAGGGGATGAGTATATTCATGTATTGGTTCATGTATTTTTAAGGTTTCTTCTAATAAATTGATAGGGAGAAATGGGAATTTTTCAATCATGGTTTGAAGGTTTACGGAACCATTGTGTTGGTGGATAAATTTATAAATTTCTTTGTGAATGGTATTTGGTGGGTTTATTAAGTTTTGATTATTGTTTGTGAATTCTGTGTATGGGTGTTTGGTTGAGATGTGTCTTTCGGGTGGGTTTTGTAGTAAGGACATTTTTTCTAGTAGTAATGTTGTCCAATCAGGGTTTGGAATTTGTATTAAGATTTGGTCACATGTTTCTTTTGATGGACTAATTGTGATGATGAGTGCGTATAGTATTCTTGGTGATGGATGATGTTGATTTTGGTAAAAATAGTTTGATATGTGTGGGTAGTCATTACTAGCTTCCGCATGATTTGGATGTGTTATGTTTAGAAGAGGTGAGAATTGGTTTGCTAAATGTTGGTATTCCGGTTGTAATTTAATCGTGCTGGGTATGAAATATGTTTTGCAACGTCTTTTATGTGTAGGTGGGTGTGTTTTTAGTAGGTCGGGCATGGGTCCGGGGTTAGTTTCGATATCCCCACTTAGTAGGAGTTGTTGGTATAAAATGTTTCTTTTTATAGGGGATTTTTGGACTGTTGAGGTTATGTGGTGTGTGTGAGATGTGCTAGTGGATTGAATTTTCTGGTGTTGGGTGGGGGGGTTCGATTTTGTATGTGGATAATGTGGATGTGAGACGGGATTAATATCCAAAATAGTATTTTTATAAGGCCTTTTAAGTGCATGGAAATGAGGGGTTAGAAACTGTGGGTTATATAGAAAATTTAGGAGAGCAGAGAGGAACCAAAGGGAGCAACGGAGAAATATATATTTTTTGTTTTGGGGACGGGTTGTGGTATTGGGGTGAACTATCAGTGGCTGGGGGTGGCTGATGTCGTTGGTGGTCATAGACAGTTTAGCTTTAAGTTGGGTGAGAGTTAGAATTTTAGTCATTGGTCCTGGGTTTTGTTCTATGTCTCCACATTGGAGAAGTAGGAGTTGTGTATATTTGTAGTTTTGTAATTTTTGGGGAGTTAGTGGAGATTTTGAGAGGTGTGAAAAATGCTTGGCGAACTTATGGTTTTTGGACGAGGCCGGTATTCTGAGTCCATCGAGTGGGGGGTAGGGTTTATTTAAAATAGGTTTATCTAAAGCATGTTTTTGTGTCTTATGTATTATTTTGTGGTTTGTGGGGATAAGTGTTTGATTTGGAGATAGACGGGGTATTATGATTGGGGAATATGTATTTCTTTGTGTTAGGAGTGGTGTTTTTCTATACGCTAATTGTGTTGGTTGAATTATGTGATCAGTGTAAGGAGATGTATAGATTGAGTGAGAGGAGTGTGGTCTATGGAGAAAAGAGGTTGGTGTAATGTGATGGAGTATAGTCAAATCATATGTTGAGGTGGAGTCCAGAGTAGGAGTGAAAATAATTTGCATTATTGTGTTCCAGTATGGAGAGATACTGGAGAGAAACAAAGGGGCTATTATGTGTATGGTTTGGAATGGGGACAGATGAAGATGGAGGTTTTGTTGGTGTGATATTTGGGTGATGTGGGTGGGTTTTTTTATTTTTATTGTTTTTGTTGAGGGGATGGTGGGTGCATGAGGCAGGTGAAGTTAAGGTTAGGTAGTTAGAAGTCACTGGGAGTAAATTTAAGGTGAATTGTCTTGGTTGGTGATATTGATTTGAGGTTTGGGAGTTGTACCAGTGGAAGGTGAAGTATGGACATGGCCTCTGGGATATGAGATTGATGTGGTATCTGAAAATAGTTTTCTGGAGATGTAGGACATGGGAGTGGTATTTTTTATTTGTTTGGTGTCGTCTGGTTTGATGGAAGGGCTTATATGGTAAGAGGTTAGTGTATGTCATATGTAATGAAGGTTGGTGTATTTGTGTTAGTATTAAGCTGGTGTTAATTATATGTATAGTCTTGCGGGGACGGGGGACAGGGTAGAATATTGCTGTGGATGATGTACTATTATTGTATATTGACATGAGAATGGGATAGGAGAGATGGAATTTATGTTGTACAATTGGTTTTCCATCAGTTTGATTGTGATTGGACATGGAACAATTCTGTGGTTGTTGGGCAAAGGGGATAATTAGGTATTTTAGGAATTGAGAAAAAGGGTCAGATCGATTAGATGGATGAGGAAATTTTCGAGGGTAATTTTTTGGTTTTGGTGAGTTGTTAATCTTAGGTTAGTGAGATTGGTAAGTGAGTCAGGGCAAATAAGGATGTTATTTGCTTGGAACTGGGGAGTGACAGATGGTAAGTTTGATGTATTCAGCCTTGTAGTGCTGGTTTGATTGGGAGGGTCCATATTAGATTGTAAGGACTTTGAATCAGGATATGAGGGGAGTGGGTAGTGACATAGTCTGGCAAATAGAGGGAGGGTACCATTAAACCATTGTACACAGATAAAGAGGAGAGGTGAGGCAGTATGTTTGGGGCAGAACTTTGGAATTACTGTACCCCGAGGGGGAGGAAAATATAAAGGCAGTACATGAGTCATAAAGACAAGGGGCACTATATGTGCAAATATGTAGAGTAAGGGTAAAAGAGGGGAGGAACTACATATGAAGATAAAAAGAGAGACTTTAAGAATATAGGTCGAACTAATCATATGGAGTATAAAGATGATAAGAGAGACTTTAGGAGTATAAGAGGCACTAACCACATGGAGTGTGAAGATGATAAGAGAGACTTTAAAAATATAAGTGGAACTAACCATATGGAGTGTTGGTATCGGGAAGTCCAAGGGTTGCGGGGGGACCATCGGTAGGTCCATGGTTTAGAGCCGAGAAAATACCTCCCATTTGATTGCCATACTCCCGAGAAGCAGATGCTAGAAGTTGGAGTTGGTGTACCAGGTGGTTGTGATGGGCGACGGCTTGTGCAGCAGAGGCATCCAATTTTTGTGCGGTGTGATTGGTAACTTCGACTTCGACCGAGGTGATGTGGGTGCGGAGTCGTCCTTCGATGGCTTGGAGAGATGCTTCAAGTTGATGAAGTGATGGAGTCGGTGGAGTTTCATTCTTGAAAGCTGTAATAGCCTCCGCAATGACTTCTCGGGTTGGTCGATTGTCTTGGGATCGAGCTGTGGGGATAGGGTGGGTTCCTGCTAAACTTTTGACATGAGGCATGAAGTCAATAAATTTACCGAGACATGGAACTCCCTTGCGGTTGCACCAGTGGGTGTAGACCGCCGCGTTGAGGCACCGAATGGTTGCTACGCCGTCATGTCGCCCCATTGAATCCCCCTCCGCACGGTTGTAGGTCACTGCAATCACATTCTTTGGGGACAACATTTTGTGCAAAGCAGCGGAAGTTTGAATTTGGGAGTATTCTACTAGCAAACCCCGAACAAGAATTGAAGTTGTGAGGGCCTCGGGGGCATTGGGGTTAGAGGGACGGTCAATAGAGGAGGACGTGATGGTTAATCTATGTCCAGAAAAGAGGATTGATGTGGAGAGAAGGTACCGTTTAGTGAGATCAGATGCGACGGTAATCTCGGCAGTCTCTAATTCTTTGGACCTTTTTGTAATGCCGACGAATTCGATGTAGCCTTGTCGAGTGAGCTCCCCGAGGAGTTGTCGGGATGTGTAGCGTGATAGTGTAGGGCTTTGGAGTAGTAGTCTTCGATTTGCCGCCGTGGATGAAAAGTCAAAGCCTTTCTCAACTTTGCCGATGGCATAGTTGAGATCCTGGAGTTGTAAGGTAAAAATGCGTTCCCCTTTTAAAAGGGCCATACCATCAAAGCTAGGGTTGAGTAAGTCTACTTTGATAAAGCCAAGCCAATTTTTTGTTTGGGGGTGCACTAGAGCGGAGATGGGTTCTCTAAAGCGGTTTGCTAATGGGATTCCCATAGATTCAAAACGTGCTAGGGCTGCTTCTTGAACATCATGTTTTTTCATTTCATTGTAACCGGAATCAAAGCGTATAACAATCTGATGTGTGTGCGCTAGGCCTGTCTGGGGATCAATGTCTACTCCAAACGGGATCTGTGTCAGGTGATAGTACTGTCCAGGAATTCCATCCGGCGTGACGGCCGGATAGAGTTGCTGGGGCACGTGAGGAAAAGCATGTCTGTAGGAGTGGTACTCCTGAATTTCTGAATCAGGCATTCCTATGGCAGATAGATTAGCGGATCCATATGATGCAAATTCAGGTAATCCTTGTTGTATGTTTAGAGTTTCATGGACAGAATAGGATAACCAGAGGTGATGGGAGAAATCGGGAAAGTTTGGGGGGTTTACCAATGAGATGGATGCTGTTGGGTCCTTGTTCATATCGGGAGTTGGTGTGGGCTGGCTGGCCTGGGCTGGGGCGTGCTGGCTGGTCTGGACTGGGGCGTGCTGTGGAGGCCGCTGCTGGGCCGACGAGGTGGAGCTCGTCTGCCTGGCTGCGAGTGGTGGCTGCCTCGCTGCCTCAATGGCATGGCCTTGGAGGTCTTGCTGTTCGATCTGGTCCGCCCTTTGTGGAGCGTCGGCGATATTCATCGGGCCGTTCGTCGAGGCCGTCGGAGCTTGGTCTACGCTCTGCGGCGTTGGGGTCTTGTACGTGCTTGAGGAGATTGAATGCCTCTCTGCCTGGGAACCGTCACTGTCTTGGTCTTCTTGCAGGAGTCTGCGGCGTCTTCGAGAGCGGGCCGACGCTGTGGGGTTGTCCAGACTGAAGGTGTGTTGCTCTTCTGCAGTTCTCGCTCGTGTGGCTGGGTGTTGGTGGTCTTTGTCTCCCATAGTGCTGGTTGGTGTGGAATGCAGCGCCAGGCTGTTGAGCTTGATGGACAATTTCTTCTTTTTGGTGCCTGAGGTGCCAGCCCTCAATAGTCTGTCAGATAGGGATTGAAGGGAGTCTTGTGATTGACTCACCTTTCTCATTGTGGTTTTAACTCTAGCCATTGTAGTGCAGATGGACAAGATGTAATCTTTGGTGCGATTTGGAGTTGTTGGCTTGCTGCAGACTACGGCAGTATTGGAGCACAACTGCGGCAGTATTGCAGCAGTTCCGTTGCAATACTGCCGCGGACTGCAGCAGTACTGCTGCAGTAAGGGACATTTTTTTATTTTTTTATTTTTTTTATTTTGGAAAAGCTTATTAATTTCTATAGTTATAAGTTTTAAAATTTAAATTTTCTTGGTTTTTAAAATTTTCCTTCTAAGTTTTAAAATGTGTCATTTTTTTGTTTTTTTATTTTATAAAATTTTCAATATTTTTATTCAAATTTTATTTAATTCAAATTTTAATAATTAATTTAATCCAGCATCGTTAAATTCTTTTGTTTGTTTGTTTGTTTTTTTTAGAATCTTTTTGAAATTGTAAATTTTTTTACATTGTTGAAATTTTTGGTTCTCATTATATTTTTGGTTTATTTTATTGTCAATGTATCTTGAAATTGTTGAACTTGCAGTTTTTTTTTTCTTATGTTTGTTTTTTAACTTGTAGATATTTTTTAAAATTTTAATTTGATAATCTTTGATATGTAAAAAATAAATGAAATTGTAAATGCTTAAAATTTATGTATTTTTAATATTTGTTTACTTGTACAGTTTTTTTGTTTGTGGGATTTGTAAGTTTGTAAAATTTGTAAATTTAAGAAGAATTTTAATGTTGTAAATTTCAAAAGTTCTTGGGAATTGTGAATTTTTAAAATTTGTAAATGCTTAAAATTCTAAGTTTTTAAATTTCTTTAGTTTATTTATTTATTTTTTGTTATGTATCACCATCATGGTTAACAATTCACTCTGGTATTGGTTCAGGTTACACCGGACTGATGAAATGTGAAGTGGCAAAAAAATTACATCTCTTTCTTTGAAGTACCGTCAAACGAGTACACCTCTGTCGAGGTTACTTTTATCTTTTTGTCCAATTTAGCGTTCTTCATAATTAATAAATTGTGTCTTCTATTTGCCATTATTACTTTTTTGTTCATCACTATTTTTTACATTTTCACTAAAAAAATTCATACTATTCTAATTTTTTTTGTAATTACTAAGAATGTTTTTTTAATACTTTAGAAAACCTAATAAGATTTTTCTTTATATAAATATTTATGAAAATTTTAGGGTAAATCGGTTTAACAATACTTTATATGAGAAAAATACCAAAATTCTATACCGTACCAGGAAGGCAGGGTCGGCAGAAAATAATTCCCCAAAAAAATGCCGAAAAAATAAATAAATTTATCAAGTATTTTATCGAAATCAACAAAAATAAAGTCAACAAAAATTGTTGACAAAAAACAAAGAAAAACGTGTAGCCGCTAGTAAAATTCAATGTTATTAATAGCCGGATTTTTAATAATTGTTTTTGAAAGTGCCGACCCCTACTTTTCAAACTTTAATTAATTATTCGACATGAAAGTGCCGACCCTGCCTTCCTACTACGGTAATGTGAAGAATTCATGAGGTTTGACCAATAATTGCAGTGAAGACACTTAACCCCTATAAGCCATAGGGAGACAAATCATAGATGTGTTATATATGTGTCTTCCCTATGTTTGATGAAGTTTGGTTTGATAAATAAAATGTAGGGCATGATCTCTACAAATTATCCGTATGGTCAAATTTCCAAGAATAACTTTAGATTTTTTTAATGAATTTAAAAGCATAAACCTTTGAAATTTGTATAAATTCTAATTTTGAGTCTTAGAGTGTAAGGGTTTAGGATGATTGGTTCAAGTTGGTTTATCTATTGTAAACTTCAAAAAAACAAATGACATGATAGAGGGAACATCGTTACTTCCCCAAATAGCAAATTTTACAACACTAAGGCAATGTTGAGGTGATTCACTTCGAAACATTCTCCCGGGTGGAGTTTAACTCGGATTGTCATAATTCAAATTGCGTTGGAAATTAGACTTGATGTAGTATTTTTTTAAAAAAAATTAAATTTTTTAAATTTTAAATTTTTTCTGCACAGCCTGTCACATTCGAGCAGTGATCAGGAAATGGTCGTTTGAGCATTTAGGAGTTAAGAGTTAATTCTATGACCTCATTTTTCCACTGCCATTTTAAAATAGAGTCAATGGAATTTTGGCATTGTAAACCATTTGACATACTTGAATTTTGGAAAATATATACTATAAAAACACTAAATTCAACTATTATTCAGAACAATAATTTTATAAGGGATAGCCACAAATTAGGATGACTTTCATCAAAGAAGGAATGGAAAGACAAATGCAAGACGAGCAAGAGTCTAGTACAGCAAGGTATACAAATTACATGGAAGCATTTTGGGAGCCATCTGGTGAGGGACACGGATGGGTTGTCAAAGGTGCGGTTATATTTTTATGGAAAAATGCACCGAAAAAAACAAGGGATGGGCTTGTACATGAGAACAACGTGGCAAGCTGACGGAGACGAAGATCAAAATTCCAACAGGAGCAAAACCGCATTTGGTGGAGTATATTGCACTACAATTGGAAGAGATGGACAACAAACGTTTGCAGAATGATCTTGATGTATATTAATAGGTTTAGTACGTTGTATGAGACACATGGTACTATGAGTTGCATTACGTAGCAGCAATAGCCGTATAGTATAGCGCAACGTGTATTATTCGATTGATCGTGCATGGGTGATTTGAATGACTTGGTGTTTTGATAGAAAAATGTTCATAAATTTGTATCTATTTTGACTACCCCCTTTAATACATTGGTTTGGAATTAATGAAGTACCAAATGCAACATTTTAAAATGCATGTGTGACCAAATTTGTTTGATTGGAGTAAGTTGAAACCCCCAAAATTCCCACTTTAACACTTCCTAAATTTTTGGCATGTAAAACCCACGAGTGCCAAAATTATACCCCCCCGCATTTTGAAAAAGGTCAATTTTTGTTCGACGGGCGACAAGTGCATTGTCATATGGCCAAGTGCAAAAATTCCTAATTCAGTGTTTAAGGAACCAGAAGTCCACGATATTTCTTTAGATCCAAGAGCCCCAACCTTAGAAGTCATGATTGATGGTTCTTTAATTCAAGGAGTGCAAATAGATGGAGGTTCGAGTGTTAACCTCATGAGTAAGGAAACCATGGATGAGATTGGATTAACCACTATGACTTCTACTCCTATAATTCTAAGAATGGCAGATCAAAGCCGAGTCAAACCCTTGGGGATGTTATTCCAAATTCCTACTACAATTGGGGGATTGGAATATAAAATTGATTACATTGTTTTTAAAATTTCTGAATCTATTTCACCCTATCCTATCTTATTAGGTAGACTATGGCTGTATCTAGCAAAAGCAAAAGATGATTGGGAAAAAGGTATCCTAACCATAGGAAAAGGAAAGGAAAGAATAACATTACCAAATACCATGGAGAAACCCAAGACGAAGGGACAGAAATTACCTCTGATAATTCTTATGGATCGGATTACGAGAATGATCTAGATGAAAACTTTAAAACAGTGTCACAAACTTCAAATACTTATAAATGTGTAGGGATAGGTGAGTATTTTACGTCTTTGCAAAATTGTGATGATTCTGACAATGCTATACTTTCATGGCAACAATCAAAAGTCATGACTATTGGGGTAGAAGAATCTGAAGAGGAACCTCCAATAGAATCTGAAATGGAAGAAATGGAAGATTTCTTAGCATATTCTGATTTTACACCTGTTACAATGGGCACATTAAAAGATACTTGTAAAAATATGAATTTGGGAACAAAGGAAGAATCCGAAATCATTAGAGTTTATTCCAAAATGTCAAGAGCTGAGTGGAAATATTAGAAGGGATTGTTTAGAAGACATAAAAGTGCCTTCGCCTGGACGTATAAGGATTTGAAAGGTGTACCATCAAAAGTCTGTGAACACAAAATAATTTTAGAAGATAAAGTTAAACCTGTGAGACAAAGACAATATAGAATGAACCCTAAATATTCGTTAATGGTAAAAGAAGAAATAGATAAACTTTTAGATTGTGGGTTTATTTATCCAGTACCATATAGTGAATGGGTTTCACCTATTGTGGTAGTCCCAAAGAAAAATGGAAATTTGAGAATTTGCCAAGATTTTAGAAAATTAAACAGTGCAACACGGAAAGACCACTTTCCATTGCCCTTTACAGATACTTTGTTAGATTTGGTGGCCGGATATGAGTGTTATTCTTTTATGGATGGGTTGTCTGGTGATAACCAAATCCAAATTGCCCCTTTATAGCAATTACTGACAACGTTCACCATAGATTGGGGAACGTTTGCTTATAGGGTTATGCCATTTGGGCTTTGTAACGCACCAACCATATTCCAAAGGCTTATGACCATAGCATTTCAAAAATATCTGAGGAAATTCATGGAAATATTTCTGGATGATTTTTGTGTTTTTAGTAAAAAAGAGGAACATGAGGAATGTTTAAGGAAATGTTTTGAACAATGTAAGGAATACGGTATTTTGATTAATGCTGCTAAATCTCAATTTGCAGTGCCTTTTGGTAGATTACTTGGTCACATAGTGTCAATTCATGGTATAGCGATAGATCCTAATAAAGTAGCAATAATTGTCGGATTGCCTGGAAGATTTATATATAAATATGCAGATTTAGCTTTACCCTTAACTCAATTGCTTCGACGAAGTGAAGAACCACCTATTTGGACTGGTATATGTATGAAAGCATTCCAAGCATTGAAACAAAAATTAATCGAAGCCCCTGTTTTGATATCACCAAATTGGGATAAGGATTTTGAAGTTTTTGTGGATGCCTCCAATTATGCAATTGGAAGTATTTTAAGTCAAAAAGATGAAAAGAAATATGATCATCCTATTTATTATGCCAGTAGACAATTAACTGCAGCTGAGAGAAATTACTTAGTTACAGAAAGAGAAGCCTTAGGCATGATCTTTTCTGTTCAGAAATTTAGACATTACTTATTGGGATATAAGTTTACTTTCCACGTTGATCATGATGTTTTAAAGTATATGATTAATAAACCCCAATTAAGTGGGCGTATTGCTTAGTGGGTATTATTGTTACAGGAATTTAATTTTGACATTAACATTCGTCCTGGTAAAAGTCATGTTAAGGCAGACCATTTATCTAGGCTCAATGAGGAAATCGGAAAGGAGCCTATTGATGATAATTTTCCAGATGCACAACTTTTTCAAGTTGATATCATTTCAGAAGAATATGCAAAAATCATGAACTTTCTGTCCACTAAAGAATTTCCTACCGATTTTAGTGATAAACAAAAGCCTCAATTGATTTATAAGTCTAGACCATATACTTTGATAGACGGAATGTTGTTTAAATTAGGACAAGATGGTGTCCTAAGAAGATGCATACACCCTAGTGAAGTTCAATCTATTTTAAGGAGATGTCATGATGATAGCTGTGGGGGTCACTTTGCGGGATTTGTAACTGCAAAGAAAGTATTACATTCTGGGTATTGGTGGCCTATTTTATTTAAAGATGCTGCTAAGTATGTAAAACGTTCATCTCCAAAGATGAACGTTTAACTGTAAAAATAAAAAAATTCAGTTAAATTGATTCAACCTTGCTAATGAATGTCCATCTCAAACCAGACTATTTTGACAAAATAGTCTTTTTTTTAAACTCTTTTCTGCTGCTTTTGCAAGTGTTCTGGAGCCAAGATAATACACCGACTCAAACCCTTTTTTTGGAATGTGTTTGAACGCGTGGCAAGTGTGCTACAGTCAATGATAGTGTGCCAAGTGTACAAGATATATATTCCAGAATAACTTGTCGTTTTAGAAAAGTCCTTATAATGAGGTTTCAATTGAGTACGTGAAGAGGATATTGGGGGCAGTGGAGAGTAGCATCATATAAGGATTGCAGCGAAAACCGTTCATCTATGTCATACAACCTGCTTACAGATCATTTGTCTTATCTTTTGGGGGAATTTTTAAGACGGTTTTCAGCGCGGCATTCTATGGCTCAATTATCGTTCTAATTAAGTTTATCAGTAGGAGTTAACGGCCTCTTGTATGTGACCTTGGTGCAGGTGCATTAGTGTGATCCTTTGACAAGGGTTTTGTGCTGGCCAGGGTACCTCAGAGAGAGAAGAATACATGGAATCCGAATTGGCCGAGGAAGTTCTATGTAAGTCCACTGATTAATTTTTTTGATGCCTTCTAATGGTGTTATCTAGCATAGTACCTAAACCCAAAACCCTAAAAACCCTAAATCCTAAACCACCAAGCTCCGAAATTCAGGATATTTGCAGCCCTTGACGTTCCCTACAATTAAGCTACAATTAAGCTACTTCGAAGAAGAAGCCCATATTTGGTTTTATAATTTTTTTAGCAGTTTCTGATGAGTTCATAAGGGTAATTGTATTTGTTCAAAACTTTATTTCTTATAACCAATACATGCAATGTTCTTCACTCAAACTGGTGACTTAAATCCACAATATGATCATTCAAAACGGTCATTTTAACTGAACCCTGAATTGATCCTTCGTTTTGAAAGGGTTAGTTAAAGGTCTTACAAGACAGTATGAATGATGTATGAATGTATGAATGCAGGTCAGGAGTGTGGAGGGAATCATGAAGGTCCATGTGGAATAGAGAAAGTAGTTGCAATATTGTCGTTAAGTTTAAGTAAAGGTTTCGAGGGAACAAGCAGATGGAGCATCTCAGAGTCAACTGCAGGTCTTCTGAAGCTCTACAAGCGTCATACTTTAGAGGGTGCTGAGGACACCATCATTGGTGATCAAGTGTGGAACATGTACTAGGATGAACCTGAAAACCCTAAACCCTAAAACCCACTTGTTCACTTTATATGTAACGGAATGGTCCTCATATATCATTTGCTTCGCTAGGATCCGGAAGTTAGTTTTTCTTTCTGAATTCTCGATCTTGGTTTAGGGTTTAGGCCTTTGAAATGAGCCACGGTGATTTAATTGAGTTTGTTGGAATTTATGTGCTAGGGCTACATTGGAAGAGATACAAGAATGGCTCCGCTAGTCAATAGCTGCATACGAGAAAGAGAGAGCTACTCTTTTAACCTCAATGCACAAACAAAAGGTACACTACATAGTCCATTGTCACGAAACCTACTTTCCTATCATTTCACGCATATTTTTGAATAAATTTCTTCTGATCTATAGATGATATACACATATCGAAGTTCTCTAAGTACCAGCATTTATTACATGCTGGGTTTAGGGTTTAGGCCTTGGGTTTAGGGTTCATTGAAGTTCACACTCACTAACTTATTTGAGTAATTCCTTCATCCAATTTAATTACGAGAGAAGATTTCAAAAATTATGCGTTTCAAGCCTGATTTATCTCGACAATTTGGATGTTAGAGTATGCATGCAGAGAGAATGTCTTGCCTAGACTTAAAAGCTGCTAATCATTATATAAGCTTATTATAGAAGCTTATATTTCGTTATAATCAAATTAACTTTTCTTTTTAATTGTGTTATAAATTTCGTATGATTTAGTTGCAATATCAAGATATAGTGCAGATGGTGACAACGTCAGCTATAAACCAACCCGCTTACTTCATTGTTGTCTACCATGCTCGACAATCTGTGGTCATGGGTATCCGTGGGACATACAATACCACGGATATCTTGACAGATCTCAATCCTCATACCGAGCCCTTTCAACACGGGTACGTGACTGCATGATATGATAACACTCTTTCATGAGAAATAACCTCGTCCAAAAAATATAGAAGGTCTTGGGTTTTGGGTTTCGGGTTTAGGGTTGCGCTCGGCTCTTGTTGAATTGAATTTGACTTCATAACTATATAAGTACCTGTGAATTTTGATTTATTCTTCGTATGCAGGGCTGCCCACACTGGGATTCTGGGAGCAGCAAATTGGCTTCTGGAGAAGGAGGGACATACACTTAAGAACCTTCTCCACAATTATCCGGTACGTGAATATTTATTTGGATTCCAGCCAGAGTTTCTGTTTTGGATGAAGCTTTACATGAAGATTTTAATTGGAGCAATAATTTGAGTCAAAATCTTGTATAATTTGGGCTGGAGTCATTAATAGTCCATGTAAAAATTGGATTTATTTTGCGGTCCGAGGTAAATAATTTGGAATCAATGGTACGAATTGGACATGTCCTAGTTTTCAAAGAAAGGAATTAAGAACTGTGTGCGCATCATCTCGTTTTTGACAATTGAAAAACTGCCAATTTTATGAATGTGGTGTTCCTCCACCTTGAGGTCATGAAATTGATGAAGTGGAGCCCTGTGCGTTCCATGAATTGCAACAAACAGGGTTACAAGCATTGACAGAGCCCTCACGGAGGAGACCACGTATATTTATAATGTCGTTCTTCAGGTATATATAGTCTGTGTGCGCATGAATGCCTAACGTCATGATCTTTAATTAAAACATCATGTTTGTATGGTTGAAATTTACTAATTCCTGAACTTAGAATCATTCAGGAAAAAAGATATTAGAGAAAAGATGACTGAAAACTTGCTTGATTTATTTATTTCATTTCTTGTCTGACCAGGACTGCGCTTATTTTTGCACTTGATAGAGCTAAGAAATGGATTGTGAAAGAGTTTTTGTTTTTGCACCAGTGAGGATGATGTGGTGGCACTTGAGAGTCAATCCCTTAGTTTATGATAATTAAAACATGTATGCTTGGAGTTCCTGAATCAATAATTCAGGAAAAACAGGAAGAAAGAAATGACGGAGTTGGACTGGAAACTTCAGTTGCTTGATTAATTTTAATTTTTGTTAATCTGCACTTAGGTGCATCTGATAGAGAGGCTGAGAAATTATGTTGATAGTGGCTAGTTCTGATTGGGATTTTTCTGAGTTGTTGTGCCAGGATGATGTGGTGCCAAGAGTCAATCTAGCAGCTATTGAGGCACTACGTGATGAGATCCAGGAGACCAGCTTGTATGTACATATCTGATCGTTCCTTTCAAGTGTATAGACGAGTCCTGTGAATGTCATACTCTGCACATATATATATATATATATATATATATATATATATATATATATGCTTAGGTTCTGCACTAGAATTGGGGGTTAACGCATCGTTTTCTATATATGATGCACATCAATTCGATTGATGTTATAATCTTCTTTGTGATGCAAATTAAATTATTTTCTTTGAAGTCTGATGGATGGATACCACATTTTCTTTTGTTCACCGAATTAATTCAGGTCACAGGGTTTGAAGGACGGAAAAAAGAAGAAAGTGATCGAAACAATTGAGAAGGTCAACATCAGCAAGGCTTTGAAATCTGGGTACCAAAAGATTCAAAATGCGCGAATGGAGCACAAACAAGAGAAGCATCCCCTGAGCTTCGACTGAAACTCGAATATCGGTAAGCCTTTCCACCTTTCCACCTTCACTAATATTTTAGATCGCCTTAAATCCTCAAATCTTCCATCGCTAGAACCAAAGACCAATCTCAGTGAGGCCTTCAAATCTACCAACAGGTGGCCTGGATTTGAGTTATAAAGTACAAACGGCACCATCTGGAGACTAACATGAATGATCCATTTACCTTTCTGACCATGGCTGCTTTAATATTCGCGATGGGTTGTTGGATGTGCTTGAGCAGTTGCGTGATAGGGAGGAGTCTAGCTAACTAAAGGGCTACTGTACAATCCAATCCACATGCTCGTGCGAGGGTAGAAACATATCTCTAAGAGCAGCATTATCGAGGACATAACCTCAATGGTCAATCTTGTACTTCCATTTTTATTTCTACCAATAAAACTTTGAACATTTTAACCCGTTAACGCGCCGGCGTCCATATTCTGGACGCCGGATGAATTTCAGCACCTCGATTTCTGTAGGTACCCGATGTTTTTCATCCATTTTTATTTTTTTTCATTCTTGTGCTAGTTGAATACCATTTGTACGGTATGGATCTTCCAAATAAGATAATGTGAATTTTTGAATATTTACAAAAGTGATTAACCCCTAACTGCCTAAGCGTCCATTTTTTGGACGATGTACAGATTTCATCCGTAGATTCTCATCCGTCAAGCACTTTTTGCAGTGTGGAATTTTTACTGTAGATTCTATGGGAAGTTAGCTTCATGCACATGTGATTCGATTAGAAAGGGGATGATTTGTGAAATTTTTATGCCTCATTTCATGTTGTAGTGATTCACCCAGAATTTTGAAGATTTTAGTGTTAAAATGCTCCAAAAAAAGTCAACTCATAAAATTAAGCAACCAAAAAATCTCCAAAAATCACTACACTTAGAGTATTACATTTCAACCAATCACAAAGAATTTTATCCGTAGATTGTCAATATCTTATTCGTAATTGAATTACAAAATAATTTTGAATTTCACGTTTCAAATTTTATACAAAATTATTGGTAATAGCAATCATAGATCTAACTGCATGGATAGAATCTAAAATTCATAACGTACAACTTTTATTCATATATCAAGTTAAAAATATCCCTCTAGGTTGCATTTTATAATGCATCTTTGCAAAACTGCCGAATTTGGAGAGGGCTCTAGGCATTTAGGGGTTAATGTCAAGTTTCAATCTTAGTTCAAAAAGAAAGACCTTAAATATGATTTTCCATAGTAAGTAGAATCAAATAATGGAAACCATACCATCTCGTAGTGCATGTCATTCTAATTTCATTACAATATTTTTAAATTTTTTTGTGTTAATTTTGGATTTTTAATTGAATTTCAAGAGAAAACCTTGCAAAATTACTTTAAAAATATTAATAATAAATATGATGAATCCAACCATACGGATGTTATCTACACATTGACATTTACAACTTTGTTTTGTACATCAACTTCATTTTCGTTTTTCATCAACCATTTTATAACAAATCTTTGAAAACAGTGTTGAATCGGGACGTTAAAGGGTTAATTATAACTTTTGCACACAATATCCAAATACCACATATTTTGTTGCGTTAGAATCCCTTTCCAATTCGTCTGGTCCATGGCGAAGAATTCCTTCACGATTCTCAATTTTCTTCAAGGGAGAGGTTGGCGAAACTCCCCCGGACGGGGGGTTGTGTGATTGATTTGGATGGCGGTGCTTTTTGTCGGCTGCTGTTGCTGCTGGTCCGAGTCATTCTTTTTTTCCTCGGGCGCAATCTTCATTCCGTCACCTCGGGAACAAACCCTAAAGTGCTTCAACTTGGCAGGAAATAACAGATCCCGGACAGGTCCCGGCCGGAGCAGACAATTGTATTGAAGAAGTCGATCTGAATGCATGTTGTCCTGAAATTGGCAATGGATTTACACAACGGGTTTAGGTAGCGACTCAAATGCAAATATATCTTGGTGGCTGCCTCCTTTAGAATTGAAGGTATATACGAGTTCGATTTATGGCATACATCGATCTAGTACCAAGTTCAATTGCGCAAAAAAAGCACTGTCGAAAGACAACGGACAAAACCACACCCGTTAGACTATTTTGACACGGACACATTATAATTAACATCTCAAATTGGACTATTTTGACTTTTTTAAATATTTTGATTCTTAACTGTTTGTTAAAATCACACCCTGTAATTTTAACACCCTCAACTCTTGAACAATAGATACATTTTAAACTTCTGGGGGGCCAGGATAAACATTCGTCAAGTCCATGTTGGATGAGTATCCTCCACAAAAAATGGCCTTACCACGGAGATGAGAAACCAAATCCCGGAACCCCTGCCACAACCCCCTACCTTCAACACAAATGTCCGAATACGTCATGGGTATGTCTTCGGAAGAAAAACAAATATATCGAGCTCTACGTATGAAATCTAGATCCTTGTAAATGCAAAAAGTTGTTGTTAAGTTGGGTTTCTTCCCGCGTCCAACTTGAATCGACTTCGTCTTTCTATCTATTGACACCCACAGATAGTTCTCGAAGCCAAATTGACACTTATCACGTACGAATCCAGGGTCTCTCACCGCGGTACAAAGTGCCTCTCCATGTAATCTCCTTCGAATTTGAGTTACCGAGAAAGTATTGTTGTTGTTCCATCCCCGTATCACAATCTCATACATGGGGTCCATTGATCGAGGTTCCGGTGACAAGGCAACAAGAATGTCACCCGATCCTCTCACTGCAAATGACACACAACCTCTCCCTTGTTTTGGAAGCTGATAGCACTGTTGAGTCCACTTGTACACCCTACGCATTGGACCAAGCTCCAAAATTCCTTGATCTGAAGGTTTAGGGTTTACGCCACTTTCAAGCTCCCTCGTGTTCGAATACATCTGCTCTGGAACAATTTCCTGATTTGCTGTGGGTAAGGAAGCTACTGAAATGTTGGAGTACGTCACTGGTTTGTTCCAAGAACTGAAGCAAACATATTGAGCTTCCTTGAGAAAATGGATATCCTTGTACACACAAATAACAGATGCTAGGTCTGGCTGGCTCCCACGTCCAACTTGAATGAGCTGCGTCTCTGCATCGATTAACACCCAAAGTTGGTTTGAATCCTTGATCAAACCAGTCATTACGTAACACAAAAAGTCAGCATCCCGAACCGTTGTACCGGTAATTACCTTTGAAATTCGAGATAGAGTGTTATTCCTTCCACCTATGACAATATGGTAGGATGGATACATTGTTGTTGCACTTGGGGATATCGCCACATGCACATCGTTGCTTGCTTCAGCTGAAAACAGAACACATCCTCGACCTTTTGATGGAAGCTTATAATGTCGTAACCAGTCAAAATTTGCTTCCATAGGTTGAATGGTCATCGAAGGAAGGTTTGGTAGAATTTCAACCGTGCTCAGGTTCCATAGCTGTTTGAGGGTGGAATCGCTTGACTCGGAGCCCATGGAAGCCACAGAAATGTCTGAGTATGTGACATGTTCCTTCCATGAAGAAAAGGCAATATATTGAGTTTTACCAATGAAGTCCAGATCCTTGTAGACAAAGAATACTGATGCCAAGTCCATCTGCTTTCCTCTCCCGACCTGGATGACTTGTGTCTCCACATCGATGGACAGCCAATATTGGTTCATGTTCTCAAAATTTGAATCGGTTACAACGCCGGGGACAATGCAAAGATCTTCAAACGAGCCTCCTAAAACGCTCCTTCGAATTACCGACTCGAGATTCATCCCTGCACGAATCACAATCTCGTACATGGGGTACGTTATTTCAGGCTCTGAAGATAAGGCTATATACAAGTGATACCCACTTGATTTAGCTGCAAAGAAAAGAATCCCTCTGCCTTCTGTAGGGAGCTTATAGTAGCGAGACTTCCAATCATACTGTCCTCCACGTGGTGGTACTATTAGTAACTGTGAACTTCTGATTTTCTCCACTTCACATATGATTGCTTTTGCAAGATCATCATCCGGGTGATCATAACTCCTACATACATCCACAAAACCACAATAAATAAACTCAACGATGCCATGCGTGAAGGTAGGGTGTACAAAAACTGCCAGAATCTAAAAGTGGGCACCCCATAAATGATCACTGCAGGTAAATTGAAATCTCCAATATGTACCTTTGCAATAGAGGACCTCAAATTCCCACTTCCAAAAATCATAACTAATTCAATAAGAGTCCAAAAATAAGGAATCAAAGTGGGTTAGATGCGGCTTGTTGTCTTTCAAGGAATATGAACTGATGAATGTTGTGAGGGGTGCAACCGCTCTGAAAATCCAAATCCAAATCGGCGTTGAGTTGTCGGTTTTTGAGCACCCCGCCTTGCCGGTAGCAAAATACACATGTGCCTAAAACCTTTATCATCACGACATTCCCCTATGTTAAGCAGTGAGTTAAAAAAATGCACACATGGTCAATCAAATTTTAATTCTCACCTGTAATCATCTCCTACTAAGCCTCTGATATTTGCAGCACGCTCAAGAGCTCTCTCCCACCGCTCCACAACTTCTGGCTTCTGGCGCGCGTCATGATTTTTCATCGATTTTTCATAAGGTCCATCTTGTCGACGAGGCCATCTCACGTGCTCTGGCTTCACATCATAGAATACCGGTACAATAGGCTTCCCTGAACGAATCATCTCATACAGCTCATTGAGGCAAAAAGTGGATTGAGCATAGGTTTTGGAAAAAATGGCTATGTGCATGTGTGCCATGTTTATGGCATCGTCGATTTTTGTGAACACGTTCTCCCCGAGATGAATAGATTCTTTGTCTACAAATGACTGAATGCCCTTCTGTTGAAGTTTACTTTGCAGGGGAATAACGAATTTTTCTTTGGTGTCAGGTCCTCGGTGGTTCAGGAAAACGTCGTAAGCAGTAGAAGAGCCCGCCATATTTGTGATCTGTTTGCAATACAAAATGTTTTGATTAGTCATCGATTCTGTCCAATAACCTACCTTGGTATCTCTTTGTATATTACCCAAACATAGTTACTATAGCATTGGCTCCATCACCATTTAAGAATGAACATGTAACCGAAGTATGCCACAAAGTAAATGTAGAAGTAGAATTTCAATGACTACATTGTTGAGAACTAGAGAGTCGGTAACTCACCTGGAAATCAGATCGAATGCAGGATCACTGTAAACACTATGGCTCTCCGCTTCTTGACTGCATCTTTTTGACTCCTTAAAAATGCAAAATGAAAAATAAGATGCAATGGCTATAGCAACAAGGTCTAGAATCAGGCACAAAGGCTCATTGCGCGCATACGTTCCATTCCCATAAAAACTCCCTGAAAGTTGTAAGTAGTAGTGCATTCAAGAACAGAGTCCTTACAACGACAACAAAGAATATTCAGTACATAACAACAATGACTTAGGTCTTCTGAATCAACCTTTCCAAATCATTAATAACGAGTCTTATTCAAAGAGGATGAAAACAAACTTAAGCGAAATCAAGAAACGTAAAGATGACCTCAGTCATCCACAATTAGTCTCAATCTCCACGATGCTCTATAGAATCTCAAAGGTCCAAATGCTCAAGAATGTCCTCCAAAGCACGACGCGATGGATGGCCACGGCAACAAAGCCTCAAATCAGCCACAAAAGCTCAATCAATCACAACCGTAAAAACTCGCCGACAATCAATTCTGAACATGCTTGAGCAACGCAGCTCACAGAGAATCCAGTGTGCGAAAGATATACGTTCCGTCTTCGTATTCGATCTATCCAAGTCGCAAGATGATCACCTAATGTGTCCTATTCAAGTGGCGGAATTGATGAAGACAAAGCTACACCCAAACACATCAGAAATTGTCAAGCCGGTATGAGAAACCCGCCAATCCATAACCCTAACCCATTCCCTGCTAGTACGTACGGTACTGCCATCCAATTCCGATGCACCTTTGGCGCAATTCTTTGAGACAAAGACTGAATGCAAACTCGTTGAATCATGAATTCAAAAAGAAGATCGATCAGTTTCAAAGCATCTCGACAAACTTCACAGCATCAAACCCTAAGGAGTTCGCCATGTGATTGTCATCTGCTGGAGACGACCTGATCAACACCAAACAAGCACCGGTCGGACGAAGCTGCGAAGACCGGAAGAGATCGAGGAAGAGAGACATTACGAACTCACCGAGCACTTTCCTTTGTGTCGGCACGGTGGTAGGTCTCTCGTGAAGGGAGCGCGGTCAAACAGGTGCGCGGTAATCAGTAGGCATGTTAATTACTTTTCATGCCAATTACACTTCGTTAAGTAAGGTAAATTTTATCTTTTTTATTTTTTTATTTTTTTATTTTTTATTTTTTATTTTTTATTTTTAATGATAAAATCAAGAAAAATATTGGAATATTCATGGATATTGCATTTATCAAAAAATATCTTTCCAAAAAATATTGATTATACCATTGGAATTGCACTAGTAGAAATCTTGTCTTATGTGACAAGTCTTTAATGACTCAATGTCGGGAATGACAAGTCCGTAATGACACAAAGTCATTACGGACTTGTCATTCCCGACATTGAGTCATTAAAGACTTGTCACATAAGACAAGATTTCTACTAGTGTTTGCCAAGCTTGCTATTTTGACAGTTTAAGAAAATCAGTCTTTTTTTTTTAACCCTTTTGATTTAAAAAAAGTCATGATTTTCATTCAAAGAACAATTCTTTAATGTATTAATTTGTTTTTCATTCACAAATTCATCATTCTCTTTCGATTATCTCAAAATTTCTACTATCAATTAGAAAAGTCCGGAGCGAGTCATTGAAATGACTGAAGACAGAGCTACTTGAGTGCTTTTAACACCCAATTTTTACAATATTTCTTTCATCTTGTACTATGTATTTTATATACATGTTACAAACATTGACATATTACTTTCCTTTTTAACAACAATTTAAATCAAACATCACGTTGAAAATGTCTCCAAAAAAGCACTGAAAAAGCACTCTTGACAACTAAGCCGGTTTGTACTACACTAAATAGTGTATTTAGTGTGAGGCACTGTAATTGCGAACATCACTCTAAATATCAAAAAACCTACTTTTGTAAAAACACTAAATGTGAATTCTCACACTATTTATGAAGAATAGTAACGTTTTGACATTGTGATCTTTTGAGATATGGATATTTAGTGTGAGTAAGGAATGAAACTTGAGATGAAAGTTTAGATGGAAAAACTGAAATTTTAGAAATGGAATGAATCAAATTGGATGATAACTGACAATGAATCAAATTGGATGAGAACCGCCAACACTAATTAACCACAAATTGACAATTAGTGTTAGACAAGTAGTAGGGGTAAGCACATTATTCATCACCTCACACTAAATACACTATTTAGTGTAGCTTGATTACTCTCCCCACTTTCGATGAAAAAGCTTGTCCAATGAGATTCAAGCCTTCATTTTCTCAACCAACACTGAGAAGAAATATTTTTAAGCAAAAACGACAAGTAGCTTACAGTTCTGTTCTAGAGAAATCATATTCTAGAGCCTGGAAATCATCTTGGGGAGGATACATTAGTAGTAGAATTGTCGTTTTTCATTTCCCATTTCGTGAGAACGGTGAACAGTGGTTGAATATTATGCTTATATTTTTGTTTTCTTGTAACCAAAACCACTCACCAGCACTCGCACAATCCATGTGTCTGACGCAATTTCATTCCTTTTTCATTTATAATAAGTGAAAAACAACACATTTTCTACTAGTGATAACATAAGGTGCCCAATCACACAACATAGAACCGCAATAGCAAGGCTAGCAAAAAATCATTCTAAAAATAGATTTTTTGGGGAATTTTTTTCCAAAAAAGAGTTTTTTCTATATGGTGAAAAAGATTCTTAAAATATTTGCAGGGTATTGAGTTATCTGTAAAGTCAACATAGGGTACCCCGTCTGCTACCTTGTGTTTTCAAAGTTTATATAGAAATCCCTGACACTCATTGTAACAAGGAGCCAAGTGGTTTGCTTTGGTGGCCGGTGTGTGGGCACATGGGGCACAGAGATTTTGTTGTGAGAACTCAAGTGTGCTATGGGAGAGCCTCTCTTGCTTCGGTGAGGTTCAGCGTTCGAATCTCTCTAACAACACAGAGCATTGTGATTGGTTGAAAATATAAGAACCAAAACTCATTATCACCGCTTTTCAAGCAAGAATACGAGTTCTACCTTGTCTTTCCTCTTGTGGAATTTTTTTGCTTGACTTTACGGATAACTCTTATGTCTGCTAGCCTTCTCGAGCTTCTCAGATCTATCCTTGGCTTAGCTCTGGAAGTTTATCTAATATAGGTTTTCTGTATGAAATTATGTAATGTTCTTTTGGTCCGAGTGCCATTACAATTCTGATCCCTCACATCTGTTTGCGAAATGCGACAATCTAGGAAAGAAACAGGTTCTCTCACATTCTACGTGTAGTCACACTAATCCATGGAGTCCACATAATTTTTTTGCGTAATTTTGGCTCCAATGAAAAGGACTGTTCAACAAGATCAAGCCTTCATAGTCTCAACCATCACTGACAAGAAATTATTTACAGCATAAAGTGGGTTACACTTTCTGTTGTCGAGAAATGATGCTCTATAACTTAGCTGATATTGGAACCCAGTCACACAACATCATGGAATTGCTCGGTTTCTATAATTGTTCCGAAAGCGTCATCTAAATACAATTTGTCTGAAACAGAATCCATTGACACAACTGGGAGGATCGTGACAAATAGCCTCCCAAGGAATAGAGTAAGATCAAAGTGGTTAATGTTTTTTTCTCATTAGTCCCACTTAACACACAATTTTTAGCCTCAGGACTAAACCTCTAGATCCTTGTGGCAGATCCTTGTGGCAGATCCTTGTGGCACCTGATTGCATAAAACGACATTGTAATCTGAACGACATTTCTATAAAACATACTAGAACTTCAATGTCATTTTGACTTGTTGGAACTAAGGTAGAAGCAATTAACAGAAACTCTTAGGTACTACCAATTGTGATCACTTATAAAAGCACATGTTTCAACTTCAGGAGTTTTCAATCTTGTTATCACAAGCATTAATTATGAATACCAAGTTATCAATCTGATTGAACTAGAAATGAAAGACAGTTATTGGTACACCTACTAGCATTGATAGTGATTTATGCATATTAAGTTTGAAAATTCATAACAAAATCATACATTGTGAAAAAATTAATTAAAAATTGAGCTTGGTTATTAAACCCGAGATTAAACCCAAAGTTTTATGTGTTGCAATTTTATCATTGAAAATCAACACTCCATGTAGGTTGAAATGCTTAAATTGACAGCAATTGTACCCCTTACCTTACATTGAATACATTCTTGTAACATGTTAGAACAATGTGGTTAGAACAATATTCCACTACTGTTCCAAATGTCCTTCTAAGTTGCTCTACCCACATGAAGATCTATATATATTCTTCACACTCACTCTCAATGAATGATCTTCTACCTCAACATGCAAGTCTACTGCACATCAGCTTTATCACAATGAGCTTCAAGAATTTCTTAGCTGGGTTTCTAACACAAGTGGGTAGAGTAGCTTAGAACGACATTGAGACATTGGGACTTTTAAGTATGTCATTCTCCGGCGTTGGAACAACTCGTTACAAAAGCTAACATTGAAAATGCCGGTCTGTTGAGGTTGCCATTTTGACTCTCTGTGGTGGCCATGTCTTTTGATCATCCTTCCACTTGTGCTTGATGGGAGCCTACGGTTGATTAACAGTCAATGTGGGTGTCCCCCTTGGAGTAGTATGTCAAGGGCTCAGTCAATTTCTCCTTTGCTATGACATGTGTGGGTTGTGTGTGCAAAAAATAAATAAATGTCAGACCAACGTGCTCTATACTAATGTCATTCTTACAATGTCATTATATGCACGAATGTTGTTTGTAATCTGGAAGTAATAACTTTTTAGGATTCACTTAATGTGCTGATTTTCTCCTAATTAGATTGTTTATGTGCTACTTTAGCTACTAAGTTGGGTAATTTGCTTTGGAATGAGAAAACATTGGTTAGCAACATATATAAACATGCATCTCGAAAGCGTCTTCGGAAGCTGCAACAAATGGCATTGTCCCGGGGCATTATCCGAGTCCGAAGTTAGAGAGGGGCCAATTTCAATGTCCAACAGCCACTACATAAGCAAAACTGTCCAGCAAGGGCCGTCACAAGATGGCCAAAGCCCTCCGCTTGAGTTTTAAGGAGTGCCAGGTGGCACAATGAAGTGGGAGGGTATTGTAGGGGCAGATTGAGGCATCATGTAGGCTCTTCCTCCTGCGAATCAAGCCTTCCACATGTTGAGTGAATGCACCCCTGCAATCTGCCTGTGCAGGGGCCATATTTAGCCAAGCTGTAGGAGACGCGACAATGTCAAACAGGGAGAGGTTTCCTGCAAATCTTCCATGGCTACTCACTGTAATCTTTGTGCTAGTCAACCAATATATTTGCATGAGTTTATGGTTGGCTTTCAACCCCTAAACGTCTAAATGTGTCGTGGCGGCTGGTAGAATACAATGTATTTTGGTTGTATTTGGAATGAATCCACACCTTTAATGGGTTTGAGTTCACAAAAGAAGTTGAAATTTAAATCAATGCGGTTCTAGAGAGCTATTAACCCTTTAAGGTCCCGATTCAACACTGTTTTCAAAGATTCGTTATAAAATGTTTGATAAAAAATGAAAATGGAGTTGATATACAAAGCAAAGTTATAAATATCAATGTGAAGATAACATCTATACGGTTGGATTCATCATATTTATTATTAATATTTTTAAATTAATTTTGCAAGGTTTTCTCTTGAAATTCAATTTAAAATCCAAAATTAACATTAAAATTTTAAGAAATATTGTAATGAAATTGGAATAATATGCACTACAAGATGGTATGGTTTTCACTATTTGATTCTACTTATTATGGAAAATCATGTTAAAGGTCTCACTTTTTGAACTAAGAATGAAACTTGATATAAACCTCTTTTGCTATTTTTCAAAAATTCTCAATATCTTATTTTGAAAATCCGTACCGTACAAATGGTAGTCAACTAGCACAAGAATTAAGAAAAATTTGAATGGATGAAAAACATCATCGTGCGTGGTGAAGAGACGCGTCAGAAATCATCCAGCGTCCACAATCTAGACGCTGGCGCGTCAAAGGGTTAAGATCCCAAATTAAAGTTTTTTGTTGGTAGCAAATCTCAATTATACGACAACGTACATACTATCCCACGGGACGTTTAAGGGTTAATATGTTTTACACACTCCTGCATGCAGATTGGTGTGAGCATCAAACCATATGAAACTTTGTTGAGCAAGTCTCAAACTCGTGTTCTGAAACCATTTTGGCAGTTACTTTGTCATGGTAATCATAATGATCAAGATAACAGTTGCAACAAGGAACTCAAGGCCACAACTTACATGTGATGAGGGGACCAAGAAAACGAGATACGCCACCATGGAAAAATTAAACTGGTGCTTACACACATGTACTGACGAGGCTGTTTCCATGAACCAGTGATCTCAGAACCACTAACTTATGACATTTAGAACATTATGCAACCTCCCACATAAATGGTATCTACTTTTGCTACCCAATGCATACAATACTCACGATACCTCTATAATATCCGGAAAAATCCTTGATATATTAAGGTGATATCATGATGATATCCGCGGATATCACCTCATGAAGTTGCTACATATTGATATCATGATGAGCATTCTTGCTACATTTCAAAAAAAAAATCATTATTTTTCTTTCTTTGTATGTTTAGCAACCCCATTTTTTTTTTATCACTGCCATGAACCACCCAAGTTAAGGGAGGGGGGGCGTATTCTGCCGTTTTTTAGCTGAATATGGGTACTGAATATGCCGCGAGGGCCGATTCAGCACGTCAGAAGACACCCCCCCCTCCCTTAACGCGAGAGAGTGGGCCGGGCGAAGGAGATTCCGGCTCCCAGCGCGGCCACAGGGGAGCCCGGTAGGGCGACCCTATGGCCGAGCTGGGAGTCGGAATCTCCTTCGCCCGGCCCACTCTCTAGTACATTGCCAGCAATCACGCAAGCACTGTGGGTCTATGACTTCGTACTTAGTGTAAGTTAAGTCACCAATATTGGATCTACTGGAATCCGATTCTATGACAAAAGACTTGATTTAATTTCTGGAGACCTGACAGACTGGGTTCGCCAAGCTCACTGTTGCAATTCAAATTTCACCACAGAAAGTCACTGATGGGAAAAGGATAGAAAGTGAGAGCATTGAAGGGGGAAATTAAAGAGCAGGGTGGCGGGAGGCGATGGCGGGAAGGGCGGGGCTGCACACAAGGCGACGGGCTGCGAGCGCGTGCCGCCACGGATCTCGCGCACTTCGGCCGCGGGAGCGCCATCCTGGCCTCCCACGTGGCATGCCAACTGTGCCTCCGGGAGTCTTCGTCCGTCGGTACGCTGTCGGCGACGGGCAGTTCGCTTTTCGGGTGTGCCATGTCCTCTGAGCCGTGTCCCATGTCCTGCGAGGTGGACTGGAGCCGTGTCTCATGTCCTGCAGGGTGTGCAAGCAAATGTTTTTTGAGGTATTTATTTCTTCAAGCTGGACTTTGATAATCTGTAGTAAATAATTTTAATTAACCCCTACATAACATTCTTAAAATTTTACCCCTATTAAAGTTTCCAAGATTTTCTCTGATGTAAAATATCAAAACAAAGAGCATCAGAGAAAATCTTGGAAATAGTCATCATAACTTCTTAACTTCTAAAAGAGGTTGCCCTGTTCATACATGCAGTATAGAGAGAGGAAAAAAATACATTGTGTAACTATTGTCCACCAATATGTTGTATGAGGCCAATTTTTTTTAAAACATACAAGACCTACAAGGGAGTGTGTTGTGAAATTTCTATAATTTTCCAAAGGCGGGAATGCTTGAAATAATTTATTGTATAAATGAAGGAAGACAAAAGCCGTAGACCACATTGTGGTTCCTGCCTGCATTAGGGGTTAAGTTTGTCTTACTTGCTTGACTCCTACTAAATTCCTTCATGTAATAGCAAGTGTCATCTTTCATTCCATATTTCAAGGACAGTTACTTTATCAGTAAAAAACCAACCAAATAGTAGGTGGTGCAATACCCTATTGCTTAAGAATGTTATGAAACGTCACAACGTCAACTTTCTGAACGACTAACGGATTCAAACTCACCTTACATTCTCATCAATGTTTGGATGAAAGTTATTCAAATTTTTGGAGATACTTCATCAAGTTGTCGTCCTATCGAATGGTTCAGTTGGTGACACGAGAGTACATTTTATTCCTCGGGGGGGGGGGGGGGGGGGGGGGGCACTGGCGAAAACTGTAGAAGCAACGTGTGATAAAAAATAGGGTCCCATATATTCCTCGTACATAAATTTTGTAAAAAACGTACATGTAAAAGACATTGCTCTAAATTGTAAAACTACATTATAAGTAATATAGCATTCAGTATATCATGGAAGATTTATTTTACCAGTACATATAAAATACCATGCCAAATATTTTTCCTGAAGGGTAACTGGCTGTCAAAAATTAATTTTGGATGAAAACAGAGTCTTTTACATCCGACGTCTGAATGACAACCTGATGCGGCAAGTTCAGAGTCCCAATGACGGTATCCAATGATGGTATAACTTAGATAGGTTGCACAAGCCCTTTAGCATAGTCTGCACTTTCAAAACCAGACTAAAACAGTAAGGAAAAAAAATGGGGAGTAAGAAAAAAAAATTGGGTATAAGTAAAATACCCCTATTTAAATAGCCACCTAGAAAAATTATAAGTACTAATAGGATACAATTAATTACCAAGTTTTACATTTATTTTAAAATATACCATCTCATATAATCAATTATCCAAGGTAAATAGCCCCCATTTTAATAGGTCATTATGGCAGGTGTATGAAAAATATACAAGGGAGTGCCCCCCCCCCCATTTTTTCTAAATTACAAATGGAGAAGTATGCCAAGTTGTTGATTAGGCAAAAATTGCATTGACTATAGTTCAATGGTGGTCATCTAAAATTGAGGTTATAGATTTAATTGACACAAAAAATTCAAAGAATCACCACATTAAGAGTATCTGTATCAAATCCTTTCCAGAAAATTTACTTTAAAAATGTAAATGTTTTGTTTGTAACCAAACTTAGAAGGAGCTTTTAATTTTAACTTTCAAAATTTACAATAAAATATTTGTGATAGCATTGGTGAATTGAACAATATGGATGGAATCTAAAATTTAAAATATAGAACTTTCGTTTATATATTAACTCCATGACATTCTTCTAAATAGTACTTTATGATGATTTTTCTGAAATAGTCAATTCTAGAGACACCTCGATAAGTTTAGGGGTTAACTAATGAAATGTGAAAACTTGACATGTAGATGGCGCTCTTTTTAAGGGGCCACATAAATATCAAGCCATCGGTTGACAAAAGAGTAATCTTGAAATAGCAGTGGATATGCAATTATCAAGTTGTCATGAAATTTAGTTTTGAAGCCAAAATGTTGGGTGTAGATGATAGAGCTTCTAGAGCCTAATAACTCTAATACTTCTTTCTTACGTAATATTTGGAAGTTACCTCCCCAAGCCTGATAATGTAATAGAGTTGTGCAGTTGTCCCTCTCCATTATGACATGTTTGAGAAACCCTAATTTTAATGTAGCAAACATGAATTAATCACAGAAATGATTTGTCACGTGTATTGCTTGAAACAATAATATTTTCAAATTATGAAATGTCATATTATAAAGAATAGACTACATATATGTTAGTGTATTTTTCACTGTATTATATCCCATTTGAACTACTGTAGTATCATAGCTGGGTGGCCACCCATGAATGAATATTTGATATTTGTTTGAAAAATAAGGTTCGTTCCTCAAATAATGAATTCCTTGATTTTGGTTTTGGAGCAAAAGATGATGAAAAATGGTGCAAAATGGCCCAAAAATAGCTTAGAAATAGCAAAATATAGCTAAGAATATATCATTGTATTTTCTTTTTTATCGTCTTAATATCCGATTTTTTTAGGTTTCTAAATTTTATTTTTATTTTTGGCGACTCAGGAATGGTACTACGATACTATCACATGTAATTTACAGGTAGTGAAAAGCTATTACGGTGCCAACATGGCAACATTGTTGCTTGAATTTGCAGTTTTGGAAATGTAGTGAGGTTCCCCAGAAGATACGTCACACTCAGCAGTGATACACATCGCTTCGCAGTGATAGGGCAGGGCACGGTGATGGAGACACGGCACGGTAATGGGGGCACTGAGGAGCATCCCTGTCGCGCTGAAGCGCTCAAAGGGGCGGTGAGCATCACGGAGGCTTTCAAACACGCAGAGATTCTTGCGCGTTGCAGTTTGTGCTTCCTTCGCTTGAATCTTCCGCTGTTTTGCTGTTCTTCTCCCGCCTTCGAAAAGCTCTTTCGCAGCCGATCGTTTCGAGGGTTTTGAGGTTTCCGGAACGGTTGGGACACACAATCGGCCTAACTTTCCTTTGATCCAATTTGAACGCAATTTGAATGAGTTTGAATGTGCGGGAGTTTTATGAATCCCATGCGGTGGTGTGGATCGGTATTATGTTGCGGGATCAACGTTTTTGTTGCGTATTTTTTCCTGCAGGGTTTAGTGGCGAATTCGGGAGAGATGGCGGGGGTTGTGAGGGACGCCAATAGCAAGGAAGACTTGACGCACGCCATAAAGAAACAAGGCAGTTTAGTTGTGGTGCATTTCTGGGCGTCCTGGTGTGAGCCGTCCAAGGCTATGGAGCCTGTTCTGGCACAACTCGCCGCCGAAACACCGCAAGCTCAATTCTTCCGTGTATGTCCTCCACAACTCCTGTCACAGAGAATCAAAGCTCTGTATAGTTTTCTGAACAGTTGATGCTTAGAGTCTTGGAACTATCTCCGTTTATGAGTGAATCAAGGCTCTTTTTGTTCCAATACTTATTATTGATGTATAGTTTTTTATTAACCAGTTCGTGTTCAGAATCATCATCATGGAAATATCTCCGTTTTTGCTCTGTTTCTGAAATAGTGTCATAGAGAATCAAGGCTCTTGTTCTTCCAATGTCTTATTGATTAACAGTTTTGAATCATTAGCATCAACTTTCACATGCTTTGGAACTGTCTCTGTTTTTGCTTTTGTTCTATGGGGGAATTGGAGTGTGACCGCCTTGGCTTCGGTTCTCTGTAAGCAGGTCGAGGCCGAGGAACACTCTGAAATCTCGGAGGAGTATGATGTTGAAGCAGTGCCGCTGTTCATCTGGATCAAGGTACGCAGGCACTTTTTCCTTAAAGCCTTTGTTCAGGTTTTTCATTTCGGACCATTTTACTTCAACTCTTACAGATATGGAAGTAGCCACTTCTACTCCGGAAGCTGATAGTTGATTATATACTCAGAAGTCCCTCATGTCGCAACCAACATGACTTATTCCAAAACATGCCATGTGGAGATTCTCCAATCACAACATCAAATATTCCATGCAGATATCAAAATGCGATAGTAGAGTGCGATAAAAAAGAATTCGGAGTGTAGTAACTTTCAACATAAGTGTCTGTTGCTAAAAAATGTAGGCTATGATCTCTGTGTTCTATCGGAGCATTTTGTTACTCTCGCTTCCAGAATGATTCATTTCAATTCTTACAGACATGGAAGTGGCCACGTTTGGCCATTTGGTCATTTAGGGGTTAAATGAGAGGTATAATCTTCATATTGGTTTCCTACTATTTAAGGAATACTACATGCGTGTTCAAAACATGACATGTGGAGATTCTCCAATCACATGTGTACACAACATCAAATATTCCATGCATATACCAAATGCGATACTAGAGAGTGATAAAAGAGTTCAGAGTGCAGCAACTTTCAACATACATTTCTATTGTTAAAAATTGTAGGCTATGATATCTTTGTTCTATCAGTACATTTGGTTACTATCCTTGAAGCTTCCTGAATGATTCGTTTTAACTCTTACATGGACTCATTTTTACAATTCTTACAATTCTTTCATTGTAAATGCTGTTCAGGATGGGGTAGTGGTTGACAAGATGCAAGGTGCGAACCCTCCGGAACTGGCCAGCAAGGTGGCCAAGTGGGCGGGATCGATTCCTGCGGCTGCCCCTGTTGTGGCGACGGCTACGAAGAAAGAGACTCCTGCAGCAGCTGCAAGCCAAGATACAGCCAAAGTCAGCCTGGCAGAAGCTGAGAAAGGGATGCTCCATGACATTGTGACTTCCAAGAAGATCATGCTGTTCATGAAAGGCTCCCCGGAGGAGCCCCGCTGTGGTTTCAGCCGCAAGGTGGTCAACGTTTTGAAAGAACAAGGCGTGGAGTTTGGCAGCTTTGACATCTTGAGTGATGAGAGAGTCAGGCAGGGCATGAAGACATATGCTAACTGGCCCACATTCCCGCAGCTCTATGTGGAGGGCGAGCTTCTGGGTGGATGTGACATTATCTTGGAGATGAATGAGAATGGCGAGCTCAAGGAGGTCAGTAGTTCCCATTTCCTGGTGCTGCTTTTTTTTGGTTTAACCCCTAAGCGTCCACTGTGTATTTTCTGTAGTGTAGGAATATTGGACCCCCTGCTGCAAATCATCTGTTTGTGTGAAAATGACTACACGATCGACACTGTTGATCTTGCAGTATAAAACAAGAGCTTTAAAATGATGTATTGCAATCAGAAAACCGAGGTAAAATGAGAAAATGCCACTGTTGCAAAGTTCAGTGATGCAGATGGCCATATTGGGCGTTTTAGACGCCTAGGGGTTAATCTCCCTCTAGTAGAGGCAAGAAGGTTAACCTGAGTTGTGTTGGACTTAGCAAGTGAGCTGATTGAATCATTTTGATTGTCAAAAGATGTTGAATACGAATATTTCTCTTTACCAGGTTTTCGCTGAGAAAGGATTGCTACCGAAGGAGAATCTGGAGACTCGGTTGAAGAATATTATCAACCAATCGACTACCATGCTGTTCATGAAAGGAACCCCAGATGCTCCTCGCTGTGGCTTTAGCACAAAAGTTGTCAATGCGTTGACGGAGGAGGGAGTTGAGTTTGGCAGCTTCAACATTTTGGAGGATGAGGAGGTTCGTCAGGGGCTCAAGACTTACTCAAATTGGCCAACGTACCCACAGCTGTATTACAAGGGCGAGCTCCTTGGTGGCTGCGATATTGTATTGGAAATGAAAGCCAATGGAGAGTTGAAGTCAGCTCTTTCTGAGTGAAATTGATGTAAATTTTGTTGGGTAATCAATCATCTTTTTTTTTACTTCCATGTCAGCGGTTTAGGAATGGAGGTCATCGACAGTAGTCGATTCAAAATGCTTCTTTGAACTCAACACGATGCTCACAACATGGAGATACTGAACTTTTGACTATTTAAACCTAATTTTTTCAATAATTCGAAATACACCCTTTTTTTAAAACAGATTCTTCTTTTGTGTTCCAAGTTATGCAAACGTTTAAGTATAAATTCTGTCTTGTTGTTGATCGCTAAAAGTGTGCATAGTTTTTGGTGTGGCTGTGACAATAACAACAATTAACAGTACTAATTTTCTGTTCCAGATTCTTAACCTTGGAAGATTGTTATCTTCAGGTTTGCGAGATATCTTTCACACCAGTGTCGAATATGTCTGTGCAAGTTTCAAATACACTAACAATGTGGTGTCTAGATATCACCTCAGCTTTGAGCAGTTGTCATATCTGATGTACCTGCGTGTTCCTTTGAATTACATTTCGTGGAGTTTCTCATTGTTTTTTTCCATCTGTCTACAGTTTGTGACAAAAAAGTCTCTTAAACCTGCGACTTCTTCACATTCTTGACTGAATCTTGAGTTTGTGAGCAGATGCACTCGATACTGTTCAAGTAGCAGATCCCTGACAGTGCTAGATCTCTGCATTGTGGTTAGCGTAGCAGCTACCAATGGATTTTACTCCCTGTGTCCTACTAAAACACCTTGATTTCATTGAAATCCATGGATTAGTGGGACAGGGAGGTGGGGGTAAAGGCGACACTTGTCACGGCTGGGATTGGCTTCATGCACATGGGGAAAATTACTCAGAAGTGTGTAAGAGTGTTTGATTTTGGGGCAAAATTTCATGGTGTTTTAGTGGGACGTAGGGAGTAACAGATTGAAGTGCTATGGATAGCATTGGTGGTGACTAACAGTGTTTGTAGGCATGGGTCGCATCATGACAGGGCACAAGCTCTGATCCTTGTTTGGAGGTCTTCGGAACTGGTGAGAGTAAGTTGTTAACCCATCCAGAGGCTCTACCTTTGGACCCCACCGTATAGGCTTAACTGTTCTATTGCTCTCTGAATGCCCCATATTGTAGTGGAAATCGTTATATGTTGTGCGGCCGTCTAAGTCGGCTCCTTTGATGTTCACAACTTTGACAGCCTCTTCTTTCGTCTTGTAGGGACCAGATTGTGTTGGATGGCATACTTCACAAAGGCTATATTTGTGAGGCCAGTGCTCGGCTTTTCGCCATGGCTGCTCAGGTTTGGACCTGTCTTTGAAGTGCTGAGTGTACGTAGTCCTATCATCAAATTCTTCCTTGTTTGGACTGAAGCCCGGGGGTTTGAATGCACTCCGGGGTTCAGATTGCCATTTCTTGTAACAGTCGGTGTAAACTGTCTGGCCATAGAACGTCGGTCCCTCCTTATTTGACCTCTTGGGGTTCCACAGCTTCGCCGGGAATATGGGCTTCTTATCGAAGAATCCTGTGTAGTCGGTGTTGAGAGGCCTACACATCTATCATATGGTTACAATTATACATGAAGTTCCACATGTTCAATTAGTAGAGCTTTATACTAAAAATGTATAGATTTATGGCATAAGAATATCTGTCAAAGTAGTCATCAACCTATAATATCATATACTCCCTCCGTCCCAAAAATTGTCCTAGTTTTTGGCGTGTTTTAATTTAACACATTTTTTTGCCAAAGAAACCGTCTCAGTACTCGGAAAATGGTCTATCTTCAATAGTAGTATGTAGTTTTTGTGTCACTCTTGTTGTCCGCCCTGTTTGAAGTGGACAAAGCTCACGTTTGAAGTATAAAACATAGGACAAATATTGCAAAAAAAGATTTGCCAAAAACTAGGACAATAATTTTGGGACAGAGGGAGTACTAAAATGATTGTATGCAAGAATCAAAGTCTCTGGTGTGACCAATAGAAACTTAGAACACCAGTCGAAAATATTATCTAAACCAGTCGGTAAAGAGTCTCTTGAAGGATGTTACGTAGTGATTACTGGATATAATGTTCGCCTTGAGGGTAGCATCCGGGAAGACTGGTCATGTCTTTCATTCTCCTGCCAGTGCCAGACTTCATTTCATAGTATTTGTCATTGTACTCTGTGATGCCTTGCATGCGAATATCCTTTCCTGTGATGTTGAGCGGTTGGAACTTTGAGACCAATGCGGGTTTACACTTGTGTGTTCCGCAATTGCACGTTGTGCACACACAAGGATGGGCGCCCTACAATTACAATTAGAGATAAGATCGTAAGCTGAATTGCATGTTATTTTTTTCCTCAGAATAATCCTGAAACAATTGCAGGGATTTTGTGACTAAGCTAAACAAGGGTCTACTTGAGGAATGGTGGCTACTTACCAGGATATCCAGGCAGCTGGGTGCTGGTGCCGGCTCAGGCTTTGGACATGACGACGGGTCAAATTTCGGAGCCATCTTGACAAGTGGCACGAGATCACGAGACTGCTCAAAAGTAGCCTTAAGCTCAGGCTAGATATGTAGAATTTCTTTTTGACGTAGTTCATATATAGTTACTGTGTCAACCTGGAACTAGCATGGGTTTCATTGCAGAGTTCCATGGATTGAAACTAACTGACATGGAGAAGAGCAACTTGACAATGTGTCTTGGAAAAGACCATCAGAGTTGAAGAATGAAGAAATCAAGTATTTTGCTGAGCACTGAACATTGTCTTCGTGAACTACATTTCAGCAATCATGTCCTGCTTCGTGACAGGTATGTTTTTAAGTTCATGTAGCCTTTGTCAATGAGATATCATTTAGCGAACCCTACGAGCAATTTATTTGTCAGCTCGCTTTGGTACATTATTAGAGGAATGATCCGCTGGAAATGATAGTCTGGTTGATGTGCACTGAATTCTGTCGTCCATTTGGGGATTAGTGACGTTGAAAGGTTTCAGGTTCAATTGGAGATTATGGTGATGGATTCCCAGCAGCAGATTACAGAGCTGGTGAGTTGTCCAAGCGCATCAACTTTGGATTTTTTTCGCTGAGTTCTAAACAGCAGCACTTGTTCACATCTCGTGCCTTCCCTTTCATATCTTGGCCAATGCTTGGCGACTCTTCCTTGAACTCTTCACAAGCTCATTGACCGGGATTTATTTTTAAACTCAGATTACGTGCTGTCGAAAATTAATGTGCAACAAAACGAAACTCTCCTCCATTCGGAAAACTTGTCACGTGACTTGTGCCGTCATTGCTAAGTTGAAGATGTGTAGGTACTGAGGAACAGATGACTATTGTATGCAGGTAAACGAATGTTCGTCAGTTCTGGACCTTCAAATGAAATGACCATTTCATTTTTACTATTTCATGTTGAATTCCCGAGTGGTTTTGCATTTTGCATGAGTTTTAGCCTGAAATTCAAGGTGCACACAATTTGCCTGCTTTCAGTTGGTACTCTGAAAATGTCTGAAGATGAGGTCTGCCATCCAAATCACCTTGTACGTCTGACCGTAACGTCTCTACTGGTCGAATCACATGATCTGTGTTGGCTTCTCTGCAGTCAACACAGATCATGTGAGTAAGTTATGCTCCATCAATTGCTCATTTCTTTCTGATGTGATGTGAGTTTTGTGAACTTGTGTTTAGGTACCAACTCTAGAGCATTTTTTTAAATGTATTTTCTAAAACGAGAATCTTGGAACCAAATTTGGCCATGTTGTAGTGCACAAGATGTACTACAATACAATTTAATTGTGATCTTACAAACATATGTGTTTGGATTTATTCTTCATTCTAATTTAACCCCTAAACGTCCTCACCTATGTCCAATTTGGGCAGTTTTGCAAAGATGCATTATAAAATGCAACCAACATGAATATTTGGAACTTGATGTACAAATAAAAGTCATACATTTTGAAATTTAGATTCAATCTATACGGTTAGATCTTTGATTGCTATCACTAATATTTTTCTATAAATTTTGAAACATAAAATAAAAAAATATTTTGTAATTCGATTACGAATAAGATATTGACAATATGGGGATGAAATTTGTTGTGATGGCTTATAATGTAGTACTCTAGGTGTAGTGATTTTTGGAGATTTTTTGGATGCTTGATTTTATGAGTTTATTTTTTCAAGAACACTTTTAGACTAAAATATTCAAATTTTTTGGTGAAACACTGCAACACAAAATGAGGCATAATTTTTTCAAAAATTGTTTACTTTTTGATCGGATCACACATACACGAAGCTAACTTCCCATAAAAAATTCAGTAAAAAATTCACACTACAAAAAGTGTATGATGGATGAGAAACTGCGGATGAAATTCATACATCATGCAAAATATACATGGTTGGGCAGTTAGTGGTCAAACACTCGTTTAAGTTTTAGAAACCCTTTATTAACCCCTAAAGGAGGTTGCCCTTGTTCATACAATGCGCATACATGGAAGAACATTCGTATACATGTGGCTTTTAGTGTAGTATAATGTATCCTATGGGCCAATTTTTTTGTGAGCCTCATAAGAACTACCAAATATGTTACTTTAAAAAATTTAGAATTTTTTCTTGTGCAGAAGATGGTGAAAGAATTCTTGTACAAAAGTGGTAGTGAGAAACAGTAGAGCACATTGACGTTGTTGCATGCATTAGGGGTTAAGATATGGAATTTTGAAGTTTTAGCTCCAAAGTTGTGTCTGATTATAATTTATGCATGATATGTTTATATTCTTTAAGTCAAATTTGGTTGTGTTCTAGTACATAAGATACGCTAAACATACATATGAGTTTTGATTAAAAAGTACGAAGTATTTTCATTTATTTCTACTTGAATTTCAAACTCTTATTTAAGCTACTTAATTCAAACAAAAAAAGTCCATTCTATTGGCAAGTTCTCCATCGGCATATTTGAAATGTACCACATTGTTCCTCGTCATATCATTCACCTTCTACCAAAATATTGGATTATAAATTATAGGTATTCGTGTAATTGTTACGACTTCTTATATATCAAACATTGAAATTGGGTTTTTGTTTGTATTATTTTCATCCTTCAGTTTTGCTGTACCAAATTTTTCATGTATCGTCTTCATGAAGTTGTAATGTTGTGTACAAATTTTCAAGCTAATTCAGTCATGTATGTGCAAATGGGAACTATAGATGGCGGGGACAATAAAAAATTACACTCACTTTTTGGACCCCACCATACAATACATAAAACCCTTAGTAGGGATCTATCTGTAGAAGTGAGAGAAAGGTTATTTAACCCCTAAATGTTCAATTGTCTAAAAAATGAATGATGTACAAAGACAAAGTTGTTATTCTCATCCGTCATTCACTTTTGGTAGAGTGAATTTTTTACTAAATTACATTATGACCTCCAAAAACTATGAAACCAATATTGTAGCGGTTTTCAAAACTCATTCCATTGTCGCCAAATATTCATCCATGTCGACATTCATCCAAACTGAATGTTTAGGTGATAAAGGAATAAGTTAATTTAGCTCTTCTTAAAAAGGATTTTGCTTTTTGGTTTTATTTCACTCACAGTGAGTCAAACAGCATTTCATCGTAATTTTCCCTTTTCAATGGATTTCTCTCACCATTTGATTAAAAAAAAAACAAAAAACAGCAATTCATCCACATGGATGAAATAATCACAAATTGATGAAAACGTGCTCAGATGTGCTCAAGTGGATGAAAACATGCTCAGGTAGATGAAAATGTGCTCAAATGGATGAAAATATTTCAACGATAAAGAAAGTGAGTTTTGGGTTTCAATAGAGTTAACCGAAAAGTCAACTCAAAGTCAACTCAAAGTTTTAGCAAACTCCTCTTGAACTCCTCTTGAACTCATATTGAAATATAAACAGACCGAAAACTAGTTCATGATGAGTTGGGAAACAATCTAAAGCAAGCCACTGTCATTATTCTCCACACCTCGCAATAACTCCCACACCTTCTACCAAAGCTCCAACAAGGGGACAAGCTACGACACGACACTATTCAACTCAAGTATAGCTGAAAAAAGAGGTTAGAAGCAGATAGGTTAGATGGCCTTCTTTTCGGTTAACCCTTAAACGTCAAGAGGGCCTGAATGGGGCAGCTCGGAAGGAATCTAAATTTTTTTGGGAGAATTTTTTTTTTTTTTTTTTTTTTTTTTTTGGCAAAAACGGCTCTGCAGTGCACTGCTGGCTAGCAAGCACTGCGGCACTGCTGAACTTCAGCTGCCCCAACCTCAAAACTTGTTCAATTTGATAACTTTGATTGCTTACCAACGATTCCACAATCTCTCAAATGAGGCGAAAATTTGGAATCTAGATCGCTTTCTCAGTAGCTTTCCAACGCAACAAGTCTCGCTTGATTTGGTTGAGAAATGAAACTTTTTTCTCCAATTATTCCTGTATACCAAGCTTTGACGTTTAAGGGTTAACTCGCACTTTTTCTAAACAAAAAACAAAAAATCTTTGCCTTTAGGCTAAAATTGGCCACCTACCCAAAAAGAAAAACATCACAGTGAGCGGGTGAGCAGGAGACGCTGGGACATCAGAATCAAGAGCATTTCGTGCTGCTCGATGTAAAACCCACTTTCTAGGGTTTAAGCTTTTCTAGTATATATTTTCTCTACACTACATGATCCACGCTGCAAGCAAGCAAGCAAGCATTCATTGGCCTCATTTTCATTTTCTGTGGCCTCAGATTGCTCACTCATGGATTCCCGGGCGGAGCGGAAGCAGGTTGCCCTTGTCACGGGATCCAACACCGGCATCGGAAGGTAACATACACAAATCACAAACGATTCCGCCACTCACTGCTTCAATTGATTTCTGGCGCCTCACCTGACAATCTATCTTTCATCGACTTCTGGAATCCTTGATGGAGAGAGTCGTGTCCAACAATTAATTTGGTTTTTTTTTTTTTTTTTTTTTTTTGCTGTTTGATTGCATGTGCTGTTGTTTCTGTGCGATAGAGAGACAGCTCTTTTGCTTGCCAAAGATGGCATGAAAGTGTTCATGGCGTGCCGGAGCGCTGACAAAGGCCATGAAGCTGCGTCCTACATCCGTGAGGTGAGTTGCATTCTACTACAAGAAAGGCCTCATGTTTTTTAAAGGAGTTTTGAGTACTTTTTTGGGGTTCAAATTTATAAACACATGCAATGTTCTTCAACGATTCCGGTAATGTAAAATTTGGTCCCATCTGAACTATATTTTTCATAATATGATCGATTGAATTTGTCATTTTAGAACCATGAATCCTTGGTTAATCCACCTCATTTCTAGCTATAAGCCCCACGTGCTTTTTTCTCTTTGAATCTTAACCGATATATTAAGACAAATGTATTGAATTGGGAGTGGAGATACTCAATAGTTGTTTTGCGCATGTGCACTCACTGAGCTACTAATATACTACTCCCTCTGTCCGGAAATAACAGTCCTAGTTTTTGGCGTATTTTAAGTTAACGCAATTTTTTAAAAAAAAATGCCGTCTCAGTACTCGAAAAATGGTCTATCTTTAATAGTAGTATGTAGTTTTTGTGTCACTCTCATTGTCCGCCCCGTTTGAAGTGGACAGGCTCATGTTTGAAGTATAAAATATATGACAAAAAACTATGAAAAAAAATGCCAAAAACTAGGACAACCATTTCCGGACAGAGGGAGTATTTTGTTGTCCTGAATTATGAAGCACTTATTAGTGGTTTAGCTCTGTGCTCTTATAGCTAGCTACCCTAGTTCTATGGTGCGTTAATCCATAAATTCCATAAGCTTAACCCTTGTTGGAATGTTTTAAGACAAATGTATGAAATTGAGTGTCTTGAATATGCAGTGACTTACTACGCTACTAGTGGTTTAGCCCTTTGGTCTTATGGCTACCTTAGTGCAAGAACAGAGACGCTTGGTGTAATGTGTTACAAAATTGATTGTTACATTCACATTGAAAACAAAGATTTACACTAATTAAGTCTTGTGTTTCTTTTTAAGATATTTGCCTTACCTTGATACTGTTGTCCCTCTCTATTACAACATCTACCTTCAAGGTGGCAGGCATGGATTATTCACAGAAAATGATTTGTCACATGCATATTCCTTGAAACAAAAATATCGTCATATTATGGAGTGCCATTGTATATTATGTTGATGAATGAGGTTTTGGCAGGCTTGTCCAGGAGCCGACGTGGAGGTCTTGATACTGGATTTGAAGACACTGGAATCTGTGCGAAAGTGTGCAACGGACTTCAAGTCTCGAAACCTTCCTCTGAAGCTCCTGGTAAATAATTGAGCTCCTTTAATTTGGTCATGCATGTATTGATTCTCTGTGAGTGGGCTAATTTATTTTATTTTATTACTGATACAGTAGCTCCTTTGAAACTGTAGGTTAACAATGCTGGCGTTACTCTCGACACTCCCTGGTACACAGCTGAAGGTGTCGGTGGATCTGCTCAGGTACTATGCTTATGCTTACATGGTTTAAATCATCAAATGATGCTTCGATAGAGACTGTGTGATCAGAGTTTCCTTTCTGATAATTTTGGTGTTGCCTTGGCCGAAACTGAAATTCTCTCTGGCTAGTACTCCCTCCGTCCCAAAGTTTTGTCATGTTTGAAAGTCATGTTTGAAAGTGCTTTTTTAAGTAGGTCATATTGTAAGAAACATGATTAAAAAAGGTTCCAAATTATGTCGCTAGAATGATTGAAGATCATTGCATGTGTTCATTGCAACCTAAATAAAATTAGCCACAAGGAAGTATTTTTTTGACCTACTTAAAAAAGCACTTTCAAACACGACAATAACTTTGGGACGGAGGGAGTACTTTCAAAGCATTCAGGTTTAGAGAATGGTGATTGGGTCCTTATCAAAATAACCATACCTTTATGATAGCATGGATTGCTTAATGGTGTGCATAGAATCAAGTTACAAGTGGCTTAATGCAACTCCGGGAGGTCACTAGCATGTATTTACCGTAGTACCATAGCAGGTTCGTCCTAAAATAATTCTAAAAATAAAAAACGTAAAAATTAGAAAATTCTGAAGACAGAAAAACGAAAATAGAATAAATTAGTTTTTGAAATATTTTGTTATTTCTTAGCTATTTAAGGTCATTTTTACTGATTTTTTGCTAAAAAACGAAAATTGAGAAATTCAGTTTTCGAGAGGCGAACCTTATTTTTTCAAAAAATAAATAAATATTCGTTCGCTAGGTGGCGAACCTGCTATGGTGTTACGGTAGTGTAACCACGTGCTTTAAGGGGTAGCTATCACATAAATGGAATATTTGAGGTATATTCTAAGTGTATTTCAAATATATTCTCGAATTATTCCTTGAATCTAAAGTATCCTATATTACATGTAAAGTTTTATAATTAGGTAGAATGTTTTCCTCCAATGAATGAAAAGGACCCTATAGTTTGGTTTTCTAGTGACCTCCCCGAGTAATGCAACTTTGGAAAGGCCATGACTAATGGTGAACAATACAACTTTTTAAGTTATGACTCATCTTGAAACATAGCAAGGTGATATGGACTTTAAGCTGTGGTTTTTTTTGCAGGTTAATTACTTGGGCCCTTATGTGTTGACTCGTCTATTGGAGGACAGCTTGGTGGCAGGTGCACCTTCAAGGGTACAGCTCAACTTCTTTGAAAATTTTACGTTTGGTGCTACGTTAATTAATCTGATTTAACTGCTGCTCAAAAGATTTCAATTTCCTTATACGTTTTGGTTTCTTTTGACCGGGGAGTCTGGCATTATGATTTGTGATTGAAAAAGGTGGTCAACGTGAGCTCCATAATGAGTCGAGGAGTGAAAATCCCAGATCCGGTAATATAATATTTTCTCCCTGGTGGACCTCCTGCTAAGTAGATATTTTCTTTCATTACTTGTTTCATTAAAAGAATACAAGCCATATTACGTGTGAATTTCTATAAAATTTCAAGCTATAGTCATATTCATGCTTAAATTAATGTCATTAGATGTTCCATGTCAATTGTAATATTCTAAATCATGAGTTCATCATATAGACATTATAAACCCATTTTTGACAATACATTTTACACAAAAAAAGAAGTGCACATGCCTATGCTCATTTTTAATGAAACAAGTCTGCCTTCCTAAATGACAAAGTTGTGTGATAGGCTCAGGAATGCATTAGAGAGCCAAAGTACTTACTGTTTGCAGCGTGGATATTCAGGAGAAATTCCTTAGAGATTTCGAGGCTGGCCAGTATTCGCAGTCGAAGCTTGCAAACATTCTGTTTACCTTTGAATTGCAACGGCGATGGCAAGGTATTTGAATCCCATTGTTCTACTTACTTGGATGTAGTTTCACTACCTTGTACATGTCTAGTTTGCCAATATTTTCAAAGTTGCCACCCGTTAATTGATGGGGCTATTCGCATGTTATCAGGAAAAGGGATTCAAGCATGCGCAGTGGATCCAGGTCAACTTCTAATCTCCTCTTAACCCCTAAAGGACCACAAGGCCACCAGGTGGCTCTTGTTTTTTTCAGTAATTTTGAGTAGCTTTTATATAGATTCTTTTTTGTTTATTTTTTACTTTTATTTATTCAACATATGTTATATTCTTCACTAATTCCAGTGATATAAAATTTGGTCCTATTCAAATTATAATTTTCACAATATGATCGTTTAAACTTGTCATTTTAAAACCATGAATCCTTGGTCCTTTAGCGGTTAACTAAGATTTCAGTGATCTATGAGACTGTCTGCTTCTTCTACATTTGATCTTGACGAACTTTTTTATCCTGGAAACAAAAAAGCGGTGATGTCCAAAATGAATAAAACAGTAATCAGGCTTTAGGAAGATGCAGTTCACAAGTGATTGAATGGGTGTCGGCTCAAATTTGGAAACATTATTGAAACAATAGGCTTTGCTATATAACGTTGTTTTAATGCAATGAACAGCGTTGAAACTAGGATGTCTTTTTTAATATAGTTTTTGGTATTGAAATGACACCTAAACGATGGTACATAGCGAAGCTTGTTGTTACAACAATGTTTCAAGAGCCTTCCAAATTTGAGAGAAGAATAATCCTGGAAAGTATGTTTGAAATAGGGGCCATCTTCAGTGACATATGGAGGATTAGTATATTCAACAAGCCACCTCTTTCATGGGCTTTGAAGGTAATGACAATACGATTACCTGATCTGGCTTTGTTCAATCACCCAAACCACTTTGTACTTGATTTTTTTTCATTGGCAGCGTTATTATGTCATAGCAACTTAATATTATAACAAAGACAAAACGGATTCCAGATTAGGTGCTTGCATAAAAAGATAAAAAAGAAAACTGATGGAATGGATTGTGATTCTTTTTGGCAGGTGGCATTTGCTCCGACATGGGATGGAGCCTTGCCGGTATACAAGGCCGCCACCACCTCTTGGAAAACTGACTCAGAAAAAACGCCATTCCGACTCTTTGCCAGGGGAGCGTTCGCTTGGTGGGGGGTAAGTTCTTAAAACTGGTTTAGGGTTTAGGGTTTAGGGTTTAGGGTTTAGGGTTTAGGGTTTAGGGTTCCTAAACATAAAACCGTCTATAAAAGCTGCCAGTTGATATATTACAGTGCCCCTATTTCTAATAACAATTTTTTTTCCAGAAACTATTTCACTGCAGTCTCCGAAATCAAGTTAACCTCTCCTTTTATTACTTTTACAAGTGCATGTAATCTGAAATTGGTTCTTCCTCTTACACATGCGTCAAAAAAGGTGTTTAACTTCATCGTTCCTATTATTTCTCTTCACTAGATTTCAACACTCTTTTGTGAGTTTGAAAATTGCCAATTTAACCAAGCTGCCCAAATTGGACCTTATGTTTGTTTATAGCAGTTTTATGTCCTATGTAGACTTCCTTTTCTTTTGTCTTGTGATCCAACACATGCAATGTTCTTCACTGATTTAAAATCTGGTCCTATCTGAATGATTGATTTTGCACAATATGACCGACTGAATGTCATTTTTAACCCCTAAAGGACCAAGGATTCATGGTTTTAAAATGACAAGTTCAAACTATCATATCGTGAAAATTATAAATTGAACGGGACCAAATTTTATGTCACTGGAATGAGTGAAGAATATTACATATGTTGAATAAATTAAAAACTAAATTAACAAAAAAGAATATTACATAAAACCTACTCAAAATCACTGAAAAAAACAGGAGCCACCTGGTGGCCTTATGGCCCTTTAGGGGTTAAACTATGAATCCTTGGTCCTTTAGGGGTTAATGAATGTGAACGTAACATCATTTTATCATTTTATCATTTCAAAATGGTGGGACTTGATACAGGTGACGAAGCCCAATGCAACGCCCATATTTGGGCTCACTGCAGGAGCATTGGATTGGCCAATTCGGTACCTTTCAAGGGGGTTGTTCTTCAGCAAAGTGGTGCAAGTGCCTGCCAACCCACAAGCTTATGATGAGGACTTGGGATCCAAGCTCTGGAGCCTCTCTGCAGACATTGCAGGTCTCTCCAAGTAAAAAAAGAAAAAAAAAACAGCTTATACTATAATTCCAACCTTTTGATTCAATTTTTTTCTTGAAGATTGTTCGTGGAAGTTTTAGTTGCCACTTTGCTGAATGATAGCATATTATGAAACCTGCTAGTGAGTGCTCTTCTCCGTGGGAGAAGCCATTTTTCTGCATTAGAATCTTCGTATTCTTTGGCTTTGTAACTATATAAATGTATGAATATATCTCAAGTTTTTTGTTTTTCTTGACTTTTACTATGTTATATGGGTATTCAAAGCTTTTGGATTTGATCATTCAAGCTCAAAATTTTGATCCTGTGTATAGACTTGGTTCTTAGCTCATTTAACTATTTTATGATTGCTATCCTATTTCTACAGGGTGTCTGATGTTTATAGTTTTTTTAATTTTTTTTTAAGTTCACTTTTTTCCTCATAGGTTATCTACAAAATACAAATTCGCCTTTGACCAAGCTAAGACAATGCTTTGAAATTTGCATTTTGAAGGATGAAGGCCACTTTTGGTATAAAGAACAAGGTCTTCTAGATTAACCCCTAAACGTCTAAACGTCCCAACGTCCAGAAATTGGATCACGAACAAATTCAAAGCCTTGTAACTTTCTCATACAATCTCAGATGACCATCCAAGTCACCTTTGCAAGCCTATTAAATTCTCTACCAATTAGAGTAAATTTCTTGTGATGGGGAGATGTTGATAATATTGGAGAGGCCTCCAAATGCAAGTATGTCAAATTTGTTGGGTAAATTTCATGCATGCAATGGTCCTCTCCTATTGTATGTTTGAGTCATGCGAATATCTATTTTTGAGGCTAGCATCTACTTGTGTTCAAAGGATCAGTATGTTTAGGGGTTAACCCCTAAACATACGAGTGTGTCCCTGGAATTGACAATTTGAGAAAAAGCATTATAAACTACTATTTGGAAGAATATTTTGGAATTGATATACAAATGAAAGTTCTAGATTTTGAATTTTAGATTCCATCCGTACGGTTCCATTTACTAATACAAACACTAATATTTAATTATAAAATTTGAAAGTTAAAATTAAAAATTCCTTCTAAATTCGATTACAAACCAAATTTCAATATTTTTGAGTAAAATTTGTTGGAATGAGTTTGAAATGAGATACTCTTAAACGTGGTGATGCTTTGAAATTTTTGTGTTTCTTAAATTTATGACCTCATTTTTCACGATTCCACTTTGAACTAGAGTCAATGCAATTTTGGCTCGGTCAACGACTTGACATACTTCTACATTTGTAATTTTAGAAAAATATGTACTCTAGTATGACTAAATCCAGCCATTAGATAGGACAACAACTTGGTGAAGAATCTCCAAAAAATTGGATGAGTTTCATCCAAGCATTGATGAGAACGTGAGAAGGCTTTGACTCCGTTCGTGATCCAGTTTCTGGACGCTGGGACGTTTAGGGGTTAAGGATCATGCAATGTTCAATGGTGTATGGCCGCATTTATTTATTTTGTTATGGTAGTGCGTGTGATACTAATTCTCAAAAGTGCATGCAAATAATATATCCAATACGGTATACTATTTACAATATATTTAAAGTAGTGCAAATTCAAATATTATATGTACTGTACTATTTTTCATCAAATAAAACTAATGTGAATTTTATTACCTTTCAACGTATGGAATTAGTGCTTGTACAAATTTTACCTTTTATAATAAAATAAAAAGAAACTGGTTCACATTATACATGTACAATGCACCTTGATTTGTGGTGTCATTAATTTCTAATAAAAAAGTAAACTAGATAAATGAGTCGCTTATGCTAATTTTCAAGTGACTCACTGCATTGTTTTTTTTCCCTCACTACACTAATTTATCCTATTAGTGAGATCAAAAAATTTAAGTCGTTTGAAAATTAATACAGGTGATTGTAATTCACTTGATATTTTAATTTTTCATCTTTCATTTTGAAGGCTTTATAATTTCAACTGTTTTTCGTTTTTGCATTTTCGAATAAGGTAGGAGCACCCAATTCCGACATAAGGTTGAGACACCCATTCCTGACCAGGTACCCAAAACCGATCAGGCCTAATTTCTAGATTTTGAAAGGGAAGATGTACCTCATTTGTACATTAGAGCATATGATCGGTTTTAGGTACACCTACAACTTTGCACTTTAAAAATTTATACTTATTCAAACAATTATAATTTTTTTTTAATTAAATATGAAAACTTCCTAATTTTTATAGTGCTAAAAGAGGAAAATAATAAAAATATCGATTCATGCATCCCAAGTATAGTATATGTCTTATTTGATCGGTTTTAGGTGTCTCGACCTTAGTACCCAAAGCCGATAATTCACTTGTATGAATATAAGCATGGCTTAACTCCTAAATGCCTAGAGTCCTCTTCAAATTTGGCAGTTTTGCAAAATTTTGAAAATTCTTTTGTAATTCGATTATGAATAAGATATTGACAATCTATTGATGAAATTTGTTGTGATTGGTTGAAATGTTATACTCTAAGTGTAGTGATTTATGGAGATTTTTTGGTTGCTTAATTGGATGAGTTGAACTTCAAACATTGATGCTTAGTTTGGAGTATATCTTAGGTGGGTTGCAAAAAAAATTGTTAGTGACCACAATGTGGTTGTGTGGGTTGTAAAAAGTTAACCCTTAAATGCTCACAACCCTCTCCAGATTGGGCAGTTTTTCAAAGATGCATTATAAAACGCAACTAAGAGGGACACTTCGAACTTGATGAATGTATAAAAGTTGTACATTATGAATTTTAGAATTTATCCATGCAGTTAGATCTATGTTTGCTCTCACCAATATTTTTGTATAAATCTTGAAACTTAAAATTCAAATTATTTTCTAATTTGATTATGAACAAGATATTGACAATTTGTAGATGAATTTGTTATGTTGGGTTGAAATATAATATTCTAAGTGTTGTGGTTTTAGAGATTTTTTACTAAATTTTTTATGGGAAATTAGCTTCATGCATGTATTATCCAATTAGAAAGGGGATGTTTTGTGAAACTTTTATGCCTCATTTCATGTTGCATTGATTCACCAAAAATTTCTAAAATCTTAATTCAAAATAGTTCAGAAGTGCTCTTAAAAAAATTCACACTGCAAAAAATGTTTGTCGGATGAGAAAAATTAAATGAAATCTGTAATGGCAAATGTTATTTTTCACTCCATGTTCCAAGGAAAGTTACTCTATCAGTAAAAAGCAATCAAGAAGTAGGCGGTGCAATACCCTATTGCTTAAGAATGTTCCATCAGTTTTAGAAGTAAATTTTCATCATTTCATTTAAACCCCTAAAGGACCAGGTGGACACATTGTGTCCACGAATAATTTTATTACTTGAATAATTTGTTTGGATTTCATAATTTTGACTCAATGTTAACTAGAGAATTGAAAATGATCGTTTCAAGAACACAAAAAAACTTCAAGATTTGCAATTACGTTGATTGATTCATTGGGAAAAAACTAAAACGTCAACGTAGGTGAACCTAGGACATAGTAGTTAGGGCGGTTGATGACTTGGAGGGCGTTTTCACACTTGGACGTCACATTTGTAAAAAAAAAGAAGTGTCCAGTATGTAAAGTATTTTCCAATACTGCATCATTAACACTATAAAATAATTACGGAAAATGTTTAAATATTATTTAAATGGAATCTTTTCAAAATAATTGGAATCTTTTCTACATATTTTATATTATTTTGGAATATTTTGGAATATTCCAAATATATATTTGAATTCTTTAAAAAAAATTGCAATGTAAAACTTAATAACGATCACAAACACCGGCTCAATGAGTCACGAACAAGTCACCTCACCCAAACATAAATCTTTGAGAATCAATCATTGTTGTTGTATTTAGTTTTAGAACACCATTTTTTGTGGGCACCTAGATATAGTACATCTTTGTATGCTCCTAAGCTTTCAAACGCTAATCATCGTTTCTAAATTTATGTGAAAGTTTGCAATGAATGACCTGTTGGTTTTATTCAAAATTTTCAAAAATCAACTTATGATCAAACCTTATAATCATGTAATATATACGGTAGATTGTTCTGAAAATTAATCTACAGTCTCATGACTAAGTCCTTTATGAACTTCAACGGTGAAGTTTTCTACATGAATACCAATCAAGAGATACAATTGCCTTTCTGAAAGCATCACGAGAAAGTGATAAAATTTTATGAATGAGCATGGTCCTTTAGGGGTTAAAGACCTCATATTTTGAAAACCTTGTTTACTTCTTTATTTTTAAAATTACTTTTGTACGAACCTACTACACTAAAATCACCATATACTATGGGTGGATAGTTGTTGTAGGTACAGTACATTCATCCATTTGGACAAATTCTCATCTAGATTTGAATAAATTTTCATCCATTTTGAACAATTTCTCATCAAATTTGAATAAATTTGACCACAGTAAACTATTTTGGAAAAATAAGTACTGGTAAAACCTCTCGTAAATACTGTAGGTCACAATATACGGTGATTTCGGTACCGTATGTGAAGGTCAGATTCAACCAATATTGTCTTGAAATCTATTTTCCACATCATATTTTGAGAGGTCCACGACACCATAAACCAATCACAAGATGACATGTGGCTCTTTTGGACAAAAAATAATTAATTAATGTCGAAACTGACCACAACGTAGGGTATGTGCGTATAGTAGGGTATGTACTTACAGGAGGGTATTACTTTTACTTTTACCCGGTCTTCTACTTTTCCTTCTCAAGGAAGCCCGAAAGCACTGGAGACCAATTGTTGGAGACGGTGCTTTGCTTCCCTGTTGAGAGATGTCTAGCCCTAAGTGGCGCTGATCATGAGTGGAAATCGAGAGCGGCAAGATTCTAATCGGAGTTTGAGCTTTAAATTTGGACATACAGGCTTCTATTGCATTTTTGTGCATTCAAAGAAACGTACAGTGAGCTGGTAAGCAAATTCTCACCGCTTGTGACATTCTTTCACTTTGAATTTGTGCAGCCTCTTTCTTACTTTCGATCGAGACCTGTTCGCGCGCAAGTGTTTGACCTAATTTTCTGGCTCTGTTATTTTGTGTGACATAACTTTTTTTTATTTGTAACAAATTCTCTAATGTATCCAGGATTAACTCATACATGATTTTATGCTAAACTTATTTTGTTTTAAGTTCACTCTTAAATGCTCAATCACTAAAAAAAAAATGCTGCAATTCTTTATAGGTGTAATTGTTTTCATTCCTTACTGCATAGCTCATAACCTTTGTTAACCTAAGATTAACAAATTTAGAAGGTTGCAAACTCAAAATCTTGCTGGAAAGGTTCATCAAAAGGTGATAGTTCTAATTCAAATATAATATGTCAAGTTCAAGTTTCAAGGCAAATGTGTCACTCTCATTAACTAGTCAAGAGTGAGCTAGAACTCGTCCCTCCTCTTTGTGAGCCTTTGATCAACAAAAAGTACAAATATAAATATTGTAGATTAAAAATTGAACTTGACACTGTCTTATAATCTGTTATTGGTTGTGTAATTCTTACAGCTACAAGTCCAAAAAATCATTAGCATTAGTAATTGCATTTTTAAGTGTAGTTAAGTGTTTGACAATGAAGAGAGAAAATGCATCATTTGAGAGACCGTGGTTTGATTTTTCACAGGCCAATTTTTTTATTCCAAAACAAGGAGACATTAAGAACATTCAAAGGTTTGCATACAAATTGACAGCACGAAGTTTTTAGCTGAAGTTGTGGATGTTGGACTAGAAGAAAATCAAGGCCGCGGACAAGTTTGGCACATGTTGGAAGACAACAGGTAACAACATGATTGATTATTAACGTACACAATTAATCACGTAGAAGAAAAGTTGGAACTCACTCACACTTCTAGAATAACAAAAAACGTTTCCACGTTTGTCACGTTTTGAAAACTCATCCTAGTGGCAATCAGAGCCTTGCCATATACTAACTTACAAAAACACATAAAACGAATAACTGACAATTCTCTTCGACAATGTCTAGTCCAAGTTGTATTCATTGCTTAATACTCGTGTTGTCTTTTGTTTTTTTTTATGTGCAGGAATTAACTCAAGAAAGAATAGTTTCCATATTCTCCATTGAGAGCTCTGACCAACTTACTGCAATGAAGACATGGATCCACATCCTGCAGTGAGCAGCAGAACGGCCTTGATTTCTTCTGGTCCAAGAGCCACATCTTTAGCCTGTCCACAACAACAACCATTACATTACAAGTCTGAAGCAGACGAATGCGACTAGGTATTTTGACACCCTAAGTACTACACAGTTCAATTTCATTCTGTCACATTTTTCTACTAGAAATAGATTGTGATTTTTAATTATTATTGACCACTGGGAGAAAAAGGCTAGTGTCTTCTTCACAGAAAAATTAAAAATAGAATGCGCTCTAGTAGAAAATTGCAATATTAGTGTTTCTTGCAACAGTGTGACATATGATCCTCTTTTACCTCTGCCCGAAACAGGTCCATGGCAAAGCCATTGAAGCAGCTGATGACGGCCTGTTGCACATCCAATCCCATGGCGTCAAGTGCCCTCACAGTGGACAGGAGGAGTCCTGGCCGACGGGCACAGAACATGTGGATGTTGAGTGCTTGACCATCTTTTTTCCTCACTTCCACCTGTCATCAAACAATGCCATGTCATCAATACAAAATGTTGATCGATCTCTTACCGTTGGTACAGGAGTGAAAACTGAAGTCGAAATTTAATCATGGATGTATCAAAGGTTATATTCATCGTGATCCAAAGCCAGAGAATGTATTGGTCAATGGAGGAACCTTGAAATGACGGAGGAGCGTGCATATGCGTATCAATTAAAGAAGAGAAGACTGAGATGCATGATGAGTAAGCGCACCCGGGGAGGCTGGGATTCAGGGTTGGGCAACACGGGGCATTCTTCCTTGACTGTAGCTGCCATGAAGCCGTGATTGTTGGCTCTTGGATTGGGACTAGACGGCATCGACCGTGACTGCTCCAGTTTGGCTGCTTCCAGTTCGTTGTGGATGTCGTTGATGCGCTGCAGCAGCTCTTTCAGGTACTCGATAGCATCGCCCAGTATGGACGCTCTGTCCATCTGTTAGCCACTTGTATGTCAGTGTTACATCGATGCATTCAAGTAGCCAACTGGAAACTGATCTCTCATGTGAATTTCCATTAAACCCTTAAGGACCAAGAAGCCCAAATTGGTCTCCATGTTTTTTTTGACAGTTTTATAATTTTTATATAGTTTTGGAAGTCCTCTTGTTCAAATTTGTTTGTTTTTTGACCAACACATGAAATGATCTTCACTAGTTTTGGTGATATAAAAATTGGATACCATCTGAATGAAATTTTCTACACATGATCAATTGAATTTTTCATTTTGAAACTGTGAATCTTTGGTCCTTTAGGGGTTAAATTGGCTACCTCCCGTCAAAATGGCAAAGATTTGTGCAATCGTTATAATCCAGACCTGTCCTAGTTTTTCCACTTGCGCACCTCATTTTGGCAATTTGTGTTGATCTCAACTGATAGATGTTAATGTGCAAACACAGATTGAACTCAGGCATGGTGTGCAAACCTTGGTGATCTTGGGAACCACAGAGCGGAGCATGTACAGACGGTCGTTGAGTTTTTTGCGGCGCCGGCGCTCAGCCATGAGATTTTTGGCAGGCAGGCCTCGTTTCCCCTTCCCATTTCCCTTGCCAAGATTATTGTTGTTATTCTCTGCTCCATTGCCTGCGCCTTCTTCCACTTCGTAGGGACCCCCGGAACCGTCACCACTTTCGTCCAGGTCGTCAAGGTCATCTTTGCCATCGTCAAGGTCATCGCCATCCAAACCCATACAATCGTTTGGATCATCCGAGCCTGAATTGATCTCCACTCTGCCTGCTGGAGCACTAAGTGGCAACAGGGCTTTACTGGACTCTTTGTTGTTTGTGTCCACAGAGCCTGAGTCGTTGGAGATTGCAGACGTGATGACCCGCGGCGGTGACGACTTGACGGACGTTCCGCGGCGAGAAGCTGCGCGTTTCTGGAACAACGTTGTCGTCGGCTGCCCTCTTTGGAGCTGAGAGCTCTGTGGATATGGCAGAATATGCTCAGCTCTTGGTGGAGCTGGGTTATACGCTTCTGCAGAATTAGCTATTGGTAAGGCGAGTGGAAAGTTTGATGTTCGCCTGCCAGTACTGGTGATATTCATATTGTTGTTGCTGAAGCTTCCACCTATAGCGTTGTTATTCATGATTATTCCCTGGTTGAAGCTTGATGGCAGGCCTGAGCTGAAGCTGTCCAATTGGTTGCTTCTGCCGAGTTGCCCACCTGTGTCAAACTCTCTTCCCAATCAGGATACAGGGATGTGAATTGAAAGGCGTATCTGATGTTCAAGCAGGTAAATATATCACTAATAGAAATCTTGTCCAATGTGACATGTCTTTAACCATTAAATGTCGTCTTTAGTGACATGACTTTGAGTCACTAAAGACTTGTTGTCACAGACATTTAGTCGTTAAAGACATGACTGTCACATTGGACAAGATTTCTACTAGTGTATGCCAATTCTTTTTAAAGTGTAGATATTTAGTTTATTGCAAAGCATGTAACAGAATTACATCGAGACAAGACCTGGAGAAATGCTTGAGAGGAGACCAACACTCGAGCCCTGACCAGTGCATGTGAGATCCTCCAGAATATGATTGCGGCCGCTAGACTCCAGGCCCATGCCTAGAGTGGGAGCAAAGCTGGGTGCTGAGCGGAAGCTGGTAATGAGCGTGTTGCTGATGTCGAAGTTCAGGGAGGAGTCGAGCAAGTCGAAGCTGGACCGAGTGTCGGGAATGCCGTAAGGAGAGCTGTAGGAGAGCTCCATCAGAGGGGTTTGGGGCGTGTACCAATCTAAGCTGAGGTTATCCTGTAGAACTCCACGCTGTGAATTAATAATTAATTAGCGCCACTCAAACGAGCATAACATAACATTCAGTAGTCGACAAAGTTTCTTGCCCCCAAATGAAATGATACGGAATATTCCACATCATTTCATCCCTCAGACCCATCTGTAGCTATGGAGACAGGTGGCGGTGCAAGGCAAGAGGTCCTGTGGATGAAGCCAGGAGGGCTACTGAATGTTATGCGAACCACACATTTGGCCAACAGAAAATTCAGGTGCCATATAGGAAGCACGGGAGCATCATCATGTGATTACCTTGAGTTCCATGTTTGTGGTGTTCTGGGAGGATGCCGATGCCTTCCATGACATCTCTTCCTCGAGTTCCAGGACAGGATTCGAAGGCATGCTGAAAAACAACATACGGTACAAGACATGAAGTTATTTGGAGCTCAAGATCCTCATAATTAATATAATGCAGGTACTAGCTTCACCAATATTTACAGTGAACAATCATTCTTGGACTAACCTAAACCATTAATTAGCACAGGCACATCAGGGTGGGCTTGAAACCTCATGTCAGATGACGCAGCACCCATCCATATGTCGGAGTTCGACTGCGATGCCATGGTGCTATAAAACTCCTCTTAAAATAGCTTGATCTGCAGAGTTTGCTTGGATGTTAAAATGAAAATCTGTCCTGATTTTCCCACATTTCCTGCAAACCTTTGAAAAAAAAATTAAAAAATTCTGTAGTTAATGAGAAGTCATAGAGGGCAATTAATACCTGAAGGTCCAGCTGAAAGTGGCAGCGTCGAGATTGGAGTACTATGGCGCTGATTGAAAGTGGCAGCGTCGAGATTGGAGTACTATGGCGCTGATTGGAAGTGGCAATTCAAAAGTATTTACGGGTGTGCGTCCTTCCTCCCTGACACAGAACTGCACGGACATCAAGAAATTAGCAACTCTATAAAATGATCAAGAAACCCTCACCGTGACCAACTTCTAGAAAGGTAAGATTCACAATCATCTTCCTGTTGAACTCTTTCCAAAATTCTAACGCTAAGAGTGCTCAGAAACGCATACATACACGTCCAGGTTTCAGAACGTGAGATCAGGACAGTTTCGAGAATCGAGATGTAATTCCGTAACGACCAAGTTGACAGGCCTGCGACAATATTGGGACCCCACAGTTTCAACAACCGCACAAGTTCAACAATGCCTGACGTAACTCCCAACACGACACCTCTCACTCAGAGGTACTACTAACTTCCCTTCGCCTTAACCCTCACTGGCTTCTTCATGGCATTACATTGTCTACTACTACTTCGAGAAAGGTGTCCATGCATGATAGATCTGAAGCCAAAGATTACTGTAAATGAGTACCCAGAAAAAGCAAGGAGACTGAGACGTCTGCAACACATCGGATGCCAAAAAGTAGAAGCTAGCCAGGAGTCATGTGAAATGAAAATGACACTAAAATATTATAAATCTCACGATTGAAGTTCTTTCGTTACAGAAATTATAAACTATACCGCAGACTCTCCTACACGAGAAAATCAGATTGACCTAGGAACTTGGACACTTAACAAAACTGATACAACTTCTGCGGAGAATCGACGATCGACTCATGCATCATGCAACTTTCATTCTTCACAAAGACGATGGTCGACCGACACTAGTAAGTAACATCCTATGTAAGTACTACGTTGTAGCGCTAGCTAGACCTTACTTTTCAGCATGTTCACCCATATATATCTTGAGGAAGGACTAGCCTTTCAAGAGTCCTTGAGTGACAATAAGCTTGCAGAAGGAGGCTCTTCAGACTACTGACCCTAGTACATACTGACAAACCTATGATCGAAAAGCTCCCAAGAAGATCAGCAGAACCGCTAGCTCTGTAAGTTATTGCTAGTACCTTCAGTTGCGGTCGTCATCGTCGTCTCACGCTAAGAAGTATTTAGATTGTCATAACCAAACCGCTTCGACCAACTTAATGGCTAATGGGACCACCGTAAAAAACATGTTTTTAATTTTCCACCTGTTGTTGTTGGCAGTTGGAGTAACTAAACATGTGAGATGAACCGTGCTGCTTACTCCACTGGGAATGATAACCAAGCGTCGTCATTCTCACCAGAAACGATCAAATAAAAAGGAAAAAGGAAAATTGATTGGTAAGTACAACAAACTCACCGCCCTACAATCAACCTCAGTCGATGTACCTTTGGTTGACATACGGCCAAGTTTACTAATACTATCCACTCATCTGCCTCTTTGTTAATTAATTATAATTACAAGCGAAGTTACTGATATGTATGTTATTCTGCCATGAAGAGATCGAAAGTTGGCAGAGCTGCTGCATTCAGCCATTTTCAGAGTACATTTCCAGAGTACCTACCCCCATGCATGTATCGTCTGTACAAAAGAGCCGTGACAAGACAGCCCACACAAACTGACTCAGGTACAACGCTTAATATCTCCAGTCCCAAGGTTAGATTAACTAAGTTCATCGATCCCGGCTTTTTAATGTTAGTAAAAACATCAGTGATAAGATGATATATACTGAAGTTCAGAAAGGGGAATATGACACTTGGAATTAATAAGTAGTTTAAATGTACGTCGACGTCAGGAACTGTAAGCTTGTGCTACGTTACGACACCTAAAGCCATCACAAAGTTTAGTACGGTAGTACACCGGGAGTAGTGATGAGGCTCACAGTTCTTCTACAGCTCAAGGGCGGGGCCATCAGTTACTCAGCTAACATTCCTCATGAACATGGGATGCTTCAAGGGTGCTCAGTACTATCCCATTCGAGTGCACAAAAGGTGCCCAGGATTTAATGAAGGAATGATTCCCAGAATAATGTTCTCGCCGGTACGGTACTAATTCCTACAGCGGTGGTGGATCAGATTGGCTTCGTACTCATATATAGTGGTACCAATCAAATACTCTTGCTGGCATTGATCGAGAGCATAGTAATACGTGGAGATCTGACGTTGGCTAGCTAGCTAGCTGTTGGTTTGTTTGTACTCCTCAGCCTTGTACATACGCAACCATACGAGCTACCAAAGGAAGAAAAAACCATAAGATTTCGAAGCTCCACAAACAACAACAAACACGTACAGCAACTTTGTGTCAAAACGACCCCAAACTTGTACATCATCGGAAGCGCATACAGGTACAATTGTAATTTTGCTATACAGGCTCAAAGTATTTGACAAATGGTTGAAGAAGCTATACTTTGGTTTACCTTCGTCTGTAGCCGGTCCAATTGTCAGAAACTCGGGTGCAGAGTTGCGTTAGACTTGTCAGTGCACTTAAAATCTCTTCCTTCAAGTGCATTGAGCCTCGATCTTCGTTTGCAGGAACTTGTGATATATATAAGCTTCCCCGGACCAGAAAAAAGAAAACTATATATATTGACAGGAGTGAAGACTCGGTGACCGAGACAACTTCTAAGAGAGAGAGCACTGTGAGTACAACAGATGCCTTTTGTTAACTGTTGAAACTCGACATTAACTGAGTGATCGTTTACTAGAAAATTAAACAACACCGAAACTAGAGAGCGGCTCGTAACAGAGTTGACAACGTTAAGAGAGAGCACGTCCGCAAGGAAGCAAAAAACTACAGATCAGAGGCGAGTAGACTTGATCTCTGACATGGTGGTGGTACTTGATTTCCTGCAAGGCTGTGAAGAGCGCAGTGATGGTCTGAAGCGGCAGAGATGGGAGTGCGATGAAGAAAATTTCCAAAGAGGAGGGGAGGCTCCTGAACATAGCCTTGATGTGGCTAATGAAGGGAAGTGCCTGGAGAAACCAGGAATCCAGAGGCGAATCATTCTTTTCAGGCCTTTATTCCGGGGATGCCGAGAAGAATTGTGGCGCAGGCTGTAAGTACTTGGGAGGGGGGATGTCCGAGCTCGAGGGGGATAAACTGTGAATTTTCCACCCGAATCACACCAAATCCTGCAAAGCACGAAGCAGCCTTGATCTCTGGCTTTGCCACCTAGGTGCATCTCAGGCGCCACCTCAGCCCATTCCCTCCTTTCCCGTCCCTCGCACACGCTCCACCTCAGCATTCGGTGCATTTTCACATTCCAGTTGCACCCCATTCCCTGCGTGGATAAGGGAAAAAAAACTCACACCTCCATCATCTCTTATCCCTTTGATCCATTCCATGCGTGGTGATCCAAAGGCGGCATAACATTCTGCCATGAAATTAGCACCTAAACACACTCTTTAAAGAATCATGAATATAAGGAGTCCGTAACTTGTACGAGACACCACTCCATAAACTAACCATCGAGTCATGGTTTTAAATTGAGCAATTAGCTTGGAATGGTGGAAGGCATTCATCGGCCATCCGCACAATTAGAATCAATTTCGCCTAAACCCACTTTAAAATCCATGCAAGAAAATGAATATAAGGAGTTTGTTTAGTATGAGACCCTCACTCCATAAACTAACCATTGCACCTCTTGTAGATTTCAAAGAGTCCCAATATGGTGGAAAGTCCCGATTAAACGAATATCGTGTTGCCATGAACTGACATTGTAATTGTGAGGCAATTTGCATGTACCGTCTAACCGTTAGTATAGAATGGTGAAAGGCATGACTGTGGAATGGTGGAAGGCATAATGGTGGATTTCATCGGCCATCCGCACAATTAGAATCAAATTCGCCTAAACCCACTTAAAAGAAAATGAGCATAAGGAGTTTGTTTAGTATAAGATCCCCACTCCATAAACTAACCATTGCTTACTGGATCTATACCATTTGTAGATTTTCAAAGAGTCTCAATATGGTGAAAAGTCCCAATTAAACGAATATCGCATTGCCACGGGCTGACGTTGTAATTGTGAGGCATTTTGTAGCCGTTAGCGTGGAATGGCGGAAGGCATGACCGTGGAATGGCGGGAGGCATAACGGTGGAATGGTGGAAGGCATAACGGTGGAATTTCATGCAAGTAAGTTACACTTGATATTCTCTCAACCATCCGCACATTGTGCATCATTCTCAACCACCGTACATGCATAGGTATATAGTGACGTTTGTTCTGTCTGGGCCAGTGATTTTGTTTCCCAACCATCATGGCATTGGGGCTGTTACGCAGCAATGGCCAACTTTTTATTTTATTTTATTTTAAGTGTATTTTAAACTAGACAGATCCAATGATGGATTTTTGTCTTTTTGTATATAGCAATGGAGTTCATGTGTGCTGCTACAGGCAAAATGAAACGTCTGTCCACCACAAACGCAGTTACAGTGTGCCATTATTGTCCCCAAAAAAACACCGTTGTATCATGTAACATGACTGTCTGCAGCAAGCTTGTAGGCAAAGCAAAGGACTTGTAAGATCATGCATAAGAGTTATTCGGATTTTCATCATTTTCTGGAGAGGAAATGTATGTATATTTTACTCCTTTCTATAATTGTGCCGCAAAGCAATGATATCATCATTCGGTCAACAATTTGAAAATAGTTAAAAGGAATTTGCTCGCTAGTCAAGGCTTGAACATGCCATCCTACTATTGACTCGCCATCATGTCAACTCTTCCTTCACTCACATCACCTCCATGATGTCAGCTGCATGGCATAAATTTATTTTTTATTTTTATTCTTGTTATTTTTAATTTGATTTGGTGCATATATCTGGCTTGCCTCAGTTTATCCCCCCAAGGCAAAATTCTTGTGTAATGATTAGGAAAGTGGTTCGAATCTGCCTTTTCGTTGTTCAAAGTTACAATTTTTAAAAATTCAGAATTAAAAAAAAAATTCATTCTTCCTTTTCATTTTGTTTTTTATTTTATTTTAAAAAGAATGAAATCAATCTATTGAAGTGCAAGGAAGAGAAAAATAATCAGCGGGGGTCCCAAATAAGGGACGGCAAGCAAAGTGAGAGTGGGAGCAAGCTTCCATCATGCTAAGAAAATACCTTACTACCAGTGCAAAAATCTCATTAGACACACCAAGTAGCCGAGAATTACTCTCCCTTTTCATTTTGTTTGTTGTAGTTGGCACTTTCAAGACATGTTGTGACTTGATAAGAAAGTCACTACACTGAAATCACCGTATATTGTGTGGATGACGTGAGTACATTCATCCATTTTAACAAGGTTTCATCCAAATTGGATGAAATTAGCTACATTATTGGTGAAGCCTACAGTGGACCAGAGTATATGGTGATTTCGCAGTACACGAATTGATTTTTATTTAGTCATAGAGAGTTTTTTGTTTTGTTTTGCCTGTTGAGTTACATATTAAATAGATATTTTATTTGGGTACATCAACATTGTAATGGCTATTTTTTTGTGATTGAAACAAAACTGATTTTATTTTTTTAAATAATTACAATTGAGATTTGTTTCGTTCTGGTGTTTCAACCCAAAAAAATAAAATGTAGTGGTTCTTTACTTTCTGCCACTTGGTCTATTTTTCTATTTGCTCTAAAATTTGTGTTTGCCCCCATTTTCAATGGAATTCATACTATTTTTATTTTTATTTTTTCCTTCATTTTCAATGAAATTATCCCATCAAATGCAAATGTCTACAATCAATTTGGGCAAATCCCATAACAGTCAGAAGTTTTCATGCGCTCTATCTTTCCTTCCATCCATGTTACATGTGGCCGCTAACATTAAGGAATGAATGCCTTGCAAACATGGGGTCACATGGCAAGTTCCATGATGACTCATGCAACTATTCATCATCTTGAGACTCTATGTGTCCAGTGTCTAATTAGCGACTAACGAAGGTCGTGTAGAGTGACGAATATATGTTGTACATTCTCTTGAGTAGTGACGAATATGTTGTACATTCTCATGTAAGGCCAAGGAGAGCTATTGCAAGCTACTGAAAGGTGGGTGACAATGTAAGTGAGATGTAAGACTAAAGTTAAACACCACACGGCAAACTACAGAATGTTATGCCTATTAGAGGTGGGTAACAATAAAGGTGTTGGGGTGACTTGTAAAGACTGAAAGTTAAACACTACAATACACAAAAGTCAAGAATCCCTCAAATCTCAAGTTCATAGTGTTTGGTCTTCATTCATTTTTAAAAACCTTATGCAATGCCAAACAACTATTGGTCAAAGTATCGGCCAATATTCATATCCAAACAAGAAATCTCACTCCCTCTTCTCATATAAAATTATTGTAGTCTTTTCAATTTTATAGATACACTCAAAACATTGGTGGGAAATCAACAAAACATTGGTCAAAACCCAATCTTGATTACATGGATAACTCTATTACACAAAATTGTTTTAAAAAAATTTCAAAAAATTAAAAAATACTTACACTTGCAATAATTAAAGAAGATTCATCCATAAAGATTCATCCATAAAGATTAAAAAACAATCTCAGAATCTTCTATTATGAGAACTAAAGCAACTATTCCTCCGTACATAAAGGTCAGACTGGCCGGGTATTAAATAGAATTTCGACATCAGATCCACGTCATCTTAAACCAATCACAAGCTGGCACGTGGCACCTTCTCTTTGGATTGAATTAATTTCTGTCGAAGCTGACCGTGACGAAACTTAGGGCAATTTATCCATAAATTCAAATCCAACACACAATCAGCAATAGTATTAAACAAAATTTGGGACCCCACTGAGTGATCACTCAGTTCCAAAGTCTCCATGTCAAGCTGCTAATTTTAAGTTTTGGAGAGAAAAATACTAATTTGGAGGAATAAATCTGAGGTGGCAATGGCATGTAGCAAGCCGGCATCAGGTGGGCGTGGGGCCTTTTAAAATTTGAGGTTGATTTAAAATCAAATCGAATCGGCAATGGGTCAATGAAGGCACATGTAGTTGTTTCCATTGTGACGTCAGCATTTGGGAAGATTTTTCCAAGCATGTCGCCTACAAACCCATTCTCCTTCCCTTTATGGCAATCTTCTCTATTTTTAATTAATTTTTTATTGCGTTTGAACAAAGGTACATTGAATGGCGTATTTAGTGTCATCGGCTACTATTTCTCAATCTGGACACTATTTTATTTTAGGGAGATATATTGTCCTCATAATGAATGTAGTAGTGTTTAACCCCTAAAGGTCCTCACCTCTTTTGTAAAAGTCAAAGCACTATAATTTGCATACTTGAAATATCACATTGTATGATTTATAATTTTTCATAGATAGTCATTAACATTAAGAAGGTATGGCAAAATTTTCAACATGATTCGAAGATATTTTGAATATTTACAAATTTTATTATATAAACGAGGGAAAAATTCAAAATAAATATATTTTTGTCAAATTTAATATCAAAAATTATATTTAAGGTAGATAAAAGTTATATTTACAAGGAGTAAAAAAGTGAAAGTGAAGAAATTAAAAGAGACCTATGATAGGAGCATCTTTAGAAATCCCTTTGTATTTTGGACATTCAAAATTCAAATTTCTCGACGGTGGAAAATCTTCAAATGAAGTCTATTCTCCAATCCCAAACGGTCAAAAGATGTATCATAACTTAACTTAAAAATCTAATGAAAACACCAACTACAATAAAGTTAAAACACTTGATTTTTGGGGCGTTTGACCAAAAAACAAGCATAATATGGTTGATTGGTCCTTTAGGGGTTAACCCTTTAACCCTTTAACGTCCCGATTCATCACTGATTTCAAAGAACCGTTATAAAATGTTTGATGAATACCAAAAATGGGGTTGATGTACAAAGCAAAGTTGTAAATGTTAATGTTTAGATCACATTTGTATGGTTGGGTTTATCATATTTCTTAGTAATTTTTTTAAATTAATTTTTCAAGGTTTTCTTTTGAAATTCAATTAAAAATCCCAAAGTAACACAAAAAAATTAAAAATTGTTGTAATGAATTTGAAATAACATGCACTACGAGATGGTATGCTTTCCATTATTTGATTCTACTTATTTTGGAAAATCATGCTGAAGGTCTCACTTTTTGAACTAAAAATGAAACTTGACATCAACCACTATTGTTATTTTTCAAAAAATCACAATATCTTATTTTGAAGATCCATACCGTACAAATGGTAGTCAACTAGCACAAGAACCAAAGAAAATTTGGATGGATGAAAAAATGTACAGGATGTAGTAAAGAGAAGGATTTCAATCTGTTCGTCGTCCATTATATGGACGCAGGCGCGTTAAAGGGTTAACCCCTAAACGTCCTCACATTTTTCAGATTTGGCAGTTTTTCAAAAATGCATTATAAAATGCAACTAACAAGGGTATTTTCAATTTGATGAATGAATAAAAGTTGTACATTATGCATTTTAAATTCTATCCATACGATTAGATTTGCGATTGCTATCACCAATATTTGTGTATAAATTTTAAAACTTAAAATTTAGAGCTCTTTTGTAATATGATTAAGAATAAGATATTGACAATCTAATATTGAATTTTTTTGAGATGGGTTGAAATGCGATACTCTAAGTGTAGTGATTTTTGGAGATTTTTTGGTTGCTTATTTCTAGTACTTGACATTTTTAAGAGCACTTTTAGACTAAAATCTTTCAAATTTGGGGTGGAACACTACAACATGAAATGTGGCATAAAAATTTCACAAATCATCCCCTTTCTAATCGGACCACACATGCACGAATCTAACTTCCCATAAAAGTTTTATTAAAAATTTCACACTACAAAAAGTGCATGATCGATGAGAAATCCGAGTTCAAATCCATACATCATCCAAAATATGGATGGTTGGGCGGTTAGGGGTTAACCCTTGACACGCCTTCGTCCAGATTCTGGACGCTAGATGAATCTGGACGCGCCCCTTCACCACGCACGGGGATGTTTTTCATCCATTCATTTTCTTTTAAAATTCTTCTGCTAGTTGATTACCATTTGTACGGTATGGATCTTCAAAATAAGATATTGAGACATTTTGAAAAATAGCAAAAGTGGTTTATGTCAAGTTTCATTCTTAGTTCAAAAAGTGAGACCTTAAACATGATTTTCCATAATAAGTAGAATCAAATAGTGAAAACCATACCATCTTGTAGTGCATGTTATTCCAATTTCATTACAATATTTTTTAAAATTTTAATGTTAATTTTGGATTTTTAATTGAATTTCAAGAGAAAACCTTGCAAAATTGATTTAAATTTTTTAATAATAAATATAATGAATCCAACCGTACATATGTTATCTTCACATCGACATTTATAACTTTGCTTTTTACATCAACTCCATTTTAATTTTTTATCAAACATTTTATAACGAATCTTTGAAAACAGTGTTGAGTCGAGACCTTAAAGGGTTAAGGTCCCGATTCAACACTGTTTTCGAAGATTTGTTATATAATGTTTGATGAACAATAAAAATGGAATTGATGTACAATACAAAGTTGTAAATGTCAATGTGAAGATAACATCTGTACGGTTGAATTCATCATATTTATTATTAATATTTTTAAATTAATTTTGCAAGGTTTTCTCCTGAAATTCAATTAAAAATCCAAATTTAACATTAATTTTTTTTTAAATATTGTAATGAAATTGGAATAACATGCACTACAAGATGGTATGGTTTTCACTATTTGATTCTACTTATTATGGAAAATCATGTTTAAGGTCTCACTTTTTGAACTAAGAATGAAACTTGACATAAACCACTTTTGCTATTTTTCAAAATTTCTCAATATCATATTTTGAAGATCCGTACTGTACAAATGGTAATCAACTAGCAGAAGAATCATCCAACGTCCGTACAAATAATCATCCAACGTCCGTACAAATAATCATCCAACGTACCGTACAAATAGCACAAGATTTTTTTTTTTAAATGAGTGGATGAAAAGCATCACTATGTGTGGTGAAGGGACGCGTCTAAAATCATCCAACGTCCAGAATCTGGACGCTGGCTCGTCAAAGGGTTAATAGACATGTCAACTTTATAATAAATATGGCATGCTCCCTTATGTTATGCCCATTATTTGGAAAAAACATGGCACTGTCCATGAAAGTGAGAATTGGCAAAAGAGAAACTCCTATATACTTGTACGAACATCAGTTCGAATAAATTGTGGTAGAAAACATCAATTCTCTTTGAACACTAAATATGTCATTTCAGTGTAATGCATGTGTTCACTTCCAAGTGGCCAAATAATAAAGTGTATACTGTAGCTTTACATTCTAACTGTGAAAATCACTATGCGTCCTACATTTGAATAAAATTGGGTTGGTTGGTGGTAAGGTAAAGGTACCATAACCCCTAAATATTATCACTCTCTCGAGATTTGGCAATTTTTCAAAAAATGCATTATAAAATGCAACTAAGAAGGATATTTTCAACTTGATGAATGGATAAAAGTTGTACATTATGAATTTTAGATTTTATTCATATGGTAAGATGTGCGGTTGCTATTACCAATATTTTTGTACAAATTTGAAACTTAAAATTGAAAATTCTTTTGTAATTTGATTACGAATAAGACATTGATAATTTGTACATGAAATTTGTTGTCATGGATTGAAATGTAATACTCTATGTGTGGTGATTTTTGGAGATTTTTTGATTGCTTAATTTTGGTAGTGAACTTTTCCAAAAGCACTTTTAGACTAAAATCTTTGAACTATTGGGCGCAACACTACAACATGAAATGAGGGATAAAATTTTCACAAATCATCTTCTTTCTAATCCGATCACACATGAATGAAGCTAACTTTCCATAAAAGTTTCAGTAAAATATCCACAATACAAAAGTGCATGATGGATGAGAATCAAATCTATACACCCTGCAAAATATGCATGGTTGGGCACTTAGGGGTTAACCCTTAAACATCAAGGTAAGCCCCATGGGCTTATTTAAAAGAGAATAATGAAGAAAAAAAAAGTTGATTTTCTCAACCAAATCAAGTGAGACTTGTTGCCTTGGAAAGCTACTGAAAAAGCGATCTAGATTCCAAATTTTTGCCTCATTTGAGAGATTGTGAAATCGTTGGTAAGCAATTAAAGTTATCAAATTGAACAAGTTTTGAGGTTGGGGCAGCTGAAGTTCAGCAGTGCCGCAGTGCTACAGTGCTAGCCAGAAGTGCACTGCAGAGCCGTTTTTGGGGGGAAAAAAAAATTCCCCAAAAAATTAAGATTTCTTCCGGGCTGCCCCATTCATGCCCTCTTGACGTTTAAGGGTTAAACCATCATGAACCTAAAACCACCAACTTCTACAACCTTCCATTATTTTAGAGAGGAAATGTAGGTTGTTGGTACATGTCTCAAAACTTTTGAGCAATTAATGTATAAGTCATGTAATGAAGCCTACATTTCCTACCTAAAATGAAAGAAGTTGGTGGTTTTAGGTGTCATGGTGGTTCAATATTCCTTGACCTAATTGGATCCAACCACCTTATTCAAATTGTTACTTCACTCACTACCTCTTCTTTTACTATAGTAAGTTAATAGTCTCGGGTTATTATTAGTTGGTTTGACAAAATTTAATTCAAAAAATAAAAGTTGAAATTTTTCGTTTCTAAAAATATCATTTTAGCATGGTGAAAAGGAAATCTTGAAGAATATATGTATTATCAACATGAAAATGAATAAAAAAATATAAATTATTTGGCATATTAGTGTTAACTTTTATTAATATTACAATTCACTCATTGGACAATTGGTATAAAAATGCAAAAAAATTTTAGTAAATGTAAATTTTTCTTTCCTAAGAATGATACTAGAATTAGATGAAAAGCTTTTATTCATTTCATTTTGATAGGTGATGTGAAAGTTGTAAAATTATTATTTTGAAGTTCAGAACAACTCTTTGGGCAAATAACCTATAAAGTATTTAAAACTTAATCCTAAAGTCAATTTTCACAATTATCCCAAAAAATAAAATAGAATTGTAGAATTTGGATTTGTTTTACTAGAACATTCTCACCATTATGATTGATTGTCTAATAAATTTTCTTTCATATTGTACCACTTTCTAGTAAATAGATTTTAATCTCTAAACTCCTTTTGCATTTTGATCCTAAAAAAATCCAATGTCAAGGTTTTTTGATGTAGAAAATGGTAAAATAAGAAAAAAACCATAGAACCTTAATTTACATTCAAGCAATATTGTCGTAGCACGTGATACCGGATATTCCCCTAGAACGCACTTTTTCGTATTAAGAACGCTCGTAGAGGTGATTTCCGGGTTATCGTTCCGCGGAGATTCTGTGAAGTGGGAAGTTTTCGGAGATGGTCCCGCACTGGTGATCTCCCTCTCTCTGTCACCAGCTGAATTCCTATTTCCTACTGAACCGGGCCTTCTCCTACTGACTGACCCGGTTACAGCTAGATCCGGCTTTCGTCCGAGTTGGGAAATTATCCAACCCTACTCTGTCCGGTCTATCCAAACAACTCAAACCGGTTTACATTAACCTCTGTTTTCCTTCAGAGTGTTCTCCATTTACATTTAGCGGTGCTGGATTTAAAGACACACCCTTCCTGCTGATTCAAGTGATGGGAACTTCACCACCTTCCGGTTATCCTAACTCAACTCCTCACTCCGGGTAATTCCCGTACTGCACTTCAGCTGCAGATTCATTCCAGACCCACAGCCGGTCACTTAAGCGCAACTCGGTTTTCCCCCCTTTCTAAAAATTACTACAACGACTTGATAATCGGGGTGGACCCTTATCCGGGATGTCCGAAATCGGTTAGACTCCTGACAGTTCGTTTTACTCTGATCATTCCGGCTCTCCTTATCACATGGTCCACCTAGGTGCTGGCACCCCAACCGGACTACCCGTCCAGGAGTTCTGAGAGAACCGGGGTACCCCCTCCTATCCACTCAGCCACTAACCCGGATTATACCTTGCAACCGAGCACGGAACAACCCACCTTCAAACAATCTCTGAGTTTTCCCAATATCCAGACTCGTAACTGGATCTACAACAGAACCCGGTTACTCTAGCTATTCATCAGGAATTTCGGACCCCACTGATTCTGCATTGATTCAGTGCGATTTCCGATATTTCAAGGGCTCGTACGATTTTCGCACTGATTCCGCATCGTTGCGTCATTCATCGCAACTACACTGATATGACACGATGTTCGTACAAGCGGATATAGTACTGATTCGACACGATTGATACATCCATTGAAAACGTATGAATTCAGCACTCTTTATAGTCGTCAAATGTCGTGTTTTAATCGTCTTTAAAACTACACTGATTCAGTGCGTTTTTCGTGCGACATCATCTTTTCCATATCTAGATTTTATTTTCTTTTTATATCTAAATTTGATCAAAATAGTATTTTTAAAAATATAAAATAAAATAAAATATTAAAAAATATAAAATAATTACTTTCCTCGCTACCCACTTCAACTACACGAAAATTGCCCATACCTGCGGTGGGGCCTACCATGGCTTCTCAAGCTCTATCGCCAACGGTGGGATTTAAACTCTCGACCTCCCGGTTGCCAATCAAGTTCCAAACCACCAAACCACCTCAAACTCTTCATGCATAGAATGGAACTCTTTTGGTAATTATCGAACTTTGTTTTTCATCGGACTTTGAATGTTTTTAACTATGTGAAAAAAACTTCTTTTCCAATTTATTTTTTTGCACTAGATTATGCAGGACGTTTTCTATATCTAGGATTTTTTTCATAATATTTTGAATTTATTTATTTTTTGCCAAAATCGTGGTGGTTGTGAGCTATTTTTTTTGCATCTATAATGAAAAGTACAATGATAACCAATAATACCAAATTTGAATTCTAAAAATATAAAATGTTATTTCTTTGAAATTTTAATGTGTATTGCTTCTAAATTCTATAAATGTAGATCTAAAAATATTTTGGGAAATTAAACCGGAAGTATAATTTAAAGAAGATTCTTGGAATATTTCAAAATATTCCAAAACAATATAAAAGATTCCAAAAGATTCCAAAAGATTCCAAAAATATATTAAAATATTGTACACGGATGTCGTACGAAAATAATTTGCATTATAATAGATACTGAAATCGCACGAATATAATAAATGGCATTAATATGATACGTATACGATACTGAATTCGCATTAACTAAATCCGCACGTTATCCGTGTCTTATCAGCCATGTGATGTAAATACACGATTAACGCACGGATTCCGTCAAGCACGACTTTCGTGCGGAAACAACACTTTTTTGATAATCATTGAAAAGACACTGCATCGACACTCTAGTATTGCATGTCACTTCCGTACCGTAACGACACTTCTAAATGCACGTATGACATGCGGAATCAGTGTTTAATGATAAACGCACTGAATCAGTGCAGAATTAGTGGGGTCGGAAATTCCTGATGTTCCGGACTGTTCTGTCACATGGTCTACCCAGGTGTTGGCACCTCAACCGGACTACCCGTCCAGGAGTTCTGAGAGGATCGGAGTACCCCCTCCTATCCACTCAGCCACTAACCCGAATTATACCTTGCAACCAAGCGCGGAACAACTAGATCTACAACAGAATCCGATCAACCCTTCTGGTTACCAAGGGACTAATTGGACCACGATCTCAATTAACAACCACACACACACACACACACAAACACTCCGGTCCGTAGAAGAGTATGCCTGTGGTCATTTACAAAGAGAAAATGGTACACAAAAAGACCCCAGGAATGAAGAACATCCCTGGATAAAAAGAAAACACAAAGTCGACTAGATCCGGGAAACCCGCAGATCCTAAAAACCCGGGATCCGGAAAACCGGGGAACTACCCCACGGTTCAGTTCTCTTCCTACACTGTAACTAACATTAGAATCCTAAAAACCTAACTCCCAAACGGAGTCCTACCCTACTGCACAAGGGCCCACAAGGCCGGATCCATCAAAACCGGAATCTAACTACTCAGCTGCTTCCGAGCAGCTGCTCCCGATCCGAAAACCGCCGATCCGCTCCTTGCTCACCACGTTCTCCTGCCGTTCGCCTACCGGTTCGCGCCTTTACGCACCATCCGATTGACTGTCCGGGTTGCCTCATGGCCCACCCTCTGGCCTTCCATCCTCACCGTATTGGGCATCTGTCTCCGCCATCTCCTCCTCCGGATTCAGAAACCCGGTCAGATTTGCTTCTTCTGGCTCGGCTACCTGAACCCGCTCCATCTCTGCTCTCATCTGGGAGGTCTGTTCCGGGGTGGAGCTCCCCCCCTCCCAGCGACCGATCTAAATCTCCTGCTTGGGGTGCCTCGTTGGACAACCGGAAGTTCTCCTGCAACTCACTTCCGGACATGGGGACTCTCCCATCCATATTGCTGGTCTCCCCCGCTTCCGGTTCAGGCCCGGGTGAGCACCTTGCAAGCACCTCTGCTGCCAGCGCCCGGAATTCCACGAGCGCCTCTTCCACCCGGGCAACATACTTCTTCACGATGCTCTTTACCCATTCTACGTCGTCCGGGCTGTCCTCGTCCTTGCTCTCATCCGGATTCCCCTCCCGGGCCCTTGGCGGCTCCCGGTTCATGATCCAGCGGCAGTTCTCCCATTGCTCTCTCTCCCTGGCCGTGAGACATCCGTGCTTGTCATACAAATGAAACAAAAAAGGGGTTAGAGGACATCCCCTCTTGTTTCCGAGTTTGCGCGCTTCCCGGACCACCAACTCATCCACGATGAGTCCCCATCTGGTCTTCCGGTTGTTGAGGTAGGCCTTATAAATGGCCTTCATCAGCTTGATCGTGCAGGTGGTGGGTTTGTCCGGGCTCAAAATAGGCACCAGAAACCGCAGCAGGCGCCTCTCCCAGTCGTCTATAAAGTCCTGCACCCGGAATCCGTCCTTCTCTGAGATCGGTTGAGAAAACCTTTCCTTCACCCATCCGGAATCCTGCTTGGTCTTGTCGTATCCAAACAGGCTGTTGGGAAACTTGTACGTCACGCGCCAGTGTTTCGGGGTCCACTCCTTCCACTGTCCCCGGATTTCGCTGTCCCGGAATTCCGTCGGTACAGGTTTTCCACCTAACTCCTGCAACATAGCATCACTGTGGAGATCCCATTGTAGGTACAACAATTCCTCACAACCAATTTTGTGCAAATCCTTCCGCAGCTGCTCCCTATGTCCCGCATTGGCCGGAGCAACCGGGCGCACCAACTTATCCGGAACCGGTAGTCTGAGCCTCCAATCGTCCTTCTGTCCCATCACTGCTGGCTCCCAAAACTTCCTTCCCTCGATTGCGCGCGCTCCGCATAAGCTCCCGGAATACTTGTTCGCCACCCGGTCGCTCTCCCTGCTCTCTCACAGCATCCGGAAACACAAAAATCTGGCGTAGGGGTGGACTGGAAACACTATGCGAAAATGAACAGTGAACCGCCCTAATTAAAGCCGCCCATTTCAAGGCGCGAAACGTGGCCGGGTCCATCCCTGACCCGTCCATCCCCTACGTGGTTTCCAATCCGGGTCCTGTGCCCAACCTGGACACCTGCCGTCAAAACCAGACCCTAGCAATAACTCTACAGCGCGCGCCAGCGCCTCTTCTACATAAATAACTAAATGTGCCAGTATGGTCACTCCCACACTCATTTATGGAGATTCGGGCTACTCCTAGCTACTCCAAAACTCTAACTCTCTACTTCTAGGTCGAACGAGGTTCGACAAATATATGAAAATCAAAATAAAACAAAATAAAATTGATACTCAAATTTTTAACTAGTTGTAGGATGTAAGTGCTCAAACTACAAAGTGTGTCTTTTTCTTCTTTTTTTCTCATTGAGTACTAGATACCGGTAGTGAGTGTATTTCAAATTCCAAACTCAATAGAGTTATCCGCAAAGTGCTCTGGAGTGGGGTGACTAGACCACACTTTGTGGAAAGAGAGGTTGAGAACACAATAAAAGTAGACATGTCAGATGTTTTAAATAAACTAAAGGTCTGAAGTTTTAAGGCATCAAAAACGGTGCCAAATTTTTTCTCAACCTCGGTTTCTATTCTCATGGATGCTCTGTCACATTGAGTGGGTGTTCCTTGGATCTATTTTCAAAAAATCAAAGCTTTTGAAAGCTCATTCACTGAAATAGTAACTGACAGCCCCCACCAACCGGGAACTCATCTGTACTTTATGGTCCTGTAAATTTTGAGGCCAATTTTCGTATCCCAAGAAGTTTGCCAAACTAAGGCTCAATCCCCCTGTGAGTTTGCGGAAAACTCTAATGAAAATTAAAAGGTGTGAAATCTAATTTTCATGTTTTAGTATAATGCACATACTTAGGTTAAAAACTAAGCAAAAAATAATCGGAACTTGAATTTACATTGTCAAAGGATTCTACATGGAGCATTACCATGACCTCATATTGAACAATAAAACGCTTAACAACATATATATATATATATACATATATATAGATATAGATATATATATAGATATAGATATATATAGAGATATATATATATATATATGTGTGTGTGTGTGTGTGTGTGAGAGAGAGTGAGAGAGAGAATTCAAATAATGAATTGTAGGAGTGTGACATTGTGAATTAGTTTTAAGAAAAGAATTGTTCAAAAATATCAAAATGTTCAAAAAAATTATAGCCCTTCAAAGGAAATTTCACTCTACGATACTCCTTTCAATATAATTGTCCCTTTAAAAAACTTGCACCACTTGGCTGCCTTACACACTTTGCAAGAACATCAAAAGATTTTATCATTTTGGCTTATTAAATACAAAGATTCATAAGAAAATCATCAAATCTCTAATGTGCCCGCAACTTATATAATTTTGGATTTGTATTAAAAATTGTCATCAAAAACTAATAATTGTCAAATTGCAGTAATTCACCAAAATTCTAAAAACCACAATTTTTTTTTAATGAAATTTAGAAGTTAAGAAAATTAAATAAATAAAAACTTTTAAATATTTTCCAGAGGTTCTCAAGTTAACTCATTCTTCAACAAAATGGTAAGTACCTCAGGTTTACACAATGCAATTTTTTTAAGCTAACATCATTCAAAATTTGCTCATCCTATTTGACAAGGTGCTAGAAAAAGAACTTTCTTTCACTTCTTGCACTAATAGAGTAATCCGTAAAGTCGAGAAAAAAAATTCCACAAGAAGAAAGATAAGGTAAAATTGTTTTTCTAGTTTGAAAGGCGGCGAAAATGAGTTTAACTCCTTTTTTTTTTACCAACAACAATACTTTGCATTGTCAAAGAGATTCGAATCTTGCACCTCACCAAAGCAAGAGAAGCTCCTCAAAAGCATATTTGAGTTTCCAAGATGGATTCTACAAGTGCCCCCACATCAACCCATGCTCTCCTAAAAGAACGGGTTTGGCTCCTTACGAGTGAAAGTGGCAGAGAATTCTATTTAAGAGTGAGAAGAGGGTAAAACAAACAAGCTACAATGTCTCAGCTTTACAGATAATTCTAATATCCTAGAAACTATATGGTGAATATTGCTAAATTTTTATCACATATTTTTATGGTAGGACAACGTAAGATCCAAGACCTATAGTTAAATGATATGTTATACGTAGGCTCAATGCACTAAAAACGGCAAATTTGGTGTGATTTTTTGAGGAAAAGCACATCGTGTTTACATAGGTGTTAAATTACTTAGCCTTGATGTCAATGTGAATGAGGAGTCAATATTTTTAGGGCCCCATCTCAAAATCCAAAAGAATGTTTCGACACTAATTTGATGTGCTAAAATATGTGATTTTGATATTTTTTTGTAGTTAACTTCAATAATAATAATGATGTTTAGAAATTATTTGTGGAATTAAATTAGAGAAATGGTTGAACGTATGGTAAATTGAATCAATAAAGTCATCTTGAATGTTGCATTACAATTTTCTTGGTTGAAGGCCAAAAATTACCAATAAAAAGTCATGTATTTAAGTTCTAATTTGGTTGTACCCTCCATTGTCCTATTGAGTACCTAAATCTGAAGTTTCAAATTAAAATATTACAAAAAGGTTACTAAAATGAATGCTTGAAAATAATGTCCATATCAAATTCTGAAACCAAATGTGATGAACAAAGTCATGTTCAATATATATATATATATATATATATATATATATATATATGAATATAATATTTAAGTTCATTGTGCATTAAAAAAGCTCCAAAAAAAACTATTGTAAGGGCTAATACTTCCCTACTTGATAGGAACCCCAAGCATGACAAAGAATGCTCTCAAGCCTCATGTTACGGCAGGGGCGTCACTCTTACAGTAGGAGAAATCTCGGGTCCCAAAGGGGCCTTGTAAGACAACTTGTGTTAGGTGAACTAGCTGCCTTAACACCCCTCTCTTTTGTAAAACTATTGGTGAAGGTCGTCGCTGCCCACTGATAGTATCGGAAGCCGCACTGTTGGCAACGTCGATTGGCGCAACCCACGGAACTGCACCATTGGCACTACAGCGGCACCATTGGTGCCATCGTATGAAGCGCACGGTTTTCCCTCAACTTTTCAGCATGTGCCAAAACAAAAGGCCCTTTGGAACCCCACATTTCTTCCAATGGTTAGAAAAAATATTAGCTTTGGGTCTAATTGAGACATTGTTGGAAGAAAAGCCAAAACATCACCCGCGGGGAAGCATTAAAAACATGCTCTTTTTGTCCCCACTGTGATGTTTGTAATATGTTGCTGTGCAAGGGAAATAATGTATCCTGTTATTTTACTAGAAAAGAAAAAAAAGGCTCCAAAGAAAAAAAAAAACTCTTGAAAAAATTAATATTTATTGCAATTTCAACTTTATTTATATTTACTTTTCAATTTGTTCAGAACCAATTCTCCAATTTTAATTACTATAAATTTACTATATTGCACATAAATATTTATTGAAGATGAATTTTGTAATTTTACATTGTAAGATTTTGATAAACAATGTATTTTTTATTTTGTTAACCCTTAACTTCTTGAACCATTTTGAGCGCGTTTTAGACCTTGATTTTTTCGGTTAGAGATACATGTTGCTCATACGGGAAACTTAGTAGTGTGAGCGCAGAGCGGAGAGCAGAGAGCGGAGAGCAGAGTTTGGAGAGCGCAGATTTTCATTTTTTTAAATCATTTTTAGTAGGAAAAATGCCTATGACCGTGGACATTGGGTTATTTTTAGGGTTATTTTTAAAGAAAAGGACCCCAAATCCATGGAAATGGGTAGAATTTTTGAAATCCTAGTTCAAAACAAATTAATGGATTTTCAATGATTTTCCACGGTATTACTTACAAAAATCAATAATTTTTTTTTTTGTATGGTTTACATCTAAATTAGGGCTGACGTCATCATTAAAAATCATGAAAAGTGCGAATAAAATAAGGACTCTTGTGAACACCGATGTAAATAAATTAACACAAAAAACTTCATATAAAATCCAAATCAAACCAAAACATAAGGAGCTCAAGTCTCCACAATGAAGAGGCCTAATCAAGGGCTAGGACTCCTGTCAACATCACTATCCTCGCCTTGTTTAGCCTCTATATCCATAAATCGGTATACCCCCTGTTAGTCTGGGTAATTGTATGGAGATGACTGAGACCAGTCTTAGGCCAGCAGGGCTACCTAATCAAGGAAGACAAGGGGAAAAGGCAGAAGTTAAGAAGTCAAGTTGAGTTAGTCAGTGATTAGTTTAAGATGTGTGTGCCCCAAGTTCCAAGACGTACCTAGGTTCCTCAGGAGAGTATACAATAGTGTATACAACTTATACGCTGGATTTCCGTTGGTATACAGTCTTGGACTTCCTTGGCGTACTTGGACTCCTTGCGAGTTAGACAAAGTCAGAGAAAGTCGTGTGATACCTGAGATAGTCTGTGAGTAACTAAACTCAGTAAGGCTCAGTTCCTAGACGTCCTTGGAGTCCTTGGATAACGAGTGTTTTGAAGACAGAAAGACAGAGTATAAGTGAAGTTATGCCTGAAGACGGAGCTCAGAGCAACGACAACTTGGTACGAGGAATAGTCAGAGTATAGCCGGTCTATCTAAGTACTTGTGTTAGTGTTAGTTAAGCAGAGAAGAACATGTTTTCCCAGCCTCCCAAGTTAGATAGCATTGAGGTGACAATGAGTAGTAAAGACAGAACCGTAGAGATTGAGAATGTAAGAGCGTATGTTTATTCCAAGGATGTAATAACACACGTATACAGTATAGAGACTAAGTCCACAAAACTATGTTAAACAGAGGAATTGAACCCATATATTACATAAACTTTCAACCATGGAATCCAGGTTTAACATGGAATAAACAAGGAATGACTTCTTGGTACATCAAAACCAGAGCATAACTAAATGCTCATAAGTCTCAAAAACCAAGAGTGTCTCGTCACTATCGTACACTACTTTTATACTTAAACATGGTCCGTAATCTAAGGCAAACACTGCCAGTTCCACCGTCTTCTATCTCCTTGTCTTTCGTGGCGGCCGTGTGTCTTGGTCCGGTAACACCCCCCTATCAAACTTTTGCATGCGACGAGAGGGTGGTGAAGCTGCAACCGCTTGCTGATGGGCAACCTCAGCAGCATATGATGGCAATTCCAATTCCCTTGGAAGGCTTCCAAAGAAGCTCGGACGGAGAACACGGATCGGGCTCGCCTGTGGAACTCTGGAAACAAGAATATAAGAGGATACATAAGCATTAGTAAAGAAAGAGAAGAAGATGAACAATGGTGTGCCAAGTGAAAAAACCGACTTACTTACAGTTCTTCTGGCGTCGTACGAGCTTCTAGGCAGGATCCTCAGAATGAGAGTCTTCGAGGTGAACAGTAGGCTTTGGTAAAGGCACGGGATCCCGCATGGGGCAAAGGATGACCTCAAAGATTTTCGTGTCCGCCTCCAACGCCACAATGTGGCGCTCACCTTCACAACACGCATTAATGGAAGCACCTAGAAGAAACAAAATGAATGAGCGAAACAAAACCACTAGAACTGCAAGAAATGAAGAACAAAGACAATTATGCAAGGGAGGTAATGGAGAAACCTGTGGCTGCGTGCCAATCCAAGACAATGTCGTGCCTTTGGGTGAGAGTGTGGATGATGATGCTCAAAAATTCTTTGTGCTTCTCCCGAGCCCCTCTCCATGTCACAGTGCCATCCTTGAAGAGTTGGGTGTCCTCATCTGTGAAGTTGTGAAGAAGGGAATCCTTCTCAAGTGAGAAGCCCAACTTTGAAAACTCCGTGGCCTCATACACGGTGAGAGAGGCGCCAAGGGGCACAAGCACCTTGATAAAAAAGCGCTTAGTCTGCACAAAAAAAAAACCACATACTTACTGACAAAGGGAGGAGATTGAAACTTGAAGAGAAATTGGGTGAGAAGAGAAAAAACTTACAAACATATTTGGATCTTGAGCGGAGATAAGGTGAAGGTCATTTACACCCCACCAATCCCTTGCTACACTCCATTTAGCCTCCTTGCACCAACTGCGAAGTTTTTTGTGCACCTTGGGATCATCGCCATATATGATCACAAGAATACCATTGTCATAGAGATGATCTTCAACAAATGTGAAGAGATCATCCATGTAGAACTCACCACGGCGGTTCCACACAGGGATATCGGAGGTAGAGCTAGAAATAGCGGGCATATGGAGGTTCTCTGGAACATCTGCAAGGATGAGGTCGATGCCAGAGTGGGACTTGGGCTTCCTTGTGTTGGAGCGAGAGCGGCCGCCTCCAACCTGGAAAGAAAAAAAAAATATCAAACAAGGAAGAGGAACGCTCGTAGAAAACAAATTGGAACAATGCAAAAGGAGATAACTCTTATCTTGACAAGGAACTCTTCAATTCAGAGGAAGGCTTCGTGGGGGGTCTTGGTCTTATTGAAATGCTCCATGAGGTCCCCATGTAAACATTCTCAATCAGTGTGTACGTCGAAGTACCCTCTGCGGAAGTAACACTCGTAGCCGTAGCAAGAGCCTTTCTCTTGCGAGTAAAGGCGGGGGCAATGGCTGCGCTATGAGAAGGTGCAGGGAGAACTGAGGGACTACCAACAACGGTGGGAGTAGGGGCAGCCGGTGCCAGTACTGCAGCCTTTGTAGCAGAACGGGTAGTGATAGTACCTTGCGAAGCCATGATTCAAATTGGATTGGAAAGTAGACTTGATTCCCTATTTGAAAATATTTTTTAATTTCTATAAAAATGTTTTCTCTATTTCGGGCAGCTTGTAAAAAAAGGGCAGAGACCATAAAATAGTTGATCCATCACTTAACGGTTAATAGGCTTTACAAGGCGACTTGGATGAAAATCATCATAGGTTGTATGAAAAAGTTAGAAGGCTTCAAATATGTCCATGATCCAGTTTCTAAACGCAAAAACGTGTAATGGTCATTAAAAAAAGAACTAAAAATGGTAAACGAGAGTAAGACAAAACATGAAAGAATGTAAAACTAGAAATAGTTAAAAATATGAAAGTAGAGAAATGGTGAAGGAATGAAAGAACTAAAATGATCAAGGAATGAATAAAACACCATGGTGCTTAATCCCATGGATTTCGTGGGATTGACCACCATAGACTTTGGTCTTTAGAAACTCTCCATAAAGGCTAATCCCACGGATCCGTGGGAATGGCCACCATTGAGTTTCTCTCTACACAAAACTCCATGGTAGCTAATCCCATGGATTCCGTGGGATTGGCCACCATAGAGTATGGTATTTAGAAACTCTCCATAAAGGCTAATCCCACGGATCCGTGGGATTGGCCCGCATAGAATTTCTCCCTACACAAAACTCCATAGTGGCCAATCCTATGGATTCCGTGGGATTGGCCACCATAGAGTTTGGTCTTGAGAAACTCACTATAATGGCTAATCCCACAGATCCCTGAGATTAGCCAGCACGGAGTACCTCTCTACACTAAACTCCATGGTAGCTAATCTCGTGGATTCCGTGGGATTGGCCACCATAGAGTTTGGTCTTTAGAAACTCTCCATAAAAGCTAATCCCACGGATCCGTGGGATTGGCCAGCACTGAGTTACTCTCTACACAAAACTCCATGTTAGCTAATCCCATGGATTCCGTGGGATTGGCGACTATAGAGTTTGGTCTTTAGAAACTGTCCATAAAGGCTATCCCACAGATCCGTGGGATTGGCCAGCACTGAGTTCCTCTCTACACTAAACTCCATGGTGGCTAATCTCGTGGATTCCGTGGGATTGGCCACCATAGAGTTTGGTCTTGAGAAACTCTCTATCATGGCTAATCCCACGGATCCCTGGGATTAGCCAGCACTGAGTTCCTCTCTACACTAAACTCCATGGTAGCTAATCCCGTGGATTCCGTGGGATTGGCCAGCACTGAGTTCCTCTCTACACTAAACTCCATGGTAGCTAATTCCGTGGATTCCGTGGGATTGGCCACTATAGAGTTTGGTCTTGAGAAACTCTCCATAATGGCTAATCCCACGGATCCCTGGGATTAGCCAGCACGGAGTTCCTCTCTACACTGAACTCGATGGTAGCTAATCCCGTGGATTCCGTGGGATTGGCCACCATAGAGTTTGGTATTTAGAAACTCTCCATAAAGGCTAATCCCACGGATCCGTGGAATTGGCCAGCACTGAGTTCTTCTCTACACAAAACTCTATGGTAGCTAATTTGATGGAATCCGTGGAATTGGCCACCATTGAGTTTTGTGTTGAAAAAAATCTATAGTGGCTAACCCCACGGATCCGTGGAGTTAGCCTGCATGAAATTTTGAGTTGAAGGGAACACCTTGGTGGCTAATCCCATGGATCCGTGGGGATCGCTAGCGTGGAGTTTGCAGTAGAAGTAGACTCCATGGTGGCTAATTCCACGGATCGATGGAGTTGGCCAGTGTGGAATTCTCTGTAGAAAAAAAGTCTATGGTGTATAATTCTAGGGATTTGTGGGGTTGGCCACCATGGAGTTTTGTGTTGCGACAAGATGCATGGTCACTCCATACATGGGTTTTAGCAATGTTAATCCAAATGGTGTTAGACTTACAATTTCCACAATTTCTTGTGTTCGGTATGGTGTCTCCATTTCCTGGCGCTCAATCGTTGTTGCAGAACTCTCCGATGCCTTGTTTGCGTCTTCTACTACGACTATTGAATCAAGATACTGCGATCGAACCTTACGCCTCCCTCTCCAACTTCCTCCCTCTTCCTCGTCTTCACTCTCGCTCAAATTTGCTGGAGTCTCTTGTCCCTCAATGCTCGGCGCTCCTTCGTGAGCTTCTTATTCTTCTGCTTTGAGTTCGTGAAGTTTGTTCTCTCTCGCTTCTTCCTTTTTTTCACTGGTTCAGTCTCCTTTGCGACGACACTCTTCTTAGACAGCTCTTTATTCTTCGCTGGTTTAGTCACACTTACTATCTCCTTCCTCCCCGGTTCAGTTGCACTCACTGTCCTCTTCCTTGTTTCCTTCATGTGTGCTTCTCAATGCCTCTCTTTATACCTAATTTCTGCACTCTAACACCACAACTCCCTCCACACTCTAGTAGACGGTCGTCTCTTAACTTGCCAAGTCCATAAGACTCGTGTCTTAGGGTTTCACCTTCTAACTACCCAATGCGAAAGTGCGCAAGCGAACTACCCATAGCCGATAGTGCGCAAGCCAACTGGAACGCCGTGCGTATCATCTACGGGTCCGGGGATCCCAAGATTATAATGGAGGGCCGCAAGAGGACGTGCTTCTTCCATTGGAAGCAATCATTGGAGAAGCACACCAAACAATATATCAAGCACGATTTGCAGGAACAACACAAGCATCTCTGCCTCCAGTATCGCAACGCCTCGTCAATGCTAGAGGTAGAGACACGATATTGTGCCATCAAAGCTTGGTGGAGCTCATCAAATTGTACCTCCGACGATGGATTGCTACATCTTGATCTCTGGCTTGCGTTTTGGCATTTCCGATATCTTCAGTGGGGTGGCTTCATGGAACTGCTTAGTCTTTTGCTTCCCTGGTCTTGTAAGTTCTTCACTTCTTTGATATATTCAGATTTTCACACTTCTCTATTTTCTTTGAACAAGAGGATCGCATGTCGGAGTCGGACTTTGCTCAAATGCCCTCGTGCAATCTTGCCGAGTCCGTCCACAACAAGTAGCTTCAAGTGTCAGGCAACAAGGGTGGCGATTTGTATGTTGCCACCGTGGATGACTACATCCGAGCATTCTTGCAAGTGGTGGCCTACTATCAATTCCTCAAGGGGGGCAATGGTGGCGACGGTCCTAGCAAGGAGGAACTGAAACTTGTAGCGCCCAACGACGTGCCGAGCGCACCAGTGATCCTACTGTGCTGCAGAAGGTCTTCTTGGACATGCCCGGAGGCGAGGAATTCTCCACTCGCAATCCACACCTCGAGGGCGCCGAGGTATTTGGATCGCAGAAGCGTAGGCCCGATACTCCCATTGGTGCAGATGATGAGACACACCACCCCGACACCATCAACGTTTCTCGCACCCGTCCCGGTAAGAGACTCACTAGATCTAATCCCGTAATTCTACCTACAATTGTCGAAGAGTCTTTCCCAGACGTACAAGAAGTTCAAGCGCCTCCACCGTCCGGGCTCGATTTCCGCTGAGTCACCACTGTTCAAGAGACCAAGGTTGACGAGTTGCTTTGGCATATAGCCCGTCTCCCTTACAATTCCGGCAAGTCTTGTTGGGCCATGCATGCGGGTACTAGGAAGAAATGCACGGCAAAGCTCGTCACCAACAATCAGAGTGTCCCTTGCCCGGCATACTTTGGAGTCTGGGATTTTTACACAATGCAAAATCGAAAACCTATGAAGTTCTTTTTTTGTCCAGACGACATCGAGCGTTGTGTGAAGGGATTCTGTCGCAAGTGGGTTGTTCCATTTTCAGACACCCAAGGCAAGCCCCCAATTCCTCCCATGTGGCCTGTTATGGTTGGTACTAGACTCACTCGCTCGGAGATCATGGCCCTTGAGAATGCAGGATTCCAACTTCCTTCTAAGGAGCGCGTCACTCTCACTCGACTATTCAACAACTCTACTCATCCACTCGACTTGTCAAGAGTTTGAATTCCCGACAACCCTGACTACATTCCTCCCACGAGGAAATCCAAGGCTACTCGACGCTCTGGCACTGGACCCTCGATAAAACACAAGCAGAATGTTGGATCTGCTCGAGCCATGCACGGAACCGTTTTGAAGTTGACCATGATCCCCCACCCAGGATTCAGTTGTGTTATCCTGTTGCAGTCCAAACCTCCTCCTACAGATGCCGTTTACCAAGTGACGGTGAGCTCTCACCCAGAGTGTACTTGCGCGGCCTTCAAAGATACAATTATCAAGTTCGGGAGCAGGCGCAATTCCTATCTGAATTGTAAGCATTTGTACTACATATTTGTTAAGGTTTCTAACTTAGATCCTGAAGTTAACCTGTTCATACAAGCCCAAACCTTTAGTTTCAACGAGGTCAAGTTCATCCTTGAAGGTGGCCTTTTGACACATTCTACCACCTAGATTTGTTCCCGGCTTAGGAATACTTTGTCCCTAATGGACGTAGTTGTTTGTTGACCACGTGTGTACTTGCTCTATCACTCATAAAAATACAAATATGTACTTCTACACTCTACAAATAATACAAACCATATTCAATGATCAATCTTTATTCTTGTCCAATCATTGCAGTACAATAATTCTTGCATGTCTCTCACACCGTCCAACTCTAGACTTCCCGCTTTTTAACTACGCCTCCGACGTCCCCAGCTCCTTGAAGCACTTGCTGCATGTTCCCCGTTTGATTTAGGCGTGCTTACTAGATTGGGCTGAAGTAAATCTACATAGCTAATGGTTCGGTCCTTCATCCGTTCTCCCAATGGCAAGGGATGTGGTGATAACCCTCGCATGCTCTCACAGAATGACAATGGCTGTGAAGAATCCACTGCCTCCGTGACCTCTTCTTGCTTGTCAACCGTGTTGTCCTCATCCTCCACCTCTTCTCTTTCCTCCACTGCGTCTACTTCTCTTGCCACCACATCTTCCTTCCTCAATTTGTCCGCAGATCGTTGCCGCTCGTCTTACTCCACCCTCCACTTCCAAGCTTGCGTGGATTGTGAGAAGAGTGTCATCACATATTCAGGACAATATCGTTATGCAGCACTTTTCTCATTCCTCTCACATTCCGGCAATGGATTAAATGGAATATGGGGATCTTCTAAACTTACTATCTCCTCATCCCATCCTAGGCCGTCAAACATGTATCTCTCATCTAAAATCGCAGACTACTTGTCTACATTCTTGTTGTGTTTGAGTGTAAGGACGTCCTTATATATTGAGTCGTGACAACTTTGTCTACCACAATGAATTATTGCTACAGTCCAAGTTGAAGGAATCAAATCAACAAGTAGCTAGAACAAAGACAAAATTGATGAGATAAGAATGCCACAACTACGTGCTTTGTCGCTTGTGCCTTGTCCTTTTATTCACTTAGTCTTCAATAGCATCAATCTTGTTCACTCATTGAAACCTTTCTTGACTTCTTCATTTGCTTTGATTTTATACTTAGCCTTTATTTCTCAATTATCTATTTATGTGTCTATTTTAAGTAATTAAATTCAATCAAAAGTGTACCAAAAAAAAAGTGGTTGTTTTTTGTGGACCTCATTTCCACGGTAATGGGTCAAAAAAGATACTATTATTAACAAGAATCTCGAATATTCTTCGAAATATTCGAATCTTTCAAAAAATTAGCTTAAAATTACTAAAAATATTTCTATTTTTAATTGCTGCCCGCTCTACGCTCTCCAAATTTGCGCTCTTTGCTCTCCGCTCTCCGCTCTGCGCTCACATAGAAGTGTCATCCTTGCTCATACATATGTAGCTCACTTTTTTACAAAATCAACGTAAGATCTTGTAGATATGCAAGTCACCTTCATCTTTACAAAGTTTGGTGTCAATCCAAGTTATAGGTTGCTTGGATGGGACACAAAAGTGAAAGGTACTCCAAGAAATTCACTGTTTTCTCATTGTTTAAAATGAGCTTTGACCGACTCTCTCGGGCACATACTATTTTAGAAAGTTGGTGCCTTCTTGTCATTGTGAAGATAATCAAGTTTCCTACACATGACAACAAGTTTTGTATTTTTAGGATAAAAAATGAGTGAGAAAGAGGCCTTGACATGACATCCACTTTTTACTAATTCACTTGTGACTTTGAGAGAAATCTTACAACTTCCTACAAATCTGATCTTCCATTGCAAAATCAGACACGATAGGTTGAAAGTACACAAAAGAACACATATGGTAGGAAAAAGAATATTGGATAAAAGGTGAAATCCAAGTGCAAAATTTGCATTTTAGTAGCTACACCCACCCACAAGCCGCCCTGCCCAACTGGAATACGTGGCAGCTCGTCATTCGCCCGTCACTCTCTTTTGTTGACTTTTCTTCCTCAGTTTTGTGACCACCCAGCATTGTGGATTTTTGTAAAATTGACAATGTGCATTTTTCCAAATCAGATTACACCATTGGATAGCTAACTCGTTTCTACACAAAATTGGCCCAAATTTTGAATCATTCGGGCACTCCTTCCTCAAGATATTTTCATTTCTAAAAATAGCTCGACCCATTTTGGGTCGCCCAGGAAGTTAAGGGTCAAAAAAGAAACAATCACAAAAAAAAACAAAAGTTTAATGGATTTTTGAACCTTGCATTGTTTCTTTCTTAGAGGGATTGTAAGTGGTTTTGTTTACCATAATTTCACCCAAATACCATGTATAGAATTCATTTTTAAAACTAAAAAATCTTTCTACTCGAATACAATAATTACCTCAAAAGTAGTCAAAATCCATTTTTTAGACTCAATTGAGGTTTAGAAGATTAAAATATGACAAGGAATAAGATGAGAACATTTAGCCAACTTGCCTTGCAAATTTAATTGATGTAACCAATTAAAGAGCTTGGGAGTAGAAGAATTTTTGAAAATAAAAGGTTAAAAATAAAGATTTTGATCAATAAAGACTTCTAGAAGATGCAATTTAAATTTTTTCTCTTCATAAATTGCATTTTTAAATTTTGATTTTGACATTTTTTTTAACTCTAAAGCTCCTATCAAAAAAAAATCTTTAATTAAAACATAACATTTGGGATGATAGATGTTAAAAAATAGAGTTATGATTCTAGTTTTTTTAGTATTTTGTAATTGACATCATTGCATTATATCTCAAAAAGCCTAGAAGACTAATTTTGATTTTTTCCCTATCTTTTATATTCATGACACTTGGTTAATATTTTAATGATCTTTAGGTAAAATTTGATCACAAACCTTAATCCTGCATAATAAATACAAATATTAAACTTTTATAATTTTATGATGAAAAGTAGATTTAATGTTGGTCTTTTAATTCAACCTTACTTTTTACAATGTAGCCTATAATTTTCTCCTAATTATAATCTAAATCGTCATTGTAAATTATTTTTGTAACAACCTTGAACTAATGAAAAGTACCACATACTAAGTTTTCATTTGTGAAAATTTATTAGGTTTTAGCCTTGAGTTCTCCATGCAACACTTGAACACATTAAAGAGTGCAAAAGTTGTGAAGGACAAGTCCAATTTCAACTAGTTATAACTCTTTCTCATCCAAGGTTCAAATCTCATCAAAATAATATGGTTTCCTATTTAATTTTCAAGTACTAAACAATATAAAATCTTGAGTGACAGTGCAATTTGAAGTTGTATACATCATAGCCATTGGTATTCAGGGTGAAATTCTAATGTTATAGCCAAATGATGGTATGGATGATTTAAAGTGTTCTTCACTGCTCTTTCCATCTAGTTTAAAATATTAAAGTAATATTTCTACATTGTTTAGTGTAAAATTTCTATTAATTCCTAAAGAATAAAATTTTCAAACAACTTTTTGAGTTTTTGAGTAGGTTCTCATGATACCAATTTTCTATGTTATTTTTCAAATGTTTTTGAAAGAGCCAAAATGTGCTAGAAACACCACATCTGTTGAAAGTGCACATGTAGTCTCGCATGTAGTTTGAAAAATGCACATGACAAGAAATTATAATTATGAATTTCAATTTCGAATTTCATGGGGTTGGTGATTTTCAACCTTCTAATTACTCACTTTTTGAATTTTTTACTTTGAATTTAGGAGGATTGATGATTGTCAACATCCTTACTCTGCAATATTTCAAAAGAAATTTACTTGCAAAATTAGTGTAAAATTTTGACAAATAGCGGAGTTTAGGTTCACAAAGATATAGTTTTTTTTTACATCAGACCTTGGGAGCAAAAGTTATGGCGTCTTAAGTAAAAAAACGTTGATGTTTTTTTTTTTTCTATTGAGGCACACGAGTTGCTTTGCAACCCGCGGCAAAGCTGATGAATTGCTTTTGGCAACCCATCACCGGGATTTTTCTATCCGGTAGAGTAGTGATTTTACGGCCGGAATCGAACCGCCAACCTCTTGGGTACCCTGGCAACACCTTAAAGGTACTCCTCTCCATCATCTGGTAGTTTAAGGTCATTCCGGACCAAAAACGTTGATGTTTGGACAGCTAAAAAAACGTTTGTTAAATAATTTTATAGAACAGATTCATTACATTTTGATGGAATAGGTTCATGTCATTTTGATCAATGAAATGAAAATTTTGAGGAATATTATTTTGTAGACAATTATAACATCTTCCAAAAAAAAATATTTAACAGTTTTTTTTTCTAAACTCAATTTCATTAATCTTCCAAAAAATAAAATCTACGTGGTTTATTATTGCACTTAGTTTTTTAATTAAGAAAAAAAAAACCTCTAGAGTGTTCAGATTGTTTGCTACAATATTCTCTTTATTTATCCCTTTGACGCGCCAGCGTCCATATTCTGGATGCAGGATGATTTCCGAAGCGTCCTTTCACCACATACAATGATGTTTTTCATCCATCCAAAAATCTCTTAATTCTTGTGCTAGTTGACTACCATTTGTATGGTATGGATTTTCAAAATAAGATAATATGAATTTTTGAAAATTACAAAAGTGGTTTATGTCAAGTTTCAATCTTAGTTCAAAAAGTGAGACTTTAAACAAGATTTTCCATAATATGAAAAATCAAAAAATGGAAACCATACCATCTTGTAGTGCATGTTATTCCAATTTCATTACAATATATATATATTTTTTATTTTATTTTTTGTGCTCATTTTGGATTCTTAATTGAATTTCAAGAGAACACCTTGCAAAATTAATTAAAAAATATTAATAATAAATATGATGAATCAAACCATACAGATGTTATCTTCACATTGACATTTACATTTTTGCTTTGTACATCAATTCCATTTTTGTTTTTCATCAACCATTTTATAACTAATCTTTGAAAACAGTGTTGAATTGGGACCTTGAAAGGTTAAATTGACATATTACAATTTCATATAAAAAATAAGTATTTTTCTTTCATCTAGAACCTCCATCTACTTAAAAGAATTAAAGAAAAAGATACGGACATTCTTTTTATTTATTTAAAAAAATATTTTTGACCCCATTTTTCAATATAATGTATAAAAATTAAATTTTCTATATTAAAGAGAACTATAAACCGCAATAATTCAGTGTCTATTGACCTTACTTGGTAAGGTACGAATTAAACTATTATTTCACTTCAAATGCTATAAGCTTGTAATCCATGAAATCAATTTTTTTGAATTTTTTCGTCACAAACTCATCTTGAAACTCATCCAAAAAAATAAAGCAAGATTTTAGAAGTGGATTCAAAATTTACTCGTTAATTTATTTATTATTTTCATTTTTTCTCTCCATGCTAAACACGGCATATTTTGAGTATTTTTCATAAAATATAGTCAAGAAAATTTAGGTATTAACCACAAATTTACACAAGATCAGATCTAATTTAGCATATTCATAGAAAATATATAACCTCACCTAGAATAAATACTTAAAATAGAATAAAATGATAATAATAATAATAATAATTTTATTATTATTATTATTATTATTATTATTATTATTATTATTATTCTTATTCATAAAATATTTTTAAGGCTAAGTTTACTTAACGTAGAAGTAATTTTGTTTTAATAGGGGTGTCACATCTTTTCCAAGAAGTTTGATTCTCAAAAATTTGGGAACTTTGGGTTAAATTCGTGTAGCCAATCTTGGTCATTTTCTATAAAGGAGTGACTTCCCTTGGAGGTGTGTGAAGAATGAGAATGGCCACGGCTTCTCAACTTTCTACACGGTTTCTCAACCTGCACATCTTCTCAGTCTTTTCAATCTCCACTTTTTATTAGTCTTTTCAATCTCCTCGTATTTCCAATCTTCTCAATCTCCATATATCCTCAATATTTACACCTATTCTTCACTTTTGGAGGAGAAGAGAGAAACTTCTCAATTTTCAAAGTATGGGACCTCCACAATTCAATGAGAAAATGCCATGTATTCATTATCTAAATATTGAGAATGGGAAGAAAGAGATTTGACACCCCTTGATGTCAAAATAGGGCAAGGTGCCTTTAGAAGTTAAAAAGTTAAAAAGAACTATCACGAGTAAAAAAAACGGTCTTTAGAAACTAAAGTATATTTCCTAAATATGGTATTATTGCAACTAATATGGTGCCAATAGTGACCTTGGGACCATGCTTGGGCACCATTGCTTACCACCTTTTCCACTATTATTGGAGGGTTTGAGCTTGATATGGTACCCGTTTCCGGACTCGCCGGACTTTATAAAAAATGTCCTTTTGAAATTGAAAAAATTATTGGAAAATTACAAAAAAAAATACATGGTGTTATTGACATGATGTTGATACACAACATTCATGTGCTATATAGTTCAAATTCAAAATTTGAATTTTTTCCTAATTTAACATATTCAACACCTAGTCACATTATTGTAGTGAAGGGACTACTTATTTAAGGTTTTTTGTTAAAACAATAGTCGTGCACTTGAGCGTGCACTTTATTAAATTTGTATTTAAGTGTATTATATGGTCTTAAGAGGAAAATTTGATGAAATCCTTTTGATGAGTTTTAGATTGTGTAAAAACTATGTGATTCTTGAAAGTTCCCAATTTCCCATAAATAAGGAAATATAGTAATGCATAAAATTAAGAGTCAAAATTAAACACAAATATGATCCAAACAAGTTTTTAGCTAAATTTCATGTTTATGAACTAATGTTTGATAAATTGTTATTCAGGATTGTTCCTTTAGCTTCAAATTTGGAATTAAGACAATTCCGGATTTGATAACAAGGTATGAGAAGGAATACTAAAATTGTTCAATTTTTCTTGTTCAATAGTATTTTGGATAGAGTAATACTGTTGTCTCAGAAATTTTTCATCAAATTCATGTAAACTGAAAATGTATAATTTCTAGTACACATTAAATGGGTTAAAAATGTTAATGTTTTAGTGAGGCATTCCTTTTTATATCCATATCTTGCTTGAACCTTGCATGCATTAATCCCTCAAAGCGTCCCCAAATTTGTTGGGCTTAAATCATCATTGCTTTTGAACTGCTATTAGTCTAAATGTAAGTGAGGTATAGAAATCTCAACCATACAATCTTGTAGTATCCATGTTGTAGATGATGTGGATCAATTTGGAGTCATTTGGCCACATAGATTGCAAGATCGTAATGTTTTGGTGTTGAAAAAAGATGCTCAAATTTTCCTAGCAACACATTAGAGGTAAAATTCGGTTTGTAAACCTACTCAAATGAAAAAAAAAAAAAAAAAACTATAAAGTCGTTAAGATCATCCTATAAACACACTGGTACCAGAAAAAATTCATGAATTTTTTTGATGTGCCCTAAAATGACCTTGCAATGTCAAAAAGTAGCCCAAAAAGTGACCGATTTGACCCAAAAAGAAAAAGTGTCCAAAATAGACTCGTGCACTAAAATGACTCCCAAACACTTAGAATAATTTGGGTTGAAATTAAAGTTTTATCATGATATTAGACTTCAAAGGAATCCAACTCAACAATTTTTGTTAAAAATGGACATTGGTTGAAAGAGAAACAAGCCCCGAGAGTTGTAGCTATCAAAATGCACAAAAAAGTGTTCAAAATTAAGACCCGTGCACTAAAATGATTCTCATATTTTTTATTACAACTTAGATGGATATGAAATGTTTACTACAGAAACTAGACATCATGAGGGGAATTTTTGGTTAATTTCATTGAAATCGGACATTGTATGCAAAAATACAGCTTTTTGAAGGTGAAAGCAACCCAAAAGGCGTTCAAAATATGGACATTGGGACGGTTAGGGGTTAACTCCTAAATAGCTCCCGACTATAAATTCCCCTTGACGTTAATACAAGCACTATTCACCCATTGGGCCCATTTTCTGAAATTTCTAGTTTTGGCAGCCTAGGGTATTTTTTTGGCAATTTGTTTTGCAAATTTTGGGCCTATGCACTGAAATTAGTCTAGGGACACCCTCTCAAAAAAATTAAACCCCTAGAAGAGGATTTTTTTTTAAAGGAAGGCCCTTACGTGCAAAAAATAGGGTACGGGTTTTGTCCTCTTGCATTAAACACCCAATTCGCTAATTTTGCACTAGGCCATATAATTATGCACTTGGACCCCAAGCGCATTAAAAATTTGTTTGGGAAAATCTCTTAAAAACAACGATTTTTGTCTTTCTACAATCCCTTGCCCTGTAAAGAACCAATTATTTAATTTATTTCTCATCCTTATCTTTATCTTTTATTGTGTCTTTATCTTTATCTTTATCTTTTTTATTTCTTTTATCTTGTTTTTTTTTTCTTGTCTTCTTTCTTGTCATCCTCTTGTCTTCCTTCTTCTTTTTCTACTAGTCTTCCACTTGTCTTCCTTTTTTTTCCTTCACCTTGCCATTTTTGGAGTTTAAACATTAATTTTTTTTTCAATAAAAATCAGGGAGCAGGCTGAATCCACTATTGACCATCCAATACAGACCTTAAAAAAAATAAAAATAAAAATAAAAAATAAAAAAACTTTTTTTGGTGTTTTTTTTTGTTTTGTTTTTTGTTTTTTGTTTTTTTGCGGTTTTTCCGGGCAGGGAGGTCCGCGCATGCGGACCCTACTCTTTTTTTGACCCACTCCCCCTCCCTCCTCTCCTTTCCTTTTCTTTCTCCTTTTTCCTATATAAACCCTCCCTTGTCTCCCTCCCTCACTCTTCCTTCCTCCTCTCTCTTCTTCCTTTATATTGAGGAGAATGGAGAAGGAAGAGAGGAAGAAGAACAAGAGAGGAAAAGGGGAGGAAGGAGAGTGTGAGGGAGGAAGTATGAGGGAGGGCTATATAGGGAAGAGGGGGGAGTGAGGGAGGAAGGGTCAAAAAAAGAGTAGGGTCCGCGCGCGTGGACCCCTTGCCCGGAAAAATTGAGGAAAAAAAAAAGTTTTTATTTTTTAAAATTTAAAATTAAAATTTTTTTTTAATTTTTTTTTAAAGGTCTGTATTGGATTTAGCCTGCTCCCTGATTTTTATTAATTTTTTTTCTTAACATTTAAACTCCAAAAATGGCAAGGTGAAGAAAAAAAAGGAAGACAATTGGAAGACTAGAAGAAAAAGAAGAAGGAAGACAAGAGGAAGACAAGAAAGAAGACAAGGAAAAAAACAAGATAAAAGAAAAAGAAAAGATAAAGATGATGATAAGGATACAAAATAAAATAAATAATTGTTTCTTTACAATGAAGAGATTGTAGAAAGACAAAAATCGTTGTTTTTAAGAGATTTTTTCAAACAAATTTTTTTAAAGCCAAGTTTGCTCATGAAATGAGTGCACTTGGCCAAGTGCAAAATTAGGGAATTGGGTGTTATTAACCCCTAAGCGTCCCTAGCTTTTTGGGCTTAAAATCATCATTGCTTTTGATGTGTTATAGGTCTAAATGTAAGTGAGGTATGGGAATCTCAACCGTACAAATTTTGTAATATACATGTTGTAAATCATGTGGATCCAATTTGAAGTCACTTTTGGCCATATAGATTGCAAGATCATAGTGTTTTAGTGTAAAAAAAGGATGCTGAACTTTTTCTAGCAACACACAATTGGAGGTGAATTTTGTTTTCAAAATTGCTCAAATGAAAAAACTTTAAACTATAAAGTAGTTCAAAATCATCATATAAACACTTTCGTACCAAAAAAAATTCATGAAAGAAATTTAACATACCCTAAAACGGCCTTGCAATGTCAAAAAGTAGCTTGAAAAGTGACCAATTTGACTCAAAAAGCAAAAAGTGTCCAAACTAGACCTGTGCACTAAAATGAATCCCAAACATTTATAACAACATGGATTGACATGAGAAATTTACCATGATAACTAGACTTCAAGGAAAATTCAACCCAATAATTTGTATTGAAAAAGGACATTAGTGAAAGAGATACAAGCCCCCGAAGTTGCAACCATCAGAATGCACAAAAATTGTCAAAGAAAAAGACACTTACTTTCAAATGATCACCCAAAATTCAATACGTCTTGGGTTGATTAGAAATTTTTACCACTCATTTCATACATCATGCAATTTTTGTTTTTGAAATTTCAATAAAATTGGACAATTTTTGCAAAAGTAAGAGCTCTTTGAAGGTGAATGTACCCCAAACAACGTTCAAAAATATGAACGTCGGGACCGTTAGGGGTTAACGTTGAAAGGGGGAATTTAGAGTTTGGGCTAAACGTCCTCACCCCTCTCCAAATTTGGCAGTCTTGAAAGAATGCAACATAAAATGCAACCAAGAGGGATGTTTTGAACTTGTTGTTCGAATAAAAGTTGTACATTATAAATTTTAGATTCTATACATACAGTTAGATTTGCGATTGCTATTACCAATATTTTGTATAAAATTTAAAACCTGAAATTCAAAAATACTTTGTGACTCAATTACAAATAAAATGTTGACAATTTGAGGATGAAAAAGGTTGAAGCGTAAAACTCTGATTGTAGTGATTTTTTGGAAATTTTTGGATGTTTAACTTTTACGATTATATTTTTTCAAGAGCTCACTTAGACTAAAATCTTTAATTTTTTTCGGTGAATCACTGTAACATGAAATGAGGCATAAATTTTTCACAAACTATCCCCTTTCTAATCAAATCACACATGCATGAAGCTATCTTGCCATAGAATTTTGTTACATTTCTTTTCCTTCCAAAAAGTGCATGATGGATGAGAAAACACATGTGAAATCTATAAATTATCCAAAAAATGCACGGTTGCTCCTTTAGAGCATCCTCAGTGGGGTCTATAAAAAGGCCCAATATATTAAAGTTATCTTTTGATGTAGATGGAATTAGATAGTTAAATTCCTTTCATTAGAATCAAATTTTAAAAATAAACATAATAGACCAAAGATATTTCTACCCCGATAATATCAATATCTCATATGGCTTGTGCATGAACAATTCATTGATCCCTTTATGAATAGCCCCTTAGCCTTGAAGGAACTTGTGAGAAGTCTCCTCTAGCATGGGGTAAGTCACAAGTTCCACTCCCACGGGCGGTGCAGGGCCATGCTTTAGATTATTGATTACTCTCCAACTCATCATAAACTAGTTCTGTCGTCTTTTTGAATTGAAAACAAGTCAAAGGTGAGTTGAAGGTATCTTTCCACTTTCAAACACTCTTTTCGGTTAAATCTATTGAATGACCAAGATACCACCATTACAAGCTTGCTAACTTCTAAAAAAATTGAAGGCCTCTTCAAATCTAGTCTAAAGATGGTTTAGACTACCAAAGGCATGGCACATTTGCACCAATATTTTTCCTGTGTTTTTTTCTTAACGTAAAAAAATTGGTAAAGAATATTTGGCAAAATCTTGAGCTTACGATCATATTTTGATAGAATTTCTTCATATTTCAGTAGTTTTCTTCAAAAAATCTTGCAACCTTCACCAAAATATAAAGAAAATCTAGCAAAAAAAATTCAGAATTTTTTCATTTTTTTTTTTCCATAACAAAAAAGAAACGCCATATTTTGTAGAGAAATCTAGAAAAATATAGCTAAAAAAAAAAAACACACTAATTTGCACACATTTGCACACATTTAATAATAAAAATAAAAATAATTTTGGTTTTTTTTTGGTTGGCAGCCCACTTGTGAATTCAGCGGTTGGAAGGCGAAGCGTTGGGTGCCAGGTCGATAGTAGGCTGGGGGAGGATAAGAAAGGGGGCGTGAGGCCAATTCAAGCACGGCAAATCCCTTCATTCTGACGACAGTATATTCCCCGTTCCCCGCCCTGTCCCTCTTTTCTCCCAACCCATTTCCTCTTGTCCACCTAAACAATCATAAAAACTCACTACTATTTGGCTTGCACCCCATGCATGATGTGCTGCAAGAGCCTGCCTCTCCTCTAAAGATTTCCTCCCAACCTTCCATTTCTCTACCCAATTCATTTTTCCCCCTTTCCCAAATAGTGGTCTTACGATATCACGAGAATATTCCCACTTTCATTCAATTTTAAACAAAATTAGAGTTACCCAAAAAGAGTGTCATAATTGGGCCGCTCCACACTATGGTCATCCAAGTTGAGAGGATGTGGGATTGAGTGGCCAAATTTCGTTGAGAGTCCAAAGAGATCTACTGAAAATAGGCAATAAAATATATTTTTCATTTTTTATGAAAAGAAATCGACAGCCTCTCGACCATAGTTCTTTTTTGAAACAACATGACATTTTATTCCTTTGAGAGAGCAAAACGTCATAGCGAACCAAGGGCACGGAGCCCTCTCGACCATAGTTTGGGATTCCATTCTTGTCGGGCCCGAACTTGCTTTCGAGAGGCCATCGCTTTGGTCAAAAAGTGTTGCCATGTAAGCATTTTGGAGGGCGACGGCCTTTGGACTTTGGCCACTAGTGTAAAGGGTCGAGAGGTTGAATTCTTGATTTGATTCTTGCAATCGGATTGGTGGAAATTGATGGCCTCTCGATCTTCGGCCATAGTGTGAAGCGGCCCTTACTCACCTTCATTTTTCCCCTTTCCCAAATGGTCTTACAATATAAGAATATTCCCATTACCGTTACATTTTAAGCAAATCAAGTGATATTAGAGTTAACAGGAAAGAGTGTTTCGAAGTAGAAACTCTCGTGTTATATTCACCTTCAACTTGTTTTTAGTTCAAAAAGATCGGCAAAACTAGTCTTTGGTGAGTTGAAAAATAGTCTAAAGCAAGGCCCTGCGCAGCCCATGGGAGTGAAACTCGTGACTTCCCTAATGCTAAACGAGAGTTCCTACATGTTTCCCCATGCCTATGGCTCTATTCATGTGTAGGAATCAATGAACTATTCATGTGTAAAGTATGCGAGAAATTGCTTATATAAGATTGTTGATTCCGCATAGACCTTCTTTGCTTTTGGTTAACTTATTTGGAAAATATGTCATTTTTCTTCAATTGTTTCAAATACATACTCCCTACGTTTCTATTAAGAGTCCACATTTTTGGTTTTTGGTTTTTTATCCCCCTACTTTTTTATCCGATTTCTAATATACTTCAAAATGGTACCAAAAAAAACTCATGGAAATTTTTTAACATGCCCTAAACTGGCCTAAACTGGCCTTGCAATTTCAAAAAGTAGCCCAAAAAGTGACCAATTTGACTCAAAAAGCAAAAAGTGTCCAAACTAGACCCGTGCACTAAAATGACTCCCAAACATTTTAAAAAACATGGATTGACATGAAAATTCTATTATGATAACTAGACTTCAAGGGGAATTCAACCCAACAAGTTTGATTGAAAACAGACTTGGGATGAAGGAGGTACAAGACCCCAAAGTTGCTACCATCAAAATTTCACAGAGACTGTTCAAAAAAAAGAAACCTACTTTCAAATGATCACCAAAATTCATTTCATCTTAGATTGATCTAAAATGTTTACCACACATTCCATACATCATCTAGTTTGTTTTTCCAAAGTTTTATTAAAATTGAATGCATTTTGTAAAATTTACAGCTCTTCTAAGGTTAATGTCCCTCACCCTTTTAATTATAATTTATATATTTTTTGGATTTTGAAAAACCATTTATTATCTAAAATTAAATTTTGTTAATTTGTAACGTTGTCAATTTTTATGGATTTTAGGACTTAAAAATACCAATAGTATATATCTTGTTTTCCACATGGGTGCAAATAAATCTCCCTTGAGGGCGTATTTGTGAACATTGAGTATCACTTAATTTTGGATTTATATAGTTGTAGTAAAGTTTGGTTTATGTGTACGAGTAGTTTGTAAAATTATGTGAAAGTTTGAGACTTTGGTACACTGAAACCACCATATACTGTGGGTGGATGAATGGTGTAGGTATATTCATCCATTTGGACATTTTTTCATCAGATTTGGATGAATTTTACCACAATATTTTGCAAAAATAATTATCCCTAAAACCTCTCATAAATACCTTGGACCACAGTATATGGTGATTTCAGTGTACTCATGTGCTTGACACATGGACAAAACTACCTTATAAAACTCTTCATTCAAGATTATTTATGTGAGAGATTATAAATACACGATGTTTTATTGATTTCATATGTTAACCCCTAAATGCCTAGAGCCCTCTCCAAATTCGGCAATTTTGCAAAGATGCATTATAAAATGCAACCTAGAGGGATATTTTGAACTTGATATATGAATAAGATTTGTGCGTTTTAAATTTCAAATTCTATCCATATGGTTAGATCTATGATTGCTGTTACCAATAATTTTGTATAAAATTCGAAACGTGAAATTTAAAATTATTTAGTAATTCAATTACGAATAAGATATTGACAATCTAAGGATGAAATTTGTTGTGATTGGACGGAATGTAATACTCTAAGTGTAGTGATTTTTGGAGATTTTTTGGTCGCTTAATTTTATGAGTTGAATTTGATTAGAGCACTCTTATACTGAAATCTTCAAAATTTTGGGTGAATCATTGCAACATGAAATGAGACATAAAAATTCCACAAATCATCCCCTTTGTAATCAGATCACGTATGCATGAAGCTAACTTCCCATAGAATCTACAATAAAAATTCCACACTGCTAAAAATGCATGACGGATGAGAAATTATGGATGAAATTTGTACATCATCCAAAAAAAGGACACTTAGGCAGTTAGGGGTTAACCCTTAAAGGTCCAAAGAGCCCTTTTCGACTAGTATTATACAACAATGTTCCATCCTATTTGACATGGCATAGTTCCACACCTACAGGTTTAAGATCAAAAGTGAAGTTAAAAGTCATGTCGACATGGTTTTAACCCTTGAACGCGCTGGCATCCAGATCCTGGATGATGGATGATTTCTGAAGCGTCCCTTCGCCACATTGTTTGATGTTTTTCATCCATCCAAAATTCTCTTGACTCTAGTGCTAGTTGACTACCATTTGTTAGGTATGGATTTTCAAAATAAGATAATGTAAATTTTTGAAAAATAACAAAAGTGATTTATGTCAAGTTTCATTCTTAGTTCAAAAAGTGAGACCTTAAGCATGATTTTCCACAATAAGTAGAATCAAATAATGGAAACCATACCATCCTGTAGTGCATGTTATTCCAATTTCATTAAAATATATAAATATAAAAAAATATATATTTTTGGTTATTTTTGGATTTTAAATTGAATTTCAAGAGAAAACCTTGCAAAATTTATTTTAAAATGTTAATATTAAATATGATGAATCCAACCATACATATACAGTGACTGTCAAAACTGATCAAACATTTGCAAACACTTCATTCAATCCTTGGTGGACAAGAAATGAACACATAAAAATGGAGCTGGTAATTTTATTAACATACTATGTAATAAATAGTACATATTAGAGGAAATACGCCTTCCATATTAGAGCTCTAAACAGATTGAGAAAAATCCAAAGTCCACCTAGGCATTTGATCAGTTTTGCCAACCCATGAAAGATGATCTCTCAATACTTTGTCCACCTCCCTTTTGCTGCTTTTACAGCTGCAATTCTATGTGGCATACTTTCTACAAGCCTCCTACAATCATCTGGTGTAATTGAGTGGAAAACTTCTACCACACGATCCCATAATTCTAATAATCCATTTGGAGGTCTCTCATATTGATTGAGTCTCCGTTTGAGAATTGACCAAAGGTGTTCAATGGGATTCAAATCAGGCGATTGAGCAGGCCAAGGTAGAAGAGCAAAAGGTTGCCGTGAGAACCACTCTTGAAGCATCTTTGTTGTGTGAATGGGAGCATTGTCTTGTTGAAAGATAACACGAGAACGGTCTAAGTTGAACTTGGAAATTACCCTGTGGACATTTTCCTCTAGAATGTCACGATAACGAATCTGATTAATGCGCCCCTCCACTTTGCATATCAATCCAGGTCCATGCATGCACATACACCCCCAAACCATAATCCCTCCACCTCCATGTTTCACTGTTTGACTGATAGTTCGTTCCGAAAGCGGCATCGCCTCTCGTGTCCAACACCAAACTCTTCCGTCTGAGTTGAAGCGGTTGATTTTACACTCGTCTGAGAAGATTACTCGACTCCAATCCTCTATGGTCCAGTGTTCGTGGACACTAGCGAACTCTAAACGTGCCTTTACATTTTTGAGAGAAAGATGTGGTTTTTTGACCTTTGTTTGCGAACGTAAACCAGCTCTATGAAGTGCACGTTTGATAGTATGAGAGCTCACTTTCACTCCCAATACTTGTTGCGAAGACCTTGCTAAATCTGCACAAGTACCCACTCTTCCCCTCATCATTTCTAATACACACCTTCGTTCCTGTGCTCTATTCAACTTTCGAGGTCTACCTCCACGCAAGCGGTTTACATCTGAAACATGTACCTGACGAAGGTTATGAACACTTCCCACACTCACATGCAAAGTATTTGCTATCTCCCTGTGTGAATATCCTCTCTGGAGCATCGAAACTATGTTATCTTGAGTTTGTCGAGATAATGCTTTGGGCATCTTGAAACACTAAAGAAGAAGGCCTATACAGTAGCAATAATTGTGTACACAGCTATCAGAGACTAGAGAATTCAAAGTTCTATGAGTGCCAGTGGAAGATCTCTCACAAATCTGTGCACATCACTTCATGAGATATTGCATTTCATGGAGTGTCAAAAGTGATCAAATGAGAGAGATGGTCACTAACCATCCATCTGTCCACACAAATGCATTGCCATCTGTACAATTACGTTGATAAGTATCTCAGCTTATAATAGATTGTGATTAACCTCTAAACCAGAGCATGCCACTTGCCAGATTGCAATTAATGACAATCGAACTTGTAATTATCCAATGTATGATCAGTTTTGACAGTCACTGTATTATCTTCACATTGACATTTAGAACTTTGCTTCGTACATCAACTTCATTTTTATTTTTCATCAAATATTTTATAACGAATCTTTGAAAACAGTGTTGAATTGGGACGTTAAAGGGTTAATGAGCTATTGGGATCTCAAATTAGAACTTTCTATTTATAACAAATGTCAAATACACCCCAATGTATCTACTATCCCCATCAGCCCTTTTAAGGGTTAATCTTCATTTGAGTTTCTTGGTTTGTCACAATTAAACTAGTAGTAATTTGCTTAATTTCCAGTTGTGATAATAGATTAAAGAGCTTTTTTGTGTGTTTGAAGTAACTCAATGAGGTCACTGACACAAACTGCAAAAAAACTGTATATCTGAGACATGCGTGTACAAAATTGCATACAATATCCCACAAAATTTCAACGTACAGACAGACATATCATTCACAATAAATAGAAATTATTTTTGAAATCATCATATTCACGTACAAATGAAGCATCATATAAGTTTGCATATGCGAACATCATTGTCCTAAGCACTAGCACCTGATTTAAAGATTACATGTTTCTAACAAATTGTTTGTGAGAGTGAAGCCTAAACCTCTAACTGTACGACATTAGAGAAATTCGCAAAGTCTGGGGATGACTGCTCTAGAGTTGGATCCCCTATCCTGAATATTTCAGTTATCCGGGAAGTCCATCACACAAGCACAAGAGAGGCACAAGAGAGGTGTGCTGGGTTAAATTTGGAAGTCCGTGAGGCTCTTTGGGCCACGAGGTCCAAGGTTTAATCCTTGGCGGCGGCTATTTTCCAGCTATGTTGTTTATTAGTAGTTGGCCTCCGGCGAAATACCCGGTGGCGCGCCTTGACACGGGAGCAAACTCACTCACCCTTCTTTAATTACCGGAAATATAACTCATCCGGTTTTTATTTTTGGAACCCAACACTCCTACTTTTAATGTCCTGTGAACCAGAATCTTTACTGACGAAGCACCGGAAGCCTGAGATTTCAGGACTTTACGAATTTCTCTATTATCATTCAAAAAATTCTCCAACCAATTCTTAACCCCTAAAGAGCCAAGGATTCATGGTTTTAAAATGTCAAATTCAATTGATCACATTGTGAAACACATAATTTAGATGAGACTAAATTTTATACCACTAGAATCAATGAAGAACATTACATGTGTTGGTCAAAAAATAAAAAAAATTGAACAAAAAGAAGTCCTCTTAGGACCTACCCAAAACTGCTAAAAAAAAACATGAGGCCCAATTTGGGTTTCTTGGTCCTTTAGGGGTTAAAAATAGTTGGAACGTCCTCTGCCAGTGACAGTTTGAACTCTCAAGCAAGTTTTAGTGTACATGGTCATACAATCATTATATTTTGTAAAACCCTAAAAAAAATTTAGTGCTCATGATCAATTAGCAACATTTCCTTGAAATCTCAACAATTGGGCCTGTAAGTCATAGTTGAACACTCACTGTTGAATTTACCGGACACGGCAAAAGTCATTTTTTGCAGCTACAATTTGCTCTGATGAAGCAAATCATCTTTCAAGAAAGCAACAACCGCGTTGTTGAATGCTCTTGGAGCTTCAGATTGAGGGTTGTGTCCTGCATTCTTAAGAATTACGAGTTCCGGGCGATTGCCAAGGTGCCTGCACATTCAAGGGTCCCAAAATTAGCCTCTACTAATTTAGCAGTTTTGAGTACGTCCTATGTGGAGTTTCTTTTGTTCAATTTTTTTTTTTTTTTTGTTTTTTTTATCAACACATGCAATGTTCTTCACTGATTCCGGTGATATAAAATTTGGTCCCATCTGAATTACATTTTCCATGACATGAATGATTGAATTTGTCATTTTAAAACCATGGATTCAGTACGACAGTCTGTCTCCAAAGCCTGTGTGACTTGCAAAATCTTGGTCGTAGCACAAATATCTGATCAAGGAATTGGAAAACAAAATGGTTGCCAGTTTTGCATGCCAAAGGCCTACTCTCTTTTGTTCACAACTTGGAATGTTATTCTATCAGAAACGAAAACAAACCAAATTTCACAGAAACAATTGTGTGCGTACTTTTGCAGCTTCCGGCCTTGGCTGGTTTCAAAAAGCTTGTCGTTCTCCCCCCATATCAGTAGCACTTCCTTCACACACATCCCATGACAAGAGTCTTATTACTCTGCAGGTAGATATGGTAGATCACAATTTAACCCCTAAACGTCTGAAAATGCCTTTGCGGCAAGTAGAATACAGGGTATATTTCTAGTATTTGGAATGGATACACACTTTTAATGGGTTTGAGTTCAACAAGGAAGTTGAAGTTTATATCAATGCAATTCTAGTGAGCTATTAAGATCTCAATTTAGAACTTCTTGTTGATAGCAAATGCCAATTATACAAAAACGTATATACTATCCTTGGGACGTTCAAGGGTTAACTTCAAACTGGACATGAATTCGTATGAGCCTCTAACAGTCTTTGAACTTGAGGGCATTAATTATGCATTTCTGTCAACTTTCTGCCACTACCTCCAAAACTAACAAAAATTAGGGTTTAGGGTTTAGGGTTAGACGATGCACACACACACCTGTGTCAAGGTAGGGCGAGAGAAAGCCTTATCAGTTCCGAAGCCCGATTCGATGTAAAGCTCCACCTTCTCGTCTCTATTCTTCAGATACGTCACCTGATTCCACTCAACATAAGTTACTACAAGAAATCCAAATGCAGTGCTTATTCAGCTCCAAATCCGGTGACTAGTTAGAGCAGGGCCACCCATGCCCTCAGAGAGTCTCTCACACTCAAGAAGTAGATGAAAAGTGCCAAGGGCCCTTCCAAATGCTTCTTGACTCTGGATCCTAGCATGTTAGAAATTGGGCCTTCAAATCACTATTTAGTTGACTATATCCTCACATTCCACTTGTGATTGGTCCATTGACTATTTGATGCGCACTTTTGATACATGAAGGGCGTGCAAGGGTGGGGGAGTGTGAGTGCGAGGGCCCTTCAAATATAAATGAATAATTTCAAAAAGTTAGTCCTAGCGTGCATGGGTGGGAATGCTCTTAGGGTGGTATAAAGTACCTCAATGCAAAACCCTAAAATCAGGAGGGTTTACACCATAACATGAGAACTCATTAAAACCTTATGACTTTTGCATCAATATGTCCTGATTTTAGGGTTTTACCTGAACTAATCACCCGATTTGGAGCAGGATGTCAACGAATGCACGTTTTGACCTAATGTTTGAAACATTAAAACCTTATGACATTTGCATATGGTATCCATTCGTTTTACAAGAATTAATTGGCCATTTCTAAGATCATACTCAGTGACTGTGTGGTTGATTACCAGAAGGTCCTCATATGCGGCGTTGGGCAGGCGGGGCGGATTCAGCAAGAGAACATTCAAGGCCGCCTTGATTCCTTGTACGGTGGTGGGCAATAGAAACGGCATCATGTCGTCCACCTTGAGTTTCTCACGTAAAGCGTCGCCATCCGCAGCGTCCATACACACGCCCGAGCTCGCAATCACCACCTGAAATATATCCCATCCCAACCATCTGAAAGGTAAAAATTCACCATCATCCAAAATGCAACACCTCACTTACTTAGGCCCAAGTTCCGAAGTATCTCCCTAAAAGACAAGTTTAGTGACCAAGTTCCACATTTCAACTGAGCTTTTTAGAAAACAAAGTGGTGGAGAAGTTGACAAAGAGTTCTCAAGCCCAAGACTTCATGTCAACTTCTCCCTAACTAAATCAACTTTCTTCATGTTTCACTCCATAGAACAGACAAACCTAATTTCCACTTTTCCCCTCTTCTTGTCTACTTCCATAGGCAACTTCTCAAACCCATGGAAGTTGAACCTAACTTCCAAAACGCAACACCTAACTTAAGGCAGACTTCCATGTGGAGATCAGGTGAGTGAAAGTCGCTAGAAGACAAGAAATGACACAGGGAACTTTGTCCAATTCAATAGGAAGTATAACATTACGGCCAAACTGCTGCTTATAGCAAGTTTTTCAAGTGGTTGTTCAATTTAGCAAGTGATTACCACAAATTCACCATCATTCTTGTACCCTTTACTGCCTAGTTGAATATGGTGTGTGAAGTCTTCAGAACTGCTCAAACTCCACCCATTTTTGGTACAAATGAAAAACAAACTCTTGGTTTCACCAATTTTATCAGTAGCTTCCACTTTTGCAGGACTCCACCGACACATGGAAGTCTGAGGCAATTTGTATATTTGCACTGAATCTTTCTTTCGAACAAACTCCCTTGGAATGATTATAAAACAAACATCCTAAATTTAGTAGCACACATTCTCCAAGGGCGGGGATGTGAACCTTATTGACGAGGGCAGGGAACGAGGAGGCGAGGTGCAACGCAACGAGGCCGCCATAGCTAGTGCCCACCACATGAACAGGCGATTCAACACCAAGCACGCGCAGCATGGCAACGAGGCAGTCCACCTGAAACGCCACGGACAGCCCCGTCGTCTTTCTGGTCGAACTAGACTGGCCGAAGAAGACGAGATCCGGCACGTAAACGGCGAACCCGGCGTCCGAGAGCGCCTCCAGCTGCGCCTCCCAGGTCACCATGCCGTCCCCGCCAAAGCCATGGATCAACAACAACGGCGGCGAAGAGCCATAATCCGGCTTTGCTTTCGGCACCCAGCAGTGCATTGTGGCGCCGAGCTCGCGCAACTGCACACGCTGCGAGTGCATCCCCAGGCGCTCACACAAGCCTCGCACGCGCGCCACGCGCCGCTCCGCCATGCCCTCACTTGCAAAGGGATCTCCGAAATTGTGCCATTTGTGTGTTTGCCCTTGCAACGAAAGGAGAAACTAAGCTCTTCAGTACTGTTGAGAGAACATTTTGTGAAACCAGAAAGAAAGAAAGGATTGGTGCTGCTGAAGAAGCGAGACTAGTTTCGTTTCGTGAGTTTGGTGAGCTTGTTGTATATATGCGGCGGTGATCAGGTGATTGAAGATGGTTGTGCTTCAATTGTTTGTTACGAAACAGAAGAATTGTGTGATCGTGTATTGAAACACTAAAGTAGCCTCTTCGACAACATTACCCACAAAAAATCTGAACCGGAACAGATTGCGAAGAGCGATGCCGTGAGTCTGACAACTTTCACTGTCTTTGACTAAATGCAGTCCATTCTTACTACACTAAATAGGTAGATTAGTGTTAGATAATTATAAGATTTGAAAATATTATAGATTTTTACTCTCGACAAATTTTTTTACCAAAGACATTGATTCCAATACTATTGACAGATCCCCATCTTGACCAATATAGAGGGTAAAAAATTTGGTCAACAGAAAAAACTTACAACATGTTTATGTAAATTAGTGTATCTAACACTAATCTACCTATTTAGTGTAGACAGTCACTACACTAAATAGGTAGATTAGTGTTAGATACACTAATTTACATAAACATGTTGTAAGTTTTTACTGTTGACCAAATTTTTTACCCTCTATATTGGTCAAGATGGGGATCTTTCAATAGTATTGGAATCAATGTCTTTGGTAAATTTTTTTGGTTGAAAGTAAAAATCTATAATATTTTCAAATCTTATAATTATCTAACACTAATCTACCTATTTAGTGTAGAAGGAAATGTGTCGTTTTTCACTTACTATAAATGAAAAAGAAATGAAACGGCGCCAGGCACATGGGTTGTGTTAGCGCCGATGAGTAGTTTTGGTCACAAGAAGACAAAACCATAAGTATAATATTCCGGTACTATTCACTGTTCAAACAATATGAGGAATGAAAAACGAAAGTGTTTGCTACTAGTGAGTGTTCCGGATACTTTTTGAGCTAACCAGTCAATTTCCTTTATCTTCCAAAAGCAATATTTTGTAAGAATAATTCCGTAAGAATACTTTCCGAAAGCAATACTTCCGTAAGAATACTTTCCGAAAGCAATACTTCTGAAAGCAATACTTCCGAATGCAATACTTTCCGAAAGCAATACATTTTGTGGTGATCGAATATATCCCGTATATTTCGTCTACAAATACTAAAGACTAGCAAATAGCCTATTGGAAAACAAGAGCTTCTGGTGGACAAAGTGCATTGGATGAAGTGTAGTGGATGAAGCATTGAGGATGAAATAGTGGATGAAAACGTGATCAATTTCATGACACAGGGGTTGTGACATCGGCTGTGATATTGTGCATTTAATATAATAGATAACTAATAACTTTAAGTCACTTAGTTTTGTCTTTTGCCTCTATTCTTGAGATTTAACCAGTTCTTTTGAAAAATCAACCGGCTTGTTTGTAACTAATTGCCGGTTTTTCCCAAACAGTGGTCCATTCACTTCTTCTTTTTCCAGTACTCATAACACCTCAATACATTATATAACAGTAGGGCTCTGCATACCATATTGCTTGGTTTGAATTTTACTTATACAATAATTTTCCTTAGAACTACAGTGAAAGATGACACCTGTCATTTGATGAGGGAATTTAGTAGGAGTCAAGCAAGTAAGATAAACTTAAGATGTGAAAACAAAGAGCATCCAAGAGTATCCAAGAGCATAGGAGAGAATCTTGGAAATTTTAGTAGGGGTACAAAGTCTAGGGCTTAACAATGTTATGCATGCACATTGTTGAGTTTTTGACTTTGGAAATTGGAGGTAATATCTTTGTATTTAATTATGTTTTTGCAAGGTAGGTGACAAAGGGTGAGGAAGAATCAACCCCTACACTTGTACTACCAATCGTTTACTACAATAGTCATTTTTTTGGTTTTCTCATTTAGGGGGTCTAAGTGCATATTTTGGAAATTATAATTCAAAATTTGGGGTCTATGATCCCAATATTGTCCTAGATGACCTATTGTGTCTAAATATAGGAGCAAGCTTTTGTTTTTTTTCTTTTTACCTTTAGTACGAGTATGGGTTGGTTCGCCCAATCCGTGAGGGAGCCATGTCCTTTGGGTCAAATATAGTAGTGCTTCTATAATCCCTTTATAGCTAATTCAAAGAAGGGATCGATATCCTAAATTGATGAACAATAATGATTACTCATGTATAGTGACTAGTGGACCCTGCACACCAGACATCAATGCGTATATATCAACACCGGACATCAATGCATATAAATCAATGCGTTTGTATTGATATATATAGTTTTTTTGAAAGGAAAGAACATCATTGGTTTCAAAGTTCCTCTCAACTTGGACGACCGACCATAGTGTGAAGCGGCCCTAAAAGTGTAAGAAACAACTTAACTTGAGCCCGGAATTGTTCAGCTATACCTCAAGGTCCTTATCAATCATATCATTTTAGTGGTATTCTATGTCAAAAGATAGTCACCACATGTAACTGTGTTGCATTACAAAAACCACCATTTGAACATACTACAGCCGCAAATCTGGTACTCGATTATGCTATCAACTTAAGTCCAATCTTCCATACTATAAAAAAATTGGTTGTGGTTTATTAGGACATGGGGTGTTGCACACCGGGCACCTCTTGAAATTTTCCCACGCTTCTTCAGCGCATTTGCAACACATGCTTGAGTGCATGCAAGGAATAAAACAAGCCCTCTTTCCGAGTACAACATCATCTCGGTTGCGTTTTATACCAGACGTCTCTGCCAGCTTCTCAAAGCAGATGGGACATTTAATCTGCTCATCAAGGCTTTGCATAATAGCTTGCAATTCACTTTGAGACTTTGCTGCTTGCTCTTCTGCCTCCAGCTTCCTAGCCATCAACTCAATCTCAGACTTTGCTTTCTCTTCGGCCTCCGTTCTCGCAGTTTGCAACTCAATCTCATACCTGAATACTTTAAATGCAGCTCGCTGCTTCGCAGTTCGCAACTTAAGCTCAAGCTCTGCTGTTTTTCTGGCAGCTTCCCGCGTGGCAGCTTGTGATGTTGCAATTTTCTCCTCCAACTTTCTTTTCTCCATCATGTGCGCACGTTTGACCTAGCAAAGACATCACAATGGTCAAGAATCGAATTAACCCCTAACGGACCAAGGATTCATGGTTTTAAAATGACAAGTTTAAACGATCAGATTGTGAAAATTATAATTTGAATGGGACCAAATTTTATATCACTGGAATTAGTGAAGAATATTACATATGTTGAATAAATTTTTTTTAAATTAACAAAAAAGAAACTACATAAAACCTACTCAGAATTACTGAAAAAAACAGGAGCCACCTGGTGGCCTTATGGTCTTTTAGGGGTTAAGAATCCCAGCAAATTTCACAAACAGTGGATGCATAATCATCATCTGGCTACATGTCAGTTACGATTGTTACAGTCCAAACTCAATCAGGGACGTTTTACTTACTCATTATCCCAGATATTGCACATGAGATTGGATTAGGGAGTACCTCATCGGTTGCTCTGGTTATGTGTTGAGAGAGCCAATCAACTACGCTTTCAGTTTCCTTCTTAGTCTTTTGTGTTCCGCTAACAAATTTGAACTTGTCGTTCACGAATTCCTCCAGTTTGGATATTTGACTAGTTTCGGTTTCTTCCAGCAACTGCAAATAGCCACCTCAATCCCAACAAGTTTACCTAAAATATCAAACAAATCATGCCATAGGACCCTTGATAGCAAACATCACTCTAGATTCAACTGAAACACTAGAAGGTAAGGCTATTGACAACAAAAACACCAAGCCAGCGTTGAAGACAATTAGGAACCCTTTGATACATCCAACGAAGTGTATAACTTAATTATAACAAGAATCCAAAGCATATGAATGGCGCATCAGGAATTTAGGATCCCACGGATTTTGAACAATTTCCGTGCAACATCCAATATTTCATGAGTTCGAACATTTTTTGCGCGGATTCTGCACGGCTTTTGCATTCACTCTTTTTGTTATCTAACATAGTGCAAAATCCGTGCGGAATTAGCGCAAAATCCGTGCAAAATCCGTGCGAAAAATGTACGATCCCATTAAATATCGGATGTCACACGGAAATCATTAAAGTCTGTGGGGTCCTAAATTCCTGATGTGAGAGAGCAGTAAAGAACAACTGACCTTCATAAGCGCTTGGTGTTGATGTTCCCTCAGTTCTAAAATGGCTTTCTTACCTATCGTTTCCAAATCACCTAAAACACTTTCACGTCGTCCCTCCTGCTGAACTTGCTCTTTGATAGAGCGAAGAGTGCTCAGTTCCATCTCCTCCACTGCCATAATCCTGCTCAAATTAAGAAGTCTTAGTCAAGAATCAGCCATCAATATATTTTTTCGGACACAATTTTGTTCTTATTTGAATCCTGTCGATTGTAAATGCAAATTGAACAATGAAAGCAGCACAAATGAGTATGGGTTGTTTTACAAACATTGTGTTGATGGGTGTACTGTGGGCTCCAGATTGAGTGAGGTTGTGGAGGACCTTCAATCGCTTCACTACTCCTTTAGCGAAGTGAAAGCCATTGGATGCTGCCAAGTGCTTCATCAAATCTCTTTTCGTAGAGCTATTCTTTAAGGAAACAAGTATCTGTCTCATCCTTGTTTCTTCGTCATTCAGAAGCTGGATCAGGAAAGACGATTGTGAACATGAGTAATACCCTTCATCAAATGGGGACTTGAAATATAGAACCACAGTTGAAGTTCCGCGAATTGCCTTTTCCATGAATATCATAGAAAATGATGATAGAAAAACAACAAAATTGAATGGGTCGGTGAAAACGGTTTTCGGACTGAAATGCCAAGTCGTACCTTCTTCTTAAAGGGTAGCCCGCCACAATATTTTTCTTCAAAATCATCCCTGGCAGGGGTCTGAAATGAACTCTTTTCAATGTCATGAATTGCATCTTGACAAATCTTTGAGCATTCTGCTGAAAGAAAGTCAAATCCCTCGCCAGCATCAAATCCCTCGTCATCCTGCACAAGAATGACTTTCTAAGTAAATAAAGAAGACACAATATGTAGTGCTTTTAGGACTTGCTTCATCAACCAATATCTTTGAAGGGTAAGAATGTAGAGTACAGTCTAAAGACCATGGGATTTTTATGTTCGCTTTCCAAAATAAATCTTGAATAGGACCAACGTTGAGACGGTACATTATAAATTCCACCATAATCCCTAAGCGTCTAAAATGCCCAATGTGGCCATCTGCGTCACTGAACTTAGCAACGGTGCCCTTTTCTCATTTTACCTCGGTTTTTGGATTGCAATAAATAATTTTAAAGCTCGTGTTGTCTACAACGAGATCAACAGTGTCGATCTTGTCAAACTAAGGTCATTTTCACACGAACAGATGATTTGCAGCAGGGTGTCCAATTTTCGTACACTGCAGAAAATACACTTAGGAGTTCAGTAATTGCAATGCAAACTAGTGACCAAAACATGTGGAAAGTTTGTATCCAAAGTGACAAACCTTGCAACTGCTGTCCCAAGGAGCCACTGACGTTAGGGACTGATCCTTCAGCACTCCTTGTGCTTGTTGAATATCTATATCATCCTCGCTATCCTCGCAATATGAGCCTGACGCTTTTGTGAGTGTATGTTGCCGCAACCGCTCAAATAAGGAAACTCCAGCATGTAAAGCATTTGTTGTTTTCCAGCGACGCACCGAACCCTTCCAGTCAAGAGATAGAAAGTCTTCAAAAATGTCCAAAACTTGCACTCCCACGTGCAAATCGCCAAGGACTTCTTCATCTACACAATCTGTTGGTTCGTGCAACACACACACACACCTCGTGCAACACAAATGCCATCGTCTCGAAGAAGATCGACAGGGAGATCATTCCAAGCTTCTCTGGCCATTCCATGAAAACGAAGGTTCGGAATGAACCTCCGCGAAAATTCTGGAATCCTAGAGTTTTTTATGTCAAGCATATCTTTCAAGCTCGGGTAGTAACATGTGTAAGTCCTTTTGATAATACCATCAACGGCTTTTGCAGCTGCAAATGACAAGCCAGTTGGGGGCAACACGAACAAATCATAGAACGTGCTCCCTTCTAAACACACGAATTCTGTGAGTGTCAAATTGCCTGGTTGAAGCCCGTTTTTAACAAGACATTCTTGCACTTCATTGAGCGCTTCGGGCTTTGCCTCAATGCCTCGAATGCACACCAACAGCATGGGTGGCCACACCTCGGAGAGCTCCTCTGATAAGCCAATTCCCTGTGATACATAGTTTTCAACTTCGCAATTCAAATTCCAAACTACGGGCAATCCTGTATTATCGTTCTCCAATGCTTGAGAGCCTTCAATTGACTCCGGACTGATAGCATCCCCTGATCCGGAAACACCCAAATTCAGAAGCTCATCATCCATCAGGTTCTGCATTTTCTGATTCTACTAGCTCCTTGCGCTCTGGTCCTTTGTCATCTGCGTTGCCTCGTTATTCATCAACAATAAGTGTCTTGTTTCAGGAGTGGGTCAAATGCCTTTCACATAAGTCATAACAACAAATGTATCCAGATAATATGGAAAACAAGTGGAAAACCGTGAAAAAGCTATGGAACCGGAAACATTCATAAAACAGAGCCAGAAATAGGTATTCAGTATGAACACTTAACATCCAACCAAGGTTCAGCTTAATCTGAAAAAAAATGACCTAAAAAGGGTGTAGTCTGTTATCCTTCAACTCATAAACCTGAATTCTTCCAACCTTCAATAGCCAGGCCTTAGACGAAGGTTGTTATTACAAATCAAACCCTGTCTCATTGCAAATTCTAGTCCAGATTTCAAGCAGCACCTTAACCTAAATGCCGTGTCCTGATTCATTTATTCATACACTTGGTTGGACTCGCCAGTAAGTGGTGTAACCAATTTTTATGGCCACTGATCTGTACATGGAAATACGGTTAATTACTATGTCTTAAATAGTGGTTTAGAACCTCCCACTTGCATAATAAGTTCATACAGTAGAGTTTTCAACACAAAAAAATTTCCTATCTATCTCAATTTTCTGTCAAGCCTTCAGTTCAACGATAACTCAGCAATTTCAAACAACATTCTAATGCTTATTAACCAATATTTTAGATCCTGGCTAGAAACTGATCTTGATATCTATGGGTGCAATACTACTAACTTATGGTGGTTTTACAATCTCACATAACTAGGCTTGTGAAACTTTTGTTCTCCGTAATTTGTGACAGACATTGAAGTTTTCTAACTTAAAAGGATAAACCTGTTGAGGTGGGAAAAATTTTAACCTCAATAAATGCATTATACTGATCTCCCAATGAAAGCACAGGTCAAGATGCTTACATCGTATTTTCTACCTTAAGAGAAGAGAAAGAGCTCGTAAACTCACCCAAAAATCCAGCCCAGGAAAATGCATGCCCTTCTTCAATTTCACGATTACTTGTCCATCATAGACCTCTAAGAAATGCCTGCACCCCACGATAAAAATGCTTTATCTCATCTCAATTCTTCAGTAAGTCTCGAATTCAATCACCATGATCTTGCAGTAACCTACATGCTTGCAATGGTATAAAACCCTAAACCCTAAGATTACAGTTCTCGATGATCTGTGAGGGAGAATGTCACAATTGCGAATTCTGCAGACTCCTTCTAGAAACAAAAATTTAAACCTAGAATTCCATGGACAATTTAGCTTTGTGCATCTCTCCAAGTAGCTACAAAAATTTACACTGAGGCACCCCCCGATCTATCAATCCGAGCCAAAAACAACCAAATCCTGACTAAAGACAAAAAATTCCGAAAAGCTCATTAGATTGGAAAGTACTCATGGTGCAAAACCTTGTCGCTTAAACCCCTGATTTTGTACAACTGAACTTACAATCCCTGTGAGCTTGTGAACAAGGAAGTGGCCTGAAGGATTGTGCTCATACCCACAGTACCAGTAAAAAAAATGTTGCTAATTTTAGCCAAATTGCTTCATAAATTTTGGGCAAGGTGGCTTCCGTCCGTAACTGATACAAAGGATTTTTGAAAAAACCAAATAATGGTAGCTAGATTTCTTACATGGAGTCAAGATGCACTGCACTGAATGGCGTATTTAGTGTCCTGGGACACTATTTCTAAACTTGAACACTATTTGATTTTATGGAGATATAGTGTGTTCGTAAGAAAAAAAATTAATGTAGTGTTCCAATCAATGTTTTTTTTTTAACTACAAACAGTTGCTGGCAACTACTTTTAAGCAATTGCTGGCAGCTGCTCCGCCAGCAACTTTTTGTGGCCAGAAAAAAAACCTCGATTCCAATGACCTATGACAACTTTATAATAAATATGGCATGCCACTTCATGTCACTCTCATTACTTGAAAAGAACATGGCACTCTTAATGAAAGAGAGAATGACAAGTGACAAACTCCTATGGAAAATCAAGGGACACTATTTCTAAACGAATTGTAGTAAAAAACATCAATTTTCTTTGAACACCAAATACACTAAAAGGTGGCTCTCCCAAGAGAGATGCCTAAGCAAAATCACTATGCATGCGTGGAATTCAGCACCACATACTTGTGCAACTCCCTCGGTAATGCCACCTTTTTTACTAGTGATGTGTGGCTTTTTTAAACCTAGGTGTTACCCATATATTGTCTTAGTAGCACTTAGGTACTATATGTGTATTATTCTGATATTACCTATATATTAATATGCGAAGAGGATTTGAAAAGATTCATAGCATATTTGATGTGAGGGAGGGAGTACCCTTTTGAATGTAGAATTACTTCACTTCAAAATAGAAATGAAAATTGAATGGCATAAATCCTCATAAATCCCTCAATTCATGGTATGTACATCGCATTCCCTCATAAAGATCTAATTGAAGATTCCTTTATGATGCTCTTTGAAAAAGGATACACCCTCTCTGCTCTAATATGCTATGTTATTCAAATTCTTGTTGGAAAGTAGTTGTAACAAACCTCCCACGGTTTGCCACCAACTCTCACAAAAATATAAAAATACTATACAAAAATGATCTAAGGCTCACCACCCAACCATAGAGAGGAGATCACACACAAGAAGTGACTCTACCTTCTCACCCCCGAGCCTTTACATAATAGTTCCTTCTCCAAAAGAACTAGAGTCTACTTCTAGTCTTTTTACTTTCTATTCCAATCTTAGATCTAAGTCATAGATCCTTATATCCTTTACTCCCAGATCTAAAATAATCTTATCTCTTTATCATCTAAATACGTCAATTCCAATGCACCTCATATAGAGTAATCTAACTCTAGTGCACCTCATCTTGAGTTGTCTAACTCTTCTGCACATGTTCTCAATCTGGAGTGGTCTAGCTCCAGTGCACCTCATCTTGAGTTGTCTAACTCTTCTGCACATGTTCTCAATCTGGAGTGGTTTAGCTCCAGTGCACCTCATCTTGAGTTGTTTAATTCCAAGCCATCCATCCTCATCTCTTCTCATCCTTTAGTTAAACACTGCCACATGTGATTAGAAGATTCATTCACCCATCAAATATCTATAGTTACTTTACAGTAGTGAAATTGTTAAATTGTCTCTTAACCAAAAAAAATCAGTACATAGTACTCTTGCTTGAAACTCAACAAATAGTAAATCATAACATGTAAAGGTTAAGCAACTTATTTTCGTCATTTTATAATGTAAGTAAATTAGTACCGTCACCCATGACCAAATTTGGTTTCTTGCTTTGGCAATTTAATTTGGTTTCTTACTTTGGTAACCATACATTTGAGTGTCTTTATCCTTTAATGTATATTATGGGTAGGTGTGAAAATTCACCATAATAAGCATACAAAATTTGTTTTTTGAAGTTGTCATACAAATGAAAGTTGTATATGGCATCCATATAGTTTGATCAAGTATTTATGTTAAAATGTATTTAAACTCTATTTTTGAAGATGTTATCTATATAATTACGTCAAAAATACAAAATAACTCATTATTTTCTAAATTTTTAAATAATTGGTCAAAAGAATATAATCAACAGTAATAAGATTATTGCTTATTAACACGTCTTTTAATCACTTTTAGGAAGATCTCAAAATACCTCTACAAAACTATAATTATAACACTCAAGTGAACAAATTCAACACTTTTGAAATATTATGATTTTAGCCAATCATAATGAATATAAAGTTTAAAGTATCAAAAATGAAATTATAATGAGATTCCAATGCCAAAACTTGTCAATTCAATTGAAAAATACTCAATTCAAAATTTTCAAACTTAGAGTCATGGGCTCATTTAGTAAAATAGCAAGACCTGTTGTGCATGAAGGATGAAGGCCGCTTTTGCGGTTTGACAAGCTCAAATCCTTGTATCTTATTGGTTGAAATCGAGGTTGAAATTTACAAAAGCAACTCCAATACCTTTAGATGATGGAATCAAGACCATTCCTTGAATTTAAATTTGAATGGGTTAAAATTATATTTTAATGCACTAAAGACAAACTTTGGCATGGCACCAATTTCAAAAATTGAGTCAAAGAAAAACAAAAATTCAATTCTCATTCCTCGGGCCGTTTTAGAGTTGTCTTTTTCTTCACCCCTTAGATCCTGTTCCATTGGTCTATGTGACCCCTCCAATTTTGGACTCTAACCTCCAATTTTACAAAAGTTGAACTGCACTACTTAGAGACCTCAATACAACCAATCAAGTTGTAACCTAACTTAAATGTTGGATGGAACTGCAGTGATCGTGATGGGTTGCGTTTGAGTTGGCCCCACATGCGGGTGGGAGGGCCAGTGATCCAAAACTGGCCTAAAATTAGCTAAATTTATACAAAACAAAAGTATTGTGCTAGCACTACATTGTAGGCCAATTAAAAAAGATCAGTAACAAAAAAATTGACAAATTTTATAAGCTAGAAGACAATTTGCTACTCCCTCTATTTCAGTTTGATTGCTCCAAATTAACCCTTTAACGTCCCGATTCAACACTATTTTCAAAAATTTGTTATAAAATGGTTGATGAAAAACTAAAATGGAGTTGATGTACAAAACAAAGTTGTAAATGTCAATGTGTAGATAACATCCGTACGGTTGGATTCATCATATTTATTATTAATATTTTTAAAGTAATTTTGCAAGGTTTTCTCTTGAAATTCAATTTAAAATCCAAAATTAACACAATTTAAAAAAAAAATATTGTAATGAAATTAGAATGACATGCACTACGAGATGGTATGGTTTTCATTATTTGATTCTACTTACTGTGGAAAAACATATTTAAGGTCTTTCTTTTTGAACTAAGATTGAAACTTGACATTAATCACTTTTGTAAATATTCAAAAATTCACATTATCTTATTCGGAAGATCCATACCGTACAAATGGTATTCAACTAGCACAAGAATGAAAAAAAAAGAAAATGGATGAAAAACATCCGGTACCTACAGAAATCAAGCTGCTGAAATTCATTCGGCGTCCAGAATCTGGACGCCGGCGCGCTAAAGGGTTAACATTATTTCTTTGTTCATTTGTTGCAATCAAATTGGAAAAGAGGAAATAAATCACTTTAGAGGTAGCATCAACAACTAATTAAGCCTTTGGGCCGGAATTGTATTGGGATGGGTTACCTCCCGGGAAGTCTCAGTGCTGCATCCATTTTAGAGAGAAGAGTAGTTTTGTTTCAATGGTCTTTTGTTCGGTGGGCACTGACTCATTGACATTACGAACGGACACTATATTCACGCCGGCCTTCGAAAGAGAATTAGAATTTCTATCTATCTATTTGATTGAAGTTGGCTTTCAAATTCTGGAGGCCTCCACCCTCATCCTAAGAGATCTATGTAATTGGAAAGAAACGCAAGGAAAAAGAAAAAGAAGAAGGAAGGGAGCAGTGATCTCAGAACCACTTTATGACATTTAGAACATTATGCGACCTCCCACATAAATGGTATCTACTTTTGCTACTTAGTGCATACAATACTCACGATGGAGTTATCCGTAAAGTGACCTTGGATTTGAAGAATCAACAAAGAATTTTACTTTATTATACTTTTATTTGTTCACTCCAAATAGTTAGAAGGTGTGGAAGATTTTGGTGGTCTATCATTATTAGGTGTGTAAGAACTTGGTGGTCTTCAAAAGTTTTCAAAAGTTTTTTAGCTCCTTTTTTAGTGCTAAAAAACTTTTGAAAACTTTTGAAGACCACCAAGCTCTTACACACCTAATAATGATAAACCACCAAGATCTTCCACACCTTTTAACTATTTGGAGTGAAGAAATAAGAGTATAATAAAGCAAATTTCTTTCTTGATTCTTCAAATCCAAGGTGACTTTACGGATAACTCAAATACCTCTATAATATCCGGCAATACCCTCGATATATTAAGGTGATACCATGATGATATCCACAGATATCACCTCATGACGTTGCTACATATTTATATCATGATGGAAATTCTTGCTACATTTCAAAAAAAAATTCATTTTCTTTCTTTGTATGTTTAGCAGCCTCATTTTTTTGGGTAGAAATCCAGCTAATTTTAGCCAGTTTTAAGATCACTGGAAGGGAGGCAGGAGGGAAAGGATGTATTTTCGGAGGAACAGTTCGTCTTTTTCTTTCTTTCTTTAGCTTACTTGGGTACTCACGTATGAACGTCGCGACCGAGCGTTGGTCTGTTGTTGTGCCGGGAAGAAAACTGAAATTCGAGGTGGTCGTGAAAAAACCGAAGAATTGCTGTCAGGGATTTGTAGTTGTGGAAGATGACCTTTCCTCACCATGCTTGAAGCCATGACGCCGTTGTTGCTGCAACAACAGCAGCAACAGCAACAGCAACAGCAGCAACAAGTCACTGCTGCTGCGCGTTCCTTCTTAGATGCTGCCAATTCGTCTTCTGGAGACGAAGCGGCTCGAGCTGCAGCCGTGGCGTCGCTGCACCGCCTCCTTCGCCATCCGGAATCCGCCCTGTTTCTGCGTCGATCCAGTGTGGGCCTTGCACGCGCGCTCGAACAGCTGGTTTTGGACAAGTGAGTCATTAGGGTTTGGTCATTACCCGCATTCTCAGGAAAGATATTTCATGGTGTCCACTGTTTCCAATTTCTCCAGCTGAATCTTTGTTGATTTTTTATAACGCAATGGTTAACAATTTATGCTCTGCCTACGAATATGAATGTCAGTGAGAGTATCACGTTTGGGACGGGCGCTCGAGTAGCTCGTTTTTGGAAAACTGATAGTTATGTAAATTTTTAGGGTTTTTAGTTAGATGTAACTACAATACAATTCTGCATTGTCATGAAAATCTGACCATTTTTATCAAATTCCTCAGCTGAATCTCTGTTGATTTGGAGCACAATAGACATGGAATGGTTTATTTATTTCTTTATTTTGGTGCCCTGTGTTTGGATATAATAACAGTGGGATTATCATGTTTAATGAGAATTTTCTGGTCGTTGTATCCTCATTGCAGTATCTATTTTTTTCTCGAAGAATTACAGAAACAATATCGATGCAACAGTGTATTATTTGTTTGATATGTATAGAATATCTGATGATCGACTAGGATGAGTAGGATCAAGGATTCATGATTTTAAAATGAAAGATTCAATTGATCATATTGTGGAAAATATAATTCAGATTTGGAATCAGTGAAGAACATTGCTTGTGTTGGTCAAAAAAGAAAGAAATATGAACTAAAGGAGGTCAACATAGGACTTGCTAAAAATAAACATGAGGCGCAATTGGTCTTTAAGGGTTAGGTTAACTTCTATCGTATCATTCTAAAAGATGACTTAATAATCAGTCTTTCACGCTGACTCTGATCTCGTCTTGAGAATCCACCTTCGATTGATGTTAAGAATCGTGATAGGGGATGAAGCCATTATCTTATTATTTTCTTGCTGATTTTCTGACTTGCTACTGTGGTAACAGAAGGGGAATTAGCAAAGCTTTGTACTTTAGGTTGGATTAGTATACAGGACTTCTCTTGGGTATAGGGAATGGAAGGCAACTAAGTCCTCTCCAAAGTATAGATAACCCTAGTATAAATCAGAGGTCAATGAGATCAACCCCTATGAGACACCTTTTTTGTAATTTCTTATTTAGACCCTAAGCGGTCATTCCAGCCTTATCACAAACCCTACTCGTTCTGTGCCGTAGGGTTTGTGATATATGAGGGTCTTCAAGAAGCCAGGATTTTTTCTTCATCTGCAGGGGACTTCAAAGTGAAGGAAGGTACTCTATAGTATGCTGGGGTTCCTCCTCCAGGTCCTCTATATTACAAACGAGCCTACCAGCTTTTGAGCTGCCTGATGATCAAATGTGAGCTTGAGTGAATGAGATGTTTTTGCTACTTTCAGCTTGTTCTCTTTGTTGACCTCTATGTGGGTTGGACTTTGTGATAGGGCGTATATTGTAAGGCAGGCTTCAGCTATCACATATGGAGCATTGGGTGCAATGTCGACTGGAATGGTTTTATCTGATGTTGAAAATTCGGGAGGTCCTGCTGATCACTTTATGGGATGGGCACTGCCCCGCCTTACAGACACCACATTTGGCACTGAGGCTACTGGACTCGCGCTAGCTGGACTTCGGGAATTTCTTGCCGTAGGCAAGTTCAAATCACCATCCTGATACTTTCAGAAATGCTGAGAAACCCTGCTTTTTTGTCTGTTATGTAGAGAACACAATACTGCACTAAGCTTTGATCTATTGATTCCTCTAATTTCATGCTTCATCGTATTTACCAGGGTTTTTTAATTTTTAATTTAATTCTTTGTGCAGGTGATATAACGGCTACCGAAAAGTTTGTGCCATCCATCCTTGAAGCCTGCCAGGATCTTTTAGAAAACGAAATGCCACTATTGGAACCATTGCTAGGAGTTCTGACAGTGTGTGGCCTTCGGTTTAGTCAAATTCTTGAGCCATACTTTATCGACATGGTTGATCTGCTTCTGGGATGGGCACTCGATCCTGAGCACCCTGAGGGGGACCGCCGACTCATTGTTGACAACTTCCTCAAGTTTCCGCGAATGTGGGCCAGAAACCCCCAGTTTCCTTTAAATTTGCTGAGAAAGTTTCTTGACGACATGGAGGTGTTAGCCCATGACCATTCGACTCCCTCTTTGCAGCAGCTCTACCGACTGCTTGCACTGGCATCATGCTTTGTGGCAGTGATGCAGGCCACAGCTTTGGGCATGGACGAGGCAGACCCTAATAAGCATCAGCTGTCTACAGCTGATTTGAATCTGCCGTCCGAACATGTAAAGTACATGGAGAAAGTAAGTTCCTTGGTGGGTGCGTGGAAGGAGATGCTGCCACGTGTAATATCATGTTTTGCAATACTGGGCGAGAAATTTTGGCATTTCAGATGGTTGAACGAGGCGTGCAGGTGTCTGTCTCTATTTGCCGAGGTTTTGAAGGAGAGTTTTGCCGAGTTTTATCTCTCTGCTCTTGAGATCTTGTTTCCAGTACCAGACAGCAACCTGGGAGGTCGGCAGCAGTGTGCTTCCCTGGGTTTGACCTTGGCTCTAGCTCCCTCTCCATTAAGCGCTCCTCAGGTTTGTTTCTCTTGAGATTCGAGGTTTTCCAAGAGAGAATCTTTTCGGAATGGCAGTTATATGCAATCCTTTTCGAGGGCTTTGATACTTTTTTGGTTTTAGTAATAATCATTCAAGCTTGCTTAAACGAGGTTTGTACTTCTTGAGGGTCAATTACTTGGTATTATTTCAACTTACTAGCGCTATGAAGATGTATTTTTATATTGGCTCTTTGTGTACGTTGATATGATGGAACTGGTGCAGCTGTATGTCACAGGTTCAAGTCATTCTGCAAATCAATATGAGGTTGATTACTTGTCAAGGACTAAAACTATCTGCGAGAGCTGTTGCTAAGCTTCTAGGGTGGTCCTCACCTCTTGCGCGGCTACGCCTGCACCCAAGTCGCATCGTCAGAGGTAGTCAAGTCACATCTGGATTTGAAGTTTTCTTTGCAAAGTATGCTGGAGAATCGTTAAGTTGACTGCAAATTGTTGTGGTTTTTTCCTTCTGTTCTGGGCGTTTGTCAACCAGCTTTCCTTGCTTGCAGGAACTGTCGCTGCCACTTACATGCTCCTTTTGCAACATGGCTCGAAGGAGGTTGCTACAGAAGCGAGTAAATGTATCGTGAGAGAGCTAGAGTTCTTAAAAGAGAGGAAGATTTCTTCCTTCAAAGATGGGGCACGGTCTGAGGAGGCCTTTAAGAGGGAAGCCGAAGTGCAAGGCTCAGATGCATTGTTCAGGTTTGACCTGATGCTGTTTCTATATAAGTCCGTGTTAAAGGCGTCCCCTGCTTTGAGGGTTTCCCAGGCCGAACATGCTCATGATTTAACGGAGCTCATTTTGGATAAACTAAATCCTTTCGAAGGTCCGTTGCAGTGGAATCCACATTTGCAGTTGGTTATATGGCAAGTCCTACATTGGCCTTGCATTTATGGCTCTGGTTCAGAAATTCAACATCTACAAGTACGAGGGGAGGAGTTGAAGGATAGAAGAGTCGTCAAAGTAAAAGATCAGGGAGAAACTACGGAACCAAGCCAGGATTCGAATGCCTCTGCTATAAACAGAGTCGCAGGTTTTAGCCTTGTCACTGCACTTGCAATGGATTCGCATGCCAGTCTTCTTATGAAACTGGAGGCACTCAGTTGGGCCAGGGTGTATGCTATCTCAAATTCTCCAGCCAAATTGGGTGCTAGCAATCAGCAAATGGCTCACCTCTGGAATGAAGGACATACCTCGCAGTTGATTACAAGGCTCCCAGAAATGCTACTTACAATGGCGTTTGATAAGGAGCCTCGAGTACGAGCAGTTGTGGCTCTGGTCTTGGAGGCTATTTCGCAAAGCCACCTTGTAAGACCTCTTCATTTTCAGCCTGTTACAATGGTGGCCCTCAAGCAGCTCAAAGATCCTGAACCCCCTCTTCACGCTTTATTCCAAAGAGTAGCCCAAGCTTATGCCCCTGCTGCGCTGTGGATCTATGGCTGGGCAATACCTTTCAAAAGCCGGCAGGCCTTTCTTTCGAACATTCCACAACCGGACAGGTTACATATGCTTAATGGTAAGCGAACTGCATTAGATCTGCATTCAGTGCAGCATCTCCGAAGTCAGCAACTGTCGTGGATTCTCAATTATTTATCACAACGTACCCAAGTTCTTCCCTTACACTGGTTGCAGAGGATGATATACAATTTTCCTGCCAAGATGAAGCCCTCGGGAGTTGTCCTGGAAGGGGAGGATCAGGAATCTGCAAGTGATGGGAGGATGGAGGTGTTGGATGGACTGGGTGGTACTGGCGACTCAAGGTTCCTGGAACAGTTGACGTCCAACACGTTATCAGCATTATGGTGGACTGTACAGGAGGCCTCCCGTCACTGTGTCACAGTCCGACTCCGGACGCATTTGGGTGGCCCAACCCAGACATTCGCAGCCTTGGAGAGGATGCTCTTAGATGTTCCCCACCTATGTCGCATAGATTTTGGTCGAAGGGAGATGGTGATGGGAGGCTTGGCCAGCCCCACAACTGTACAGTTGCTGCCATTGCGGCTGTTAATAGAGTTTGTAGAAGCGCTGAAGAAAGATATATACAATTCTTATGAAGGTTCCGCTGTATTATCACCTCCACCAACTTTGAGCTCTCTTTTTTTTCGAGCAAACAAGAAGGTTCGTCCCTTCGATACGCCCATTTTGATGTTTTCGTGAATGGTTGGGAGTTACGAGTGTTTGCTAGCTATTGTGTTCACTTAGATGCAGCTTCTGAGTTTTTTATTATAAAAAATAGATTATTTATTTATTTTAATTTTAAATTAAATTAAAAAATTTAAACATCTATAACAACGTTGATTATGTTTGAGAAGGGATGCCTATGCCTGAAGAGAGATATCTACCTTTGACAACCGGTCAAGATTTTCTAAGTGTGGAAGGCTCCCTTTCCAGGTTTGCGAGGATTGGTTTGTGCGCATCAGAGAGGCGTTTATAAGTGCAAGCATTGCTACTCAGTGTCATGCAGGCACAATTCAGAATGCAGCACTCCATCTGCAGGATCTAAGAACACATATCCCTCCATCTTTGAGGGAATCCCGGGGTCAAGTCATGTCAGAAAATATTCACAGTATCAGGGGTAACATCCAGGGAGATTTAGCAAAAGCAATGCAACAGATTTCACTTGCGCTGTGTCGATCACATGAAGCTGATGCTCTTCAAGGGCTTAAGGTGTGGGTGAAATCAGCTTTTGCACCAGTGTTGGTGGAGGATTATCTTTCTGCTCCCAAGACAATCACTTCTGTAGGGCCTTTTATTTGGTTAGATGGGTTAACTTTCCAAGCCAAGGGACAGTATGAAAAGGCACTCGCACAATACAATCATATTTTGCAACTTGATGAGGCTCTGGCCGCGATGGGCGCCGATGGGATTCAGTTTATAATTGCACGAACGGTGGAGAGCTATAAGGCTCTTGCAGACTGGGATTCACTTGATCAATGGGTGCAGGAGCTTCAACTTTTACGAACAAATCATGCTGGAAAAACGTATTGTGGTGCGCTGACGACCTCTGGAAATGATATGAACGCAGTTTTTGCTCTTGCTCGTTTTGACGGTGGTGATGCCCATGGAGCATTGGGCTACCTTGACCTTACTCCCCAAAGCAGGAGTGAGCTGACTGCAGATCCTTGGCAAGCACTCCATAGAAGTGAGCAAATGCTGTTGCAGGTAATGCTGCAACGAAGCACAAAAAATGACAGAGTTGCCTCAGAGATCGCACTGGCAAAAGCAATGGTGGAAGATTCTTCCCAGGTGGCCATGCTTGATGGCTTAGCTCAATCTATTCCTTACCTGATGCAGTTGGAATGCATTCAGGTGTATGAATCTTTCAGGGACAGTAATAATCCGGAGGAGCGTCTGAGTAAATTGTCATCATCCTTTTCCCCACACATTACATGGTCACTGGATCATATTCATCAAGATTCTCAGGCATGGCTCAAGTTGTTACGTGTATATCGTGTGGTCTGCCCAGGATCATTTAGAACTCTTCAACTTCAACAGCAACTTGTGAGATTGGGTCGTAAGCAATCAAATCTGGCGCTTGCACGCCGACTACTGGACGAGGCTCTGGATCTACCAGTCCCAGCTGATTTTGGATTGGATGCCTCAACAGAGCAAACCTCTCTGTCTGCACGCTTACTATATGAAGATATACTTCTACTTCATGCTGAAGAAAAGCAGGATGAGGCTTTATTAAGGCTCTGGCAATTGGTTGAAGACAAGATTAATTCATGTCTCGAGTATCCTATCCGTGAAGAGACCAATGACGCAACAAATGCCAAGGCATGCCTGAAGCTTGCAACATGGCTACGAGGCAGCCTTACACCGTCATGCATGCTAACAGTGCTCGCAAAGTTGGGGCTCAATGCCACTGATAATGAAGCTGATTTTTCTTTGTTTGATCAGATAGATTCAACAAGACTTCAAAGCAAGGAAATATTCTCTAATGGGAAGTTCAATACCACTATTCAGCAGATTGCAGGTGCAGCGATAAAAGGGGCGACTATATGCTCATCCGGAATGGCCAAAGCATGGTTCAACTACGGATATTGGTGTTTTACTTATGCAGAAGGATCTCAAAACCCAGAGGGAGTGGTTACAAAGAGCTCATGTAATCTCTTGAATTTGATTGATGGAGAGATACGTCCGAACAATAGTGAGCTCACACTCGAGGAAGTTGCAAGCATACGCCTCATTGTCTCTAGGGTTGCTACAGGCCCAAGTAGTGACACTCTTAACCGATCCACCACGGAAAGTGGAAATGATGTGGAGAATTGTGTTCAACGAATTGTCTCTGCATTCATTGCAGCAGCAAGGTGTGCCGGGTCTGAAGATATAGAGGGGGAACCTCCAATTTATCTGCTGTCGTTGCAACTGCAACAGCTTTTACAGGCTCTCTCACCGGCATGGTCAGTAGCTCCTGCGATTCCTGAATTGATGCGAATATGGTGGACTCTGAGGTGTAGAAAAGTAAGCTTGTATTCGTATTCAGCACAAGGCTTTTTGCAGTATCTGTCATTATCAAACCAAAGGCTATCGAAAGGTGCTATGGAAGTCAAGCCGAACAGAGCAGACTGCATGCTTAGTGCTTCTCTTTATCTACTGCAAATCGTCGTTAATTATGGTGTTGAGCTGGAAGACTCTATGCAACAGGGCTTGTTGTCTGTGCCACCATCTTCCTGGCAGGTAATGTCTCTGCAAAAACTAGTAGGTCATCAACAGCTGATTCGAGTAGGTCATGTGGGGATGTGAGGCTTATCAATTACACATATTAGATCGGACGACTTCATGTAGAAATTTGCTTATTCGGACCAAAAGTTTCCTTTGTTAACGCATTCATATATTTATATTCCATTCTTATGCCTTATTATTTTCTGAAATACTCTTTATGCGATCCTTTGCGCAGGCTATCTCGGCGCAGATCTTGGCTCGGTTAAGCAGTCATCCAGAGTCTAGAGTTCGAAAGCAACTGAAAGGATTACTAATGGCTTCCGCTAATTTATCACCGTGGGCAATAGTGTATCCATTGTTGGTGGATATGAATGGAAGTGATGAAGTTTTATCAGAGGAGTTGAAGGACCTCCGAGATTGTCTGGTAAATTCTATTGCTCTAGTTCGAAGTCCCGATCCTCTTCTTCCTGATACAAATTAGGTGTTCTTTATGCTGCTATCTCTCCGATGTTAGCTGTGGTTAAAACGTTGAAACTTTAGCTAGTGTCCTTAACCCCTATAGGACCAAGAATTCATGGTTTATGGCCTGTTCGATTGATTATATTGTAAAAAAATAAACTCAGATGGGGCCATATTTTATTTAACCAGAATCAGTGAAGATCATTGCATGTGTTGGTAAAAAAGTAAGTAAATTTGGACAAAGAAATTCCCCATATGACCCACTCAAAATTGCTGAAAAAATCATGAGGCCCAATTGGACTACTTGATCCTTTTAAAGGTGAAATCGGGAAATTCGATAGATAGTGGACATCAAGAGTTCTTAATAACAGAGTTTGTGTTATGCAGATCAAGTTACATCCAAAGCTAGCCCGGGATGTGAAGTCGATGATTGCGGAGTTGAGTGCCATCACGGTATTTTGGGACGAGCAGTGGCTGAGCACACTACAAGATCTTCGAACAGGTTTGGTCCTTTCTTTTCATTGAAATTTGAAAGGTTTGCTAAAACGTCACTGCATTGGATGAGTTTTGCCTCTTTTGTGGGCACAAGGATGCTCCAATTACTGGTATTTCATGCAGACTTCTGTGCTTTGCAGATGTGATGCGACGAATCGCCACCTTGAAGCATGAAACTGCTCGGGTGGCAGAAAATGCAACTCTGAGCCACAGTGAGAAAGTCCGAATAAATGCTGCCAAATATTTAGCCATGATGGCTCCTGTGATTGTTGCTCTTGATCGCCGCCTTGCTTCTACATCCAGACCACCGGAGAATCCTCGAGAAACTTGGTTCCAAGATCAATTTGGGAGTTCTTTGAAAAAAGCAATAGAGGGCTTCAAGGCTCCTCCAGTGGGATCAGCTTCTCTTTCAGCTGTTTGGCGGCCTTTCGACATGATTACTGCTGACCTGGTTAGTCATCAGAAGAAGTCGACCATTCCACTGAGTGACGTTTCTCCTGGCCTGACAGCACTACAGTCCTCAGAGGCACCGATGCCTGGACTTGGATTCCATTCCTCAGTTGTGGATAGAGCGTCTTGCACTGTTTCCAAGGAAGAGGGGTCTTTGGTCACCAGTTATGATCAACCCGATATTATAACGGTTGCTTCTTTCGGCAGCCATGTCACTGTGCTTTCAACTAAAACCAAACCGAAGAAGCTTCAGATAGTGGGATCTGATGGCACTGTCTATCCCTGTCTTCTGAAAGGCCGAGAGGACCTTCGTCTGGATGCCCGCATAATGCAACTGTTACAGGCAGTGAATTCCATGCTTCTAACGCGCGGTGAAACGAGACGCCGAGCACTTACTGTCAGGCACTACTCTGTCACCCCAATCAATGGACGGGCGGGTCTGATTCAATGGATTGAAGATTTGACCAGCATGTACAGTGTGTATAAGGCTTGGCAGGAACGATCCGTGGCTGCGTCCGGGTCAAACCTTAGTAATGGGGTGCCACCGGTTCCGCGTCCTAGTGATCTGTTCTATGGAAAGATCATACCCGCCTTGAAGGAAAAGGGCTTGCGCAAAGTGATTTCTCGCCGTGACTGGCCACAGGATGTGAAGCGGAATGTGCTACTGGAGCTCGTCAAAGAGACCCCCAGGCAACTGCTGCATAAAGAGCTCTGGTGTGCAAGTGAAGGGCTCAGTTCTTTCAGGGCCAAGCTGGACCGTTTCTCTGGTAGTGTGGCAGTGATAAGTATCGTAGGCTACATCTTGGGTCTTGGTGATCGTCACTTGGACAACATCTTGGTAGATTTCCGTTCAGGTGATGTAGTGCATATTGATTATAACGTCTGCTTTGATAAGGGTCTTCGGCTGAAAATCCCGGAGATTGTGCCCTTCCGTCTCACTCATACGATCCAGGCAGCTCTGGGCCTTACAGGAGTTGAGGGAGTGTTTCGCAAAAACTGTGAGGCGGTTTTACAGGTGCTGCAGTGCAACAAAGATGTGCTTCTCATGCTATTGCAGGTCTTCATTTGGGATCCACTGGTAGAGTGGATGCGTGGGGACGGTCATGATGAAGCTGTCATCGGTGGCGAAGAGCGCAAAGGCATGGAGTTAGCAGTCAGTTTGAGCCTCTTCGCCTCTCGGTTGCAGGAAATCCGAGTGCCGCTTCAGGAGCATCATGATCAAATTCTTCTGACATTGCCTGCTGCTGCGATGGCTTTGGAGAATCTGGTTAGAGCCGATGGCAGGCTGGAGCAAGCTGTGACTTTGTACTCTCAGGCAGAGCAGAAGCGCCGAGCAGCAGTTCATGCAGAGGGTGCAGCTATGTCGTTGTTTGTGGAAGCCACGTCGGACCATGACAAATCGCAAGAGGTTTTCAGTGCTCAAGCTCAAGAGCTTGAGAAGACCAAACTGTTGATCATCGAAGAGGCGAGGAAACTGATTCTCTGGGTCAAGCAGCATGCATCTGTACTCGAGGCACTTCGCTTAGGGTCTGTACCAGAATTTGAGACTAGTGCACAGGCAGCAGCCTCTTCTGAGACTCTGTCCCTCAAAGCAGCTGTTTTGGCGGTTGGGGCACCCTTGGCAGTCATCCCCGAGGCTGCCCAAGTTCATTGTCAAGAAATTGATCGAGAGGTTGCCTTACTCACAGGTGCACGGCAGGAGGCTCTCCTCATTGCTGTGCAGAGTATGAAGGCTTACTCTGTAGCCCTTCAGCAGTTGGTACCAGTTAATTACGTTGCCAGCAGTCATGTGCACTCTTGGGCGGAAGTCTTACAGGTGTTGTCCCAAGATCTTTCTCCCGATGTATTGGTCGTGGCAAAGAGGAGGGCGGCGGATCTGATTGCACAATGTCATGGTCTACAAGATGATTCTATTCAACAGAAGTACAACGAGGTGCGCTCACGTTACGAGCGTCTGTACAGAGACTTACAGAAACTGAGGGGAGATCTAGGCGACCTTGAAGCTGTCGCCAATCCAGAGGCATTGCGGAAGTCCAAAGATCGTTTTCTGACTACAGTAACTGCCCATCTTCAGTATCTAGCACGAGACTACGGAAGTGAGGCAGAAGAGAAACAGAGCAAGTTCATTTGGGTGTTACACAAATCTGCAACGACTCTTTACAATGAGAATTGGGATGGTTTGAAGAGGTTGCAGTATCGTTTCTGGAAGCAGAGTGGTGCTTCAGACAGCTTGGACGAAGACCAAGCAAACCAATGGCTCCTTGAGGATTTGAAAACTATGATAGACAAATGGATGCTTCTGGCAGACAATGTGGTAGAAGTTGGAAAGGTAGGTGCCAAATCAGCGGGAAGCTCAAAGTTCGGTGTTCCTACATGGTTGAATCCTCTGACTTCAAGAGCGGCTCAATGGGGCCTGCGATTTACTGCATGTGTTTCTGCAGTAGGAGAATTTTCTCAGCAGATGACAGGGTCTGTTCTTCCCGAAATTTTGTCAGCTGTTATTTCTCAGGATGCCAGCATCATGGAAGCCTTCACAACTTTCACACATATCCGTGAAAACGTTGATAAGTTGGTTCAACAGGACATAGATTCCAGCGTTCATCGAGCAAGGAACTTTGAACCTCAAGAAGTTGATGGAGCCGAGGGAATGGATAACTATTCTTGGGAGGACATTGATTATAGTCAGGCGGACTTTCCTGGTCGAAAGGATTTGTCTTTTGAGGAGATAGTACAGCGATTCAATATGCTGGTAGACCTGAACGCTGATTCGGATCTTCATATTAGGCGGGGAAAAGTCTTGATTGCAGCATTCGCTCAGTTGTTCTCACGGCTGGAAAGTCTCGATCAGGGTTTGGTATCATTATTGCGGGAGGTTAGTAGCGAGGACCATTATAACTTACCGGATGAAGTGGACCTGGAAAGCACAGAAGATACTGGAAATGTGTGGAAAGATCCTCGCCTGTCTCAGGAGAAGGCCTTTTTTGTCTGGAAAGTAAGGTTCATTGAAGGTCTTCTTGATGCATGCATTAGTGCTATCCAGGATCCCTCTGAGCACGCTCTGCAGCTTGAGATGAGGCTCAAAGGTCGGCTCCTCTGGTTTCTGGGACAATACCTAGGCTACCGGTTGATGTCTATACTGCTATTGTTTGTGAAGGAGACACATCCGATGTCGGCAAATCCAGGTTTTTAATCAAACTTTCATTAAGACCTTTTGTGCTAAATATTACATACGCTTGAGTTCCTCATCATTTCTAACAGTATGTGTGCATGTGTGTGTGTACAATGAAATTTTGTAACTGATTAATGGTCTACCTTACTAAAACGCTGAAAGCGCTTCTGTGCAGGTAAAAATGAGATTTCAGAAGACGATTGGCGATTTGAGGAAACAGCTAATCAGGCACTTCAGCTACTCCGTGAATATTGCAATGCTCATGACTCTGTAAAAGCTGCCAATGCCGCTGCTGCTACTCTGAGATCCCAGGCAAGGAATTCCTGCTAATTCCTGTAGAAATGTTGTAGTGACTAGTAGATTGTTAGGTGCTTGTTTGAGATATATTTACTGCTTGTTGAGAGATATCTATTGTTCTTGTAGTTTTTCATAGATAGTTTTACTTGTACTTCAGTTTTTTGAGACAGAATGTTGTAGCTATTTTAGGCTGGTGAGATTATACAGGAGAAGAAAACTCTCCTGATCTCTTGCAATCGTCTCTAATGTTTGTTGATCCATTTTTCACTTACCTCGTCATATTTTTCTGAACCTAGGCGGAAGAGCGGTTGCAATCCCTCGATAAGGTGCATTTGGAGGCCGCCCAATTGGAATGGCTAAATGACATGGTTTTGTCGAACTTGCTACTTCAAAATCAACCAGTAGGTGTACCGAGGTCTATGAGAGGTGATAAACAAAGTGCTGACATCGCATGGTGGGATCGGAAGCAAGTACGGAAGAACCTTTATGCTGCATCGACTGCTATTAGGCAGGCAACAGAAGGGCTGCAGGTCAGTGATCACTTTCTTGTTAACCCCTAAGTGTTCACTGTATTTTCTGTAGTGTAGGAAAATTGGACCCCTGCTGCAAATCACCTGTTTGTGTGAAAATGACTTCAGTTTGACACAATCGACACTGTTGATCTTGTAGTATAGAACAAGAGCTTTAAAGTGATGTATTGCAATCAGAAAACCGAGGTAAAATGAGAAAATGCCACCGTTGCAAAGTTCTGTGAGACAGATGGCCATATTGTGCGTTTTAGACGCTTAGGGGTTAATGTAAGAGATAAAGCTGAACATGCTTTGTGTTAGGAAAGCTTGAAGTTGTATCACGAGACATAAACCATGAGCAACAGGAGCTTGTATGACTGACAGAAATTCCTTGATGTAGGGACGAGAGGTGGCAGGTGCGGCAGCAGAAGGAGAACTCGAGCGGGCACTGGTATCTGCATGGGCCTCTGCAAGTGCCAATCACTCCAATGCAGGACAAAGGACTGGAATTCCATCTGAATTTTATGATCATCTCCACAGACGGCGTCAATTGTTAAGATCAAACCATGAACATGCTGTCAACATTCTGCGACTTTGCGAGTCAGTCCTTGAGTTTGAAGCTTCTCGAGATGGCTTTCTTTCCATCTCCCCTGGTGATAACAAGGAGCGAGGCAGGATGTGGCAGCAGACATACTTCGAAGTTGTTTCGCGCCTGGAGTCTGCATATATTTCGTTCTCCAGTAAGTTTCTGTTTCTTTTAAGTTTTCTCAGTCAGTATTTTATGTCGGCTTAAATCTGCAACTGTGACTACGACGGGTGGCTGTTTTCAACCTTTGAGCATTTGATATTCCAAACTAGTACATATGTGAAATCCGTTTTGCTTCTACTTCGTTAGTTAACATTACGTTGTTGACACAGGATTGAAAACAGAATGGCAATCGGCTTTAGTTCACCTAGAAGCTGCAAGAGTGGATTTGTCTAAGGTTGCCAATGAACTCCAAGCAGCATCTTCGGAATCTGATTCAGCTTCAGGTAGTGATTCATCAATGTCTTATGGTATATATTATTTAGTTTGCCTTGAAGTAAGCAGACTGGTCTTTTCATGTTTCTTTTCTGTGACACTTCTGTGCAGAATGGGAGTTATATAAACTAGTTAAAATCCTTCTCTGACCGGTTTATATCTTGATCATGTGAAGGTGAAGTCAAAGTTTCAATTGTTAATCTTCAAGCTTGGATAAAGGAGACAGCAACTCGGTGGTCAGCAGTAAGCAACATCATAACAAGTCACACTGCTCTTACCTCAGACGCTGGGCAGATGCTTGATGAGGTACTACTTGTGGGCTAAACAGTCTTGTGTGATATTTTCTTCCATTAAGTTGTCGTAGTGGCTGCCCTTACTTGGATAGACCCATTGACCAAGGCGACATCTTCTTAACTCGCATCACCTACAACTTCTAAAATATTAAATTTCAAGTAATGCAGGTATTAGCAATCACAGAGGGGACAGAGGGCGCAGAGGACGTTCATGGCCTGGCTCAAGAGGCGGCTGCTGAGCATGCTTGTCTTATGGCCAAGCTCAGTGAGGTATGGATACAGCATATCTAATGTCGTCATGTCATCGTTCTTATGATGCTTGAAAGAGATGGCTCTTTCTCCTTCATTTTGAAACAACATAATTTGTTTCAGTTGTGTTCTTTTGAGATCAGTATTCCCTGATGACAACTTATGTGCAGGTTAATGAGTTGATCGTTCCGCTTGAACCATTGCTGACATCTGGAGCGCTTCTTTCAAGCAGTCTTGCCCGGCTATCATCTTCAGGAATGGCGTTAACAGACGGTGTAATAGAGAGGAACTCAGGGTATGGTCACAATGCAGCAGATCCAAGCCACTCCAGTCTGAAAGATACATCAGCAGCATTGAGTGAAACGATTTCAAGCCTCCTCAGTGCTGTGAAGAATTTGCACTCTTGCTTGAGCAAGCTCATTCGAACTGCAAGTTCAGATGCTGGGTTTCTGCACAAGGTAGAAAACACACAGCTTTCTTGGGACTTCAACAAATCGTGTTGCATGATTTTTTAGTCCGTTTTTTTTTTTTTTTTTTTCTGGTGCCCCACCTGGGAGGTTATCCAGCTTCTTGGATAAAAGCAGTCTACCCTCTAGTCCAGAATCTCCCACACTAATAGATATTTGCTCGAGAATTGGGTTGGAAAGTGGTGACTTTTTTTATCGTTAAATACATTGTCACAGAGTTATTGATATGCTGTTGCCATGCGTCTGTCCAGGCTCTTGCGGGAGTAGGCGGTGAGAACCAAGGAGAGCGATCTTCACAAGTGGTGATAGCGGAGTCAGATGCACATGAAGAATTTGCCCATTCTGATTTGGTTGGCAAGTCTACCGCTCGCGCAGGGCATGACATGGAGTCCAGTTTGGTTCTTAGGGACGACTTGCCAGATTTGCAGGTGCCTGATGATTGTTGGATATCTCCGCCTGACAGCGGGCAGTCTGTCACTTATGCGGACAGTCTCACGACGGCATCGTCCCCTGAAACTTATGAGGAGCAAAATGGATCCGACACAACAAGGGATGTGTCGAATGTGGTTGACAGTCCAGATGTTAGCGATGCAAGCTTAGACCTGAGCAGTCCACCAGTATCAAGTGCCACATCAACTCTCGTGAGGTCTCAACGGAGTGGCTTAAATTCTTCCAGTGATAAGGAGCCTCTGGCATTTGCTTCTGATTTTAAATTGGAACATCATAATGGAACTGATACAAGTTCAGGGGACTTACATAGGCTTGCACATCCAAAAGAATCCAGGGCAGACACTGCTCCTCGTGCTCAACCTTTCAAAGGTACATCCCCACATCTTTCAAAACGTAGTTCCAGCTTGTAGAATCAGTTCCTGCTAAATCTTTGGCTCAATGATTTAAAAAACGCTTTTTGATCACTCAGAAATTGAAATGCAGGGAAAAATGCATATGCCGTCTCAGTTCTTAAGCGTGTCCAGATGAAATTGGAAGGACTGGAGAGTGACGGCAGCAGGTACTACTCTGTCCCTTATGATTGATATTACACATGTCATGTTTCAATTATGCTTTTTGGCACCTGAAAGTCCTGTATTTTATTTTGTGTTTGGGCTGTCGTGGCAGGAAACATGGAGTGTCTGAGCAAGTGGACATTTTGCTTCGCCAAGCTACGGGTATTGACAATCTTGCAAACATGTATGAGGGATGGACTCCTTGGGTTTGAGACATATTATGAGCTGATGAATCTACATTTCAGCAGAAAATGTAGAACGTCAGTTGTCCCTTCACACGAGCAAGAATCCAGACAGCAAGCTCTTGTGCTCAGAAGCTGGAGCACAGGGAACTGGGAACACTACAATCTCGGGTAGTTTCACGCTATCTCTTTAGAACCTGGGTTACTAGTCACAAGTAATCTGTGGCCTTAAGGAGTATTGTGTTCTTCTACGTGATGACACTGAGCATCATACGGATGCTTCTATGGTACTAGCAGCAATCACTGCGATGGGCTTGAAAGGGAAATTTCTTCTGGTGCCACAGAAAAAAATCCACTATTGTGATTTTCAGTTGGCTGGGTTATGATAGCTTTTGAAGAACTCGTATGGCACTGGCAGCTGGAATTGCTTTCTTGGGGCTATATCTTGGAGTTTGAGGGACAACAGATGGACTTTGGTTGCTGACAATGGAGATGACTCCTATCCCAAGAGAATGCACTAAGCAGTCATTATCTTTAGACAGATCTCTTGGCAGCAAGCAGAACTTGACTCCTCCACTAGACAATATTGGTTATGCATCTTCCCTTCGCACATCCACAAAGTTTCAACAAATACAGGTTAGTACAGTCAGTCCATACTATTTGATGTCAAATAGCCAAATACTGTATGTTAATCTCATCAAAGTGCCACATGTAGCAGCCCTTATTGATGCTTTGTTGTTTCTTTTTTGTTGCAGTGGCAAATTGCAGTGAAGCTCAAACTGAGTAGAAGTATATCAGCGTACATGGTATTTCTCATGCTCCCAAACCCTAATAGAGTATGGAGTGTGGCTTTTAGTTCTTTTTATTGCTCTAAAGTGTGAGCATGTACCTGGCTGATATGATATGATCAAATTGGTGGTACTGCTATTGAGTGCCTGGACTAAACAATGACCATTTCAAGGCTCAATACGGAAGTTGACCAAGCATCCAATGGCCAGGAGATATTGTGATTATTTATATGTCATCTGTATTAGTGCTTGAGTGTGTATCAAGCACTAATGTACCTAGTATCATGTAACTTATGGAGGATCACAGTTTTCACATGCTTCCGCGGTTCGTTTGTATTGTATAGTAGTTTGGGGCAACACTTGCATGCTTTTTACTGCTCATGTTCAGGATATTTATTTTTGAGATCTGCACTCAAAAACGCACGCATTCCAAAAATGCATTTGTAACGTAGAGATTGCCTTGAAACTGCCTTGAAACGTCTACAACTCATTGAGTGTTACAGTGGATGCTGATGTAATGTACTGTACAATCTAAATTATTGGAGACATTTGATCTTGGTCCTGCTATGATGAATAAACACAACCTCAGAAAAAATGTATTTAGTGTGTGGAAATAATTGATGTCTTTTACCACAATTTATTCATAACATTCAGTAGCTGCCTTCCATGATGTGGAATATCCCACATCATTTCATCCCCCAATGAAATGATGTGGGATATTCCACAACACATCTATGGTGCAGTTTTTTGGTCTAGGTTTTTTGTACAAAGATTAGAGTTCTTATCGCACATAATCAAATCAACGAATTTAAACAAAAAAAACACATAATTTTCAATATCATCAAAAAGTTCGAAGCTACCAAAAATTACATTGACTTTCATAAAATTGACAATTTTTTGATGATATTGCAAAGTAACAAGAAAAACAAGTTGTTTAATTGGTTGATTGATTATGTGCGTCATGAACTGTAGACTTTGTACAAAAAAGTTAGACCAAAGATTGCATCATACAACTCTACTATATAAATTGAATGCATTGGCCTATTCAACAACTCTTTCAAATGCAAGGGCATTAAGATGTAACAATGGTTCATGTTGCAACCTATGCCCTCTATACAATGGCCAATGTAGTTCCATGCTCTCAATTCCAAAAAAAATTCAAATATAGTGAGGAATAACATTATTTGCATGTTAGTCAAATTGTGAATATTTTAAATTATATGAATGTCAACTTCCTTCAACTTTTGTGTACAACAATCTAAAATGATGTGTAAAACAATTTGTTTTTTGAAGCTCTAAGAAAAATTTGAAAAAATCTAAAGTAGTTCCGAATTATAGCTCATGAAACCGAGTTTCAAACATGGCTAACTTTGAATTTTTTATTTTTTTCAAATCACAATTGAGTTTTTATTCAAACTTCCATAGTAATGTGTTATATGTCGCATACTACAACTTTTGCATATTCACTTTTGGACTTTGCCTATTGATGCTCATCATCACTTTAGTCCTAATATGAACATCAAGAGAATCTTCTATGATAAATACATATTGAATTCAAAAATGTACATAATATTAATGTCAAAACTCATAAGTCATGTACCAAAAAACTTTGAAACCCTACAACTTTTTCATGTAGTGCCTAAATATGACATGCTCAATTGCGTTAAAATCTCCTTGACAAGAAACGTTTTTTACATCCAGAATTTAGTAATAATACCTATATACTCAATTATAGAGTGCTTGAGTAATTAAATGTATTGATGCATTTGATGGAGGAAAATCTGGCAAGGATTTTGATGAGTCGACTTGGTCAGAATTGCTTTATAGCCAAGCATTGTGAAGAAGGAAATTTTGAATTTAAAACTAGTATTAACCCCTAAAGGACCGTAAGGCCCCCAGGGGGCTTTTGAATGTAGAAAAGTGCAAATTGGATGAGATTGTTCCAAAGAAGCCCAAATTTGCGGGGAGAGGACCCTAGCTGTTTTTGCGAGATGGATCCAATGGTTTTCCCCGATCGGAAAAGGATGAAGAATTGGATTTTTGGCGAATTCTTTGAGAAGAGCATTCTTTGAGACTAGCGTCGAGGTTTCACTTTATCATACACTATGATATCTCATTGTTTGGAGACTTCAGAGTCCTATATCTTTTTTTCCACACCTCAGAATTTGACGAAAAAAATTCCACATGAGGGTCATGATGTTCTTTACATGTGGTAAAAATTTCAGATGTTTTGGAGCACTTCTAAGCAATCCGATTTCAGCATAAGTACGAAGTACCCCCTGCCGTAACAATTTCCATCAATCTTCTCAACGGTGGCATTTTCTCAAAAATTGTGCGATCTTGTTGATCTCTTTTTCATAAACAAGCTATGTAAGTCTTCTTTAGTTTCAACGGTGCCGATCGTGAAAATTACCCCACACTAATAAGAAATTGAGCTTGCTACAAGAGCTAATCAAGAAAACAGGAGCTAAGCTAAAACACCCCCGGTCCTTTAGGGGTTAAATTGGTTTACACATAAGTTGGTGGTAGAGCCCAAATTAGCAATATATTTAATGTATTTGTCTAAGTTACGTAGTTTAAAAGTTGTATCTTCATTGATAAAAGGTATTGTAACATGTAGTATTTTCTCCAAATCTTCATTTTTGGTTGTATAAGGTTTATGCATCTAAAGGATGTATATGAATATGGTTCTATTACCAAACCTTCATAGAAGCTTTGCTTGAAATAATTTTAAAAATAGATGAAAATATTTCGAAAAACATTTTTTGAAAAACATTTTTCAAAAAAATATTGTTAGGAAAAAATGGATTTTTGATAATATTCAGCGGGACGAAGCTGCTACAAAGGTACGATACTGAACTATCTTAGTTTTGATTTGTATTGAAGAACAATTACTATGCACCTAGGTTTGTATTCTTGGGAATCTTAAGGGATCAATTTAATATTGGCATGTTTAAAACATGTACATTTTAAGCAAGAATCTATAGGCGTTATGAGTGCATTATGGATAAACATGATAACACGAAAAATAATTATGTTTTCATATTTATCCATAAAGCATTAAATGTGTCATTTCTAACAACGTTTTACACTACACTAAATAGTATATTTAGTGTGAGGCACTGTAATTGCGAACATCACTCTAAATATCAAAAAACCTACTTTTGTAAGAACACTAAATGTGAATTCTCACACTATTTATGAAGAATAGTAATGTTTTGACATTGTGATCTTTTGAGATATAGATATTTAGTGTGAGTAAGGAATGAAACTTGAGATGAAAGTTTAGATGGAAAAACTGAAATTTTAGAAATGGAATGAATAAAATTGGATGATAACTGACAATGAATCAAATTGGATGATAACTGCCACAACTAATTACCCACAAATTGACAATTAGTGTTACACAAGTAGTAGGGGTAAGCACATTATTCATCACCTCACACTAAATATACTATTTAGTGTAGTGGGTGTTGTTACTTTGCCCCAAAACTTGAGATGGGATTCAACAAAGTAAAAAAAACTTAAAATAGCAAGGGCCAAAATTGCCAATGCTCTAGAAGCATCATTCAGAAAATTGTACCCCCATCAAGAGATATCATACTCTTCAATGTACACGCATTTGAAGGTGTGGACTTTTTTATAGCACTTCTAACTTCAAAAATTTGTAACTAGTTTCAAAAGACTTCCAAAATTTGGTATCAAAGGGGACTGGCTAACATGAACTGCAAACATCAAAGTAAAAGAGTGTGGAGTGCGTGAGATAATCTTGGAATCTTTATCAAATATTTTAGAAATATTCACATTATGTCACTGAATATTTCAAGATCACCACTTGCACTTGAACGCTGCGCTCCGCACTCTTGCACTACAATGTTTGTAGCTCAGGCTAGAATATTCACAAAACATTCCAACAAGCATTCCAAGATCCGCACACTCGCACTCTAATGTTTGTAGTTCATGCTAGACAACCTCCTATCAAAGTGGCTTAGATGCACCTTTTCTTTTATTTTCAACATGGTAAGCTCTCTAATGTTTTTCATTATTATTTAAATCTTTTTGTAAATTAATCATAAATTTTTAATACAATTGCAATTAATGAGGATTTTCGTTGTTTGCTCTACTATCAAAAAATATAGTCTAGAGTTAAAACAAATTAGTTGAGAATTAAATCCTTTCATTTTTATAGTTAAACGTATTTCTAGAAAGAGGCTATCGAATAGATATTAATGAATTGATTTGCTAATAGGCTAGATTTAACATTAATTTAAGGCTTAAACTCTTATTCCTTTTATATTTTGGCTTGTTGCTAGATTTTGTCACTTCCTTCTTAACCCCTAAGCATGCAAGGATCCCCGTAGAGTCATGTTTAGTCATTTTTCACTCAAACGTTGATTTTCACCTAGTTCCTAATTTCAAATAAAAATGATCTCAATTGAGAAAGTGTGGGGGCTATCTTCTACTTTCTAGTCCAATTTACGATTCTTTAGAATTTTCAAATTTTCATTTCTTACATATTTCTTTTTTTGTAAGCTCAAAAAGCATGTCATCAATACTTTGTTTTTCATCACTATTATCAACATTTCTCCTTAAAAAAATCATACCATTTTAACAATTTTTGCAAATACTATGATTTACACAAGAAAAACTTTGAAAGTATCTCATAAAAATAATTTGTATTTACATAATTATGAAAAGAAAAAAAAAGAGGGTTGATCGGTTTAACAATAAGCTATATGAGAAAATAGATTTTATTTTATTTTATTTTATTTTATTTTAAATTTTAAATTTTAAATGTGAGGAATTGATGAGGTTTGACAATGTAATTGCAGTGTGGACGCTTAAGGGTTAAAGGCCACAACAAGGTGGAAGAAATTTGTATTACACATGAATAAACTTTTTTTTTTCTTCAAGTAGCAATATTCCAATTTGGAATTTTTTGCTCTTACTAATTGAGTTATGTCTTTGTTCAACTTTTGTACCTCCCACTCTAACTCATGTCTTTGTTCATTTGCTATACTTCCAACTTTAACCATGTCTTTGTTCATCTTTCGTACGTCTAGCTGTAATTCCTCCAACTCAGCCCTTTCTACGCAACTTTTATCTTCAACAAGACTGATCTTTCACATTCTTTCTTCTTGTACTTCAAACTTATATAGTATTTATGATTTGACAACTTTGACTTTCCTACATGGTGATCCTCTATCACATCATGATATATTTTCAAGAATCTCTCGACTTTACATTCCCATTTGATGTACTCATTCTTCGTAACATCCCTCATAGATTCTCACTTTATCAACTCGGCCTATCCTATTTATTATGGTCATACCGACTTGGGCTTGTCCAATTATACCACATATCAATCTTTATTCAAACACATCACCAAAAACCAATTAATTCAATAAAGAACTCGACTTCGAATTGCCAAATAATCTAACATCTAATTGATAATTCAATCATCATATTTATCCAACTCCATTGTCAATCTAGAGTATATTCACTACATTCAGAGTATGATGTAGCCGATTTGGATTAATCACACACAGTCTTTTCTTTGTAAATCACCCGGTACATCACATCTCTTAAATATTTCAACCAACTCAAAACATTATAATTCATAAATTTCAATTGAAACCTCATGAATAATATGTTTATGGCTTTTGTCGACTAGGTCTACATGACAACTCTCGGGAGGTCACTCTTTGTACCTTTTGAATATCACGTATAAACGAAGGGTATTTAAAAGTACCTTAAAAAATAAAAGTAAGCATTATTATAATTAGTAATATTCTAAGAATATTTTCAATTTTATTCTTGTAATCAATTTGATTATATTAATGTGATTCATTTATAAAATTTACTTTCAAAATTTTATTTGAAACCTATCTTTTTTTGCATGTTGTTTCGCAATATTTGGAAGTGATCTCCATGAGTGACAAGTAAATGGTTCTTCACTTTTGTGCACCATGTCTGCATAGCAATCCAATGAATTATGGTTTTTATTCACCAGGTCTACATGACAACCTAGCTTTACTTTCTATGGTCATATTGTAAAAAGGTAGACTGTACTTCATATAAATGAACCTACAAACAATGAAGTCTTAAAGTTATCTTGCAAAGTTGAGATTGAAAAATATTGATGAATTGCATGTAAGATGATTACACACAAGGTCCTAATATGGACACTAGGACAATCTTCTATGATAAAATACATACCATAGTACATAGTTGGGTTGCCAAAAATTAAAATTAAAAAAAAAAAAAAAAACGTAAAAAATTGGAAATCATGAGGATAAAAAACAAAAATAGAATAAATTATTTTTAGCTTTACTTTGCTATTTATATGCTATTTTGGGCCATTTATAATCATCTTTTGTTAAAAAGAAAACCGAGAAATTCATTTTTTGCCCAGGGTTGCAGTCTTCATTATGTTTGAGAATCACGTACATTCATGACCCTTTATTAAAAACCCCTTATATACAAGAGGTTATATGTCTAAATACCTTTGTATACAAATATATTCGGTTTTAAATATATGTTTAGTTCCAAATGTGTTTATTGAAAAAACTTTGAATCCTTATATCTTTTGCATATGGAGACTAAATACGACATATCCAACATATTCAGTTGCAGTAACCTTTAAAGGACAGTGCAAGTCCCACGGGCTTGATAGTATTTTGAGAGAATCTTGTTCATATCTTCTACTTCATTGCACCAAATGGGGTTTTTTTATGCTAAACCGAGCACCTTTAAAGGATCTATTTTTTTTTAGAATAGAACCAAAGTAAATTTAAAAAAGAATCATGCTTAAAATGGAGTTTAAAAGAGATTTTGGGTGTGGAATCAAGAAAGCATATGTCCTTTAAGGGTTAAAATCTTCTTGACAAGAAACTTTTTTTAAATCCACCATTTAGTAACAACACCTATATTCATTTCTTAAAGTGTCCAAATAATTAGATGTATTGATGCATTTAAGACATCTGTGTTGAAAAATGAAAAACAAATGTCTTGAATGCATCAATGCATAACATTCAGTAGCAAGTGTGAGGTTGTCCTTTCCATCCATTCATGAGTTGGAGTCTTCATGCATTCTTCAGAGATGAATTTACAACTCGTAGACTCTTTACCTCCCTCCTTGTTGCTACTATGCACACATACTACACGAGGAACCTTGACCATATTACCATACAATAATGGATACAAGAATGATGGTAAATTCTTAGTAATCACTTGCTGAATTGAACAACCACTTACAAAACTTGCTATAAACGACAGTTTGGCAGTAATATTTACTTCCCACTGAATTAGACAAGGATCCCTATGCTAGTCACGAAGTTTCCACCTCTTTGGAAAAATGGGTAGCTAATGGAACATGGATGGTGTTGAGGAATATGTTGTACATTTTCCTTGTGAGGCAAAGGCAGAGGTAGCACTAGCTATTGAATGTTATGTACAGTCCCAGGCAATATGTCTTGCAATTCCACTTTCAAACCTTACACTAAAACATTTATCACCCTCACTTAAATGGTTTGTTGACTATGAAATTTTGCATGTACCACCGCTTGGACATAAAGCATTTTTGGACCAAATTTGGTACGCTAAAAATGAACGGTTTATGAAATAATGCTAATTTGCTAACTTTGAAGCCTCTGTTTAAAAAAAATCATATATAGTACCCTATAGCTGCCATGGATCCAAATTTTTGGTAGAAGGTAGAAGTTGCAATGAGGAACAATATGATGTTATAAAAAATAATGGTATTCCTAGGTATTTTTGTATGCAGTTGCAATTCAAAATTTTAAAAAGAAGACTAAATTTTAGTTTGATTACAAAATAAAGTAAATGACCTTTTTTTCTCATCTTTTTGTGACACCAAGTTATTCCTTACTATGACAACATGGTGTTACAAAAAAAGTGAGAAAAGTAGAAAATTACTTTATTATATAATTAAACTAAAATTTAGCCTTCTTTTTAAAATTTTGAATTGAAATTGGACACAAAAATACCTAGGTATACCATTATTTTTTATAACACCATATTGTCTCTCATTGCAACTTCTACCTTCTACCAAAAATTTGGATCTATGGCAGCTATTGGGTACTATATATGATTTTTTTCAAACAGAGGCCTCAAAGTTAGCAAATTAGCATTATTTTATAAACCGTTCATTTTTAACGTACGAAATTTGGCCCAAAAATGCTTTATGTCCAAGCGGTAGTACATACAAAATTTCATATATAGTCAACTAACCGTTCTAGTGGGGGTGATAAATGTTTTAGTGTAAGGTTTGAAAGTGGGGTTGCAAGACATATTGCCTGGGACTGTACATCTACTCATGTTGTAGTTTTTCTACTCAGCACTAGCTATTGAATGTTATGTACATCTACTCATGTTGTAGTTTTTCTACTCATTTTAACGTAGCCAGATGTCCTAAAACCACCACCTCCCCCAATTATGACATGTAGAGCTTTCTTGGAGCCACCACAATTGAGACTCAAAACCACCAATTTTATTATTCAAGTAGACCAATGGCATGCCAAGCATTGCAAAGAAATAATTGGTGGTTTTGGGTTAGTTCATGAGCGGATCTAGGAACAACAAAGTGTGAACTTAGGAAATTGGTATGTGATGCATGGGTCACAGGTTACTTTCTACTTTGGAATTTTGTATAAAATTGACAAATGCGAATTTTTTGCAATCCTCATCAAAACCTATTTCGAACGTGGTCATATTTCTTTTTCGAATTTAGCACTGCCAAAAATACGCAAGATTGTTTAAGTTGGTGGTTTTAGGACAATCAACCATAAATGAAGCCATGGAGGAATTTTCTGGTACAATGACCCACTCATAAAATAACATGAAACCAATGAGATAGAGCCAAATAATCTGAACGAGATGGAGAATATGGATCAGTTCCAAGTCAAAAGAGGGTGCGACTATCAATGCAGCTGAATGAGTGGCTTTTTTCCACATAACAATAAACAAGGTAGAGCATCCATACATCCATCCATCCGTGCAACACTATAAGTGTGAGGTATACGAATTCCAAGGACCATTTTTCCCAGTTCCAAGTGAGATACGCCGACCGGCCACTACCCTAACATTGTACACGTCCATCCATGTGTATTCTTATCCTCAGCATAATTTTCTACTCTACTGAACTTCAAAACACTGTAGAGATACTTGATTAATAGAATTTCATTATAAACTATGTGCACAGTTTTCCGTGAAAAGACTGAGTCGTATCCTTGTGTACCCAAATCACTGAATCATTCAACCGCAGGGTACACACTTTCAGTTGATTTCTATTTTTTATAATTTTTGAGGTGGGGTCTCCTTGCAATTCTCATGATTATGTGTCTTAGAGAACTATGTAAAGTGAATTGGGTCCAAAAATGTACATTCATTCCTAAGACACTAATTCAGCATTTTTGAGTGATGCCAATAATTTTCCTCCATTGTCAACATTCACATGGCTACTTCAGCTTTTGCCTTCGTTTATAACTAGAAACAAGAAAATTCTTAAAATTTGAACTATTAATTATCCTATAGTTTGGTTTTTTTCCAGTGATTGAATAAACTCACTTCCGGTTTTTCCAAGCATAAAGTTCTTTAGCTGTTAATGGAGTCCACCCTTTTTAGGGTAACATTGTAAACGCTCCACCATAACATTGTAAACGCTCCACCGTAACATTGTAAACACACGCTTCAACAATGTCTCACCATCCAACTTCTTTAACCCTTAAACGTCAAGAGGGCCTGAATGGGGCAGCCCGGAAGGAATCTAAATTTTTTGGGGAGAAAAAAAATAAAAATAAAAATAAAAAATTGCCAAAAACAGCTCTGCAGTGCACTGCTGACTTGCACTGTAGCACTGCGGGACTGCTGAACTTCAGCTGCCCCAACCTCAAAACTTGTTCAATTTGATAACTTTGATTGCTTACCAACGATTCCACAATCTCTCAAATGAGGCGAAAATTTGGAATCTAGATCGCTTTTTCAGTAGCTTTCCAACGCAACAAGTCTTGCTTGATTTGGTTGAGAAATGAAACTTTTTTCTCCAATTATTCCTTTATACTAAGCCCGTGAGGCTTGCTTTGACGTTTAAGGGTTAACTAAAGAAGATGTGGACTTGCCATGATTCAAAGATCTACTGTAGTGATTCAAGGATCTGCTATAGTGATTCGGGAAGAGCGAGGTCTTGCAAAGAAGAGCTAAAGAACCTTATGAACGAAGGCCAGTCTAAAATTCTAAATACCAAGGGAGAATATACCGGTCTTAAATAAAGTAAGTCAATTGTCACTAACTCAACCTTTGACTGTGTTGAACAAGTTATACCAAACCAAGTGAATAACAGGAAATACCAAACCAAAGGAATAATAATACGTTACAGAAAACCAAGTGAATAATGCATTACACCAAACTATTTAGTGAATACCGCAATAAAATCTGTTGGAAGGAACTCAAATTTGGTACCAAAATCAAGCAGTTAGTGAACTAATTCCTGATATCCATGCACAAGAATCTCACAACTACCCAAAAAAAAAGGTCTAAAATGCATCTACTAGTGGAATACATGGAATCTCACTGTATGGACCGACTTAGTCACAAAATCAGTATAATGATTTAATAATGATACAATAATTTCAGTAGTAATACACACATACATACAATAGGAAGTCCGAGTGACAACTGATCAGAAACTGAAGCATGCAAAATTCAAACTCCGTTTCCATGTGCCCCACTGCAAGTTGGCATGCTCAAGCTGCTCCTGGCACATGGAGGAAAACAGGGACAGATTGACAGGACTGTCCAAGTGCACATAAATCTCCAGAAACTTCAACGACGGGAGCGCTGAAATCAGCCACTGCAAAATGGAAACGCACGTCTCTGAGCTCTGCACCACCATGTGCACAATCAGGCGCGAAAGCGCAGGCCATCCCCGGAACGTGGCGAGCTCCTGCTTGGCCACAAAGCACTCCTCCATGGAATGCCACAACCCAGGTCCCACGCTGAGCGTGTGCAGAGACGGACACGAAGTTTTCAGCGCTTCCATGTCCGGGAGATTGCGAGGGATCTGTTCCAGGACGCCCTCCCACTTCCCATCCTCGCCCAACGCCATGCACGGCACGTCCAGGAAGATCTTCTCCAAGTGCAAATTCGTGCGCATCAGCTTCGACAGCGTCGTGAAGTGCGACGCGCCGAACAGAAGCTCCCGGAGGTTGCAGACGTCGTCGAACTCCACCACGGAGCCGTCCCGCTTCTCCATGCACACGGCCACGTACGCGAGCACGGGCGCGCGCACGCGGAGCGCGTCCGGGCATGTCATTTTGAGCTGCAGTTTCTTGCAGGAGGGTAGATCTAAGTCCACTGTCCTGGCTGGCGTCGACAGCCCGAGGCATAGCACTTGCAGGTTCGGGCTCCGGATTCGCGCCTCTTGCACGCCGAACACCGTCACTAGCGCCAGCGTCGCCAACGACGGCATGCACGTGTTGATGTCTGTCAATGACTTGTCCGTCATCTTGATGCACCGCAGCGTCAGGCTCTCCACTTTCGGTAGCACCTCCAGATCATTCGTGTCTAGGTACATGTTCCGAAGCTCCAGATGCCGCAACTCCTTACCTGAACAACACAACCCACACATAACTCGTCAGCACATCGTCGCCTGAAAACATGAATTAGGTTAATCAATTCTATGTAATTGCTGTGAGTGACACGATGTGGAACTGTGAAATAGAATATAGCTTGTTTTCGATGAGGGGCATGATGAACGCATGCTTTATGGTGTTACAAAAGAAAGATGCTTACAAGTTTCGGAGAGCACGCGGAGGATGGGAGATTGACGCATGATGGCCTGTTGGCCGTAATCCACGACAGTCAAGCTGCGAAGCGAGAGCTTGCAGAGCGACACCCACTTGCGGACGAACGTGGGCTCGCTCAACCAGAAGTCCACCATGTGAATCTCCTCCTTCTGGAACAAGTTGGCTTGCATTTCCTGGTCCACTTCGATGCGAAGCTGCTCCACTTGAGGGACGTGACGGAGCATGTTCAGGCACGCGGATTTGAAGGAGACGTACACTGGCAATTGAACTTTATTAGAGCTACTACTCGGCACGCTCACAGCATCGTCCGGGTCAGGGGCAGGCGCAATGGGAGCCGACGACCATTCGCACGCCTCGTCGTCCTCGTCGTCGTCGTCCGCTTCACTGTCGTCAGAGTCACCAGAATCAGTAGCGTCGTCATCGTCGTCGTCATCTTCTTCGTCGTCTGAGAATGAGCAGGGGCGTCGGATGGGGAAGCGCTCCCTCGCCAGGTCGTAGTACCGTTTCCGGCATACCAGAGTCAAGCTGGGCACTTGCGCCACAGCTGTGTTCATGGTCTTGCTGGTTGCCATGCAATTCGCAAGGTCCCTTGCATCCTTCACCTTGTTGATGATGTCCGATAGGACGTGGATGGGTAACACCTGCACCCAAATCATGTGCACTTCCCCTGTTAGGGTTCCAGTCACTTACAAAATCCACTTTCAGACATGTGTGAGCAGATTCAATGCAATGAACTCATGTATAATCTTACAAAACATTTCCCTCAAATGCACAACAGAGAGTTCAAGGTCATCATAAAAAAACAACATTGAAGTCATCGAAACTCACAAAGAGAATCACTTTCAGAGACATGTGTGAACATATTCAATGCAAGGAAAATCAAACATTTCCCTCACATGCAAAACACAACAGAGAGTTTGAGGTCATCATAAAAAAAAACAACAACATTGAAGTCATCGAAACTCACAAAGAGAATCACTTTTAGAGACATATGTGAACAGATTCAATGCAAGAAAAATCGATGAACTCATTGCAAACATTTCCCTCACATGCAAAACATAACAGAGAGTTTGGAGCCATCATAAAAATAAAAATAAAACATTGAAGTCGTCAAAACTCAGATTCAATGCAAGGGAAATTAATCCACTCAACGTGGAGATGAGATTTTTCCCTGAGTAACAAAATGTAAAGAAACGCAATGATATTGGTTATATTGGCCAATCCCTGTTATTTTCCAGGTTACACAGGGATTAGCCCAAATAACCAATATGGCGTTAAAAGCAAGAACAGAGAGTTTGGGCCGATTTAGTACCTCCTCCAAGCTGGGGGGCTGCATCTCCATTGACTCATCAACAACGTGGTTGGAGGTTGATGCTTTCAGTGTTTCCTGCAACGACAAAGGTCCAACAAACTCAGTCTTCTCTACTCAAGAAGAAAGAAACTCCCTTCTTTTCGCCCAATCAAAACCACAACAATCTAATTAAGGTTTATTATGAAAGTACCTGAAACGCTCCCTCTGAAAGCACTTGGACAGTAAGAGTCTCCATAGCACCACACCTTCAATGCCAGATGGTAAAAGACCCACTTCCAGAGGGGGCAAACTTCAGCTAATCAACATACACAAAAACCGTGATTCTTTCTGCTGCAACTTATAAACAAGAAAAAGAAGAAGAGCCTGAGCTACTCCGGTCGCTGGCTGTGGCATTCCAGCAAAGACCTCCGGACTTGGTGCCTGAACTGGCAACAACAGATGAAGATTTGGCTGTTGAGCTTGGCGCACGAGTCCATAGAAAAAAACTGTTTGGAACTCTCTTCTCTTCTCTTTTTATGTGATTTAGAATAACACTCAGATTTTCCGTCTTGCTTGCTCCGCCACCATAAAATTTGTTCTTGGGTTAGCTGGCCATCAATCTGGGTTCCGAGCTCTCAAAAAAAGGTATCTAAACTGAGAGCACAATTCATAGCAATACCGGAAGCGCCTCACCATAAACCTCAAACCTAAGGCTAACTAACCCTCTCCTTAAATGGACATGTAAGAACTACAAAAAAACACACTGAAATGTTGGAAGCAGATTTGTACCCACTCAAACCCCGGTCTTGTCATTATTGAGCCATGAAAGTTGCTGCACAATCATTTGTGAAGAGCTTTAGACAAGAAACAGAGTTCACAAAGCTCAAGGCTTTCCTCTCACAGAGCTCTCTCCAAATCGGTTTGTGCACCAGCAAAAAAAAACAGGGGGCCGCTTGAGTGCTGATGAATGAGCAAATGCAAGTGTGTGAGTGTTATATAGAAATATAAAAGAGAAGAAGAAGCTCAAGGCAAAAAGAGCTCTGGTGTGCCAGAAGTCTGAGCCCACACTCCTTTTGAAGGCTTTTACACTGACCAGAACATGCCCAAGTCTTCAAAAGAGCATGATTTTGAAGATAAATTTTTATTTTTATTATTATTACATAAATAGAAAAAGATTAGTGGCAATGGTGTTTCATTGCTTGCAAGTAGAGCTCATTACAAGTCCCCAAAAAGAAGGGGAAAATTTGGCGAAGGAATTTGGAGCAAATGAAGATATTTCATTGCAAGAAGAGTTCATTACAAGTCTCAAAAAAGGAGTGCTAATGATGAAGGAAAAAAATTGGTAAAGAAATTTAGAGCAAATGAAGATATTTCATTGCAAGAATGGCTTTTATTACAAGTTCCCAAAAAGGAGCACTAATGATGGAAAAAAAACTTGGCAAGGACTTTGGTGAGTCGACTTAGTCATAAGAGTCGAGTATTGTGAAGAAGGAAATTTAAGATTAAGTATTAGAGTGATTACAGAGAAGTCAGTCGTAGAGCCCAAGTTAGCAATATATTTAAGTCACGTAGTCTGCAAGTTGCATTTTTGTTGATGAAAGATATTGTATAATATAGTATTCTCTCTAGCTTCATTTTTGGTTGTATAGGTTTACAATTTTTGAACTTGGAACATATTCTAATTTTCATTTTTGAAGAAGATTTTATGATTTCAAAGTTATTTATTAATTTAGGTTGATTAAAAAAACTTTCAAAATTTTAAGAAATTAAAATTGGAATTTGCTTCAAGTTCAAAAACTGGTGCTACACAAAAAAATTGTGAAGTAAAAGACAAAGAATATCGTTATCACATTATTTTTTTACATTTCAATGACAGCATCATTTTACTTGAACACTGGTTCTCCCTACGTCCTCCCCACGTCCTCAACAGCGACGTCTCGAGCACCATTCACCACCCAACTCTCTGGCGGTTTCTCCCAAATGGTACTGCACGATCGCTTCTCTTGCACACTCTAACTCTACCAACTTTCAGTGTCTTCATTTTTGCACGACCGGGCCCCTACATCAACTTCTGCACGGTTGGCCCCTATATCAACATCTACACAACTTTTCAAAGCTACTTGTAACCATAATATAATATCCTACTTACCATTCACCTACCATGAATGTTTATTGATATATTTAATAGCCTTTTGGTCACCCTTGGTTCACATAGATGAGGTTCATATTAGCTAAATCCTGATATAGTTCAACATATGAAAGCCTAACCATATGTAACCACACTTCCCTCTTAATGAAGTTGAAAAAAAAGGCACAAGTATCAATGATACAATGAAATAAATTAAAAAAACTACCAGTGATGAGTTCAAATAGGAGATTATGAAAATTTGGATAATACCACCAAAGTGACCAAATTTTTTTAAACAATTTGAATTTGATTTCAATTTTAGACGCCATTTAATAATCATGTTAAGAAAAATAAATTGTTTGACCACCAAAATAGCTTGACCTCAAAATGTGCCACTTTTGGATTTATATTGGTAATACGTGTACTTCTTACATTTTGAATTTGGTCCTTTTTGCAAACTATAAATTGAAAACACTCAATTAATTGAATAGGATTTTATTTTTGAGTTGCTGAGCATTGTAGTAATTATTAATTTTTAACTGCCTAGGCATTCAATTTTTGAACAATGTACATATTTCATGTACTATGTTTTCTCATCCGTCATGCACTTTTTGCAGAGTATATTTTTTATTATATAATTTATAGGAAGTTAGCTTTATGCATGCATGATTCAATTAGATAGGGGATGATTTGTGAAATTGTTATGCCTCGTTTCATGTTGCAGTGATTCACCCAAAATTTTGAAGATTTCAGTGTAAAAGTGCTCTTACAAAATTCAACTCATAAATTTAAGCAACCAAAAAATCTCCAAAAATCACTACACTTAGAATATTACATTTTAACCAATCACAACATATTTCATCTACAAATTGTCAATATCTGATTTGTAATTGAACTACAAAAGAATTTTTGAATTTTGAGTTTCAAATTTTATACAAAAATAGTGGTGATAGAAATCATAGACATCACCTTATGGATAGAATCCAAAATTCATAATGTACAACTTTTATTCAAACATCAAGTTCAAAATATCCCTTCTAGTTGCACTTTATAATGCACCTTTGCAAAACTATTGACTTTGGAGAGGGCTTTAGGCATTTAGGAGTTAAAAATTGTACATGATTGTCAAAATTACAATTCCTAAACTTCAGGCCTATCGTAAACCTACCCACAACAATAGGGAACCCATTTTGTATAGCATTCTTGACGGTATATTTTTGTCCCTTGACCACCTCCTTCATTGAAAGAATGAATTTTGAATATACTTGAAATTTATTTTTAAATTTTAAATTTAGAAATGATTGATTGATTGAGAAGCTTCTAATAAAAAGACTTATTTGAAACATTCACATATAATGTACACAATACATACTTAATGTAGATGTACAAAAGGGGTTTAGAAATACATTAATTTAGATGTACAATAGTAGAGAATTTTTCTTTGGAGAGCCTCATGACAATGGAAGATGTCAATTTTATACTTTTAAAAGCAATCTAAAATCTAATTACAATCTAAAATGTCAATTTTATACTTTTAAAAGAAAAAAAGTTAATCTAAGTGGTTTTGCATAGAACCACTTCAGTGGTAGAAACTCACATACATGATTTGATTGTTTAACTCTATATTCTATATTACACTGAATTTCATTAACCCCTAAATGACGAAGGGGGTAAGGGCAAAACATAAATGTGTTATAAAAAATTACTTCTTCAACTTTGATGAAGTTTGGTCCAAAAGAGAAAATGAGGAGCTTGATGTTTAGTAATTTTCCATACTGGTCAAATATCAAAAAATAGCTTTTTATCATCTCATAATGAATTTAGAAGCATTTAACTTCAAATATTTATAAGAATCACAAATTTTATTTTTAGAATTTGAAATTTTGTATGATTTGTTAAAACTAGACATTCTATTCTAAAATCTAAAATTGAAAATTTTTCAACAGAGAGAACATCATTACTTTCCCCAAATAGTAAGTTTTCTAACACTAGACAATGTAGAAGTGTTTTTCTTTGAAACTTTCTCCCGGGTGGAGTTTAACTCGGATTGACATGATTCAAATTGGGTTGGAATGTAGACTTGATTACCTATTAAAAATTATTTTTTATATTCTATAAAAAAAAAATCTATTTTGGGAAGCCCATAAAAAAAGGGCGGTGACCATAAAATGGCTGATCCGTCACTTAGGGGTTAACCTAAGGCTTATATACTATTTTTTTTAAATTGGCTTTAATTGCTAAATGTTGTCACTCCCCTCCTGAAGGTTGTCAAATTACTTGTTCTTACCAACTCAGTTATGTCTTTGTTTTCTTTAGTACCTTTAGCTATCTGACTCCAGTCAATTTCATCCCCTTTCCCCTGTTTATATCTCCAACCAAACTAAGTCTTTCACATTCTTTCTTCTTGTACTTCAAACTAATATAGTACATATGATTTGACAACTTCAATATTCCCACTAGCCACCATCACATCATAATAGACTTTTAAGAATCTCTTGACTAGACAAACCTATTTGGTATTCTTATTTTCAACATCCCTTATAGATCCCCACTTTAGCAACTCTACCCTTTTTTTATTTATGTTGGTCTTACGGACTTGTACTTGTTCTATTACACCACAAATACAATCATCATTCAAATACACAACTAAAACAACACCAATTAATTTGATGACTAACTTGACTTTACAATGCCAAATAATTTAACATCTAATATATTAGTCAATCATCATATTTACCCAATTTGGTTGTCGATTTAGAATATATTTACTACAGTAACAAGCAGATGTAGCCAATTTGGATTAGCTACACACTATTTTCCATTGCCACACCACATCTCTTAGCTATATGAACCAACGCAAGACATTATGATTCAAAAAAATTCAATTGAAACCTCACATATAACTCACAACCACCACAACATAGGATTTTTCACTCCTGTTATGCTTCAGATAACGTAGCTTCTTAGCAACTTGGTGGAAAAATGAATAATTATAACGGTGCCTATTTTTTGGGAAATTACTAACCTAGTTTGCCTAAAAGAATTTTGAATATTAAAAGGAAAGTGGTTTTAATATATGTTTTTTATATGTTACAGCCCAGTTTAACATATTATTTTTTATGTCGTTTGATAATATTTTTCACTTTTAATTAATTATTAGGCAGAAAGTTGTCCAAGCTTTTAGGAAGCTATTGTATATTAGCACACAAAACATGTGTAATGTTGTCTTATCCTTCCAACGTGTACTCAATAACCTCACAAAAACTTGAATTCATATTGGAATTGATTTGAAGGCACCTGCAATCTTCCATTAGTCGAGAGTCAAATCAATCACATATATTCAGTCAAACAAAATAAAAATAAACACATATACACAAAATATATTACACATTTAATTTCAAAAATAAATAATATAAATTACCTATTTTGAAAATAGGTAATAACCACATATATATTATCTATATTTTTGAAAATAGATAATATATTTTTGTCTCAGATTTTTGTACACAAAATAAACACTTAATATTTTGCAATCATATTTCTATTTTCACAAAAGTGCAAGAATTATACATCTAATTGGTGCACAAATAAACACATGGTGCCCAACACTTGTTGATTTCCTAACTTGATGTCTTAGATGGTAGAGATATCAACTCCTCCTATCATTACTTAATTGTTGTACCTCCAGCTCTAACTCCTCAAACTCATTTCTTTTCCTTGACTATATCTCTAACTAGACTGAATCCTTTACATTTTTTCTTCTTGTACTTCAAACTAATATAGTACATATGATTTGACAACTTTGATATTCTTACTATCCACCATCACATCACAATAGACTTCTAAGAATCTCTCCATTAAACAAACATGTTTGATATATTCTTTTTTTCAACATCCCTCATAGATTCCCACTTTAGCAACTCTACCCTTTCTTCTTTATGTTGGCCATACCGACTTAAGCTTGTTCAATTACACCACAGATACAATTATCATTCGAACAAACTACCAAAAACAATACCAATTAGTTCAATGACCAACTCAACTTCACATTGTCAAATAATCCAACATCTAACATATTATTCGATCATCATATTTACCCAATTTGTTAATCAATCTAGAATATATTTACTACACCCACAACCACTAATCACCAGATTTAGCCGATTTGGATTATTCACACAAAATCTTCCATTCCTACATCACATCCCTTAGCTATCTAAACCAATTCAAAACATTATAATTCATAAACTTCAATTAAAACCTCACACACAACTCATAACCACCACAACATGGGGGTTGTCCACTCTAACTCAGCTCAAAATATATTAGGACAAAAACTTGTATAATGTGATTCTACCCTTCGAAGTTGTACTCAATAACTTGACAAAAGAAAAATTTGAACTGCACTCGAATTTGGAATAAACCTAATATGTAGAGACATACAATCTCTCATCACTCAACAATTAAATTGATGACAACTATTTAGTGAGTGAAATAGTCCCAATAAATACAAAATCAGACAAAGATCCCAGCTTACACACTAGTACACTACTAATATTTAACAATCATACTTCTATTATAAAAGAAAGTAAACAATTACACATCCAAATTGGTTGGATTTTACATGCCGAAGGATGCCAAACAATTATAGAATTCCTAAGTTGAGAATTTGAAAAGGTGGAATTTTTTGATCAACTCATCTATTTCTTCCTAGAGGTCCAAAATTGGATCTTTTTGAGATTTAAGACTATGCTAACAAGTTACAAGTTGGTTCTATTTTCACAATAAACCCTTTCAACTTTTAATGAAAAAATCAATCATGTTTACACAATCACAACCATTCAACTTGGTTAAATTTCAATTTTTACACAAATCCTATTTAGATGTGTTGAAAATAAACCTAATATTTTTTATAAGTAATTTTCAAAATACATAGTCGATAATTTTGAATAAATTACAATAGAAAGATAGCAAATATTCATTTTTTAAATGTAAAATAGATATTATGTATCAATTACATTAATAGAAAAATAAACCATACAAAGTGAAGGTTTGAATCAGTGGTCATAGGTCATGCATTTATAGGTTAATTACTCAATTTCACTATAAAATGTATGTTTTCTAGTATGAAATATATTTAATATTTTTTTTTATAGAATCTCAGTAGAAAAAGATTTGAAATTTACAATGTAATGTCATTGAAGCAACACAAGAATTGAAGAAAGTATGGATGAATGATAAGTGCATCTTTTGTTGCATAAAGATTGGCGCCTAATAGCAAAAAATTATGTCACCTTAGACACAAAAGCTTGAGTCTCATCAATTAAAGAAAAACACTAAAATCCTAAAAACAAAATGATTTTAAAGATATTTTCCATAAAATATATTTATATTTAGAAGGAAAGATTTGATTCATTACACTCAAATTAGAAAAATGATTAGTGAAATGAATGAAACGCCATTACACCCATTATTGCTATTAGACCAATTACTTTCATTACTATGAGTCACAAAGTTAGTATGAGATTTCCCACCAATCTTCAATGAGTATGAGACTTTATACACAATCTTCATAATTAATGTGATTCACATTAATGGCAATAATCGGTGCAATGAAATGAATTATATGATTAGTGGAATGAATCCAACGATTATGCCCCACCTACATTCATGGACATAGCTATGGCTATAGTCAACGATGGCCTAGCTAAACCAAAGATAGCTACGCTAGTTTAGCTATAGCTAAAATTTGTTTAAGCTATTTATTGTTGCCGTGCTATCCAACGAGTAATTTTTACCTATGACTATCCATTACGAGTCTCCCTTCTCCAATTGAAGTTGCCCGAATGTTGCTAAATTTAACCTATAGTCTGAAGTCTAGTTAAAGAACGTGATCAAGTCCTTAACCATAGCTAACTTAGCCCATTTCGGCACGGTTGGGTTGTATTGCATAGCCATGGCTAAGGGGCTAGCTAGAAAGCCTTAGTCACGACTTCTGACTCTTGATATGGCCAGGGCCTTAGTGGAATGAATCAAATGATTACTCTGATTATATGTTAGTGAGGGGGATTTACACTGCGTGTGGGAAATTAGTGAAGATAATACTAAATATCATTATGATAAAAAATTAACATGACATGAAGATTTCAACCAATCAATAAAAACTTCACCCTTCACTAAATTTTTTATATTTGGAAAAATGGTGCATGCTTCACGAATTAGTACCACACGCACTAAATGTGATAATTAGTGTTGTGGAATGAATCAAATGGGGGAAGCCATGGGAATGAGAACAGGAAAGCCATAAAACAAATGGGGAAGCCATGGGAATGAGAGCGGGAAAGTCAACATATGCAATGTTTTTTCTAGCAATTTTTAGCTTCTAGGAGATGCCAGAAGCTAAAAATCGCCAAAAAAGAAAAACATTGAGTGAAACAAAATGGAGAAGCCATGGAAAAGGAGCTAGCATAAGGTTCTTTAGCCCTTGTAAGTTGTTACCTAGGAATAAGAACTGTTGCACGAGAATCATTGTAACGGATTCTAAAAAATCAAACATACCACGTAATTCTTTAATTAAAGAATGATAGTGGAGAGTTGGAAGTCCAGAGTAGCCCTGCGTCAAGAATCACATGTTTTGAAAAAAAAGTTGTCTTTCATGCATTGAGAGCAAAAGGGTGAACCATGGCAAGGGCAAAAGAACCTCATGAGAAACTAACTTACATTGATAAAACTACTGCCGTGTAACTGCGTGGACGATGAGAAATTTGTGCAGTCACCAATTGAAAGAGACGAGCCTCATTTGGAAGTAATAAGTGGAGATAAGTACTGGCCTGCAGAGCCATTGACTGGTGACCTATCATTGGGGACTTTGAATTGTGCTGGCCGGGCCATTTCACTGACCAGGACCACATAAGTAGTTCAATTTGTACTACAACACAAGGAGGCCATGATGGATGGACGGACTCCTTGCATAAAAATTGATACTGGTGTCTTCTTTTGCCAGCATAAATTGGGTTCATCCTTCCAATGTGACACATCCACCTGTACATAAAAAAAGACATCTTTCTGGACCTGGAAACGACAGCTTATTTCGTACGCACAAGTGTGTTTTCTTTGTCTAAGTTATCTGTTTAACCCCTAAACGTACCAACCCTTTGAACACAAGTAGATGCTAACTTTAAAAATAGATTTTCACATGTACATGAGGTGTACATGAGAGGACCATTGCAAGCATAATATCTACTTAAAAAATTTGACATATTAGTAGTTGGAGGTCTCTCCGATATTCTTAACAAGCTCCCCATCACAAGAGATTTATTGTAATTGGTAGAGTATTTAATAGGCATACTAGGATGACTTGGATGAAAGTCATCAGAAGTTGTATGAGAAAGTTGCAAGGCTTTGAATCCGTTCATGATCCAGTTTCTGGACGTTGGGACGTTTAGGGGTTGAGTTACTTAAACAAATAACTTAGACAAAGAACTTGACAAGTACACCTAAACCGTTCAAATTTCACACTCTCCAAATTTCACACTCTCCACATTAGCGTGATTTTATGCCTTTGGGACGGATATTTTCCTTGTATTTGCACTATCATACCCTCTAATATCATGGGAGCTTGCAACACAAACATGATATTTATAGGGCCTCAACTCCTAAACGTCTTCACCCATGTTCAAATTAAGTGGTCTTGCAAAGATGCATTATAAAATGCAAGTAAGAAGGATATTTTGAACTTGATGTCTAAATAAAAGTTGTACATAATGCATTTTAGATTTTGTCCATATAGTTACATCTGCGATTTCTATCATTAATGTTTTTTTTATAAAATTTGAAACTTGAAATTTAGAATTATTTTGTAATTTGATTATGAATGAGATATTGACAATTGTGGATGAATTGTTTTGTATTGGGTCAAAATGCACAACTCTAAGTGCAGTGATTTTTTGAAGATTTTTTGGTTGCTTAATTTTGTGAGTTGACTTTTTCAAGAGCACTTTTAGACTAAAATCTTTGAAATTTTTGGTAAAACACAACAACATGAAATGAGGCATAAAAGTTTCACAAATCATAACTTTCTAATTGGATCACACATACATGAAGTTAACTTCCCATAGAAAATTCAGTAAAAATTCCACAATGCAAAAAATGCATGACGAATGAGAAAAAAAAGGTTTGATTATGTACATCATGCAAAATATAGTTGAGCAGTTAGGGGTTAAAGCTCTTTCATTGTTTTTGAGCGAAACTATGTAAAATAGCACTTATTGAATTTATAGTGGATTCATTTTTTTTTTGCAATTTTAATCTTACCTAACTTGTCTTTCTATTTCTTCATCAAATTCATAATTTATTTTTTTAAGTAGCATCTTTAAGATCATAATGTTAAAAGTGGTGCAACAAGACCCATTTTCAATTGTGTAAGGGTGCAATTTCAATTTTGAAACATTTTAGAAAAATTGTGTGTGTTTTGCAACTTGAAGTATTCTCATTTTATGTTGAAATTTTGAGTTGAAGATATCTGAAAGAAAATCTGAGAAAAAAAAACCCTTGATTTTCAAACTTAAACTTTTTATTATATTATTTGGAAAAAGGTACACGATGAAAAGGAAAAAAAAAAATTGTAAGTAAATGTATAGATATAAAAAAAATCCTCTTTATTTTTTGTATAATAGAGCCAACCACAAAGTGAGAACCAAGTAACCTATGTGCGATAGGGTGTTTTCAATCTTGATATAGAATTTTCTAACACCTATTCACACAAGCCATCAATCTCCTTTTTTAGGGGGAACATGAGATTGGTGTAGGGGTACGTGGAGATTTGTTTGTGGGAACTCATGTTAGGTTTGGAAGACCTACTCTTGCATTGGAGAAATCCAAGGTTTGAATTTCTCTGACAACGCAGTGCATTTTGTCTGGTCGGAAAAAGAAAAGGCCAAAACTGATTTTGTTGCCTTTCAAGCTTAAAAATCCAATTTTGGCCTTCTCTTTCCTCTCGTGGAATTTTTTTGCTCAACTATATGGATAATTCTAATGTGTTTGATTCTTTTGACAGGTAAGAGCAATGACTCTACTTTGTATTCTTTTGTGGTGCTTCACATCAGAATAAAATGTTTCTTTTGTATAAATTTTGATTAAAAAACATTTTATTTTGTTTTTAAATATTTTTTGAAACATGAAAGAAAACCAACATATCCAAACAAAACATAGCATTATAGAGCAATGCAAGGGGCACCCTTTTGAAAACTAAATTGAAGAAGAATTTTCATTTAGATTCACTTTCCTAAGTAATGAAAGAATGCCATTGTATTCCCTGAATTTTGTGACCATCGTGTCATTGCATTGTAATTGGAGTGTGGTCCCATTGCAAAAGGACGTTGGCTCCCATTGCTTTGTTATGCTATAGGAAAGTCTACCACAATAAAGTCGAATTTGATCGATTTCAGTTCGTAGTTCATACAAGCCTCAAACTGCCCAACTATTCATTTTTTGGACGGTGTAAAATGTTCATTCACGTTTTTTCATCTATCATGCACTTTTTGTAAGGAAAATTTACTATGGCAAGATAGCTTTATGCATGTGTGATTTCATTAGAAAAACAATGATTTGTGAGAAATTTATGCCTTATTACATGTTGCAATGATTTACTAAAATATTTGAAGATTTTAGTTTAAATGTGCACTTGAGAAAATAAACTCATGTGATTTTTGAGCATGGTTCTCTAATCTACGCGGGCCGTGTTTATACTAGTGCTAATGATTTGCATTGCACATGTTTTTGTTCATGGGTTCCCATTCATTGGTAATGAAAGTGGAGAATTAATTCTACCTTAATTTTAGTATTGGTGGTATTTCACGCATATACACTTGCAACGAGGTACACGGATAGAATTTTTATTTATTGCTTTTGTCCCATGCATATACACTTTCAATTTCTACTTCCTATTGAACACTCTTTTCATTTACAAATGATTTAAGATATTTTTTTCACACAACTCAAACTAAGCCAAGAGAATTTAAATTTGCAAGCAATGTACTATCCACTAGAACATAAATTACCTTATACTCTTAGTAGTATATATTATATACACATTTATATTCCTTCAACAATGAAAATTTAATTTTAAAACTTGTTTTAAAATACATAACAAAGATAAAGAATGGGATTGAGCCTTGCAATTATATCGTCCTTGTTTTTAAAGGGGGCAAACCAAAAGAAGATTTCATTGGAAGAAAGACAAGCAAAATATAAATTCTTATCAGGATAATAATTTTCCTCAATTCCTATAACATAAAGGTATCGTATTCAAAAAAGACTCCAAAAAGATTTTGTGAGCAAGGTGGATGTTAGAGGTTTATGGCAGCAACTTTTGTTCCACATTAAACATCCCTTAAAATAGCAAGTTTCCAAAAAAGATCTTGTAAACTGGATGCATTCACAATCAAACAACCCGAGGGCACCCAAATATAATGACTCTTGATGAGTGCTTAGAAAATTATATCTTCAAATTATGTAAATATTAGAAAAACCAAAGGAATTTTTAAATGCTCAATAAGCACATTTAAATCATTACTAACGAGTAGTTACCACTACATTTTAATCGTTTTGGAGTATCAATAATATTTCAAACATCATCAAATTTTAGTATATAGTAGAATGAAGTATAATATATGTAGTTACTAATTTATATTGCATTATCAATTCAAATGATAAAATTATTGTTTAATGAATAATAAAAAATCTGATTAGAAACAATTTTGTGGCTTGTGTTATTGTGAACGTATCGAATTTGGGTGGCTAATTAAAACGGAGCTTGTGGTGTGATTAGAATATGCATTAAACGTGGTTTGCAAGCAAGCTAATTGGCATCAACAAGAATATTCCAAAAGATACCAAATATTCCACAATATTCCGAAGTAATATTTTTGAAAAGATTCTAAAAGATTCAATTTCATTATATTAAAATATTTTTGGTATTTTCCCTATTATTATATTATGTGATTAATGCACCTGTTTTACAACTTTAAATACTTTTTTTGTTGAGAATTATCACACCCCAATGCAAAAACACCTTTAATTAAATGGAGTGTAATGTAGAATATAGAGTTAAAAAATCAAACCAAGTATGTGGATTTGAATTACCAAAGTGGTTCTATGCAAAACCACTTTAAATTTAATTTTTTGCTTTTAAAAATATATATTTGACCTTTTAGATTAAATCTAGAAATGTTCCATCATCTTGGAGTCCTCTGAGAAGAAATTATCTCCTACCGTACATCTAAATGTATCTTTAAACCCCTTTTCTACATCTACATTGTCGTGCACCACTCCATCGTGTGCAGATCACATCGTGCGGTCAAGGTTCCACAAATATATTTACCATCCTTATACATGGGATTGTGACAACAGTTGAATACTTGTCATAACTAACCCATTGGTGATAAATTAACACATTCACACACCCATCAAAAACGAAAAACAAAGACGATTGCAAATACACATAGAAATCCTGTAAAGCTAAGGCCAATGAGGCCTCCTTTACTATAATAAAGTGGAGAAAACCCCGTTAGGAGTAGAAAAACTCCACTAAAGTATACCGGTCAAGCCACGTATAAGTGTTATCAAAACACACTACTCTACAACGAGAAAAGTACATCTAAACTTCTCCTCCGAAGGCTCAACTTTGAGAAAGATGAGCCTTTCTAGGGTTTCAAGAAGTTTATACCGATAGACTTTAAGTGGGAAGCCAAGCCCGTCAAGACCCCCCTCTCAAGTCTCCTAAAACCCCAAGTCATACTTCGTGGTGGCGCCACGCCCCACGATACACTTTAGACAATATTGGGGAATTCCTGACAGCTGTCGTGCACCACTCCATCGTGTGCAGATCACATCGTGCGGTCAAGGTTCCACAAATATATTTACCATCCTTATACATGGGATTGTGACAACAGTTGAATACTTGTCATAACTAACCCATTGGTGATAAATTAACACATTCACACACCCATCAAAAACGAAAAACAAAGACGATTGCAAATACACATAGAAATCCTGTAAAGCTAAGGCCAATGAGGCCTCCTTTACTCGCCCCCTGCGCCATCGGTGAAGCCCCCTTCATAATGGTGCATCTTGAATGAACACCCACGTAATCAAAAAGCATTGTGATGTCAATTGAAGTCACGCCGCTGCCAATTTAACTGCCTCCACACCTCCGTTTACACCGCGGACATACCCACTTACCAGTGGGTACTTGATCTAGCGGGGGTGTCAAACAATTCACGTGCCAACCCGTCGAACATATATCGCATAAAATCATCGTAGCAGCTCCTTGTGCTTTCCCACATAGCATGCACTTCAGCCCGGCTGGAATTAGACTCAAAGTAGGATCAACAGTACCATCTACGTGTGGTAAATGGCAAGGAGCACAATTCCTGGCATGGTCTTTCCATACTCGTCCATCACGACCTTCCAACTCCAACACGCCGCTTGAAAGCACTTTCTTAACTCGTAAAATAATTCTGCCTGCCGTCACGTCCAATGTAGTTGGTGCTGTCTGTTGCAAATAAACGTAATCGCCTGGCACAAACCTTCGTAGCTGTGGCCGGTAGCCCCCTCCTCGAATAGTGGCATATCGCAAAGTATCACGATGTTGGGCGATGGCCAAGTTGTCAAAGGCCATGGGCATGATGCGTTGAAATAATGTCGCCCTTCTACTACACACTTCAACCCACATGTCAGGATCGTCCATATCGACGACCGGTTGCGTATCACGTCGAATAGAAGTCGGCAATACTGGTTCTCGTCCATACAAGAGGAAATACGGGGAAAAAGTAGCCAAAGAAGCTTGCTTGCTAAAACGATACCCCATAGCCAACCATGGTAGCTGCAAATCCCAATCTCCATGATGTCCTTTTTGCAGGCCATATTTTCGAAGAGCCCGTTTAACAGTTTGTACCATGCGTTCTGCTAATCCATCTGCCTCAGGATGATCACGAGATGTGGTGCGATGATCGATATATGTCTCCTCTAGCAAACTTTGAAATTCTCCCAAAAACTCTCGGCCCTGGTCAGTCAATACTTCAGCTGGTGCGCCAAATCGGTTTAGAACTCGATCAAGGAAAACATACGCTACTCCTTCACTGAATTTGTCAGGTAGTGCCACCAACTCAATCCATTTAGAAAAATGTTCAATCATTACTAGCACATACTTGTTATGTCTCTTGGTGATTGGTAGTGGTCCTGCAAAGTCTAGACTCCATCGGTAACCAAGACCCATGATAGGTAATGGTTGTAAAATGGGCGTAGGTGCATTAAATGATGCACGGACCCTGTCGCATACCTTGCATCGAGACACAATGCGTTGAACCTCTGCCTGCATACCAACCCACCAATATTGGCTTTGCAGTAAACTGTAAGTCCTTTTAACACCAAAATGACCAAGTTCTTCATGAATATGGAGCACAAGTTTCTCGCGCTCTAGCGGTTTAGGAACCACACGTGTCCTCCCATCTGATAGTTTCCTGAGTAGTTGAGCCCCCTTCCACTCGAACCGTTTGGCTCGTTGTAGAATCCTATCTCTCTCTTTTGGAGTTGTGCCGTGTGCCAACTCCTTACTTCTCAGGTACTCCAGTACTGGTCCATCCTTATAAATGTCGTTGGCGCCCCCAGACTCCTCCTCTTCCTCCTTGTCAGGAGAATAACAGATCGTACAGTCTCCATTCGCCGCCAACAAACTCAAACATAATGAGGAATGCCACCCTGGCACTTCTTCTTCATCTTCCCCAACATGCCACCTTGCTCCCGTAGAGTCCTTTTGACTAGGACATGGGTTGCGGCTAAGGCCGTCTGCGTCCATATTAACCAACCCGGCTCGGTGTACCACCTTAAAATCATATTCTTGCAGAATTAAGGCCCATCTTGCAAGTTTTCCCGTAAGTTTATCAGACTCCATGAGCCATTTAAGTGGTTGATGATCCGTGACTAGCAAGAATTTGTTGCCATAGAGATAACACCGAAAATGCGCTATTGCCCATACTGCCGCCAAACATTCTCCTTCATACGAGCTGTATTGTGCCTCTGCATTATTGTTCGATCGGCTAGCATATGCTACCACAAACTCCTTGCCCTCATCATCGACTTGGGTGAGGACAGCACCAATGCCCAATGAACTCCAGTCGGTATGCAACAGGTATGCTCTTCCCGGGATAGGTCTTCGCAAAATAGGGGCCGAAGCCAATCGTGCCTTAAGTTCCAAGAATGCTGCTTCTTGTTCATCTCCCCATACCCATTCTTGATCATTTTTCGTAAGTATGGTTAAGGCTTTTGCGATCCGACTGAAGGCTGCTACAAACTTCCGATAATAATTTGCTAGTCCTAGAAAAGCTCTCAACCGACTAACATCCGTTGGTCTTGGTATCCCATTTAGTGCCTCAACCTTGCTTTTGATCACTCCTAAGCCGCCGGGATAAATCATATGGCCCAAGTATTCCACTTGAGAGCAAAAGAATGAGCATTTGCTTGGGTGTAACTTCAACCCATGATCCCGCAGTCTCTCTAACACCTTTGTTACATGTTCCCGGTGTTCCCTTTTGTTTTGACTGAAGACAATGATGTCATCAATATAACACTGGGCAAATGGCAATCCAGCAAGTACCTTATCCATCACTCTCTGGAATTCTGCAGGGGCATTCTTAAGTCCAAATGGTAAGAAATTCCACTGATACAACTTATCTTTTCCATATTCATCAATACCCCAGAATGAGGTCTTTTGTTTGTTGTCACGGACATACATTAGAAACTTCTAGAAGATTCCTTGAAGATTCTATAGAATATTCTTTAAAGATTCTTTTAGAAGGTTCTGGAAGATTCTTAGAATATTCTTAGTATATTCTAATAGATTCTAAGAAGCTGCTCGAGAAGCTTCCTGGTTAGTGGAAGTTGTTTGAGAAGCGTCCTAGTTCACAGAAGTAGCTCGAGAAGCTTCCTATCCAGTAGTATATATAGGAGTCGAGGCTGAAGGGTTCTTCAGTCTCGACAACGCATTTCTTAGAGCTCTAGCTCACCTCTCTTGGTGTTGTTTGTGTACTCATCTGATCAATCTAGTTCTTGCATGTTCTCTCTGAACTTCTTGTTTAGATTTATTGTGTGTATTTCCGTGTCCGTAACAGTTTGTCGAGACTGATTTCATCTTAATATCAGAGCTGGATCCTTCTTGCTTGAGAGCGGATCACCCCTCTTCTTGAAGGTATTCTAGCGCTTTAGAGGTTGCGGATTACTTTCCTCTAAACTGATATTTTCTCGATTTCAATATCAGAGCTTAGTTTTTCAAAGGCAGAGAGTGGACTACTCCTTCCTTTAAAGATACTTAAGCGTTCTAAGGGTTGCAGATTAGTCTCCCTTGGATTGGTATTAATTCCTTCTTTTTAGCAAAGCTAATAGAAAGGACTATTAACATCGATTTCAGAATCTTGCTTTCTTGATAGAGCGTGGATTACCCCTCTTCTTGAAAGCGTTCTTAGAGATTGCGGATTACCCTCCTCTAAAGCTGAGATTTTTTAGTGTTTTATTTTCTCTTTTCTCCAAATTAGTTTTAGTAATAGATAGTGTTACCATCTTCTCCAAAGATTTAACAACTTTTTCTTTTCTAAATTTCAATCGATTTATCTCCTTAATATGGAAATAAATCAGACCATGGATGGTGCATCGCCACAAATAGAGAATAGAGTGGCAACTCTTGTAGATCTTCAAGCTCTTATGAATAGTGTGCGGGAGGAGATCGCATTTCTTCGCAATCCAAGTAAAGAGCCTCAAATTGATCCAATGACTGAAGAAGCTAGACGAGAAATTCACGGCCTACAACAAGAGCTTGTTCGATTAAGAGAAGCAAGACATGTATCACCCACGACCCTAATAGACAATTCAAGGCCTAGTACAAAAGAACCAAAAGCAAGTATGCCAGACAAGTTTGATGGAACAAGAACCAATTTCCGAGGTTTTGTGCAACAAGTACGGCTTTATCTACGCCTATATCCTTCTCGTTATCCAGATGGATTTACTCAAGTTGCTTTCATAGGTACTCTTTTATCAGGAAATGCTCGCTCTTGGTTTGCTCCGCTATTGGAGAAGGATTCTCCAATACTCTATAACCTAGAGGCTTTCATGGAAAGATTTACTGCTGCATTTGGAGATAGCGATCGAGAAGGAGTAGCTGAAAGAAAGATACAAAATTTGCGACAAGGATCACGTTCTGCTGCAATCTATGCTGCAGAATTCCAACAACTTACATGTGATCTTGATTGGAACGATAAGGCGTTTATGACACGATTTCGATATAGACTGAGAGATGATGTCAAAAACTTGTTGATCACTATGCCTAAAGTGGATACTTTAGAAGAACTTATATCTCAGGCAATTATTTGTGACAACCGCCTTTTTGAATTACGACAAGAAAGACGATCAGGTTGGAGAAATGAGGGAGCATTTGCTGCATTTTCAAAAGGTCCAGAAAATCACTCCACAGGTCCTAAACCTATGCAAATTGATGCGGTACGTTTCAAGCCCCTCACAGCTGAAGAAAAGAAGCGACGGTTTGAACAAAACTTGTGCTTATATTGTGGAGAGGCGGGCCATAAAGCTACAAATTGTTCGAAGAAACAGAAGACTCAAACAACAAGACTGAGGAGTACAAGCATACAGGAAAACGAGGACGCCCAGCCACAATAGGGACTGTGCGGCTGGACATCTCAACATCCAAAAATAATCCAGGCCCCTTCCTCTCAGCTCAACCTTCAGATTGTTTTATGGTACCTTTACATTTTGGTATTCAAGAACTTCAAGTTAATGCTTTATTAGACTCGGGTGCATCTGCTTGCTTCATAGATGAAGAGTTTACCAAGCTTCACAATATTCCTCTTGTGAAGAAACCAAAGCCTGTCCATGTAGAGGTCATAGACGGACGACCATTGTCTTCGGGCAATGTTATCCATGAAACTAAACCGTTGAAGATACGTCTTGAAAACCATGAGAGCAACATTGTGTTTAATGTTATCAAGACCCCTTCATGTCCTGTCATTTTGGGACTATCTTGGCTTGATAGATATAATCCATTAATAGATTGGAAGTTGCGGAAAGTAACATTTCCAACAAACTCCTTGAAGGTGGAATCTGCCAAGACAATGTCTAGAAACAAACCTTTGTTTATAGGTGCAAGGGCTTTTATGAAGGAAGCCAAGCAAAATACGCCTTTTGTCATCTTTGCTACTCCGACTCGTAAAGATGCGACTCCAACTTTCGTTATTCCAAAGCAGTATGAAGGGTTCAAAGATGTCTTTGAAAAGAAAAATGCTGACATGCTACCAGAACATCGACCCTACGACTGTGCTATAGATCTTCATGAAGGAATGCAACCACCTTTTGGCCCAATCTACAACTTATCGCAAATAGAGTTGGCAGAATTGCGGAAGTATATTGACGAAAATCTAGCCAAGAATTTTATTCGTCACTCAAAGTCGTCAGCTGGGGCACCGATTTTGTTCGTGAAAAAGAAGGATGGCTCTCTGCGAATGTGCGTGGACTATCGAGGCCTCAATAAGATAACTAAGAAAAACCGTTATCCGTTACCTTTGATTTCTGGTCTCTTGGAGCAACTCGGACGTACAAAGATCTTTACGAAAATTGATCTTAGGGGAGCTTACAACCTCGTACGAATCAAGGAAGGAGACGAGTGGAAGACAGCTTTCCGTACAAGGTATGGCCATTTTGAATATAACGTCATGCCTTTTGGCCTTACCAATGCTCCGGCTGTTTTCCAACATATGATGAATGACATTTTTCGGGAACACCTTGACGACTTTGTTGTCATCTATCTGGATGACATTCTGATATTTTCGAAGAACGAAGAAAAACACAAGAAGCATGTTCGTTTGGTTCTTGAGAAACTACGAGAACGAGGACTCTACGCGAAGTTGGAAAAGTGTCTATTCCACCAAACGGAGATGGAATTTCTAGGGTTCGTTGCAACTACGGATGGCTTGAAGATGGACCCCAAGAAGGTGGAAGCAATTGTATCCTGGGAGGTTCCGAAGACAGTTAGAGACGTACAATGTTTTCTTGGCTTTGCTAACTTCTATCGGATCTTCATCAAGAATTATTCTCGAGTCGCTGCTCCACTCACTCGGTTGACTTGTAAGGACAAGCTCGAATGGGGACCTCAAGCAGAAAAGGCATTCCAAGATCTTAAGACGACGTTTACTACGGCTCCAATCTTGGTACACCCTGACTTTGCAAAAGCCTTCTATTTGGAAACTGATGCTTCGGATTTTGCTTTGGGAGCCGTACTTTCACAGATGGGCGAAGACAATAAGCTCCATCCAGTTGCGTTTTATTCTCGGAAGTTCTCTGCCGCTGAAATCAACTACGAAATTCACGATAAGGAACTCCTTGCTATAGTGGATTCTTTCCAAGAGTGGCGACACTTTCTCGAAGGCGCTGCGCATCCGGTGACCGTATATACGGATCACAAGAATTTAGAGTACTTCATGTCGGCTCGAGTCCTGAATCGACGTCAAGCTCGGTGGAATATGTCGTTGTCGCGATTTGACTTTGTTATCACCTATCGGCCTGGAAAGCAACAAGGACTATCCGATGCATTATCGAGGAGATTGTATATGGCGCCTAAAGCTGGAGAAGCAGCGTTTGATCAACAATGCGCTACATTGTTGAAATCGGAGCATTTTAGAATTTGCACTGCTGTCGTACCAATTGATGCGGACTTCCTCAACCAGGTACGTACTGCGACAATTGAAGATTTTGTAGCTCTTGAGATCAAGAAGTGTGCCGATAATGACAAGTTCAAGGTAAAGGGAGATCTTTTGTATTTTGAAGAGCGACTGTATATTCCAAAGGGACCAACACGACTTCGAGTTCTCCAATCTCGCCACGACTTTCCAGCAGCAGGTCATTTTGGATACAACAAGACATTGGAGCTTATTTCGCGAGACTTTTGGTGGCCCCAAATGTGGAAGGATGTGAAGGAGTTTGTCCTCTCTTGTGATATTTGTTCAAGGTCCAAGAACCCTAGGCATCGCCCCTATGGACTTCTACAGCCATTGCCTATTCCGCATCGACCATGGTCTTCAGTTTCCATGGACTTCATTACGGACCTGCCGCCTTCAAACTCGTTCGACAGCATCTTTGTTGTGGTGGATCGGCTCACAAAGATGGCGCACTTTATTCCTTGCAAGAAGACATCGTCAAGTGAGGACACAGCAAGATTCTTTCTTGATAATGTATATCGTTATCATGGTTTGCCAGATGATATTGTATCGGATCGAGGAACTCAGTTTGTTTCCAAGTTCTGGAGATCTCTTTTTGAGATATTGAAGGTGGATATCAAGCTTTCTTCGGCTTTTCATCCTCAAACCGACGGTCAGACAGAACGGGTGAATCAAGTCTTGGAGCAGTATCTACGTTGCACCATCAACTACCAGCAAGACGATTGGACCAAGTATCTACCGTTTGCCGAGTTTGCTTACAACAACACCCTTCATGCGTCGACTCAACAAACACCGTTTTTTGCCAATTATGGATACCATCCAAAGCTCGATTTGTTAAATCCAGTAGCAAATAACAACCCGGCAGCAGAAGGCTTTGCGAAGCAGCTGTCGGAACTTCAAGCTACGTTGAAACTTCAATTACGGACCGCCCAAGAATCTTACAAGAGGACCGCAGATAAATTCCGGAATGAGGCACCTACTTTCAAGATTGGAGATAAAGTATGGCTTCTCCGACGGAATATCAAGACTAAACGACCGTGTGATAAGCTGGACTACCGCAGATTAGGACCATTTGTCGTCCAGAAGCAAATCAATCCCGTGGCTTACCGTCTGGAGTTACCAGCCGTTATGAAGGTACATCCAGTCTTTCATGTCTCTTTATTGGAGCCTTATCGAGAATCATTTTTCCCTGGAAGAGTGCAAAGTCCGCCACCTAGCATTGAAATTAAGAACCACGAGGAATACGAGGTCGAAAAGGTGCTAGATTCACGACGAAGGTGGGGCAAGTTGGAGTATCTTGTTCATTGGTACGGCTACGATATTAATGAGCGAACGTGGGAGCCAGCCGAAAATCTTACAAATGCGCCGCAAAAAGTACAGGAATTTCATCAACGATATCCTGATAAACCGAAGCCATCTCGATGATAGCTTTTTTCTCAAGTTTCTTTAGACAAGAGTATAAAAGGAGGGGAGGACACTACCTAAAACTCATAGTTGATGTTGTTATTTTCTCTAAGATAGAATAGAGTTTTATTCAAGTAGTCATAGTTTGGTCTGCAGTCATGGATAGTCAAGAGATAGATAGTATACCAGTCGTGTCATCTCAACCAACGAACCCACGAAGGCGACCCCGAGATGAAGAACCGCCTGTACCACGACGACGACGAAGGATACCAAGCAACCGATCGCTGGTGATTGTATTCGAGGTAGAGCCTGCTTTCAATGGTCTACCAGAAGGCGTGTTTGCAGGACAATTTCACAATGAAGACACGGAAGTTCATGCTTGGTCAGAAGTGGAAGGCGTAGGCCACTACCGTTGGCTTCAAGGACCAATGAACCACCTACCTCGTGAACAACAATTGGAGTTCATTGCAGACGTCATGCGACAAATCTTCATTTTTTTACGATGGTATTGAGCGGCGACAACATTGCTTCTCGGAGACCTCGAAGCTAGAAGGAGAGGTGATGTCACGGACATACATTAGAAACTTCTAGAAGATTCCTTGAAGATTCTATAGAATATTCTTTAAAGATTCTTTTAGAAGGTTCTGGAAGATTCTTAGAATATTCTTAGTATATTCTAATAGATTCTAAGAAGCTGCTCGAGAAGCTTCCTGGTTAGTGGAAGTTGTTTGAGAAGCGTCCTAGTTCACAGAAGTAGCTCGAGAAGCTTCCTATCCAGTAGTATATATAGGAGTCGAGGCTGAAGGGTTCTTCAGTCTCGACAACGCATTTCTTAGAGCTCTAGCTCACCTCTCTTGGTGTTGTTTGTGTACTCATCTGATCAATCTAGTTCTTGCATGTTCTCTCTGAACTTCTTGTTTAGATTTATTGTGTGTATTTCCGTGTCCGTAACATTTGTCAACCTTCCGAATCGGTAATTGATGATAACCTAATCTCAAGTCAAGCGTACTAAACATTTTTGCGTGTCCGATTGACTCAAAAATTTCTTCAGGTGTTGGCATCGCATACTTATCAGATCTTGTTTGTTTGTTTAAGGGCCGATAATCCCCGCACATCCTCTTCTCTGTCCAGTTGCCATATATGTCTTTCTTAGAAGGCATTACTGTACCTGCAGCATATTCCCCATCAGAAAGCTCTACTAAACCGGCATCCAACAGTTCCATTGTGCGGTTCTTAATCAATACTCTCTCCGCCTCACTATAACGATATGGCTTTCGAAATATGGGGGAGTCGTCCTGCAAGTCAATTCTCACTTCCTGTCCCTTCAGGACTCCCAAGTCTTTCAATCCAAAAGCAAAACAATTCTTAAATTCCTTCAAGAACTGTTGTTCGTCCCGCCGTTCCATCTCCCCTTCAAGACCCACATTTGGCTCCCAATTCTCTGCAGAGAATGGTATCTTGACATCTGTCGTGATGGGTGGCGGTTTCCTTGGTTGCTAAGCAATTCCTCTAGGCCCAGGGTCCTCTTCACCCTCGATGCCCGCCATGCTTGTTAAATTCTTCTGTATGAACATATATTCTTCCCAATCCAACGAATCATCCTCCTTTGAAAAGAACAATTGTTCCGCCAATGCTTCCAACTTCTCATGAGATTCTACCATACCTCCGTGATGGGCTTCTTTATAAAAATTTGATGTGCCCCAATTTTGCCAAGGGTGTATAGGTTGTTGTAGTCCGCCCCCAGCTACCTTACCACCCGTCTCGGGTTGAGGTAAGCTCTGACTTATGGCTCGAAAATCGTCATAAGAAGGAACAATGGACGCCATAGCTGCCATGCGTTGTTGCTCCACAGTGGCTATAGCCAACATCCAGGTGAGGCAGTTTAAATCCATGGCTTAACCCAATAGCATTCGCCTTTGGGATTCAGAAATAGACTGGTCGGCAAGAGCTGTAGTGCCAGTAAGGAAGCCCATAGCTCTTTCCCGTTCGTCGGCATTAGGTTCTTGCGTTGTATATTCCCCACCACTAGTGTCTAAGATCGTGCCGGGTCCATCCCCTCGAAATGCATAAGATTTGGGAAAGCTCACCAATGTAGGCCACGCCCTTCGAGGTTCGTTGGCTGTGTTGACCACTGCATAAGGCGGTTTATCATCCCACCGCACATGTCGTGGTGTCCTGTGTGGATCCAAGATGTCCTGGACCAACAAATCCTTAGGTCGTTCCAAGTGGTCGTATGCAGCTTGTAGAATGGAGGTGGGGACCAAATTAGTCCACCACATGCGAGCACGATGTGCTCGTGATCCCACTTTGGCTGCATCTATAAAGACAGAAGGCCCGAGGATAGCTTCGATCTTCTTGACGCTGGTCAAATTCCGTTCTCGTGATTCAGACATAACGGGCACATTTTCAATGATATATCCAGGCCCATTCACCTGCACCACTTGCAGTGTGTGTAATATGCGCACCAATTCTTGGAATAACGCACTCCGCTTATCATGCAATCCATTTTGGTTGCCCGCCATGGAAAGCCCTTGACATGGCCATCCTACAATAACCAAGTCGATCGGACCGTGTGCTCGAAGTTGAGTATCACTGACTAGGGAGATATCTGCTGCTAATGCAGTAAAGGAAGCTCGTGTAGCTTCACGTGACAATAGCTCTGGATAACGTCGGTGTAACTTTCGAATATGCTCAATAGTTACCCGTTTAGCCACTGGATCATTATCCACATAAAGATAGGTGTGAACTTTGATACTGGCTTGTAAGACAGCAGCTAAACTAGTACCGATGCCTCCAAAGAGTTCGAGCAGACATTTTCCTTTCTGTGTAGGTTTCCACGCAATTGGCCGTGTTAGAATCTTGGCTTCCAAAGTAGGAGTTGGGTCGCCCCCAACATCCAGCTGTGATATTGTATTGTGTGTCCACACCTTGTCCAAAATACTACCAGCATGTGAAAAAAGATCATCCTTCGACTTCCACAATGTCGCCGCCTGTTGTACTGTAGCCAAATATTTCTTTTTCTCACGGACAGTCGAGGAATCATTAGTGGGGCGTGGAGACTCATGTTGAATGTGCCAATCATCCAACATGATGTCCTTTGTGGTCTCCACGCCTGCTGCCATACCAAAGGTCATATGGTGACTTTCCTCTCTTCGTACGAATTGTGCTGGCAGTGTGGCTTGGCGACCATCACCAGCTTGCCAGCCAGGTCTATATGATGCGGTCTCATTCCAAAAATCCAAAACAAACCCCATTGGGTACAATACCGTGGATCCGACCAACACGTCGTACGATTCGGCTTGTGTGACAATGGCCTTGGTCTTGATTGCTGCCGCGTCCATAACATCATTGGGTCGAATTTTAATCATTAAGGGCTTCATAGTGATCCCAGTGGCCCTCTCCGATCCGCCCATGGATGTGTTGATGGTGAAAGGACAAGCCTCTAATGTCCCTTCATGCAGACCCAAGGCGTCGGTCGCGGCTTTACCCAACATCAATGGCTGAGCTCCAGAGTCCAACAACACTCTTTGGGGTGTAAAGATCTTACCTCCAGGTCCCACAATCTGCAACAAACCGTTACTGTTGTTGACCACCACAACGCCGGGTGTGACTGCCGATCGCTCGATGGCTGGTCTACGTGGCATAGTTTGTACTCGCGCCGCTGCTGCATAAAGATTGGCATCGCATGGCGATTCAGCCTTCTCCGAATCATCCCCTTGAAGCGCCCCCGCCTTCATTGCTGCAGTAGTTTGGTCCTTTTCAGCTCTGCACATAGCAGCAGCTGATTCCAATACCCCAGCTATATCAAGTCCAAGTGCTCCAACCATCTGAGCAGAAAACAATGGTGTCTGACAAATAGTGGTCGCTGTGGCTGCAAGTCTATCTTCACTAGACATTCCAATACTTTGTTTGGTCGGGCTCGTACGAGCTACAACCTTTTGCGATACCCGTGATGTTTTGGAGCTTGTGTCTTCTAAAACAAATGATTCCGGGAGTCGAAGTTGTTGTCGGGCCTCTCCATTTTGTGGATCCAATGTGCTTGTAGCACCCCTTGGCAACTCACGTTGGACTTGTGCCCTCGTAGCTGCCGTATAGCTTGGCTCACCCATGCCGCAAAACGACTCATCCCAAGCTCCATAAAAAGATGGAGCCTCCTTCTTCTCCGACGTAGAAGGGGTCTTACCTTTCAATGCAGCCACAATTAAGGCCAGTTGCGACTCAAGCGCCTTAAATCGCAACTCAGCACTGTTATCATTGTTTGAAGTTTCCACCTTCTTTTCAGAAGGTTTATCCTTCTCCTTAGGGGCCCTGCCCTTGTCACTCTTAGCTTCTTCTTTAGGTCTTCTCGCATTGGCAGGCCGTAATTCTGGGTGAAGAATCCAGCATTTGATTGCGGGGTGATTTGATGCTCCACATCCCGAACAAAATTTCTCCCTAGGTTGCTTGGGTTGTGTTTCACTTACCTCTTTTTGACCAGAACATGCGGGTTTGGCAGCGTGAGCAACAGTAGTCTTCCCTTTCTCAAAGGCCCTTGGAGCTTTCCCCATCATAGGCATGGATGCTTTTTCCCTTGCGAGATTAACAGCAATAGCATCTGTTGCTAAGAAAACAAACTCCAAAGTGGGCAGATTGTTGGATGGTAAACTCAGCACCCTTGCTCTTACCAAATCCTTGAGTTCAGACTCCAAAATATGATACCAATAATTAATAGCTTGAGCAGGTGTGACCCCTTTAGTACTCTCCACCAACCGCCGCAGTCGATGATACGCGTCCCGGTAGGTCTCTTTTTCTTTCAATTGAAACTGTTGAAGTTCCAACATCTTATCCAACCGTTGGCCTTGGTAATTCAACCGGAGTACCTCAAAGAAGCTCAAAATGGGGTTGAATAGTGGTTGAAGTCTCTCTCCCATCTGAGTCTTGCCTCGTTCTCCCTCGGAGTTCTCCCCCCCTTCACTTTTCACTTCACCAATGGCGAGAGAACCTCCTCCAATCCGGCGACCTCCAACTCTCATTTGTCCCCCAAATAGATTCCTAAAGTCGGGGGCCCAATAGTCTCGGAAGGCCTCGATCTCCGCCTCATGTCTGGCCTCGAACTCGGAATAATCGTGCATGGGGGCACCTTCCAAGTGTTGGAAAAAGTGCCTGCCATGTGCTATAAGGGTTAAAGCTTGCCCTCCTCTCAGCTTGGCCATTGCACCAGGCCCCAAATTCGATGATAAAATCATCCAATTCAATAGTGCCCACGATCCCAGAGAATCTCTTTATCCCCTGGGTGGACCCGTATACTCGCGCCATTTCTTCCTCGCTATCGTAGAACAAAACACCACTACTAGACTCTTCTATTCCCGTGATAAGATTGTGATCAACTTTAGCTTGGTCCAATTTTTCTTCTACAGTTACTGTTTGATCCTTAATTGTTAATTGTTCAATCTCATGTATTAATTGCTCTATTTCTGGTAACCTATTTGCTAAATATGGCCTACCACTCCTAGTTACGCCGGAAGGTAACTCCAGCTTGAGAGCTCACTCTAAGGAGCATACAAACCCCAAAGTGATCCCGTGCCTGGTCTAGCAGGGTAATAGATAGTTGTAGCGATTTCAAAGCCACGTTCAACGTTAGTCGATATTTGCATGATCCGGGTTGCCCTTTCTATCCACCCACTTTCCTCCTTGTGCCAAATTGTGTGAAAGGAGTAATCGCCATTCCAGAATTCGGTGAATGCCAAAGAGAATAAAGGAAGTGTCGAGATATCTCTACTCCACAGCCATTCTGCGTGAGACCTCAACCCTTGGTTCTTCACGACAATAACATCTCTTTCCACTAGGAATTCTTCGAAGTGCACAAACCCCCGGTGGCGTGCTTTCGGCGAAATATAGCCTCCTCGTTGGGCCTTCAACGTCTGCACAGCATGAAAACCACCACCTCGTCCCCAATACTCTATAGATCGTGGTCCTAATACTTTCGTGCCTGGTTCAGCCCAACGTTGGGTTCCTAATCTAGACGCTGCTAACGGAGACAATACGAAGGGTCTAAACTGTGGCAACTGAGGTAAATCGGCCGCTACCGAGGTAGTTCCAAATGACAATGAGGTAGTTTCTACTGGACTCCCAATAGCTTCTATCACTACTTCTACTTGCCTACCTACGAGTTCAACTCGGTCCCCTTCGATAATCTCTCCTCTAATTCGAACCCTTTCCAAATTTGAAGCTAAGTCATCTAACTGGAAATTTGCCATGATCCCATAGCTTTGCCGTGCATCTCATGTGCAGCCACAGTGATAGTAGTACGAACGTCAGATTTAACCTTAAAATTGTGTTACTTCTACATAATCACCTAGACTAATCTTCAGCCCTAGTGTGACGCTAGTGTTACTAATATAGCACGTAAATCGTGCAGGCCCATGTGTCGCCGTATGTTACAATTGGCAATGCTACCGGCGTTGGTGCAGTCATTATTTGCCTAGCAAATTGCAACCCAAAATGTGCAATTAGGAATTGCATCATCAAATGCCGATCCACACAATGGACACTAATCATAAATGTGGGACTAGGTGGTAGGAGAGGAGGATTATAGAATCCCCGTTCCATGTCGAGAAATCTAATGCGTTTATTTCTCACAGTCTCTCATTCATCACTCATGCCATTTGCCCAATAGTGTATATTGTTGTGCTGCGATATATGCGCTGGTAGTTTCAGATAGTTGTTGTTCTTCTCAGTATGCCAATCATAGATTTGGTAGAATAAGTGCCAGGTATATAGGCCGTCTTACTACCAATATTGAAATCACCTGCACAATCATCAATGCGACATCGCTATGCCACATCACCATGCCCAGTCAGCGTGTACAGTCAGCGTGTACAGTCAGCAGCGTCCAGTCAGCAGCAGCGCCCAGTCAGCAGCAGCGTCCAGTCAGCAGCAGCGCCCAGTCAGCAGCAGCGCCCAGTCAGCAAGTATCCTTCAAGTCCCTAGCTTGCTCAGATGCCGCAAGTCCGTTTTGGGACCTCGTCTTCACTTTGAGACCTCACCCACTCTCGGGACCTCGTCGTCGGCCCTCGCTCTGTCTCCTTCCGTAGCTGTAGTTCCGTCTGCGTCGATGGCGCAGCTTGCTTCTCAAGTAATCCCTTCGGTCCCTTCCGTCACAGCGAATCGGTCCCTTTGAGAATGAAAATCAAACCCTTGTCATGATTGCTACCTAACCATCGCCAATAGACCGTCAGCCAGTATTTGCAAGCTGAGAACGCACTTGTCCATGATCCGCAAACTAATGAAACTCAAGCCGCATTTGCTTAGAAGAGAGAAATCGACAAGAGCCTATTGATTCTAACCGTAACCATAGTGCGTCACTTCATCAGTTGCAATCGTTCGACACAATGCCTATCAACAATGAAATAACACATAACGAAATAACACATAGAAACTTGAACCGGCTCCTGCTTGCAAGCGCCTCGCCTTCATGCATGCCAATTCCGCTCATAGTGAAAACCCTTGGGCGCCTCGCCCATCCTTGTAGCGCCACGCTACTCGTTGCAATCTTCCCACAATGCTCAAGCTCTCCAGACTGTAAGAACTGCCGCTCCGTGCTCACGTTTCCACAGTTAAGCTGCGCCGCAGCCAAAGGAGAGAGATGAGAGGGAGTCAACAGGATGAATTATCCCCTTCTCGGATGAATTCCGTCCCCCTATGGATGAAATGCCGCAAGTCAACCATATAGGACAAGTGAAAGATTCCGTACATCCCTATCTCCGTGGACGGAAGCTATGGTGTCATCAAGGCTTTTGGTCTTGCAATTTCAGCACTAATGCAACTCACCAAAAACACCCAAAACTCACTTTTTTCACCGAACTAAGTGTCCCAACTACCTCACTTACACTCATACATAAGGTAGGATCTTTCTCAAAGTATAATAAAGTGGAGAAAACCCCGTTAGGAGTAGAAAAACTCCACTAAAGTATACCGGTCAAGCCACGTATAAGTGTTATCAAAACACACTACTCTACAACGAGAAAAGTACATCTAAACTTCTCCTCCGAAGGCTCAACTTTGAGAAAGATGAGCCTTTCTAGGGTTTCAAGAAGTTTATACCGATAGACTTTAAGTGGGAAGCCAAGCCCGTCAAGACCCCCCTCTCAAGTCTCCTAAAACCCCAAGTCATACTTCGTGGTGGCGCCACGCCCCACGATACACTTTAGACAATATTGGGGAATTCCTGACAACATAGCTAAATGTATACATATTATGAAAACAACACCTGCATTCAAGTATGTATTGTACATTATATATGAATGTCTCAAATAAGTCCTATTATTCTAAGCTTCTTGACCAATCAATCATTTCTAAATTTTGGATCTAAAAATAGATTGCAAGTATATTTAAAATTCCTACTCTTTCAATGAAGGAGGTAGCCAAGGGACACAAATACCTTCAAGAATGCTATAAAAAAATGAGTTCCCTATTGTTGTGGGTAGGTTTATGATAGCCTTGAAGTTTAAGAATTGTAATTTTGACAAACATGTACAACATTTAATGATTACTGCAATGCTTAGCATCTCATGAATAAAATCCTATCTAAGTCAATTGAGTGTTGTCAATTTATGGTTTGGAAAAAGGCAAAAATGTAAGTAGTACATGTATTACTTTATATACGTCCAAAAGTGGGACATTATGAAGTCAAGCAACCTTGATGGCCAAACAACAAAAGAAAATTAATGGGATAATTAAATGGCAACTTGAAGAGAAATCAAATCCAAATTCTTTCAAAAAAGTTAGTTACTTTGGTGGTATTTCCAAAATTTTCATAATCTCTTATTTGAACTGATCACTTAGTAATTCAATTTGTTATTGTACCATTAATTCCTGTGTCCTTTTCTTGGCTTTGTTGAGAGAAAAGTGTGGCTACATATGGCTATATTTCATGTGTTAAACTATAACAAGATTTAGCTAATATGAACTTGAATACATGTCACCTATGTTGGCCAAGGGTAACCAAAAGGCTATCAAATACATCAATAGACTTTCGTGGTAGGTGAATGGTAAGTAGGATATCTTATTATAGCTACAAGTAGCTTTGAAAGGTTATGTAGATGTTGATATATGGGCCGGCCGTGCTGAAGTTGACGTAGGGGCCGGTCTTGCAAAAGTTAAGACATTAGGAGTTGGTAGAGTTGGACTGGTGCAAGAGAAGGAGTCGTGCAGTACTATTTGGGAGAAACTGCTAGAGAATTGGGTGGTGAATGGTGCTCGAGACATCGTTGTTGAGGACGTGGGGAGAACAAGTCTTCAAGTAAAATGATGTAGTCATTGAAATGTAAAAATATAATATGATAATGATATTCTTTGAATTTTACGTCACAAATTTTTTGTGTAGCATTAGTTTTTGAACTTGAAGCAGATTCTAATTTATTATAATCATTAGTAGTAGTGGTATTATTATTTTATCAATCTAAGTTAACAAATAACATTGAAAAACTAAATATTTGTCAAAAATGAAAATCATAATATTCCTTGATATAAACAAGCGGCTAGTCGCCTAGTCTTTGCCTTAGTCTTTACCCCTTGTTTATTTTCACAACTTTTTTTCACTCTTAAGCCATGTAACTCTTGAAACTAAAGCATTTTTCGTAATCTCTTCCCTTGTGGGGCAAAGATAATAAATGTGTATTCAATTTGATAAAAGTGACAACAATGGGTTAATTGTCTCTTACCCATCATGGAAGAGACTACAAAATCACTTCATTTTTAAGGGATTATCAAGAGTTATGCACTTGGACAACCATAGAAGATAAATTTTGGATAAATACTAAGGTAGAGACTCCGCAACTAGTTGCTTGTTTTACCTTATAAAAATGCAACGTTTTGCAAGTTATGTTTTTACTACCCTTTTGTGCCCAAATGAAAGCAACTTTCATTGCAAAATGGAAACATAGTATCGTACGTGGAAGGTAGGGTCGGTACTTTTATGTCAAATAATTGATAAAAGTTGGAATATAAAAATGAGGTCATAAATTTAAGAAACACAAAAAATTCAAAGAATCACCACGTTTAAAAGTATCTCATTTCAAATTCATTCCAACAAATTTTACTCCAAAATAATTAAAATTTTGTTTGTAATCGAATTTAGAAGGAATTCTTAATTTTAAACTTTCAAATCTTATAATTAAAAATTGGTGATAGTATTAGTGAATCGAACTGTACAAATAGAATCTAAAATTCAAAACCTAGAACTTTCATTTGTAAATCAATTCCAAAATATTCTTTTGAATAGTAGTTAATGATCTTTTTCTCAATTTGTCAATTCAAAGGACACCTTGGTATGTTTAGGAGTTAATGATTAGTACAAAGTTTAGCAACTCAAAAATAAAGTCCTATCCAAGTTAATTGAGTGTTTTCAATCTATGCTTTGCAAAAAGGGTCAAATTCAAAAATGTTGGTAGTACATATATTACCTTATGTACATCCAAAAGTAGCACATTTTGAGGTCGAGCTATCTTGATGGCAAAACAACAAAAATGTTTTATGGGATTTTTAAATGGCATTTAAAAGAGAATTCAATCCAAATTGTTTCAAAAAATTTGGTCACTATGGTGGGATTTCCAATTTTTTTATAATTTACTATTTAAATTTATCACTAAGTAACTAAATTTGTTATTGTACCATTGATTCCTATGCCCATTTTTTTGGCTTTGTTCAGAAGGAAGTGTGGCTATACATCGGTGGGTTTCATGTGTTAAATTATATTAGGATAACTTAGCTAATATGAACTTGAATAAATGTCACCTATGTTGGCCAAGGTTGACCAAAAGGCCGAAAGGCTATCGAATAGGTCAATAGGCATCGATGGTAGGTGAATGATAAGTATAGTATTAAATTATGGCTACATGTATCTTCGAAAGGTTGTGTAGAAGTTGACGTAGGGGCCAGCCGTGCAAAAATTGACTTATGGCCAGTCGTGCAAAAGTTGAGATATTGGAAGTAGGCAGAGTTGGATTGGTGGAAGAGAAGCAATCGTGTAGTACTATTTGGGAGAAACCGCCAAAGAGTTCAGTGCTGGATGGTGCACAAGACATCGTTGTTGGAGGACAAGTCTTTAAGTAAAAACATGTAGTTGTTGAAATGTAAAAACGTTAAGTGACAATGATATTCTTTGACTTTTATTATAGGAAAGATTCATGTAGGAACCATTTTTGAACTTGATGCAGATTCCAATTTGAATTTCTTAAGTTGCATTATTTTTAATTTTTATCAATCTAAATTAATAAATAACTTTGAAAAATACAATCTTTTCCAAAAATGAAAATTAGAATATTCGTCAATATAAACAAGCGGCTATGCCTTATATTTACCCCATATTTATTTTCACAACTTATTTTCACTCTCCAACCATGTAACTCTTGAAATCGAAGCATTTTACGTAATCTCTAAACAACAAATGTGTATGGATAAATTCGACAACAATGGGTTTATTTTACCTTACAATAATGCAACATTTTGGAAGTTATGTTTCCACTACCGTAGTACCATAGCAGGTTCGTCCTAAAATAATTCTATAAATAAAAAACGTAAAAATTAGAAAATTCTGAAGACAAAAAAATGAAAATAGAATAATTTAGTTTTTGCAATATTTTGTTATTTCTAAGCTATTTAAGGTCATTTTTACTAATATTTTTGTTAAAAACCGAAAATTGAGAAATTCAGTTTTTGAGAGGCAAACCTTATTTTTTCTTTAAAATAAATATTCGTTCGCTAGGTGGCGAACCTGCTATGGTGTTACGGTACTCTTTTTTTCTTTTTAAAAAATTTGTGCACAAATGAAAGCAAGTTTCATTGCAAAATGGAAACAGAACATCACCTTTCATCAAGGAGACTCCAGAAGCATGTGCTTGTGGTACTTTGAGTAAGTTACAAGAACAAATCCAGTGCCGTAATTGTTGAAAGAACTGTGTGTTGAAGAGCAAGCAAATCCGACACTCGCATGGTCGTGATGGTCATTGTCGCGGAAGAACACGAAGTAAATGCACAAAAGCAGACAAAGACATCAATTGCTGAGTAAGAGGTGCCAGAGCACGTCGGACGGAATGTGAATTTTTAGCCAAGTCAAGTCAATCCCGGCCACCATAAGTTACTTGATGATATTATTTTTTATGTAGAAAACTGCAGTACGGAGGCTCAAGTAAAGTACTGTATGTCAGTGTTATTATTTTCTGGTGATTGTAGAGTTATCCTTAACCCCTTAACGTACCAGGGTGTCCCTGGAATTGACAATTTGAGAAAAAGCATTATAAATTACTATTTAGAAGAATATTCTGGAATTGATATACAAATGAAAGTTCTAGATTTTGAATTTTAGATTCCATCCGTACGGTTCCATTCACTAATACAATCACCAATATTTAATTATAAATTTTGAAAGTTAAAATTAAAAATTCCTTGTAAATTCGATTACAAACTAAATTTCAATATTTTTTGAGTAAAATTTGTTGGAATGAGTTTGAAATGAGATACTCTTAAACGTGGTGATACTTTGAAATTTTTGTGTTTCTTAAATTTATGACCTCATTTTTCACGATTCCACTTTGAACTAGAGTCAATGCAATTTTGGCTCGGTCAACGACTTGACATACTTCTACATTTGTAATTTTAGAAAAATATGTACTCTAGTATGGCTATATCCAGCCATTAGATAGGACAACAACTTGGTGAAGAATCTCCAAAAAATTGGATGAATATCATCCAAGCGTTGATGAGAACGTGAGAAGGCTTTGAAATCATTCGTCGTTCAGTTTCTGGACGCTGTGACATTTAGGGGTTAAAGTCACCTTGTATTTAAATAAGATGCCGTGAATTTTGCTATAATGTATTGTTATTTGTTCACCCCAAATAGTTAAAAGGTAGGGAAAGCTTGGTGGTCTCTCATTATTAGGTGCGTAAGAGCTTGGTGGTTTTCAAACTCATGGAAAACTAGTTTAGCCGTCAAGAAAGACGGCTAAACAATTTCCCTTGAGTTTAGAGACCACCAAGCTCTTACACACCTAACAATGATAGACCACCAAGCTTTTCCCTACCTTTGAACTATTTGGGGTGCACAAATAACAATACATTAAAGAAAAATTCACGGCATCTTATTCAAATACAAGGGGACTTTAAGGATAACTCTTGTATGTCAGTGTTATTTTTTCTAATGATTTTTAACTTCTGGTAGCTGGTTAGAAGTAGCTGCCAGATGCTATAAACTGTCAGAAAAAACATCTTTGTATGTATATTGTATCCACATAGCAGGTTCATACAAGTCTCCGTGCCACTTAGACTATTTTGTGAGTTATAGCCAATGTGACAGATGACAAATTTTATTTTTCTAAATTTGAAAAATATGTTTAAAGGTGCTACATACAATACCCAAAATCAATACCTTGTTTAAAATGAACGTCCTAAACTTTTTAACAATAGAGTTTTTTGTAAAGTCATCTTGAGCTTGAAGAATCTATTGTAAATTTTGCTTTAACATACTCTTATTTGTTCACTCCAAATAGTTAAAAGGTGTGCAAGATCTTGATGGTTTATCATTATTAAGTGTGTAAGAGCTCGGTGGTCTTCAAACTCATGGGCTCCTATTTTGATATTCAACATAAGCGATATTGCATTTTGCAAGCCATTATATATAAATTGTGTATATACAAACGTTTTGCGTGAGGTCAACAAATTGTTCTTTTTTGATCTCGTTCTATAGCTATTTTTTTCATTCCGTTTATATATGTTGGATTAGAATATTAAATCTGAAATTTTAGATTTAAATTACATGGTTATTTATTTTTTTTTATTTTTTTTGGTGTGTGTGTGTATAGTAATGAACATATTCTTGATGAGTTCATAATTTGATAAACTAACTTTTAAGATTTGATTCACTAATCTCACAAGATTATAGATATAAGATTGAAGTCATAGATTATATAATTTATAAATATTGAAATAAACATAATTAAAATAATGAATATTTATCATGTTAACTCATAATATATTTTCATACATTCTCTACTAATTAAACTAACAACCATCAAATTAAATGAAAATGAAAAATGTAAAAAATCACGTTGTAAGATTAACCAAGATAAACTAAGGTATTAAAAAATTATTTACATTGTATTTAAATATTATTTTCCATAAAACTACTTGCCTTCATTTATATGAATGTGAAAATATTCAAATAAATAAAAATCTTGCTTTTAATTTTTTTATTTAACAATTTTGTTGAATATTTCTAGTAGTGAAAATCCACTTTTTGTCATTATCAAAGAGCAAAGTAATTGCATACTTGCACTCTAAGAATGCATGTTTTTTTTTTTTGAAACAAATGAAAGAAGATTTCATTGCAAAAGGATGAGAAAAGTATCCCTGCCATAGGTGGCCTAAGGAGGAGGACTGGACACAATAGAAATAAAATAAAAGCGAAATGAACAAAAGAACCAGCCAACACTAAGGAAAAACCAAAAGTCGGCCAAAGGCCCAATGGGACTAATTGCGGGTCAACACTCGGGAGGCGGGATGCCTGGGGGTGCCCCAGGGCCGGGGAAGCTATGAGAATCACGATGGTTCGAAAACAAAACCACTGGTGCTTATTATCAACGATAATGGCAAACACTTCATTTCTCCCTTGGCGCGCGAGGAAATTTTTCAAGAGTTTCATCACTGAGTAAGAATGCATGTTTGGGAAAGAAATATCCTATGAGGTGAATGTGGCTTGAGAATAATAATCAATAATTCCAACATTTATTTTATCCTATAGGTTGGCCTACCTCAAAAGTTGTTTGTTTAGAGCCCCACTTCAAAGTCCCACAAATTGTAATCAACAAACCATAACATTGCAAATAACATAATATTGAGTAGCCTTCATGTCCACTGCTCAATACCTTGAGCCTCCACCTGTCCACTTAACTACTATTGAGTGTCAAATATTCCACACTATCTAGCATAGAGCTAAGACAAAGACAATGCATGCCACTGGATGTTATGAAATATGAAATATGAAATACTTAATTTTTCGTTTTTGTTTTAATTGTGAAAATTTCAAAGTTCTTGGAATTTGATTGACATGGTCTTATACCTTTACTTGTCCACACCAAATGATTGCTCTATGTTGTGCTATTTGAACCGCTAGTACAGCATAGAGGCTTCCTGGAAGTCTTTTATGTTATTCCAGTCAAGGAATTCCCTGCGTTTAATATTGTAGGTACCCAATGACTGAATTTTTAAATGTTTTTAAATTTTTTTAAATGCAAGCTCCACATTTGAATTGTTCATAGGCTTTTGATCCTCTTCAAGTTTATTTATGTTTTCAATTTATGCCTGGAAGTAGCACTGTTGGTAGTAAGGGGGACCAACAGAACCACTCTTTATTATCACACACTCCATTAAATACATACCTTATTATTATCACACTTTTCCAGTATTTGGAAAACTCATTATTATTATATTCTCCATTACACATTCCAATGTCAACAAACTCGTTATTATCACATTCCCGTATCTACATAACTCTTTATTATCACACTCTCCACTATCACATTCTACTATTGACAAACTCATTATAATAGCATGTTAATCAAAGTTTTAAATAAGGCTTTTGTGAGTTTACAACATTGCATGGTAGAAACTATGAAAGTAGGTGCTTGCAATAGTTATAAAATTTTAAACACGAGCAAATATGTGCATCACGGACAAAAAGTACTTCACGTGCTTCTTCTGCACGTGTATTGTGGTTTTTCTTTGTTAGGGTCTATAAAATTGAAAAAACGATTTACATTAAGTAATTTGGTGCAATTTCTTTTCTCAAAAGCATCAGATAGATAAGAACTCCAGCCTTTTATCAACGCTGGCGTGAATGAAGTGTCTGTTCGTAATGCAAATGACTCAATGTCCACCGGTAAAAGCATCACCTATTATGAGATTGTGGGAGTATTTGCTATTGTATACTCGTGCGATTGGACTCTTTTCATATGCCAAGTTTTGAACTCATGTATGTTGATAATCAAAGGGGTGATATAAAAGAGCTTTGGGTCCAAGTCATTTTTAAAAAATCCAACATGTTTAACTTTAGTCAAATAAAACAAAAGTGTTTCTTTTATATTAAAACAAACACATCAATATTGTGATTTTTAGTTCATTGAGCTATAAACATATTACTATTGTAATACTTAACTTTTTTTTATACCAAACTATGGAGTATTGGAAAACATCCTATGCAAAGCCTAGAAGTATATTTAAATTAAGTATTATTGATTTTTTAGAATTCTTTAATATTAAGAAAATTTTGAAATTTTGAAGAAATTATTGGGAGATGTTTTTACTCAATATTGCATGGGAAAATCTATTCATAATAAAGCCCTAACTTGGTGTGTCAAAATATTGAAATTTTATGTTTAGTTTGTTGAATCTTGTAAATGAATAAATTTAACTTTTTTTTTTTAAAGTCATTTTGCAGCCTCCTAAACTAGGTCAGTAGACTTTGAACTATATTCATTTTGTTTCAAGAAGATGTCATTTTTTTCACAAAATAATTCTTCCATCATTAATCCAAATGGAATGAATCATATCATTCTAAAATTATAAATATATAATATAAAAAATTAAAATTAAGATAATCTTATTTGGCATAGCTTTTTGCTTTTCAACACCAATTGAGAAAAATAAATTATATATTTCTAAAACTTGTCATTTCCTTTTTCTTCAATTTGTTTAACAAATCACACCTAGAATTGACTCTATAGGTATTTTCCAGAATTTTCAAATGTCCCCTAGAGGAAAAATTGAGGGCTCATTAGAAATTAAACATTTAGCAACTTATTGTTTTTTTTAGTAGATGATGAACTTGTTTAAGTATGATTGTCCTTTGTGCAACAAAGAAGAACATTTCATTCATCCATACCTTTTTTTTCGGGTTCTTGTGTTGCTTTAATGATATTATATTATAAAATTTCACCCCTCTTTCTAATAATATTCTATAAATAAAACATTGAAAACATGTCATACTAGAAAACACACATCTTATAGAGAAACTTAGTCGTTAACATATAAAGGCATGAACTATGACCGTAGATTTAAGCCTTCACTTTGTATGGCTTATTTTGCTACATGTTTAAGGAAAAATATCTATTACACATTTTTTAGACAGATATGCGTACTATCTTTTATTGTAATTTATTCAAAATTATTGACTATGTATTTTGAAAATTAGTATGTGTGAGCTTATGAAAAAATTAGGGTTTGTTTTCAACAAATCTAAATAGTATATGTGTATGAAGTGAACTTTAACCAAATTGAATAGCTATGATAATGTACATAGAATTGATTTGTTAACCCTGAAGGACCCATAGGTTTCCACAGGGCTTTTGGAACTAAAAAGTGAAGAAGTTCAAGTTTTTGGGCCGTGAATTGTAGAGTAAGCAATAAAGAGACGATGGCTCTTTTTGAAAGTTGAATCCATCGAGAATTTATGAATTATGCAATTTTTGGTGATTGTTTTGAGCTGCAAAGAGGCTAGTTGGACATGACTTTAAACCCTCATATCTTCCTCTTTGCACCTCCAAATTATGTGAGTTATTTGCACTTGTTCAAAATCATAATCTCTACGCATGGTAAAAATGTATGAGTTTTTGGAGAAATTTTGTACAATCCAAAATCAATATATGTCCTAGGGTATGCACTCTACATTATGTTTGAAAAACAGGTGCGTTCATGACCCCTTCTAAAAAAACCCCTTGTATACGAGAGATTATATGTCTAAATACCTTTGTATACAATTTTATTTTTTAAAAATATATGTTAAATGTAAATATATGTGAATATTTCCAATTCTAAATGTGTTTGTTGTATGTATACGTAATACGGCAATGTTCAAATTAATGCCCTTTTGTGCACTCATGTATACTCGTACATAGTTACTATAGTGCAGCTCCCGGGGTAAATGTTCTAAATACCCCAAACGAGTTCCATCAATCTTCTTAACGGTGGCATTTTCTCAAATATTGTGCAATTTCGTTGATCCTTTTTCATACAAAAACTAGGTAACTCTTCTTTAATTCTAGTAGTGTTGATTGTCAGAATTACCCCATACCAATGAGGAATTGAGTTTGTAAGAGTTAAGTTCAACACACCTCTCCAAATTCAACACATGTTTTTTGTAGAAATAAAATGAAAAATCTTATTGTAATCATTTTGTATATTTTTCACATTACTACATAATTTCATTTATTTTCACTTCAATTCAAATTATATCATTTAATAAATAGAATTTACAATCAATTTATCATTATTGAAAGATTATTTTCCAGAAATTCTAAATAATTTAAAATTGTGTTCTTGTTTTTAGAATACCCTAAAACCTTAAAATATAAATCATATTAAAAATAATAATAAATAACACTAAAATTTTAACAAACGAAATATATACAATGCACATCAAGTATAGATTGAAATATATGAATACCATCAAATTAATATATATTTAACTAAAACGCTAAATTTTAATATTTTTAAAGCCTATTCATTCAAGATCAATTTACAAATTTTTTATTTCATTTATATATTCAATTTTTAAAAAATCACCTTAAATACAGTTTTTTTGTTCTTGTCTTTTTAAATTAAAGATCACTATAATTTTCTTCTGTTTGACTTATAGACAACAACTACTGCAGCCATGTGATGTTGATCCAATGTTCCCCATGATTAATCCATACTTTGACTTTTTATTTACTTTTAAAATTCATTTATCCATAATTTAATTTCTTTTATGGTCAAGAAATTCGATTAAGAATCCATAAATTTTATAGCGTAGGTTCAAAAATTATGAAATTATTTTGGTGCACCCTTACTCATTTAGAGCTTTCCGACGATGGCAGAAATGACATCGAAAACTCTCAAATTCCATTTATCACAATTTGATTCAATTTATGATGTCAAAAATCACTAAAAATAAATCCATAACCCTCACAATGTACCTTTAAAAGAGACAAAATGGCTTTGGTGCACCTCTCCTTGTTGAGAGCTTTTTGAGGGTACCAAGAACATGATTGGCGGATGTACGGCCAAAGAGATCTCAATGCTTAATTCTTATCTTTTTTTCTTTTTTCCTCCTCCCCCTGCCCCCCGTGGTTCTTTAGCGGTTTATTAAAAGTTGAAAAGGTTTACTATGAAAATAGAACCAACTCAATAGCATAGTCTTAAATTTCAAAAAAATTGACATTGAACTTCTAGAAGGCCATACTTGAGTTGATTAGGATATTCCACCTTTTCCAAATGCTTAAGTAAGAATATCCATAAGTGTTTGGCATCCAGTCTTGGGAAAGTCGCTTAGTGTAAATTTTGGGTACATATAAGGGAACAAAATATATTTAATGGGGGCTATGAAATAATTGGAATATTCTACTATTTATAGTATATTTAGGGTGTATTTCATACATATTCTAAGAATGTTCTTGAAGTATTCTCAAATTAGTTTTAAAACACCCTATATTACTTCTACAAATTTATAATTTGTTATCTCAAATGAATAAAAGACACCCTATATTTCTCCCTTCTCTGATTATAAAAGTATAATGGCAAAAGATTAAGTATGTATTTTGTGTACAATTTGGAATATTTGTCTGTGTTTGTATTTATTGTGAATATGTATTACTAAATAAGTGTTATTGATTGTCAACTAATGGGAGATTTCACGTGCCTTCATATTAGTTCCAATCCAAATTCAAGTTTTTGTAGGTACCCTAGTGAGTACAACTTGGAAGGGTAACATCATATTATTCTATTTTTGTGTGTTGATTTATCTTAAGCCGAGTTGGAGTAGACAACCCCCATATCGTGAAGTTGTTTGTGAGGTTTGAATTGAAATTTATGAATCATAATGTTTTGAGTTGGTTGACATATTTAAGAGTTGATGTGGATCAAAGATTGCGTGGCACTAATCCAAATCCGCTACATCACTTTGTCAATGTAGTGAATATATTTTAGATCAATTGACAATCTAGTTGGGTAAATATGATGACTGGATAATAAATTGGATGCTAGATTATCTAGCAATGTGAAGTCGAGAATTGATTGATGTTGTCTTAGTGGCATGTTTGAATGATGATTGTATCCGTGGTATAATTGGACAAGTATAATTTGGTATGACCAGAATAAATAGGAAGAGCCAAGTTAATAAAGTGAGAATCTATGAAGGATGTTGCAAAGAAAGAATATACCAAATATATTTGAGTAGTCGAGAGATTCTTGAAAATCTAATATGATGTGATGGATGACCACGATGTAGGAAAATTGAAGTTGCCAAATCATATGTACTATATAGATTTATAGATTTGGATTACAAGATGAAAGCATGTGAAGGACCAATCTGGTTAGAAATAAAGACAGGGGAAACAGGGCTGAGTTGGAGGAGTGAACTAGACTGAGGTACAAATGATGAACAATGACAAGAGGAATTAGAATTGGAGGTTTAGAAGATGAACAAAGACATGAGGAGGTAGAGTTGGAGGTATAAGAAATCAACAAAGATAGGAGGAGTTACAACTGGAGGTACAAAAAATGAACAAAGTTATGATTGAGTTGATAGGAGCAAGTAAATTCCAAACTAAAATTTTTTGCGTGAAAAAATGAAGAAAGTTGATAAGAATTCATGTGTAATACAAATTTCCTCTACCTCCTTCTAGCCTTTAAGAGAGGAGTGGCAAAATCTAACAACTAGCCAAAATATAATGGAATTAGTATTTAAGCCTTAGGTTAATGATATTGAGTGTTGAATCTAACCTATTAGTAAGTTCAATTCATAAATATCTATTTAATAGCCTCCCTAGGAAGAATTATTAATTATAAAATCATAGAATCTAATTTGCAATTACAAAAAATCATTAATTCTACAGTAAATTAAGGATTACTTTAATTATAGACATCAATTTTACGTTAATTAAAAAAAATTAAATTTTTTTTGTAAACATTAGGGTAAAATTTTGGGCAGTATATGGTGAATTTTGGTGTAGCCAGAAAAAATTCTGCTTGTACTAAGAGTAAACTCAAGAACCACTCAGGTACAGAAAAATCAAAACAGACTATCGTTCCGTCACCTTATCAACTGAGCCTATTTACGCACATAAAACAGAAAAAAAATTATGTGCATCAGGAACTTCAAGGCATGTGAACATGGTGCCATGATGATGCATTGAAATGTAATTAAGATAATTTGTGCCAACCTCCATACCAACCTAATATGGATAAAACGTCACCAAAATGTCTTGTATGCGGCCGTAGGTGTCAAAATGGCACCAAAATAGTTCAGCTCAACTTTTCTGATATGTGTCTTAATAGCGAGTTCAAGAGGATTCCAACTCACTTTAGCATGCATTTTTTGGGCACCATATGAATAAGTCCCGGGATAAGTTATGAATTTCCAAAGTGCTGACTATAGGTTGACCTTAAAGCGATCCTAAACTCCGATGTTCAGATTGTGCACATTCTCATCAACACTAAGGTGTCAAAATCTACTTACCTATATTATGGAAGATTGAGCTATGGACGCTTTAACCCCTAAATGTTTGAACGTGCCTTAGCGACCAATAGAATACGTTGTATATTGGTTATATTTGGAATGAATCCACACCATTACTGGGTTTGAGTTTAAAAGAGAAATTGGAATTTTGATCAATGCACTTCAAGTGAGCTATTGAGATCCCAATTCAAAGTTTCTTGTTGAATGGTAAAAAATTCCAATTATAAGTCAATGTACATACTATCCCCATAGGACGTTTAGGCGTTTAGGAAATGGTCGCCTTTAGATATAGTTACCTTATGTTCAAATTTCATTTTTTTTTTATGTTCATGAAAGGAATACTTGTTCCAATGTGACGGAAGCATTATAAGGTAGAAAGATTTTTTCCATTCTCACCTCCCCTTCGATTTCATATTACCTTAGTACAAGACTAGATTTAGCCATAGGGTGCTAAATATTTAATTAATTTAAAAAAAAAGATTATGCACTTTTGTTTTTTGAAAAAAAAATCTTCAAATTTGAATAAAGAAAGTGAAAATATATTTCCTAAAATTTTGGCCCTTATTAAAATAATAGAATTAGTGTCGAAATCAATCACTAATTCTATTATTTAATAAGGGCACCGATGCACTTCAACCGTTCACTCAATGTTGTGAAACTCACATGCAATTCAACTAATGCATTCATCAATCAAGTTCTTGTATTTTGGGTCATATTTAGGGACTTTCAACATGGTATAGAAGGTCAAATATAGATATCAACTTGATTTTGTTCAGTGCATGTTTTAAAAATAATCAAATAACAAAGTTTTAAATTTCTTTTTGTGAAAGCCAATTGCTTCTATTGTCTAAAAATTTCAAATTTATTACATTTGTTTTGATGGTCAAAAATCCTTAACGCTTAAATCTCTTTTGAATTCCATTTTAAGCATGATTCTGTTTTTAATTTACTTTGTCTCTATTCTAAAAAAGTATAGATCCCTCTAAAGTGCTTGGTTTGGCATTTCAAAAACCCCATTTGATGCAATGGAGTAAAAGTTATGAGCAAGATTCTCCCAAAATATAACCAAGCCCGTGGGGCTTGCATTGTCGTTTAAGGGTTGAAAGGTTGGAAGTTGAATTAGGGTTTGTTGAACTTTTCGTGGAGCTTCCTTACATCCTTCTAAGCGGAAGGTGGAGGAGCGGACGATGGACGGCTGAGCTCGAAGAAATGCGGTGTGTAGTGAGAGAGCGAAGGTAGACATGTATGCTGTCTAAGGTAGCAATGGTGGTCGAAATGTGCAGCTAAAGGCGTGGTTAGGTTGTGCACATACAAGCAGGCTGGGCTGCATTCGTTAAACTAGGAGAAACAAACAGAAGATCAGATCTGATGTGGTAAAGAAATAGTTGGATCTCGCCCAAAGATGTAGTGTTGGCATCCCATCAAGCTTAGATCTGAGTGGTCACTTGTGTTAAGAGACAGGCTGGGCTGTCTCTAGATCTGTGCCAACTTCAAACGCGCACGAAACTTCACAATCGACACCAATGTCCTCACCGGAACTCTCTCACGTCACACTGCATCCCCAAAGCCACAATGACAACAGAAATGCTGCACAAAACACACAGGTTTGCTCTTCTCTACCTTTTTATTTTCGATATTCATTGCAACCACTGCTTTTCATACGACCATTGCTCGCACTTGCATGCGCTAGCCTTAGACAGTCACTATGCCAATGCTAATGATCTAGGTGACTATAGATCTAGATCTAGATCTAACGAGATTTCAGGACAAAACAACGTCACTCCAATGCGGAAGCCATGTTTTCTTGTCAACAATGCTGCTGACACCAAAGTGAAGGAGATCCATCACGACCTGCGCCACCATGCTGCTCAAAACCCGTGCCATCACATTGGGAGGATGCTGAAGACTCACGAAAATGGGACGATGGTTCTACAATCTGCTGGAGCTTCTTCAACGGAAGACCGCGCTTGCAAGCACCGAATCATCACTCTGCGTCAAGACTACACTGCCGGAATCCATCACTGCCCAAGTGCAAACATGCTAACATCCCCGCACCAGAGCAATGCCGCCACAACAAAGCACAACAAAAATCCCACCAAGGTAAGTGATTCTATTAACCCCCCAGAGCCCCATGCACTTACACCCAAACATACTTGTATTTTCAGGCAAAACCACAACAACAATGAGCCAAGACCGGCGCAACAAACCTCGAAGAAAGCCAACAACCACAAGCAAACGAGAGCCTCAAGCCGAATTAGCGGACCGAGCAAACGCAAATGACGACATCGCAAGGAAGAATGCACTCTTCCTCATCGCCAAGAATCTCAACAAAACAAAGAGTGTTGAAGACATTGAAGCAAGCATTGAAGCTCACATGGGACCAAAGAACGCGGTTAGTTTCTTCTTCAAAAGAGATGAGAAGAATGGCAAGCATTTAGGCTCTTGATCATCCAATGCTTAATGCAACGGTGTACAAGACCTTTGTCAAGAAAAGTGCAAAACTTCTTGGCAAACATGTAGAATTTACTGCTCAGCCTAGGAGTCTAGATGGTGCCAATGCTCCCAATGCTGCTGAACTCACAAGGCTTGGGTTTAGTGATGTGAACACTGTCCTAGCAAACACCATAGAAGCAATAGGAAATTCCACAAAAGAGACACCTCAAAATGACATTATGAAAGAGATAGTTGGAATTAGAGAGGAAATCTCAACCATGAAGAAAGAACTAAGAAGTGAGCAACTCCAAATTGCCGAAAAAGCCGCCGAGAGATCATCTTCAACCTTGTCCGCACAAATGGCAATACTTCGAAGACAGCTTGCTTCCACAATGCAAGCCCTTGACGAGAAGAGTACTTCCACTTTAGCCATTGAAGATGGCAACATGGACACGTCAAATTAATTTGGACAAAAAACGCAACAATAACTCTAAGTATACTAGTATATTTACATACTACAAAAAGAGTAATAATAAAAAGAGAAAAAAGAAGAAAAAAATATTAAAAAACAAAATATTAATATAGTATCTATAGATGCTAAAATATATACTAAAAAACCACAAAAACACAAAAACTCAAAAAATAAAAAAAACCACCAAAAAATAACTCAAAAAATAAAAAACAATAGAAACAAAAGAACAAAAAAACAAAAACAAAAAAACACACAAAAACTAAAAAAAAAACTAAAAACCTCCTAAACAAAAATGGCCTCGGCCAAAAAAAGAATATTCATAACAAAATAAAAACACACTATACAGCAACACAAATATCCCACAATAAACCAACCAAACCCAACAACAAAATACTAATAAAACACACCCCAAATACAAATGAACAAAAATATATACAAATCATTCAAAACAAAATAAAACAAGAAATATACAAAAACAAGCAATCTAAACACATAACCAACCCTAAAACCAAAAAAAACCCCATTGTTTTACTCTTCCTATAAAACTAAAAGTATCTTTACCAAACAAAACAAAAAACCAAAACAATTAAAAACCACATACAAATACCAGTACTTATAAAAATATAAAATGTTTATAAATACTTGTAAATACAATAGATATCAACACCAAAAATATAAAATTTACGCTACTAAAAAGATTATTATGGCAATAATAATAATAAATAAAAAGTCTTTAAATCCGTGCAGAAAAAAGAACAAAAAACACCTCCCTAACAAAATCAAAATTACAACCATTCCAATCTATAAAAATAACCATATCTTAAAAATTCTACTACTCCTTTGTGGTGACGTCGAAATAAACCTGGGACCAATGCCAAACATACTTAAAACACATCCACCATCACATAAAAATAGAAGCAAAACATATTTCATTCCATGCACAATAAAATTGCACCCAGAATATCAACATTTAGCAAAAAAGTTTGCTCCTTGTTTAAAAACAACACACCCAAATCACCCTGAAACACCTACAGACTACCCACACCTCTCCAGATTCATACATGAAAATCAACACCACCCACCCCCTCGTATGCTATACGCACTCATTACTACGAAAAGTCCATTATTAGAAACATGTGACTATCAATTAATACAAACACCCGATCCAGACTTGACAACAATACTCCTTGAAAGAATGGCACTTCTTCAAAACCCCCCCGAACAACACATCTTAAACCCACACCCTTACATTGAATTCAAAAATTTCAACCAAAATCTAATTAACCCCCCTAATACCATCCATAAACAATTATATGATTTTATCAATCAAAACAATAATTCACTAAATCTACAAATACTAACAAACAAATTCCCATTTCTACCCGAAAATTTACTATTAGAATCTCTTAAATGCAATGTACTTATAAATGGATACTCACACCCACCCCCACTACCCAACATACCATTACCGCAAACCCAAGAGACTCAAACAACAAACTACAATACACACATCATTACATGGAACGCCTCATCTTTAAACACAGCCCTACCAAGCCTACAAAACTTAATTTCAAACACCACAACAAACCCAACAATTATCACAATACAAGAAACCAAACTAACTGCAACAAAATCAACAAAATATATACAAAATATATTCCCAGAATACAAACTAATCTTCAACAACACACACGCCTTAACAAGATACATGCAACAAAGAATGCCGTATACCCCTGCAAGAGGCGGACTCCTCACTTTAATAAATAACAAATATGCATACCCACGAAATATCACCAAAATACCTACTCCAGCCGAAATCTCACCATATTTACAAATTATACAAATACAAAATGCACCATTACAACCTTGGCTAATTCTACATATGTACATGCCTTCCCACATAGAAGATATTCAATATATTACAATAATACAACAACAAATAACACAACAAATCATAGCACACCCAAACCACACATACATATTATGTGGTGATTTTAATAGAGACATAGCCCTTATTGGAAGACAAAACGAATCCAACATAACACCTCCGCAAATAGAAGACATAGAATGGCGTGCATTCACAGACACTGTAAATCTAACTTACATACCAACAAATAGCACATTCACCAGACAAGGCGGTCAAAACTACACTCAAACAAGTGTAATTGATGGATACTACATCAAAACCCCCAATAATACATTGTATACTTCAACCACAAACCACGACTACAACCTAAACTCAGACCATTCACCAATCACCCTACAAATACCACCAAACACACTATTAGCTTGCCCCACACAACCAAAAACAAATAAACCACCAAGGATTCTAAACCCCATCCCACAAGATAACATTGAAAAATTCAGAACAAAATTTTTCGAAAAAAACTCACTTCAAATCAATGAACTCGCTACAATATTGATGAACGAACAACTAACAAGCAACCAATGGCAAACATCTTGTACAAAATTAGACCACTTAATACAACAAATATCAGAAAAAATCCAAGAAACCTGTAGTGCTCCACCCCTACCTTCACTAACACGCCGCACAGCTGAACAAGGAGGTTTTTTGCCAAGAAAACTCCAAAAACAATGGAAAAAGCCCCTATCTACCTACCACTTAATCAGAAAAGCAATATACATAACAAAAACCATACCAGATTGGCAAAACCACCCAATAATAGAAGAATTAAAAAACCATAACCACATTACCATCCCACCACCCCCTAGCCCAGAATTAAATCCACAAGAGTGGATTAAAACTCTAGCAGAACTAGCTAAAACTGCAAACAAACAAGCACGGAAAATTACCACTAAATACACCCAAGACTGTGTTAAAAAAAAAATCACAAAATATAGACAACTATATGAAAAAAGCCCCAAGAAAATAAATAAAAAAGTTTTCAAGAACCAAGAAACACCACCGTTAGATTGCATTATAGATAGAAACAACAACATACTAACTAGCCCAGAAGACATAGCAAACGAAATTTATATTCAACAATCAATTAGTAATAGACCTACAGTCCCAACATGTTATTACTAACGAGAACATCCAACTAATTGCTCATGTGGAGTTAAACAATACCCATGGCATGATCTAGATGGATTTATAATAGATACAAGAGGAGACCCTCAAACACCACTACATAAATACTTTGACCAAGAAACATACGATTTATGTTTAAAACACCTATCCAATAATAAAACACCAGGCCCAGATAAAATTCCAAACTCAATTTAAAAAAATATGCCTGATAGCTTTCATAAACTACTATTCTTATTTTTCACCCACTGCTACAAATAGAAAAAAATCCCAGCATCATGGAAAATAAGTCTAACCATACTTTTGTACAAAAAAGGGGACCCATCACTATTACCAAACCACAGACCTACAACACTTGCAAACACAATTTATAAATTATTCACTAGCACACTAACACTAATACTATCATCATATGGTGAAAAATATCAAATACTACACGACAGTCAAGAAGGATTTAGAGAAGAAAGAAGTACGTTCAGACAATTACAACTACTCATAGCAGCCCTGGAAGACGCTAGATTTACCAACCAAAACATATACCTTCTATACATAGACTTTAAAAATGCATTTCGCTCCCTTGACCACGCTAGACTATTAGCTATAATGAAAGACCTTGGATATCCATTAGATGCAGTAACACTAATTGGAAATATTTACTCACACTCTACCACCATATTTACCGGTGAACACTTCGGCAAAACAAAACCAATACCCATTCAAAGAGGCACCTTCCAAGGAGATACACTAAGCCCATATTTATTTCTGATATTTCTTGAACCACTACTTAGATGGTTCCAAAGAAGTAAAAACGGGTACACATTTGGTACATCAAAATTAACCATCAGCTCTGCAGCATACACAGATGACCTAGCAGCTAGAACAAATAATCTCCAATCACTACAAACGCAACTAAACAAACTAGATAAATTCTGTGAATGGACTGGAATGGACTTGGGTGTACAAAAAATGTGCCATCGTTGGATGTCCCAACAAATCCAAACTAAATCCTGAAAAACTTAAGACCCAAATACAAAACCATAACATATCTTACAGAAATCAACCAATACCCGTTCTACATCAAAATGAACCTTATGTATACTTAGGCATTCAACTAGTACCATCTTTAAAATGGAAACTCCAAACACACATCACCACAAACAAAATAATAGACCAATGCAAACAACTAGCCAAATGTCCCGCCTTAATTAAACAAAAAATTAGCATGGTTGACACGGTCATTAGAGCAGGCATTGCATACAGTTTTTATGCGGTCCCATACTCACTACCGACCATCAAAAAACTAGATAAAAAAATCATAGGAATCCAAAAAACAATATGTGGACTACCAAAATGCACAGCAAATGTAATAACCCAATTACCTTACGAACTCTTTGGTCTTGAAGCCTTCTCACTAAAAACGCATATCTACGATGCATTGATGAACAACTTAGAAACGCACTTAACGACCAAGGGAGACTAGGTATAATATATAAGGGACTTATACACCACATATTAGCCAAATTTGGAGGCGCGGAAGAAATCCCAAGAATCACACAATATGATTGCATTAATTCACCAACCATACGTACATTAATTCTACTAAAAAGTGCTAGAGGAATTCACCTCAAAAGTACAAATGAAAATTTCCTACTACATATGACAGAATTGGAACGAGAATGGCGAGCACAAGCGACAATTGAACTTCCACTTCTCGACCCCGAACTTTCACTCAAACTTTTACACAAATTATTAATCCATAACATATATGAAATAAAACACATCACCCTTCCCAACGGAACAACCCTTATGACGCCATAAAACTTCAAAACATACTACAAAACATCAACCAAACTAGAAAACAGCGCACTTCAAATAGCTGAACAATTGTTCTGCTACCCAAGTTGCACACCAAATTGCCTAAACCCATGTGCAAGACACCCACCCGCCCGTACGCTTAAACCGAGATTCATCTCAAATAACCAAAACATGTTACCAAGAGCACCAACTAACCCACCTCAACCTCCAGCCCCACAACAACACCTTCACCCAAACCCACCCCCTAACATAAAAAACAACCCCCTAAGATTTCCCATCGACATAATATTAAACCACAAAACAATTACCTCAAAAGATAAATATAAAATAACAAAAAAATATAACACATACCTATGTCAATGGACTCTTCAAAACAACGATACATACAACAAATGGATGCCACAAAGAGAACTCTTTCCTTTCAACCACCCAACAACCATTGCACACAACATCAAACTAGTAACAAAATACTACACAAAACTACAACACAATCACTATAAAAAAATTATTAACACACACTTCACTCTTGAACAAAGCAGAGATACAAGATTCATCGCTCCACCCACATCCACCTTACACACATACACATACAAGAATGTAACCCGGAAAAAGACATCGTTTCCAATTACGATACCATACAAGTAAATAATGAACAAACCCACCTATATAAAGATACCGGTAGACACCTCATCACTATACCAACCACTAGACTAAAATGGCTATGGCAACAATATATTAAAGCAATTTATAGCTCACACGGCCTAGTACCGCAAACAAAATCATTTGAAAAAGAAGTAATATGGCTCTATCAAAGATACAACCATAAAAGACCCATAAAAGACCCACTAAAAGCAGCACAACATACTCTACCCACAAGTATTTTGGACTCCATTACTACCTCCTGTAATATCTCCCACTCATACTTCTCTTCACCAATAACATGTTCCACACAAATTTCAGAATTTTACTCTCCTTCTGCAAGAGATAAAGTCTTTGGATCACTCGGTACTGCCTTCCAATACAAATGGAAAGGCATAGGCTACGCCCACCCACATAATGAAGAAATAGCCCAACAAGCAATTCACTGGGCACAATTGGCAGCCAAAACCGATCCAAATAACATCACTATATTGGTTATACCAAATACAAATTGGTACCAAAAAAATTTCCCACACAAGGGGCCTTTTTCAGACATCCATATAATTGCCCACTTCGCCGCAGATTCCATCACATATGAAGAACCAACAATCCCACAAGAACTACATAAACCAAAGACAAAACCCCTTGCAATCCGCGTCCTATGTATTCATCACCAAGATCACAACATTGGTGCACCATACCAAATAAATACAATTAAAGTAGCAATTGAAAACTTACAAATTCCACAATATCACATACAAAATGCTCCACGTACCCCCCACAACACACCGGTCAATAAAAATAAAAAATGGAACAAACTCATATACCCGCCTTCGATCAACCCAACCACTTTAAACACGCCACCTCTACCAAACTTTGTGACAAACACTACACCTAAATTCCAACCACAACATAGCTACTATACCGATGGATCCTTCTTTCCTCCTGAACAAGCTCCCCACGGACATTGGAAAGAAAAAAAAACCGGGTACGGAATATACAACTCTACAAAGGCTGACATGCAAATATCAGCAAGACTACCAGGCCTACAAACATGTTTTCGAGCTGAAGTAATGGCTATCCATAGAACACTTAGATTAATCACTACTAAATACCCAGATGAATCGGCACATATATTTACAGACTGCCTCAACTGCCTATACAATCTAAACACACACATCAAACATCCAACCACACACATCAAACATCCAACCACACACAACAATCACGCAGATAAAATTATACTAACAGACATGGTAGAAATGTTAAAAACTCGTACTCAACCCACCACATTCCACAAAGTCAAAGCACATATTAACATTAAAGGCAACGAACAAGCGGATATACTTGCAAAACTCGGGGCCAGAAAAAGAATACTTCAGAGCCACAAGTTCATATGAATTTGCACATACTACACCATTTTATTTTCAAAAATATATATGGTCTGGACCTATAAAACGGCCAAATAAAGGCCCCGTCAGATGTCTCCAAACATATCTAACCAAATACGACCAAGAAAATAACCTTGAAGAAATGGCAATCGAATTTCCAAACATTAGCAAATGGACCATGAACCCAAACATCGATAACGAACTATCCAACACATTTTGGTCCAATCCTACAATCACTGACTCACAAAAAACAATTATATTAAAACTTCGTGCAGGCCAATACATGGGTAATGCTAGAAAACAACTATTTTTTGGAAGAGAAAGATTCCCCTCAATAACATGTTCTATCTGCAACTCTGCAGATGTAGACACATGGCTACACGCACTTCTAAAATGTAGTCATCACCACATTCACGCCATTAGAGTCAAAAGACACAACAAAGCTGTTTGGGAACTAAGGAAATTAATCCTCTCATCACAAAAATCTAGATGTTACACCCTCATGAACGCAGGAACATTCAACAACAACCCCCAAGAAAACACAGTACCCCTATGGCTACTACCATGCACATGTGAACAACAAAGATGCCATTGCAACGCTAGATTCAAACCAGACATCCTCTGCGTAAAAGGACTCCCATACAAAAATGACCCACCATCACATCCATCAGACAACCTCACAATTCAATTTATTGAATTTACATATTGTAATGACAGATTCCCACAAACAACAATAGATATCAAAAATAAAAAATACCAACCACTTATTAACAGCATTATTAATTTAGGATGGAAAGTTGACCCACTCATAGTCATCACGGCAGGAGCTAGAGGCACAACACATATCCCCTCGATGAAACTCCTTGAAACAAAATTTAAATTACCTGAAACTGCCATTAAACACACATTCAAAGAAATAAACACCATTGCAATACATCATGCCGGATCAATTATTCTACATAAAAGAAAAATAGAAAATAACCAACCACTACCAATGGATTACTAAATCAAACAAAACTACCAAACAAAAGGAGGGTAATAGTGAAGACCACTACTTATTTCTTTTGTATTTTTTGTTTGATTAGCTCACAATACACACTTGTCTCAGGTAGATGGGACGGGGCCGGTTGGTTGGTACAAACTTTCTTGCCTATGAATAATTCACTAGCAGCACCAAGTCATGTATATCACAATAAACGCTCAGACGGACTCCACGGGAATCGAACCCGGACCGTACAATTGTAACATAAACGCCCTTCTCCAACCAACCTTGGAACCATGACTTGGCGACCTCCAGCAAAACAAACACCAATTTATACCCGCGCTACCTCTAATCTAACATATTTTACTAGTGTTACTAGTATTTATCTCTGGTCACTAAAGTGTCTATTCTTGAAAGAGGTGAGTAGTCTTGTACCAATGGACCTTTGTCCGGTGGGCATTGGCTCATTGTCAAGACGAACAAACATTTTATTCACGCCGGCCTCGAAAGAGGACCGGTGTTTGTATCTATCTATCTGAAAGGTTGGAATAAGACAATATCAAGCATTTTTGTTAAATTATGTTTGAAATTACATATTCTCTCAAAAATACACTAAGAGCACGGCCACCCATGCTTTCCAATGTTAATGACACTCAAGAACTAAATGAAAGGTGCCAAAGGTCCTTTAGAAATGCTTCTCGACTCTCAATCGTGATGTGTTAACAAATGCCCTTCCAAATCACTGTTTAGTTGATTATATCCCGCAGTCTACTTCTGATTGGTCTATTGACTATTTGATGTGCACTTTTGGTTTTGGGAGGACTTGCAAAGGTGGGGGAGTGTAAGTGCAAGGGCTCTTCAAATGTAAATATATAATCTCAACGAGTCAGCTTTAGCATGCATGGGTATGATTGCTCTAACAAAGAAATAATTGTACTTGGGCATCAAAAAATAGTGTCATAGCATGGTGCCCAAAGACCACCCTCCCAACTAGTTATATAAGGGGTGGTTTACAACATGGACCATAAAGTCAGACGATGGAAGATGGCTATTTTTCATGGTCCGACTTCATGGGACGACTTCCATGGTCCAAGTTATAAAAAAATCAATTTACAAGGTTTATGGGCCCTTCACTAGGTGTAAACTGAATGTGGTTCAAGAGGAATAACCATGTACCAAAAAGTAAATGTGCTGATTTTTTAAGTATATGTCCAAAAATGGCAGTTTTGAAAGGAAAAAAAACTTTTGTCTTCTTTTGAAATTGCTCATTAAAAATAATAAAATAAAAACGGCATTTCTCTCCCATCGACCCTTACTTTTTTTTAGTAAACCACCTCTTTTGCCTCTCTCAACGGACAAGCCGTTAGACCATGTTCGTGGATAATGTAGGCCTTAAATATTATTTTTTGAAGACCTCAACTCCTTTGGTCACTTTTCTTTTTTCCTCTTAGTGTAAACCCAAGTCATCCCACGACAAGTTGATGGAACCATCACAGATTATAGAGCTGCATGGGACAAGTTCTTGGTCCGTAGTGTAAACATCCCGTAAGTCAACTTAGAGCTTGACAAACTACCTTGAAAAGAGTAACTTAACCTGGTCAACCAAACTCTCTGAATTTGTTTGGTTTTGGTTTCAGATTTTATAGTTGTAATTATAATAATATAAAAAGAGTCTCTGAATTCATGTGATTGTTTTAGTCCCTCAATTCACAACTTGTCTCCCTGTAAGTTAAGCCTTAGTCACCAAGGCAGCAACAAAGTGTAGACAACCACAAAAGTTGTCTGTTCAGCGATTCAGTTGGCAAACACGTACTTCCTCTGTCCGGAAATAAATGTCGTATTTTATTTTATTTTTTAAATAATAATAAACACAAATTAAACGCCTTCTATTTGCTAAAAAAGTCATATTTGTACTCGAAGACTAACCTATCTTTAATAATATGTACTTTTTTGTGTCACTCTCATTGTTTGTCCCGTTTGATGTGCACAAGGTTCACGTTTGAATTCTAAAACATAGGACAATTATTTCGGGAAAAGAAATACCAAAAACTAAAAAAATTATTTCCGGACACCGGACAGGGGCAATATGTCCGGTTTGGTTGAATCTTGGATGAATCTTGGAGAAACAAAAAAATTATTTGGTTTAAAAATTTTAAGTGTTTTTTTCCAACATTAGAAAAGTGAGTGGAATTATTTTGGAGGTGTCATCTGCGAGTCATTGTTGAAAAATTAAAAAAACTACTTGAGTTAAAATATAGGTTCTGGACGTCTTATTAATCGGGAGGTAAAATTTCTACCAAATTATAAAATTCTAGATCTAATATAGGATGCTGAAAATTCAAGCAAGGAATAATTCATGAATCTACTTGAAATATACACGTAATATTACAGAATATACCTCAAATATTTCAATTATGTAATACCCTTTGCACGCACGTGTATTTCAAATTACACAAGAAATGAAACCCCAAGGGTGTCAGTAGAGAGGTGTTGAAATGTAGATTGATGTCCAAGTCATATTTGATACAAAATTTTAAAAACTAAAAATAAAAACATAAAAAAAATCTCCTCTCCCCAACTTCTAGGAAATAATAGGGACCTTTGCTATATTTATCATTTCCATGAATCGTACCCTTACAAGTACATATAATCTCTTCACAAGTGTACCATTAACAAAAAAGACATACAAATTTGTATTGTTTTATTCTAATAAAAATTTGCCAATTTACCCAAAAGTAGATGGAGGTAGTGAAAACATCAATTTTGCACAAAAATGAAAGGGGGCTCTAAATGGTTAATGTGATGTGTTTGATAACCGTCGAGTTGCTGTAGCAGCGAGTATGTTTTCGTTCACTTTTTAATCACAACCATCAATCTGCATGATCCAAAGGCATAAGATGCAAGTTGGAAGAAGAAAAGGTTATGAGTTACAACTTGTGATGGCGATGGGTGATGCGGTCATACCAAGGCTACTACACTAGATTCCATCATAACTCTGAAGTTAAGTGCCTTTGGGCCGGAATAGTACTAGGATGGGTGACCTTCCGGTAAGTCCCGGTGTTGCATCCATTTATTCGCTTTGCCTAGTGGGCTCTGAGTTATTAACATTACAAACAGACACTTTATTCACGTCGGCCTTGTAGGAGGTTCGAAGTTTTTATCTATCTATTGATGGCGATGGTGACAGATTGCCAATGGGATGGAGCCACGTTAGCGTTGAAAAAAAGTCAACAACCGGTTATGCGTCACGCAATTCACCAAAATTCATCATTTATGTAATGTAAAACTAATTAATTTTTCTCTTCATGCCGTGACCGATTCTCCAGACTTTTTTGTCACGCACCCCAATTCTCGTATTGGCTTATATGCCACCTCTATGGCCTCCATCCTACAGCAAAACACATATGCATGGAATTTCCTTGTGTGCACTGAGATACTAAATATAGTGTAGCCCATGCTATGAGTCAACATCATAAAAGCATGTTTTATGCTCCCAATACATTTGGCCCCCCTGGAATCAGGTGGTGTCCCTTGATTAAGCCATTCTACCAACTACAAAATTAAAGTCCATGGGCGGTTGCATGGTGTTTTGAAAGAAAATGCGTCGAGGTTTCCGCGAGGCCGGCACGTAAATTACGACTTGCACGAACGAAGGTGGTTGTTCTATATCAATCAAAAGAGCTGGAGGTGGCTAAGTTTCCCCAAGTCATAGTCAGTTTTGACACAATTATATTATCATTATTACTTTTTTAAATTCCACGTGTCGGCTTGTGATTGGTTTAGGATGACGTGGACCTCTCAACATGCAGTTCCCTCCATCATGTACAGTACTACAGTATGTGGCTGTGAGTTTAGACCGGGCTCCTCCAGTCTTTTTTGAGTTTGACAATTGATATCATACAAAGGAGTGTCAGAGTGCCAAAGATGCCATATCGTTGAACTCCACTCAAGTATACTGAAAATTTATAAACCCTGACCGGTCGGGGTTGGCAAAAAAATAACTATAAAACGAGAAGCCCAAGTTTTTGTAATTTTTTTTTTTAATTTTTTTTATTTATTTATTTATTTATTTATTTATTTATTTATTTATTTATTTATTTATTTATTTTTTGAAGTCGGTTTTTAATGGTGAAAAAAAGAATCTTAAAGAATGTTCACATAATTTTGTATTTGGTGAAAAACATTTGAGCAAAAAGATTAATTATTGTGGTTTTCAATTGCTGAGTTTGTTTTCAATTGTAAGGTCAATTTTATATTGTGCGGCTATTGTTCCCATTTTCAAAAGGAATTTAATCGTGCACTAAAAAGGTGTTATTTGAATCTGCCCCAAGTTCAAAAAATGTTGCTACACAAATAGTTCGTGAAGTAAAAGTCAAAGAATATCATTATCACATTATGTTTTTAATGACTACATACTTTTACTTCAAGACTTGTTCTCCCCAAGTCCCACAACAGAGACGTTTTGGGCACCATTGACCACCCAACTCTCTGGCACGGTTGCTTCTCTTGCACCACTCCAACTCTACCAACTCCCGGTGTCTTAATTTTTGCACAACCGGCCCCTATGTCAACTTCTGCACGGCTGGCCCCTATATCAACATCTACACAACCTTTCAAAGCTACTTGTAGCCATAATATATTATCCCACTTACCATTCACCTACCATGAATGTCTATTAATGCCGTATTGGATAGTCTTTCAGCCATTTAGTCACCCTTGGTCAACATAGGTGACATGTATCCAAGTTCATATTAGCTAAATCAAAATATAGTTTAACACATGAAATCTATCCATACGTAGCCACACTTCCCTCTCATCAAAGCCGAAAAAGGGCATATGAATCAATGGTGCAATAACAAATGTAATTACTAGGTGATGAGTTCAAATAGGAATTTATGAAAATTTTAAAAATACCACCAAAGTGACCAACTTTTTTGACAGAATTTGGATTTGATTTCTCTTTAAGATGCTATTTAATAATCCCATTAATTTTTTTTGTTGTTTGGTCATCAAGATTCCTCTACTTTATAATGTCCCACTTTTGGATGTATATAAAGTAATACATGTACTACTTACATGTTTGAATTTGACCCTTTTTGCAAATCATAGATTGAAAACACTCACTTGACTTGAATATGATTTTATTTTTGAGTTGCTAAGCTTTGTAGTAATCATTAGATGTTGTACATGTTTGTTAAAATGACAATTCCTAAACTTCAAGCCTATCATAAACCTACCCATAACAATAGAGAACCCATTTTATATAGCATTCTTGAAGGTATTTTTTTCCTTTGACCACTTTGTTGGAAGAATGTGGATTTTGAATGTACTTGCAATTTGTTTAAGTTCAAATTTTTGCAATGATTGAGCTTACAATAATATGACTTGTTTAAAACATTCATGTATATCATACATACAATGGAGATATTTTCATAATATGTATAAATTTAGTTATATAGAAGTACAAAAGAGGATTTAAAAATACATGTAGATGTATTGTAGGGAAGAATTTGTTTTCAAAGGTCGCCATAACCATGGAACAACCCTCAGTTTAGTCTAAAAAAACAATTTCATAATTTTGAAAGTAAAAAAAATAAAAATCTATAGCAGTTTTGCATAGATCTAGTGTGGCAATTCAAACTCACATACATGGTTGGACTATTCAGCTTTTGTTAACATTTAATTTCATTAATTTAAGGATTAACCCACAAATGCCCACATCCCTCTTTAAAGTTGAAGAATTGCAGAGATGCTTTATAAAATGCAACTAAGAGGGATATTTTGAACTTGATGTATGAATAAAAGTTGTATATTATGAATTTTAGATTCTATCCATGCTGTTAGATCTATAATTTAATGGCCAATATTTTTTATAAAATTTAAAACTGAAAGCTCAAAATTCATTTGTAATTCGATTACAAATAAGATATTGACAATTTGTGAATGAAATTTGTTGGGATGGGTTGGAATGTAATTATCTAAGTGTAGTGATTTTAAGAGATTTTTTGGATTCTTAATTTTATGAGTTGACTTTTCCAAGTGCACTTTTGAACTATTTTGAACTAAGATCTTAGAAATTTTTGGTGAATCACTACAACATGAAATGAGGCATAATTGTCTTTTCCAAATCATCCCCTTTCTGATTGGTTCACACATATATGAAGCAAACTTCTCATAAAATCTACAGTAAAAAATCCATACTACGAAAAGTGCATGACGGATGAAAAATCGTAGATGAAATTTATGCATTTTCCAAAAATGAACTCCTAGGCAATTAAAGGTTAAATATTACTTTTCAGATTTTGGCTAATTACTAGATTTTACCACTCTCCTCGTAAAGACTACAAGTAGGTAGAGAGGATTTGTATTACATATAAATAAACTTTCTTTTTCTTCACACAACAATATTCCGATTTGGAATTTGCTTGCTCTTACCAACTCAAACATGTCCTTGTTTGTTTTTTTGTACCTGAAGCACTATCTCCTCCAACTCAGCCCTTTTCCCTGTCTATATTTCCAACCAAACTGGATTCTCCACATTCTTTCTTTGTGTACTTCAAACTAGTATAGTACATATGATTTGACATCTTCAGTATTCCTACTATTCACCATATAGACTTTTAAAAATTCTCTTGACTAGAAAAACCTATTGGTATATTCTCTCCTTACAACATCACTCATAGATTCTTACTTTACCAATTTTGTCTTTTTTATTTATTTTGGTCATACCAACTTATGTTTATCCACTTATATCACAAATACAATAATCAATATATTGAACCAAAGATGATATCAATTCATTCAATTACCAACTGGACTTCACATTGCTAAATAATTTGATTATTTGATAATCTGAGTTCACATTGATTATTTGATCATTATATTTACACAACTTGGTTGTCAATCTAGAATCTAGAATCTAAGCATAATTATAGTTTTTTGTGTTTATCTCGATGTCCGGATGGCATTGCAATGTGATCCTCAACCAAGTTACTGTGTGGAGACTGCTTGTTCTATGTGGCTATATGTATATGTGTGTGTATGTATGTATATATATATATATATATATATTAACACACACACACATATATATATATATATATATATATATATATATATATAGACACACTTAGCTAAAACAATACAATCATATGAAATAGTTTAGTTATAAACTAATAAGCCCATTGCTAGTGAACAAATTTTCTTTTTCAAAACCATTTTTAACTCCTAAAGGGCTTTAAGTTCAAAGTTCAAAGTCTCATGTTTTTTTAGCACTTTTGAGTAGGTCTTATGTAGACTTCCTGATTTCGGTTATATAAAATGTGGTCTCATTTGAATTATATTTTACACAATATAATTGATTGAATTTTTCTTTTTAAAACCATGAATCTTTGGTTCTTTAGGGGTCAAATTAAACACTTTTCTATTGTATACTCCCTCTGTTTCATAATAACAGTCCACCCTTTTTTGGCATGTTTCAACTCGATGCTTTTTTTGCCCAAAATAATCATTTCAATACTATTAAAAATGGGACCATTTTCAATAGTAATATATAGTTTTTGTGTCAGTGTCATTGTCCGCCCTCTTTGAAGTAGACAATCTATACGTTTTGAAGTATAAAATATAGGACAGAACCTAGGAAAAATAATAATGGACTCTTATTCTGAAGCGGATGGAGTATTTATTTTAGAGGAATTTTAATGTCCGGAAAGTGCACATCTCTTATACTTTAAAAAAATAAAATCTTTTTAGGAAATAAAATGTAGCCATAGTGAATTGGCCCAGTTCATATTAAAAAGAAAAGAAAGTAACAATAATGCGCAATTCCAAGGTTTGTTCCCTTGGGATGATGATGTTACGCACATTGGGGTATGTGTACGTGTTCCTAAGACTAAGGACCGACATCCTTGTAAGGTCCCATACTGTGTAAACATGTGAAATATTAATCCATAAAGGGCAAAGATTCATGGTTTTAAGATGGAAAATTCAATTAATCATATTGTGAAATATATAATTCAAACGAGACTAAATTTTGTATCAGAAAAGAATATAATGCACATGGTCAGGTCAAGAAACAAACAACTTTGAACAAAAGGAAGTCTACATAGAACCTACTCAAACTGCTAAAAAAATATGAGGCTTAACGGCTTAACCCCTAAATGTACCAACCCTTTGAACAAAAGTAAATTCTAGCCTCAAAATTAGATATTAGTATGTCTCAGATGTACAATCATGAGGTGTACATGAGAAGACCATTGCAAGCATAAAATCTACCCAACAAATTTGACATACTTGTAGTTGGAGGCCTCTCCAATATTATCAACAGCTCCCAATCACAAGAGATTTATTGCAATTGGCAAAGAATTTAATAGGCTTTCAAAGGTGAATTGGATGAAAATCATCCGCGGTTGTATGAGAAAATTACATGGTTCCAAATCCGTTCGTGATACAGTTTCTGGACACTAGGACGTTTAGGGGTTAACATCTGAAGGATCGTAAGGCCCCCAGGGGAACTTTTGAAATTAGAAAGTGGGAAAATTTGGGTTCTTGGGCTTTGAATTGTAGGATGAGCAACAAAGAGACCCTACCTCTTTTTTGAGAGCTGAATTTGTAGGTACTTCTTGATCGGAAATTCATCAACTGAGAAATTTTTGATGATTTTTTGAGTTGCACAGTGGTTATTTTGACGTCACTTCAGACCCTCATATCTTCCTGTTTGCACCTCTAAATTACTTGAAATTTTTTCCACATATTTGAAATGATGATTTATACTCACAGTAAAAATTTCAGAATTTTTGGAGCACTTTTGAACAATCCGATTTCAGCATGTGTACAAAATACCCCAAATAAGTTCCATCAATCTTCTCAACGATGGCATTTTCTCAAAAATTATGCGATTTTATTGATCTTTTTTTCATAAAAAGCTACGTAAGTCTTCTTTAGTTTCAACGGTGCCGATCGTCAAATTTACCCCACACCAATGAGGAATTAAGCTTGCTACAAGAGCTAGTCAAGAAAACAAGAGCTAAGTTCAACACCCCCGGTCCCTTAGGGGTTAATTTGGGCTTCAGTTCTTGGTCTTTTAGGGGTTAATTTAACCCCTAAACGTCCCAGAGTCCAGAAACTGGATCACAAATGAATTCAAAGCCTTCTCACGTTCTCATCAATGCTTGGATGAAACTCATCCAATTTTTTTGGAGATTCTTCACCAAGTTGTTGTCCTATCTAAGAAGTATGTCAAGTCGTTGACCAAGGCAAAATTGCATTGACTCTAGTTCAAAGTGGAATCGTGAAAAATGAGGTCATAAATTTAAGAAACACAAAAATTTCAAAGTATCACCACATTTAAGAGTATCGCATTTCAAACTCATTCCAACAAATTTTACTCAAAAAATATTGAAATTTAGTTTGTAATCGAATTTAGAAGGAATTTTTAATTTTAACTTTCAAAATTTATAATTAAATATTGGTGATTGTATTAGTGAATCAAACCGTACGGATGGAATCTGAAATTTAAGATCTAGAACTTTCATTTGTATATCAATTCCAGAACATTCTTCTAAATGGTAGTTTATAATGTTTTTTCTCAAATTGTCAATTCCAGGGACACCCTGGTACGTTTAGGTCTTTAGGGGTTAATGATTCCACGCTCCAAGGAGTTGGGCAAGCCGCACAGCTCCAGATGTATATGCTCCAGTCTGTTTCAATACAGCCAGACTGGGTCAGTGGCTCTAAGCCACAAGCGCCATGTTTGCAATTATAACTTACTTACCATGCATGAAGCCTGCTTCGCGTGGTTCTTATGAAGTCAGTTGCAATCATGCAGTTTGTGTGTTGTCTCGATATCATTTTCAGGACTTTGGGGATATGGTGTTGCAAATATCCCTTCATTCGTTTCTTTTTTGACTAGATTTTTGTGTTCTATAAAACATAGACTCTCGTGCTCAATGAGCCAAGCACTTGTGGAAGGATCTCTTTTGATTCATGGAAGGAATTTCGGTTGAATGATCAAAATAAGAGCTCACCGCCCGCGTAGATTTGCGAAAAAGATCCATGATGAATTAGATTAGGTGTAAGTCATTTTGGACATGGTTTCAATTTAGGTTTATACAAACCTTAGCCTATGCATACATTCAATCAATTCTCATCTGATGCCAAGTTTCAAAGCAATGGCAATCTATGAATGTACTCTTCCAAACAAAAATGAATAACCATTTGCTCAAAATATCACCATATGCGACTAAAATACAATATACCCAAATTTCCAAAATGTAAATTATTTCTATATTTTGAGGTTAAAGCTCAAAAATTCTCCTTTCTTTCTAGATTATGATATGTTCCTTAAGGGTTAAGGTGGCTAAGGACATTCACAAGTGCTAATGATCCAAAAGTGCAATCTTCATCTAGTGTACATCTCCTTCATTAATTTCTACCAATGCTAAAGAATTGATATTAGAACATCTTAAAAAAACTTTGACCCTTTATCAAGCCCTTTATAACTTTTGAATACAATATTCAAATGACATATTATTTGGTACGTTGAAATCTCCTTTAGTTGCCAACATGACTATATAGAAATTTGACGAATCAAATAATAAAATTGTGCTTAGTAGTAAAAATTCACATTTTGGGTGTCTCCAAAATTATGATGGTATAGGTGTCCTCAAAATTAACCCCTAACTGTCAAAGTATCCATTTTTTTGAACGTTGTATAAAATCAATTGTCATCTTCTCATATGTGGTGATGTTTTTAAAAGTTAAAATTTTAAGGTAGATTTTAGGGCAAACTTAAATGAAGTTGGACTACGAAAAATTATTTGAAAATAAATTTACTTAGCCCTTCCGTTCCATGTGAGCTTCCATTGCAACAAAAAAATCAAACGAAGTTTTGAGTTATAAAATGAGCACTAAAACCATTCTCAGAAGCTAACATACAAATGAAGTTGTACATGATGACTTTTCTATGACATCCATACAATTGGATTAAGTAATAGTTTAAATTTGGTTTTAAAAGAGATTATCATTTTAATTATATGAAAAATACAAAATGCTCATTATCTTATTAATTTTGGAATGTATTGATTAGCCAAAAGTGCATAATGTACAACATTAAATCATCTTTTGCATAACGCGCAATATTTCAACCTAAAAAATATTGTTTGTTTGCTTACAAAGAATTTCAAGACACCTCCATTGAACCACAATAAAACTTATGTGAACGACTTCACCACTATTCAAGCATAATGATTTCAACTAATCACAATGAATAACAAGATGAGAGTGTTAAAATTATAAATTTACTAAATCTCAAAAAAAAATCTTGTAAATTCATTTGAAAATTTTTTAGGCATTTTATTTCAAATTCAACCGTACATATGTCTTCCAAGAAGGATGTCTTATATATACTCCTCAGAATTGAAGCTCAAAAAAGTTAAAAAAACCTCACTTTATAATACATTTGAATATTACCCAAAACCTTCAGGTAATTAGAGGTTAATAACTCTTGTCTATAGACAAACATGAATAATGAGTATGTGGAGGGTACTTTTACAAACTGCCCCATGAGCTTCCATATTCAAGGCCCACTATAAAAAAGGGTGTTGTTTTTTACATTATTTTGGCATTGTGTTTGGCATTGTTTTTAACACCTTTTCAACGTCATAGTGTTGAAGAAAGTGTCAAGATATGTTATATTTTATTTTAAGATAGTCATAAAAATGTCAAAAAAAGTGCGGGAAATAGTGTTGGAATAGTGTTGAAAAAGGTGTGTAAAAGCATGTAGTTTACTTTAAAAATACATAATTAATTATAGAATGATCCAAAATATTATTAAATTTTTTGATTAAATTAAGTTGTCTTTTGATTTTTCTAAATGAATTTACTAAAAACTTGGAGATAAAAATACCTTTAACAAGGGAATAAAACCTAAGAAAGAACATTTATGAACATTCCACTTCACCTAAATTAGTAAAAATCATTTGTATCATACATACATAAATTTTAGTTTTACACTAGATAAGAACCTCCACCTACAATGGTGATTTTGGACGTAGAAACCTTTGTGGTGGGCAAATATATATTAAAAAGTTGAATTAGAAAAGAAAAAACCCTCGGGGGGTTCACTGGCGAAAATTTTAGAAACAACGTGCGATAAAAAATAGGGTCCAATATATTCATTGTAGATAAATTTTGTAAAAAACGTACATGTAAAATAGGGGATTTAAAAAAAATAAAACATGTTTATATGTAAAATACCATCACATATAATATTCTTAGGCTTTTTATATGTAAAATACCATCACCTAATAATATTTTTTGCTAAAATTTTTAGCTAAAATAACCCCCCAAATAAATAGGTCATTATCGCACGTGTATACAAAATATACAAGGGAGTGACCTCCCCGAGAAAAAACCCTAAGGCCACCAAAGATACAAAATTTTACTAGATTATGTGAATTATAAAATAGTACCACCAAAGATATGATATTATTTACCTATTTTTTCTTTCTCTCCTCGATATATAGTTTTTATGAGAAGAAATTTTGTAGTCATTTTCTTCCCAAGACTTTTAGTTCTTTATATTCAATATTACACAATCAATCAAAATCTTTATTTTTGCATGATGACACTTGTACTACATAACAAAAAAAATCTTGTGTAAAAATGAATTCACTCATAGACTATCTTGTATAGAGACCAAGTTGTTTTCACTATCATGTGGATATCCACGTGTGAAGGCTAACTTATTTTCATTGTTTTGTAGGCTTTTATATATGAAAACCTGTTGTTCGTTGAAGTCTTCGTAAAATAACATATTCATACTTATTTAATTACTTAATTATATTATAATTACTATTATATATTATATTATAACATTTTGAATAAATTCGTTATTCGTAATGATTACGTCCGTCGAAAGCCCTGTGCGATGATGCTGGCTTATGAAATATTGCGTGTTTGCTAGTCAAATAGCAAGTTGGTTATTATCTTTTGTTGAAAAGCGTATTATTTCTGATAAAATATGAAGACGTGATCGTTGCAATATCGTGATTCACAGCATGGTAGGTTCCATGGCTGTGTATTTGTTGGTGCTGCGTCAAGGTCAAGCCGGAACTAGAGGGTTGATTCTAATGCATCCATCATCTCTGATTACTACTACTGCTGCAGTCTGTGCATGAGGGTCGCATCTACACATTGAAATTGTTCGGTGATAAGGATTACCCTGACAAACCTCCTACCTGTAGTGAGATTCCACTCCCGAATCAACATGACTCATGTCAACCCGGACACAGGATTGGTACCTCATTCACCAACTCATCTTGACTTTTTTGGAACGATTTTAGTTTTGGGGATTGTCTATCTTACGACTCATTAATTATCATGTTGTGCGCTTTTAAAAGAAAGTGGCTCATGGCTTGTGCAGGTTGATCCAAGATATTCTCCAATGCTTGCCAACTGGCGCCGCCAGTACACTATGGAAGATATCTTGGTTGAGCTGAAGAAGGAGATGGCAAGTCCGGCCAACCGAAAGTTACAACAGCCCCCAGAAGGAAGTACTTATTAAGAAGCCAAATAGCTTAACCCCTTAACGATGTTGCAACCCAAACTGGCCTACGGTTTGCACTTCTGCACGTTTTAGTGCAAGAGATTCTGGAAATTAGGTGTGACTCCGAACTACAGAGATGTCGGCATTGCGATGGAGCTAATTGCTGGATTTTCAGCTGAATTTTCCGAGTCGTACATAGATGTCTGGGACGAGATGTATGCAGTATTCCATGTATTCCGGTGCAGAGTGTAGACGACCATGTACTGAGAGGACGGTTCAGGGGTGACTCAGCGTAATTTGTGGTGGCCGTTGGTAACCTCCTCAGCGGGTCAGGGTCGTTGGAAGGCCACGCTCGTGTGGCAATGCCGTTACGTGTTGATTGGCAGGTCCGTCTGTACATGTGCGCACGAAGCTCTCAGCGGGAAATCCAATCGCGCAAGCGTTCCGATCGATCGTTGCTGAAATAAGAACTTAATTCGTATCCCTAGTCGCGTGTGCGTCGTGACCACGCATGCATTCTGATCCACGGTGTAGTCCGAATTTGAGATCACCGTGTCCGATCAGTCTTATCTCCATAGCTGCATTCGAGCTGCATGCGGTGGCAATTAACAAACGCACTGATTGCGGAAAACGACTATCACGCAGCTTCAGAAACCCTCACTAGCTGTGTCGCCCTAATTTTTACGATGCCGCAAGATACACATGTCACATCTTCTGCTATTCCAGAAATGCCGAATGCCAAATGCCACATCCCGAATGAATTCCGAATGCCGAAGTACGTTTCACACTCTCCATTGAATTCCTTTGGAATCATAACCGAGCTTGGTAGGGAAACCACAGGCTCTCATGTTAACATTACCGAGGTGCTCTGAATGGAATGCTACACTGAAGAAGCTCAAAAAATTAACCAAACGTACCCTACATCATACAATCTTGTCAAGGAGCCCTTGCCATAATGTGCAGATGCAGAGAGCATCATTTCCTAAACAAGCCACGCCTTACACATGTCATATCTTCTGCTACTCCAGAAATGCCGAATGCCATATTCTGAATGTTGGATGCTGAATTCCGAATGCCGAAGAACGACTCAAACCCTCCATTGAATTCCTTCGGAATCATGTGGCATTTACATGTCCACTATTCCCTGCGTAACCGAGCTTCATAGGGAAACCACGGACTCTCGTGTTAACATTACTGAGGATGGTGCAATTGCTCTGAATGGAATAAAGCTCAAAAATTGTTAACCAAACCCTAACGACATGCAATCTTGTCGAGGAGACCCGAAGATGGCTTGGCTCTTGCCACAATGTAGCAGATGCAGAGAGCAAGTTCAATTTTCTTAATCCAAATGCTGATCTAAGTGCTGGTTATCTATTGAGACAATTTAACATCCTTTCTTCTACTGTAATTGGTGCAAAAGTCGCTTACGTGTTGATTGGCAGGTCCGTCTGTACATGTGCGCACGAAGCTCGGGCTGGATTTCCCGCTGATGCTCTACCGAAATGAAAAAACGAATGCTGATCCCACCGCCGTTGTGAGTATCGACCGCAATTTCAGGAAACAGGTTGCCCCGGTTCCCCAAGTGACCGGGTGACTTTCTTTCACGCCCACGAAGGACGTCCTGCCCTACACCGTCTAACCCCTGAATGGATACGTATACAACATTCACAGCCCATGACACCTCCTCTTACTTAGAAATTTCTTAGAATTTCTGGACAGACCTGATTCATGATACAATTTCACCGCTCTCTTCTACACTTCGAAGCACACCTTTACCAAAAATTGGCTACTGAATCCGACAACTACACCGGAGCAAATCAGCTTCGGAGTGCAGCTCTGCCCCCGAATACCCTATGTACACCTCGTATATTTCTGGCTGCAACCTCGTTAAGGGGTTAATGCAACCCTCAATACGGTGGTCTTTGGGATTAACTGTGTGGAGTGCTTCTTTCTTACACAGTGCTAGAAACTCTGGGTGGTGGTATCCATGTCTTTGGCAGGAGATGGTGGAATCTAAAGAGACTGCGAGGGTTTCTCTTTATTTTATTTGAGGTAAGGTAGCTACTCGTTCTGTTAGTGTTAGTTAATATTTATGCTGAGAGGTTAGGTTAGGATGAATCATCGTCATCCTCCTGCAGACGATTTTTGTCACCAACAGCATAACTTAATTATGAGCTTGTTATTTTGTTCATTTTCTAAATATTTAGCGTTTACTGGAAACTCAGGGCTTCATGACAAATTGTCTGGTAATTTGGTTTCATTGACATATGGAAATGCGCCCGAAAGCGTTCGCTTCTAATAGCCCTGCGTTACATGAGCATAGTGCATTCTTTTGGGTGCTTTATGTATCTTTGCTTTGCTTCTTGGTAATCCAAAGAATTTTAAGCGAAGTGGCTGATTTTACATGACTTCTTATTTCTATCCATTATTTTCTGGTACCAGCTCCGACATGATAATGCAGGCTTTTAGTTATGATCACCTTGTAGTTTGATGGCAACTAGAAGTAGATCTTTTTTGAAATATCATTATTGAGATTGGAAATCTGATAAAAGTTAGCGGAGTTCACTAACGGCTAACGCTAATAAATATAGGTGTGCCACATATGCATTTCATCTTATATGCATTTCCACTAGTGGAAACCATGCCCTCCATGACCAAAACTTTTGGTCAAATTGGTCATAATCTGGTCACTTATGACCAACTTGACCAAAAGTTTTGGTCACGGAGGGCATGGTTTCCACTAGTGTTTCATCTTTTTCACTTTGAAGTGGAACTACTATTAACAAACCTATTGCAATCAAAAAATCGTTCACTAGAAATTTGTTCACCCACATCTCAAGAACACCCTTGAACCTAATAAATTTATAGAAAAGATTTACTAGGCTCAAATATTACCCTTGCAAAGGTGAAAATTTCCCAAAATTTTACAAACGAAAACTTATTTCAAAATTAGACCATTTGCACTAGAATCCATGCCTTATCTTCAAAACATCTTGAAGTGAGTAAATCACAAAAACTAGACTTTAATTGAAGTCTAACCCAAAAAATAACGTTGGAATCCAATGGTGAATGAAGGAGATACAAATCCTCAAGAACTGTGTGTTTTATTTAGTTTTCCAGTTTAGGAACATCATTACAAATCTAATACCAAACCTATTCCAATCGATCAGCTTCATACAAATATAAATCATGAAAAAAACACTTTGATTCAATAATTGGCTTGCAATCACAAAACAAGCTCCATGTTTCAAAACCTTAAAACAAAAGCTGCTTGCACTAAAATTGATGTCATAAATTAATACCATCTTGGATGAATTTGCAATTATTACCACAAGAGATAGACTTGATTTGTGTTATAATTCAACAAATTTAGTTAAAGATGGATTTTGGATGAAAAATTTATGGCTCTTCAAATTTAGCCCTTTATCCAATATGTTGAATTTTGACACTGAGGACATTCAGTGGTTATGAGCTTGGCCACCAACCACTCTCCAAGAAAATAGTTTAAAGAGCAATTATCCATTTCAATAATTTGAGTGTGTGTTGTGGTTGCCCACGAACCGCACTCTAATTGAAGATATCTATATATATATAATAGAAATTCTCTCCGTATATATGATCCTTGAAGGTGATATTAGAAAGGTCAACCAATGTGATATTAAAGAGGTTGAGTGACATGAAATTATAAAGTGCAAGACGACGGGTACCGATACTAAAATAGTGGTGAGAAACAAAGCGTAAATGGTACTATGAGGATATGAGATACTATTTTACTTGACCCTACAGCAGCTCCAGTGCCCAATATAAAACATTTATTTGGGTCCACAGTGAATCTCCGATGGCTCCCGATATTTGAAAGTCTGTGACCTACAGTTTCGGTCAAGCTGCGTTAGAGAGGGAGGGGGGGGGGGGTGGTGGAATACATGTATATTTTTAAATTACATTTACTTTGCACCTTTGAATTTTGCACGAGGCCTTTGCTACCTATCTATATGTACAATAGAATTATATCCGTACTTATGACCCTCAAAAATTCTTACTGAATTGCGATCAATTACTATAATCTTTATCTGTTCCCATCATATTTATTATTTTAAAAGATTAAATTTCATGATAATTTTGAATTTCATGTGAATCTAAGACTCAACTCGGTATATTGTCGTTTTCATTGATCGATAATGAACTAGTCATTGATTTTTTTCCAATCATTGATGAGCTTGTATACAACACAATGAATCAAACATCTTAGAGTAGCAATAATATGAACCTATTATGTATTTTGGAATGTTTTTTTTTTTGTTTGTATCTAAAGTATAGAGCAAGAAGGCACCAGTGGCCTTGGCTTGGTGGTTGGGGTTCATGGTCCCGAATGAGGAGGTTGTGGGTACTATTCCCCATGTCGGCGTGGTGCTCACCACCATAGTCCACCCAACTATGGTGGGGGTCCTTGGACCTTGTTATATGGATACCTCAAAGCCCTTGGGGGGGATACCATGTCCGGTGTCTTCAAGGCACTAGTGGCTAGCTATGTAGTACCATAGTGTGTCACTATAGTGTCCATCCTCGAAAGGGGAGAGTAGTATTGTCGCAATGTTCCATTGTCCGGTGGGCATCGGGTCATTGACATTACAAACGGACACTTTATTCACGCCGGCCCCTTGCTAAAAAGGGACCGGAGTTTCTATCTATCTTTCTATCTATCTATAGAGCAACCGTAGGATCTTCAAGCAAACTACTATAAAAAAAACCTTCTCAAATTTCAGCCGTTGGATGTCGACCATTTGTGAGATCATAATGTTCAAAGTTGACGCAAAACTTTTTTGGGCATTGTTGGAGAGACATAGTCTACTTTATGCAATGGGGGCCTTGATGATTGTCACCCCAAACATAAGTCTCATGACTTTTTCCATGTAGATATCTAAGTTAATCATGCCTATGCAAAATCTAAGAGACTCAATATGCTTTTACAACCTCCATACAAATAATTTTCTAGAAGAAGGTATGAAAACAACAATATGGTAATACATGCATCACGTTAAACATAATTGGTTTACGAAAAGAATAAACGGTGACTAAGTACCTTTATGAGTTTGTGAATTTTTGACAAAATTAGTTTTGAATAATCCCAAATCTCAAGTTTTGACAAATCTTGAAAGAAAATTTCTAAAATTACCAAAAAATTATGAAGCTAGCTCATGTAAATTTTAATTGTTGCCTTTGTAAAATTGGTAAATGTTTCAACTTGGGTCACTTGGAAATACAAGGAAAAATTTGGTTATGAAAAATTACTATAAATAAATAATTAATACACTATTTTTTTTGCCACTCTAAAATTGGAATTTGACTTTGCAAATTTCACCACAAATACCGTGTATGTATTACCACACCCAAATCAAATTTTAGCAAAAAAAAAATGAAAATTGACCCTTTATTTAAGCAACAATAAGCCATTTTGGCTTTTAAGATCTTTAATCCCTAAACGTTTGAAAGTGCCTTTGCGGCCTGTATTTTTCTAGTATTTGGAATGGATTTAGACCTTTTACAGGTTTGAGTTCAACACAAAAACTGTAATTTACATCGATGCGGTTCTAATGAGCTATTGAGATCCTAATTTAGAGCTTCTTGTTGGTAATAAATGCCAATAATACAGCCATGTATCTACTATCCCCATGGGACGTTTAGGGGTTAAGGGTTAAAACATATACTTTGACATCCTTATTATACTCTCCATAGACTTCATGCTTAGTGCAATAACAACTCATTAGTGGACCCCATGTTTTTGAGCATGGCTACAATTTTCATAGAGTGGTCCTTGCTCCTTCTCAACATCTTTGCCACGTAGACCAAACTTGTTCCACCTCACTTCTATTGATTATGTTGTGTGAGACAAACTTGCAATTCTCTTTAAGTTTACAAAAAATAAATAATTATTTTTATATAGATACACAATGCAACGTTTAAGCATACCTACTAATCAACCAATCAATATAATGATGGACGGTTTTTAGAGTGTCCATAGTAAGTGCAATGCTCATGCCAAGGAGTGATCGTATTTAAGAATTAAGATTTTTTTGTAAACATTTGAGTTATCCGTAAAGTCACCTTGAGTTTGATGAATCTACAAAGAATTTTGCTTTACTATACTCTTATTTGTTCACTCTAAATAGTTAAAAGGTGTGGAAGATTTTGGTGCTTTATCATTATTAGGTGTGTAAGAGGTGTGTAAGAGCTTGGTGCTCTTCAAAAGTTTTGAAAAGTTTTTTAGCACCAAGAAAGGAGCTAAAAAACTTTTCAAAACTTTTGAAGACCACCAAGCTCTTACACACCTCTTACATACCTAATAATGATAAACCACCAAGATCTTCCACACCTTTTAACTATTTGTAGTGAAGAAATAAGAGTATAATAAAGAAAAATTCATGGTATCTTCTTCAAAATTTGATGGACTTTACGGATAACTCCATTCCCTTCGAAAATGATAAAACACTTCTACTGCCGAAATAACTGAGCCCCAGAAGTGTATCATGAACAGGAATTTCAACTGTTGCTTTAACCCTTTAACGTCCCATTCCTTTGCAGAAAAGTCAAACTACACTTTTATACACAGTTCAGCATTCAAGAATTAATAAAATATATTTTTTGATATTTTTCATGCCTGAAATTGTATGTTTCCTATTAGTGCTAAAAATTTCTAATTTTTTTAATAGAAAATGAATTTTTTACAAATTTTTAGGTCTAACACTTCAAGAAATTCATATTAATTACAAAAAATCTTCAAAAAATATAGTTATTTTTAGAACATGTGCAAATGACAATGGAGAATCATATGATATATTTTTGTAGAATTTTTGAATTTTAATTATTAAAATTCAAAAAGTGAACATTCTATGCAGTGCAATTTAGACCTTGAGCTACCTAGCTTGCAACAGAAATAAAATATTCAATACTTGAAATTTGTAAGATCCGAAAAGTGAAGTGAAAACTAGACTTGATAAACTTCATTTTCTCAATTGAGAGCAATATCAAAAAACGTCATCTTCAAGTTCAAAATTGGCTTTGACCAACAATCATCCACTATTTGGATGCGCGGTCCTTAAAGGGTTAAATGATTTATCAATTATCAATGGATGATTGCGGTCATAAAGGAAATGCCCTTCATGCATGGCAATGCATGAAATGCCTACTTCCATAACTCAGTACCTTCATAAGTGACAGAAACAGGGCCATGTGTCCTGGAACTTATGAGCCCCCCCCCTCCCCCTTTTTTCTTCATGAAATGGCACTTTTGAACTTCAATATTTTTAATAGTAGTTGGCCTCTGTACCTGTAATGATACCAATTGAAAGAATAGAATTCTGCATGTAAATTTTAAGCAGTTCACCCAAACTTTTGCCACTCTAAATTGCAAAGGGGAATTGGTGTTCCTTGGTATTGGTGCTTTGCAAGAATAAGATCAAGGTCAAAATTGTGAACTTACATTAGTAGAAATTTGTTTGGAATGGTGCGCCCATAATGACATACAAGTGCCTATTATATTCTACAACTTTATATTCTTGAATAAAGTATTATAATTGTTACTTTTTCTCAAATTTCAATTGATGTAATACTTGTGTGATATAGTCTCCTACACTAATGAAAACTTGAGAAAAAATGATATATGTGATAATTACTTTTGGGACATAATATTATAAGTAATAATATGTGCTTCTATGTCATTTGAACGCTATTTCTACTAGTGTTAAGAGTTTCACACTACTCTATGATAATATTGAGATGATTTTCTATCTTATACATCACAATGATCCTTGAAGCATCCTCGATGGCAATCAATCGGGTGTAGTTTGTTGTGAAAATTATTCATCAATATAGAGGAGGGTGTGTTGGTCTTTGAGGACATTGATGGTTGGTCTTATTCATGACTTCATTTCTACAAGTCATTTATGAATGAAAATGGTTGATACTAATTTGAATGAATTGGCCAAAAGCTCATTATATTTGTGTGAATACATGTGCTTGCAACCAATAACATGAAAGAATATAAAGCAATTATGAGTTAAGACAATCTGCCTACTTTAAGACAATCTGCCTACTTTAAGACAAAAAATAGCGTTTTTATGAGATGTTGAGGTTCAAAGATATTAATAATTGGGAGAACAAAAAATCTTGAGATCTGGTCCAAGCATCCACTAAAGTCAATGTTACTCTAAGAAAAGTTATGATATTGCTAAGAAACTTCAAAAGAACAATTTTACAAGGCAAATAGTTAATTTAAAGTATGTGAAATGATACATCAATGTTTGATGTATAAGATTACTAAATGTCAATTAGCTTCATTCATTCATTCATACAATCCACTGAATATAGTTTCAACCAATTTCAGGTGTATTTTTTGCAAAAATAAAATTTCAAAAACAATAAGCTTATATAAAATATAATTGTTGATAAGTAATATTGCCTATAAGAAATAATAAAATTTATCACTTTGAGATTATTTTAAAATAAAGATTACTTGCGAGAAAAATTAAAAGATTAACCCCTAAAGGCCCTTAAAAGCCAAAATGGCTTTTTGCTGTTTCCGGCAGCTCAGATGAAGGGTCTAAATTAAGAATTTTAGACTATAATTTGGTGTGGGTGTGATTATACATACAAGGTGTCTGTAGTAAAAATTACAAAGTCAAATTCGGATTTTATAATTTTATTATTGAAATTTTTGGTTTCAAGCCCAACTGGGACAGAAAAAGACTTTTTATTATAATCATTTTTTCAATTTTTTTTTTTTGGAAATATGCTCTTCACCACATTCAGGCTCAGAATTTGAAGTGACCCATGTGGATTATATTCTTGGCTTGACAAGGGCAGCCTCCAAAATAAAGAACAGCAACCTCCAAGGTTTTCTGTAATTTCACATTTTTTATTTTCGAAATTTGTCAAAATTCGAGATTTTGAAATTGTTTAAAAATAATTTTGCCTAAAATTTATGAACTCATAGAGGTACCTAATCACCGTTCATTTTTTCCAAAAATCAAATACAATTGACGTGGTGCATGTTTCACCAAATTGCCATTTTTATACCTTCTTCCGGAAAATAATTTGCATGAAGGTTTGAAACGCGTAATGAGTCTCTAAAATTTTGCATGAGCATACCCAACTTAGTTATCTACATGGGAAAAAATATGAGCAAAATGTTTGGAGTAACAATCTTCAAGTCCCCATTTGCACTATGGAGACAATGCCTCGGGAGTACATAGAGGTAGAAAATTGCAGTTTTGAGGTTTCAAGCTCCCAAAAACACAAGGAAATTTAGGGGTTAAGATATTGTTACAAAATTTCTTATAGCATCTTATATATCATTGGTACAAGATCAGTTTCACTTTGCAATTGACAAGAAGACACAAAGTGAAATGACATATTCAAAATTGACCAAGACCAATTCATTTTTTAAAGTTTTAAATCTCTCAAAAGTTATTTCATGAATCTAAAAATCTATAGAGTTTTGTATATTTCTAGTGTATACCAGGTATGAGTAAATTGTGTGATTGGTTGATGATTGGAAGTGAGGATATCAATTGAAGTCCCGTTTTCAATTACAAACCAACTAGTCTGTTCATGGTTAACTCCATGATCATCGAACCCTGTCAGTGTTGATTCATATATACAAAAGCTTCCAGAAACATGTATTTCATCACCACTCAAAAGAGCAGAGTTGCCCATGCCGCAATAAATGCCATGCCTCCAAAAGGAGCTGGCTTCCCCAGCTTCCGATCTTCCATCTTTGCCACAACGTACAACCTGTATGAACACCAATGCAACGATGAAGGACTCTCATACCAGGGCCACACCAAGGACTTCAACAACTCCAGTCACGAAAAACATCAACCCTGATTATTCTTCGGGAATCTTGGATGGTATTATCAGTTGGCTAAAGCTCCTCGAGTGGCTGGAAGGAGGGGTAACCTTGTAACCAGCAACAGGAGGGGTAGCCATGTAACCAGCACCTCTAACCAATCCCAACCCAACCTAATATTTCCAGACTGATGTTTTTGACTGGGCCACCCGATGTGACCCCTGTATCAAACGGACCACTCTATAAAAGCAAGACAATTCAAACAGAGTGTTGGATGAAGTTGCTTACGTCCCTGAGAAGGCTACAATTCCAAATGTCAGAAGACTACGGAACTGCAACCACCATAACGAGGTCAGTGATGAATAGCCAGAGAGACATGCTGGAGATTGTAAATAGCAACACAATAGCCCTAAAATGTATATCATCGACTTGTTCATGTAATCTCAATCAAACAGCAAAAAGTGAGAAAATCACCACATTAGGCCGCTTAGTAATCGGTGCCGCTAGCAAGGCTGATGTATGGATGAGATGATAAAGGTTACCTGTCTGCCACACCTGCAATGCCTACAAACCGTAAGCTAGCAATAACATCTAAATAGGCAACTTACCAAGCATCAAACTAGACTATGAGTACATCTATAGTTGATCTGCACATACATGAAGTAGAGATTCTCTCGAAATAGTGTTAGTGTTTGTATGATAAGATTTTAGGAACGTATATAAAAGAAATAGCACATTCCAAAAGTCAAATATTGACTGGTACTTCTAAAATAGAGGCATCACTAGTGGCAAGTTCCACCAAGCTAAATGTTTCATTCCACCAGATTTCCACCAAGCTTGATGGAATAAGACATTCTTGGTGGAAATCCTAGTGGAGAGCTTGGTGGAAATTGTCACCTTTTCCACTAATGTATATGAGAATTATGAATCAAAGACTTCCAAGCATTAGTGAAGAAGTATGCTATTTTCCAAGTATTAGTGGAGAAGTGTGGTATTTTCATCAAGTTGAATGACTCATTTCACCAGGATTTCCATCAAGCTTGATGAAATGAGACATTCTTGGTTGATGAAAATAATGGTGAAGAGAATGGTGGAACTACCCCACTTTTCCACAAGTGAAGTTCGTGACAGGATAAAGAATTGTATGGTTGGGAACAACTGCTGATGCTTTCGGGTAATCCGTGGACAAGATTGAATCAACCGTTCACTATTAGTGTCATGTATATCTTCTCTTATCTATATATATAACCTTAATGATTCTAAATGATCGTTTGGTCACCTGAAGGGAGAAGGGGGGACAAGAGGACAAGGAGAGCCGAGGCGACGTTGTTTTTTAGATAAGCGCTTGACTTGAACATAAACTTTCACCCGTTGGTACAACCGGTGCGACACTATGCAGAGGCGTTTGCATTGATGATTGCCACCTCTCTATATGTGGTTGTGTCCAAAAGACACGGGTGCATACTAGAATAAAAATGAACCAGGAGGAGCTGAGAGGACAAGGGAGATGAAGGGACAAGGGAAACATGTGAATTTCATACTTATTTTTTGGATTATAGCTCATACTATTCATAACTCATATTGATAATTACTACCTTTTAATGTTTTGTAAATCGAAGTTAAACGCCTTTGGAACTTGGGAAGTCCGCATTCATTTTAAGTCGCTAGCTAAATAGTAGCTTAGTGTGTCACTATAGTGTCCATCCTCGAAAGGGGAGAGTAGTATTGTCCCAATTTCCCCTTGTCCGATGGGCATCGGATCATTGGGATTACGAATGGACACTTCATTCACGCCGGCCCCGTGGGACCGGAGTTTCTATCTATCTTTTTGTAAATCATATCATTCAACCAATAAGATTTTCTCAAAAATTTTACTTGGGCCCTCAATCATGTCATAAGGTTCTATTTAGATAGGACTAATTTACGTGATGATATGGAATTTTCAACGTGGCTTTTTTTTTTGTGTCAAAATTCAGGCCCCAAGCCAACAATTGCCCCACTTTATATAATTTATCTTAAATAAGGTAAAACTTTAACTCAACCACATCTTGAAACCTCCCAAGGACCACCTAGGTAACAACTCCAAAACCATCATACAACATGTAGTGCAGTTTTCATAAAGCCAATCTTGATTCCTTTTTTTCCCTCACACAAAACGAGTTTAGAACATATTTCTGCACGAAGAAAACTTTGACTCCTTCATAACATAACTGAAGTATCACATTTGAAGAATGGGTAACCGTAACAATAAGTTTAGTATCAAAAGTAGCGGCTTTGGGTTTTACCGACTTCACCCAAACCCAACAAAAAATGGAATAGACACTTGATAAGAATCAGACATAAAAACTTCCGTCATTAGCTATACACGACCCCCACCAACCCAAAACTTCATGGCTCCCGGTGTTGATCGAACCACAGCTTGATTTGTGGTCCCTTCTTCACTTAGGGAGCAGAATTATGAAATGTGACATGAAGAAAGTCTAGGTGTATTTATGGGATGAACGAATTAGAATTCAATTGGCTACTTATCTTGGAATACATCACTTTTTAAAATATGCCAGAAACAAATGCATAAACAAAAAGAGTTCAACAAATGTAACCATGAGTGACTTGAGAAATACCACATGGATGGTGTAAATGAGAGCATTAGAAAACAACTAGAAAACATACAACAGTACATACAATAGGGTAAGAAAAGAAATACAATCTCTACTAATTTCTAGTTGAATCAGCTCTCTTAAAAAACAATTCTCGTGAGTAAGCAGCCCTCCATACAATATTGACACAAATCAAAACCTGCTAGGTCATGGTAACATTATCCATAAAACCTTGCTCATTATCCGTAAAATATGTGAATAAGGAAGGACAAATCACTTCATATGCACACCAGTAACATCAATTCGAGAGTAATTTTAAGGCTTTTAAAATAAGAAAACAACTATCAAAGGACACAAACAACCAGAACGCAAGCAGTATAATTAATATGGTTTCCCTGTTTACACAGTTAACAAAGCTTCCATATTAACAAAGAACACTGAACGTTCTCACACCTCTGTTTCTTATTAAAACATACACATATTATTATTTTTTGTATTGTGGTTGATTCTGGACTATCCATTTTAGTATGGTAATACTAGTACTAATAACGGTAATGCACAACATGCCTCACTTTGCATGTCTATATCGCAGAATGACACTTTCATGGTTGTAATGATAAAGTCTCCAATAAAGCAGAGGTGGAAGAAGTCCTCCCGCAAGGGTCAAAATCGTCAAGTGGAGGAAATGTCGTCTAGTAGAGAAGACTCGGAGGAGGAAGAAACTCAAGGGAGTAAGAAGTTAAGAACGCCTGCCTCTAAGGGTGTAGTTTGAGAGAAAGTTGCTCACGCAGAAAAAGAAGTCGCGAGCGCCATACAATCGCCTAGCCTGTCCATACAAAGTGAGCACCGTCGCTTGCAAAGCCGCGTCACCGTCAGGTCCTTCGAGAACACTCTGAACGCTATTCCAGCCAGAAATCAAGATGTAGTAGAGGAGGCTACTATAGAAGAGTCACGGCATAAAGAGCTTCCATCCGTTGCTGCTCTAGAATTGCCTCATGTGAACTCAGACTGCGGGAGTGGAGCACACGAAGTCACTAAGGAGCCAGTAAATGCAGGACCTGCAGATTCTGAAATGCCAGAAGTAGAAGCAGCACCGGAAGTGGGTGACCAACAATGTATGGCAGAAGGCTATGTCTACCATTTGGCCCTACAGTACCTGGTCAACAAACCATCCCTTTCCAGGTCGTCGATGGTCGACTCTACCGACTCGGCAAGGACCACCAACTCCGTCAAGTGCTTACAGGTAGCCAACCTACAACGATCTTCCACGAATTGCACAAGGGCAATTCGAGAGGCTATTTCTTCCACGACATAACGGTTCGAAAAATCCTCGACGCCGTTTATTGGTGGCCGACACTGTATCGAGACACGATCCAATATTGTCAATCGTGTCAGATGACTGGTTCCGACGGACGTGATGTAACACTTTTTGTGTTTTTAGAATTTTGCTTGGATATTTTGGAATATTCTTAAAACATCAAAACATTAGAAGTGTGAAAGGTTTATGTTGTATGTATATTATTTAGTTACTAATAAAGGTTTCCCAAATAATCATGGAGTACTATGGAAGTATAAACAATTTGGTACTAGAAACATATCAAAAACAATTATGCTTAACCCCTACACGTCCTTGGCTATTTTTAGCCAAAAAACACATTGTCAAAAAAGTGTCATAGATGAAAATGAAGATAAGCTATTTAGATCTTGATTGTACAATCTTGTTATAGACTTGTAGGTCATGTGGACGAAAAATTGAGTCATGAGGCCTCATATATTGCAAGATCATTAGATAGATAGATAGAAACTCCGGTCCCTTTCTAAAGGGCCGGCGTGAATGAAGTGTCCGTTCGTAATGCTAATGACCCGATGCCCACCGGACAATGGGACATTGCGACAATACTACTCTTCCCTTTCGAGGATGGACACTATAGTGACACTATGCTACTACATAGCTAGCCACTAGTGCCTTGAAGATACCGGACATGGTATCCCCCCAAAGGGCTTTGAGGTACCCATACAACAAGGTCCAAGGACCCCCCACCATAGTTGGGCGGACTATGGTGGTGAACACCACGCCGGCATGGGGAATGGAACTCACAACCTCCTCATTGGGGACCATGAGCCCTAACCACCAAGCCAAGGCCTGTGGTGCCTTGCAAGATCATTACATATTAGTTTGCAAAAAAGATTACCAAATTTCACTATTTTCACTTTAATGTTAAAAAGCTACTGCAATCAAAAAGTCACAAACTAGAAAGTTGTTCATCTCTATCTCAAAGACACTCTTGTGTTATAAAAATTCATCAAATAAATATCTTGGCTCGAATAATAGCCTTGCATTGGTGAAAACTACCAAAAACTTTACAAAGGAAAAATAGTCCAAAACTAGGCACCTTGCACTGGGTGCATACACATTATAATGAGCCAAAGGCGTCCAATTCAAGGACTCAAACGGTCCTTAGAATTGAGTCCTTAGATGTCTTTCTGTTGGTGTGGCAGATCAAATTTATGGTTTGCTAGCCATCTTCATTGATGGAAGTGTACGAATTGTAGTGTACAGTTCAACTTTGACGAAATCAACAGAGAAGTTGTGATCAGTCAAGAACTAGAAGTTTCATCCGTTGAAAAAACAAACATTCATCCATTATGTTCATATTTTCATCCAAAATTAGTCCTTTTCTTAGGGCCTAAGCTCGAGGAGGACACTTCTTGTGTATTTCGGAACCCACGTGCGGCGGTGGGGTATTTTTTGGAGGGCTATTTACCTCCTAGAAAGCATTTAAAGGACCCCTATTATTACATAAAGCAAAAAAATTACCCATATTATCATATCTATCATTACTTATAATATGTAGGCCAACTAAATATATTAGAGGCTATTTTCTTTGTAAAGAAAAAAACTAACTAAAAAAATAATGAGGTAGCTTTTTGGGCTGAACATCATGGCCTGGAGACTTTAGAACTGTATATCTTTTTTCCCACACCTTAGAATTTGATGAAATTTTTACATAAAGATGAATAAATCTACATGTAAATAAAATTTCAGATCTTTTGAAGCATTTTTTAGCATTCCGATTTCATAATATGCTTAAAGTCCTGCCTACCCGAACATTTTCCATAAATCTTCTCATTGGTGGCATTTTCTCAAAAATTGGACGATTTCATTGATCATTTTTACAAATGAAAGCTATGTCAGTCTTCTTTGATTTCAACGATTGTCAAAATCAACCCACACCAATGAGAAGTCGAGCTTGTCATAAGAGCTAGTCATATAAACAAGAGCTAAGCTCAAAACCCCCCCTCTGTCCCTTCGGGGTTAATTGAATCTACTAATTTATTTCCCTAGGATCCCAATCTTTTGCCCCTAATTTATATCTACCTAAACTTTAATGGACCATATTTTCCGGTTCCCTATATTACTTACAAAGGACATGCCACTTTTAATGTCCCCTAATTTATATGTAAATTTCTTATAAATTTTACTTAAGATTATATAAATGTACCCTATATTCCGTCACACGTAGGTTATTAAAAAACGGGAAGTGTCCTCCCCGAGGGCCTAAGGACTGGTTACCAACGCATTTGAGTCCTTAATGTATAACTAAAAATGGAATTTCATAAAAAAAGAGGTTGGACATGATAACTTATACTTTGGATTGATCTACTATAAAATATATCACATAGTGTTGCCTGCACATTCTTAGACGAAAGCACGTACCTGATAACAATCACCAGTACAACGTTGACAGGATGCATGTGTCAGAGCCTCCACTAGCAAACCCCAACTTCTTTTCAAATGTGTAACCTAACAGTCTCTCTAATTCAGCAACCTTGATTTCTGGCAGAAGATCTACTTGCCCATGCACACGGGTAAAAGCTTCTTCCTCAATCCTAAGATCAACCTTAGTGAACTTCACAACCAAGCCATCTCATCATAGCTTGTGCAGCATCCACACCGCCATGAATATAATGGGCACCAACACAAAATTCAAGCAAATATTATACACTATTTGAGGACTAATACGAAGTAAAAGCAAAACAGAATATAAAGATCTCTGAAGATGATAATAATCATAGGCACCGCAAAGGTGGCCAACTGTACAGTGTAACATTCAACAAATAATACAAGTTTGGAATAACAAGTAGTAGTGAGCATGAAACATGGAAGAGCCATGAGTGTCTGAATGAGTAAAGCTTCAAGGAGTATTCATCAACAGTGTCAAATATATGTATGTCTGATGAATATTTTTATGTGGCTCAACCCTATAACACTGAGATCAAAAAAGAAGTGAATCATGAATCACGCATTTGATCAAATACGATTCCTTTGCCTCCTGAAAAAGAATAATTAGTTGTAAGAAATTTAGATAGCTATTGAGATAAAAGACATGCTGCAAACATAATGAAGCACAATCAAACAATACAAAAAAGAAGAATGAGAACTCACTTAAAATCGTGCCCAAAGAAAATCTGAGAGATTTTGTAACTCCTCGCGAGTAATTACAAATTCACCATTAGGTAAATTAGTCGGCACGGTATCCAACACCTTGGCAACTGGGATCTCCAAAGCATCTCCCACATAGGGCTTGCCATCTTCCAACTCCAGAGATTGGATCATCCGAGGGCAAGGAGAGTACCGAACAGTTGCACATCGTGGATGTCCATCATCAATGCATTCCCATCGTTGCAAGAGAATCTTTCTTGATACCTTGTCAATGTGGATAATGATGACTAGCCGTGTTTGTTCATTACTCTTCGTTAGCCAGTAATGAGCATCACTCCTCAACATCTGAAGAGATTCAGAAACACCCACCTCCACTGCAAAGCTGGGAAAGTCATCACAGTGCCTTTCATCCGTGCTATACGCCTTGTCTGCCTCTTTGCATCTTTCATTTGGATCCCCAAACCGACCACTTCCAACATTAAAAATTCGATTGTCAACGCCAAGGTTTATGAACTTCTCGTGAAGTATATCGTGGAAACGTGCAACACCCGTCTCGTGGAGTGAGCTTGGCATAATTTTCACAATCATAACCTCTTCTGTCCCATCATACAGGACAACCATATTTGGCAATGAAGTCCTCCTCTCACGAAGTGCATCAATCTTATAGAATCGCTTGAGAGTCACATTCGTGAAGGCCATGTATTGATGGTGGACGCTAGATCCTGCAACAAAATCATTGTAGCAACGCTGAACAGACTTCTAAAAAGAAGCCATATCTTGGAATCGAGTTGGAGTCAACATCGGGTATGTTGACAGCAAACAGTCGTCTCTTTCACCACCTCCCATGTGGTGAGATTACGAACTGCCATAATCTACACCATATGTTGCCATGAATCCCTGCACATCCAAAAAATTTATGAACTCCTAAAACTATATACCCTATCTATCTCATCCCTCTTCCCCATAAACACACAGGCGGCAGAGCAGACACAAAGTCCAATTAGAGAAAAGCTTCGGAAGAACCAACTCCACGAAGGAAGATTAAAAGAGAGAGAGTAACATGAACTGCTTGAACTTCACATCAGTATTCAGGTCATTAATCCTCCGTGAATTTCAACATACCTTGTGACACATACAATACCGCTAGAGGGACATCGGAAAAACCAATTGCTTGCACACTACGTCAGAAGAGTAAGAGTAAGAGTGTCGAACTGAAATAGAACTCTCGAAACTAAAGACGATAAAGAGCTTCGTAGAAGCCTCGAATCGTGAAAGAGGAAAAAACCTACGTGACTCCGAAACGCTACATGAAAGCGTAACGAATACTTCGCTTCACAACTGACGGACGGCATCTCATAGACAACCGGAAACGATACTCTAGTGTACGCAGTTGCGCAGCTTGAGAAGCTGCAGGCGTGATTTTAACCATCCGGCCCTCTCCTCAGCCAGGGTCCCACTCTGCACGCATTCGATTCTTTAAACCCTAACCCAACTCGGTTGCAGAATGCACAAATCCGATATCAACACACTCGGTGCTAGCTCATCAAAAACATGGCTCATCAGGTACTCCATCAACATGCGGAAAAAGAAAAAAGAAAAAAACCCAAGGAAACTCAATTCATCAATTCATCAATTGTGCGAGTGAGCGCTACAATACAGACACCGCGTGCGCCCACAACCGCTTCGCCTGCTTGCGAAAAACTATCATTTCTCAACGAATATTAACACTGTCAGCCTCCGTGCGAAAACTAACTTCACAGTTCGAACCACCGCACCCAAGCTCCAAAGATTTTTCAAAACCTCTCTCTCAATGCGCAAACCAAGTTAGACGCTGGCCACGAAGAACCAATTGCAAGTTTCACAGCAATGCAGGGAAAAAGAAAAACAACAGACGCAACGCAAACAACAACAAACGCAACGCCCAGTATCCTTCTCCTCATACAGAAACACCGAGGAATTAAAGACTGCTACAAATTCAGCAATTCACGGCGCCAACGCGAGAACGATAACCTTGTGAGTAATCGTCAACAACCGAAAGAGTACAAAAAACCGCAATCAGAGCTCACTCCACAAAACCCTAAAATCCAGAAAACCCCAATTGGCACCGCCAACAGCTAAGGAAAGCGAAAAAGATAGATCCAAGACGGGTTCAGGAGGAGCAATCCGAAGCTGTAAAGCTATCAAGCCAAACGAATTACGCATCTGAGGAGTACCTGTTCACGACCGGAAAAGAAGCCACAGAAACCTGGAAACGCTGAACCAAATTTCACCGCGATGTTCTCTGCGATGAGCTGTTCATTCGGAGTGGATCACTGACGATGCGAATTGGCAGGGGCGGATTGAGGGAGGAAACGAGGACTGTTCTAACTCAGGCTAGCCAAGCAACCAGGCCCCCTCGAGTTTGAGCGTGGACTCGCACGATCTGGGCCGTTCATCGAAATCGACGATCCCCAGGGCAAGGTCGATCTGACAGGTGAGGGGCCGGGTGATACGCACAGCTCGGGCCATGTACAGTGCTCGGGCCATGTACAGTACAGCCCAAGGTAACTTAGCATTTTTTTACTATCTTTTGACTAAGCATTTTTTGACGATCTGGGCCCAGTTAACTTAGCATATCGGTACACTAAATAGGTAGATTAGTGTTCGATAATTATAAGATTTGAAAATATTAAAGATTTTTGCTCTCAACAAAAAAAATTACCAAAGACATTGATTCCAATACAATTGAAAGATCCCCATCTTGACCAATATAGAGGGTAAAAAAATTGGTCAACAGTAGAAACTTACAACATGTTTATGTAAATTAGTGTATCTAACACTAATCTACCTATTTAGTGTAGTTAATTCCGGTTTAGGGGATTCAAAAAGCTATAGTGAGTCCAAGAATGACAACCAATTGATGAGTTTTGCATTCTGCCTTCTTTTGTGTGATTGATTGATGACTATATGCATTCTGGGGATTTTAGTGATTCAACACTAGTTTCCAAGATGTGTTATGAAATGTTTGATGAATAAGAAAAATGGAGTTAATGTACATAGTTAAGTTGTAAATGTCAATGTGAAGATCACATTTGTACGGTTGGGTTTATCAATATTTATTAATAACTTGTAATTAAATTTTCAAGATTTTCTTTTGAAATTCAATTAAAAATCCCAGATTAACCCAATTTTTATAAAAAAATAATAATCAACTCATAATAACATACACTGACGAGATAGTATGATTTCCATTATTTGATTCTACTTATCATGTTTAAAGTCTCATTTTTTGAACTAAGGATGAAACTTGAGATAAACCACTTGTGTTGTTTTAAGAAACATCACAATAACTTAATTTTTTAAAACCATATTGTACAAATGATAGTCAACTAGTACAAGAACCAAGAGAATTTTGGATGGATGAAAATTGTCCATGTATGTAGTCAAGAGAACAATTTGAATTTGTTCATCCTTCACTATATGGACGCAGGCCCATCAAAAGGTTAAATTGTATATATTAGGATTACAGCTGCATGTATTAACTATTAGTGCCGCTTTGCATTAGGGATTCAGCCCAAAGTGATGTAGACATGGATTGAGATCCTCGCTTTTCATTGGTTGAAAGTTATTTTTTGAGCCCAGCCCCTTTACACTTAGGAGTCGAGCTCAATGCAACCTAGCATTTTTTACATTAAAACTGACAAGCTCTTACACAAGTCCAACTCCATTTTTTAGTTCATCAAATATGGAGGCCCAAACTTTGGGTTTGGGCTCGAGTGCACATTTCATTGATTTTATATTTCATTTGAAAAAAAAAAACTTTTTTCCGAGGCTCATATAGGTTGAAATTTCCAAGGAATGTATAAAATGGGCCCAACTTTTAAACCCAACGCCTTTACGTAAGTAAGCGATGGACCCAACTAAAATCTTATAGTATTGAGTGTTTGAGGTTGGGCCTAAGGCTACTATAGGCTAAAATTTTGTTGCATTGGGCCCAAAAACAATAGGCTTGATTTTTAAGTGTAAAGTAGCCTTTAAACATCTTGCCTATGACTCACTATAGAATCATGTTTTACTTGTCACAGTCAATTTGCCACTATAAGTAAGATAGAAATTCTATTTTATATTTCAAGTAGATGGATGAAGCCATGTGTCTACTTCATACCATGATTTTTTCATAAATTTTGGTGAAATTTTGAAATGATTGTAAGGAAAATTTATATAAATTACAAAAAATACTCAAAAGTTCAATTTTTTTACCAAAGGTGTAAGTCACAACAAAGAAAAGTACACTAAATGAAAATCATATGTGTATTTAAATTTAGAAACTTGTTACACTGTGGTAATACCCACTGAATTTGTAACTCCAATAAATAACTCAATTTTTAGAGTTTCTCAAAAATTCAAAGTAGAGGAGAAACTAAACATGGTAAGCTTCATTTTTTGTTAACATCAAATGCAATAGAATTCATTTGTATGGTCTAAGTTTAGTTTAAGCATGAAAAAACAAAAAAAATCCAAAATACGCTACATTTTTACAACTCATTTTTACACTTTATTTTTACCACTCATTTTGTAGTCATGACCCATGAAAAATCCAACAATAGCTTGAATGACCATAATTTCTTGAATGCATCTCATGAAAATTGTCTTAAAAGACCTTTCTCCCAAATCAATTCTAATTTATTTATTTGTTTTTATAAATTCAACTAGTTTTATTAATGTGTTGATGCATGTCATCATATTTTACATTTTTCAATCCAACTTTTGGAAGGGCCTCATTATTTATATATGCTCCCATTCTAGCTGTAACTAGAGCGCCACTGGCGGACTCTGCAACCAGGCCTTTGCGTCCTCAGCGCCATGACCGAAACTAGTTTGCCATTACGGCGACTTGATCTGAGCATTATTCGACCTTGTTGGAGCTCGAAACGGGACTGAGTGAGTTATCGATCATTGTTGGGTATCATCAGAGTCGGAGCTAGCTAGCTAGGGGTACATAGCAAGCACCTGGAGGGATGACACACCCAAGGAGGTGGTGAGAGATTGTTGAGAAGGGAGTTGTTGCGGTGCGAGAGAGATGAGAGGGGTGTCAGCGATGGCTCCTAGCCTCCGACACCATTTGCTGTCACAGCCTCGGCTATGGAATTCGACAACAGGGAGTCTGAGCTTGCTAGCTAGCTAAGCTAGCTGACAGTCCATGCCACTCAACATTCCTTTTCGCTAGCGACTTAAGAAATGGTAACTTTATGATCTTGAGTTCATGCATGAAATGCTATCATCAACTTTGTTACGCCGGTTTCTAGCTAAAATGTTCATTCTAAACGATCGGCCACAATTTAACAAGCTTCCGGAGGTGTTAGGATAGATTGTAGATGAGGACACCAGAGGAACTGAGTGAAGAAGGAGGACATAGTGCTAGAGGAGGTGATTGTGGATGTGGACACCAGAGGACCTGAGTGAAGAAGGAGGATAGCGTGCTAGAGGAGGTGATTGTGGATGTGCACACCATAGGACCTGAGTGAAGAATGAGGACAGAGTGGTAGACAAGGAAATCGTGGATGTGGACACCAGAGGACCTTAGTGAAGAAAGAGGACAGCGTGCTAGAGGACGTGTTTGTCGATGTGGACACCAGAGGTCCTAAGTGAAGAAGGAGGACAGAGTGCTACAGGAGGTGATTGTGGATGTGGACACCAGAGGACCTTAGTGAAGAAGGAGGACCACGTGCTGAACGAGGTGATTGCGGATGTGGACATATGACGACCTGAGTGAAGAAGGAGGAAAAAGTATTAGAAGAGGTGATTTTGGATGTGGACACCAGAGGACCTTATAGAAGAAAGAGGACATCGTGCTAGAGGAGGTGGTTGTGGATGTGGACACCAGACGACCTGAGTGAAGATGGAGGACAGAGCGCTAGAGGAGGTGATTGTGGATGTGGACACGAGAGGACCTTAGTGAAGAACGAGGTCAGCGTGTTAGAGGAGGTGATCGTGGATGTGGACACGAGAGGACTTGAGTGAAGAAGGAGGACGGAGTGCTACAGGAGATGATTGTGGATGTGGACACCAAAGGACTTGAGTGCAGAAAGAGGACATAGTGCTAGAGGAGATGATTGTGGATGTGGACACCAGAAGGTTTGCGTGAAAAAGGAGGACAACGTGCTAGAGGAGGTCATTGTGGATGTGGACACCATAGCACCTAAGTGAAGAAGGAGGACAAAGTGCTAGTGGAGGTGATTGTTGATGTGGACACCAGAGGACCTTAGTGAAGAAAGAGGACAGAGTGCTAGAGGAGGTGATTGTGGATGTGGATACCAGAAGACCTGAGTAAAGAAAAGGGACAGAGTCCTAGAGGTGGTGATTGTGGATGTGGACACCAGAGGACCTTAGTGACGAAGAAGGACAGAGTGCTAGAGGAGGTGATTGTGAATGTGGACACTAGAGGACCTAAGTGAAGAAAGAGGACATCGTGCTAGAGGAGGTGATTGTAAATGTGGACACCAGAGGACCTCAGTGAAGAAGGAGGACAGCGTGCTAGAGGAGGTGATTGCGGATGTGGACACCAGAGGACCTGAGTGAAGAAGGACGACAAAGTGCTAGAGGACGTGATTGCCGATGTGGACATCAGAGGACCTGAGTGCAGTAGGAGGACAGAGTGCTAGACGAGGTGTTTCTGGATGTGGACACCAGAGGACCTTAGTGAAGAAGGAGGACAGTGTGCTAGAGGAGGTGATTGCGGATGTGGACTCCATAGGACCGGAGTGAAGGAGGAGAGAGTACTAGAGGAGGTGATTGGAGATGTGGACACCAGAGGACCTGGGTGAAGTAGGAAAGAGTACTAGAGGAGGTGATTGGAGATGTGGACACCAGAGGACCTGAGTGAAGAAGAAAGACAGCGTGCTAGAGGAGGTGATTGCAGATGTGGACACCAGAGGTTCTTAGTGAAAAAGGAGGACAGTGTGCTAGAGGAGGTGATTGCGGATGTGGACACCATAGGACCTGCGTGAAGGAGGACAGAGTACTAGAGGAGGTGATTGTGGATGTGGACACCAGAGGACCTGAGTGATGGAGGACAGAGTTCTAGAGGAGGTGATTAGAGATGTGGACACCCGAGGACCTGAGTGAAGAAGTAAGACAGCGTGCTAGAGGAGGTGATTGCAGGTGTGGACACCAAAGGACCTTAGTGAAGAAAGAGGACACTGTGCTAGAGGAGGTGATTGCGGATGTGGACACCATAGGACCGGCGTGAAGGAGGACAGAGTACTAGAGGAGGTGATTATCGATGTGGACACCAGAGGACCTTAGTCAAGATGGAGGACAGAGTGGTAGAGGAGGAAATCGTGGATGTCGACACCAGAGCACCTTAGTGAAGAAGGAGGACAGAGTACTAAAGGAGGTGATTGGGATTTGGACACCTGAGGACCTGATTGAAGAAGGAGGACAGAGTTCTAGAGGAGGTGATTGTGGATGTAGACACCAGAGGACGTAATTAAAGGAGGACAGAGTACAAGAGGAGGTGATTGAGGATGTGGACACCAGAGGACCTTAGTGAAGAAGGAGGACAGCGTGCTAGAAGAGGTGTTTGTGGATGTGGACATCAGAGAACCTGAGTAAACGAGAACAGAGTACTAGAGGAGGTGATTGTGGATTTGGACACGAGAGGATCTTAGTGAGGAAGGAGGACAGAGTGCTAGAGGAGGTGATTTTGGATGTGGACACTAGAGGACCTAAGTGAAGAAGGAGGACAGAGTTCTAGAGGAGGTGATTGGGGATGTGGACACGAGAGGACCTGAGAGAAGAAGGAGGACAGCGTGCTAGAGGAGGTGATTGCGGATGTGGACACCAGAGGTACTTAGTGAAGAAGGAGGATTGAGTGCTAGAGGAGGTGATTGTGGATGTGGACACCTGAGGACCTGAGTGAAGAAGGAGGACAGAGTTCTAGAGGAGGTGATTGGGGATGTGGACACGAGAGGACCTGAGAGAAGAAGGAGGACAGCGTGCTAGAGGAGGTGATTGTGGATGTGGACATATGACGACCTGAGTGAAGAAGGAGGACAAAGTGCTAGAAGACGTGATTGCCGATGTGGACATCAGAGGACCTGAGTGCAATAGGAGGACAGAGTGCTAGACGAGGTGTTTCTGGATGTGGACACCAGAGGACCTTAGTGAAGAAGGAGGACAGTGTGCTAGAGGAGGTGATTGCGGATGTGGACTCCATAGGACCTGAGTGAAGGAGGAGAGAGTACTAGAGGAGGTGATTGGAGATGTGGACACCAGAGGACCTGGGTGAAGTAGGACATAGTACTAGAGGAGGTGATTGGAGATGTGGATATTGAGGTAATTGATGCAACGTAGTATTGCTAGAAGCCAAAGACGTACGGGTGCTAAATAATGGTGTGTGGGAGGAGGGGTTAGGCATGGGCTGATCTCTAGAGTGTCCTTGTGATGAGTTATCCCATATGGTTTGTCCATGGTGACCTCCTAGTGTACACTACTTAAGGTGGAAGGCCTTTGAGTAAAGATTATCTCTTTCTACGCATTCCTTGTGTTTGTGTGTGTGCCTTGTGCAATCTTCTCTACCTTCAATAGGTTATGGGCCCACTCATGTGTGTTTCATGAGTATTAGATTGCATTTGTGCAAGTATTTTTGAGGTCGGTGCGCAACGGGCGGTTTTGGAGCATTGTTGGAGGTTTTGGAGCTTGTTGAAGCGTTGGTGTTTCTTGGAGGTGTGCATGGGCTGAAGTTACATGTTGGAGCACTCTCTTTGGTCAATTTCTTCCCTTGATCTCCTTCTTTTCTTTCTTCTATCTCTTCGTTGCGAGTGGAACTTCGTTTGGTTCAATTGTGAGCATTTGAGTAAATGCAAGTGATTTGTGAGGTGTGAAGACTCTCGTGGAGGGTCTACCATCTGATCCTAGTGATTAGACACTTGCTTTGAGGTGTTGCATGTGTTTCATGCTCTTGGGGTGCTCAAATTTTCATTTGGAGCTAGTTTGTGCACAAAGGTGCGGTTTTGAGCAATTTCAATGCGATTGGGGTTTTGAGGGACTTGTGTGAGTTCATGTGCATTGAGTGAGTGCTCTTGAAGGACACAAAGGTGTCATTGACGTGCATTGAGTGTTTGGGGACACTAAGGCGTCGTATTGAAGCATTTGGAGTTGTTTTGAGCTCCATTGAGTGATTTGAGGGGTTTTGGTGAGCCTCTTTGCATTTTTGGGTGAGGGTTCTCACATTTGAGTGTTGGGAGGCGTGTGTGGAGCACAAAAGTGCTGATCTAGTGTTTGGGGTTGTTTTAAACCCATTGGGTGCACAAAGGTGCAATATCAAAGCAAAAAAAAAAAAAAAAAATCACAAAAACAAAGTTGTGTGTTTGAGTTTGAGGTTTCATTTGTGTGGGGAGGCATACGTAAGTGAGGATCATGGCATCTTTTGAGGGTGAGGGTCCCAAGGTCGTGGACAAGTTCGATGGGGTGAATTTCCACTTGTGGAAATTCAAAATGGAGATGGTGATGGCCGAGAAGGAGTTGTGGGAGATTGTCGAGGGTAGTGAGGAACCTCCTTTCTCTTCTACGGATCCTAGGATCATGCAAGCGTACACGAGGAGGGAGAAGAAGGCATTTGCCATTTTGGCACTCAACCTCGCGGATTCGCAACTTGCGCACATTCGTTCGTGCAAGACACCCGCGGAAGCATGGTCCAAGCTTTGCAACATTCACGAAGCGAAAACATTGGCCAACATTTTGTTTTTGAGGCGCAAGTTCTTCACCATCAAGATGGGCGAAGAAGATGACATGTTAGCGCACATCAACAAGGTCAAAGCTCTCGCGGATCAACTCAACGGTTGCGACGTGTCGGTTACGGATGGTGACATCGTGATGACACTTTTGGAGAGCCTTCCATCATCATACGAGTACCTCATCGTGGCGATGGAGTCAAGACCCATTACGGAGCTCACATTGGACTATGTGACCTCACGGTTGTTGCACGAGCTTTCGCGGCGAAAGGAGAACGAGTCTCGAGAAGATGGAGCGGCACTCGTGGCGAAGCAATTCAAGAATGGAGGCGGTGGGAGCTCAAGCGACAAGGTGTGCTTCTATTGTGGTAAGAAGGGCCACATTGCCAAATTTTGCTTCAAACGCAAGAGGGATGAGAAAGGGGAGAGTGCAAACAACACTAAAACTCGTGACGATGATGAGTACGCATTTACGGCTAGATATGAGGCAAGCATGAGCGATGGCATCGAGGGTGATGCAAGCATGAGTGATGGTATCGAGGGTGATGCAAGCATGAGTGATTGGATTGAGGTTGGTGATGAGTATGCAAACATGGCAAGCAATGTATCGTGCAATGGTAGTACGAGTGATTGGATTGTTGATTCGGGGGCTACAAGCCACATGTCACCACATAAAACTTGTTTTCATTCGTATGCTCTCATTAATCCAAGGAGAGTGATTTTGGGAGATGATACGGTGCTTGAGGCCGTTGGCAAGGGCCAAATTGTTGTAGACACCGAGGTGAGGGGTCGTGTGAAGACAATCACTATCCAAGATGTCCTCCACGTTCCCAAATTAACGGCAAATTTACTATCGGTGAGGCAATTAGTGGCAAAACACTTGAGGGTTGAGTTTAGTGATAAGGGGTGTTATGTGTTGTCACCGAGTCGAGATGAGGTGGCCATCATTGAAGAACACGAGGGCTTGTACCACATCAAGTTCTCCAAGGTGCATTCGAAGGAATCGGCGGCGTTGGCGCATTCAAACTTGAAGGACGACAAGTTGGCGTTGTGGCATCGTCGACTTGGCCATTTGAACATCAAGAGTGTGAAGACACTACGCGGCATGGTAAGCGGTATGGACCTTCATCAATTGAAAGTGGATGCTTCTACATTCACGTGTGAAGGTTGCATTGAAGGCAAGCAACAACGGTTGCCATTTGCGGGTGAAGGGGCGACACGGGCCACAAAAGTTTTGGAGATCGTGCATTCGGATGTGTGTGGCCCCATGAAGACCACATCGATGGGAGGTTGCAAGTACTTTGTGACCTTCATCGATGATTTTTCAAGGAAGATATGGCTCTACCCTATCAAAGCCAAGAGTGAGTGCTTTGAGAAGTTCAAGGAGTTCAAGACATTGGTGGAGAACCAATCCGAGTTGAAGATCAAGGTGTTTCGGTCGGACAATGGCGGCGAGTACATGTCCAAGAAATTTGACGAGCTTTTGAAGAATGAAGGCATCGCACGCCAAACTTCGGCCCCGTACACGCCTCAACAAAATGGAGTTGCGGAGCGCGCAAATCGCACCATTGTAGAGATGGCGAGGAGCATGTTGCACGCTCAAAACTTGAAGTTGGACCTTTGGGCGGAAGCGGTGGTGAATGCGGTATACACACGAAATCGGTGTCCAACAAGCGCGGTTGAAGGCATGACGCCGGAGCAAGCGTGGAGTGGGAGGCAACCATGTGTTGCACACATGCGCATCTTCGGATGCATTGCATATGCGAAGGTTCCTGACGAACGGAGGACGAAACTCGAGGCTAAGGCCTTGAAATGTGTGTTTCTTGGGTATTGTGAAGGTACCAAGGCGTATAGACTCATGTCGGTGGACACGAGGAAGATCATTCGGTCACGTGATGTGACATTTTGTGAGGAGTCTACGATGGAGGCTCCTTTGGAGGTTGGTCCAAGTGGGAGTAGTGGAGACGTTTTGGTGGACACACCCTCCAAGTCTCCTAGTGTTGTTGATGTAGGTGATGATGACGGTGATGACGAAGCTGGCGACACGGAGGTTGTTGAAGCGCCATCGAGCTCAAAGGCCAAGAATGGCGCAAAGGGCACGCAAGAGGAGCAAGTTTCTTCAAGCGAGCGGCGGTACCCCGAGAGATCGCGCAAGCCACCTGGAGAATGGTGGAAGAACCACATCTTCCCTCAAGTGGAGGACGAGCATGCGAATGTGGCATTATCGGATGGTCCATTGACCATTCGAGAAGCCATGCAAGGTGAGGATGCGGTCAAGTGGGAGCGCGCCATGCAAGAGGAGTACGACTCTCTAATTGCTAACGGTACGTGGCAATTAACTCCCATTCCAAAGGATCGCAACCCCATTGGTTGCAAATGGGTGTTTCGGACAAAGAAGGATGTTTCGGGTATTGTTGTGCGTCACAAGGCAAGATTAGTAGCCAAGGGGTTCGCGCAAGTGCATGGGGTGGACTTTCACGAGACATTTGCTTCCGTGGCCAAGTTCACCACCATTCGATGCATTCTTGCCATTGGAGCGGCCTTGGACTTGGAGATGCATCAAATGGATGTGAAGACCGCATTTTTGAATGGCGATTTGGAGGAGGATATCTACATGGTGCAACCTGAGGGGTTTGTGCAACAAGGTAATGAGCACCTTGTTTGTAAGTTGCAAAAATCATTGTATGGGTTGAAACAATCTCCAAGAGCGTGGTACCAAAAGATTGACACGTTCTTGGTTGCACATGGGTTTACTAGGAGCATTGCGGATCATAGTCTATACTTCATGCAAGAGGGGCAACATGTGGTGATTGTGATCATATATGTTGATGATTTGATCATTCTTGCAAGCCTCATGAGTTTAATGAATGCATTAAAAGGCATGCTTGAGAGAGAGTACGAGATGAGTGATCTTGGAGAATTGCACTTTTGTCTTGGTGTTGAGTTTGTGCGAGACAGGGCTACACGCACTATCACCATGAGTCAAGGCAAGTATGTGATGGACGTGCTCAAGAGATTCGGGATGGAGGATTGTAAGCCCGTGGCAACACCATTGGATGCAAACTCCAAGCTCGTCAAGCTTTCGGAGGAGGAGTATGCGATGGAGGCTAAATCGATGGCGGAGGTGCCATACAAGCAAGCGGTGGGGTCATTGATGTATGCGATGATTGCGACACGGCCCGACCTTGCGTATCCAATTAGCGTAGTGAGTCAACACATGGCGAGACCGGGCTCGATGCATTGGATGACGGTCAAGAGGATCATGCGTTATTTGAGGGGCACAAGCGATGTGAAGTTGTGTCTTGGAGGCAAAGACATTGTGTTGAGCGGCTATTGTGACGCGGACTACGCGGGAGACACGAGCGATCGAAGATCGACAACGGGCTACATGTTCAAGGTCGGATCGGGAGCGGTGTCGTGGAATAGCAAGCGGCAACAAACCACGGCGACATCAACGGTGGAGGCCGAGTACATGGCTACGAGCCATGCCACGAAGGAGGCCATTTGGTTGAGGCAACTAATGGTGGATGTGGGTTGCACACAAGGTGAGGCTACAACGATTATGTGTGACAACCAAGGGTGCATTTCACTTGCAAAGAACCCTACACATCATTCACGCACGAAGCACATTGATGTACAATACCACTTCATTCGGGAGAAGTTGGAATTGGGAGTTATACATTTGGAGTATTGCCCAACGGAGCACATGGTGGCGGATGTGCTCACAAAGGGTCTTTGTAGAGACCGACACCAACGATTAGTAATAGCATTTGGACTTAGAGGCTTTGGCTCTACGCAAAGTGGGAGTATTGAGGTAATTGATGCAACGTAGTATTGCTAGAAGCCAAAGACGTACGGGTGCTAAATAATGGTGTGTGGGAGGAGGGGTTAGGCATGGGCTGATCTCTTGAGTGTCCTTGTGATGAGTTATCCCATATGGTTTGTCCATGGTGACCTCCTAGTGTACACTACTTAAGGTGGAAGGCCTTTGAGTAAAGATTATCTCTTTCTACGCATTCCTTGTGCTTGTGTGTGTGCCTTGTGCAATCTTCTCTACCTTCAATAGTGGACACCAGAGGACCTGAGTGAAGAAGAAAGACAGCGTGCTAGAGGAGGTGATTGCAGATGTGGACACCAGAGGTTCTTAGTGAAAAAGGAGGACAGTGTGCTAGAGGAGGTGATTGCGGATGTGGACACCATAGGACCTGCGTGAAGGAGGACAGAGTACTAGAGGAGGTGATTGGAGATGTGGACACCAGAGAACCTGAGTGATGGAGGACAGAGTTCTAGAGGAGGTGATTAGAGATATGGACACCCGAGGACCTGAGTGAAGAAGTAAGACAACGTGCTAGAGGAGGTGATTGCAGGTGTGGATACCAGAGGACCTTAGTGAAGAAGGAGGACAGAGTGCTAGAGGAGGTGATTGTGAATGTGGACACTAGAGGACCTAAGTGAAGAAAGAGGACATCGTGCTAGAGGAGGTGATTGTAAATGTGGACACCAGAGGACCTCAGTGAAGAAGGAGGACAGCGTGCTAGAGGAGGTGATTGCGGATGTGGACACCAGAGGACCTGAGTGCAGTAGGAGGACAGAGTGCTAGACGAGGTGTTTCTGGATGTGGACACCAGAGGACCTTAGTGAAGAAGGAGGACAGTGTGCTAGAGGAGGTGATTGCGGATGTGGACTCCATAGGACCTGAGTGAAGGAGGAGAGAGTACTAGAGGAGGTGATTGGAGATGTGGACACCAGAGGACCTGGGTGAAGTAGGACATAGTACTAGAGGAGGTGATTGGAGATGTGGACACCAGAGGACCTGAGTGAAGAAGAAAGACAGCGTGCTAGAGGAGGTGATTGCAGATGTGGACACCAGAGGTTCTTAGTGAAAAAGGAGGACAGTGTGCTAGAGGAGGTGATTGCGGATGTGGACACCATAGGACCTGCGTGAAGGAGGACAGAGTACTAGAGGAGGTGATTGTGGATGTGGACACCAGAGGACCTGAGTGATGGAGGACAGAGTTCTAGAGGAGGTGATTAGAGATGTGGACACCCGAGGACCTGAGTGAAGAAGTAAGACATCGTGCTAGAGGAGGTGATTGCAGGTGTGGACACCAGAGGACCTTAGTGAAGAAGGAGGACAGTGTGCTAGAGGAGGTGATTGCGGATGTGGACCCCATAGGACCGGCGTGAAGGAGGACAGAGTACTAGAGGAGGTGATTATCGATGTGGACACCAGAGGACCTTAGTCAAGATGCAGGACAGAGTGGTAGAGGAGGAAATCGTGGATGTCGACACCAGAGCACTTTAGTGAAGAAGGAGGACAGAGTACTAAAGGGGGTGATTGGGATGTGGACACCTGAGGACCTGATTGAAGAAGGAGGACAGAGTTCTAGAAGAGGTGATTGTGGATGTGAACACCAGAGGACGTAATTGAAGGAGGATAGAGTACAAGAGGAGGTGATTGAGGATGTGGACACCAGAGGACCTTAGTGAAGAAGGAGGACAGCGTGCTAGAAGAGGTGTTTGTGGATGTCGACATCAGAGAACCTGAGTAAAGGAGAACAGAGTACTAGAGGAGGTGATTGTGGATTTGGACACGAGAGGATCTTAGTGAGGAAGGAGGACAGAGTGCTACAGGAGGTGATTTCGGATGTGGACACTAGAAAACCTAAGTGAAGAAGGAGGACAGAGTTCTAGAGGAGGTGATTGGGGATGTGGACACGAGAGGACCTGAGAGAAGAAGGAGGACAGCGTGCTAGAGGAGGTGATTGCGGATGTGGACACCAGAGGTACTTAGTGAAGAAGGAGGATTGAGTGCTAGAGGAGGTGATTGTGGATGTGGACAACTGAGGACCTGAGTGAAGAAGGAGGACAGAGTTCTAGAGGAGGTGATTGGGGATGTGGACACGAGAGGACCTGAGAGAAGAAGGAGGACAGCGTGCTAGAGGAGGTGATTGTGGATGTGGACACCTGAGGACCTGAGTGAAGAAGGAGGACAAAGTGCTAGAGGACGTGATTGCCGATGTGGACATCAGAGGACCTGAGTGCAATAGGAGGACAGAGTGCTAGACGAGGTGTTTCTGGATGTGGACACCAGAGGACCTTAGTGAAGAAGGAGGACAGTGTGCTAGAGGAGGTGATTGCGGATGTGGACTCCATAGGACCTGAGTGAAGGAGGAGAGAGTACTAGAGGAGGTGATTGGAGATGTGGACACCAGAGGACCTGGGTGAAGTAGGAAAGAGTACTAGAGGAGGTGATTGGAGATGTGGACACCAGAGGACCTGAGTGAAGAAGAAAGACAGCGTGCTAGAGGAGGTGATTGCAGATGTGGACACTAGAGGTTCTTAGTGAAAAAGGAGGACAGTGTGCTAGAGGAGGTGATTGCGGATGTGGTTACCATAGGACCTGCGTGAAGGAGGACAGAGTACTAGAGGAGGTGATTGTGGATGTGGACACCAGAGGACCTGAGTGATGGAGGACAGAGTTCTAGAGGAGGTGATTAGAGATGTGGACACCCGAGGACCTGAGTGAAGAAGTAAGACATCGTGCTAGAGAAGGTGATTGCAGGTGTGGACACCAGAGGACCTTAGTGAAGAAGGAGGACACTGTGCTAGAGGAGGTGATTGCGGATGTGGACACCATAGGACCGGCGTGAAGGAGGACAGAGTACTAGAGGAGGTGATTATCGATGTGGACACCAGAGGACCTTAGTCAAGATGGAGGACAGAGTGGTAGAGGAGGAAATCGTGGATGTCGACACCAGAGCACCTTAGTGAAGAAGGAGGACAGAGTACTAGAGGAGGTGATTGGGATTTGGACACCTGAGGACCTGATTGAAGAAGGAGGACAGAGTTCTAGAGGAGGTGATTGTGGATGTAGACACCAGAGGACGTAATTGAAGGAGGATAGAGTACAAGAGGAGGTGATTGAGGATGTGGACACCAGAGGACCTTAGTGAAGAAGGAGGACAGCGTGCTAGAAGAGGTGTTTGTGGATGTGGACATCAGAGAACCTGAGTAAAGGAGAACAGAGTACTAGAGGAGGTGATTGTGGATTTGGACACCAGAGGACCTTAGTGAGGAAGGAGGACAGAGTGCTAGAGGAGGTGATTTCGGATGTGGAGACTAGAGGACCTAAGTGAAGAAGGAGGACAGAGTTCTAGAGGAGGTGATTGGAGATGTGGACACGAGAGGTCCTGAGAGAAGAAGGAGGACAGCGTGCTAGACGAGGTGATTGCGGATGTGGACACCAGAGGTCCTTAGTGAAGAAGGAGGATTGAGTGCTAGAGGAGGTGATTGTGGATGTGGACACCTGAGGACCTGAGTGAAGAAGGAGGACAGAGTGCTAGAGGAGGTGATTATCGATGTGGACACCAGAGGACCTTAGTCAAGATGGAGGACAGAGTGGTAGAGGAGGAAATCGTGGATGTCGACACCAGAGCACCTTAGTGAAGAAGGAGGACAGAGTACTAAAGGAGGTCATTGGGATGTGGACACCTGAGGACCCGATTGAAGAAGGAGGACAGAGTTCAAGAGGAGGTGATTGTGGATGTAGACACTAGAGGACGTAATTGAAGGAGGACAGAGTACAAGAGGACGTGATTGAGGGTGTGGACACCTGAGGACCTTAGTGAAGAAGGAGGACAGCGTGCTAGAAGAGGTGTTTGTGGATGTGGACATCAGAGAACCTGAGTAAAGGAGACTAGAGTACTAGAGGAGGTGATTGTGGATTTGGACACGAGAGGACCTTAGTGAGGAAGGAGGACAGAGTGCTAGAGGAGGTGATTTCGGATGTGGACACTACAGGACCTAAGTGAAGAAGGAGGACAGAGTTCTAGAGGAGGTGATTGGAGATGTGGACACGAGAGGACGTGAGAGAAGAAGGAGGACAGCGTGCTAGAGGAGGTGATTGCGGATGTGGACACCAGAGGTCCTTAGTGAAGAAGGAGGATTGAGTGCTAGAGGAGGTGATCGTGGATGTGGACACCTGAGGACCTGAGTGAAGAAGGACGACAAAGTGCTAGAGGACGTGATTGCCGATGTGGACATCAGAGGACCTGAGTGCAGTAGGAGGACAGAGTGCTAGACGAGGTGTTTCTGGATGTGGACTCCAGAGGACCTTAGTGAAGAAGGAGGACAGTGTGCTAGAGGAGGTGATTGCGGATGTGGACTCCATAGGACCTGAGTGAAGGAGGAGAGAGTAGTAGAGGAGGTGATTGGAGATGTGGACACCTGGGGACCTGGGTGAAGTAGGACATAGTACTAGAGGAGGTGATTGGAGATGTGGACACCAGAGGACCTGAGTGAAGAAGAAAGACATCATGCTAGAGGAGGTGATTGCAGATGTGGAGACCAGAGGTTCTTAGTGAAAAAGGAGGACAGTGTGCTAGAGGAGGTGATTGCGGATGTGGACACCATAGGACCTGCGTGAAGGAGGTCAGAGTACTAGAGGAGGTGATTGGAGATGTGGACACTAGAGGACCTGAGTGATGGAAGACAGAGTTCTAGAGGAGGTGATTAGAGATGTGGACACCCGAGGACCTGAGTGAAGAAGTAAGACAGCGTGCTAGAGGAGGTGATTGCAGGTGTGGACACCAGAGGACCTTAGTGAAGAAGGAGGACAGTGTGCTAGAGGAGGTGATTGCGGATGTGGACACCATAGGACCGGCGTGAAGGAGGACAGAGTACTAGAGGAGGTGATTATCGATGTGGACACCAGAGGACTTGTGTGAAGGAGGACAGAGTACTAGAGGAGGTGATTGGAGATGTGGACACCAGAGGACCTGAGTGAAGAAGACAGACAGCATGCTAGAGGAGGTGATTGCAGATGTGGACACCAGAGGTCCTTAGTGAAGAAGGAGGACAGTGTGCTAGAGGAAGTGATTGTGGATGTGGACTCCAGAGGACCTGAGTGAAGAAGGAGGACAGCGTGATAGAGGAGGTGATTGCAGATGTGGACACCATAGGACCTGAGTGAAGAAAGAGGACAGAGTGCTAGAGGAGGTGATTGTGGATGTGGACACCAGAGGACTTTAGTGAAGAAGAAGGAAAGAGTGCTAGAGGAGGTGATTGTGGATGTAGACACCATAGGACCTTTGGTAAGGAGGACAAATTGCTAGAGGAGGTGATTGTGGATTTGGACATTAGAGGACCTGAGTAAAGAAGGGGGACAGAGTGCTAGAGGAGGTGATTGTGGATGTGAACATTAGAGGACCTGAGTAAAGAAGGGGGATAGAGTGCTAGAGGAGGTGATTGTGGATGTGGACACTAGAGGACTTAGTCAAGATGGAGGACGGAGTGGTAGAGGAGGAAATCGTGGATGTCGACATTAGAGCACCTTAGTGAAGAAGGAGGAGAGACGGGTACACGACGGATTGGTTAGATCCGGAAGATTCCGACGCCCAGACTAGCTACCTGGTGGAGGAGTTTGCTAGTCTAATAGAGAAGGATTTCGACTTTCCGGTTGGCGTAGAGGAGGAAGGAGAAATCCTTGTACCGGAAATCCCCAAGACGGAGAGTCCGCAAGCGGAGGATCGCTCCTTATGAGAATCCTGCGTGTCACTTTCGGAAAAGTGGATGCGACGGCAAATCACCGATCCGGTCGGACAGCCATCAGGGATGACAGGGACAGATCAGGTGTCGTGGAGCCGGGTACCCCTGTATCCGGAAGAACAGGAGCCGGAGAAGGTCAAGGGGGTGGTATCCCCTAAGGACTTTGAGGAGTTGGAGGTGGGGACCGGGAAGAAGTTTTTCATAGGAAAAACAATGAGCCCGGAAGAGAAGAAGGAGTACGGACGGTTGCTGGCCAGTTACGCGGACGTCTTTGCATGGGCCCCCACGGATCTGCGAGGGATCCCGGCTGAATTAGGGGAGCACCAGATAGATTTGGTAGATGGTGCTACTCCGGTTCGACAGCGACAGTACCGGCTGAACCCGAGGTACTCTCTGATGGTGAAGGAGGAGATTGACCGGTTGCTGGAGGCCGAATTCATCTATCCGGTTAACAACTGCGAGTGGGTGTCACCGATAGTAGTGGTGCCTAAGAAAACCGGAGCAGACGGAAAGGTGAAGATCCGGGTCTGCCAGGATTTCCGGAAACTCAACGCAGCCACGAAGAAAGACTACTTTCCGCTGCCATTCACGGATATCATCTTGGACCATGTGGCGGGACAAGAATTGTACAGTTTCTTGGACGGCTTTTCCGGATACAACCAAGTGTCTATCCGGGAGAACTACCAACTGAAGACAACGTTCACAACCGAGTGGGGAACGTTCGCCTTCAACCGGATGCCCTTTGGGTTATGCAATGCCCCGGGAACTTTCCAGCGGCTAATGATGGACATCTTCAAAGATTTCCTTCGACATTTTCTAAAAGTCTTTATTGATGACTTCGCCGTATTTGGAAACTGGAAAGAGCATCTGGAGCATCTCCGGAAGACCTTCCAAAGATGCCGGGAGACGAACTTGAAGCTGCATCCCGGAAAATGCTTCTTTGGAATGGAATCCGGATTGCTGTTGGGACACGTGGTCAGTGGGAAGGGCCTGCAGGTCGACATTGACAAGGTAATCGTGATCCTGGCTCTGCTGGCCCCCCGGAATATCCGGGAGGTCAGGAGTTTTCTGGGATGTGTAGGGTACTACCGGAGGTTCATCGAGAATTACGCCCGGAGGGCCATGCTGCTGACGGAGCTACTGAAGAAAGCAGAAGAATTCCGGTGGACAGCCAAGCGACAGGCGGCGTTTGAAGATTTGAAGAAGTAGTTAGTTTGTGCTCCGGTTCTGTCGCCCCCGGTTTGGACAAAGGAATTTCATGTGACCATCGATGCATCCGGATGGTGCCTCGGAGCGATTCTGTGGCAATTCGATGATCAGCAGAGGGAGAACCCAGTTTATTACGCGAGCCGGCAGATGAGTTCTGTGGAGCGCAATTACACCACCACTGAGCGAGAGACGTTGGCAGTGGTTTATTCTTGCAAGAAGTTCCGGCATTATTTACTAGGGTACAAGGTGATTTTTCATACGGATCACGATTCACTGAAATACCTTGTAAAAAAACCGGATCTGTCCGGAAGGATTGCCCGATGGGTATTGCTGCTGCAGGAGTTCAACTACGAAGTCGTAGTGAAACCGGGAAAAGCAAACTCCAACGCGGACTACCTTTCTCGGATGCGAGGTTTAGCAGCAGTGGAGGACATCTCCTCTCAGTTTCTGGACGAGTTTCCGGAAGAGGAGACGCCTTTGGAAGTAGGGGTATTCCAGGTGGGAAATCCACAGTCATCAGAGTTCAGGGACATCATAGAGTACTTGATGACGAGGAGATACCCGGAAGGGATGACTAGGGAAGAGAAGAGCGTGTTCCAGTACAAGGCGGCTCCTTACACGTTGGTGTCCGGAGTTTTATTCCGGATGGGCGCAGACGATAGGATCATGCGCTGTCTGGAACCCGGAGAGCGAAAAGGGGTGATGGAGGCCCTTCATGCGGGGGATTCCCGTGGACATTTGGCTACCATGAGTACGGTGAACCGGATTAAGAGCGCTGGGTACTGGTGGCCATTTATCATTCGGGATGTGAGGAAGTTCATCCGGAGTTGTGACCAGTGCCAAAGAACCGGAGCACCCAGATTCAGGAATCATTGGCCACTAACTCCGATAGTACCATTGGCCCCTTTTGTGAAATGGGGTATTGATTTTGTAGGACCGATAACACCAATCAGTTCCGGAAGGAAGAGATACATTATCTTGGCTACAGATTATGCCACCAAGTGGGTAGAAGTCCGGGCGACCCGGAAAAATGACGCCCGGACTGCAGCCGGATTCCTGTTTGAGGATATTATGATGAGGTTTGGGTACCCCTTGGAACTGGTGAGTGACCGGGGTAAGCACTTTCTGAATGATGTCATTGTGGACATCACGACCAAGTACGCCATCAAGCACCGGAAGACCACGCCCTATAACCCGAAGGCCAATGGGCTGACGGAAAGATCCAACGAGATTGTGGGGAAAATCTTAAACAAGATGGTTTCGGCGCACAAGACGGACTGGGACCGGAAACTTGCGTCAGCTATACATGCATACAAAACATCGGAGAAGACGACGACCGGAAAGACGCCGTATTTTATGGTTTTCGGTCAGGAGGCAGTACACGGGATTGAGCTAACAGTGGAGACCTACCGGATTATGGCAGCCCGGTTGGGGATCCGAGTAGAGGACCCTACGCTCCGGTTCCTGGCCATTGAAGATTTAGAAGAAGGTCGAGTTGAAGCACTCGAGAGAAACCGGTGGATCTAAGTCAGCCGGAAGGAGGCCTTCGATGATCAACTACCGGCGGACCATGGAATCCGGGAAGGAGGATTGGTGTTGTTGTATGATAGCCGCCACCAGAATTTTTCGGGTAAGTTGCACACCCGGTTGCTGGGACCCTACAGAGTTACGGAAACTTTTCCCAACGGGTCACTCCAGCTTGAGGATCTAGAAGGAAAATGGATGGACACCCGGGTAAATGGATCTCGGGTGAAGAAGTATTATCCAGAATCCGTATCCGAAGAAGATTCCGGGTCAGAAAGAGGAGATTCTGGGGAAAGCTCCTCGGAAGAATGAGTTTGAAATATGAGTGTTCGCGGGGACGCTCACATTTGAAAAAGGGGTAATGTCAAACCTCGTTCGACCTAGAAGTAGAGAGTTAGGTTTTTAGAGTAGCTAGGAGTAGTCCGAATCTCCATAAATGAGTGTGGGAGTGACCATAATGGCACATTTAGTTATTTATGTAGAGGAGGCACTCGCGCGCTTTAGAGTTATTGCTAGGGTCCGGTTTTGACAATAGGTGTCCGGGTTGGTCACGGGACCCGGATTGGAAACCGGGTAGGGGATGGACGGGTCAGGAATGGACCCGGCCACGTTTCACGCCTTGAAATGGGCGGCTTTAATTAGGGCGGTTCATTGTTCATTTTCGCATAGTGTTTCCAGTCCACCCCTGCACCAGATTTTTGTGTTTCCGGATACTGTGAGAGAGCAAGGAGAGCGACCGGGTGGCGAGCAAGTATTCCGGGAGCTTAGGCGGAGCGCGCAATTGAGGGAAGGAAGTTTTGGAGCCAGCAGCGATGGGACGGAAGGACGATTGGAGGCTCGGACTGCCGGTTCCGGATAAGTTGATGCGCCCGGTTGCTCCGGCTGATGCGGGACATAGGGAACAACTGCGGAAGGATTTGCGCAAAATGGGTTGTGAAGAATTTCTGTACCTACCATGGGATCTCCACAGTGATACTATGTTGCAGGAGTTAGGTGGACAACCTGTACCGGCGGAATTTTGGGACAGCGAATTCCGGGGACAGTGGAAAGAGTGGACCTCCGAACACTGGCGCGTGACGTACAACTTCCCCGACAGCCCGTTTGGATACGACAAGACCAAGCAGGATTACGGATGGGTGAAGGAAAGATTTTTTCAACCGGTCTCAGAGAAACACGGATTCCGGGTGCAGGACTGCATAGACGACCGGGAGAGGCGCCTGCTGCGGTTTCTGGTGCCTATTTTGAGCCCGGACAAACCCACCACCTGCACGATCAAGCTGATGAAGACCATTTACGAGGCCTACTTCAACACCCGGAAGACCGGATGGGGACTCATTGTTGACGAGTTGGTGGTCCGGGAAGCGCGCAAACTCGGAAACAAGAAGGGATGTCCTCTAACCCCTTTTCTGTTTCATTTGTATGACAAGCACGGGTGTCTCAAGACCAAGGAGAGAGAGCAATGGGAGAACTGCCGGAGGATCATGAACCAAGAGCCGTCAAGGGCCCGGGAGGGGAATCCGGATGAGAGCGAGGACGAGGACAGCCCGGACGAGGAAGAACGGGAAGAGCAGGAAGAAAGAAGAGCGGACGAAGCAGCGGTCAATCCGGATATAGAGGAAGGCCAACCGGAGCCCTCGGAGACCCGAGCAGAAGGGGAGGAACCGGGTCAGAAGACACCGGTGAGGGCGGGCCACTTCAGGGCGCGCACCCGAGGCCAACTCAAGAAACTCCAGGAGACTCCAGACGAATCGGAACCCGAGGAGGAACCCGGACCAGGAGACACCACCCCGAGGGCAGGTGAAGAGGCACCTGAGGATTCAGGAAGAAGAGGAGGAGGAAGAGGAAGAGGACCAGGACCAGGACCCGATTGTGACCGGGGTTAGGGTTCCTCCGAGGAAGAGACACAGGAAGACGACACCGGTGGATAGCCGGAGAAAGAGGGGACGGGCACCGGAGTCGAGCGGACGTCAGAATAACGTCAAGGTGAAAACCAAAAGGGCGCGAGAATCGAAACTCGTGCGGGACGAAGAGGAGTATCCGGAGGAGATCCGGACTTATGAGCAAGCTCCCCGGAATGCAGGACCGGAACTGGAGGACATTCCCCTACGAGAATCGGAGGAGGACTTCCTCAAACCAGTCAGGGAGGCATTAGAGACGATGGAAGGTAAGTACCGCCCCATCTGTACTTCGATGAAGGAAGTTGGGCGTGTCATCCAGAGTACACAGGTGGAGAGGTACCCGGAGATCGTCCGGAGAATGAGGAAGGAAGTAGACAAGCTCCGGAGGGAAGCTTTGGAAAGGAGCTTGGCACTGATAAGGCAACAGGATGAGATCCGGGCTTTGAAGGAGCAGAAGTCGCCCACTTACCGGCTCCTCGCGTCGCTGTTCAAACCGGATGGGGAGGCCCGGACGGAGGCCCGGTTGTACCGGGAGAGGATGGTCGAAGCCGGATTGGACGGTGCCGCCCGAGTGACGAATGTGGCAAAGAAGTACGCCGCAAGGGTCGAGGCAGGATTGGTGGAATTCCAAAAACTGCTGGCGGAGCATCAAGCAAGATTCTCATCCGGGTCCGAACCGGATGAGAGGGTAGCAAATCAGAGAGGTATGAATGCACCCTTAGCCAGTAGTGAATTGTTGGCCGCATTCCATGTATCGCAGGATGCACCCAGGATGGGGGAGATGGATAGGATGATGGCCGGAGGCCAATCCACTCCGGAACAGACTTCAAGACCAGCTGCGAGTCCGGTGGTGAGTATGCCGCGGAGAAATCCGGATGCCAGTATCGGAGGGGACCAATCGGAGGCCAGTCTGGCTAATTTGGCAGACCAGGCTGCTGATTTGGCAGAAATTGGAACCACCCCGGGTAGGAAGTTAGGACCCGAGGAAGACCAAGAGGTAGACGGCCAACCTGATGTAGGTGGCCAGGAAGACAGAACGGATGCTGGTGAGCCAGAGGAGTGCGAAGTGGATGCGGGCAAACCGAAGGAATACGAGACCCAGGAGGACGAGCCGGATGGGAGTCAACCGGAGTCCGAGGGGGAAAGAGACCAGGGGGAAGTCCGGGAGCGCCGGTCCAAGAAGGAAAATGCTTCTCCGAAATCCAACCAGGAAGAGGACGGGGGCTCTGAGGGCGACAGGGTCAGTGGACCGGAGGGGCAGGAAGATGAGTAGGATCCGGATTGCAGTGTGAACCGGATCAGGCTAGGGAGTAGGCTTTAGGCTAGGTAGACTAACCCGCTTGTGAATAGGACCTTTTCGTGGTAGGATAGGCGCTTTTGCCAGTAGGGTAGGATTGGAATCTCTTGGATGTGATTTCCCTTGATTTCCGGATCACGGGTTTGTAGGATCTGGGCGGGAAATCCGGTCCGGTGGTTGAGGGCCACTACTTGCCCAAGAATGCTTGGCATTCTTGGGGTCTTCTTGTATTACTGTTTCCTTGAAAACAAACTGCTTTAGAGCATTGTCCGAAATTTGTGTATGTGCTGTGAGGTTGTTTGTGGAAGGGTACAGCAGTCAAGAGTCCCTTGGTAACCGGGTAGGTAGTCCGGGTTCTCGAGTGATTCGGGTGTGAAGTCTGAATATGGTTTTTGGGTGATTTGAGGACTGTTTGAAAGAGTGGTTTCTAAGTCCCGTACGCTAGGTAATCCGGGTTAGTGGCTGGGCAAGTAGAAGGGGGTACTCCGGGTTGCTCAGAACTCCTGGACGGGTAGTCCGGTTGAGGTGCCAGCACTCGGAAGGTCCAGGCGAGGCGAAATACGGGATCACGGGAGTAAAACAGGGCGCTAGGATTCCTGAATACTAGTTTCGGATTCCCCGGATAATGTCCATTCCGGTTAGTAAGTCGTTATAGTAATTGGGAGAAAGGGGAAACCGGATTGCGATTGCGTGACACGGCTGCCGGTTAGATAAAACTAGCAGTTGAAAGGGTAGTACGGTAAGTACCCGGGATTGGGAGTTTTTGTGAGTATAACCGGAAGGTAGTGAATTTCCCATCACTTGAATGAGTAGGGAGGGGTGTGTCTTTCAATCCAGCACCACTAATGTGAATGGAGAACCCTCTGAGGGGAAACAGAGGTTAAACGAAACCGGATCAGGTCATAACGGTGGACCGGGGGAGAGGAAGATTAGGAAGAAGTCCTCCCCGGAGAGATACCGGATCTAGTCGTAACCGGGTTAGTCAGTGGAAGAAGGCCCGGTTCAGTAGGTAAGAGGGATTTAGCTGGTGAGAGAGAGAGAGAGTAGTCACCAATCCGGGACCATCTCCGGAAACTTCCCACTTCACACGGTCTCCGCGGAACGATAAACCCGGAAATCACCTCTACGAGCGTTCTTAATACGAAAAAGTGCGTTCTAGGGGAATATCCGATATCACGTGCTACGACATAGATACCAGAGGACCTGAATGAAGAAAGAGGACAGAGTGCTAGAGGAGGTGATTGCGGATGTGGACACCAGAGGACCTGAGTGAAGAAGGAGGACAGAGTGCTAGAGGAGGTGATTGTGGATGAGGATACCTGAGGTCCTTAGTGAAGAAAGAGGACAGACTGCTAGAGGAGTTGATTGTGGATGTGGACACCAAAGGACCTTATTGAAGAAGGAGGACAGCGTGCTAGAAGAGGTGGTTGTGGATGTGGACACCAGAGGGACCTTAGTGAAGAAGGAGGACAGCATGCTAGAGGAGGTGATTGTGGATGTGGACACCAAGAGGACCTGAGTGAAGAAGGAGGACAAAGTGCTCGAGGACGTGATTGCCGATGTGGAAACCAGAGGTCCTTAGTGAAGAAGGAGGACAGAGTGCTAGAGGAGGTGATTGTGGATGTGGACACCAGAGGACCTTATTGAAGAAGGAGGACAGCGTGCTAGAGGAGGTGGTTGTGGATGTGGACACCAGAGGACCTTAGTGAAGAAGGAGGACAGCGTGCTAGAAGAGGTGATTGTGGATGTGGACACCAGAGGACCTGAGTGAAGAAGGAGGACAGAGTGCTAGAGGAGGTGATTGTGGATGAGGATACCTGAGGTCCTTAGTGAAGAAGGAGGACAGAGTGCTAGAGGAGTTGATTGTGGATGTGGACACCAGAGGACCTTATTGAAGAAGGAGGACAGCGTGCTAGAAGAGGTGGTTGTGGATGTGGACACCAGAGGGATCTTAGTGAAGAAGGAGGACAGCATGCTAGAGGAGGTGATTGTGGATGTGGACACCAAGAGGACCTGAGTGAAGAAGGAGGACAGCGTGCTAGAGGAGTTGATTGTGGATGTGGACACCAGAGGACCTTATTGAAGAAGGAGGACAGCGTGCTAGAGGAGGTGGTTGTGGATGTGGACACCAGAGGACCTTAGTGAAGAAAGAGGACAGCGTGCTAGAGGAGGTGATTGTGGATGTGGACACCAGAGGACCTGAGTGAAGAAGGAGGACAGAGTGCAAGAGGCGGTGATTGCGGATGTGGACACCAGAGGACCTTAGTGAAGAAGGAGGACAGAGTGCTAGAGGAGGTGATTGTGGATGTGGATACCTCAGGTCCTTAGTGAAGAAGGAGGACAGAGTGCTAGAGGAGTTGATTGTGGATGTAGACATCAGAAGACCTTATTGAAGAAGGAGGACAGCGTGCTAGAGGAGGTGGTTGTGGATGTGGACACCAGAGGACCTTAGTGAAGAAGGAGGACAGCGTGCTAGAGGAGGTGATTGTGGATGTGGACACCAGAGGACCTGAGTGAAGAAGGAGGACAGAGTGCTAGAGGAGGTGATTGTGGATGAGGATACCTGAGGTCCTTAGTGAAGGAGGACAGAGTGCTAGAGGAGTTGATTGTGGATGTGGACACCAGAGGACCTTATTGAAGAAGGAGGACAGCGTGCTAGAAGAGGTGGTTGTGGATGTGGACACCAGAGGGACCTTAGTGAAGAAGGAGGACAGCATGCTAGAGGAGGTGATTGTGGATGTGGACACCAAGAGGACCTGAGTGAAGAAGGAGGACTGAGTGCTAGAGGAGGTGATTGTGGATGTGGATACCAGAGGTCCTTAGTGAAGAAGGAGGACAGAGTGCTAGAAGAGTTGATTGTGGATGTGGACACCAGAGGACCTTATTGAAGAAGGAGGACAGCGTGCTAGAGGAGGTGGTTGTGGATGTGGACACCAGAGGACCTTAGTGAAGAAGGAGGACAGCGTGCTAGAGGAGGTGATTGTGGATGTGGACACCAGAGGACCTGAGTGAAGAAGGAGGACTGAGTGCTAGAGGAGGTGATTGCGGATGTGGACACCCGAGGACCTTAGTGAAGAAGGAGGACAGCGTGCTAGAGGAGGTGATTGTGGATGTGGACGCCAGAGGACCTGAGTGAAAAAGGAGGACAGAGTGATTGAGGAGGTGATTGTGGATGTGGATACCAGAGGTCCTTAGTGAAGAAGGAGGACAGAGTGCTAGAGGAGTTGATTGTAGATGTGGACACCAGTAGACCTTATTGAAGAAGGAGGACAGCGTGGTAGAGGAGGTGGTTGTGAATGTGGACACCAGAGGACCTTAGTGAAGAAGGAGGACTGCGTGCTAGAGGAGGTGATTGTGGATGTGGACACCAAGTGGACCTGAGTGAAGAAGGAGGACAGAGTGCTAGAGGAGGTAATTGTGGATGTGGATATCAGAGGACCTTATTGAAGAAGCAGGACAGCGTTGTCGGGTAGAGAGGGTTTTGCTCTGGGAAAACGCGGGGTTTCTAGCTGCAACTAGTTTGAATTCAAGGTATGGGGAAATATGATAGTGTAATTTATTGTTTATACCATTAAAAACCCAAATCTATGTTTTATTTTGCAAAATAGCAAACCGTGTAAAGGCTTAAACCTTTAAAAACACTGTCAGCATTCAAATGAATGCCACAGACACATACTTGCTCCAAATCAAGTGTGCTATAACTTTCTGAAAAGCTAACACAAAGCTACACAATCTGTAAAATTTTCAAGAGAAAATGATTTACCAGTCAATATTTATAGCGTGCTGAAGTTGAGACTCCAAATATTCACGGCAGCTGTACATCTCTCCACTTCGGGACGCATATCATCTTCATAAAAGCTGCAAATACATGATGCCATAATTTTTTAGAAAGCTAACATCACCATCTACGTTTCCTGTAAATCTTAGCTTAAAATATCATACTTTCCGTTTTCTATACTTCGTCAAAAATGGAACTCCTATATTGAGCGGCAGTTTCACACCCTCAAACTTCTACAAGCATAACTTTCACGTCCTAACTCCAAAACAAGAGTTTAATAGCTTTTTAGAAAGCTATCAACATAACACATGTGCTCACCAAATTTCAAAACTAATCGATCATTATATAAATTTCTACAAGAGTTTAAAGCGACTGCCTTTGAATTTCGACGGCAGTAAACCCTCTTTCACTTCTCAAGGCATAACTTTCTCATACTAACTCCAAATGACAAGCGCCATACACCATTGGAATCACAACAAGAAGAGGAACGTGCTCTCAAAATTTCATTGAAATCCGAGCTATACACAGTAAGTCACTTGTCCTCAAACACACGGCACAAAACTAGAAAACTAAAACATGAACACAAGAAGAATGAGGTTCGGGAGAAGAAGGCCCCCCTTATCAAGCCACAAGGGGGAACACATCAGCCCATACCTAGCCACATGGGCACCCTAAAACTAATTGGGTGACCCAAAAGTCTCCCATACCTCTATCCATTCGCTTATTTTAATGATAAACTCACAAAAAACTAAAAGAAAGGTAAAACAATCTTCACCTTTCTTTTCAACAACTATCAAAACTCAAATTAAATATCAAAACTCATTCTAAGAAGATAAATGTAAAGTTTGACTCTTATTAGTCAAAACACAAGGCAATTAAAACCTTGTAGAAATTATGAATCAATTCATAATCTTTCTCAAATATTCCCTATTCATTTCTTCTTTAAATGAGATATCTTAAAACTCATCAAAATAATAATACTATAAGTTTTTACACTATATGCGCATTTGCATCGCGACAGCGTGCTAGAGGAGGTGATTGTGGATGTGAACGCCAGAGGACCAGAGTGAAGAAGGAGGACAAAGTGCTAGAGGAGGTGATTGTGGATGTGGATACCTGAGGTCCTTAGTGAAGAAGGAGGACAGAGTGCTAGAGGAGTTGATTGTGGATGTGGACACCAGAAGACCTTATTGAAGAAGAAGGACAGCGTGCTAGAGGAGGTGGTTGTGGATGTGGACACCAGAGGACCTTAGTGAAGAAGGAGGACAGAGTGCTAGAGGAGGTGATTGTGGATGTGGATACCAGAGGACCTGAGTGAAGAAGGAGGACAGAGTGCTAGAGGAGGTGATTGCGGATGTGGACACCAGAGGTCCTTAGTGAAGAAGGAGGACAGAGTGCTAGAGGAGTTGATTGTGGATGTGGACACCAGAAGACCTTATTGAAGAAGGAGGACAGCGTGCTAGAGGAGGTGGTTGTGGAAGTGGACACCAGAGGACCTTAGTGAAGAAGGAGGACAGAGTCCTAGAGGAGGTGATTGTGCATGTGGACACCAGAGGACCTTAGTGAAGAAGGAGGATAGCGTGCTAGAGGAGGTGATTGTAGATGTGGACACCAGAGGACCTGAGTGAAGAAGGAGGACACAGTGCTAGAGGAGGTGATTGGGGATGTGGAAACCTGAGCTCCTTAGTGAAGAAGGAGGACAGAGGGCTAGAGGAGTTGATTGTCGATGTGGACACCAGAAGACCTTATTGAAGAAGGAGGACAGCGTGCTAGAGGAGGTGGTTGTGGAAGTGGACACCAGATGTCCTTAGTGAAGAAGGAGGACAGCGTCCTAGAGGAGGTGATTGTGCATGTGGACACCAGAGAACCTTAGTGAAGAAGGAGGACAGAGTGCTAGAGGAGGTGATTGTGGATGTGGATATCAGAGGACCTTATTGAAGAAGGAGGACAGAGTGCTAGAGGAGTGGATTGTGGATGTGGACACCAGAGGACCTTATGGAAAAAGGAGGACAGCGTGCTAGAGGAAGTGGTTGTGGATGTGGACACCAAAGGACCTTAGTGAAGAAGGAGGACAGAGTGCTAGAGGAGGGGATTGGGGATGTGGACACCAGAGGACCTGAGTGAAGAAGGAGGACAGAGTGCTAGAGGAGGTGATTGTGGATGTGGACATCAGAGGACCTTATTGAAGAAGGAGGACAGAGTGCTCGAGGACGTGGTTGTGGATGTGGACACCTGAGGACCTTAGTGAAGAAGGAGGACAGCGTGCTAGAGGAGGTGGTTGTGGATGTGGACACCAGAGGACCTTAGTGAAGAAGGAGGACAGAGTGCTAGAGGAGGTGATTGGGGATGTGGACACCAGAGGACCTTATTGAAGAAAGAGGACAGCGTGCTAGAGGAGGTGGTTGTGGATGTGGACACCAGAGGACCTTTGTGAAGAAGGAGGACAGCGTGCTAGAGGAGGTAATTGTGGATGTGGACACCAGAGGACCAGAGTGAAGAAGGAGGACAGCGTGCTAGAGGAGGTGATTGTGGATGTGGACACCAGAGGACCTGAGTGAAGATGGAGGACAGAGTGCTAGAAGAGGTGATTGTGGATCTGGATATCAGAGGACCTTATTGAAGAACGAGGACAGCGTGCTAGAGGAGGTGATTGTGGATGTGGACGCCAAAGGACCTGAGTGAAGAAGGAGGAGAGAGTGCTAGAGGAGGTGATTGTGGATGTGGATACCTGAGGTCCTTAGTGAAGAAGGAGGACACAGTGCTAGAGGAGGTGATTGTGGATGTGGACACCAGAGGACCACAGTGAAGAAGGAGGACAGCGTGCTAGAGGAGGTGATTGTGGATGTGGATACCATAGGTCCTTAGTGAAGAAAGAGGACAGAGTGCTAGAGGAGTTGATTGTGGATAGGGACACCAGAAGACCTTATTGAAGAAGGTGGACAGCGTGCTAGAGGAGGTGGTTGTGGATGTGCACACCAGAGGACCTTAGTGAAAAAGGAGGACAGAGTGCTAGAGGAGGTGATTGTGGATGTGGACACCAGAGGACCTGAATGAAGAAGGAGGACAGAGTGCTAGAGGAGGTGATTGTGGATCTGGACATCAGAGAACTTTATTGAAGAAGGAGGACAGCGTGCTAGAGGAGGTGATTGAGGATGTGGACGCCAGAGGACCTGAGTGAAGAAGGAGGACAGAGTGCTAGAGGAGGTGATTGTAGATGAGGATACCTGAGGTCCTTAGTGAAGAAGACGGACAGAGTGCTAGAGGAGATGATTGTGGATGTCGACACCAGAAGACCTTACTGGAGAAGGGGGACAGCGTGCTAGAGGAGGTGGTTGTGGATTTGGACACCAGAGGACCTTAGCGCAGAAGGAGGACAGCGTGCTAGAGGAGGTGATTGTGGATGTGGACACCAGAAGACCTGAGTGAAGAAGGAGGACGGAGTGCTAGAGGAGGTGATTGTGGATGAGGATACCTGAGGTCCTAAGTGAAGATGGAGGACAGAGTGCTAGAGGAGTTGATTGTGGATGTGGACACCAGAGGACCTTATTGAAGAAGGAGGACAGCGTGCTAGAGGAGGTGGTTGTGGATGTGGACACCAGAGGACCTTAGTGAAGAAGGAGGACAGCTTGCTAGAGGAGGTGATTGTGGATGTGGACGCCAAAGGACCTGAGTGAAGAAGGAGGACAGAGTGCTAGAGGAGGTGATTGTGGATGTGGATACCTGAGGTCCTTAGTGAAGAAGGAGGACAGAGTGCTAGAGGAGGTGATTGTGGATGTGGACACCAGAAGACCTTATTGAGGAAGGAGGACAGCGTGCTAGAGGAGGTGATTGGGGATGTGTATACCAGAGGACCTGAGTGAAGAAGGAGGACAAAGTGCTAGAGGAGGTGATTGTGGATGTGGATACCAGAGGTCCTTAGTGAAGAAGGAGGACAGAGTGCTAGAGGAGTTGATTGTGGATGTGGACACCAGAGGACCTTATTGAAGAAAGAGGACAGCGTGCTAGAGGAGGTAATTGTGGATGTGGACACCAGAGGACCTGAGTGAAGAAGGAGGACAGCGTGCTAGAGGAGGTGATTGTGGATGTGGACACGAGAGGACCTTATTGAAGAAGGAGGACAGCGTGCTAGAGGACGTGGTTGTGGATGTGGACACCTGAGGACCTTAGTGAAGAAGGAGGACAGCGTGCTAGAGGAGGTGGTTGTGGATGTGGACACCAGAGGACCTTAGTGAAGAAGGAGGACAAAGTGCTAGAGGAGGTGATTGGGGATGTGGACACCAGAGGACCTTATTGAAGAAAGAGGACAGCGTGCTAGAGGAGGTGGTAGTGGATGTGGACACCAGAGGACCTTTGTGAAGAAGGAGGACAGCGTGCTAGAGGAGGTAATTGTGGATGTGGACACCAGAGGACCAGAATGAAGAAGGAGGACAGCGTGCTAGAGGAGGTGATTGTGGATGTGGACACCAGAGGACCTGAGTGAAGATGGAGGACAGAGTGCTAGAGGAGGTGATTGTGGATGTGGACACCAGAGGACCTGAATGAAGAAGGAGGACAGAGTGCTAGAGGAGGTGATTGTGGATGTGGACACCAGAAGACCTTATTGAAGAAGGAGGACAGCGTGCTAGAGGAGGTGATTGTGGATGTGGACACCAGAAGACCTTATTGAAGAAGGAGGACAGCGTGCTAGAGGAGGTGATTGTGGATGTGGACACCAGAGGACCTGAGTGAAAAAGGAGGACAGAGTGCTAGAGGAGGTGATTGTGGATGTGGACACCAGAGGACCTGAATGAAGAAGGAGGACAGAGTGCTAGAGGAGGTGATTGTGGATGTGGACATCAGAGGACCTTACTGAAGAAGGAGGACAGCGTGCTAGAGGAGGTGATTGTGGATGTGGACGCCAGAGGACCAAAGTGAAGAAGGAGGACAGAGTGCTAGAGGAGGTGATTGTGGATGAGGATACCTGAGGTCCTTAGCGAAGAACGAGGACAGAGTGCTAGAGGAGATGATTGTGGATGTCGACACCAGAAGACCTTACTGGAGAAGGGGGACAGCGTGCTAGAGGAGGTGGTTGTGGATTTGGACACCAGAGGACCTTAGTGCAGAAGGAGGACAGCGTGCTAGAGGAGGTGATTGTGGATGTGGACACCAGAGGACCTGAGTGAAGAAGGAGGACAGAGTGCTAGAGGAGGTGATTGTGGATGAGGATACCTGAGGTCCTAAGTGAAGATGGAGGACAGAGTGCTAGAGGAGTTGATTGTGGATGTGGACACCAGAGGACCTTATTGAAGAAGGAGGACAGCGTGCTAGAGGAGGTAGTTGTGGTTGTGGACACCAGAGGACCTTAGTGAAGAAGGAGGACAGCTTGCTAGAGGAGGTGATTGTCGATGTGGACGCCAAAGGACCTGAGTGAAGAAGGAGGACAGAGTGCTAGAGGAGGTGATTGTGGATGTGGATACCTGAGGTCATTAGTGAAGAAGGAGGACAGAGTGCTAGAGGAGGTGATTGTGGATGTGGACACCAGAAGACTTTATTGAAGAAGGAGGACAGCGTGCTAGAGGAGGTGATTGTGGATGTGGACACCAGAGGACCTGAGTGAAGAAGGAGGACAGAGTGCTAGACGAGGTGGTTGCGGATGTGGACACCAGAGGACCTTAGTGCAGAAGGAGGACAGCGTGCTAGAGGAGGTGATTGTGGATGTGGACACCAGAGGACCTGAGTGAAGAAGGAGGACAGAGTGCTAGAGGAGGTGATTGTGGATGAGGATACCTGAGGTCCTAATTGAAGATGGAGGACAGAGTGCTAGAGGAGGTGATTGTGGATGTGGACATCAGAGGACCTTATTGAAGAAGGAGGACAGCGTGCTAGAGGAGGTGATTGTGGATGTGGACGCCAGAGGACCAAAGTGAAGAAGGAGGACAGAGTGCTAGAGGAGGTGATTGTGGATGAGGATACCTGAGGTCCTTAGCGAAGAACGAGGACAGAGTGCTAGAGGAGTTGATTGTGGATGTGGACACCCGAAGACCTTATTGAAGAAGGAGGACAGCGTGCCAGAGGAGGTGGTTGGGGATGTGGACACCAGAGGACCTTAGTGAAGAAGGAGGACAGAGTGCTAGAGGAGGTGATTGGGGATGTGGACACCAGAGGACCTGAGTGAAGAAGGAGGACAGAGTGCTAGAGGAGGTGATTGTGGATGTGGATACCAGAGGTCCTTATTGAAGAAGTAGGATAGCGTGCTAGAGGAGGTGGTTGTCGATGTGGACACCAGCGGACCTTAGTGAAGAAGGAGGACAGCGTGCTAGAGGAGGTAATTGTGGATATGGACACCAGAGGACCTTAGTGCAGAACGAGGACAGAGTGCTAGAGGAGGTGATTGTGGATGTGGACACCAGAGGACCTGAGTGAAGAAGGAGGACAGAGTGCTAGAGGAGGTGATTGTGGATGTGGATACCTGAGGTCCTTAGTGAAGAAGGAGGACAGAGAGCTAGAGGAGGTGATTGAGGATGTGGACCTCAGAGGACCTTATTGAAGAAGGAGGACAGCGTGCTTGAGGAGGTGATTGTGGATGTGGATGCCAGAGGACCTGAGTGAAGAAGGAGGACAGAGTGCTAAAGGAGTTGATTGTGGATGTGGACACCAGAAGTCCTTTTTGAAGAAGGAGGACAGCGTGCTAGAGGAGGTGGTTGAGGATGTGCACACCAGAGGACCTTAGTGAAGAAGGAGGACAGAGTGCTAGAGGAGGTGATTGTGGATGTGGACACCAGAGGACCCGAATGAAGACCGAGGACAGAGTGCTAGAGGAGGTGATTGTGGATGTGGACATCAGAGGACCTTATTGAAGAAGGAGGACAGCGTGCTAGAGGAGGTGATTGTGGATGTGGACGCCAGAGGACCTGAGTGAAGAAAGAGGACAGAGTGCTAGAGGAGGTGATTGTGGATGAGGATACCTGAGGTCCTTAGTGAAGAAGGAGGACAGAGTGCTAGAGGAGATGATTGTGGATGTGGACACCAGAAGACCTTATTGGAGAAGGAGGACAGCGTGCTAGAGGAGGTGGTTGTGGATTTGGACACCAGAGGACTTTAGTGCACAAGGAGGACAGCGTGCTAGAGGAGGTGATTGTGGATGTGGACACCAGAGGACCTGAGTGAAGAAGGAGGACAGAGTGCTAGAGGAGGTGATTGTGGATGAGGATACCTCAGGTCCTTAGTGAAGAAGGAGGACAGAGTGCTAGAGGAGTTGATTGTGGATGTGGACACCAGAGGACCTTATTGAAGAAGGAGGTAGCGTGCTAGTGGAGGTGGTTGTAGATGTGGACACCAGAGGACCTTAGTGCAGAAGGAGGACAGCGTGCTAGAGGAGGTGATTGTGGATGTGGACACCAGAGGACCTGAGTGAAGAAGGATGACAGAGTGCTAGAGGAGGTGATTGCGGATGTCGACATCAGAGGACCTTATTGAAGAAGGAGGACAGCGTGCTAGAGGAGGTGATTGTGGATGTGGACGCCAGAGGACCTTATTGAAGAAGGAGGACAGAGTGCTAGAGGAGGTGATTGTGGATGAGGATACCTCAGGTCCTTAGTGAAGGAGGAGGACAGAGAACTAGAGGAGTTGATTGTGGATGTGGACATCTGAGGACGATATTGAAGAAGGAGGACAGCGTGCTAGAGGAGGTGATTGTGGCTGTGGACGCCAGAGGACCTGAGTGAAGAAGGAGGACAGATTGCTAGAGGAGGTGATTGTGGATGAGGATACCTGAGGTCCTTAGTGAAGAAGGAGGACAGAGTGCTAGAGGAGATGATTGTGGATGTGGACACCAGAAGACCTTATTGGAGAAGGAGGACAGCGTGCTAGAGGAGGTGGTTGCGGATTTGGACACCAGAGGACCTTAGTGCAGAAAGAGGACAGCGTGCTAGAGGAGGTGATTGTGGATGTGGACACCAGAGGACCTGAGTGAAGAAGGAGGACAAAGTGCTAGAGGAAGTGATTGTGGATGAGGATACCTCAGGTCCTTAGTGAAGAAGGAGGACAGAGTGCTAGAGGAGTTGATTGTGGATGTGGACACCTGAGGACCTTATTGAAGAACGAGGACAGCGTGCTAGAGGAGGTGGTTGTGGATGTGGACACCAGAGGACCTTAGTGAAGAAGGAGGACAGCTTGCTAGAGGAGGTGATTGTGGATGTGGACGCCAGAGGACCTGAGTGAAGAAAGAGGACAGAGTGCTAGAGGAGGTGATTGTGGATGAGGATACCTGAGGTCCTTAGTGAAGAAGGAGGACAGAGTGCTAGAGGAGGTGATTGTGGATGTGGACACCAGAAGACCTTATTGAAGAAGGAGGACAGCGTGCTAGAGGAGGTGATTGTGGATGTGGACACCAGAGGATCTGAGTGAAGAAGGAGGACAGAGTGCTAGACGAGGTGGTTGCGGATGTGGACACCAGAGGACCTTAGTGAAGAAGGAGGACAGTGTGCTAGAGGAGGTGGTTGTGGATGTGGACACCAGAGGACCTTAGTGAAGAAGGAGGACAGAGTGCTAGAGGAGGTGATTGTGGATGTGGACACCAGAGGATCTAAATGAAGAAGGAGGACAGAGCGCTACAGGAGGTGATTGTGGATGTGGACATCAAAGGACCTTATTGAAGAAGGAGGACAGCGTGCTAGAAGAGGTGATTGTGGATGTGGACGCCAGAGGACCTGAGTGAAGAAGGAGGATTGAGTGCTTGAGGAGGTGATTGTGGATGAGGATACCTGAGGTCCTTAGTGAAGAAGGAGGACAGAGTGCTAGAGGAGTTGATTGTGGATGTGGACACTAGAAGACCTTATTGAAGAAGGAGGACAGCGTGCTAGAGGAGGTGGTTGTGGATGTGGACACCAGAGGACCTGAGTGAAGAAGGAGGAGAGAGTGCTAGAGGAGGTGATTGTAGATGTGGACACCAGAGGACTTGAGTGAAGAAGGAGGACAGAGTGCTAGAGGAGGTGATTGTGGATGAGGATACCTGAGGTCCTTAGTGAAGAAGGAGGACAGAGAGCTAGAGGAGTTGATTGTGGATGTGGACACCAGAGGACCTTATTGAAGAAGGAGGACAGTGTGCTAGAGGAGGTGGTCGTGGATGTGGACACCAGAGGACCTTAGTGAAGAAGGAGGACAGAGTGCTAGAGGAGGTGATTGGGGATGTGGACACCAAAGGACCTGAGTGAAGAAGGAGGACAGAGTGCTAGAGGAGGTGATTGTGGATGTGGATACCTGAGGTCCTTAGTGAAGAAGGAGGACAGAGTGCTAGAGGAGTTGATTGTGGATGTCGACACTTGAGGACCTTATTGAAGAAGGAGGACAGCGTGCTAGAGGAGGTGATTGTGGATGTGGACGCCAAAGGACCTGAAAGAAGAAGGAGGACAGAGTGCTAGAGGAGGTGATTGTGGATGTGGATACCTAAGGTCCTTAGTGAAGAAGGAGGACAGAGTGCTAGAGGAGTTGATTGTGGATATGGACACCAGAGGACCTTATTGAAGAAGGAGGACAGCGTGCTAGAGGAGGTGGTTGTGGATGTGGACACCAGAGGACCTTAGTGCAGAAGGAGGACAGCGTGCTAGAGGAGGTGATTGTGGATGTGGACACCAGAGGACCTGAATGAAGAAGGAGGACAGAGTGTTAGAGGAGTTGATTGTGGATGTGGACATCTGAGGACCATATTGAAGAAGGAGGACAGCGTGCTAGAGGAGGTGATTGTGGATGTGGACGCCAGAGGACCTGAGTGAAGAAGGAGGACAGATTGCTAGAGGAGGTGATTGTGGATGAGGATACCTGAGGTCCTTAGTGAAGAAGGAGGACAGAGTGCTAGAGGAGTTGATTGTGGATGTGGACACCAGAAGACCTTATTGGAGAAGGAGGACAGCGTGCTAGAGGAGGTGGTTGCGGATTTGGACACCAGAGGACCTTAGTGCAGAAAGAGGACAGCGTGCTAGAGGAGGTGATTGTGGATGTGGACACCAGAGGACCTGAGTGAAGAAGGAGGACAAAGTGCTAGAGGAAGTGATTGTGGATGAGGATACCTCAGATCCTTAGTGAAGAAGGAGGACAGAGTGCTAGAGGAGTTGATTGTGGATGTGGACACCTGAGGACCTTATTGAAGAACGAGGACAGCGTCCTAGAGGAGGTGGTTGTGGATGTGCACACCAGAGGACCTTAGTCAAAAAGGAGGACAGAGTGCTAGAGGAGGTGATTGTGGATGTGGACACCAGAGGACCTGAATGATGAAGGAGGACAGAGTGCTAGAGGAGGTGATTGTTGATGTGGACATCAGAGAACTTTATTGAAGAAGGAGGACAGCGTGCTAGAGGAGGTGATTGACGATGTGGACGCCAGAGGACCTGAGTGAAGAAGGAGGACAGAGTGCTAGAGGAGTTGATTGTGGATGAGGATACCTGAGGTCCTTAGTGAAGAAGGAGGACAGAGTGCTAGAGGAGATGATTGTGGATGTCGACATCAAAAGACCTTATTGGAGAAGGAGGACAGCGTGCTAGAGGAGGTGGTTGTGGATTTGGACACCAGAGGACCTTAGTGCAGAAGGAGGACCGCGTGCTAGAGGAGGTGATTGTGGATGTGGACACCAGAGGACCTGAGTGAAGAAGGAGGACAGAGTGCTAGAGGAGGTGATTGTGGATGAGGATACCTGAGGTCCTAAGTGAAGATGGAGGACAGAGTGCTAGAGGAGTTGATTGTGGATGTGGACACCAGAGGACCTTATTGAAGAAGGAGGACAGCGTGCTAGAGGAGGTGATTGTGGATGTGGACGCCAAAGGACCTGAAAGAAGAAGGAGGACAGAGTGCTAGAGGAGGTGATTGTGGATGAGGATACCTGAGGTCCTTAGTGAAGAAGGAGGATAGAGTGCTAGAGGTGTTGATTGTGGATGTGGACACCATAGGACCTTATTAAAGAAGGAGGACAGCGTGCTAGAGGAGGTGGTTGTGAATGTGGACACCAGAGGACCTTAGTGCAGAAGGAGGACTGCGTGCTAGAGGAGGTGATTGTGGATGTGGACACCAGAGGACCTGAGTGAAGAAGGAGGACAGAGTGCTAGACGAGTTGATTGCGGATGTGGAGACCAGAGGACCTTAGTGAAGAAGGAGGACAGCGTGCTAGAGGAGGTGATTGTGGATGTGGACGCCAAAGTTCTGAGTGAAGAAGGAGGACAGAGTGCTAGAGGAGGTGATTGTGGATGTGGATACCTGAGGTCTTTAATGAAGAAGGACGACAGCGTGCTAGAGGAGGTGGTTGTGGATGTGGATACGAGACGTCCTTAGTGCAGAAGGAGGACAGAGTGCTAGAGGAGTTGATTGTGGATGTGGACACCAGAGGACCTTATTGAAGAAGGAGGACAGCGTGCTAGAGGAGGTGGTTGTGAATGTGGACACCAGAGGACCTTAGTGAAGAAGGAGGACAGAGTGCTAGAGGAGGTGATTGGGGATGTGGACACCAGAGGACCTGAGTGTAGAAGGAGGACACAGTGCTAGAGGAGGTGATTGTGGATGTGGACACCAGAGGACCTGAATGAAGAAGGAGGACAGAGTGCTAGAGGAGGTGATTGGGGATGTGGACACCAGAGGACCTGAGTGAGGGAGGACAGAGTGCTAGAGGAGGTTATTGTCGATGTGGATACCTGAGGTCCTTAGTGAAGAAGGAGGACAGAGTGCTAGAGGAGGTGATTGTGGATGTGGACACCAGAGGACCTGAATGAAGAAGGAGGACAGAGTGCTAGAGGAGGTGATTGGGGATGTGGACACCTGAGGACCTGAGTGAAGAAGGAGGACAGAGTGCTAGAGGAGGTGATTGTGGATGTGAATACCAGAGGTCCTTAGTGAAGAAGGAGGACAGAGTGCTAGAAGAGTTGATTGTGGATGTGGACATCAGAAGACCTTATTGAAGATGGAGGACGATGTGCTAGAGGAGGTGGTTGTGGATGTGGACACGAGAGGACCTTAGTGAAAAAGGAGGACAGAGTGCTTGAGGAGGTGATGGTGGATGTGGACATCAAAGGACCTGAATGAAGAAGGAGGACAGAGTGCTGGAGGAGGTGATTGTGGATGTGGACATCAGAGGACCTTATTGAAGAAGGAGGACAGCGTGCTAGAGGAGGTGATTGTGGATGTGGACACCAGAGGAACTTATTGAAGAAGGAGGACAGCGTGCTAGAGGAGATGGTTGTGGATGTGGACACCAGAAGACCTTATTGAAGAAGGAGGACAGCGTGCTAGAGGAGGTCATTGGGGATGTGGACGCCAAAGGACCTGAGTGAAGAAGGAGGACAGAGTGCTAGAGGAGGAGATTGTGGATGAGGATACCTGAGGTCCTTAGTGAAGAAGGAGGATAGAGTGCTAGAGGAGTTGATTGTGGATGTGGACACCAGAAGACCTTACTGAAGAAGGAGGACAGCGTGCTAGAGGACGTGGTTGTGGATGTGGACACCAGAGGACCTTAGTGAAGAAGCAGGACAGAGAGCTAGAGGAGTTGATTGTGGATGTGGACACCTGAGGACCAAAGTGAAGAAGGAGGACAGAGTGCTAGAGGAGTTGATTGTGGATGTGGATACCAGAGGTCCTTAGTGAAGAAGGAGGACAGAGTGCTAGAGGAGTTGATTGTGGATGTGGACACCACAGGACCTTATTGAAGAAGGAGGACAGCGTGCCAGAGGAGGTGATTGTGGATGTGGACACCAGAGGACCTGAGTGAAGAAGGAGGAGAGAGTGCTAGAGGAGGTGATTGTAGATGTGGACACCAGAGGACTTGAGTGAAGAAGGAGGACAGAGTGCTAGAGGAGGTGATTGTGGATGAGGATACCTGAGGTCCTTAGTGAAGAAGGAGGACAGAGAGCTAGAGGAGTTGATTGTGGATGTGGACACCAGAGGACCTTATTGAAGAAGGAGGACAGCGTGCTAGAGGAGGTGGTCGTGGATGTGGACACCAGAGGACCTTAGTGAAGAAGGAGGACAGAGTGCTAGAGGAGGTGATTGGGGATGTGGACACCAAAGGACCTGAGTGAAGATGGAGGACAGAGTGCTAGAGGAGGTGATTGTGGATGTGGATACCTGAGGTCCTTAGTGAAGAAGGAGGACAGAGTGCTAGAGGAGTTGATTGTGGATGTCGACACTTGAGGACCTTATTGAAGAAGGAGGACAGCGTGCTAGAGGAGGTGATTGTGGATGTGGACGCCAAAGGACCTGAAAGAAGAAGGAGGACAGAGTGCTAGAGGAGGTGATTGTGGATGTGGATACCTAAGGTCCTTAGTGAAGAAGGAGGACAGAGTGCTAGAGGAGTTGATTGTGGATATGGACACCAGAGGACCTTATTGAAGAAGGAGGACAGCGTGCTAGAGGAGGTGGTTGTGGATGTGGACACCAGAGGACCTTAGTGCAGAAGGAGGAGAGCGTGCTAGAGGAGGTGATTGTGGATGTGGACACCAGAGGACCTGAATGAAGAAGGAGGACAGAGTGTTAGAGGAGTTGATTGTGGATGTGGACATCTGAGGACCATATTGAAGAAGGAGGACAGCGTGCTAGAGGAGGTGATTGTGGATGTGGACGCCAGAGGACCTGAGTGAAGAAGGAGGACAGATTGCTAGAGGAGGTGATTGTGGATGAGGATACCTGAGGTCCTTAGTGAAGAAGGAGGACAGAGTGCTAGAGGAGTTGATTGTGGATGTGGACACCAGAAGACCTTATTGGAGAAGGAGGACAGCGTGCTAGAGGAGGTGGTTGCGGATTTGGACACCAGAGGACCTTAGTGCAGAAAGAGGACAGCGTGCTAGAGGAGGTGATTGTGGATGTGGACACCAGAGGACCTGAGTGAAGAAGGAGGACAAAGTGCTAGAGGAAGTGATTGTGGATGAGGATACCTCAGGTCCTTAGTGAAGAAGGAGGACAGAGTGCTAGAGGAGTTGATTGTGGATGTGGACACCTGAGGACCTTATTGAAGAACGAGGACAGCGTCCTAGAGGAGGTGGTTGTGGATGTGCACACCAGAGGACCTTAGTCAAAAAGGAGGACAGAGTGCTAGAGGAGGTGATTGTGGATGTGGACACCAGAGGACCTGAATGATGAAGGAGGACAGAGTGCTAGAGGAGGTGATTGTTGATGTGGACATCAGAGAACTTTATTGAAGAAGGAGGACAGCGTGCTAGAGGAGGTGATTGACGATGTGGACGCCAGAGGACCTGAGTGAAGAAGGAGGACAGAGTGCTAGAGGAGTTGATTGTGGATGAGGATACCTGAGGTCCTTAGTGAAGAAGGAGGACAGAGTGCTAGAGGAGATGATTGTGGATGTCGACATCAAAAGACCTTATTGGAGAAGGAGGACAGCGTGCTAGAGGAGGTGGTTGTGGATTTGGACACCAGAGGACCTTAGTGCAGAAGGAGGACCGCGTGCTAGAGGAGGTGATTGTGGATGTGGACACCAGAGGACCTGAGTGAAGAAGGAGGACAGAGTGCTAGAGGAGGTGATTGTGGATGAGGATACCTGAGGTCCTAAGTGAAGATGGAGGACAGAGTGCTAGAGGAGTTGATTGTGGATGTGGACACCAGAGGACCTTATTGAAGAAGGAGGACAGCGTGCTAGAGGAGGTGATTGTGGATGTGGACGCCAAAGGACCTGAAAGAAGAAGGAGGACAGAGTGCTAGAGGAGGTGATTGTGGATGAGGATACCTGAGGTCCTTAGTGAAGAAGGAGGATAGAGTGCTAGAGGTGTTGATTGTGGATGTGGACACCATAGGACCTTATTAAAGAAGGAGGACAGCGTGCTAGAGGAGGTGGTTGTGAATGTGGACACCAGAGGACCTTAGTGCAGAAGGAGGACTGCGTGCTAGAGGAGGTGATTGTGGATGTGGACACCAGAGGACCTGAGTGAAGAAGGAGGACAGAGTGCTAGACGAGTTGATTGCGGATGTGGAGACCAGAGGACCTTAGTGAAGAAGGAGGACAGCGTGCTAGAGGAGGTGATTGTGGATGTGGACGCCAAAGTTCTGAGTGAAGAAGGAGGACAGAGTGCTAGAGGAGGTGATTGTGGATGTGGATACCTGAGGTCTTTAATGAAGAAGGACGACAGCGTGCTAGAGGAGGTGGTTGTGGATGTGGATACGAGACGTCCTTAGTGCAGAAGGAGGACAGAGTGCTAGAGGAGTTGATTGTGGATGTGGACACCAGAGGACCTTATTGAAGAAGGAGGACAGCGTGCTAGAGGAGGTGGTTGTGAATGTGGACACCAGAGGACCTTAGTGAAGAAGGAGGACAGAGTGTTAGAGGAGGTGATTGGGGATGTGGACACCAGAGGACCTGAGTGTAGAAGGAGGACACAGTGCTAGAGGAGGTGATTGTGGATGTGGACACCAGAGGACCTGAATGAAGAAGGAGGACAGAGTGCTAGAGGAGGTGATTGGGGATGTGGACACCAGAGGACCTGAGTGAGGGAGGACAGAGTGCTAGAGGAGGTTATTGTCGATGTGGATACCTGAGGTCCTTAGTGAAGAAGGAGGACAGAGTGCTAGAGGAGGTGATTGTGGATGTGGACACCAGAGGACCTGAATGAAGAAGGAGGACAGAGTGCTAGAGGAGGTGATTGGGGATGTGGACACCTGAGGACCTGAGTGAAGAAGGAGGACAGAGTGCTAGAGGAGGTGATTGTGGATGTGGATACCAGAGGTCCTTAGTGAAGAAGGAGGACAGAGTGCTAGAAGAGTTGATTGTGGATGTGGACATCAGAAGACCTTATTGAAGATGGAGGACGATGTGCTAGAGGAGGTGGTTGTGGATGTGGACACGAGAGGACCTTAGTGAAAAAGGAGGACAGAGTGCTTGAGGAGGTGATGGTGGATGTGGACATCAAAGGACTTGAATGAAGAAGGAGGACAGAGTGCTGGAGGAGGTGATTGTGGATGTGGACATCAGAGGACCTTATTGAAGAAGGAGGACAGCGTGCTAGAGGAGGTGATTGTGGATGTGGACACCAGAGGAACTTATTGAAGAAGGAGGACAGCGTGCTAGAGGAGATGGTTGTGGATGTGGACACCAGAAGACCTTATTGAAGAAGGAGGACAGCGTGCTAGAGGAGGTCATTGGGGATGTGGACGCCAAAGGACCTGAGTGAAGAAGGAGGACAGAGTGCTAGAGGAGGAGATTGTGGATGAGGATACCTGAGGTCCTTAGTGAAGAAGGAGGATAGAGTGCTAGAGGAGTTGATTGTGGATGTGGACACCAGAAGACCTTACTGAAGAAGGAGGACAGCGTGCTAGAGGACGTGGTTGTGGATGTGGACACCAGAGGACCTTAGTGAAGAAGCAGGACAGAGAGCTAGAGGAGTTGATTGTGGATGTGGACACCTGAGGACCAAAGTGAAGAAGGAGGACAGAGTGCTAGAGGAGTTGATTGTGGATGTGGATACCAGAGGTCCTTAGTGAAGAAGGAGGACAGAGTGCTAGAGGAGTTGATTGTGGATGTGGACACCACAGGACCTTATTGAAGAAGGAGGACAGCGTGCCAGAGGAGGTGGTTGTGGATGTGGACACAAGAGGACCTTAGTGAAGAAGGAGGACAGAGTGCTAGAGGAGGTGATTGTGGGTGTGGACACCAGAGGACCTGAGTGAAGGAGGACAGAGTGCTAGACGAGGTGATTGTGGATGTGGATACCAGACGTCCTTAATGCAGAAGGAGGACAGAGTGCTAGAGGAGTTGATTGTGGATGTGGACACCAGAGGACCTTATTGAAGAAGGAGGACAGCGTGCTAGAGGAGGTGGTTGTGAATGTGGACACCAGAGGACCTTAGTGAAGAAGGAGGACAGAGTGCTAGAGGAGGAGATTGGGGATGTGGACACCAGAGGACCTGAGTGTAGAAGGAGGACACAGTGCTAGAGGAGGTGATTGTGGATGTGGATACCAGAGGTCCTTAGTGAAGAAGGAGGATAGAGTGCTAGATGAGTTGATTGTGGATGTGGACACCAGAGGACCTTATTGAAGAAGGAGGACAGCGTGCTAGAGGAGGTGGTTGTGGATGGGGACACCAGCGGACCTTAGTGAAGAAGGAGGACAGCGTGCTAGAGGAGGTAATTGTGGATGTGGACACCAAAGGACCTTAGTGCAGAAGGAGGACAACGTGCTAGAGGAGGTGATTGTGGATGTGGACACCACAGGAAATGAATGAAGAAGGAGGACACCGTGCTAGAGGAGGTGATTGCGGATGTGGACACCAGAGGACCTTAGTGAAGAAGGAGGACACCGTGCTAGAGGAGGTGATTGTGGATGTGGATACCTGAGGTCGTTAGTGAAGAAGGAGGACAGAGTGCTAGAGGAGGTGATTGTGGATGTGGACACCAGAGGACCTGAATGAAGAAGGAGGACAGAGTGCTAGAAGAGGTGATTGGGGATGTGGACACCAGAGGACCTGAGTGAAGAAGGAGGACAGAGTGCTAGAGGAGGTGATTGTGGATGTGGATACCAGAGGTCCTTAGTGAAGAAGGAGGACAGAGTGCTAGAAGAGTTGATTGTGGATGTGGACACCAGAAGACCTTATTGAAGAAGGAGGACAGTGTGCTAGAGGAGGTGGTTGTGGATGTCGACACCAGCGGACCCTAGTGAAGAAGGAGGACAGTGTGCTAGAGGAGGTAATTGTGGATGTGGACACCAGAGGACCTTAGTGCAGAAGGAGGACAGCGTGCTAGAGGAGGTGATTGAGAATGTGGATACCTGAGGTCCTTAGTGAAGAAGGAGGACAGAGTGCTAGAGGAGGTGATTGTGGATGTGGACACCAGAGGACCTGAATGAAGAAGGAGGACAGAGTGCTAGAGGAGGTGATTAGGGATGTGGACACCAGAGGACCTGAGTGAAGAAGGAGGACAGAGTGCTAGAGGAGGTTATTGTCGATGTGGATACCTGAGGTCCTTAGTGAAGAAGGAGGACAGAGTGCTAGAGGAGGTGATTGTGGATGTGGACACCAGAGAACCTGAATGAAGAAGGAGGACAGAGTGCTAGAGGAGGTGATTAGGGATGTGGACACCTGAGGACCTGAGTGAAGAAGGAGGACAGAGTGCTAGAGGAGGAGATTGTGGATGAGGATACCTGAGGTCCTTAGTGAAGAAGGAGGATAGAGTGCTAGAGGAGTTGATTGTGGATGTGGACACCAGAAGACCTTACTGAAGAAGGAGGACAGCGTGCTAGAGGACGTGGTTGTGGATGTGGACACCAGAGGACCTTAGTGAAGAAGCAGGACAGAGAGCTAGAGGAGTTGATTGTGGATGTGGACACCTGAGGACCAAAGTGAAGAAGGAGGACAGAGTGCTAGAGGAGTTGATTGTGGATGTGGATACCAGAGGTCCTTAGTGAAGAAGGAGGACAGAGTGCTAGAGGAGTTGATTGTGGATGTGGACACCACAGGACCTTATTGAAGAAGGAGGACAGCGTGCCAGAGGAGGTGGTTGTGGATGTGGACACAAGAGGACCTTAGTGAAGAAGGAGGACAGAGTGCTAGAGGAGGTGATTGTGGGTGTGGACACCAGAGGACCTGAGTGAAGGAGGACAGAGTGCTAGACGAGGTGATGGTGGATGTGGATACCAGACGTCCTTAATGCAGAAGGAGGACAGAGTGCTAGAGGAGTTGATTGTGGATGTGGACACCAGAGGACCTTATTGAAGAAGGAGGACAGCGTGCTAGAGGAGGTGGTTGTGAATGTGGACACCAGAGGACCTTAGTGAAGAAGGAGGACAGAGTGCTAGAGGAGGAGATTGGGGATGTGGACACCAGAGGACCTGAGTGTAGAAGGAGGACACAGTGCTAGAGGAGGTGATTGTGGATGTGGATACCAGAGGTCCTTAGTGAAGAAGGAGGATAGAGTGCTAGATGAGTTGATTGTGGATGTGGACACCAGAGGACCTTATTGAAGAAGGAGGACAGCGTGCTAGAGGAGGTGGTTGTGGATGGGGACACCAGCGGACCTTAGTGAAGAAGGAGGACAGCGTGCTAGAGGAGGTAATTGTGGATGTGGACACCAAAGGACCTTAGTGCAGAAGGAGGACAACGTGCTAGAGGAGGTGATTGTGGATGTGGACACCACAGGAAATGAATGAAGAAGGAGGACACCGTGCTAGAGGAGGTGATTGCGGATGTGGACACCAGAGGACCTTAGTGAAGAAGGAGGACACCGTGCTAGAGGAGGTGATTGTGGATGTGGATACCTGAGGTCGTTAGTGAAGAAGGAGGACAGAGTGCTAGAGGAGGTGATTGTGGATGTGGACACCAGAGGACCTGAATGAAGAAGGAGGACAGAGTGCTAGAAGAGGTGATTGGGGATGTGGACACCAGAGGACCTGAGTGAAGAAGGAGGACAGAGTGCTAGAGGAGGTGATTGTGGATGTGGATACCAGAGGTCCTTAGTGAAGAAGGAGGACAGAGTGCTAGAAGAGTTGATTGTGGATGTGGACACCAGAAGACCTTATTGAAGAAGGAGGACAGTGTGCTAGAGGAGGTGGTTGTGGATGTCGACACCAGCGGACCCTAGTGAAGAAGGAGGACAGTGTGCTAGAGGAGGTAATTGTGGATGTGGACACCAGAGGACCTTAGTGCAGAAGGAGGACAGCGTGCTAGAGGAGGTGATTGTGAATGTGGATACCTGAGGTCCTTAGTGAAGAAGGAGGACAGAGTGCTAGAGGAGGTGATTGTGGATGTGGACACCAGAGGACCTGAATGAAGAAGGAGGACAGAGTGCTAGAGGAGGTGATTAGGGATGTGGACACCAGAGGACCTGAGTGAAGAAGGAGGACAGAGTGCTAGAGGAGGTTATTGTCGATGTGGATACCTGAGGTCCTTAGTGAAGAAGGAGGACAGAGTGCTAGAGGAGGTGATTGTGGATGTGGACACCAGAGAACCTGAATGAAGAAGGAGGACAGAGTGCTAGAGGAGGTGATTAGGGATGTGGACACCTGAGGACCTGAGTGAAGAAGGAGGACAGAGTGCTAGAGGAGGTGATTGTGGATGTGGATACCAGCGGTCCTTAGTGAAGAAGGAGGACAGAGTGCTAGAAGAGTTGATTGAGGATGTGGACACCAGAAGACCTTATTGAAGATGGAGGACGATGTGCTAGAGGAGGTGGTTGTGGATGTGGACACAAGAGGACCTTAGTGAAAAAGGAGGACAGAGTGCTTGAGGAGGTGATGGTGGATGTGGACATCAAAGGACCTGAATGAAGAAGGAGGACACAGTGCTAGAGGAGGTGATTGTGGATGTGGACATCAGAGGACCTTATTGAAGAAGGAGGACAGCGTGCTAGAGGAGGTGATTGTGGATGTGGACGCCAGAGGACCTGAGTGAAGAAAGAGGACAGAGTGCTAGAGGAGGTGATTGTGGATGAGGATACCTGAGGTCCTTAGTGAAGAAGGAGGACAGAGTGCTAGAGGAGTTGATTGTGGATGTGGACACCAGAAGACCTTACTGAAGAAGGAGGACAGCGTGCTAGAGGACGTGGTTGTTGATGTGGACACAAGAGGACCTTAGTGAAGAGGGAGGACAGAGAGCTAGAGGAGGTGATTGTGGATGTGGACACCTGAGGACCTGAGTGAAGAAGGAGGACAGAGCGCTAGAGGAGTTGATTGTGGATGTGGATACCAGAGGTCCTTAGTGAAGAAGGAGGACAGAGTGCTAGAGGAGTTGATTGTGGATGTGGACACCACAGGACCTTATTGAAGAAGGAGGACAGCGTGCCAGAGGAGGTGGTTGTGGATGTGGACACAAGAGGACCTTAGTGAAGAAGGAGGACAGAGTTCTAGAGGAGCTAATTGGGGATGTGGAGACCAGAGGACCTGAGTGAAGAAGGAAGACAGAGTGCTAGAGAAGGTGATTGAGGATGTGGATACCAGAGGTCCTTAGTGAAGAAGTAGGACAGAGTGCTAGAGGAGATGATTGTGGATGTGGACACCAGAAGACCTTATTGGAGGAGGAGGACAGCGTGCTAGAGGAGGTGGTTGTGGATGTGGTCACCAGAGGACCTTAGTCAAAAAGGAGGACAGCGTGCTAGAGGAGGTGGTTGTGGATGTGCACACCAGAGGACCTTAGTGAAAAAGGAGGACAGAGTGCTAGAGGAGGTGATTGTGGATGTGGACACCAAAGGACCTGAATGAAGAAGGAGGACAGAGTGCAAGAGGAGGTGATTGTGGATGTGGACACCAGAGGTCCTTATTAAAGAAGGAGGACAGCGTGCTAGAGGAGGTGATTGTGGATGAGGATACCTGAGGTCGTTAGTGAAGAAGGAGGACAGAGTGCTAGAGGAGTTGATTGTGGATGTGGACACCAGAAGACCTTATTGAAGAAGGAGGACAGCGTGCTAGAGGAGGTGGTTGTGGATGTTGACACCAGAGGACCTTAGTGAAGAAGGAGGACAGACTACTAGAGGAGTTGATTGTGGATGTGGACATCAGAGGACCTTATTGAAGAAGGAGGACAGCGTGCTAGAGGAGGTGGTTGTGGATGTGGACACGAGAGGACCTTAGTGAAGAAGGAGGACAGAGTGCTAGAGGAGGTGATTGTGGATGTGGACACCAGAGGACCTGAGTGAAGAAGGAGGACAGAGTGCTAGAGTAGGTGATTGTGGATGAGGATACTTGAGGTCCTTAGTGAAGAAGGAGGACAGAGTGCTAGAGGAGATGATTGTGGATGTGGACACTAGAAGACCTTATTGGAGAAGGAGGACAGCGTGCTAGAGGAGGTGGTTGTGGATTTGGACACCAGAGGACCTTAGTGCAGAAGGAGGACAGCGTGCTAGAGGAGGTGATTGTGGATGTGGATACTAGAGGACCAGAGTGAAGAAGGAGGACAGAGTGCTAGAGGAGGTGATTGTGGATGAGGATACCTGAGGTCCTTAGTGAAGAAGGAGGACAGAGTGCTAGAGGAGTTGATTGTGGATGTGGACACCAGAGGACCTTATTGAAGAAGGAGGACAGCGTGCTAGACGAGGTGGTTGTGGATGTGGACACCAGAGGACCTGAGTGAAGAAGGAGGACAGCGTGCTAGAGGAGGTGATTGTAGATGTGGACACCAGAGGACCTGAGTGAAGAAGGAGGACAGAGTGCTAGAGGAGGTGATTGCGGATGTGGACACCAGCGGACCTTAGTGAAGAAGGAGGACAGCGTGCTAGAGGAGGTGATTGTGGATGTGGACGCCGAAGGACCTGAGTGAAGAAGGAGGACAGAGTGCTAGAGGAGGTGATTGTGGATGTGGATATTGAGGTCCTTAGTGAAGAAGGAGGACAGAGTGCTAGAGGTGTTGATTGTGGATGTGGACACCAGAAGACCTTATTGAAGAAGGAGGACAGCGTGCTAGAGGAGGTGGTTGTGGATGTGCACACCAGAGGACCTGAGTGAAGAAGGAGGACAGAGTGCTAGAGGAGGTGATTGTGGATGTGGATATCAGAGGACCTTATTGAAGAACGAGGACAGCGTGCTAGAGGAGGTGGTTGTGGATGTGGACACCAGAGGACCTTAGTGAAGAAGGAGGACAGAGTGCTAGAGGAGGTTATTGTGGATGTGGACACCAGAGGACCTGAGTGAAGAAGGAGGACAGAGTGCTAGAGGAGGTGATTGTGGATGTGAATACCAGAGGTCCTTAGTGCAGAAGGAGGACAGAGTGCTAGAGGAGTTGATTGTGGATGTGGACACCAGAGGACCTTATTGAAGAAGGAGGACAGCGTGCTAGAGGAGTTGGTTGTAGATGTGGACACCAGAGGACCTTAGTGAAGAAGGAGGACAGTGTGCTAGAGGAGGTGATTGTGGATGTGGATGCCAAAGGATCTGAGTGAAGAAGGAGAACAGAGTGCTAGAGGAGGTGATTGTGGATGTGGATACATGAGGTCCTTAGTGTAGAAGGAGGACAGAGTGCTAGAGGAGTTGATTGTGGATGTGGACACCAGAAAACCTTATTGAAGAAGGAGGACAGCGTGCTAGAGGAGGTGGTTGTGGATGTGGACATCAGAGGACCTTAGTGAAAAAGGAGGACAGAGTGCTAGAGGAGGTGATTGTGGATGTTGACACGAGAGGACCTGAATGAAGAAGGAGGACAGAGTTCTAGAGGAGGTGATTGTTGATGTGGACATCAGAGGACCTTATTGAAGAAGGAGGACAGCGTGCTAGAGGAGGTGATTGTGGATGTGGACGCCAGAGGACCTTAGTGAAGAAGGAGGACAGAGTGCTAGAGGACGTGATTGTGGATGAGGATACCTGAGGTCCTTAGTGAAGAAGGAGGACAGAGTGCTAGAAGAGTTGATTGTGGATGTGGACACCAGAAGACCTTATTGAAGAAGGAGGACAGCGTGCTAGAGGAGGTGGTTGTGGATGTGGACACCAGAGGACCTTAGTGAAAAAGGAGGACAGAGTGCTAGAGGAGGTGAGTGTGGATGTGGACACCAGAGGACCTGAATGAAGAAGGAGGACAGAGTGCTAGAGGAGGTGATTGTTGATGTGGACATCAGGGGACCTTATAGAAGAAGGAGGACAGCGTGCTAGAGGAGGTGATTGTGGATGTGGACGCCAGATAACCTTAGTGAAGAAAGAGGACAGAGTGCTAGAGTAGGTGATTGTGGATGAGGATACCTGAGGTCCTAAGTGAAGAAGGAGGACAGAGTGCTAGAGGACATGATTGTGAATGTGGACACCTGAAGACCTTATTGGAGAAGGAGGACAGCGTGCTAGAGGAGGTGGTTGTGGATTTGGACACTAGAGGACCTTAGTGCAGAAGGAGGACAGTGTGCTAGAGGAGGTGATTGTGGATGTGGATACCAGAGGACCTGAGTGAAGAAGGAGGACAGAGTGCTAGAGGAAGTGATTGTGGATGAGGATACCTGAGGTCCTTAGTGAAGAAGGAGGACAGAGTGCTAGAGGAGTTGATTGTGGATGTGGACACCAGAGGACCTTATTGAAGAAGGTGGACAGCGTGCTAGACGTGGAGGTTGTCGATGTGGACACCAGAGGACCTGAGTGAAGAAGGAGGACAGCGTGCTAGAGGAGGTGATTGTAGATGAGGACACCAGAGGACCTGAGTGAAGAAGGAGGACAGAGTGCTAGAGGAGGTGATTGCGGATGTGGACACCAGAGGACCTTAGTGAAGAAGGAGGACAGCGTGCTAGAGGAGGTAATTGTGGATGTGGACACCAGAGGACCTTAGTGCAGAACGAGGACTGCGTGCTAGAGGAGGTGATTGTGGATGTGGACACCAGAGGACCTGAGTGAAGATGGAGGACAGAGTGCTAGAGGAGGTGATTGCGGATTTGGACACCAGAGGACCTTAGTGAAGAAGGAGGACAGCGTGCTAGAGGAGTTGATTGTGGATGTGGACACCAAAAGACCTTATTGAAGAAGGAGGACAGCGTGCTAGAGGAGGTGGTTGTGGATGTGGACACCAGAGGACCTGAGTGAAGATGGAGGACAGAGTGCTAGAGGAGGTGATTGCGGATGTGGACACCAGAGGACCTTAGTGAAGAAGGAGGACAGAGTGCTAGAGGAGTTGATTGTGGATGTGGACACCAAAAGACCTTATTGAAGAAGGAGGACAGCGTGCTAGAGGAGGTGGTTGTGGATGTGGACACCAGAGGACCTTAGTGAAAAAGGAGGACAGAGTGCTAGAGGAGGTGATTGTGGATGTGGACACCAGAGGACCTGAATGAAGAAGGAGGACAGAGTGCTAGAGGAGGTGATTGTTGATGTGGACATCAGAGGACCTTATTGAAGAAGGAGGACAGCGTGCTACAGGAGGTGATTGTGGATGTGGACGCCAGAGGACCTGAGTGAAGAAGGAGGACAGAGTGCTAGAGGAGGTGATTGTGGATGAGGATACCTGAGGTCCTTAGTGAAGAAGGAGGACAGAGTGCTAGAGGAGTTGATTGTGGATGTGGACACCAGAGGACCTTAGTGAAGAAGGAGGACAGCGTGCTAGAGGAGGTGGTTGTGGATGTGGACACCAGAGGACCTTAGTGAAGAAGGAGGACAGAGTGCTAGAAGAGTTGATTGTGGATGTGGACACTCGAAGACCTTATTGAAGAAGGAGGACAGCGTGCTAGAGGAGGTGGTTGTGGATGTGGACACCAGAGGACCTTAGTGAAGAAGGAGGACAGCGTGTTAGAGGAGGTGATTGTGGATGTTGACACCAGAGGACCTGAGTGAAGAAAGAGGACACAGTGCTAGAGGAGGTGATTGTGGATGTGGATACCTGAGGTCCTTAGTGAAGAAGGAGGACAGAGTGCTAGAGGAGTTGATTGTGGATGTAAACACCATAGGACGTTATTGAAGAAGGAGGACAGCGTGCTAGAGGAGGTGGTTGTGGATGTGGACACCAGAGGAGCTGAGTGAAGCAGGAGGACAGAGTGCTAGAGGAGGTGATTGCGAATGTGGACACCAGAGGACCTTAGTGAAGAAGGAGGACAGAGTGCTAGAGGAGGTGATTGTGGATGTGGACATCAGAGGACCTGAGTGGAGATGGAGGACAGCGTGCTAGACGAGGTGATTGGAGATGTGGACACCAGAGGACCTTATTGAAGATGGAGGACAGCGTGCCAGAGGAGGTGATTGTGGATGTGGATACCTGAGGTCCTTAGTGAAGAAAGAGGACAGCGTGCTAGAGGAGGTGATTGTAGATGTGGACACCAGAGGACCTGAGTGAAGAAGGAGGACAGAGTGCTAGAGGAGGTGATTGCGGATGTGGACACCAGAGGACCTTAGTGAAGAAGGAGGAGAGCGTGCTAGAGGAGGTGATTGTGGATGTGGACATCAGAGGACCTGAATGGAGATGGAGGACAGCGTGCTAGAGGACGTGATTGTGGATGTGGACACCAGAGGACCTGAGTGGAGAAAGAGGACAGCGTGCTAGAGGAGGTTATTGTAGATGTGGACACCAGAAGACCTGAGTGAAGAAGGAGGACAGAGTGCTAGAGGAGGTGATTGCGGATGTGGACACCTGAGGACCTTAGTGAAGAAGGAGGACAACATGCTAGAGGAGGTGATTGTGGATGTGGACACCAGAGGACCTGAGTGAAGAAGGAGGACAGAGTGCTAGAGGACGTGATTGTGGATGTGGATACCTGAGGTCCTTAGTGAAGAAGGAGGACAGAGTGCTAGAGGAGGTGATTGTGGATGTGGACACCAGAAGACCTTATTGAAGAAGGAGGACAGCGTGCTAGAGGAGGTGGTTGTGGATGTGGACACCAGAGGACCTTAGTGAAGAACGAGGACAGAGTGCTAGAGGAGGTGATTGTGGATGTGGATACCAGAGGTCCTTAGTGAAGAAGGAGGACAGAGTGCTAGAGGAGTTGATTGTGGATGTGGACACCAGAGGACCTTATTGAAGAAGGAGGACAGCGTGCTAGAGAAGGTGGTTGTGGATGTGGTCACGAGAGGACCTTAGTGAAGAAGGAGGACAGCGTGCTAGAGGAGGTGATTGTGGATGTGGACACCAGAGGACCGGAGTGAAGAAGGAGGACAGCGTGCTAGAGAAGGTGGTTGTGGATGTGGACACCAGAGGACCTTAGTGAAGAACGTGGACAGAGTGCTAGAGGAGGTGACTGTGGATGTGGATACCTGAGGTCCTTAGTGAAGAAGGAGGACAGAGTGCTAGAGGAGTTGATTGTGGATGTGGACATCAGAAGACCTTATTGAAGAAGGAGGACAGCGTGCTAGAGGAGGTGGTTGTGGATGTGGACACCAGAGGACCTTAGTGAAGAACGAGGACAGAGTGCTAGAGGAGGTGATTGTGGATGTGGATACCTGAGGTCCTTAGTGAAGAAGGAGGACAGAGTGCTAGAGGAGTTGATTGTGGATGTGGACACCTGAAGACCTTATTGAAGAAGGAGGACAGCGTGCTAGAGGAGGTGGTTGTGGATGTGGACACCAGAGGACCTTAGTGAAGAACGAGGACAGAGTGCTAGAGGAGGTGATTGTGGATGTGGATACCTGAGGTCCTTAGTGAAGAAGGAGGACAGAGTGCTAGAGGAGTTGATTGTGGATGTGGACACCAGAAGACCTTATTGAAGAAGGAGGTCGACGTGCTAGAGGAGGTGGTTGTGGATGTGGACACCAGAGGACCTTAGTGAAGAACGAGGACAGAGTGCTAGAGGAGGTGATTGTGGATGTGGATACCTCAGGTCCTTAGTGAAGAAGGAGGACAGAGTGCTAGAGGAGTTGATTGTGGATGTGGACACCAGAAGACGTTATTGAAGAAGGAGGACAGCGTGCTAGAGGAGGTGGTTGTGGATGTGGACACCAGAGGAGCTGAGTGAAGCAGGAGGACAGAGTGCTAGAGGAGGTGATTGCGAATGTCGACACCAGAGGACCTTACTGAAGACGGAGGACAGAGTGCTAGAGGAGGTGATTGTGGATGTGGACATCAGAGGACCTGAGTGGAGATGGAGGACAGCGTGCTAGAGGAGGTGATTGGAGATGTGGACACCAGAGGACCTTAGTGAAGAAGGAGGACAGCGTGCTAGAGGAGGTGATTGTGGATGTGGATACCTGAGGTCCTTAGTGAAGAAAGAGGACAGCGTGCTAGAGGAGGTGATTGTAGATGTGGACACCCGAGGACCTGAGTGAAGAAGGAGGACAGAGTGCTAGAGGAGGTGATTGCGGATGTGGACACCAGAGGACCTTAGTGAAGAAGGAGGAGAGCGTGCTAGAGGAGGTGATTGTGGATGTGGACACCAGAGGACCTGAATGGAGATGGAGGACAGCGTGCTAGAGGACGTGATTGTGAATGTGGACACCAGAGGACCTGAGTGAAGAACGAGGACCTGAGTGAAGAAGGAGGACAGAGTGCTACAGGAGTTGATTGTGGATGTGGACACCAGAAGACCTTATTGAAGTAGGAGGACAGCGTGCTAGAGGAGGTGGTTGTGGATGTGGACACCAGAGGACCTTAGTGAAGAACGAGGACAGAGTGCTAGAGGAGGTGATTGTGGATGTGGATACCAGAGGTCCTTAGTGAAGAAGGAGGTCAGAGTGCTAGAGGAGTTGATTGTGGATGTGGACACCAGAGGACCTTATTGAAGAAGGAGGATAGCGTGCTAGAGAAGGTGGTTGTGGATGTGGACACGAGAGGACCTTAGTGAAGAGGGAGGACAGCGTGCTAGAGGAGGTGATTGTGGATGTGGACACCAGAGGACCGGAGTGAAGAAGGAGGACAGAGTGCTAGAGGAGGTGATTGCGGATGTGGACACCAGAGGACCTTAGTGAAGAAGGAGGACAACGTGCTAGAGGAGGTGATTGTGGATGTGGACGCCAGAGCACCTGAGTGAAGAAGGAGGATAGAGTGCTAGAGGAGGTGACTGTGGATGTGGATACCTGAGGTCCTTAGTGAAGAAGGAGGACAGAGTGCTAGAGGAGTTGATTGTGGATGTGGACACCAGAAGACGTTATTGAAGAAGGAGGACAGCGTGCTAGAGGAGGTGGTTGTGGATGTGGACACCAGAGGACCTTAGTGAAGAACGAGGACAGAGTGCTAGAGGAGGTGATTGTGGATGTGGATACCAGAGGTCCTTAGTGAAGAAGGAGGACAGAGTGCTAGAGGAGTTGATTGTGGATGTGGACACCAGAGGACCTTATTGAAGAAGGAGGACAGCGTGCTAGAGAAGGTGGTTGTGGATGTGGACACGAGAGGACCTTAGTGAAGAAGGAGGAGAGCGTGCTAGAGGAGGTGATTGTGGATGTGGACACTAGAGGACCTGAGTGAAGAAGGAGGACAGAGTGCTAGAGGAGGTGATTGCGGATGTGGACACCAGAGGACCTTAATGAAGAAGGAGGACAGCGTGCTAGAGGAGGTGATTGTGGATGTGGACGCCAGAGGACCTGAGTGAAGAAGGAGGACAGAGTGCTAGAGGAGGTGACTGTGTATGTGGATACCTGAGGTCCTTAGTGAAGAAGGAGGACAGAGTGCTAGAGGAGTTGATTGTGGATGTGGACACCAGAAGACCTTATTGAAGAAGGAGGACAGCGTGCTAGAGGAGGTGGTTGTGGATGTGGACACCAGAGGACCTTAGTGAAGAAGGAGGACAGCATGCTAGAGGAGGTGATTGTGGATGTGGACACCAGAGGAGCTGAGTGAAGAAGGAGGACAGAGTGCTAGAGGAGGTGATTGCGGATGTGGACACCAGAGGACCTTAGTGAAGAAGGAGGACAGCGTGCTAGAGGAGGTGATTGTGGATGTGGACATCAGAGGACCTGAGTGGAGATGGAGGACAGCGTGCTAGAGGAGGTGATTGGAGATGTGGACACCAGAGGACTTTAGTGAAGAAGGAGGACAGCGTGCTAGAGGAGGTGATTGTGGATGTGGACACCAGAGGACTTGAGTGAAGAAAGAGGACTGCGTGCTAGAGGAGGTGATTGTAGATGTGGATACCCGAGGACCTGAGTGAAGAAGGAGGACAGAGTGCTAGAGGAGGTGATTGCGGATGTGGACACCAGAGGACCTTAGTGAAGAAGGAGGACAGCGTGCTAGAGGAGGTGATTGTGGATGTGGACATCAGAGGACCTGAATGGAGATGGAGGACAGCGTGCTAGAGGAGGTGATTGTGGATGTGGACACCAGAGGACCTGAGTGAAGAAAGAGGACAGCGTGCTAGAGGAGGTGATTGTAGATGTGGACACCAGAGGACCTGAGTGAAGAAGGAGGACAGAGTGCTAGAGGAGGTGATTGCGGATGTGGACACCTGAGGACCTTAGTGAAGAAGGAGGACAACATGCTAGAGGAGGTGATTGTGGATGTGGACACCAGAGGACCTGAGTGAAGAAGGAGGACAGAGTGCTAGAGGAGGTGATTGCGGATGTGGACACAGAGGACCTTAGTGAAGAAGGCGGACAACATGCTAGAGGAGGTGATTGTGGATGTGGACACCAGAGGACCTCAGTGAAGAAGGAGGACAGAGTGCTAGAGGAGGTGATTGTGGATGTGGACACCAGAGGACCTGAGTGAAGAAGGAGGACAGAGTGCTAGAGGAGGTGATTGTAGATGTGGACACCAGAGGACCTGAGTGAAGAAGGAGGACAGAGTGCTAGAAGAGGTGATTGCGGATGTGAATACCAGAGGACCTTATTGAAGAAGGAGGACAGCGTGCTAGAGGAGGTGATTGTGGATGTGGACATCAGAGGATTTGAGTGGAGATGGAGGACAGCGTGCTAGAGGAGGTGATTGGAGATGTGGACACCAGAGGACCTTAGTGAAGAAGGAGGACTGCGTGCTAGAGGAGGTGATTGTGGATGTGGACACCTGAGGACCTGAGTGAAGAAAGAGGACAGCGTGCTAGAGGAGGTGATTGTAGATGTGGACACTAGAGGACCTGAATGAAGAAGGAGGACAGAGTGCTAGAGGAGGTGATTGTGGATGTGGACACCAGAGGACCTGAGTGAAGAAGGAGGACAACCTGCTAGAGGAGGTGATTGTGGATGTGGACACTAGAGGACCTTAGTGATGAAGGAGGACAGAGTGCTAAGGTGGTTACCCAATTCCCTACTGAATAAGAAATACGGATATGATGCATTGATATTATTTATTATTATTTTTTAGAGATTGGCAAGAAGAAATAGATTCCAACACAAGTTGAAACATAATTTTTGGATGAAGAATGAATTAGTTATAGATTTTCAAAATTGAAGTATGACGCATCCCATTCACGTCATATAGGTACACCTCTTTCTGTCTTAAGAAGATTTGTATTGCACATACTAAAGATGCTTAAACCAACAACAACGAATCCATAACCACACTTACATGTACTAAACCAAGAAGAGAGAACCCATTACCAATTGTAGCTCAGGCTAAAATTAACATCATTACAGCATTGATTGCGGATAATGCCCCTAGCTGTTAATGAAAGGAGCCAATTGGGAATGGGGTAACCACCTTAGAGGAGGTGATTGTGGATGTGGACACCAGAGGACCTTAGTGAAGGGAGACATAGTGCTAGCCAAGCGACCAGGCCCCCTCGAGTTTTAGCGTGGGCTCGCACGATGGGGGCCGTTCCTCTAAATCAACGATCCCCAGGCTAGGTCGATCTGACAGCTGAGGGGTCGGGTGATACTCACAGCTCGAGCTATATACAGTACAGCCCAAGTTAACTTAGCATTTTTTGACTATCTTTTGACTAAGCATTTTTTGACGATCTGGGCCCCGTTAACTTAGCATACCGGTACACTAAATAGGTAGATTAGTGTTAGATAATTATAAGATTTGAAATTATTAAAGATTTCTACCCTCAACAAAAAAAATTGCCAAAGACATTGATTCCAATACAATTGAAAGATCCCCATCTTGACCAATATAGAGGGTAAAAAAATTGGTCAACAGTAAAAACTTACAACATGTTTATGTAAATTAGTATTCATTCACAATTCATTCACAACTCAACAGTATTTTGTAGTTGTTTATTTTAATTCATTCACAATTCAACACATTCACAATTCAACAATGTTTTGTAATTATTTATTTTGATTCCATCGCAATTCAACAGTGTTTTGTAATTGTTTATTTGATTCAATAGTTCATTCAATTACAAATCACTGGTCACTCCATATATAAAGGTGGATGAAACTAAAGGCACCCTCTTGGAAGGCTACTGAATGTTATGGACTCAAAATATACCACCACAATTTCCTGAGTTCTTTCTAGTCATCTGCGATGAATTCTAAAGGGGGTGATGTCCGTTTGTAGAGATGACTTACGTCAACCTGGACACAGTAGAATAGGTCTAGGTCTCACCAGCTTGCCTTGAACATTGTCAGATTGCTGTAGAATTGAATTGAAGAAACATTTCAATCACAACTAAATAATGTAGCTTTGCAAAGTGTGTCATAAACTGTGTTCAAAAAGAATCTGGGTTCTTTTTGTACGAACAGTTTCCACAGGAGCTGCTCAAGAATGTTATGAGAATGTTCAACATGACTTCGTATTTCAAAATTGCACCCAGAACTTCCAGGTAGAGTTTTCAACATGCTGGATCCTGGCACCAAATGTTGTAAGAACTATGTTGTCTACGTCACTGCCTTGTAAGCACACCTTTGAAAGGACCCACTAAGGCAGTTGCTTCCCGTAGAGCACCTAGCAGCAGTGATGGATAGTGCTCTATGCCAAGCAGTGATGGTGAACTTGGTGCCGCGGACGAAGAGTTTGTGACATCCCACGTTTCATGGCAGTTCTCCATCTTCTTCAGATACTTGGTCACGACCTGTTTGCAGATGCCAGCAAGAGAATGTTAGCAACCATCGTGTCAGAAAGAAACTTCAGACAGGACTTCGTTGGTTTTGATACCCTGTAGAGCACCGGGTCCTTTACATTCTGTACTCCTGTCCCAAAAGAATGCATGTCGGCATTGCGTGTTTCACTTCTCAAATTTGGAAACATTATTGAAACAATAGGCTTTGGTATACAACGTTGTTTTGATGCAAAGAACAACGTTGAAATTATGCATCAGGAATTTAGGACGTCACTGATTTTTAACAATTTCTGTGCAACATCCAATATTTCATGGGTTCGTACATTTTTCGCATGGATTTTGCGCTAATTCTGCACTGAATCTGCACGGCTTCTACATTTGCTCATTTCGTCATCTTACACGGTGCAGAATCCGTGCGGAATTAGCGCGAAACCTGTGCAGAATCTGTACGAAAAATGTACAAACCCATGAAATATCAGATATTGCACAGAAATCGTTTAAAATCTGTGGGGTCCTAAATTCCTGATGTGATAAAACAACCAATTTGGTGTCTTTTCAATTTTGGTACAGAAACGACACCTAAACGATGGTATGTAGTGAAGCCTGTTATTACAATAGTGTTTCAATAGCCTTCCAAATTTCCTCTTTACAAATGAGACTCTTCCAGGGACATGAAAAACGCACCTTTCTAGCATAACCACCGTAGGCCACTCCCGCAATGGTTGCCTTGCTCTCGCGAGGGGTTAGAAAGAGCCCTTCTCTCTCCAGAGCGTCCACGGTGTGGCTATTCGTTCCCCCTGCCAGCTGAAGATAACCTGAAAAAAATTCTATCAGACCTGCAGTTCTAGAGGTTTTCGATCCACCACTAGTAGAAATCTTGTCAAATGTGACATGTCTTTAATATCTAAATGTCCGTTGTGACTTGTCTATAGTGACTCAAAATTTATTGCCTTGGCAAATTCTCAGGCTCCCGACGGAGCCGCTAATGAAAGAAGAGAAATCTGATGAAACTTGGAGAAATAGATACCTGGAGGACGATCTTCGGCAGCGGCAACTCTCGCAGCAAGAGCAACTGCTGCCTTGGTTGCACCTGCACCTATGTCGCCGCTCATTGGTCGACCATCCAACTGGACCACACAAGGCACACGGTTACCATGCCTGTGTTGGGATACTACCTTACCTTCAAGCATTTTAATATAGGTAGGAGTTTGATTTTTGGAAGCTTTGGAGAGATCACTTTAGGTACAAGAGCCAAGCTCTCTTGAGAAGGAATTTTTATCAAAATGTATGATAGTCGGAGGTTGTACACCACTATTGAAGGGATAGTAGACAACTCCATTTCCTTTTAAAGAGAAGTGGCCGTAAACATTTAGCCAAGTCCTGCTTAATTAAAGGAAAACCAAATGCATGGATAGATGAGGTCCCTACCCGGTATAGTACCCTCTCTACCTTAGTTTTTCCAAAACATGCAACACCATGGAGAAGCGAATCACCTGCCAGAGATTGAGGCCTTTGAGACTGGGTCTCAAGCTTTCGTACATGGTTGCCAATGCTGGAACCATAGAGTCGCCCAAATCTGGCACACTCACCTGCACAACAGGGTTACCAAAAACTGAGAACGTTGAAAAAAACGCAGAAGAAAAAAAAAAAAAACATGATAACGGTCGGCCAAAAACGGAGGTTTTAGATTGTCAAAAACATGCAAAAAACTAGTGTTTAGTAGCCCTGCTGCACACGTAATTCCCGACAATCAAATATATGTGATTCTGGAAAGAAAATTCTGTTCTTGAAACTCAACTGACGCCCACTAAAGTTTAATGAGGGATGGCTCATCACAAAGGCAAACCCACTTGAGCAGAGAAATTTTATGCTTACAGCGATTAGTTTCAGGGATTGCAACACATCAGAGAGGTTTCCCACCACTCTATGGAAGGCTTCTAAATGCCTGCAGAACACCTGGAATTAAACCCTGTGAACAATAATCACATGATGTGCACTCCTGGACTAACAAGGCCTGTGAAGGAAAAGCCACCCAAACCAAAACTAAAACTTCTATGCATGAGTGCTCAATGTTCCACCACAGATGAACCGAGTTGTGCCGAACACTATGTTCCAGCAAAGACCAACAGACCTGAAAACAACATCAGATCGGCATTATGCAGAAAAGCACATACCCTGCACCTGTGTGAATTTCAATTGCGTCGATGTCGTTACTCCTCAAAAGATTGGAGACAGCTTCCAACTCCCGCACATAAGTTCTGGCATCTTCACAGCATTGCAAGTAGAGATTGGATCATGATGAGACCCGATTACCATGAGCCTACTTTCGAGCCAGAGGAATTATGAGACGCAGGCGCTAGTGCAAATTTGAACTTTGGACAATGGTAAGAAAATGATCCTTTAAATGTACAAGTAAGGTGCTCACGGATGAGTCCCAATGGGCATACAGGTAGGCAGCGTCCACATCCATAGCAGCGCTCTGTGATGACCCCATCCTGTACAAATAAACGGTGAGGAAGTATTGTATCATACACAGATGGGAAGGACAAACAAGGCTCGGCCAAAACAAAGACAAAAAATAAAAATCAGCATGTTTACCGACTGAAAGGCTGAACGTTGACTTGAGTGTCCTGCACTCGCCAAAGAGCTTGACTGAAGTCGTTCTGCAGCTGAAGAGGCATGGAAGGCAATCGCAGCGGCAGGGCATACACGCTCACATGGACGTGGACAATCAGTTGGACAAAACGCAGGATCGAATTCTGCACGAGATGCGATGTACAACAAATAAGGTTATGCACTCTAGCCCCTCAAGGACCAAGAAGGTCAAATTGGGCCTCATGTTTTCTTAGCATTTTTGAGCAGGTCCTATTTGTTCAAATTTATTTGTTTTTTGACCAACACATGCAATGCTCTTCACTGACTCCAGTGATATAAAATTTGGTCCCACCTGAACTATACAGGTATTTTAATATGATTGATTGAATTTTCACAATATGATTGATTGATTTTTCACAATATGATTGATTGAATTTTCACAATATGATTGATTGAATTTTTCATTTTAAACCCATGAATCCTTGGTCTTTTTGGGGCTAGTTGAGATCGACGAAACAGTATGAGAAGTAAAGCATGAAAGTATCAATTGGCACCATCAGAAGATGCCAGAAACGGTATCACAAACGGAGTCCTCATACATCTCGGAAAATTCAATCAATCATATTGTGAAAATACAATCAATCATATGGCACCATACTCCCGGAAAGAATCAGTAGCTCATAACTCTTTTACATTTCATGGCTAAACTTTGAAGCAGCTCACCAGCTTTTCTGAAGTGTGGATCCTCATCATCATTAATGCTGACCATTATCCAAGGCCTCCCACTGGTGAACATCTGAGCAGCGTTGAGGTGACGAGCAAGATGTTGAGCAGCAGCCACTCCCTCCAAAACAGCAGCCACGACGGCAGAATCAGCCGCACAATCGATGCAGTCCACTACACATGCAAACTCTTGCTGAGAGAATAATTATTCCAACCTCTAAGGGCTCTACGGTAAATAATACAATGCCAATCTATATTCTGTTGATCGTTTAACGATCAATTAAGCTGTGAAGCTGCAATTCAAAGCCATGGCTTGAAGATCAATCCTAAGTGCCCAGGAAAAAAAAATTAGAAAGTCTACTTTGGAAGTTAGTAGTGTATTACAGTAACTTTCAGAACATTGATTTCCATCATTCAAAAAATGTAGGGAATGATTTCTATTTTCTGTTTGTATATTCTGTTACTTCCTTGAAGCTTCCTAATAATTTATTTATTTCTTAGAAATAGCCTGACTGTAGTTGACTAGACAATATGAACTATCACATTCTTTAGCTAAAGCCATCAATGGAAGCCAGCCTAAGGTGACAAGTTTTATGATAAGACGGAGAGAATCAGAATAGTAGCTAACTTTCAAGGGTGTGTATCAAATGTTTTATAGAATGTTATGACGTACAAATATCCATATCTTGAGTACTGGAAGACCCACCTCCGGCCAAAGTATACACAAGTGAAAGATTACGTATGTCCACCACATCCTGCACAGAGCACCTCAAACATAATTCTCACACCTTTCTTCAACATACAAAAGCATTGAATCTTTCAGTTACTGGAAACTTACGTGATAAGAAAGAACAGGAAGATAACCACTCACCTCGAAGCTTGCTCCACAAATAAGCTTCACCCATCTCCCTTCCTGCAAAGATACTTCTGGAGCTCTAGAACCACTTGACATAGCCGATTGACGGACGAGGTCTGACAAAGCCCCCCTCACAAAACCTCTGTCGTGCTCACCTGCGAAGCACATTCTGGAGTTAAATTATTTTCCAGCCGTCTCCACATCACATCATCTTCATCATTAGGGTTTATCAAACCTCCTTGGGCACATAATCTTCAACAACCCTTTTCCTAAAAGCAACCAAATGCTTAGAATTCTCTCACTTAATCTTGACTCCCTTAGTTGCAAGTGTCATACATTATTCTAGAAATGAAAGCCCCATAACTTTGCCCTAGCAGAGATATTGGTAATCAAGATTATTGCAACTTCATAACCCCTATTCAAATATTCAGAATTGCACACTAACAAAACCTTTCTTTGTCAAGTAATAAAAACCAAGATTCTCTCAACAACTCTGCTTTGCAAAAGCATTTCATAAAGATACAAATGCGAGTCTGTCATATAACAGACATACAATGCTACACAATTAGCACCAAGTTTCACAAAGACGGGGATAAAGAAAGAGATAGCAATACATACATATAATCTTGACTCCTCTATTTGCAACTGTCATACATTATTCTAGCAATGAAGGTCCCTGCATTATTCTAGCAATGAAAGCCTAATGGTTTTATGACTTGGTTGGTAGAGATATCGGTAATCAAGATTATTACAACCACCACATAAGCAAGGATTCATAACCCCTATTCAAAAATTCAGAATTCCACACTAAGAAAACCTTTCTCTACCAAGCAATAAAAACCAAGACTCTCAACAATTCCGCTTTCAATGCATTTCATCAAGATACAAATGCGAGTCCGTCATATAACATATATACAATGTCGCATAATTAGCACCAAGCTTCAGGACGAAGAATGACTTGGTTAGTAGAGATATCGATAATCAAGATTATTGCAACCACCACATAAGCAAGGATTCATAAACCTTTTTTCAAAAATTCAGAATTCCACACTGAGAAAACCTTTCTCTGTCAAGCAATAAAAACCAAGATTCTCTCGACTGATATGTCAACAATTCTTTCTGCTTTCAAATTTTCTTTGCAAATGCGTTTCAAATGCGAGTCTGTCATATAACATACTCCCTCCGTCCCAAAGTTATTGTCATGTTTGAAAGTGCTTTTTTAAGTAGGTCGAAAAAATACTTCCTTGTGGCTAATTTTATTTAATAGGTTGCAATGAACACATGCAATGTTCTTCAATCATTCTAGTGACATAATTTGGAACGTTTTTTTAATCATGTTTCTTACAATATGATCAATGAAATTGGCTCAAAGAAATACCAAGCAAACAAGTTGGACAATAACTTTGGGACGGAGGTAGTAATTAGCAAAAAGAACCTGAATCTCGCTGAAGCACATCCTGCGCAACCTGTTCGCGGCTTGAAGCTCGAATTCGACCACTGGCCACCTTGCAATAGTCCTTCCGGAATTGTAAACTCGGCAATTGCACTCCAGCAGTGCGAGAAAAACCAGCGCCGCATTTCAAAGCCATAGCCAAATGTATCAACCCCAATTGCTCCACAACAAAATCCGAAAGCCCTCGATGATCTTTCCCGCATGGCCAAAGAGGAATGCAGTTGCTTTGTCCTTTAGCCTCCGTCGTCAGATTCCGGTGGCATCGTTGGGAACACATTGAGAACCCCATGGGAACTTTGGGAACGCTGGACAGTTACTGTGGCGCCTCCTTTCCCTTTCAAACCGAATGCCTGCCGGCGCCAAAATTCAAACCGAAATTGTCTCTTGGGTTTTAATTGCTTTTGAGCTCTTGGGTTTTTTTATTTATTTATTTATTTATTTGATTTTGATTTAGTGGCATTCATTGTGATTGTACACCATTTCTTTCTTTTGTGTTTGTAATTGTGATTTTTCTCTTTTGGTTCTCTGAAAGCTTAGAGGACTAATTGGGTCTCATGTTTTTTGAGTAGATTCTAAGTGGAGTTCCTTTCGTTCAAATTTATTGGCTCTGACTATAGGGAAGAGGCATTGCAGAGACACCCATTTTCTTGGATTAAGTATCAGTGTAGCAAATATATTCCGTCCATGATTCCACTGAAATGCATTCTCGTCCTTCCGGTCAGAGCTCCTCGTAGCGTAGCTGAATGTTTATCTCTTGATCAATGCATTCAATGTCTAATTATAGTAAATTTGGTTTCATTTGAATTATGATTTTTGCAATATGATCAATTGTAATTTTTCATTTAAGACCATGATTCCTTGGTCCTTGTAGGGGTTAAAGATTTTGAAAATTAGGATTGTATCGTTTCACAATGTGGGTGCCGTCTATTTTGACTTACATTGTTCTCATTTTGTCTTGTACACTTGTTTCTTACTTTGTAATGAAAAAGGCAACCTTAGTTTCATCTCGAAGTCGCACAAATACTCCGTTGCCCTTGTAATGGTGACTGTAATAGCAATTTGAAATCGAGGCTTCTTTCCAGATTGGCAAAGATGTGGAGGTTGCTGGAACCCACCATTGTTGACGAATAAATACAGATTAAAAGCTTCAAGGTTAAAGTAAACAACACTCCAAAATGTCGAGTGAAGAGGAAGATGAAGATGAAGAAGGAGAGGAGGGAGACAAGGTATCAATCCATTCCTAGCTTTGTGAACCTTCTTTAATCTAATTATCGCATGATTCTTTCCAACACCTTTGTAATACTAGTGAATCACATGAGCAAGAACAAAATATTCCCTTCATTCCAAAAAAGATGATGGCATTTGTATAGAATGTCTCAAATTACATGATGTTGCTCATTTATTCAAGCTTACATTGACGTTTTGCATATTCTAAGATCACAAGATTATAGTTTCCAATTTTTTCATGTCTATGAATTAGCAATTCCTCTCCATCAAGGGAGAAATTTTTGTCAACTTTATTTGGAAAGTTCAGCTACCAAACAATACTCATTATCTTATGAATTTTAGAATGATTGACCAAAAGTGCATAATATGCAACAATAATATGCTATTTATATGAATTGTCAAAGCCGAAAAACATCAACATGGCACCCTTGTTGTTCAAACAAAGAACCACTCTACAAAAGAATCATTCTATATTGATATAGAGAGTTTATACTAACAAGCTAACCATTTTAAATTTTGCATTCTCCTTGAAACTGCATTTTTTTAAGATGGAAGAAGCAAGATGTATTGAATGAATGTATTAAAAAATTGGTTGGTAGGAATTCACATGGACTGGAACCATTGAGTCACATGAGCCGATTGGGCCGGGCATTGCCGGCTATCCCAATGGCGATACATATGAAGGCTCCTACTACGACGGCAAGCGGAACAGTCTTGGAAAATATACATTTACCAAGAGTGGAGCAACGTATGAAGGAAACTATACCAACAATCAAAAGGCTGGATTTGGCACCATGAACTACCCTGACAAAAGCATCTACATAGGTTTTTGTCATTGCAATTTGAATTTCTAACAAAACCAACTAAAGAGATAGCTAGTCATGTGTATTACTTCAATATGGATATTGATTTAGGTTGAGTTTTTTATAACATTCTAGAGGACTATCTCAAGACCTTTTTAGAATCATTGAACCAAGGTAGAGAGTCTATAATCTTTCTATAAACCATCTTGAGCTCATCTTAATTTGAATAATTGCAAAGAAAAGTGTGGCTCACATTAAAATTATTTATTATTTTCTTCCATCTTTGGTTGGCGTATTTGCATATGGGCTCATTTGATTGTATCAGCATGTCTAGCAATGGAATTGATTGACTCAAAAGTAAACTAACTCTTCAATGTTTCAAGTCTTTTTTTTATTACTACCGGTATTCCACACTACACTAGAATGTTATCGTTATCTCTATGAAACTTTACTTACTTTCAAGTATTTTTATCACCTTCTTTGTTTATGTAAGCAACAAAATGCACGAACATTTGAGGTTTGCAGGAGCATGGTATCGAGATACAAAGAGCGGAGAAGGGCAATATACATATGCAAATGGTGACATCTATAAGGGGCAATGGTCTGAGAATAAGAAACATGGTGTTGGCACTTACTTCTTCAAGAATTCTATGGCTCAAGTATGTCTTATTTTAACCCTTGAATGTCAAGCTAAGCCCCATATGTAGGGTTAGTTTTGAGAAAATAATGAAGAAAAATTTAGATTTTGTGCATTTAAAAATAAAGGATTGGTGCTTTGGAAAGCTACTAGAAAAGTGAGGCTAGATTTCCAAGTTGCGCCATATTTGGAGAATTGTGAAAGAACTGAGAATCATGTGAATGCATCGAAAGATGCAGAGCAAGGGAGGGGGCAGTTAGGGGGGCTTGGACTTTGGAGCGGCATAGAAGGTTCAAACTTGGAGCACTGTGCTTGCATTTACAACCCTTGCACAAAAAATATCTATTTTTAAAAATATTTTTGGTGATAATGCGAAGCCTGTCAAAAACCATATTTTTAATTAGTCGTTGGGATGTTGTGTTCAACCAACATGTCAGACCTTTTTTTTATTTGATGCAAATGGATTCTTCATGTCATACCTGTTTTTTAAAGCAAATGAATCCTTCATGTCAAACCTTTTAGTATATCACGCCCTCTCTCCATTTGATAGGGGACTGGATTGCCGGGTTTTTTTTTTTTTTTTTCCTCTTCTTTTTTAATAATTTTTTACATCAATAAAGGGTGTCTAACTCTCAAAATTTTGGAGATGCCATTTGGGCTACTCCTCCAAAGCGCAAGGACGTTCAAGGGTTAAGAAATTGTTGACATCAAGTTAGTACATCAATACCCACTTCAATAGAAAATCATTGTTGTTTCCATGCAAGTACATCAAGGTATATTGCAACAACTCATGAATGATTCTATAGTGGTAAACGACTCTATGAAATTATGTTTTTGCTCATTCCATAGAGAATGATTCTTGTAACACTTATACTATGTCTTGTTTGATTTCTTTGTGAAGTTGATTGGTGATTGGCAGAAAGGATTCTTTATAAAAGGCAAGTGGTTGTTCATGAATGGTGATTTCTACGAGGGTGATTTCACCAAAAGCAAACCAAATGGCCCAGGAAAGTTTATGTTCTTTAGGTCTAAATCAACTGTCACTGGTACATTTGAAAAAGGCAAGTGGACGACGGGATTGACAAAACAAACCCCTGCAAAAGTAATATTAGAGTATGCCATGAAAGCTATGCCCTCATTATTTGCTCCTCCTGCCAATGTCAAAGACTTGCCTTCATTTGTCATTCCAATGAAATTCAAATGAGTGGATTTTTTATAGCAACACTATATTAAATTTCTTACTCAAGTTATTGTATAGAAGTTATGATAACATGAATGGTAATTTGACCTCGTTCTTTTATAAATGTAACTAATGAGAATTGGATACATTATGCATTAGTTACTTATAGACTGATTTGTGCTAGACTTCTAGCATAGAAGTGGAGATTACATGTGTATTTTGAGTGAATAGTTCAATTCTTTTGAATCATGAAGGTCATTGAAAAAAATTGTTCTATAACAATGACTTAATTGACAACAACTGAATATTAAATATCCATGACCATGTGCCCAACATTTTTGCACTTATTTTCTATTTTCAAAAACTTGAAATTACACTTCACTTGACTACTCTATTGTGCAATTATGATGTTTTTGAATTCAAACTATAGGACATATTGAAATAAACATTTTGGTTTTGGAGGGGACGGGGGGTCACTAACATATATTTAGTGCAACCACTATGTGCGTTAACCCCTAAACATCCTCAATCGTATCTAGATTAGGCAGTTTTGCAAAGATGAGTTATAAAATGAAACTAAAAAGGATGTTTTGAACTTGATGTCCAAATAAAAGTTGACTGTACATAATGAGTTTTAGATTATTTTTTTCCATATGGTTCAATTCGCAATTGCTATCACCAACATTTTTCTATAAAATTTGAAACTTAAATTTCAAAATTATTTTGTAATTTGATTACAAATTAGATTTTGACAATCTATGGATGAAATTTGTTGTGATGGGTTGAATTGTAATACTCTAAGTGTACTCATTTTTGGAGATTTTTTGCTTGCTTAAGATATGTTCATAATTGTATAGAACTCAAGAGGTTTAATAGAACAATTGTATGTCATGAATACTGTGGATTTTGTTTCATTTCATTATAAACACTTAACAGAGGGAGTACAAGTTCAAGTTATACGGTTTTCAAGAACTAAAGGCCCGTTCGCACTTGGCCTTTGCTAAGAGCGTGGATAAAAATTTAACACCTCCACAATTCGGGGAGGAATGCCTTCTTTTTGGAAAAGGTGTCATCAATGAGGTTTGTAAAGGCCTAATCAATAGGAAGGGGATTACATAATGGCCCCCCAAATGGGACAATACATAAGACCACTCATAAGTGAGGAAAAGTTGAGAATCTTTTCAATATTGGTGCTCCCTTAAGTATTACCTACTATTGCTCAAATCTCTTTTGTCCTCCTAAATGTTAACTAATACCCACTCTTGAAAGTGTGCCATGTGGACATCCATGTAGGATTGGTAGTTACTAAAGAATGTAGGTGGAAACACACACTTTTTAATGAAGATAACACCCCCTCCTAAGACCTCCTCTAAGGCAAGGTGGGAACAAACCCTAAGAGAAAATGATCTTGCGTACATGGACCATCTCATTACCACCTCAGGCAGCCAGGGGAGGGACTCTGGTCCTCTGGCATCCACATCCATAGCTGACATGCTTCCTCACTCTCGTATGTGGTGTTTACACCCGGTAGTATAGTGTCCATCCTCGGAAGAGGAGAATAGTAGTGTCCGAGTTTCCCCTTGTCCAGTGGGCATAGGGTCACTGACATTACGAACGGACACTTTATTCACGCCGGCCCCTTAACAGGGACTGGAGTTTCTATCTATTTGTTTACACCCACAGCACTCTGTCCTCCTTCTTCACTCAGGTCCTCTGGTGTCCACATCCACAATCACCTCCTCTAGCACTCCCTTGTCACCAGGCCCCCTCGAGTTTGAGCGTGGGCTCGCACGATCTGGGCCGTTCATCGAAATCGACGATCCCCAGGGCAAGGTCGATCAGTGACAGGTGAGGGGCCGGGTGATACTCACAGCTCGGGCCATGTACAGTACAGCCCAAGTTGACTTAGCATTTTTTTACTATCTTTTGACTAAGCATTTTTTGACGATCTGGGCCCAGTTAACTCAGCATACCGGTACACTAAATAGGTAGATTAGTGTTAGATAATTATAAGATTTGAAAATATTAAAGATTTTTACTCTCAACAAAAAAAATTACCAAAGACATTGATTCCAATACAATTGAAAGATCCCCATCTTGACCAATATAGAGGGTAAAAAAATTGGTCAACAGTAAAAACTTACAACATGTTTATGTAAATTAGTGTATCTAACACTAATCTACCTATTTAGTGTAGTTAATTCCGGTTTACGTGATTTGATTTTTTGGAAGGGGATTCAGAAAGCTATAGTGAGTCCAAGAATGACAACCAATTGATGAGTTTTGCATTCTACCTTCTTTTGTGTGACTGATTGATGACTATATGCATTATGGGGATTTATTTTAGTGTATTACTAGTTGTATGTATTAGGATTATAGTTGCATGCATTAAGTTTACAGCTCCAATGCAAATGTAAACTTTCTACTAAACTGAAAGTAAAAGATGAATGAGAATGCATTGAATATTCTCTAGTACCCTAAGTACAAATCAATTTCATAAATAATTAAGAAAAAATTGAATCATACATGTCCATCTTTTGATAAATTTGCAAACCAATATTCAAAAATATAATTTTTTTTTTATGAATGTCTTTGGTTCTTGGTGACATCGGAAAGGCATAATTAGTAAATTTTTCAAGATTGAAGAAATTAAGAAATAGTATTTCGTACATTCTGAATTCTAAAATCATAGTATTTTGACACACTAGTATTGAAAATGACTTAACCTCTAAACGTTCATCCGTACATAAAGTGGACGAGGTACATAATCATACACAATTTTCTCATCCATCATTGACTGTTTGCAATGTGGATTTTTTACTTTCATGCATGTGTGATCCGATTAGAGAGGGGATGATTTAGGAATAAATTATGCTTCATTTCATGTTCTAGTGATTCACTGAGAAATTCAAAGATTTTAGCATAAAAATGCTCTCTAGAAGTCAAATAATAAAACTAAGCAACCAACAAATCTCCAAAAATCACTACACTAAGAGTATTACATTTGAACCAATCACAACAAATTTCATGTAAAAATTGTCAATATCTTATTCGTAATCAAATTACAAAAAAATTATGAATTTCAAGTTTCAACTTTTATACAAAAAAATTGGTGATGTCCAACAATCATAGATCTAACCATATAGATAGAATAAAAAATTCTTTATGTACAACCTTTATTGATACATTAAGTTCAAAATATCCCTTTTAGTTACATTTTATAAGACATCTTTAAAATTCTTCAAATTTGGAGAGAGGACGTTTAGGGGTTAAGAGCACAATACATACACATTGAAAAGAACCTCCAAGCAAGAAAATGGATGCAACAATTATTAGTACAATATATTAGTACAAAATGGATTAGGCACCACAGGCCTTGGCTTGGTGGTTAGGGCTCATGGCCCCCAATGAGGAGGTTGTGGTTCCTATTCCCCATGCCAGCGTGGTGTTCACCACCATAGTCCACCCAATTAAAGTGAGGGGTTCTTGAACCTTGTTGTATGGGTACCTCAAAGCCCTTTGGAGGGATACCATGTCCGGTATCTTCAAGGCACTAGTGGCTAGCTAGGAACTAGTATGGTGTGTCACTATAGTGTCCATCCCTGAGAGGGAAGAGAAGTATTGTCCCAATGTCCCCTTGTCCGGTGGGCACCGGGTCATTGACATTACAAATGGACACTTTATTCACGCCGGCCCCTTGCTAAAACGGGACCGGAGTTTCTATCTATCTACAAAATGGATGCAACAAAATACTACTAAAATTCAACCACGTCAATATGTCAAGCAATATATAAATAATCAGGCCCTTCCAAATATTGGATTGAAAAATGTAAAACAAGATGACATGCATCAACACATTAATAAAACTAGTTGAATTTATAAAAACAAATAAATAAATTAGAATTGATTTGGGAGAAAGGTCTTTTAAGACAATTTTTCATGAGATGCATTCAAGAAATTATGGTCATTCAAGCTATTGTTGGATTTTTCATGGGTCATGACTACAAAATGAGTGGTAAAAATAAAGTGTAAAAATGAGTTGTAAAAATGTAGCGTATTTTGGATTTTTTTTGTTTTTTCATGCTTAAACTAAACTTAGACCATACAAATGAATTCTATTGCATTTGATGTTAACAAAAATGAAGCTTACCATGTTTAGTTTCTCCTCTACTTTGAATTTTTGAGAAACTCTAAAAATTGAGTTATTTATTGGAGTTACAAATTCAGTGGGTATTACCACAGTGTAACAAGTTTCTAAATTTAAATACACATATGATTTTCATTTAGTGTACTTTTCTTTGTTGTGACTTACACCTTTGGTAAAAAAATTGAACTTTTGAGTATTTTTTGTAATTTATATAAATTTTCCTTACAATCATTTCAAAATTTCACCAAAATTTATGAAAAAATCATGGTATGAAGTAGACACATGGCTTCATCCATCTACTTGAAATATAAAATAGAATTTCTATCTTACTTATAGTGGCAAATTGACTGTGACAAGTAAAACATGATTCTATAGTGAGTCATAGGCAAGATGTTTAAAGGCTACTTTACACTTAAAAATCAAGCCTATTGTTTTTGGGCCCAATGCAACAAAATTTTAGCCTATAGTAGCCTTAGGCCCAACCTCAAACACTCAATACTATAAGATTTTAGTTGGGTCCATCGCTTACTTACGTAAAGGCGTTGGGTTTAAAAGTTGGGCCCATTTTATACATTCCTTGGAAATTTCAACCTATATGAGCCTCGGAAAAAAGTTTTTTTTTTTCAAATGAAATATAAAATCAATGAAATGTGCACTCGAGCCCAAACCCAAAGTTTGGGCCTCCATATTTGATGAACTAAAAAATGGAGTTGGACTTGTGTAAGAGCTTGTCAGTTTTAATGTAAAAAATGCTAGGTTGCATTGAGCTCGACTCCTAAGTGTAAAGGGGCTGGGCTCAAAAAATAACTTTCAACCAATGAAAAGCGAGGATCTCAATCCATGTCTACATCACTTTGGGCTGAATCCCTAATGCAAAGCGGCACTAATAGTTAATACATGCAGCTGTAATCCTAATATATACAATTTAACCTTTTGATGGGCCTGCGTCCATATAGTGAAGGATGAACAAATTCAAATTGTTCTCTTGACTACATACATGGACAATTTTCATCCATCCAAAATTCTCTTGGTTCTTGTACTAGTTGACTATCATTTGTACAATATGGTTTTAAAAAATTAAGTTATTGTGATGTTTCTTAAAACAACACAAGTGGTTTATCTCAAGTTTCATCCTTAGTTCAAAAAATGAGACTTTAAACATGATAAGTAGAATCAAATAATGGAAATCATACTATCTCGTCAGTGTATGTTATTATGAGTTGATTATTATTTTTTTATAAAAATTGGGTTAATCTGGGATTTTTAATTGAATTTCAAAAGAAAATCTTGAAAATTTAATTACAAGTTATTAATAAATATTGATAAACCCAACCGTACAAATGTGATCTTCACATTGACATTTACAACTTAACTATGTACATTAACTCCATTTTTCTTATTCATCAAACATTTCATAACACATCTTGGAAACTAGTGTTGAATCACTAAAATCCCCAGAATGCATATAGTCATCAATCAATCACACAAAAGAAGGCAGAATGCAAAACTCATCAATTGGTTGTCATTCTTGGACTCACTATAGCTTTTTGAATCCCCTAAACCGGAATTAACTACACTAAATAGGTAGATTAGTGTTAGATACACTAATTTACATAAACATGTTGTAAGTTTCTACTGTTGACCAATTTTTTTACCCTCTATATTGGTCAAGATGGGGATCTTTCAATTGTATTGGAATCAATGTCTTTGGTAATTTTTTTTGTTGAGAGCAAAAATCTTTAATATTTTCAAATCTTATAATTATCGAACACTAATCTACCTATTTAGTGTACCGATATGCTAAGTTAACTGGGCCCAGATCGTCAAAAAATGCTTAGTCAAAAGATAGTAAAAAAATGCTAAGTTACCTTGGGCTGTACTGTACATGGCCCGAGCACTGTACATGGCCCGAGCTGTGCGTATCACCCGGCCCCTCACCTGTCAGATCGACCTTGCCCTGGGGATCGTCGATTTCGATGAACGGCCCAGATCGTGCGAGTCCACGCTCAAACTCGAGGGGGCCTGGTTGCTTGGCTAGCCTGAGTTAGAACAGTCCTCGTTTCCTCCCTCAATCCGCCCCTGCCAATTCGCATCGTCAGTGATCCACTCCGAATGAACAGCTCATCGCAGAGAACATCGCGGTGAAATTTGGTTCAGCGTTTCCAGGTTTCTGTGGCTTCTTTTCCGGTCGTGAACAGGTACTCCTCAGATGCGTAATTCGTTTGGCTTGATAGCTTTACAGCTTCGGATTGCTCCTCCTGAACCCGTCTTGGATCTATCTTTTTCGCTTTCCTTAGCTGTTGGCGGTGCCAATTGGGGTTTTCTGGATTTTAGGGTTTTGTGGAGTGAGCTCTGATTGCGGTTTTTTGTACTCTTTCGGTTGTTGACGATTACTCACAAGGTTATCGTTCTCGCGTTGGCGCCGTGAATTGCTGAATTTGTAGCAGTCTTTAATTCCTCGGTGTTTCTGTATGAGGAGAAGGATACTGGGCGTTGCGTTTGTTGTTGTTTGCGTTGCGTCTGTTGTTTTTCTTTTTCCCTGCATTGCTGTGAAACTTGCAATTGGTTCTTCGTGGCCAGCGTCTAACTTGGTTTGCGCATTGAGAGAGAGGTTTTGAAAAATCTTTGGAGCTTGGGTGCGGTGGTTCGAACTGTGAAGTTAGTTTTCGCACGGAGGCTGACAGTGTTAATATTCGTTGAGAAATGATAGTTTTTCGCAAGCAGGCGAAGCGGTTGTGGGCGCACGCGGTGTCTGTATTGTAGCGCTCACTCGCACAATTGATGAATTGATGAATTGAGTTTCCTTGGGTTTTTTTCTTTTTTCTTTTTCCGCATGTTGATGGAGTACCTGATGAGCCATGTTTTTGATGAGCTAGCACCGAGTGTGTTGATATCGGATTTGTGCATTCTGCAACCGAGTTGGGTTAGGGTTTAAAGAATCGAATGCGTGCAGAGTGGGACCCTGGCTGAGGAGAGGGCCGGATGGTTAAAATCACGCCTGCAGCTTCTCAAGCTGCGCAACTGCGTACACTAGAGTATCGTTTCCGGTTGTCTATGAGATGCCGTCCGTCAGTTGTGAAGCGAAGTATTCGTTACGCTTTCATGTAGCGTTTCGGAGTCACGTAGGTTTTTTCCTCTTTCACGATTCGAGGCTTCTACGAAGCTCTTTATCGTCTTTAGTTTCGAGAGTTCTATTTCAGTTCGACACTCTTACTCTTACTCTTCTGACGTAGTGTGCAAGCAATTGGTTTTTCCGATGTCCCTCTAGCGGTATTGTATGTGTCACAAGGTATGTTGAAATTCACGGAGGATTAATGACCTGAATACTGATGTGAAGTTCAAGCAGTTCATGTTACTCTCTCTCTTTTAATCTTCCTTCGTGGAGTTGGTTCTTCCGAAGCTTTTCTCTAATTGGACTTTGTGTCTGCTCTGCCGCCTGTGTGTTTATGGGGAAGAGGGATGAGATAGATAGGGTATATAGTTTTAGGAGTTCATAAATTTTTTGGATGTGCAGGGATTCATGGCAACATATGGTGTAGATTATGGCAGTTCGTAATCTCACCACATGGGAGGTGGTGAAAGAGACGACTGTTTGCTGTCAACATACCCGATGTTGACTCCAACTCGATTCCAAGATATGGCTTCTTTTTAGAAGTCTGTTCAGCGTTGCTACAATGATTTTGTTGCAGGATCTAGCGTCCACCATCAATACATGGCCTTCACGAATGTGACTCTCAAGCGATTCTATAAGATTGATGCACTTCGTGAGAGGAGGACTTCATTGCCAAATATGGTTGTCCTGTATGATGGGACAGAAGAGGTTATGATTGTGAAAATTATGCCAAGCTCACTCCACGAGACGGGTGTTGCACGTTTCCACGATATACTTCACGAGAAGTTCATAAACCTTGGCGTTGACAATCGAATTTTTAATGTTGGAAGTGGTCGGTTTGGGGATCCAAATGAAAGATGCAAAGAGGCAGACAAGGCGTATAGCACGGATGAAAGGCACTGTGATGACTTTCCCAGCTTTGCAGTGGAGGTGGGTGTTTCTGAATCTCTTCAGATGTTGAGGAGTGATGCTCATTACTGGCTAACGAAGAGTAATGAACAAACACGGCTAGTCATCATTATCCACATTGACAAGGTATCAAGAAAGATTCTCTTGCAACGATGGGAATGCATTGATGATGGACATCCACGATGTGCAACTGTTCGGTACTCTCCTTGCCCTCGGATGATCCAATCTCTGGAGTTGGAAGATGGCAAGCCCTATGTGGGAGATGCTTTGGAGATCCCAGTTGCCAAGGTGTTGGATACCGTGCCGACTAATTTACCTAATGGTGAATTTGTAATTACTCGCGAGGAGTTACAAAATCTCTCAGATTTTCTTTGGGCACGATTTTAAGTGAGTTCTCATTCTTCTTTTTTGTATTGTTTGATTGTGCTTCATTATGTTTGCAGCATGTCTTTTATCTCAATAGCTATCTAAATTTCTTACAACTAATTATTCTTTTTCAGGAGGCAAAGGAATCGTATTTGATCAAATGCGTGATTCATGATTCACTTCTTTTTTGATCTCAGTGTTATAGGGTTGAGCCACATAAAAATATTCATCAGACATACATATATTTGACACTGTTGATGAATACTCCTTGAAGCTTTACTCATTCAGACACTCATGGCTCTTCCATGTTTCATGCTCACTACTAAAGTAGACGACCTGTTTCCGATAAGGCCCCCAATCACGCAGTATAGGGCGACCTATTTTCGTGAATAGGCCTACATTATTTTCGAATTCATTCGTAAACGGTGGCGGAAACATGTTTCTTCTTAATATGGAAGGGTTGGCGCCTAGAATGGAAACTTGTGACCAAGTTAGTATGATATCATGTGTTCTGGAAATCTAGTTTTACAGTTCTTGGAAATAGGTCAGTCTATATTGCGAGAACGGGTTGGAGAGAATCTTCACTTTGAAAATTCGTAGTAAATTCGATATTGCCCCAAAATTTGTTCAAAAATATGTTACCTTCTTCAAATCTATTTCCCTACACTGCAAAATTATTTTCCTATTTGTTACTCCACGGGAAGTATGCTGAATTGCTTAAGGTGATCGGAAACAGGTCGTCTACTTTACTTGTTATTCCAAACTTGTATTATTTGTTGAATGTTACACTGTACAGTTGGCCACCTTTGCGGTGCCTATGATTATTATCATCTTCAGAGATCTTTGTATTCTGTTTTGCTTTTACTTCGTATTAGTCCTCAAATAGAGTGTATGATATTTGCTTGAATTTTGTGTTGGTGCCCATTATATTCATGGCGGTGTGGATGCTGCACAAGCTATGATGAGATGGCTTGGTTGTGAAGTTCACTAAGGTTGATCCTAGGAGTGAGGAAGAAGCTTGTACCCGTGTGCATGGGCAAGTAGATCTTCTGCCAGAAATCAAGGTTGCTGAATTAGAGACTGTTAGGTTACACATTTGAAAAGACCCTTGTAATTCTTTCTCGTGATCAGAGTTACTTTGATATGCATATACATAAGTTGTACATGACGGTTGCTTGTGTAGGATGTTGCTGTTGTATCTCTGTACACAGTTCTTACAGCAAGCCACAGCCAAAAGCACTTCATTCCGTTAAAAATCATTTATTACAATCTACCAGGAGTTAGTCAGAACTGGCGTATTTACCAACTATCCGTGCAATTCTGGATCATAACTTCTCTTGAAGAGCATTGAGAGGGTCCCTTTTGCATGAAGGATTTCAGAACTTCACCATTCACCAGCTCAAATCTTGAATTCAAGGTGCACTCATCCCTTGAATCTCACGTCCAAACAGGATTATTCCTTCTTCATGAAATGAAATGTGACAAAAATTGAATGGGCAAATTCAAACAGACACAACATGACTCTTCAAGAATGTTATGATGCATTAGAATAGTCACAATGGGCTAAAAAATAAAAAACAAGCTTGATTAGTCAGAGAGGAATTATAGTTCATCTTTCAATAAGTAAAGAAAGGCATGTGAGACCGCCATCCACCTTGTGAAACTCTGAGATGTCAACCGGAATGACACGTTGAGCATATTGCTCATAATGAGCTTTCAGGTCGGCGTGTTCCCCAAGCCCAAGTGTTGCCGAGCATATCACAGTGTCGCCTACCAACACTGTGTTGGCTGCTCCTGGTCCCCTGGTTTTCACCATCTTGAAATACCCGCCGGTCTTTCGTTGAATCTCGTCGAACATGGCCGTTGCAGCGAGGCTGTCTTCCACAGCCAGCGTTTGTGGTGCAATCAGGCTTATCGCTGGAAAAGATCAACATCACACAAAAGCAAAATGAGACTTCAGGAGAAAAATTGCTGTTTACATGAAAGAAGGATGGTCTGAGGATGGTCTTACCTGACTTGAGATGTAGTCCCTCGACAACTGGAATGGTGTGCACTTTCACATCTGGAAATGCCTTTTGCAGAGACTCAATTCCTGCTGCATTTGTTCGGCTGCACAAAGGAGCGCATCAGAAGAAGAAACTCGGTTTACATTCACTGAGAAAATATGGTAGAGGAAGAGAAACTAAAAGCAAATGTTCCATGGATACGGAGAGCATGGTTATATCTCATAATCTTGACTTTTTAAAACTATTATGATGTCCTTTTCAGTCACTTGATTGAACACGATTTAACCCTTAAAGGGCCGATGGGGATAGTCAATACATTGGCGTATATTTGACATTTGTTGTAAATTGAAAGTTCCAAATTGAGGCCCTAATAGCTCATTAAAATCACGTCGACGTGAATTCCAACTTCACTTTTGGTCTTAAACCCATAGGAGGTGTGGAACCATGCCAAATACAATGGAATATTGTTGTATAATATTGGTCGGAAAGGGCTCTCTCGACCTTTAAGGGTTAATCATGTTCCCAATTTATGAATATGGAGAGCATGGTTCTTGTTTTTCTTTAGTGCTATGATGTGCTTGCCCTTTTCAAACACTTGATTGAACATGATCTAATCGTTGAGGTTATGTTTCCAACTAAGAGCATGGTTATATCTTACAATTTTGCTCTCTTTAGTATCAAATTTATGGAGTATTTGTTAAACCCTTGATTAAGCATGATTTGAACAGGATCAACTATTGAAGTTATGTACAATAACATAAAAATAGAGTCTGCTAAATGTCATTTCTCTGGGATACTCAATAAGATGGACAGGAATTTGATGCCAAAAATATTTACCTGCTGTTGCCTGCAAAGAGCATGCCCGAAGCATACAGCACATCACCACCATCAATTGAGCCAGGGTGCTCCACCTCGGAGATGTGGATTCCCAGCTGCTGCAAAGCCTCCCGAATGGCCACCTCCTCCCCTTGTCGAGAACTTGCTCCCTGTCACAAACAACAAGTTGTAAATAATTGAAACCCTCGTCATCGTCATCACATTCATTGAGCCCTTGTAAACCTGCGCCCTTCACTTTGACAATCGGAATTAACATCGCATAACTGGCGGGCTTCCTGAACTTGAATTTTAGTGAGAAAATCTCTACTCCCATACAGCTGCTATTTGCTCTTTGTAAGATGGCAAGCTCATGTACAAACGTTATACAAGCATTTGATAGAATCAGAACAATGGATTTGGATTCTTGGGTGCAGTAATCGGACTCTAAAGAATGTGCAGAACATACTTATGTTGATCTCAAGAGAATTTGGCTCTTGTACTGAAAGTGGTCTCTCTAGAGCTCTATACCCTAAACCCTAAACCACACTCCTACATATATTAACCCTTTAAGGACCAAGAAGGCCAAATTTGGCTTTCATGTTTTTTTTGCAGTTTTGAGTGGGTTCTATGTGAAGTTCCTATTGTTCAAATTTATTTATGATTTCGGTCAACACATGTGATATTCTTCACTAATTCCGGTGATATAAAATTCGGTCCTATCTGAATCATACTTTGATTGAATTTGTCATTTTGAAACCATGAATTCTTGGTCCTTGAGGGGTTAAAGTGACGGAAAGAGCATCGACACAGAAAATGGGTTCAACATTTTACTCAGAAATGGAGTGAAGATGGATGGCTTACTGGATGCGTGATCAACGCCCTGTTGCCAATCACCACCGCCGTGTCTTCAATGAACGGGCAGTCAGGGTAGTTCTCATGAGCAGGCACCTGAATCACCTCCTGCACCAAGCCTGGATCACCACAACGATGAAGACAGACTCTCACTGTCGAAAGCAAGCAAGCAAGCACCCGGCTGGCTATGGAGGAGGTACATTACCTTTCAAAACGTTCACGTAGGCCTCATGCTGCAAACGCGCGTTCCCGAGGCTCACAGGCTGCGGAGACGGAGTCATCGACAGCGCGTCGCAGAAGGAATCCGGCACGCCACGAACAATCGCAATCCTCGACGCCATCGCCCTCCCTAACACAATCAATTACCCGCTCCCTTCTGAGTAAAAAGAATTAAGTAGACTATGCTTCTTCGCAAAATATCAGACAATTCCCGTTTCTTATCAAGCACCAGGAGCCACCCTCAACAAACCCCGCTCCAACTTCAGATGAGGGATCGGGAATGACTGCAACAATCGACAGGGCAGGGGAAAGATTCGTGCAATAAAGCCTGCGAGCATATATATTGAAGCCCAACAGAGGCTTTCATCCAAATAGTGTGGGACTAGGGTTTTGGCAGGGTTTTTGCAGGGTTTTTTTTTTTGTGTGAGTGCGGGCTATGGCGTTGCTGCGGCAGGAGACGATTGCGGGGCGGGGGCGGGGCTTGGTGGCGACGCGGGGAGTACGAGCAGGGGAAGTGCTGTTACGAGAATCGCCGCTTTTGCTGTACGAGGAGGCGGAGGCAGCAGAGAGCACAACTTTTTGCAGTTCGTGTTTCCGTTTGTTATCAGGTCACCAGATTATTCCATGCTCTGCTTGCAACGCAGCTACGTTCTGCAGCCATTCCTGCCTTGAATCTGATCGCCATGCTTGCAAAGGAATTACCGCACTGAAGAAGCGGCAGGATTTCTCGCTGGAAGAGCAAACACTGGCGCGCTTTCTGATCGCGGCGTACACTTTGGATTCGGTATCGCAGTTGCTGGAGTTGGAAGGGCAGGAGCAAGACGAGGACGTCGTGAAGAAGCTGCACTCGTTTGTGGTGGAAATTTTCCCATCGGCAACGGTGGAGATGACGAGGGACCTTCTTGCGCGCGACGCTTGTAACACGTTCGGACTCATGGCGCCTTCGAAACCCGGCGAGGAGAGAAAAGTCCGGGGCTATGCGATGTACGCGCAGGCGTCGATGTTCAACCACGATTGCCTGCCGAATGCGTGTCGGTTCGAGTACGTGGATTCGGGTAACGCGGATGTCATTGTGCGCGCTCTGCATGACATCGACGAGGGCACGGAGGTTTGCTTGAGTTACTTCCCCGTCGACTGGCCTTACGGCGACCGGCAGAAGAAGCTGCAGGAAGAGTATGGGTTCTGGTGCAAGTGTGCGCGCTGCAAGGTGGAGTCCCAATGGAAAGATGACGATGACGACGAAGAGCTTGAAGTGCCCGGGAAGAATACTGTCGAGGAAGAAGAAGATGACGATGATGATGATGATTTCGGCCATGCCATGTTCTTTGTCAAGTACCTCTGCCCTGTGGAAGAGTGCGGGGGTACCATGGCTCCCTTGCCTCCCGGAGAATTGGATGCGCAAGGGCTAGAAGGCTCCATGGAATGCAATTTCTGCGGCCATGTTAGATCGGACGAGGAGTTTCATCGTGATCTCGAGGAGCATGCTGTGGACGATGACTGAGCATGCAAGTTTTGCAAGTTGTGAATATATCGATGTTCTTCTTCGTGAAAATCATGTCGATGTTGTCGGAGTTTTGGTAGCGCAATTGCTTGAGCTGAATCGCTAGGCATTTGCAGAGCATGTACGTTTTGTAACTTGAAGGTAGAGGACGATGATTGATCCCATCCTCTTCGTCTCTTTCTCCTTCGTGAAAATCAATCGATGTTGTGGGAGTTTTGGTAGCGGAATCGCAAGGCATTTGTAGAGCATGTAAGTGTTGTGAATGCTGGAAGGTAGAGGATTTTTTCATTCCGTTGTTTTCACCAATATGTAGGAGTGTGATTTTGAAGAAATCGGTACTTTGGGTACAAGAGCCAAACTGCATGAGATCTAATTTTTATGGATTTCTTATGCATTTTTCAAAGTGGAAGATTGCACTATGTGACAACCCCCAAAATCAGTGGCTTTGTAGCATTGTGAGTTCAATCAAGCATTGTAAGTTCAAGCATTGTAAGTTCAATCAATACATGAGTTGCTGTTGGTAAACAGTGGTGATTATAGTGAGAATAGTATTTATAATTTTGGGAATTTTTTTTCACAAGCTTGCTCATGTGGTTGGGCACATAGATGTTTGTAACAGTTATTTTCCATTCGCACTATTGCTCTCTTTGTATACTTTTCAGTTCTACACCATTCTACATCTTCCTAATATTTTTACATTGGGAAATAAACAACCAACTTCAAGGATGTGATCTTAGGACAAGGAGGGTCTCCAGATAAGGTTTTCAAGGAATTTTATCCCTCAGTCGTAACAGTAGTTAAATTCGCTTGATCCAGTCCCACAAAGCCAAATCGGTGATAGCGTCTACCGGTGTTCAATGTTTAAATACTGTAGTAGTGTAGTAGCTGCCCCTGCCACCAGAGTCTGAATTCATGCAGTTTTTAAATCCAAAAGATAAGTTCCCAGCAAATGCTGCATTACAGATCGAGAGCTCATGCTATAGCCTGGATTGAAAAGCTCCACGAGCAATTCCTGGCAGCTGAGAAGTGAGGTTTTGTGATACCGCAAACGAGCTCCTTGAGAAGCTATTTGAAGGGAAACAGAGACAGTACCTACGGTAATGAGGATTGGAGTAGGAAGCTTGCAGTTCAGAGAGTGCAGGCAGATATAGCAGAGTCCTACAAGCACACCAAAACCAAAACATACAGTATGTGATTGTACGTTAGTACTGAAGTGGAATTCCACTCTCTTTCTTGTTGGAGCGCTTTCACCATTCGAAACCCTAAAGTGAAGTTACAGATGCACTAGAATGCAACGCTGACTTATCAGTAAATCAATGCTGGATGTTCATTTAAAGATGAAGTGGATACACGTCAGTGAAGGTTTACCAAAAAACTCTTCAATCCGGCAAACAATATATCACATCCTATATCTAGTACTACATACCTGAGCGCTCTCTTCTCTCTCAAGTCAATAATTCAATGTGTTGCAATGTGCTTATCATCGCCTCATCAGGACGGAGCCATGCCCCATTTCTTGGAAGCACAAAAGGAATCGGATATAATGAACCAACACCACTAAAACTGTAAAAGAATCAGACCGTCCTGAAGCTTCAGACGACTTTGAAAAAAATGTAGTGGAAGACCTATACATGTGCCATCACTTGCGGAACAGTGCCAGAGGAGAGGAACGATAAGAAGCCTCCAGTGGTCTCTTGCTCGTCGAGGAAAAGGTCATCAGGGACGCGGTAAGCGCCATGCGCAAAGCACAGGGCAGCGCCAAGCATGAGAGCAGAAATCAGAATAGATCCGACGTTTGTCATGAAGATCATGATGACGGTGAAGAAGCTCATGCCGAGCAGAACCTCCCGTTCCGAGAAGGTGCGTCCGAAGGCGACGAGAGGCTCGGTGCGCACGAGGTACAGGTAGGTCCACCCTGCGAGGAGAGCCAGGAGGAAGAAAAGAGATCCAGGGTTGAAGATCAAGCTCAATGCCACCACTCCCGTCATCACCAGCGAATAGTTGATGCGGAAGTAGAACCAATTCTTGCGCGCCCGTGTGATCGCCTCGCTGAACGACTCTGGCTTTGCCATCTGCGTCCGGTCTGCCACCTCCGCCCACGGCCGCTTCTGCGCGAGGGCGAGATTGAATGCATCCTGCGCCTTTCCAGCAAGCACCCAGAACGTCGCCTGCTGCGGCGTCACTGTTCCTCCTTGCTGCGTAACAGGAATCACCGGAGGCTGCGCCATGTTCGTAAACAAACCCTAACTCCCCGCCTAAAATGCAAACAAATCTCTCTCTTCTGCCGCCCGCCTTATAACAAAAAAGGCTTCCGATTCACAATACAACACCTACAAAAACATCAGCTTCTTCAACAACACGCAGGCGCAAAACAAACTGAAGTAGTATTGATTTCCGCCTTCAAATCCAGAAAGCAAGACGAAAAATGCACCCCAAATGCACCAAAATGCTTCAGGAAAAAATCCTCACCAAGTACACGAGCAATGCAGTGCAGACCTGCGACGAAACCGGCCGCGCGAGGAATTACCACAGAGTTGATGAAGAGCTCAAGCGAATGTGAGTGCGAGAAGGGGGACCCCTGGCTATGGCGGACCCGTCTTGCGTGCATTGGGAACTCGAGGGGAACGTAAAGAGAACGCTATTGGGAGCGTTCTCATTATTGGGCTGGGAACACGCTGTGGTCGTCGTTGGTTCATTATTCGTTTTGATTTAGGACTGAAATTATTGCAAGAACGGGATTTAGTCAACTCAAGAAATTGTAATCAAAAATTTTATATGAAGAAATTCCGATGCCTATTTTTTTTTTAGTACATTACGATGAAGAAGTTGTAATCAAAATTTAATTTAATATTAAACTAAAATAATCTATTTATACATATAATTTGAGGAGTTTAAGGTGTAAAGTTTTAATGCTCTTGTAGGTTTTAAGGCTCTTGTAATAGAGTTATCTTGGACTAAAAATTTAATCTTTTTTTTAAAGTTGATCAAGTACAATATTAGAAAATAATTTTTATTTTATTTTTAAGAAATGGATTATATACAAAAGTCATATATTTTAAATATAGAAGCAAAAATAATATATTTTTAAATCCTTTTTATTAAAGATCGTACCACTTGACGTATTTAAATGGTCTCGAAATGCAACCAAAATCTTTATATGTTGTAAATAAGTTGACAAGACATTTTCAAAGAGGTACCTACCATATAATCTATATTTAAATTTAAAAAATATAAATTAAATTAAATTTCTAGAAGTCCTTTAAATACTTTAATTTGTTTAAAGTAACATAATAGTCTATAGTTAGTGTTGCCTCAACTTTTCTCCCAAGGAAAATGAGAGGCGTATTCCTCGTTATCATCTATGGCCCATCGGTTGTTACTCATTTTTCTATTTTAACAAGTGAAAACTTTGATGATTGGGATTTGTACATGGTAGCAACGAGGAGGAAGGTGGATAACTCATGTGTTGTACATTTATCCCTTTCATTCATGAAGACCCCAACTCATGGATGGATGAAAAGGTACACCACATACTAACTACTAAGTGTTATGGAAGCTTTTAAAAAAAAGTGTAACTTTGAAAAATAATTCTTATATCTTTAATTCAAGTCTTAGGGTGTTTTCACGCTAGAAGGTCATAGTTCTAAAAAAAATAGTTTTTAATGTTGTAAAGCATTTGCATTGATGATGTAATACCGTACGTGAAAGGCGAGATTGGCAGAAAATAATTCCCCAAAAAGATGCCGAATAAATAAATAAATTTATTAAGTATTTTGTCGAAATCAACTGCAAAAATAAAGTCAACAAAAAGCCGAAAAAAAATAAAACAAACTCAAAACATAACACTCAATGAAAATAGATGAAAACATAACACTCAACACAAAAAAACAAAATAAAACGTTTCGCACCGGATTTTTTATGTTAGCTATTAATAGCATATTTCTTAATAATTACTTTTGAAAGTGCCAACCTCCAGTGTTTCAACTTTTATTTATTATTCGGCCTGAAAGTGCTGACCCTACTTTCCACGTACCGTATGATGAATAAGGAAAATACCAAAATTATTTCAACATAGTAAAAAAATAATGTTTTAAAATCTATTCAAACTATTTTATATTATTTTGGAATGTATTGGAATATTTTTTAAAATATTTTGGAATATTCCTGCTGATGTTATTTGATCTATTTACAAGCCACATCAAATGCATATTCGAGCCACACCACATGCTTTGTTTTAATTAACTAACCAAGTTTGCAGGATTTTTTTTGAGAATTTTCTATTTTAAGAAGCATTTAATGTACAGGAACAAAAAAAAGTTTCTTTGTAAAGATAAAAATGTTTTTTCTTTGTATACATATATATATATATATATATATATATATATATATATATATATATATATATATATATATATATATATATATATATATATATATATATATATATATATATATATATGTATATAAAGCAAAACACTATACTTTAAAATTATTTTAATTAATGGAAATATTTTTGAAGTTTAATCTCAGATTTGATCAACAACGCCATCAAACTATAAAAATCATACTTTGGCCAACTCGAATCTCGAATTTACCATGCTTCACCAATCAAGCATAAAGTAGTGTTTTATTATGGGCCTATAGGATTAAAATTGCATTCAAAGTATTCTTCAAAATGGAGTCCAAAGTGAGGAATTTACTAATTAACCATAGTACAATGATAGGAAAATAAGGAAATGACCTCCCATATGGTCCCACTTTGAGTAATGTTGGATATGTGACCTTCGTCTAGCTTGCATTTTCTCACTTTGCCACCCTTGACAAAGTGAGATCACTACAGGATGTATGTGATTTCCAATGTACACATCATTTCTATGTGTCATACCTTGGATTGTGTGGTTTTATTCTTTTTACAATATTCAGTCAAAAACTTCATGTTCAAGTGAAAATTATTGCGCCATGTGAGGCAAGATACCCATTAGTATGATTGTATTGTGCAATGGATTGTCAATAGGTTATTGGAGTCAAGATGTATAACTTACCAATAAGCTCGAGAAAGTTAGTGTATTGGCGTTGTTCTATATTTCTAAATTACAATTTTCAATACATTATAAATTTTCCATTTTTCCAACATATTTCAAAACTACATGTGTAAAAGATTGACGCCTCAGTTTTAGGTGAGCTATTAATTTATGAATGCTTCTATAGACAAAAACATTCACTTTTAACTACTTTCAATATGGTATTGTGTAAAAAGCAAACTAGTTTATAGTATATCATGTTTGAATGTTTATTTTTGAGTGTGGATCATCTATATTACGATGTCACAATTTGTGAATAATGTGAACATTGGTCAAGTTAGTAAGATGTACTCCCTCCAAATAAACTCCCTTCATATGTCCCACTAGAAAACCAATGGTTTTTGGCATTTTCAATGCAATATTTGTCCTATTTTTATACTTCAAACATGTACCCTATGCGCTTTCAAACACGATAAACAATGAGAGTGACACAAAAACTACATATTGCTATTACAAATAAATCATTTTTATCATTATTGAGACGACAAAACTGAAACGTTAAGTCAAAAATCACAGGGTTTTTAATGAGACAAAACGAGTACATTTTAATTATATGAGAGTGAAATTCAATAAAATAAAGTCACTTATCCTACTTTAAAACCTATATACAAGCCATACTATTCATGAAAACTGTTAATATTCATAGGATAATGTACATTTAGTGTCAATGATTTGTGATTAATACCGCTAGTACAAAATCTCATTATTATTGTAAAATTAGAGAATCTGAATATTCTCTTACTCCCTAAGTGCTCAAACCAAAAATAATAAGATAAAGTATGAAAAGTCATAATAAATGTTAACAAAACATTTCTCTCATTGATTCATGTAGAACATACTTTAATATATTATTCAATATTCTTTGAAACTTCTTCAATGAATATTGATTGGATGAAGTTTAGCACTTTCCAAAACATTCGTCGTATGCTTCAACATTTATGGGTTAACTCCTAAACGCGGCCACAACCAAAAAATGGCTTATGACTGAAGTTAACTATTCAATTTCAACTGGTGCGTAGATGATTTCCATTCAATTCTTTATGTGAAGGGCTTTGCTTGGTGATGCCACCCCTTCAAGTTAAATTCAAATCATTCAAGATATTTTTAAATTTTACATGGGGTCCCAACTACAAAAAGAATCGTAAAAATGATTAACCTGTGGTGTATTTTGATTTTTTTTGCTTCTTTTACTTAAACTAAATTTAGGCTTGCCAAGTCTAATTTCTACTCCACTTTGAATTTTTGGAAAAAATTGAAAATTGAGAGTTTTATTGTAGTTACAAGTTGAGTAGGTATCACTAAGGTGTAGCAAAATTTCTAAATTTAAACACGCAAATTATTTTCAGCAACTAAACTTCTTCATTGCAATTTACACCTTAGGTAAAAAAATTGGAATTTTCTAGTACAAATTGTAATTGATATAGATTTTCTTTACAATCATTTCATAAACCATAGTAATTTTAAATTTTTACCAAAATGTATGAAAAATTCATGATGCAGTAGACATGTGACTTCATCTATTTAAAATATAAATTTGAATTCTTGTATTATTTTTAGTAGGAAAATTGAGTGTGACACATAAAACATGATTCCATGGTCATAGGCATAACCTTTGGGGGTTAACAATTGAAAACTGACATCACGAACTTCAAGGCATGTGAACATGGTGCCATGATGGTGCATTGAAATGCATTTAAGATAATTTGATGTCAACCTACATACCAACTTAGTATGGATAAAATGACACTAAAATGACCTGTGTGCGACCTTTGGTGTCAAAATGGTACCAAAATAGTCTGGCCCAACTTTACTGATGGACCCCTGTTATCTACAACTATTTTCTCACCTACAGCAAATCCCAACACGCAGACTATTTTCTTCAGGATAAACTATCCACACTAATAGAGACACCTTCAGACTCTTCACCGAGGAGCTCGTCTTTCCGGATTTGCGATCCAATTCTCCCGACATTCCTCACTTCTGGTTAGTCATCAGATTTTTCATTCCTGCAATTGCAAATTTTTCATTTGCTTTTGAGATTACTGCAGGCTGTTCATTGAGCTGAGGTTTAGGGGAGGTTTATCAAGAGGACAGAATCAGTCCCGTGGATAGATAGACAGAGCCGGCATTTTAGGTCACAATTATCCCAGCGGAGCAATTTTTTTGAATTTTGAATGATTATTGCCTTGTTTTTGAGTGAGTTTTGAGAAATTATTGCACAGAGTGGGAAGCAACTGAGGCGTCAGGATTAGGGTTAGCAGCTTTTGGAATGTAAATTTGCGCTGGAGTTTTGCAGCTTTGGAATCATTTAGGGCAGGATGCAAGCTTTGGCGAGTACGTCGTGTGCGAGCACCATTGTATCTGCGCGAGTAAGCAGCAGGAGCAATAATAAGCTTTGCGCTGCCTTCAACATATGTCCACAACAGAGACTCTGGCAAGGTACTCATCTTATGAATTCTCACAACATTGTCTCTCTTTGGTGCTCGCACCTTTCTATATATTCCATGGAATTTTTTATCAGTTCGTTACAGTAATCGGTGCAAATCCCCTGCATAATGTAGACTTGTTCTATCTCTTGTTTGTGAATCTTTTCAGTAATCATAAAGAAGGTTGGCATTCCAGACTTGATATTATCATCTATCTCCCTATGTCATGATGTGAGTTCTGCTTGTGGTGATAGGGAACCAGAGGCTCTGTACCTCTCGAATCAATTGTGCACTGACGAAGGAAAACCCTAATGCGTTAGAAGGGCCGAAGAACCTAGACACCGAGCCGCACAAGTATTTCGACCAGGTTCTAATCACAGTGCGCTCGGGCGATGGAGGCAATGGCGCAGTTCTGAAGCTGCCGAAACCGAAAGCAGAGGACAGTGAGAGTAAATTCAAGAAGAAGGATAAGAAACCTGCTGGAACGTACAAGCGAGGCAACGACGGAGCCTTGATTTTGCCCCTGGGAGGCCATGGCGGGGATGTGATTCTCGTGGCAGACGAAAGTGCGGACACGTTGTTGCCTTATCACCGGAAACGTCGTCACAATGCCAAACGCGGTGCTAATGTTAGTTCCATGGGCACGCTTTCTCCGTCTCTTCGAGATGGACTTGACGCTGCCGTTCTTCGGATCCCTGTTCCTGTGGGTAAGGCTCTTCCTCTTTTACAAAATCTCAGCATGTAATGGACTTTCGGTGTCTCATTTGAACTCTCTGTTTGTTGTACTCCTCTGTCCCATAATAAGCTTCCTGTTGAAGGGAAATTCCTAAATTAACTCTGCCATTGCATCCAATGGTGTGGACCCTGAGCACAATGGTGTGGCCTGAGCAAATAGAAGTAGTTAGTTTGAGCAACATGAAGCTTATTATGGGACAAACTGAAAAGGGGCTGAGGAAGCTTATTATGGGACAGCGGTGGAATTGTTAGGTTCCCTCTCTCATTTCTTGATTTTCAGACAGGAACATGGACTGTGAGGTTAACCTCTAAATGCCTACCAGGTTTTGGATGAACTCAGACGTGCTATAATATATGACTTCCACAAGTTGTTAAGCGTGTTCATTAGAAAGATTCCATGCAGTTGAACTTGGAAATCGTTAACTGTCTATATATAGTAGTTTTATGAACTAAAGAGAAGATCGTTGACATGTTTGTGATTTTGGATTTTTTCCATGATTCAAGAGTGTTGCAAATAGCACCATTAGAGAGCCAGTTCGATTTTAAGTCTAGCGATATCCAATATGTTTTCGAAGAAGCTTTCTATCAGATGATAGCAATGGTTGAATGTGATGAATGGGACTTATATGTCCTGCACAGCATTTTGGGGTCAAGAATTGTAGATAAATATTTTTGCAGGAATTGTGGCAGATATCAATACGTGGACGTTTCTATATCTGTCTGCGCACATTTTACATTGTGCAAATATTCCTTGATGTGGTCGAGGTACTCAAACCCTATGTCTTGTGAAATGCAGGCACAGTGGTGAAAAGGAAGAGAGGAGGGAAATTTTTAGCTGACCTTGCAAAACATGGGGATGAAATCATGGTTGCTCGAGGTGGTCGTGGAGGGGTATGTTTTTTTTTTTTTTTTTTTTTTTTTTTTTTTTTTTTTTTTTTTTTTTTTTTTTTTTCTGCCCAAGCTCAATGCCGAAATATTTGTTCATGTTGTAGTCGTCATGTCCAATTTTGATTTTACCATGTATTACTGGAGTGACTTTTATAGGCTGCGTTATCTTTTTGGACACATTCGTGCTTTCAGCGTCTAAGTTAATATCCAGAGGGTACATGAGCACTTAGATTCTGATCTTTACAGAGTTACGATGGTCGCTGATTTTGGGAAGTATTCGATTGGTATGAACATTGTTGCAGATATGTGTTGTGGAAGCTAAAGATAGCAAGCGCCTCAGGGTTAACGGCCTACCAACTATACAAGATCCTGATGAAAAGGTGCTTCTTTCACCTCCTCTGGTCACTACTAGAAAATTCAACTATTCTGTTGATTTGGTCGCGTTGATCAGGGACACTTTTCTGTTGATTTTGACAGCAATCTGTTGATTTGGACAAAAACTTGATTAAATTAACAGAAAAGAGTCCTTGATCAACACGACCAATTCAACAAAATAGTTGGATTTTCTTGTAGTGGGTTCAGTCATTCCCTAACTTTGATTGCTTCTTTATATTGTGGCATCTATCAGCCAGCTCAGGACTTGGTTGCACAACGTTTTACGGATTCTTATTATGCTTCTATTCATGCTCGAGCATACGCTTCTCTTGTACCTTCCCTCTACTCTGATGCAGCTGTAATTTCTTGTTATTGCAGGTTGTGACCCTTGGAGGTCCTGGTGAGGAGGTTGCACTTGAGTTGACGCTACGGGTTGTGGCAGATGTTGGACTTGTGGTATGGCTTCTACTTCATGGTTTCTTGTTCTCCAGCAAATGGAAGAGTTAATGCGGATTGTACTTATCATAGGGCTTTTTTTTCTTTTACTCTTATCTCTGGGAAAGACCTTACAATTGTTGTGGACCACAGGGATTACCAAATGCAGGAAAATCATCATTATTGGCAGCAGTGACGGTTGCAAAGCCTGAGATTGCTGCATATCCCTTCACGACACTCATGCCTAACTTGGGGTGCTTGGAGGGTGATCCCCTGAAGAATGATGGGGGTTTTTCAAGCGGAGCAACAATGGCAGATCTTCCTGGGCTCATTAAAGATGCTCATCTTGGGAAGGTGATTTACGTTCCGTTCCTCTTCATCTTGTCTTCCAAATCAAGTTGTCCTTGTACTAGTACAAGCCTGCCACAGATTATGTAATTTGGTCTCGCAATTTCATGGCTTCAGAAATACTACTTTCCAGCAACAGAGGGGAATAAAGGGTGGGAAGTGTTGCCAACAGCGTAGTGTTCATCACATACGCCAGTGGACTTTTTTGTACTTGGTGATGAGCTCGTTAGTAACCGCCACCTCTGAATTGTGTGGAATTTAAGAACACTTGTACTATCATTCTTTCTTTATTTATCGATGCTGACTTACATGTCATCTTTGGGTACAGGGACTAGGAAGGATGTTTTTACGTCATTTGAGAAGAACTAGAGTGCTTATACATGTTGTAGACGCATCAACTCCAGATCCAGTGGATGATTACAGTGTTTTGCGTGAGGTGTGCCTCTGTTCTTTGCATCAATATGCGTTGCATTGTCTTTTAACATGTTGCAAATTAAATAGAATATTGGGGCTGAACAAAGTTCTTGAAAATCCACTGCGCTTTGACTGAATTTGATTGAGGAAACTGAATCAGCAGGTGATAGTGGCCTTATTCAATCTTAAGCAAGGCCACCATATTCCTGCAAACAAGCGCAATGTGACACAATTTGTGCTTTTATGTTTATGGCTGATATATTTATTCTGTTGCTGAACAGGAGCTTCATCTTTACAATCCAGAGTATGTCAGACGACCTCATATTGTCGTTTTGAACAAGCTTGATCTACCGGAGGTGATTAGTCCTCCTTTCTCTACCCTTGTTTCATACTTCGCTGCTATGAGTCAACAGAACCTTCCACTAGTCCTTAGGTCCCTTGAGTAATGATAATCAGAAACAAAACTGTGAAGCTCTCCCAAAGGAGTTTTTGGTGATAGTTCTGTTTGGTAAATGCAAGCTGACGCATAACTGTGTTAAGTGCAATGCTAGTCTCACAATTTTCTTCACATTAGACCTTGTTCATTTTGCTCATATGCACCTTATAATTTTCACAGACCTTTGCTTACTTGCATCATTACAATACTGATTTCAGGCCAGGGAGAAGTTCGAAAGTCTGAGGGAGACGATTCAAAACATGGGTGTCGATCCTGAAGTTGATGGGGATGGGATAAGCAGTGTTGATGCAGACAGTTCTCGTCTGCCTAGATTAGACAGTGCAGAAAGAGATAGTAGTTCAAAGGCTTTATCAAAGCCAGAACAACGCAAGCAAACGGTAAAGAAAGAAGAAGAAGAACGGAAAGTGCAAGACTTTCGTCGCCCAGCTGCTGTCGTTGGCATTAGTGCAAGGTATGTTCTTGCTCCAGTGTTCTTCTACATGCTGTGTCATGGGACTTACTACCTTTAATCTGAAACGATTTAATGAATAGCTGACTTTTAACTGTTTTACGGATAGCCAGTGAAGCCACTGGTCCTAAGAATTGAAAATAGGCAGATGTTGGTTTTCGAACAAAAGCAGAGAAAAGAATTTATAGGAGCTAGAAGTAGGGATTGTTACATTTTTACACCATGCTCTCAATTTTGTGCTGTGTTTAACAAATGCAGGGAAGGAGAGGGAATGGAAGGCTTGCTTGAAGTGATTCGTGATACGTTGCAGAAAGAGCAGAAGCAGGCACAAAAGCTCAGACGAGAGGAACAACGTGCAAGAAGAGCGAAACTTTTGACTGCCCCACAATGGCAACTTTGAGCAGGGTTACTATAGTTGAAGTTTTACAAGTACAGATGATTTGCGTATTTAAAAGATCGATGCAATTTTGAACTGAGTTGCAGAACGCGATTTATTCATTAGTGTCACTTGTGTGTAGTGTCGTTGAAAACTTCCTCAATCTCTGTTGACATATTCAGACTAGCTTGAAGTGTTAGCCGGTGACTCTGTCAATGTGCTAACCGCACCTGTTTCGAGTGACTGCTTTTATGACACAGGCGAGACCAAGTAAACTTACTGCCCAGGGGTGGATTACAACAACGGCTTTTCTTGTATCCAGTCCCAATAACGCCGTTGCTGTTCATATGTTAAAAACCAATGTTGTACTGCCGGCTGTCGACAGGAGGGATGTTCCAACTGGAAACATTTCTCTACCGTAGTTACGTTCTACTCTACACTAAACACTGGCAAGGTAGCGTACAGTTGTTCTCTAAGTGTTAACAAAATTTGTACTCACTCGAAAAGAAAACAAGAAATGTGTCAAATATTAAATGTTAACATTATCAATACTCTCTTTTTACAGATTTCACGTGCACTTTGTTATTTATATCGATTTTTCACTTTATGTTTGTATAAATGTTAAAATTTAGAATTCATAATCTATAAGAGTTATTTACTTTTCAATATTGCCTCATATGTGTAACTGTTTGAACCAGGTTCTTTTTGAGTTTTTTGGTCATCTAAATTTAGCTACTAAGCTGGCATGCAAGTGAATGATATCCCTTATTTATTTATTTGAATTTTTTTGGAAAACTTCGCAACGGATCTTCGTTTTTTCATACATCTAATTTTTTTCATTCAATCAATTGGCTTTTATCAAAACCTTTCATACATCACATCTTTTCTCATCCTGCATCTTGGCCTCTTTTCATCCACTGTTTGTGGCTCACGAAGTTTCAACCTGCCGTGCAACTGGAGCGTGCCAGTGCAGGCCTTCAAATACATAAAGTGGCATTTTTCTCATAATTGTATTCGCAGGTAACGACACTCCCAGTGAATTCTGTAGCAAACAGCTCAAAAAATCCCTGGAAAGTTCACAATCTTCTCTCGATTTTTTAATTAGAAAAATACATGTCCACACTCTTGAAAACACGAAAACGAGTCTCTCCTCCCACTCATTCAACTTTACCCAATGGGTGAGACGATGCTTGGAAGAGTCGTTGAAGAATGCGACAAGGCAAATTCAATTCAATGATGAAAATCTCCAACAACAAAAGTGGCTACCATAAAACCCACTAACAAATAAGATTCTTATGTCGGAGGAATCATTGAAGAATGTGAGTGCACCACATAACAAGCTCACTTCACCTCAAGTGGCTGCTATGAAATCCTCGTAATTCCAGGAGGCTATTGTTGAAAAATGCCACATGACAAGCTCTATCCAGAACTCCAACAATGAAAGTGAAACCCACTAATACCACAGAATTCCGTTGATGTGATCACACGTGGTGCACTTGCATTCTTCGGTTACTTTGAACCTACAAGAATGCAAGTGCACCACACGGAAAGTTCTGTCCAAAGATGGAAGTGAAACTCACAAATATCACACAGAAATTTAAAAAGAAACACAGGGCACCTTGACACATTCACCAGGTAGTAATTAAATGGTACAAGAATTCTTGGTGAACACTTGCTAAATTGAACAACCACTTGCAAAACTTGCTATAATCTGCAGTTTGGCAGTAAATGTTCACTTGGCAGTGAATCGGTCAAGGTTCCCTGTGAAATGCAAGAAGCTAGACAACAAAGGAAGAAAGGGAAGGAAAGTGCAGACCTGTTGACCAGGCTTTAAGTTACTCAGTGAAAACCGAATGGCTGAGCACTAGCTAGAAAACGCCATCGTCTGATTATAGAGAGAGCTAGTAAGTTCCACACAGTCTTACAGCCATATTCATTGAAATGGCATGGCCAAAATTTCATCATTGAAGTGACCAGAGAGCTCCGAAAACTAGGACTGGTATACTGCACCGAAATCCACCGTTGGTTTTTTGCGGTGTTCGTGTCCACCACAGTGCTGTGCACTACCCAGCACGCACGCGCTGCAAGGCAAGCTGCGAGCACACGCGTACTAAGTGGTGCACAGCAGTGCACTGGAGACCAACAAAGAATAATAATCAATGCAAAATGAAAGGCTACTAGCTAAAGGCCAGTCACCGGCTCTCTCTCTGTGTGGACCCTGCATATATATGATATCGATATCGTACTCCTGCAATCACACTCCGTCTCTTCCCCGCGTAACAGCTAACTTATACGAATGACGAAGTTGATCCAGGGCAGCTTTGATTGCGCCAGCTCTCAAATGCACCTCAGAAACGCCTAGAAACTCCCTGCCATGTGATATCCCGCTCGCTCGATCGATCACAGTCCTGGAACGTGATGGGCGTTCATATATGCTTTGAAGGAGCCGAATGTACCCATATCATATCCTGCCAGGCAAGAGACGACATACTCCACACGAAGAAAATCATTTCTTTTGTCTGGACACGTGTCGCCACGTGATTGATGCTCACCCGTGGAGATCAGACGTGGATGAATCCCGCGCTAACTGAGACCACTGCATGGTTTGTCCCCTTGTGCTTTTGAACTGGGTGACTCTTGAGAGCGCCCAAAGGCCACCCACTGGAAAAATGAAAAGCATATTTTATTAGTGCGGGATATAGAACGGATAAGCCAGCCAGATCCGCCGCCGTGAGGATGTCGGAAATAACAAACGTCCGGGTTTCACTGCCTGACATGTCTTGGTGTCGCCGTCTGCCGATCATTTGCTACTGTCAGTAACAACAACAACCGTGACTACGCGGTTGTGGCTCCTCTATCTGGGCCCTCCTCTCCTCCATGTCGGGAGTACAGATGCAGCTCCCCTGGTCGCGTCCACTGTGCATTTTTTCTATTTTTTTTCCTGCTGCAAATCGTGAAAATGACTTCAGTTTGACACGATCGACACGGTTGATCTTGTAGTATAGAACAGGAGCTTTAAAATGATGTATTGCAATCGGTAAAAATGAGAAAATAATGCCACCGTTGCAAAGTTGAGTGATATTTGCAGATGGCGGCCATGTTGGACGCTTAAGTTATTAGGGGTTAACGGGGCAGCCAGCAACGACGTACCGTAACGACTGGAGGCGGTGAGTGAGGACACTGTACAATTCAAACCCACGCATGCGAATTTCACTGACCGGGGTGTCCGTTTGTCTGGCAGGGCTTGCTAGCTGATGATGAAGAAGCCAGGCGTCAAAACGTCGACACCCATCAACAGCTAGCTTGGTGATGAACAGTACGATCTGGAGCCATGTGTTAACGTTTCAGCAGTGAGGACGATTTAACGTTTGTACAGTTACTGATCGAACTGCTAGCTAAGTTAGAGCCTGTCATCAATCAATGCAAGTAAGTTCAGCCGACAGGCAAGAAGCACCGATCGTGTGAGTGATCAAAGCTAGCACTCCATAGCTCGTGAAGTTGGCATTTCACGACGATGATCAATGAGACCTTTTTGTCGGCGTTAGGGTGAGATACCGGGGAGAGTTTCTTTCTTTCTTTGGGATAATTATTAATTAATCAATTGTGCGGGAAGCTAGCATTTCCGTTTTGGCATATCCCAGATGCTGCTTGTGACAGCTAGACAGGAAAGTTATGTAATTCTAGCTTTTCCAGTTCAGGAAGAATACAACGTTAGATGTGGGTGTCTGAGGAGGCTGTAATTTTGGATGGAGCCGGGGACTACTGTCACGATGGCGTTGAATGCGCAGCGGAAGCAGAAAAAGAAAGAAGTGTGTGACAGCATTTTGCGGCAGCTGCGACACGGTGGCTCTCATCATCATGACGAAGCTGTGGCAATGCCTGCATTTGCCCAGGAGCTTCAAGCTCACTTCGACCGCCTTCCCACCCGGTAAGTTAACTTAACGAAAACTCCTTCAACTCAGGAGCCTGCAAATGATATGAATCGTTTGTTTGATTAATTAAGACAAGCATATCTACTTTATGTCGTTTCTCTCTCGATTGAATTGGCCTAACTTAAGATGTATATATTCTCGTAAATGCCATTAGCCACTGACAGCAATGGAGCTCCAGTGCTTCTTCATTTCGCTACAGATATAATTTTAATCTTACTCTAAGTTGATCTGTAACTCAGTGGCTCAAACTCACGTGGAGCATCCATTCATTAGTATAATTGTTGAGAATCGAGATCAATATCAGAATAAGTGAGCTCACCTCTGAAGGACCAAGAGCTCTAAATTGAACTGATCTGAATCACATTGAATCAAGAATTAATCCTTGGCAGCCAGGGGTTAACCAAGACGTCCCAATAACTGAGTCGATCATGAGAGTGACTGTCTAGCTTATTAGAACTTGCAGAAGATTTTAAGTGTGAGCTACTGCAAGCTTGTTCTTGTAATTATGTACAAAGGATTGCACTCAGAATAATGAAGTAAAAGAATGGATGGCCGCATCTATCATGAGATTTTCTGCAGCCGAATTAACTCGTACTACTATTGACGATTTGAATTGTGTGCAGATATGCATTATATGTGCACATTGACAGGACAGATGACGTTCTCATCCACAAGCGGCTTCTGGAAGAGGTCCAGGTTTCCGAAAGCAGGCCGGCGTTTCATGTTCGTGCAGTTCCTGTACGTTCTGTGCACACCAATTTTCTCTCGTTCATGATTCATTTTCTATAACAATAAACTTACCTTTGTGTTCTAATCCTTTCGTTTACTAATCATAGTTACCTTGATGCTGATATGATCATATTCATTCCTGTTGATTGTGTTGATCTATACTAACACTAAGTTGCAGATTAACTTTCTGAAGTACGTGTTTCGCAGGCTCGGACATGTCGTGCTGAAACCCCTGATGAAGATCCTCCAATGTCCAAGCTAAAGTACGTATAGTCAGAATTAATCATCATATATTTTCCTGACATGAGAGTAGAGTTCTATATATGACTGACTTTACAGGATTGCAAACGAACGTAGAGTAAGCTTTCAACGTTTTAATTAACTCTGGTGAGTTGTCGGTTATTGCAGACTGGAACTCCCAAACCAGGAGACTTCAGCCTCGGAATTTAACAGTCCTGAAGAGGGCAGCCAACACTCTCAGAGGTAATTGAGTTAACCAAAAAGAAGTCCATCTAACCTCCCTTTTTGCTCTACTTCTAACCTCTTTTTTGAGCTATATTTGGGTTGAATAGTGTTGTGTATTAATAGATTGTCCCCTTATGGGGCATGAACTTGGAACTTTGGTAGAAGATGTGGAAGTCATTGCAAGGTGTGGAGAATAATGACAGTGGCTTGTTTTAGATTGTCTCCCAACGTAACTCATCATGAACTAGTTTTTGGTCTATTTATATTTCAATATGAGTTCAAGAGGAATTCAACATGAGTTTGCTAAAACTTTCCTCTTTGAGCTGTCTTTGAGGTGACTTTTCGGTTAACTCTAATATATGGCACTCTTCTTATAACGAAACCTGAACTTCATACCTTGACACTGAAATTTCATTTGAGTCTGGAGATCGAGGGTTTGCATAATGGCCATATTTGTTTTAACGGCGGATCTCTTTGTGGCTTAGAACTCTTCAATAAGATGTTCTTTTTCAGGAGTCGAGTGTTATAATCAGCCGCCTACATATCTCTGCCATAATTTGCAACGTAGATGGCTATGGCAAGCTGCGTTAAGGATTGATACAGTGACTGGTAATTAATTGTTGAAGCTCAAGAATCACTAACACTAGGGATATATTATGGGATGCAGTTCCACGTACATGGCAAACCTGCCAATGCATGAGGTCACAATCTCAAGCGCCGATAAACCGAAGCTTCTCAGTCAGGTGTGCACATGATTAAGTCTACAGTATCTTCATGTTTACTATTTTAAATCATGCTATTATTATGGGAGTAAGGATGTAAGTTCTACAACAGTCCCAAAATCCAATAACACTTGAACTGTACAGTGCGTTACATGATCTGCATGCACGTTCTAAATGTGGTATTCAAACTTGAAGCCAAGGACATGAAAATCAGTAATCCGCTTCATCATCTTCCTCTCATATCTAATGAGCTCTCATTGATAGTTAGATACATCGGATATGACTTGAATTACTTTGTTTTATTAGATCATGGATTTGAGGCTTGAAATTAAGGTGCACTCATCTCGTCATGTTTAAACCCTAAAAAGTTAAGGACTCGATCATGGGTTTTAAAGCTACCAATTCAATTGATCATGTAGCGAAAAGTATATTTCAGATGAGACCACGTTTTATGTTACTAGAATCATGTTGGCCAAAACTTGAAAGCAAAAGAAAGTGGTGATCGAACTTACTGCTGAAAAAACATAGTCCTGTAGCCAGGGTTTAACACATTGCAACAATATTAATATTACCTGTGAAGGTGTAGCAGAATGATTAGAATCATATAGAGTTATTCTACACCTTAAAAATGATTTAGAAAGTAATTATAGTACTTTCATGACCACATTGCAACAGAGTTCAATGACGCAAGTTTGAATTCTTTTTGAGTTCAAAGGAGAACTCTCATGAATGTAGACCGACCTGCAAAGATTTAAATTTTTCTTACTGATTCTAGCTGTGCATTGTTAATTGTTGTAGTTGTCCGCATTGCTTGCAAATGTGGGGCTGAACATTCGTGAAGCTCACGTCTTCACTACCACAGATGGCTACTCCCTCGACGTTTTCGTAGTAGATGGCTGGCCAACAGAGGTACAACCTCCCAACTGTAGAAAAATTAAACAGATCGTTTCTATTGTTAAAATGGCTCTTATCTAGAGCCTCAGATCTATTATACCAGTCCTAGTATTTTATTAGAGCTCTGTTATAATGTCACAATGTTAACGTTTCCATTTAACGAATATTACTGTACATAACAATGATTTAACTAAAACTGAACTGTCAAACTGAAGATAGGGAGAGATGGAAAAAACCTCCGAAGTTTATATGGCAATATTCGTTTAGTTGGGACTTTTCCACCATATTGGGACTCTTTGAAATCTACAACTCGCATAGATCCAATTGCCCCACTGGATCTATGCCAGTTGTAGATTTTAAAGAGTCCCAATATGCTGAAAAAGTCCCAACTAAACGAATATTGCCATTTATATAAGTAGCTAGATTTATAAGCACCTCAAGATGGGGTTCCTTTCAGTTTTAGTTAAAACAGTGACTGTTTAGGAAGCTCTCTCGCTGAAAAGCAGCTGTATGCATAGATTATCACGAAGTTAGACCATTGACAATTATAAATTCTTGTTCTGAAATCAACCGACTTGAATCGCCTGGTGGTCAGGATACTGAAGAGATGAAGCAGGCCCTACTTCAGGCACTTCGAACTATGGAGGTGATGCAGTACTGTGATTCCTTTTCAATGACTATTTCAAAAGAACTGCAAGTATATTCACAGCTAATTTAGTAATATTATTTTTAATCCAGAATTCTAGCTTTTTTCATGTCACGATGATTCTCTTTGAGTTTGCATTTCGACGACTGGTCAGTATAATTCCAACCAGTTACATGTGATTTCTTTCCTTAATTCCACCCTTGAAGTTAAATGTTCAGCTATCTGCAAAAGGCTATGAAGGGACCGAAAGAAAGACTTGTTTAACTATCCCTGACAGAGTTTGCAACTTGTTTTCTTTCAGGCTTGTTTCAAGTCCCTTCATAGCCTTTAGTCATGAATGACGACTTGCTTTCTTTCAGAATTGAAACTCAAGTCTTTGCAACTTGTTTTCTCTGTCAACTCAAGTCTTTGCAACTTGTGTTTGAGTCAAGTCTGAAAGAAAACAAGTTGACAGACTTTAAACTTCGTCAACTTGCTTTCTTTCAGACTTGAAACACTATTAGAAAATCTAGCTAATCTGTTGATTCGGTCTCGTTGATCAGGGACACTTTTCCTGTTGATTTGAACAACAATCTGTTGATTTGAACAAAAAATCGATCAAATCAACAGAAAAGTGTCCCTGATCAACGCGACCGAATCAACAGATTAGTCGGATTTTCTAGTAGTGAAACAAGTTGCAAATTCTGTCAGGGATAGTTAAGTATTTGTGAGCTGTGAGTTGCTCCTGGATGATTACTTACTTTCTGAACCAGTGCAATTGATATTGATGTTGTTGTTCAGCCTGCAGTGGCGAGCACAGAAACGCGTTCTCCTCTTCCGGAACTTACCGACAGTGGGCGGATAATTATACCAGAAGCGGGCTCCAGTAGCCCAGATGATTGGGAAATTGACAGTCGCCAGTTGAAGTTTGTCCGGAAGGTGACAACTGGCTCTTATGGAGACCTGTAAGTACACTCAAAACTCTTTTATATCACCAGCCACTACAAGGAGAAAGGCTTCGCTTTTCACTCAGTAGGTGAGTGAAATGGGGCCACTGACGCTCAAGACTTGGTGAGTGCGATTTGTCACGTAGGACAAGTGTGTCAGATGAACTCTGACACTGTTTTGAGTGAGAAGCGACGCCTTTGCTAACTTAAGGTTGGATAACCCATTACCACCACGACACCTAAAACCGCCAACTTCTACACCATTCCTTCATTTCAGGGAGGAAATGTAAGTTGTCGGTACATGACTTAACATTTGAGCAATTCATGCATAAGTCATGTATTGATAGTCTACATTTCCTTCCTAAAATGTAAGAGGGGTGTAGAAGTTGGTGGTTTTAGGTGTCGTGGTGGTAATGGGTTATCCAACCTTAGTAGTGAGCAGGGTTTTTTTTTGACACCATGGTGTCAGACTCCAATGTTGTGGCACAGTCACAGTGGTCTAAATCTGGAGGGACCACTCTTCATTGCATGCATGAAGTACTGCTACAGTGCAAAAAACAGAACCCTAGTAGTGAGTGTACGTGAGTCCAGAACTTACATTCCAAATACTGGAATTCATGTGATATTGGAGAGAGTGATAATAATGAGTTCAGAGTATATATATATAGCTCCTGCTATATAAATTTTTTTCCAGACATAGACTGGAAACTCGTTTTTGGATACAAATACAAACATGGAGCCCTGGTAAGTTAATTCCCTGATAAATAGCAACTGTTAAAATACTAACATGATTTTGGAAACGAATAATAATTTAAACTCTTGCGTGTTTTTAGGGTTTAAGGTTTAGGGGTTTTTAGGGTTTAGGGTTTAGGGTTTAGGGTTTGGGCTGATGAATATACTGAATTCCTTGCATACAGATACCAAGGCAGCTATTGCGGACAGGACGTGGCCATCAAAGTGCTCAAAGCAGAGCAGATGAATGAAAGCTTGAGGATAGAATTTCAACAAGAAGTGTTTGTCATGCGGTAATTAACGTGCGACAATTCTCACTGTCAACGTTTTGAATTGCAATAACCCTTATTCACAATACTATCTCTAACATGCTTTTTCTCCCCTCGAATTCGATGGACCGTACATTGTACTGTTTGTAAAAGCTGATGAATTCATGGAGCTGAAGTCCAATGTGAACTTCTGACAGGAAAGTGCGGCACAAAAATATTGTGCAGTTCATTGGCGCGTGTACAAAGCCCCCAAATTTCTGCATTGTCACAGGTATATCACATGTGGCATTGATGTACTCCACTGTTAACCTTTTAAGGACATTGCCTAATTTAGAAAGAAAGGAGTTTTCACCTCAAAATGTAGAATTAATTTACATTCTGAAAATGTAGGTACATACTATTCTTGTCATGGATGAAGAGAATTCATAAAAAAAATTCTCCAAGATCATGATCATGAATTACTAATTATGGAGAAATGCTTTTTCAGGGTTGACCTTGTAAGGTGGAAACACCTAAAATTGTCACTTTAAGCAATTTGAGGCACTTTTTTTGAAGTAGAATATTTATGTAGTCTTAGTTATTGAAAATGATGAGTTTACCAAAAAATAATAGTAGAGTTTTTGGATAAATCATGAGTTGCGTAAACGAATGAAATTGTTTCATAGACTTGTCATGAAACCAATACTTATAAAAATCATAACTGTAATTAATGGAAGTAAAGTATGGAGACACTTTTTGAGAACAACTTGAAAGTAACTCTACATGTCACAAATGGTTGTGGATGTTTTCACTTTAGGGTTTGTTTTCTGTTAAATTGTTTAATTGCATATGCACGCAGAGTACATGTCCGGTGGGAGTGTTTATGACTATTTACATCAGCAAAAGGCAACATTGAAGATGCCAATGCTGCTGCGAGTGGCCATCGATGTCTCCAAGGCTATGGATTACCTTCATCAAAACAAAATCATACATCGCGACCTCAAAGCCTCAAACCTACTTATGGACGAGAACGAGGTAATGAATTTTCATTAATTCTTTGATTGTCCCTTTGTCCTTTGACATGCGTGCTCCCCACTTCCTAATTTCAGACCAAAAATGTACATGGAGGCCAAAATAGAATGGCTAGCTAGAACAAGGCCTTCTTAATGTAAACCCCATGTTGAAAAAACAACATGAAAATATCAACGTGTAGTACATGTTTTAACCTCCTAGCTGTTTGTAACAACATCCTCACGTTTCATGTAATTTGTTTCAATAGTGTGTTGACTACTTTCATAAAAAAATTCATTAAATCTGCCATATTCCGTCCAAATTTTCATGTTGTTAATTTTTACTCATTTTTGCTACTAATGTTTTGACTATGCTACTGTTCTTTAGTTCCTTTTCGGCTAGAAAGAAGCAAAAATGTGCCAAAAAAAGATCAGGACGTGCATACTAATATGTCCTTTAGAATATTTTTGCCCACAAAATATGAACAAAATTTCTGCTTCAATCCCAATTCAACGTAATAAAATAAAAAAATAAAAAAAAATAAAAAAATATACATGAATGTCGCACAACCTGCTGGGTACTTGCATGGCTACACTGAGTTAATAGTTAGTTCAATACTATTGCTTTTTAGGAATGGTTATTATTTTTGGATTCTTTCATTTTATCATTACAAATATTCTTCAAAGGTTCCCCTTTTAACCACACTAAAATAACATGTTTTGAAAAATAAATTCAAGTCTTTGAATTAAATCTTGTGTCGGACCTATGGTATAGAAACAAAACTGGCGGGCCGTGACTGAGTAACATGGGGATTTTTCAGGTGGTGAAGGTGGCTGATTTTGGTGTAGCAAGAGTGCAGGCACAGTCTGGCATCATGACATCAGAGACAGGCACATACCGGTGGATGGCTCCGGAGGTATGTGTTACCATAGATCGGCTAAATTAATTTTTACCATACCAGCATTAGTTGTTGTAGTCTATAACAATTGTTACCTGAACGTTAAGAAACTCAATTTCTCGTACGTGTTCGCTTAAAAGCTCACAACACTTCTCGTACGTGATTAATTTGTGATTTCAATGTCAAAACGTGTCACCGTCGATGTCACCTGTTTTTGTCCCAATGTCACATTTAACATGACATTCCGATTATAGTAGAATAAGTTGTATGTGGTTATGACTAATTATCCTGATCTACCGTATTCAATTCTGCATGGATTGTCAGGTTATTGAGCACAAACCTTATGACAGTAAGGTGGATGTTTTCAGCTTTGGTATAGTACTTTGGGAGCTACTAACAGGACAGGTAATGCTCGACGTACGTCATGGTATGCGAGATATATCTTAAAGTTGATGCTTGTCAATGGCTTTTGACAAAATTAGTCCACTTGTGCAAACAACCAATAATAGAAAAAAAACAAAAATTTGAATGCTGTTTCAACCACATTAATTAATTTTATATATATATATATATATATATCCATCACTGATATGTTAGTTGTGATATGCCCGTATACAATTCTGGTACAAATCATGATTCCAGACCATGTATAACATTTTCAATGCAATTTCAACTGGGAGTAGCACCTATACCGTATGTACGTTGAGGGCAGGATTTCAAATATATATATGATCAATTGAATTTGACATTTTGACATTTTAAAACCATGAATCCTTGGTCCTTTAGGGGTTAAAATCCAGGTTGACTTCAGCGTCAAATAGCATGCAAGTGGTACAAAAAGTCAGTAGCATATAAGGGCGGTTTTGAGTGACTGATTTTTCTATAGTGGATTAGTTACCCAACCTTGTGCAGGTTCCTTACGAAGAGCTCACTCCTCTTCAAGCGGCTGTTGGTGTGGTCCAGAAGGTACTCTTGTTTTTCCGTTCTAGAACTGTAATCCAACTTATTGTCATGAATTCAAGTCACATGTGTTACACAGGGGTCTCATAAGTATGGTTTCCCTGTGTGATTCCCCTGTGAGTGCCACTTTGCCCTCTGAGCTTCAATTCAGAACTCGACACATGTTAAAACTTTCCTTCTACAAGTAGGTGACTAAGCTTAAGCAGGTGATTTTGTACACATGTCAAAACTCGAAATCACAGAGAAAAGTGGCACTCACGGGGGAATCAACACAGAGGAACCATATGAGCTCCCTGTGTTAGTAGGGTTTAGGGTTTTAGGGTTTAAGGTTTAGGGTGAATTAGAGCTCAGGATTTGACTTGAAGCATGTTGCAGGGTTTGAGACCAACCATTCCTGAGAGCGTCGATCCGACTCTGAGTGAGTTACTGCAACGTTGCTGGAAAACAGACCCAACGGAAAGACCTGACTTCTCTGAAATAACCGGCTTGCTTGAGGAGATTCTGAAACAGGTATGCATGCAAATTAAATTTCCAAGTGAAATTCCAATGCTTACTAGAGCCTGCATGAGCCCTCGACTCTGAAAACTGGATGAAATTATATGCTTGTATTTAATGCTGAAAGTTCAAGCTCGGGGAGGGCACTCTTTGTATCTTTTGAGTATCACGTATGAACAATGGGTATTTGAACAACGGGTGTTTAAAAGTATCCTAAAAATTAAAATTAATTCTTACTATAATTGGTAATGTTTTGAGAATATTCTTATTTTAATTCTTGTAATAAATTTTGAGCATCCTGTATTAATGTAAATCATTTATAGAATTTGCTTTCAAGGACCTTAGTTATCTTTGTTTGCACTTTGTTACGTAATATCTGGAAGTGATCTCCCTAAGAATATAGTGCCAGTGAGAGTGATACACAATATGAGCAAGATATAGTGATGTTTTTGTAGTACCTCACTACCTCTATAGTCCCTCTAGCTAATCCAAGGAAGGGCTTGAGCGTATCCTACATTACTGAACAATAGTGACTACCCAAGTATAGTGATTGTGATTGGTTCATGCACTATGTAGAGGGTGATTATTCCTAAAGGCCCTTTGTCAGTGAGCAGTGGCTCATTGTTAAAACAAACAGACACTTTATTTACACCAAACTCGAAAGAGGATCAGAGTTTCTATCTTGGGTGATTACAAGATAACTTCAAGGGTGTAAAGACAATAGCTTGTGACACCAAATTTTGGATGTGATTATAGTGGTCAAGTAGTAAATTGAAGGGAGAAGGGTGTGCATGATTTTAGTTGTTTTCTTTTTGTGTTTGGTGATTTTTACACTAGTAAAAGACTTGTCGTTTTTCATTCCCCATTTTGTGGAAACAATTAAATTTTATGCTGATATTTATGTTTTCTTGTGACTAAAACCACTCACCAGCATTGACACAACCCATGTGCATGGCGCGATTCCATTCCTTTTTCATTTTTAGGAAGTGAAAAACGATTCATTTCCTACTAGTGTTATTTCAGTTGTAATTCTTTGGACTGATCGAGCTGTGGTTGTGTGGAGCAGGTGAATCGAGAATTGAGAAATAAAGACAAAAAGCATACAGGATTATTTGCAGCATTCAAACGCTCACCAGCGCTTTAAGTATTATAATTTTAGTATTTTGACTACTGATGGAAGGCTCAATAAGTTGCTCTGAACATTTTGGCAGTATTTTGGCAGTATTGAGCTCCCAACTACGGCATCTTTAGATCTAGATCAAAACGTGGCCTTTAACGACATTCTTAGCAAACGACTTTGACGATACTTAATTAACAAGCCAACAATCCCAAGCATGATTGTGGATGAGAACAACATTCCAACTTATTTATGAAGTTTTGTCTATTCATATCATATTGTGATAATTTTAACTACATAACATTCAGTAGCATGCATTGTCACTGCCTTGGCTTTACAGTAGATGGTGTGGAATATTCCACATCCAACAGTACTTCATAGTAGCTAAGTGAACAGGTGGAGGCTCAAGGTGATGAGCAAAATGCATGAACAGAAGGCAGTGGGCATAAAGGCTACTGAATGTTATGTATGATGTGAGATGGTTTTGAATGTTTAGTAAATTAGTCAAATCAATGTTTTTAAACGGTTGTTGACCCATACAGATTCTTTGCTTTAGAAACTTTACATGTTATAACCTACAGATTCTTGCCTATAATGTTTGTTTTATGGGACATAGATTCTTGCATATAATGTGGACCTTATGAATGAGAGCCAAGGGTGGATTTTGGGTATATCCGTAATTAACATGTGTGTTTTGAGGGCTTCAAAAGCAATATATCTTCGTCACCAAGTGTTTATTGCATATCTACATTTGGTAACCATTGCTAAAAAAAACCTTGATTAACACTTTGAAAATTTATAGTTTATTCATATGGTGTTCAAAAATACATGTTATGAAAATTTAGAATTCTCTTTGAATTGTCATTAAACACTAATACAATTTAATAATGAGAACCACGCTTAGATGCTTTAGTGCAATCCCTTGCCTATTCTACTTGAAATTTGCAAATGTGAAGCAACTTATTAATCAATTGGTGACAAGTGCCCTATGTATTTACATGGGATAATATTCACATACGTATTCTCAACTTTTGTTTCATCCTAGCCATTATGTTACTCACAAATGATGTGTGAACTTCTCTCATCGATAGGTGTCATAATATAATACAAGAATATTTTGTAGCTTCTTTAAACCCTAAACCTTAAGCTAACTTTGATGTCAACATTCTTATTGGTTTGAATGTCAAAAGTCCATAAAAGTTTGGAGTTTGCAACACCAAATTCCATATTAACCTTTAAGCGTCAAGCTAAGTCCCATGGGCTTTGTTTCGAGAGAGTAATGAGGAAAACTTTAGATTTAGTGAACCAAAAAGAGAAAGGATCGGTGCTCTGAAAAGCTGCTGAAGAAGCAAGGGTGGATTCCCAAATTGCGCCAAATTTGGACAATTGTGGAACATATGCATAGTCAATGAGTGCATTAGGGAGAAAAAGGGAGGTGGTTCAGGCAATTGTTGGTATGGGAGGCGGAGTTTGACACCATTCCCCTCGCATGGAATTGTGACAACATTTGATTGTGGAATATGATTAAAAAAGCCATGGCAAAGTTTAACCCCTAAAAGATTGCGGTTTTTCTTGTTTCTAAGCATCATTTTACCTCTTTGTATTTATTTTCTTGTACATATATATTTTCTCTAAAATAAAAAATTAAACACATAATTAAAATTTAAGATTGTTTTTACCAATTTAACAATTTTCCCAATGTCTTTAAAGACTATCAAAAAATATAAAAAAAGACTGCAATTTCATTTTTTCACTTCACTTGCTATAATCTTGCACTCTATACGGTCAAATTCTATGAAAATTTCAATATACACTCTCCTAGTAATCTAAAACAAGATCCTATGGTTAGAGTTGAAAAATAATAATTTCTGAGGTTTATTTTGAGTCATGCCCGCACTGCCCGTTCTCCCTAAAAAAAACCAATTTTGTTACATAACGTCCACTTAAAAAGTTAGAATAAAAATTAAATTAAATCCCCATTTTATATTGATATACCAATTTCACATAATTTATTTCAAAAAATAAAAATAAAAATTAACACTGTAGAAACCTACCCGAACGCTAAAATGTCCTATTTAGGACATTTGGTCCTTTAGGGGTTAACTGCTTAGTGATGTCAAAATGTGTAATGCTTTAGAAAGCTGCTAGGGTTTCACAGAAATAAGATTTTATGATTAATTTTTTTTTTGAACAACTTGTCCTGGCTTCAAACTTATGTACTTTTTAATTTTTTTAATAGCTTGTCAACATACGATGGGTAGCCAAATTTTTTGAGATTCCTTTGAGCTGCCTCCATTTGCTTCCATAGACGTTTAAGGGTAAACTAATGGGAAACAATTAAAGTACATTACATAATTATCACTCTATTATTTTGTGCATGTGTCTCCATGTGACACATTCTTTTAAAAAGTGATTTTTTTTATTTTTTACAAATAGAGCTTTTCATACATCTATAACAATTAAAATGGGCAGAACCTAACAAAGACTAGCTCATTACACATTCCTTAATCCAACATGCTTTAACCCCTAAGCTACGGTGACCAAAATGGTCACCATGTTTTTTTACCAGTCTTGAGTAGGTCCTATTTGGACTTTCTCTTGTTCAAATTTATTTGTTTTTTACCAACATATGCAATGATCTTCACTAGTTCTAGTGATATGAAATTTGGTCTCATTTGAAATATATTTTTCACAATATGATCAATTGAATTTGTCATTTTAAAATTGTAAATCCTTGGTCCTTCAAGGGTTAATGATGTTGAAAGGTTGGTGTACAACAAGTTTGCTGGCCATTAAACATAAATGAAACAATTCTAAAAAAAATTAATGATTTTTAACCAGCACGACTTGCCCTTTCTGTTCTCATAGGGCCACATCTTAATTGGCATCTTGCTCAACACACTTACCATATTTCAAGAGATATGTTGGAACATGTAGAACAGTATATAACAGAGACTGCGCACACACGCAAGGACACATTTGACATTGGAATTGCCATGCCGTACTCCAGCATGGGCCAACCTAACTTAGTATTTGTATAACATATAAACTTTCAATTACTGTAGTACCATAGCTGGGTCGCCACCCCACAAACAAATATTTAATACTTTTTGAAAAACAAGGGTCATTCCTAAAAAATGAATTTCTTGATTTTCGTTTTCGTTTGAAAAAATGGCCCAAAATGACCCAAAAAGCTTAGAAATATCAAAAAATAATTAAAAATAGTTTATTCTATTTTCAATTTTTGGTCCTCATAATTTCTAATCTTCCTACGTTTTTATTTTTTATATTATTTTATGGCGACCCAGCTATGGTACTACGGTAGTTAAAATTTTGATACAAAAGCTTAGTTTTTTTTCTATTGCTCTGCCATTTGAGAATACAAATGAAGTTCAAGTTGACTACCATATCTACCAAGTTCACGGCATAACCTTACATGACCCTTCCATAACATTCAGTAGTCTTTGAGCCTACTGCCCTCCCTTGCATGGAATGATGTGGAATATCCCACATCATTTCATCCTTCCAACGAAATGATGTGGGATATTCCACATCCCATTAGTAGCTATGGGGGCACGTGGTATTAACCCTTTAGTGCCTAGGGTACTGTAGCAGACAGCTCTGGATTTCAGTGGGTTTTTCCACTGTGGTTGAGACTACCAAAAATAGAATGGGTTAAATTAGAAAGTAACCGTACAATTCTATTCTCAACTCGAGAGCACACATTTTATTAAAATTTGAGAATCATCCGATGGTGGGATCGGAAGATTATAGTATGTATTTGAACTGTATAATGCACGCTCAAAAACAAGATTTTGGGGGGTGTGTGACTTCAAAGTTAAATAGAATTTGAGGTAAATTTTCAAAAATAAAAGCAAAGACGTTCAGCTATGCCCTATGTCAACACCTCTCCGTTGCAATCTTTCATATCAAAAATAGACTCACACATAATTATTGTGAGATTTATAAGTGAAAGTGGCTTGTCCATGTACGGTTTAGGACAAAATTTTATACGTTGAAAATTGACAGGAGTGGGTACATTAGTCAAGATCGGATTACACACACTAATGGAAGATGAAGAAGAGAACACAATCCAAAAAAATAAAACAAGATAACAAACTTCCAAACACAAGAAATACTACACAATACATATGTTGTATTTGTAAGTATTTACTGTATTTTCAAGTATTTGCAGTATTTTTGCGTTCTGTTGATAGGTATTTTGATAGTTGTACAATTCCAAATTGAAAATTTCTTTTTCTGGAAGGTGCGTAATGTATGTGCGCAAATCTGAACTTTAGAACTGAAGTTCCAATTCTTCACGGATTCTCTGTTATTTGCATTTCCGACGTTGCAGTGACCATAATCTGGCTTGCTAGGCACTAAAGGGTTAAGCAAGAGCAAGCAACCATGGTGCACAGTAATCGAAAGCACAATTCAACAATGTTTTGTCATTGTTTATTTAATTGATTCTCAACTCAATAGTGTTTCATCATTGAAAGCACAATTCAACAATATTTTTTCATTGTTTATTTGATTGATTTTCACTCAATAGTGTTTCGTCATTGTTTATTTGATTCAATAGTTCTTTCAATTAGAAATCACTGGTCACTCTGTATATAAAGGTGGATGAAACTTAAAAGGCAGTCTCTTTGAAGGCTACTGAATGTTATGTCCTGTTAAAATATATTCCACATGTACTTTTCAGTAAAGAATAATAGAAAATGGAGTTTGAAGTATAAATTACAACCAAAAATACCATGAGCTTGCTTTCGTAAGTCAATTGTACAAAACAAGAAACGCATATTTTGACACCATTCCAAACAAATTTTTTTATCTGGAAGCCATTTGAGTTCTATGAGCATGAAAGGTCGATGAGATCATGAGAGCAGTGACGTAATTACTCCGTACTTTTGTTCAGAAAAGAACTGAAAAAATTAAAACAAAATAAAATTCTAATCTCTGGATGCAGAACATCAATAACAAAATAGCTTGAAAGCGAACAAAAACGAGATTGTCGTTGTGATGAAAATTCATTTTATCAAACTATCAATTGTGCTCATAATTTTAAGAAAGTGAAACCTTATGCTCAACATGATGCATTTGCTGCTTCAAGTACAAGTTGCTTACAAACTTTTTGACTCCTCCCTCATAAAAAAACAGAGTCCCTTCCCTAAATTGTAATGTGCTCGATATGGCACCCATATGGCACCTACAAATTGACAAGGACATTACTACTCTAGTCCTCCACTAGTAGGAATTTTTTCTTACCATATTTGCAATCTTCAGAATCAATGCGGCCGCTTGATATCATTGATCTCAGAACCAGTTTATGACATTTAGAACATTATGCGACCTCCCACATAAATGGTATCTACTTTTGCTACCAAGTGCATACAATACTCACGATAACTCTATAATATCCGGCAATACCCTTGACATATTAAGGTGATACCAAGATGATATCCGCAGATATCACCTCATGAAGTTGCTACATATTTATATCATGATGAGCATTCTCGCTACATTTCAAATTTTTTTCATTTTCTTCCTTTGTATGTTTAGCAGCCCCATTTTTTGGGTAGAAACCCCGCTAATTTTAGCCAGTTTTGATATCAAGTTGATATAGGATCCACCTACTTTCAATGCTTACAAAAAAATAAAATTGTAAGCATGCTGTACAGTCAAGACCAGATTGATTTCCAGTATCATGCTCTAGCATTGGGAGGTTGAAAACCAAGATACAGTGCAATAAGGAACAGAACCATCAACAAAAGTCGTCCACCAGGTACAAGCTTAGTGTGGCTTACTTGAGGTTGTTGCTGGTATCGGTAGACCCAAGCCATGAACGGGGGCAGCACACCAAACAGAAAGCAATTTGCGTAGAGACCAGCAAAATCAAGCGCTGAAGCAAACGCTGTAGGGGAAGTCAGAGCCAAGGCTACCGGAGGAGCCATGGCCAGCAACAGTGCTGTCATTCGACTCGGTTCCACATTCTCTTGACGGATTCCAAACAAGCTTGCAGTATCCAGCAACTGCTTGGGAAAGCTCACAGCATATCCAATGAGAGTTGTGCCGAGGGCAGCAAATGCAAACGCTTGAACCACAGGAGCTGCTGTACTACTCACTGACAGCAGGAGCTTGATGGGATCAATTGACGCCGCTGTCCGCGATTTCGCTAGGCCTATGATGACTGCATTCCAAGCCAAAACCATCAGCAAAGGCACAGCTCCACCACACAGTATGGCTTTGCGAGCTTCCTGAGGTCTTCCTCCCACCACTTGGCACACCACAGGCGTGATCACATGGAACCCCAGAGTGAGAACAATCACTGGAATTGCAGGGTACAATGCTGTGACAGACCAGGTTGCTCCTGAGCCCATGGAGAAAGTCCTGCCCACGGAAATACCGATGCCGACCAGACCTGTAAAGCATAAGACCGTCAAATATTGTTCACATATTTTGACACCATTCCAAACAAAAAAAATGATCTGGAAGTCATTTTGGTTCTGTGTTGAATCATGAGAGCCAAGTTAATTACTCTTATGTTCCGGAGAAAACTGAATAAACTAAAAATTCTAATCTCTCGATGCAGAACAACAATTTAACAAATAGTTTGACCACACAGAAACGAGATTGTGATTCTCAGCCTCCATGAAAAAACTAAAATGGTTAAAAAATAGAATTTGGGGTGGTTTTTCTAAATCGCTCAGAAATCGAGTTTTGTTGTTTTACTGCATTGGATAAGATACTGTTCAGAATGACTATTTTTAGCTAGTTTAGTTTTTCCACGGAGGGTGAGAATTGTGATGAAACTCATATTATCAACTATCAATGGTACTCATAATTTTAAAATGGTGAAACCTTATGCTGAAGTAATGCTACCCAATGCCGACCAGACCTGTGATTGATGCAAGCATAAGACCGCACAGAGCTCGGTTGAGGGTGTCCACAGCTTGAAAGGAGGTGAATGCCAACATGGAGACGACTACCCCGGGACTCAGAATGCAAACCAGAGCTGGATGTAGAGGTAACCAATGTGCCAGAATCGAATGAAGCCCGGCCACACAGGCCACCAGGAGGGCATAGTTGAGGAAGGCGTAAACAAGCGCTACAACACGGCCTGCAGATTGCCCCAGAGTGCGAACTGCCAAGCCGGTGAAACTCACTTCCGCCACTCCCTGCTCTGCCATCACTGTCAACCATGGCACAAGTAACCCCACTTAGAATCTAATCATTCAACTTACAAATCAATTTCTTTTTAAAACCTCTTAACCCCTAAGCGTCCACTCTGTAGTGTAGGAAAATTGGACCCCCTGCTGCAAATCATCTGTTTGTGTGAAAATGACTTCAGTTTGACACGATCGAAACTGTTGATCTTCTAGTATAGAACAAGAGCTTTAAAATGATGTATTGCAATCAGTAAAATGAGCAAATGCCACCGTGATGCAGATGGCCATATTGGGCGTTTTAGGTTATGTAGTAATTATCAATCAAGTTTTTTCATTCGCTATCTGTACCTTGTTTGGGCAAAATGTTTTGAAATCAAGTGGCCCATTTTCCAAACATGTGGCTTGATATTGTGGAGATCGACCAGATATCAAATCATGTCATATTCATAATACGACTACCTTGATTGTCAAATGGTCATAAACTACCATCTGCAGTATTTTCAACTTGTATTTGTCTTTCCAAAATTTTAATGTCGTGACCAACATCACAATGTGTTAAGTTTTGAGAAGAAGAAACAAATGCCTCTATGGAAAGTGGTTGAAGAGTCTCTACATGCTGTAAGAGGTTGTGAGTTGGCTAGTTAGACTAGCTCAGTCATTTATTGTGAACTGTTTTCGAAGCAATCGGGCACTTCCAGAAAATAAACATTTATGAAACACATCAATTTGCACAGTACGTACATTGGGGTTCACAATTTAGAGACTAGATGTTGCTGCCTTATTGCAAATCTGGTTTGAAACTCGACTCACCTGCATAACTCAGCTCTGCTACTAACAGTATAGAAGCCATGACATACGCCCACACAACAACGATCGTCACAGTTGATGGAATTAGACCAGCGTGCAGAGTGGCAGCGGGAAGTCCAAGTATGCCTGGCCCAACCGCAGTACCTAAAATAGTAATACAATGTCAGGCCCAAAATCATACTCTCAATCAACCAAATATTACTGATGTAATACAAAAATGGTCCATGCTTTTACACGTCGCAGTCGCAAGCATCATGGTCATAGTCAAGATTAGCTGTCAACAAGATGCTGTGCCAGATATGATTGCAGTAGCTTGGGAAGTCACTTAGTGTAAATTTTGGGTACATGTGAGCGTACAAAAGGTATTTAACCCCTAAAGTCCCAAATTTGACCTCATATTTTTTTTTAGTAGTTTTGAGTAGGTTCTACATGAACTTTCTTTTGTTCAAATTTGCTTGTTTTTTTGACCAACACATGCATTGTTCTACATTGATTCTAGAGATATAAAAATTGATCCCATCTAAATTATATTTTTGACAATATGATCAATTGAATTTGTCATTTTAAAACCATGAATCCTTGGTCCTTTAGGGGTTAATGGGGGCTATGAAATAATTGGAATATAATACTATTTATAGTATAATTAGGATATATTCTAGAAATATTCTTAAAATATTCCCAATTTGGTTTTATAACAGCATATATTACTTCTATAAATTTATAAATTATATTTGTTCTCTCATAGTTATCTAAATTCATGACAGTGACTCCCCGGGTGCAGTAGAGTGTACATGAAAAGTAGACAAAAAAGGAAGGTCAAAGCTGAATACCCATGATAAGTCCAACCGCAGTAGCCAAACGCCCACTCCTTTCCCTGTCTGATGCGCACTCAGAGGCGAAAATGTTAGTTTATTATGAACACAACGAATGAAATGAAACAGCATATCTGCTAAACTTACAAACTGTAAATTAGATCTTGAAAATTGGAACATGCAAAATAGCTGCGTTGATTCAAGGTTGTGAAAGCATTTAATTTTTTTGAGAAACTAAAACTAGAACGTGAAAAGACACAGGTTTCATAGTAACAAACTTGTGTATTACCTGGTTGTGGCAGTTCAACGGGAGAAGCCTCATCGTTGCAGGACTCAGAATGAGTTTGTGCATAGCACGTCATTCCAGTGTTCATGTACTCCTTGTGTAGAAGAGTTCCATGCAACCATACACGCGAATTACCTGAACAATTTCGCAGAGCCATCATCCATACATTCCTTAGAAAAATTAAAACCTTTTCAATTAAATCATCTTTTTTTTATAAAACTAGACCTAAAACATTTATTTGTATAAGAGATGAAAGGAGAAAGACTGTAAAAAAACAGATTGGACTCTGCATAATGTGACCTTGTGCTGTACAAACAATGAGCAATGGAAATTTTTATAAGGTAGACATACCCATTATCATCCTGCCTTTCACGCCATTCATGAAAATATGATTCGCATTCAATCCAACAAGTGGACGAGACACTCTGCTCTGAGAGTCTTGAACAATGTCACACCACCTTTGATTTCGTCTTGGTGATGTAAACGACGATGGTGGCCCAAGTTTCAAGCTGGAGAGCGCCATGTTTCGACTAAACCCTAAACCCTAAACCCTAAACCCTAAACCTGTTTGGGCTTTAGATTCTCACAGGAATTCAAAGGCAGAAGTTCAAGAGGTAAGTAAGTCGGACAACATTTTGTGCTTCTCGTACTGGCCGAGCCCATGTTTCTTTCATGCTGACAAGATACTGCTGTAACACATGCATAGATGGTACACGTGATCAAGATCTAAACTGCACGCTTCAAAAATGACGCAGAAAAATCTAGAAAATAAATGTTGTTCTTGACAGAGCACTGTAAGTAGGCTTAAAAAAACACTAACCGTATCCCACAGTGGCTGCACGGTGTATCTGATTTCTACACAAAAACCCTAAATCTGCAGATTCCGTAACCCTAAACTGTACAAAACTGGATTTCTGAAGTGGTTGCAGTTCTTTCCTTGAAGACTAAATTCAACCGTGAAGAATACGTTCTAAAAGATTACAAATCTAACCCCCGAGTCACCGGAACAAGGAAATGAGCACTCTTAAACCGCGATGCAACTTCTGTGTGACAAAACTCCACCTAAGAAGCAGCAGAAAAAAAAATTCTACCCTATGAATGTCAAGGCCATCGACACGTGAAAAACAGCCGAAAGAGAACTTCGCAGAGATCCAGGGCTAAAATTACGCGAGGAAAATCGTACCATCTCGAGAAGGCGGCTGCTGAATCTTGAAGTATGAAAGTGTAAGTTGAAGAAGCCCTAAACTGTGCGTCAGTGTGACTGATTTTGGAGGTCGAGTAAAGAACGTCAATACCAAAATTAGGCAAATGATGCTCATAGCTCACGATTCGTGGATTCCTTTAAGAACTATGGATGGTGAGTTTCATGAGATGACAAACTTATTATTTTCAGTTGCCGATTTTGGTTGCGTCTGGCTGACGGAGCTTGCAATCACGATTTGCTAAGATCTTCTTAGTGCTGTCAATAATTTCAGATTCTCACGTTCTGTATATGCATGGACACTGGGAGTGCTTGCCTTGCTTGGTTCGGAAATTCAAGAGAAAAACGCGGATGACGGACTCTTCAGGTTGTGAAGTGTTTCACAAATTGTTGAAATTCGAAGAAAAAGCGTTGCTACCATGGAAGCTTGACAAATGCAACAACTGTAATCACTCGTACACAAGCTACATAAGTGACTAGATTCACCAAGTCTTTGAAAAGAATGTGCTGGTTGTAGAAATTATAAGTTCAGAGTTGATACTAAGTTAACAAACCTTTACAGAGACGAGTTTCCTGCCTACAAATAATACTAATCATTCGTCCAATGACGCTAGGTACCAAAAGTTCAAAACTACAGAGACACACTGTTGCTACCCAGCTAAAGGATTAGCATGTATTGTGACCCGGTTTAGGCGAATCTCTGCAAGAGGCCGGTCACCTGCTCCAGTCGGAGTCTGCAAACAAACCACAGCATCGTAAATAACGAGAAAGATCATACAGCAATTTCAACACCTCAAGTTCCAGAGTTTCCCTGTCAAATCAAGAAAAAAGCAGAATGAATTTGAAGGCCTAACAGTGACTGCGTTTAAGCAGGTATATAACACCTTTTCCATCACGTTCAGGACTTCATGTCCGTGAATCACACGGCCAAAAATTGTGTAGAGTCCATTGAGATGAGGTTGCTTTCCGTATGTCATAAAGAACTGGCTCCCATTCGTATTTGGCCCACTGTTGGCCATGGACAATACTCCCCTTGCATTATGCTGCAACAAAAAAAAAAAAACAAACCATTAAAACCCTTGTGAGAACTAAGAGATCACTTGCACGAACGCAAACTCACCATGCCCGCTAGAAGCTGTATGTGAGAAATGATCAGTAAAGATATAACGTTGTGACGAGTAGTGATTTTTTTTTTCATTCTTCAAGGGAGTCCCATTGGCGATTTGAAAACCGAAACTTGAAAAACAGAAGGAATTTTTGGCGATTTACAATTTCTTTTACTACAGATACATAGCTTTCTATAGAATTGTTGGCTATACATACCAATGATAAGGGAAGATTATGGCGATATACTCTATTCTTTTACCCGATTTTTCCGTTATAGCAACATAGCAAGCCCAGTTTTCAAATAGTGATATATAGCCACAAAAAAATTCACTAATTATTTCACAAAAACAAATTTCACAAAAACTCAGGAATAACAAGGTAGAGGATACTAATTGCGTCACTTAAACCGAAATTTACAAGATCACGATAGAGCTGTGGAGAGAGATCACTTTGACCAATTAAGGCCGAGCTTTGTGACACCTTAAACCCTAAACCGCTGCATTGTTTCTGAGCACCAAGCTTACGCACATTTCATGCCCTAATCTGGTCTTTTATGATTTTTTTTAACATGTCTGTCAGATTAGATAGCATACTCACTTTCAAGGACTCACGGATTTCGTCGTTAAACTTGCGCCCCCATATACTGGTGCCGCCTCGCCCTGTGCCTGTGGGATCTCCACCTTGAATCATAAACCCCTTAATATTCCTGTGAAAGATCGTGCCATCGTAATATCCACTCGCACACAGCGCAAGAAAGTTCTGCACATGCAACAATATATTCCTCATAACAATGCATAATTCTTATCACGAGGTTGCGTAATAAACGAGCTGATAAACTCGTACATGGTTTACAATCAATATGAGAAATCGATGCAACAATATCTTAAGGGTTATCAAGGAACCAGGATACTTGAAATGAAAGGGGGGATGATAATGAGCGACTGTACCTCAGCAGCTTTCGGAACTTCGTCGCAAAAAATCTCACACTTGATCTCCCCCACGTTCGTATGCAATGTGACCGACTGCAAAACAAAGGCAGCAAAAACCCTAAAATCAGGACAATTCCGTTCCAACGACACTTTGATTCTGCAAACTCTACACGAAACAGAGGGTAAGAAAATCACCATGATGAGTACGAATAGTTCTTAATCCTGATCCTGCAACGTCGATACGAATCAACAAGAACAGGTCCCGTCAACCGCGAAAGAAACATTAATGTGAAAGAGTTACGCGCACGGTTTCAAAGAAGTATCCAGAAACCGGATTCGTTTACTTACTAAATTAGGGTTAGGGTTTAGACAGTGCTAACCGAGACTTTTCGAGTTCGGTATTTGTTATTAGTTGCGTTCTTCGATTCCCTCGATAGGAGTTTAGTGCGAGTCAGTTAGTTAGGTCTGCTAAATGTTTGGAGGCATATCGATAACCATACAGCAAATTTTTTGTGAATTTCAGATGCGACGCCGAGCACTGGAGTGACAATGTCTGTCTCCCAAATCTCCTCTCTCTCGAACTCCTCCTTGTCTTCTCTAAGACAGGAACCGAAACAAACATGGAGAATCAAGCCAGTAGTCAGGGTTTGCAAGTTCGGTCTTAAGTCCACGTTTTCGGCTTCGTTTTCAATTGCGCGAAACCTGAGCTTCCGAAGGCAGCAGCGTCCCATTTGCGCAAGCATGGCAGTCGAGGTTCCCGTATCGGATGAGACCATGGACCAGTTTGTGGAGGTCGTGCACAAGCTTGCAGATACTGCACGCGAAATCACCTTGAAGTACTTCAGGTCCAAGTTTCAGATCATTGAGAAGGCCGATTTGAGTAAGTTTACTCGACATTCCTTTTGAAGCAGAAGAAGAAGAAGAAGAAGAAGAAGAAGAAGAAGAAGAAGAAGAAGAAGAAGAAGAGTCTAGGGTTTAGGGTTTTGAGCATTTGAGTGGCTGTGCAGGCCCTGTTACAATTGCTGATCGGAGCGCGGAGCTGGCCATGCGTGAGTTATTGGGTGAGCTTTGCCCATCACATTCCATGTAAGAAACTCTCACAAGGTTTGCAATTCCTCTCCTGCAATTCTATTCACAATGGTGCATCTTTGTGTATTTTCTGCAGTGTAGGAAAGTCGGACACCCTGCTGCAAATCATCTGTTTGTGTGAAAATCACTTCAGTTCGACATTGTCGACACTGTTGATCTTGTAGTATAGAACAAGAGCTTTAAAAGGATGTATTGCAATCAGTAAAATGAGCAAATGCCACCGTGATGCAGATGGCCATATTGGGCGTTTTAGGTGCTTAGGGTTTAAGCGAAGGGTTTTGTGCAGATATGGAGAGGAATGGGGATTGACAACTCCTGTTGAAGGTTCGGATTATGTTTGGGTGTTGGACCCCATCGACGGCACCAAAAGCTTCATCACTGGTAAGTTCTTCAAGGAATTTGAATGTGCACACTTTGTAGAAGATACCATTCGTGTCATATATATGAGTGTGAGTTTTGGTAGATGTTTGAGTTCAAGAGCTAAGATCAAATTTTTGTCACCGTGTATGAATTTCTTATGCAATCATTCAAAGTTGGAGGTTGTTTACCACTATTGAAGAGAACCCCAAAGATCAGTGGCCATAGACATTTAGCCAAGTCATGCTTTCTTGCACCACTTGCTAATTAAAGACCACCTAATTAAGTGCATGAATAGATGAGTTGCTGTATGAATAGATCAGTGTCCTGTAAATGGAGTCAGAGATTTTCAAATTTGAGTTTGCTAGATATTTGATCTGACGCCAGTTGTATTTTGATCTGATTTATTGAATTTGCAAGAGGTATGAAAGGACTCACTTTTTGGGAACGGTTTAACTGCAGGGAAGCCAGTCTTTGGCACACTCATTGCTCTAATGCACAAAGGAGTTCCAGTAAGATTCATTTTTCATAAAACCCCATTGTCGTCTTTTTTGAGGTTATAAACTACATCACTAGTCCACCCTTGAGAATTTTTGTTTTAAAGGTGGTGCTAAGACTTGTGATTGAGATTATTCATTTATCAGCAACGTATTGAGAGGATGACATCATCATTTTGTTAGCAGCTGCAGGGTTTTTGATATTGTACACTGTCTGCCCTTGAGATGCATTGCCTCAATTGACATTGATTGTTAGTGCTTTTCAGGTCCTTGGCGTCATTGATCAACCAGTGCTCAAAGAGCGGTGGCTGGGAATTCAGGGCAGAACTACTACTTTGAATGGAGTTGAGATTCAAACACGTGATACCGCCTTGCTCAAGGATTCTTACTTGTATGCACTGAACCCTTTTGTATGAATTCTGGTGATTGGAATCCTTGTGGTCCTTAACCCTGGCATAGTAAACGCTTTCCGTAATCACAACAAATTGAAACCCTTTATTTTAATCACAACAAACCACAGATTAATATCCTTTATAAGCTCAAAAAGGCTTTCTGTCTGGAACTGCTCTTTATGACAATTCTCCTTTCGTCTTTCTCCTTCCCCAGTTTGTTTTTTTATTTTCTGTTTGTGGCAGAATGTGGCATTCATGTTTCCTTAAGATCTCTATCAATCTCATTCACTCACTTGAACAGTCATTCTTGATGGAGCCAGGTACACAACTAGCCCTCATCTATTCGCTGGAGATGCAGAGGAAGCTTTCATTCGGGTCCGAAATGAGGTAACCCCTAAAGGACCAAGATGCCCGCCTCATGTTTTTTTAAGCAGTTTTGAGTAAGTTCTATGTAGACTTCCTTTCGTTCAAATTAATTTTTCTCTTGACCAGCGCGTGCAATGTTCTTCACTGATTCCGGTGATACAAAATCTGGCCCCATCTGAATCGTATTTTTCACGATATTATCAACTCAATTTGTCATTTCAAAACCCAGAATCCTCGGTCCTACCCAAGGAATCTCATTTTAGTAATTGTAGTCATTCAGTCTTTAAACAGTAAAGAGACACCTATTGAAACTTTTAGAACCTGACAAGGTTGTGTTCTGCTACTTCTCAGGTGAAGATACCTCTGTATGGCTGTGACTGCTACGCCTATGGACTGTTGGCAGCTGGCCACGTTGATCTGGTCGTTGAGTCTGGACTGAAGGTACACTTTTTACATCAATCACACATACACTCTATACCCACGTTACATACATACCAAAGTTTTAAATAAAGAAATGAAATAAACGAAATTGCCATACAATACTCCATGGTTATATTACTTACTTGAAAACAATCAACTACTCCCCACCTCTGTCAATAATCCAGCAATAACCTACTATTTAGAATCGTAACAATTGCTCTCCTATATTCCTACAAAAGTAACCCACATGCAATCAAGTATTAGAGTGTTTGCAAGTCTTTCCTTACGTAGTATAAAGTCTACCCTTAATAGGAGTATGTAGTTTTTGTGTCACTCTTATCGTCCTGTGGGACCTTAAACAAACAGACTCTTAATGACCACCAGTCTCAAAAGAGAACTGGAGTTGTTTCTCTCTTTGCATTCAGTTACATTATTAAATTTATCATTTGACTGTTTGTTGTTGTGATAGCCATACGATTATCTGGCTTTAGTTCCAGTGGTGGAGGGGGCAGGAGGTGTAATTACCAACTGGGATGGTCAGAAACTTCGTTGGCTTCCTGAAATCGGTACCATCTCTCAACCTTTGACTTGCAGTGTAGAATGGTCTCCTTTTCTGCAGCTTTTGCAATGAGAGTTCATGTTACAATGGTCATGTAAGGACATCCTCAGTCTACCTTGTAAATAGGCGCGGTATGTTAAAACAGATCTTTGAAATTAGATCATTAAAATATTATCTTAGTGAAAACACATCGTGAAAGTAAAAGAAAATTTGGATTTGGACATTGGTTGATTTAAACACATCTCATCAAATGTTTGCTAACTTCTCATAACAGCATTCCGATGCTCTAATTCCATCTCAACCAAAAGATATATTTTAATATACCGGGCTGATTTGCCGGATGCATTGAGGATGCCCTAATGAGCTCATGCTACAATGCATGCTCATGTTACAATGAGCTTTTGCAATGAGGTCATGTAACATGAATGGTCATGTTACAATGGTTGGCTTTGTTGTTGTGTAGGGGAAGTGGGAATTGAAGTGGTTGCAGCTGGAAATGCAAGTCTTCATGAGGCTGCCCTTCAGTCACTTGCTTGGAAAGGCCAAAGCACCACCAGTTAGAAGATGACGAGGCAGGCATACAGTAGGGATTAGTTCCCACATGATTGTTTGCATTTGATTAGAAACAAACTTTTAATTAGAGTTTCTTCTTATTCTGATGATACTCTGAAGCCCTTTTGGTTTTCGTGATTTGGTGCAGTAGTGCCTTGATTCTTTAACATCTGCAAATTCTCTTATTAATAAAACTGTGCTTTATTCTAACAACACTGCTTCCGGTAAAAGTGAACATGGAATGCGAAAGGTGCACTTGACACAAACTTATGATTTCGAATTTGGGCTGTGAATTTCATGGGGTTTGCAATTGTCAATTCTCTTATCATGTAGTTTTTGAAGTTTATGATGTGAGTTGAAGGGGATTGGCTATCATCAACCTCTTTTTGTGAAATTTTGCAATTTTCTTGCGAAATTGGTGTGCCTTTCTATTTCATTGAACTTCGACATCTTTTGTAAGGTAATTCCACGTACCCACCCTTGTCCATCTCTAGATTGATTGAGGGTAATTAAATTGTTAACATTAATTTTTTTAATTGTCTAATAACAGAAATTATACACAATTCTTAGTGTTCAAATTTAGTTTACACTTTTGTGGGCAATTAGTGTCGGGGCTACACTGAAAACATGTTTTACTTCTTAATGTAACTTTTCAGTTGTAAACAATTTTTTAAATCATACATAACTTCATTCTAATCCAATTTTTTTTCTAAAAAGTTAAAAACGATACTTTTACTTTAATCTTTTAGCTAAAAGTAAAAATATATTAGAATTCAAGAAATTACATGGAAAAGTAAAGTCACCTTAGCTAAATATATCAGAACTCTAGTTCATCTCTAATTTTAAAAGCTCCTTTTATTGCTGTACCGAATATAATCGGAGTTTTGGTTTCAGATTGAGCACCGTCTGTAGTGGCGGTGGCCAGAGCTATGGCGATGCAGGTGGGTACTAGGCTGGTGTTTCTTGCTGGGGCGGGGTTTGTTGGATCGGTGCTGATTAAGAACAACAAGCTTGGTGAATTTATCGGTGACATTACGAAGGTAAACATCAATTCTCGCCTTTACACTGGGTTGCTCCGTTTTTAGGGTTTTTAGGGTTTTAGGAGCCGTCAATTCATTCGGAGCAGTGATTGAATTCGATTCGTGGAAGACTAGAAATTGTATTGACGCAGGAAACCCAGTTTATGCTAACGTAAGGTCTCATGAAATTATTTTTTTCGCAATTTTAAGTACTCTATATCAGATAGACTTTTTCCTGTCGCCGTTCATTTCTTTTTGTGACCAACACATACAACTGATGAAATTTAGTCCCATACAATCAATCGAATTAGTCATTTTACCCAGGTGCACTATGTTAAATTTGTGAAGGATATTAATTTGAACAAAGTATACATACAATAGACATATTTAGAGGTGACTGAAAATATTGATGTATACATATATTTAGGATGGAATAGATCTTAATACATATAAACCCTCGTATAAAGGGGTTTTGATGTATATTTCCATTAAACATATATTTAGGATGGAATAGATCTCTATACATATAAACCGGGTTTTAGAAGGGGTCATGAACGCAAGTGATTCTCAAACATAATGTAGAGTGCACCCCCGGGTCATTATAAAGCCATAAATCCTTTAGGGTTGACTGAATAGACTTCATTTTCTGGTTGATTGATTAGACTTCATTTTCTGGTTGATTTATTAGACTTCTTTTTCTGGTTGATTGATTGATTCGTGCTCTTATTAAATAGGTTTTGTCGAAGCATTTGAAAGAAAGGAAGGACGTAGAAGGGGGAGGAAGTGAATCAGCTCTTCGTGTACAAGTGCAGCAACTAACGAAAGAGCTTCGTTCATTAGTATCGTCCTCACGGACGACAGAGCTGACCGTCGTTCAAGGAGGCAGCTCGGGCTCAATTGCAACATTCATTTTCCCAGTTGCTGTTGTGGGGGTTATAAGTTACGCGTGCATGAAGTGGCGAGGCTACTCATTTAGTGATCTCATGTACGTCACTAAAAAGGGCATGAGTGACGCTGTGGGATTGATGGGCAAGCAGCTAGAGCAAGTCTCTGGAGCTCTTTCGGCAACAAGGAAGCACATGAATCAAAGACTGGACACTGTGGACGGGAAACTGGATGAGAGCATTGTGATGACAGGGTTGGTGAAGGAGCAGGTGGAAGAAGTGAAGGGCATTGTTGGGAGAACCATTTACGAAATCGAGAACGTGAACAAGAGAATCGAAGGGTTGGGGGTGAAGATTGATGAGGTTCAGGAGAGCCAGAGCTTTGCCAATCAGGGTATTTTCCTCTTGATTGAGTGGGTGCATCGTCTCAACGTTGTCCAGTACCCGGAGCTCCAACAGAGCTTCAAAAATTGGTATGTAAGAGCTGAGAAAACTTCGTCATTTGCCATTCCTTCCCCAGGTTTGAAGCAGCTGTTTTCAGAGTCCTTGGAGTCACCGAATGTTAACCTTCTTGAAGTTACCGCACCTGTGAGGCTTCTTGAAACCGCACCTGTGAGAAATAATACTGGTAACTTGAATTTGCCAAGCAGCCCTGGCTTGGGTTTTTCAAGCAATAATTTGAGTACCGACAAGTCTCAAAGGACGTTCTCTGCATCCATTGTATCCAGGTCAAGTCTAAATTGTGCTCTTGCGAGGTGACTGGATATTTTGATGTTTGTTGATTTTCTGCCTCAATCCTTTTTGAGGGAATGTATACTAGATTCTTGCATTTTAGATTAGTTTATTTTAGATGAGTTTCTAACAGAAAAAAATCTATATGGAATAGTCAAGTGGTCGAGAGAAATGGAACGAAAAATCCATGTAGGATAGTCAAGTGGTAGAGATTTCGTTTTTTACGGGCCTAAGGTCCTTCTGGTTATAGAGATTTGGAAACAGATGTCGTTTGGGAATCTCCGAGTACAAGAGGTCTTTATTGCCAGCAGGATATCTATTGGGATCAGGGTTTTTTTTTTTTTTTTAAGGGTTTTGGAGAAATGCTAAAGTGGTGATATGAAATAAAATGGTGTAGCCAAATATTTTCATATTCATCTGTATTTTGGATTGAACTATCTCTTCATCCACACATTTGAAATGACCTTCATTAAAAATTGGTGATTTCATCTGATTTATTTTCAACAATCTGGCATTTTCATCCATTTCTTCAAATTTTTAAAGGCTTGGTGCACGCCAATTATTTTTGGTGCTTTCAGGCATTAAATGCTTAAAAAAAGTCATCGATTGAGATGGTTGTCATTACCATGGAGTTTCGATCTGCACGTATAGTACTTCTATGCTCACAGGATCTAGGTTTGTACAACATTTGAAGAAATTATAAGAGGTTTATGTTGCGATTTGTGGAGCTGCATGAGACACTAAATTTTTTGACCATGATTATGCAGAATGGGCTGTTGTGCTTCTGGAATGACGCATGTCCCATGCTTGGTTCAATTGTGTGTTTTGCTTAACCCATATTTGATTCACAGTTTTAGAATGACAAATTCAATTGATCATATTGTGAAAAATATAATTTAAATTTGACTAAATTTTATATCATGAGAACTAGTGAAGATCATTACATGTGTTGATCAAAACATAAATAAATTTGAACAAGAAGAAATCCATATAGGACCTACTCAAAATTGTTAAAAAAATATGGAGCTCAATTTGGGCTTCTTGATTATTTAGGGATTAGCATACTTGTGTTTGTCAAATTCTATTCGTTTCTTGTTCGATGCCGTTTGACATGTCTGGTTGATTCATGCTTCTCTACTCGTAAGCATTTCTTAAAATTGGAAGGATTCATCCATCAATATCACCCATTTAGTCAGTTGCATTGCATTGCTAACATAATCTGGCTTCACCTTGAAGTGTATTGGTTTCATAGGATGTCTCTGGATCAAACAGACACTTAATTTACGCCGGTCTCAAAAGAGGATTGGAGTTTCTATCTAGCTGTCTTTGGATGAGTGCAATTGGATCCCAATGCTATGTTGTTTCCAGAATTGTATTAATGTTACTAACTTGTTTCAAAGGGCTCAAACAGACCAGGGTTGGAAAGAATCAGCAATGATACATTGTTTGCTCTGTCTATTTTAGGGGCTTGACCAATGAAAACTTGACACATGGCACTTTTCAAAGAATTCATTGGTGTTTTTTCCCTTAGGGTTTGGAAATTCAATCCGTCAAGTGCCGGTTTCATGAAGCAATCTATTATATATCGCAAGGTGGCAAACACACAAATGTACTCACTCTAGCTATGGCCCCACAATTCAAAAGGCCTTCCTCATGATCTACGTATCAAGCCACAGTTGCCTCACCATCATTGGGTGTCCACAACCAACTTTTTCAATTCCCATGTGAGAATTCAACTTGTTCATGTTGTGGAGAAGGCATATCTCACTCTCCATGAAAAACTAAATTGGCTAAAAATAGAATTTGGGGTGGTTTTTCTAAATCACTCAGAAATTGAGTTTTATTGTTTTACTGCATTCGATAATGTAGGGTTTAGAATGGCTATTTTAATCCAGTTTAGTTTTTCCACGGAGGGTGAGATATGATAGCATGTCAACTCTTGTATTGAATAAGGCTTTCTTGAGTTTACAACATTGCATGGTAGAAACTATGAAAGTAATAAATGGTTGCAATAGTTATAGGGTTCCACGTGTACATAAGCAACTTAGACAAGTTTCACAAACAAAAAAGTTTTATAACACTACTAAGACAATGTTAAGGTTATCTATTCTGAAAAAAATTCCCCGGTGGAGTTTAACTTGGACTGACACAATTCAATTTGCATTGAAAAGTAAACTTGATCTAGTATTTTAAAATCTTTTTATATTTTCAAAAACATATATTTTTAGTTCCAGGCAGCCCGTTAGATTCGGGCAACGACCAGACAATGGTCCTTTGAGGTTAAGTTGCTATTACAGGTTGCTTGGATGTCATCCATCTCTTCACACCGACATCCATCTGGTTCCGTAGAAAAGATACCTCCCACGCCGACTGGCTGCCCATGATCGAGTATTCGAGTTCAACTATTCTCACAACTCAATTTCGGTGGCACTGTTCAAATTTGGGTTCATTCGGTGGAACGAGAGACTTGTCTGTGCGGTGAAGTTAAATATGCATAGAATCTGTCAGGTTTATCCCTGGAATCCCGAGGAATCCCCACTAATCTGGCAGAACCAAACCCATTCTACTACAATGAATCAATTGTCTAACATTAGCGAAACCGAAAGGTTCAGGGTAGTTGTTGACTTAAGTTGTGAACCATTTGTTGGTGAGAAATGTCTGGTGGATTAATTCGGTAACTAGTCAACTGGCATTGTTCATTTGGACGAGTTAGTAATGGTTTTTGAAAATTATCACAAGAGAGTTGGGCGGCGATGCGCTTCGTTGAATTGATGATTGTGCATTACTGGTTTTCAATTAGGTCTTTAAAACCACAATCTTCTTCCTGCATTAGAAATAGTGTCTAGAACCTCAGGATACTCTCTCACCAATGTGTAGACAAAGTGTCTGCTTTCATTAGAAGATCACTCAATAGAAAGCTCACTGTCGGTACACGAGATCAATTTTTCATCACCATGTGACAGTAGACAACCCCATTTTCCATCCCCATTTTCCATTCAAACATCAGTAAGCAACTCATGCTTACACCCACAGACCCACTTGCTAATTGAAGGCCAACCAAGAGTTTTGTAGGCAGTGCAAGAGACAAGATCTAGTCTTAGTGGACATCCTCTATCTTAGCCAAGGTTAAACTGTGTCACCACTACAAGCAGAGGCGTTGTTTCTCACTCTGTAGGATCCTGTTCATTGTCGCTTTTCACTCTACACGCTTGGCATTGTTTCTCACTCTGGAGGATCTTGTTCATTGTCACTTTTCACTCTACACGCTTGTCCTACTTGACGAATCGCACTCAAAAGATCGGTGAGCGTGAAGTGGGCGCGTTTGATTCACAGAAGGAGTGAAAAGTGACGCCTTCTCCTTGTCACCCAACCATAGAATGATAGAAAAAAAGGTCTTGTTGATCAGATGTTATGATCTTTTTCACCCACCAAGCTGTCTGTCTATGTACCAATTATCAAGACTACTATTTTGGTGTTCTAACTAACTTGGAGTCATAGACAGAAATGATCAGGATGCGAGGCTACGTGACTCAAGGCAGGTCCAGGCTCACACGGTCACGATTCTCAGTAGAAGTTGAGCAAGTGCCAGCTGCGGAACGCAAATGGCTTCTGTCATTGTTGGCCACGGCGGTGATCTCCATTGTACTCCTGCTAGCAAATCTTAGTTTGGGATTCATGAGAATTCATCACGAATTCTCTTCAGCAGGCATAGATTCCAACAAGGAGAGATATATAGTACCAGGACCGCCGGTTCCACCCAAGCTGGCGTACTTGATCTCCGGCACCAGAGGCGATGGAGTTCGGATGCATCGAACGTTGCAGGCGTTGTACCACCCCCACAATTACTACCTGCTGCACTTGGACCGGGCGGCTCCCGCTGCGGAACGCGCAGAGCTCGCCCGGTACGTGAAGGAGGAGCCGGTGTTTGAGCAGGTGAAGAATGTGTTTGTGGTTGGGAAACCCAATTTGGTGACCTACAAAGGTCCCACTATGATCGCGGCCACGCTACATGGGGCCGCTATCTTGCTCCGGAAAGCCGCAGATTGGGACTGGTTCATCAATCTCAGCGCTTCCGATTATCCCCTCGTTACTCAAGACGGTGCGTGCGTGGCATTCTGTCTCCGTTTAGGGTTTAGGGTTTAGTGTCGGTGCAGAAAATTTATACTAACTTTAGGGTTTAGGGTTTAGGGTTTAGTTCAATTTAAACTAGCTTTCAAATATGTTTTTACTGTTCAGAAAATGTAGGTTTTCGTCGATGTCTTCTTTTAAGATTTCTAAATGATTCATCAGGGATGTTAGATCTTGTCAGTTTGTTACAAAATTGAGATTCTTCTTTCTTTGAAGCACTAGCCCTCTTTTGGAGTTTTGGAACATGATTATGAATTTGCCTTAACCCTTTAGTTAAAGGATTTAGGGCATAGTAGACACGGTACTGTATATTTGACATTTGTTGTAAGTATAAAGTTCCAAATTGAGATATAATAGCTTTTAAGACGATGTAGACATGAATCTTAACTTCACTTTTGATATGAAACTCATAGGAAGTGTAGAACCATTCCAAATACAATGAAATACGGCCGTATAATACTGGCCGGAATGGCCAATCTGAACCTTTAAGGGTTTAGCTATTTGAACTCCTATGGGTTTGGAAGTGGCTACTTAGGCATTTAATGATTAATGTTTTGAAGACTAATTAAATCTGTGGGATTGCAGATCTTCTTCACGTTTTCTCGTACTTGCCCAAGGACCTCAATTTTCTCGAGCACACAAGTGACATGGGCTGGAAAGAGTACGTTGCTAAACTTCTTGTCTCAATTGACCAGATTTTTTACTTCGTGCTCATAGAAAGGGAGTGTACATAATTGAAAAAGAAAGGACCTAAATCAATACATCATGTATGTGTCTTATGTATGGTTGATTTTCTCAATATGCTTGCGGAGTCATTTAGTCTTGAATCATGTGACAAAGGTTATTGCTTCTAGTGCAGAATGGCAATCCCGATAGATAGAAACTTCGGTCTTCTAATGAGGCCAGCGTGAATAAAGTGTCTGTTCGTAATGACAATGACCTAGTGCCCGCTAGACAAAGGGCCATTGGAAATGACTATCCACCTGTATGGTTTGAATGTGCACAGGTTTCAGCGGGCCAAGCCCATCATCATTGACCCTGGACTGTATCAGAAGAAGAAGACCGACATCTATTGGGCCATACAGAGGCGAGCTATGCCTACTGCATTTCAATTGTTCACAGGTGGGTGTTTCTTACAATCCCAGTCACTTCAGTTTTCATTTTTCACTTCAAAGAGGAAATTATGTCCCAACTTATAGTCACAGTTGAGCATCAGATCAGCAACCTTTGAAGCTTCTTAAACCATGATTCTTTCCCATTTCTATAAAATTATGATTCATTTCAAGTTCTCCTATAAAATTATGATTCATTTGGACTCGTATATATATACTGAAAGCAACTGCTTTGGGTCATTTAGGCACTCAGGGCTTAAACAGATCCCATCTTCTGCACACACAAATCCACCTACATGACTACATCAATGTCAGTTGCTAAACCAACTATAATGCTCTACACCTAATTATGACCCTTATCCAAAAGTGACCCCTGTAGATTCTTACCTAAAATGCAATCATTTAGCCAAAACTTGTTTAAATGTAAACCTTTATATTTTAGCTACTAATAGTCAAAGAAGGTTATGCAAAATTTGTGAAAACTGGGAGCTTTGAATCACACCAGCGAAAAAATGAATTCAAGGGAAAAAGTCTAAGCCTTGATGACAGCCCAAAGTCAATTTTTTTGGAGTAAACCTATAATCATCATTTTGGAAATTCATGACTTATTTATACAATGTCCAAAAAATACATACTAAGATTTGTTGGTATCAGTATAGGTGTACATACCTTAGAGCATCTTCACCAACACTGTGGATATAGCTCTCTGGCTCTGAAAAAATGGATGTGCATGGGTTGGTGAACAATTTATTTGGAGGGAGACATTGAATGAATACAACAACCCAATTCAGAGTCCTTAAAAGGACTCAAGTTAGTGTATCTTTTCTTCTTAACTGCACATCATGATTGCACAATCCATGTATGGTGACTTGTGAGCGACTTACTAGCTTATTATTTTCAAAGTTCAACTGAGTCCATGGCTTGATATGGGTATCACTTTTACGCGTCTCACATAGTGTGACTTATGTCTAACTCATTTTATGTGTGCTAGAAATTCCATCGTTAACACCATGTATATAGTTGCAGCCATGGTGCCTATAACACCCTCTAATTTTTGTAATTTTCCAATGTAATTTTTCTTACCATTAAGACATTTCTCAAAAATCACACTATCTTTTGAGGGGGTACCCATAGTAGGCCATCGCATCAATGTTGGTGGGGAACTGCATGGTATGCCCAGTAATTTTTTTCTCTGGAAATGTTCAACAACAGGCTCAGCATGGACAGTACTAACAAGGCCATTCATGGAGTATGTGAATATGGGATGGGACAACCTGCCACGCACGCTGCTGATGTACTACGCGAATTTCGTCTCGTCTCCGGAGGGCTATTTCCACACAGTGATGTGCAACAGCGAGCAGTTCCGCAACACAACTGTGAACCATGATCTGCACTTCATAGCGTGGGACTACCCTCCCAAGCAACACCCCTTGACTCTCACGCTTAGCTCCTTCGATGCCATGGCCGCCAGCGGCGCCGCGTTCGCCCGCAAGTTCCACCAGGTCAGAGCATCCGCCGCACCCATGTACGCCAAAGCTGACACAAGGAGATAAATACAAGATTCTCATGTGGGAAACGTGGACAAATTTCCCACAATTGTAACTTTTCCAGATCAAAAATACACTAAAATCATCCCAAGAAAGTTACAATTGTGGGAATTTTGTCCCACTTCCCATATGAAATCCCATGTGGGAATGTCTTTATTTCTACCTGTGACTCACTAAAAAATTTCATCTACATTTGAAGAGCCCTTGAACTTAATTACACTCCATCCTTGAACGCCCCTCCACTACAAGCAGAGGCGTTGTTTCTTCTCACTCTGGAGGATCGTGTTCATTGTCGCTTTTCATTATACACGACTATCCTTTGTGATGTATCGCACTCACCAAGTTCAACCAAAAAATTGGTGAGTGCAAAGTGGCGCCGTTTTACTCATAGGAGTGAAAAGCGACACCTTCTCCTTGTAGTGCTCAAACACCAGAAGTGCACATCAAATAGTCAATGGACCAATCACAAGTAGAATATGGGATATAGTCAACTAAACTTAAATTTGAAGGGCCATTTCTTAACATGCTAGGATTGAGGGTCAAGAGGCATTTTTGAAGGGCCCTCAACATTTTTCATTTAGTTATTGAGTGATTGTGTCAGACTCTGGGAGGGCATGGCTGCAAATGCTCTCACGGGCTTTCTTTGTGTGAAATATCGCTAAGTTGCACCAGAAAAAAATAATGTGACTAAAAATATTGTATAATAGAGTAGTGCAATGGAGCACCCTTTGGAAAACTGCTTCAAAAGAGAACCTTCACTTCCAAAACTCCTTCGAAAGGGAATCTTCACTTTTAGTTTCACTTTTTGAAGTAATGAAGTAATGTCATTTGTATTCCATGAAATTTGGGACTATCATGTCATTACCACATAAATTAAGTTTCTAATTGTAATCGATCGTGGTCCCATTGCAAAAGGGTGTTAGCTCCTATAATTTCTCTATTATACAATAAATGCAGCCAAAAACCATGCAGTTTTTTTGCCAAAAAACTTCAAATTAAAAAAATTTGCCAGACAAATTGTGGATGAAAATTACACAAAATTATGGCGTGTACGTCTAGTGTGATATTTTCTATTCAATATGTGAATGAATGTTGAAATATGGAGCACCTTTATATCGCTACTTTGGCACTTCATGAAAAATGAAAAATGGAAAGGCCCTGACGTGCAGGACGACCCCGTGCTGCGCAAGATCGACGCGGAGCTGCTGAACCGGGGCGCCGGGCAGTTCACTCCGGGAGGCTGGTGCGTCGGTGACGAACCGCTGAATCCGTGTGCAGCGCGCGGCGATCCCACCGCGTTGAAACCGGGACCCGGTGCCAAACGATTACAAGACCTCGTTGTGCGCCTCCTCGCTCCTGATCGATTCCGATCCCACCAGTGTGCCGCTGTTTGATCGATCGAGCCTCTGCAGTTAATTTCATCAGGTAACCACACATTTAACATTATTTTGAGCATAATTAGTTTCTAGATTGGTCTGATTTTGCCATATTCTTTGCACTTGATTCCGATCCCACCAGTGTATCGCTGTTTGACATTTCAGAGGCTTTGCAGTTTCATCAGGTAACCGCACACTAAGGTGGTTACCCCATTCCCAACTGGCTCCTTTTACCAACAGCTAGGGGCATTATCCACAATCAATGCTCCAACGGTGTTGGTTGTAGCATGAGTTACAGTTGGTAATGGGTTCTCTCTTGTTGGTTTTAGTATGTGTAAGTGTGGTTATGGATTCGATGTTGTTGGTTCAAGCATCTTTAGTGTGTGCAATACAAATCTTCTTTAGACAGAAAGAGGTGTACCTATATGACGTGAATGGGATGCGTCGTACTTCAACTTTGAAAATTTGTAACTAATTCATTCTTCATCCAAAAATTATGTTTCAGCTTGTGTTGGAATCTAATTCTTCTTGGCTATAGCTAAAAAATAATAACACTAAATAATTTCAATGCCTCATATCCGTGTTCCTTATTCAGTTGGGAATGGGGTAACCACCTTAATCAGACCTATGGAGGGTTCACAAGCCACCCCTTAAAATTTCTAAGACTATTAATTTTCCCTTTTTGCAGGTTTGACTCTTTGGGGGAAAGCTCAGGAGTTGGCAGTGAATCTCGCTATCCACGTCAGACTTCGAGGGGTCCATGTCACCCTAAACCAATCGCAAGATGACACGTGGCAACTTAATGGATCAATTTATGTCGAAACTGACCACAACAAAACTGACCACAACATGTAGGGTAATCTTCAAAGACACCATTCAACTTGGTACCTGCCTCAACTGGCAGGAGTCAGTGATTGTATCATAATTTGTGATATATTAATCAGTGCTTTAAGTTTAGTAGAATTTTTTTCCCTGCGTTTTTATCATCACCAGGTTTAGGGTTTCACTTCATGGCAGGATTTGGAAGAGTTCTGCTAATTCAGGCTGCAGATATCTGTCGACATTTTGCAATATTCTGCATGCTTGTTGCATTGTCGTTTACTCTAGCACACTTGTCACACATTCAAATTATGTCACGATGAGGTGCACTTTACATCCATAGGGTAATTATATATTTTTGGTTAAAAACAAAACATTCGTGAGCTGCCTTGGCTTGATTACTTGACTGGATTGTTTAGGGTGCTACTATATAGACATCAATTCCCAATAGTGTATCTATCAGCAATCAGGACAGGGTGATTTTGGACAATATGGGGTATGTATCCGAGTTGGAGATTGTGATGCGAGGTTTCAATTTTACTTTTTAAAACAAGCTCAACACAACTCTGAAACCAACAATTGCATGAAAAAGTACTAGCAATTTTCCAAACATCAATCGCATCAATAGCATTGATACAAAAGTAGCAGCCCCAGCCATCCATGAGATTTGAGTCTCAGTTCCAAATCACCTCTTTGTGGGACAGAGGTTGCGAACTCTGTCAACCCCTAATTAATACAATTTGAACCTCTAGTACTTTGAAACAAGTTTAGAATTGTGCAAGCAGATTTAGAAACAAATGACAGACTCGCATGGCTGAAATTGCCATGCTGACAAGTGACAACGTACCCATATCGAGTTGACTGATCAGCAAGAATGCATTTGAGGTTTTATTTTGTTGCACAGGTCTTTACTGAACTTAGCTGAGAGTTAAGATCTGGGACGTTTTGCTCATTGAAAGTAGGGACGTTTTGCCCAAGACAAGTTACATATGAAAAAAAATTAATAGATTTTTTGATTCAATTGCTGACTGTACAGAAAATTAGCTTTAGATGGCATTAGTTTGTAGCACAAAATTTTACTGCTACCACTATGTTACATCTGTGCACTAACTTCCTCAAAAATTGCCAAAGTTCTCTAACGGCCGTAAGCACAAATATGAATGACATTCAAATGATATATACAATTATGAAAAATGAATCACTTCAAATGCCAGGGGCAATGGCAGTACCAGGAGCCTGGGCAGCGCCGGTGCCTTGCATGGCGAGCCCCTCGTTGGTCATGGGGGTGGCATTGCCCAACTCACTCGCATGCTTGTGCTGAGCATCGGCCTTGCTCTCCGCAATGTCTTGCTTGGCTTGCCCCGTCTCCCGTGCATTCTCCACCTATCATTCATGCAACAACTTCCATTAAATTATTAGTAACTTTTCCTAAAAATGACAAAGATCTATACAACACTCAAATCTAGATATATCCTCACATAACATACTCCAAGAAATGCGCGACAAATATGTCACTATATCAGTGGCTACACATTCAAGGATTATCTTCTTTTTTGATTCCCACTTCATAACATTCAGTAGCCTTTGTTACTGATGCCTTCCCCATAACAGAACGATGTGGAATATTCTACATCATTTCATCCCCCCAATGAAATGATGTGGGATATTTTTCGTCACATCAATAGCTATGGGGACATGTGGCATTAAGCAAGAGCAATCAACCATGGTGAATAGTGATCAAAAGCACTCACTCAATCACAATTCAGCAGTGTTTTTTTAATTGTTTATTTAATTCAATAGTCCATTCAATTACAAATCACTGGTTACTCCATATATAAAAAGGCGGATGAAACTAAAAGGCACCCTCTTGAAACTCGTCTTGGAAGGCTACTAAATGTTATGTTCTCTCCATGCAAGTGTTGCATCACACAACTTACTTCTTACTATTTTGGTTCAAAAAGCGTTAATTCTATTGCATAGGTTATGTCTTGTGACCTGCTCACTCAAGACTGCCGTCCTTCGCTGGTTATGTAGTCCTAAAGCACTATAATTGTGCATTCCTCTTTCTCAACAATAAGAAGAGTCCTTTGGTTCTCAACGGGACACATGTAGTATCACGAACCTCACCTCGACGAATGTACCCCGGCTATATTCTACAGGGGATAAATACACGTCGGGAGGTTTCCGATACAACATTCTACCCGTTCTGAACAAAGCCCTAGTGATTCCTTGTCATTTTCACAAACACCATTTTCGAAAAAATTAACACTCCAACTCCATGAGTTAATAATCTTATGAACAGTAGTACCTGCTTGAGGTCCTTGGTCTGCTCAGCTTGGGCCTGGCGCTCGTGCTTGCGCTCCTCCGCTTGCAACTTGCCAGCCTTGTCGTGCGCCATCGCCTTGTCCGCCTTCTCCGTGGCGGAGGCCTTGCCCTGCTCCATCTTCTCCTCCACCTTGGCCGTCACATTGCCCACCTTCTCCTTCGCCTCGGTGGCCACATGCTTCATCATCTTCAATCTTCGCACTAACTAGTCACTCTGGTATTCAATGCTGTAATGCAAACAAAACAAGAAACACAGACTGCTCAAGCACAATCCAACACTTGAGTCTAAACCAGAAACAACAGATGATGGATTGATTGATTGATGAAGTCACAGACTGTGGAAAGAAAGTGGAGGTCGAGATTGCATGTGATTGTTAGTTTCCATGTTGCGTGAAATTTGGGACTGAAGATCGATCGGTGGAAGGCACGGTGACCGGCATGTGGCTGATTGCATGCTTCGTGGACTTGTGATTCTTGACACTTGTGTCGCTCCGCTTTCCTGTCTGTGAGTGAGCTTTTGAGAAATCCCACCGGTGGCTGCTAAACCCCTTAAGGACCATAAGGCCTCCCGTGGCTCTTGTTTTTTTCAGCGATTTTGAGTAGGTTTTATGTAGATTTTTTTTTTGTTATTTTTATTTTTATTTTTAATTTAACATATGTAATATTCTTCACTAATTTCAGTGATATAAAATTTGGTCCTATTCAAATTATAATTTCAGAGTATGATTGTTAAAACTTGTCATTTTAAAACCATGAATCCTTGGTCCTTTAGGGGTTAAGGTGGGATGTCCTAAAACCACCACCTCCCCCAATTATGACATGTAGACTTTTCTTGGGGCCACCACAGTTGAGACCCAAAACCACCAATGTCACTATTCAAGTAGACCAATGGCACTCCAAACATTGCAAAGAAATAGTTGGTGGTTTTGGGTATCATTATGAGTGAAAGTTAGTATCACATGATGTGAACATAAGGAAACTTAGAGGTTAGATTCGGGTTACAAGTTACTTTCCACTTTGAAATTTTGTATAAAGTTGACAAATGCGAATTAGATGTTGCAAATTTTTGCAATCCTCATCAAAACCTATTTCGAATGCGATCATATTATTTTTTCAAATTTAGCACTGCCAAAAATAGGCCAGATTGCTTAAGTTGGTGGTTTTAGGACAATCAAGCTTAAAATTTGAGGGCCTTATTTGACTTGGAAAGACATTTTTGCCAACTAGAGCATTCGAGGTTGGCATTTTGCTAGTGGATTCCAGGCAAACTCTTCTCTTGTTCTCCTCAAATTTCTTGTTTAAACCCTAAATGTACTAGGGTGTCTCTAAAACTGACAGTTTGAGAAAAAGCATCATAAACTACTATTTAAAAGAATATTTTGGAATTCATGTACAAGTGAAAGTTCTAGATTTGAATTTTAGACTCCATTCGTTCGGTTCGATTCACTAAAACTATCACCAATATTTAATTAAAAAATTTGAAAAGTTAAACTTAAAAATTCCTTCTAAATTTGATTACAAAAAAAATTCTAATATTCTTTGAGTGAAATTTGTTGGAATGAATTTGAAATGAGATACTCTTAAACGTGGTGATTCTTTGAAATTTTTGTGTTTCTTAAATCTATGACCTTATTTTTGCAAGGCCACTTTTGAACTACAGTCAATGCAATTTTGGTTTGGTCAATGACTTGACATACTTCTACATTTTTAATTTTAGAAAAATATATACTCAAGTATGACTGAATCCAACCGTTAGTTAAGACAACAACTTGGTAAAGAATCTCCCAAAAATTTAAATGACTTTCATTCAAGCAGTGACGGGTTTGAATTTGTTGATCCTTCACCTTTTGAACGCTCTAACATTTAGGGGATAAGTAGTCCCGGTAAGTAATACTTCTCTATCCCATAATAAGTTTCATGTTGAAGGAAAATTCCTAAATTAACTCCACTATTGCAGTTCAATGGTGTGGACCCTAAGTACTATGGTGTGAGCCTTAAGGCAATAGATGAATAGTTATTTTGAACAACAAGAATTTTATTATGGAATAATCTAAAAAGGAGCTAAGAAAGTTTATTATGGGACAGAGGGAGTAGTCTTTTAATAATAAGCCGAAACGACATTTTAAATTTAAAACTTTAATCAATTCAAAAAAATTGAAAAAATCGAAAGATATTTTTCTTCACATATTTGAAGATTGGAAAAAATCATAGTTCAAAAGTCCATCCACAACCTTTTGTTCTAGTGCATATTATGCATTGTGACAATGCATTCAATCTGGTTTACCCTTTGTTTCATCCTTCATTAAAATATAATGCCGAAATTTTAATTTTTTATCAACTTCATTTGCTTTTTTATGGATACGGTCCATATTAGATTTCACAAAAAAAAAAATTTAAAAAAATTTGTGAAATGAATTTTTGAAATTCTCAAAATCCTCAAAAGAGTGCACAAAGACATGAATTCTAGTAGACTGTACCATTCAAATGCCCTTAATCATAATTTCTTACAAGTTGTATGTTTAGATACTACTTACTAACATAACATTGTAAAATAGGTATCTCTTTAGCTCACAATAAAAGAATCCTATTAAAAAAAAAAGATGTTACTTACTTTAATACAGAAATGTCAAAAGCTATGATCATGTGGATCAAATTTTAGTTTTTACCTTTGACTTTTCCAATCAAAATTTTTAAAAATAGTTTTTAAAATTTTCTCTAGGCAAAGTCAATTGATTCTTGCAAGGCAAAAAAACCACTTCTAAGTGAAGAACTAAAATGACTGATTTTGGTAGTTTTCGCAAGGAAGTCAGTTCACTCAAAATATAAAAATCAAATCAATAAAATAGATGAAGAGAAAGCAAACAAACGGCATGCAAAAATATAAGGTGGAGATCATTTATTACATGTAAACTACTTTAAATTTTAGAAAACTAATATTGCAGATCTTAAAGAACAATCATTTGAGAGAACATTTGGGATTAGAAAAGAAATAGGATTAGAAATAAAATCCATGATAAGTGTAGTTTCATGACAAATACAAGGCCAGAGTAAGCTTCAGAAAGACCTAATTAACATCTATTTTCTAGTACTGTAGTGAGGAATTGATTAGAATCCAATCAGTGGAAAATAAGGGATATTAATTAGGACAATGCTCAAAAGTCTACATTGTGGTCTCTTCTCGATGTAATAAAGTGTCCAGTTCATTAAAAATTTTAAAAATCAAAAATGTCTTCTATAGAGAAATTCACAAAGTATTTGGGTGAGTGGGCCTCCTTTCTGTCTCCCATCTTGAGTAGGAAGAAAAAAACGAAAAGACTGATGTAAAATCACATTCTAGGCTTTGCATGGTCAAAAATGGTATTGGTCTCCAGTCAAAGCGGGTTGGAGGAGGTCAGAACATTTGTTAAGTTGGAGAAGTTCTTGTTTTTATAATCCTAAGTTGGAGAAGTTCTTGTTTTTATAATCCTTTATTGAAGAAGTTCTTTATTTTATAATCCTTTATTGAAGAAGTTCTTGTTTTTATAATCCTTGATTCATCACTGCCAGCTAGCAAGGTGGGTCAAGCAGCGCACAGTGCACTTCACATTAAGTTTTTATATCTCATACTCAATTTTTTTTTTAAGAATGCGACGCAACTTCTATTCTTGGAATTTGTCAATTGACACAATACGAGGATCCAGTGTTTTTGCTACTTTACGAATGTTCAAAAAGAATGGCCACTCAATATTCATAACAGAGAGGTTGTAACATGCTGCCCATTTCTCCTAAATAACTTCAAAGATCTGAAGTCAGCTTAGAGGAGTCATTCAGCAGCAATTACAAAATTTATTTATGCACTCATATACATACACAGAAAGATTCAGAAAAAATCATTCCAGTTTCATCAGAATGTGCTTGAGAATCAAAAGTACCTAAAAAGATCCTCCATAAAAAGAAAAGAGCTTGTAGCTCAAGTGCCCTTAAAAAAGCACTGAACAACACCCATGACTCAGGCCCTCTTTACACTAGAAACGAGAAGTCATGGAGAAAACCGGCCAAGGGCCATGGCTCATTCTTGAGAAGCCAAACTTTGAATTTGACGTCCTTTGGATATAGTGTAAAGTGAGAAGGGGCCCTAAAACAATGTGCTGATTTGAGGCGGAAGAGCCTCATTTGAGGCCCTAAAGAATGAGGACAACATAGTAAGTGGCCGGTAAACCCATATTGTTTGTCAATCCATAATGTGTATGCCGGGTATAACCCCCCCCCCCCCCCCCCCCCCCCCCCCCCCCCTCTTACCGTCAGTAAAAGTGGCCGTTCTGAAAAATTATTTAAAAAATGAAAATGATTGGCTGTGAGAATTTTGGCCAAACGGCCCTCCGGATTTTGCGTCAGGCCTGACGCAAAATCCGGGGGACTTGAAAAATGTGCCTTTTTGCTGCCACCGAGGACAAAAGTGCTGTCCATGTCATTTTCTCCTCGCTTTGTCCCTTGGACTGAAAATTTCGGGTGTAAAGTGACCTTCGTTGGTCTTCTCAATTTCTACGCATCCCATTGGCTGAAATTTATTTTCTCACGGCCCCTCACCTCTAGTGTAAAGAGGGCCTCAAGCACAAGTCACATTTATATCAACATTATCCTTTTTGTCCGGTGGACATCAAGTCAATGTCATCACAAACACACTCTATTCACGCCGGCCTCACAGGGCCTGGTGTTTTTATTCTTATTTTATTCTACATCATCCTGAAGGCACATTATTATAATTTTACATTGTTTTTGAGAGGAAACAGTAACTGTCATTCTGCAATTATCGTATCATAGGCATGCTAATAACCGTACACCGCCAAATAATAACCATGCACTTCAATGCATATAAAACTATCGGTACTGTAATTGGCATGTGTACAATTAAGTATGTTATGAAAACACCAGTACATGAGATTGCTAGTACATCAGCCGGGCATGGAGTTTTGACATAATTACACAATGGCAACCTTGTCAATATTTCCAGCGACATGGTATGCACCGTGCGCTTTGAGCCAATTCACTTTCTTGCCATCGTCAACACCCATGAGCTGCGCCAACACATCGGAAGCATTAGGGGTTTTCAGCACCCATGAGCCCTTGGCGGGATTCTCGGTGTAATGAACACCATTTGGAATGGCCGCAGTACTGTGAGTGCACGTACTTTCATCGGTGGTTGTGGATTGCAAGCAGCCGTTGAGCCAATCGCTCCCGTGAAGGAGCCGCCGACGAAGCAGAGGACGTTGGGGCCATTTCCACTCAACACCAAGGTGGTGCATCCTCCGTTGCGGTACACCCTGCCTGTCTGGCAACTGGACAGATCCCGGATCAGGAACGAGCCCGCGCTCGTGGATGCGCACACGCGCTGAGCGATGCCCGCAAACGTGTGTCCCGAGCCTGAACAGGCCCCGGAATCGCTGAACGCCTGGATGTCCACGGCTTTCACCCGAGTGATCATAACCGCTACAAGCAGAAGCTTGAGGATCTCTGTCATCTTAATTCTGTGTTGTTTTTCGTCACCTGTACATACAATGTACACAAATTTGTCAGATTATCCTTCTTCAGTTGAGCTCCCAAGGAAGTATGGTTTAGTGACAACATGATAACATAGACTTACCATAAAAAGTAAAAGTTATTTACCATAAAAAGTAATACTAAAAGTAAAAGTACCATAAAATTAAAAGTAATTTGTAAAAGTGAATTCTTATATATATATAAATAAAAGTGAATTGGCGCGTGTTGGATCCCCTCAAGAATCAACACCAGGTGAAAATTCTACTCCATGGGACATTATGACCGTATTCTTTTATCAAATATCGGTAGCCTGCGTTGATTAATCCCGTCCTTTGAGGCTTCCACAACAAAAGAAACTTCGACCACCTGTCAAGACTAGAATGATCAATCCCTTTGTGTCAAGCGACACAAAAGGATTGCTCATTCTAGACTCAAGGATCATCCTTGCAACATAAATATTGCTTGTCTCTATGCCGATTTCCATTCGATGTTGTGCTCTACTTCTTTCTTTGTAATACGGTGGTTATCAGATTATGTTGTAATCTCATTTTAGTTGTTCTCTGCTATAGGTAGGCTTTTTGATTCTCTCCAAATTGTTTGGTTAATCTACATATGCTTAAATCTCCAACATTTCTTATGATACATGTTGTGGAATCTGTAAATCTGGTGAAATGAGGAACGATCAGTTGCGAAATCGCTAGTGGAAACATACTCCTAGTTGCATGAACTTACTTTGTCATTTTCTTTACAGTTTTTCTATCTCATTGCTTTCAAAACTCTTTTGAACTCCCGTTGGGCAATGGCCTGATATGGGTATTGGTGAGACATGCATGACTATGTGTGAATTATGTATAACTCATTCTATGTATGTTATGAATTATGTTTTTAAAAACATGTGTATAGTTACAACCATGGCACCTATAACACCATCTAATTTTTGTAACTTTCCAATGTTTTTCTTACCAGAAAGCCAATATTTCTCGAAAATCACATTGTTTTAAGATGGGTGCACGCATATCACGCCATCACCCATTCTTATCAACTTCCATGGACGCGAGCAATATTGATGGGCCTACTCATTCAGAAGCCGATCTAGCCCTAATTGGGTTTCTGGCAATCTGGCACCAAATGCCGTACCTCTCAACGTACAGGATCATTCAGATGAACTCCAAAACATGGCCAGTTTGGTGTCCATACAACATCAAACGCATCGCACAAGCTCGTCGGGAGAACAACACCAGAGATTGGTACTTCCCAATATTCTTCCAGAACACATCGTCGCAAAGCCCATGGTGTGGCATCCATCATTTGTCAGCCGCAGAGACCCAACCTAGTCTCCGCTCCCTTCCTCCTCTCACATCCCTCCCGCGCTCAACACACATGGACTTTGTTGCCTGCTCAGGTGAGTACATTCACATTTAAAAAAAGGGCCAATCATAACATTGAGTAGCCTTCATGCCCATTTGCCTTTCTTTCACGCACTTTGCTCATCACCTGAAGCCTCCACCTGTCTACTTTGCTACCAATGAAGTACTGTGGAATGTGAAATATTTCACATCATCTACTGTAGAGCCCGTGGCACAGACAGTGCATGTTGAATGTTATGATAGGACTCTCAACAGTGCTTAGTTTCATGAATTATTGTAACACAATTATCATTTGAACTCATATTCATGTATAAATTAGTACCTAATCCATATTATTTATATCAATCTACTACATACCAAATGATGATAATATTGAAAAGATTTACTTGTTACTCCAAAAGGACTCCAATACCGGTGTTTAAAAAGGACTGAAATGTGTTTATTTAGCCGTAACATTTCCTTACTAGGCACAAAAATATTCCTAGATTTTCTTCCAATATCTAATATCCTTTTAAACATGAATGTACCCAGGTGGCCTTTTGCTTATGGGGTTTCGGGATTGCATCGAGACCTCACAATACTGGCACTGTCTCGTGTTGTGCAATCCATTAAGGAAAGAATGGAGGGAGCTTCCTGCGCCTGATTGCCGAGATTTGGGGCTCACATTATGGGACTATCACTATGCCCAGTTGTACATTGAGGCCGATGACGCTGCCAACTCCTACAAAGTCATTATGAGGTCCATATGCTTTGTGTGTGTTTACAAGTCCACGACCAACATGTGGGTGTGTAAGCGTTTCCCTACTCCCGGGCTATGGAGATTGTTCGATGGAATGAACCGCATCTTGCCATGGGAGTATGTTAGTGCAAGCGTATATGTGGGTGGGCGTCTTTACTGCGCAAACTTAACAGAAAATCACTTTGCCAATGCACCGTCTGTGAGCGTGTTTGAAATCAACGACGAAGTTGGAACATGGCAGCTTCACAAGGAATATACTCTTCGTCCTCATGGTTTCCGCCATGGTGTAGTTTGGAACCCGAGATTCATCGTTAGAATGAATAGGTACGTGGAGATGGTGGAGTGCATGGGCGACATGTATGTTATCATTCCTGCTGCACCCAGTATTGAAAGTATTGAGGAGTCTATTAGACTTCTGCCGCTTCGATTCCACGTCTTCCAACTGCGTGGAGAAGGCCACACTCATGGAATTATGCGTTTGCAAGTTCCGCACGGTGCTTGTGATACTCAGCGTCGCAGAAATTCCATTATGACAAAGCTGAATCGTGACTTTCATCGGAATTGGTTCAGGTGCAGTGCCCGTGGAAGCATGATTTGGGTGTCCTTCGAAGATTATTTGTTGCATTATGATGTTGGTAGCCGTCAATCCAGGATGCAGATCATCACAGTTCCAGAGACCTCACAGTTTGACGTTGTAGCACAGTTCTCTTACAGACCTAGCTTCTATATGACGCCTTAGCAGATCATGGGTGCTCTTAGGGGGTGTCTTGGCCTCAATTTCCAATTATTAATGTAACCGTATGGTAATTTATGTATGAAAATAAAATATACAATAAAGCCCATCTATCACGCGTTAAGAATATCTCTGTGTAACAGCAGTAAGTTTTGCTTGCAAGAATGAGTAAAAGAATATCTGTTTAAAAATTGGTATATTTTATAAAAATTCTGTGATGTTAAGAAAATTGTGTTGCAATAATGTGCACAAGTGGCATATCACACCTTACGTATCATCCACGTCACATCTTATGTAGCATCCACGTCATATCTTACGTGGCATACACATCATGTTTTTGTATGATTCCTATAGTAGATGTTGTCTTTGCAATTATGAATTCTTGTCAATTATGTTAGGTCTCCGTGTTCTTCAAAGATACTAAACTTGATGGGTGTAAAGACACAATCACTTCACTACTCCAAAGATTTAGTTCTATAAGTTTAAAATATTAAACAATATATTTTGGCAAGTTTTCAGACTTTAGTTTCATAACAGGCAATCTTTTATCAAGTTGGTATTGGTACAAAATTACAAACCACCCTAAACCTATATCACCACAATCTAAATATTTAGTTCGGCTCAATTTAAAATTTTGACAAACATCAAACCTCGACTAATATAATGCTAAGAATATTCTATGAAAGATTCCAAGATTTGCACTTTAAATTTTAGAAGAACTAATATTTCAGAACTTAAAGAACAATCATTTGAGAGAACATTTGGGATTAGAAAAGAAATAGGATTAGAAATAAAATCCATAAAAGTTTAGTTTCATGACAAATACAAGGCCACAGCAAGCTTCACCTAATCAAAGTCTCTTTTCTAGTAAGTCTGTAGCAAGGAATTGACTAGAATCGAATCAATTACGACAATGCTTTAAAGTCTACATTCTGTTCTCTTCTCAATGTAATAAAGTGTCCATTTTCATTAAAAATAAAAAAATAAAAAAATGTCTTCAATAAAGAAATTCACAAAGTATTTGGGTGAGTGGGCTTCCTTTCTGTCTCCCATCTTGAGTAGGAAGAGAAAAACGAAATGACTGATGTAAAATCACATTCCAGGTGAGGCAAGCGTTGTATGGCCAAGAATGGTATTGGTCTCCGGTCAAAGCAGGTTGGAGGAGGTCAAAACACTTGTTTTTATAATACTTGATTGGAGAAGTTCTTGTTTTTATAATTGTTGATTCATCACTGCAAGCTAGCCTAACATTTAGTAGCCTAACATTTAGTAGCCTTCAAAGAGATTGCCTTTTGGTTTCATCCACCTTTATAAACAGAGTGACCAGTGATTTCTAATTGAATGAACTATTGAATCAAATAAACAATGAATGACAAAACACTATTGAATTGAGAATCAATCAAATAAACAATGAAAAAACAATGTTGAATTGTGATTGAAAGTGCTTTCAATTACTGTGCACCATGGTTGCTTGCTCTTGCTTATTGCCACGTGCCCCCATAGCTACTCATTTGATGTGGAATATCCCACATCATTTCATTGGGGGGATGAAATGATGTGGGATGTTCCACATCATTCTGTTGGAGGGAGGCAGTACTCACAAAGGCTACTGAATGTTATGAGTAGGGTGGGTCAAGCAGAGCCATTCCTGCAGTGCACTTCACATTAAGTTTTTACATCTCATACTCAATTTTTTTTTAGAATCTGACACAACTTCTATTCTTGGAATTCATCAACTGACACAATATCAAAATCCAGTGTTTTGTTACTTTACGAATTTCTCTAATGTTAAAAAGAATGGCCACTCAATACTCATAACAGCGAGGTTGTAAAACATGCTGCCCATTTCTCCTTCTAAATAACTTCAAGGATCTGAAGTCTACATAGAGCAGGCATTCAGCAGCAATTACAAAATTTATTTATGCACTCATATACATACATATAGAAAGATTAAGACAAAATCTTTCCAGTTTGATGAGAATGTGCTTGAGAATCTCCCTCTGTCCGGTGGGCAATGAGTCATTGACATTACGAACGGACACTTTATTCACGCCGGCCTTGGAAAGAGGACCGGAGTTTCTATCTATATATCTATCTGCTTGAGAATCAAAAGTACCTCAAAAGATCCTCCTTGAAAAGTAAAGAGCTTAAAAAAGCTCAAGTGCCCATTAAAAAGCACTGTTCAAACAACACCATGACTCAAGCACAAGTCACATTTATATCTGCATCATCCTGCACATTATTATAATGTTTACTCTTTTTTTGAAAGGAAACAGCAACCGTCATTCTGCAATGGTAAGTAAGTAATGTAAAATCCAGTACATAAGATTGCTAGTACATGGGCCTGGCATGGAGTTTGACATAATTACACGATGGCAACCTTGTCAATATTTCCAGCGACATGGTAAGCACCGTGCGCTTTGAGCCAATTCACTTTCTCGCCATCGTCAACACGCACGAGCTGCGCCAACACATCAGAAGCATTAGGGGTTTTCAGCACCCATGAGCCCTTGGCGGGATTCTCGGTGTAATGAACACCATTTGGAATGGCCGCAGTACTGTGAGTGCACGTACTTTCATCGGTGGTTGTGGATTGCAAGCAGCCGTTGAGCCAATCGGCTCCCGTGAAGGAGCCGCCGACGAAGCAGCGGACATTGGGGCCGTTTCCACTCAACACCAAGGTGGTGCAGCCTCCGTTGCGGTACACCCTGCCTGTCTGGCAACTGGACAGATCCCGGATCAGGAACGAGCCCGCGCTCGTGGATGCGCACACGCGCTGTGCGATGCCCGCAAACGTGTATCCCGAGCCCGAACAGGCCCCGGAATCGCTGAACGCCTGGATGTCCACTGCTCTCACCCGAGTGATCATAACCACTACAAGCAGAAGCTTGAGGATCTCTGTCATCTTAATTCTGTGTTGTTTTTCGTCACCTGTACATACAATGTACACAAATTTGTCAGTGGTAATTAACACACTAACAATGAGGTACATACATACCATAGCTGTCATGTCTAAGGGCATCCTCAATCTTCACAGTAAAGAGGCCCGCCAACGGCACTTTCCCGGAGCAACAGCCCCTCCGTGCCCCAATCTGGCCGTAGAAGGCGAGGGTATGTTCACGGCCCCGGCAATCAGACCTCATGGGCCGGTATTCAAGTCCTCTTTCCCGGAGTCAGGTTTCTCCACGGTACAAGGAGGTCAACGAGGGATATGCACTGCAGCAAGAGGTGATCCATTATATGGGCCAGGTCAACGAGGAATCAAAAGGCCTGTGCACCGCAGTTCGAGGCATGTGCACCAGAGTTCGAGCACTGGCTGTCAGGATGGATCGCATTTCGAGGCTACGGTGCCGGCCGGGTTGGGGCCACTTCACCTGCAAATTTTTTTTTGGTAAATCCACTCCCAAATCAGCCCCTCCAAATGCGGGTGGCGGGCCACTTTGCCGAGGCAGGATTGAGGATGCCCTAACACTATTTTCCAACCTGGTGTCATATTAAATGTCTTACGTACTGCAAATGTGAACGACAATTACTATTCTGTTGGAGTCTTGCGCATTGATGCAATATTGTCAATGAACGGGGAGAACCGGCAACTAGTGTAAGATGAGCCGGTTGATTTTCTAAAAAACCGATTGGAATTTAGAAGGAGCGGCTAAAAACCGGGTGAAAAAGCTAAAAAAATTCTATTTTATATATTAAATAGAGAAAATAACCGGACTCCACACTTGAAAAACTGGTTCAATCTTGGAATGAAAGGAAAGTAACCGGTAAAGCCCAAAAAACTTCCCGGACTGTGAATATTGTCATATTTGAATTGCAACAGTACTGCAATAATGTTCTGTACTGTAAAATGAATACTATCAAAATAGTACTGGAACAATATTGAGAGCAGTACTACTGCAGTATTATATTGTAGCAAATTGCGGCAATACTACAATAGTACAATCCCATATGGCGAGTAGTTTCCTGATGACGTTGAGTGTCTAGCTAATTAGGTGAGCGACAACTTGGATGAAATATTTTCGAGTATCAAAGAATATTCTAAACTTTTTGAACTTGTATATCTTAAGAATATGCTTTTTTGACAAAAAGGGAGGTCTACTAGATGTCATATTCAAAATCAAGTAGGACAACTCTGATACATGCAGTATTGCCCCAAGATGACGAGCGGAGTGCACGAAGGAAAGGCAGAGCGCATGAAGGCTACCAGTTGAATGTTATGTTATGAACATATGTTATGCTACTCATAACATAACGGTTTCCAATAGTCTTCTTACATACAACAATATCTTTGAATTCAGAATCCAATCCTTGTAAAAGAAATTATAAACACCATCAAAGAAAATGCTACAAATTGTACTACATCACATTCTAAAACCATTGTTCTCTTTCAAACCACTCTACGGTCTCTTTCATGATGCTAATCTGTCTTGCATTTATTGACACAGTAGACCAATAAGAACTGAGCTGCTGAAGTAGTAAACTAACAGTTGTAGTATACTAAAAAGATAAAACATGATTTTAGTTGTACATGCTCACAAACACAATCATCAATCACATGCTTAAAAAAATAAACATCAATCTCATGCTTAAAAACATAAACATCAATCACATGCTTACATCATAGAAACATTACAATTGAATTAAGCATTCAATGGTACTAACACTAAAGAACAGTCAGGACATGGAATGAATGAATGAAAACAGCGATCTTATCAAAATCTCAATGCTTTGAAAAAAAAAAAAAAAAATTATCTGCAAACTTGAATCATTTCTTGTTCGTTACATACATTAAGAACAGCCCATTAATTGCAGATATGAGGGACTGCACCTGTACACTCAGAGACAAACTAGATGTTCACTTTACGTGGAACCGGTGCCCTGCAGAGTGAAGTTGTGCGCAGTTCTTCTTGGACTCGACAATTGATTGCATCCAAAATGGACTCTCATTTATATACATCTCGGCAGGCAAAAACATAGTTACCATATCTTTTGTTGTGCAATGGAAATAAAGCATCCATTTGTTTAAAATATTTAAAAAAAATAGTTACCATGGTCTGTGAAAGCATTTTGCTGGTCAAGGCTGTACAAAAGATAAACCACTCTATTTGTACCATATGGCTATTTGTGATCACTATGTATTAGTGTCTTACATTTAGAAATTTGATATGTATGCTATTGGTACATGAATAGTGGCACAAGTGGGGTGGCTTTTGTTTTAAAGGGACTCAGTACGTCACTGGTGACTGTCAGGGAAACGTGTGAGTTACAAACCACGCAGTTTTTGTGGCGATAAGTTGGTGTGCTTCATTTTCAAAGAGGACGTGTTTATCCTGGCTTGGCGAGATTTAGTCCATGCTAGCATTGAATAGACTTACGGACAAAGCTTATGATAGACATGGTGATAACCACAGGGAGCTCATTATGGTTTCTCTGTGTGCGTTTTCCTTTTAGTCTCATTTTTCCCACCAAGCCTCAAGAGTTGACACTTGTTAAACTTTCCTTTTACAAGCAAGTGAGTCAACATTAAACTGGTGAATAAGCAGCTTTAAAACTCAGTGGGAAAGGTGAGATTCGCAGGGAAATCACACAAGGAATCGCATATGAGACCCTGGTGAAGCATTGTGAAATGTTAACCTCTAAAGTACCAAGGGTTCATGGTTTTCAAATGAAAAATTCAATTAATCATATTGTGAAATATATAATTCAAATGAGACTGAATTTTGTATCACTGGAATCAGTGAAGAATAATGCATATGATGGTCGAGAAACAAACAAATTTGAACAAAAGGAAGTCCAATTAGAACCTACTCAAAACTACTAATAGAAAATACAAGGCCCAATTTGGACTTCTTCGTCTTTTAGGGGTTAATTGATTCAGGAATTTCGATTAGAGACCGATGGAGTGTCAAAATTTGTTTTTGCTCAGGTAGTCTTCAATCATTCTTGGAATCTTCAGTGGCTCCCACTAGTCACTTCTCCCTGGTTTGATTGAAGCAATGAACGGGGAGAACCGGCAACTAGTGTAAGATGAGCCGGTTGATTTTCTAAAAAACCGATTGGAATTTAGAAGGAGCGGCTAAAAACCGGGTGAAAAAGCTAAAAACATTCTATTTTATATATTAAATAGAGAAAATAACCGGACTCCACACTTGAAAAACTGGTTCAATCTTGGAATGAAAGGAAAGTAACCGGTAAAGCCCAAAAAACTTCCCGGACTGTGGATTGAAGCTTAATTATTATTGATTTCCTTCTTTCTTGGTGCATTGGTTTTTGAAGCCGAGCAGTTGCTTTTTACTGTTGATTTTAAAAAAAGTAAAATATTAAAATCTATGCAGTTGTGTTTGTCAATGGTGGAGAAGTTGCTAGAGACTAGAGTTATTTGTAAAGGCATCCGGTCCTTTGTCCTGTATTTTTCATGGACCAGAGCTGGTACCAGAGCATTCTGACACCACTCCTCCTCACGGTCCCACCCCACTACCCAATTCTTCTCCCTCTCTCCAAATTTTTATGAATAAATTTTTCAATCTATCCAGTGTTCTATTCTGGGTCTACGGTGAGATCATGTCGATCCTCTCCTTTCCAAATTACAGGTCAAAAAGAAGGGTTTTGAGGTACTTTACAAATAACTCTACTGAGTAGAATATCTTCTGGGATATCTCTGCAAGTAGCTTTTTTTATTGCTGGAATATTGGTTTTAATTATTTAAACTCTCCAAATAAAAATCAGAGTTAAGTTCGCACTTTGCAGTTAACAACAAATAACCTTTGTTGTTATTTCAAGTAAGGTAAGTTAGTGCATTCTATTTGACACTTCACTCACTATTTGCGACATCTATCAGAACACCCATTTGTGTCACTTGCTTGCCATTACACAAACACTCTTCATTGATGTCAGAACTTGTGTGGCATTGTGCTCATCATGGGCAATTTTTTTTGTCTTGTTGCTAAAAGTAAGTAACATTAGTTAAACATAAGTGAGAGCTACACTAAATAGTATATTTAGTGTGAGGTGATGAATAATGTGCTTACCCCTACTACTTGTGTAACACTAATTGTCAATTTGTGGGTAATTAGTTGTGGCGGTTATCATCCAATTTGATTCATTGTCAGTTATCATCCAATTTTATTCATTCCATTTCTAAAATTTCAGTTTTTCCATCTAAACTTTCATCTCAAGTTTCATTCCTTACTCACACTAAATATCCATATCTCAAAAGATCACAATGTCAAAACGTTACTATTCTTTATAAATAGTGTGAGAATTCACATTTAGTGTTCTTACAAAAGTAGGTTTTTTGATATTTAGAGTGATGTTCACAATTACAGTGCGTCACACTAAATATACTATTTAGTGTAGTGTATTTTCTCCACAAAGTATGTGTTGTTGAATGCATACTTTTAGGTTGAACACATGACCACTTCAATTAACCCTTTAAGGTCCCGATTCAACACTGTTTTCAAAGATTTGTTATAAAATGTGTGATGAAAAATAAAAATGGAGTTGATATATAAAACAAAGTTGTAAATGTCAATGTGAAGATAACATCTATACGGTTGGATTCATAATATTTATTATTAATATTTTTTAATTAATTTTGCAAGGTTTTCTCTTGAAATCAATTTAAAATCCAAAATCAACACAAAAATTTCAAAAACTATTGTAATGAAATTGGAATAACATGCACTACAAGATGGTATAGTTTGGGCCATTATTTGATTCTACTTATTATGAAAAATCATGTTTAAGTTCCCACTTTCTGAACTAAGAATGAAACTTGACATAAATTACTTATGTTAATTTCAAAAATTCACATTATTTTATTTTGAAGATCCGTACCGTACAAGTGGTAGTCAACTAGCACAAGAATTAACAAAATGTTGAATGGATGAAAAACATCACCATATGTGGTGAAGAGACGCATGAAAAATCATCTAGCGTTCAGAATATGGAAGATGGCGCGTCGAAGGGTTAAGATTTGTGGTAGTTATAGATGACAAGGAGCATCATAGGTTGGCTTTTTAAAACTATAGAAGACGCTAGTGATACTTTGAGTTTTAACAATACCTTCAATAAACTATATAAATTACATAATTATGATGTCGGAAAGATATGATTCCACTTGCTATGAGTTTGTATTGTAATTTTTCACGTTCATTATTTTTTGAACCTACAAAAGGTGCAGCTGAAATTGTGGCACAATTAAGGTGTACTACCTTACTACCAACATTTCAAATGAATATCATATATGCAAAGATTGTTGGCTTATTTCACAATACCATGGATGTCAAACTGAACTTGTTTGGATCATTGGACATGCGGAAATGATGGTCATGTTGCCCTTACTACTAGGGTTGGACAAATCAGGATTTTCATAGGAATATTTGTGAATATGTTAGATTATTTTAGAATATACTCAAGTATTTTGATATTGTGCAAGCGCGAGCCAATCGAGCAAAGAGTTGGCCCATGCATAACACTCTCCAACCGTTGCTGGGCCACACCCTTTTTGTACAATGTCGCTACAATCTACAGTCAGACTAGTAAAACAATTCAACTCTCCCACCCTTATTGCTAAACCCAACTGAAGTTATTGTTGATCCTTCAAGATGCTTGTGATTTCAAGGCACCATAGATGCAAATTCTTTAAATGCCACGTGTGCAATAGTGACCAGCTTAAGAACGTTATCATGTAGGATGCCGTGACAACCTTACACAATGCTAAAATTGTGAGACTCAGGTGTCCACGGTTGTTGGTCTTAGAGGCAACATCTTTAAAATGTGCACAGTCACCTAAAACTATGATTGCAAATACAATTGAAAACAGTCACATCAAATTTGAAAAATATGACACGCCAAACCTTGCCTCATCAAAGCCACACTACTAGCAAAAGCATTGCTTCTCACTTATAACAGTGTCAGAGTTCACTGTACACACTTGTTCTACGTGACAAATCACACTCACAAAGTCTTGAGTGTCTGAGTTGTGAGTGCGAAGTGTCGCCGTTTGACTCACCTTCTCCTTGTAGTGCCAGGCTGAAATTCTTCTCATTAATGGGGTTGTATGAAAAGGATTGCGCGTCCGTGGCATCAATGGATTCATTTGAGAGTTGAAATCTCGTGGACCAGGGCCACAGTTGTTAGCTTGGATGCAAGCAGCCATGTGGGTTTATTGAAAGAAGTGGCTGCTGTCATTGTCTTTGATGGCAAGCCTGCAACTAGTATTCAAAACGTAGACCCACACTTGGCACCTCATTTGGATGACAACATGTGCTGTATGAGCTGGATGTCCTATCTTCATTTATTTGGATTTTTTGAACAAATGGTTGTTTTCATTCCGATTGGTAATCTTATCTGGCGTCACCTTGGTCCTGGTGGCCAAGCTGGCAGCACTTCCTTAACAGACCCTTGGTTTTGTTGTCTCAGTCTGCTTCACCAGGGAAAAGACTACGGAGACGCATGGTTTTCAAAGAGTTACATGACTAAGGGAGAGGCACCAATACATGTCAGTTTAAGGATTTCGACCTATTTAAAGCAATGATTTTCATTGATAAAAAATTGCAGCACATAAAATTTTGGGTTTAGTAACCAAGCCCATTTTTTAATCAATTTTGTCACAACATTTGATTTTGTTTTGAATTTTCAAACTTAATCTACATAAACCACTATTGATGTTAGTAGGGGAACCAACACTTGTTTTTCATTTCTAATCCAATCAGTTTGCTAACTTGGCATTCATAATTGATCACCAAACTGTTACAATTGACTGATGGTTGTGATAATTTGATTAGGAACATACGAAGTTGAAACAAGTACTTGCGTAGGTGACTGGAATTGGTCCTTGATAGGTTCTGGTGCTTACCTTGATCCCTAAACGCCCTCACCCCTCTCCAAATTCAGTAGTTTTGTAAAGATGCATCATAAAATGCAATCCAGAAGGATATTTTGCACTTGATGTGTCAATGAAATTTGTACATTATAAATTTTAGATTCTATCCATATGGTTAGATTTGCAACTGCTATGACCAATATTTCTGTATTAAAATTAAAACTAAAAACTAAAAATTCTTTTGTATTTTGATTACAAATAAGATATTGACAATTTGTACATGAAATTTGTTGTCATTCCAGGTTGAAATGTAACTCTATGTGTAATGAGTTTTTGAGATTTTTTGGTTGCTTAATTTTATAAGTTGATTTTTTCAAGAGCACACTCACCTTGCTAATTGGATCACGCATGTGTGAAGCTAACTTTCTATAAAATATAAAGTAAAAACCCACACTGTAAGAAGTCAATGACAAATGAGAAATCTACATTGGAGTTTGTACATTGTCTACCTTCTGGACGGTTGGACATTTAGAGGCTAAACATTATAAACACAGCCATAAAAGTAAATCTAGGGTAAATACTAAGACAGAGACTACGCAACCAGCCGCTTGTTTAATATCTCAATCCAAATGGTATAGACAAAGATTATTGTCTCTTTTGAAGTAGGAAAATATACAAAAGAGAACAGAATCTCTCATTTTTATCTCCAAAAGAAGTTACTTCTTTTTCCTCTCTGCTTGACCAAGCTAGAATTTTTTTGACTTCTCTTAACCCCTAAAAACCCGAGCAATATTTGGCAATTCATAGATGTGTTACAATATGTGCATTACTCCCTTCCACATGTTTGATGAAGTTTGGTTTAATTATTTGTACGGTCAAACTTCCAAAAAAAACTTTAGATCTTTTTTTAATGAATTTAAAGCATTGACCTTTGAAAATTTGTATAAATTATCATTCTCACTTTTAGAGTTTGAATTTAGCGTGATTCAAAAAAGTTGGTTCATCTATTGTAAACTTCAAAAAAGCAAAAGAAATGATGGAAGGAACATCATTACTTTCCCGAAACAGAAAATTTTATAACATTAAGATAATGTTGAGGTGATCCACTTTGAAATATTCTCCCATATGGTTTAATTCGGATTGGCATAATTCCAATTGCATCGGAAAGTAGACTTGATGTAATATTTTCAAATTTTTAATTCTTTTTTCAAAAACATACATTTTTGTTCCACTCAATCCATTAGATTCAAGAAGCGATGAAAAAATGGTTTGAGCATTTAGGGGTGAAAATAATATTTTTGAAGGAGAGTGTTTTTTTTAAGCCCCTAAATGTCACAGTGTTCAGTTTTTGAACGACTAATAAATTCAAACTCACTCTACGTTCTCATCAATGCTTGCGTGAAAGCCATCTAGTTTATGAGAATCATGACGTTTAAGAGTATCTCATTTCAAATTCATTCCAACAAATTTTACTCAAAAAATATTAAAACTTTGTTTGTGATCAAATTTTAGAAGGGATTTTTAATTTTAACTTCCAAATTTTATAATTAAATATTGGTAATAGTATTGGTGAATCAAATTGTATGGATAGAATCTAAAATTCAAAATCTAGAACTTTCATTCATATATCAATTCCAAAATATTATTCTAAATAGAACTTTCATTTGCATGACCTCGCAAAAAAAACAATTTAGGGCAACAATCTTTTTTCTATCAACGTCAGGTGGGGAAAAAAACTTATATTCCCACAAAGCTCTTGAATTGCTCACATTCACTGAAAACCCTAGAATAGTAGACTCAAAATTGACATTGAGGGAATCTACTCCGTTTTGTAAATATCCTAAGGTAACTATATCTAAAAGCAACCTTTTCCTTAAAAGGTACCTAGCTCAATCTTCCATACTAAGTAGATTCTGGCACCCTACCATTGATGAGAATGTACACAATCTTAATGTAAAAGTTTAAAGTCACTTTATAATCAACCTATCGTCAGCACTTTGGATGTTTATAATTTATTGATACGATGTGCAAATAATAGAGTTAAGGTAGAGGACCCAATTTCCGATCGGGTCCAATTCCCAACCACTGACAGGGCGTACATTTTAGGTCAGACCTCGAAATTCTCATGTAGCCAGTATGAACATTTTAGGGATGGACGGATTTTGGCACCTCTACATCTCTAACTTCAAAAATTCATAAGTAATTCAATAATAGTCTGAAAAATATGGTTCAAGTTGGATTGGGCTTGTACAAACTCTGCACATATTTCTGAATCATTTTGATAGCCACTCCAGAAACAAAACTTGCTGAACCTGAAATTCGGACGGGAATTGGGTTCGCTACCGTAACCGAAAAGAAGGCCATGGAACATCCTATTTCAACCTCCTTCCAACCTCTCTTTTGAGCTCTTTTGAGCTATGTTTGGGTTGAATAGTGTCGTGTCATAATTTGTCCCCTTGTGGGCCGTGGGCTTGGAGCTTTGGTAGGAGGTGTGGAAGTCATTGCGAGGTGTGGAGAATAATGACAGTGGCTCGCTTTAGATTGTCTCCCAACTCATCTTGAACTAGTTTTCGGTCTATTTATATTTCAATATGAATTCAAGAGGAGTTCAAGAGGAATGTGCTAAAACTTTCCTCTTTGAGCTGACTTTTCGGTTAACTCTAATGCGTGCCAAAGTGTGTTGGGTCCTCTTTAACTTTAACTTAATACTAAGAGAAAAAAAAATTATTTATGTTTTGTGCCTAAATAGGCTTAGTTGGTAAAAGAGACGCTATAAGGCGTAGTTACCTTAGTACACTTGATCATTTAGAAGTTAACACAATACCACTTTCCAAGTAGGAGAGATGGGAAATGAGACATTGACCACTCCCAATGTCCACACCCACAATAGCATATATTAGGGGGTCTTTACACTAGTGATCAAGGGCTGTAGCCAAGGGAAATTCTGCACTATGATTGGAGGATAAGAGCCGGCCGGTCCAAGTACACTTTACACTAGCCATAAAAGGAGGAAGTGACCAAGACTAAAAATGGATGAGAAAATGATATGAAATCCTACATGTTCAGAAATGGATAAGGTTTCGTGGTCACCCGGATAATGCGGAGAGACCACCAAAAGAGGTTCTCTCGCCGCAATATCTGGGTGACCAAGAGCTGAAAAAGCCTAAACTGGACTCCCACAAAACAAAACAAAAAAAAACAAGGAACAAATTGGTAGATTTGGAAAAATCTAAAATTGCAACTACAGATTCATTTTTTGGAATTATCGGCCAATTTTTTTTTCCTATTAGACTTTACCATCACCAACAATTCCAATTTTTTTCACAATTTTCTAGACAACCGCTAATTTTAAAAAATCTTTGAAAATTGCTGAAAAAATTTAGGGAAGATTTCCCAGAAAAATCTTCCAATTCTGAACATTTCAGGCCAGATTTTGAAATGCTGAAACAGTTTCTAGGCCGTAACTTTTGCAATATGACTCCTAAATTTACATGCTATATACCGTTGGGTTCATAATTTCATTACGCATCTAATTCTGAATTTTCAAAATCGTATTTTACAAAAAACATTAATATCATAAATTAATTCAATTCCAATATCTTGCAAAGGAATAGCAATGACTTAGGAAGAGGGTGAATATAAACTTACCTGGGCTCCACAAGCATACCATGCTCAGACCCCTCATTGGCAAAAATCATTGCCTCCACTAAATTGATATGATATAAAATCCCTTTCAATACAATCTATAACCCCTTTCCAATCGGGATGGGAAGAAGACCAATAAGAGGAGTGCAAAAGAAAAATAAGTTATCAAATCTACTCTTTTCAAAAATACATTAAAAATTTCAGCCCACCTTTCCTTTGGTCCAAATTCACTTTACACTATTGTTGGTGACCAATGGATGGGAAAGTTGGCTCTTGGTCATGGCTCTTGACCAAGGGCCGTGACCAAGAGAATTATCCATCCCAGCTCTTGGTCACTAGTGTAAAGACCCCCTTAGACATCTCCATACACATCTCATTCCACAAAATCTGACCACACCCACACTAACAGCCACACAAGGTGTTACACATATTGCTAAAGAAATTCTTTCATGTATTGATTAAAGTATTATACATATTGCTAAAGAAATTCTTTCATGTATTGATTAAAGTATTACACATATTGCTAAAGAAATTCTTTCATGTATTGATTAAAGTATTACACATATTGCTAAAGAAATTCTTTCATGTATTGATTAAAGTATTACACATATTGCTAAAGAAATTCTTTCATGTATTGATCAAATGGGTTTCTAACTAAAGACCATTCACCAATAGAGAAAATTTGACAATCATTGTTATTTTCAACAATTAAGAGATAAAAAGAGATAAAACTCCAGTCCTATTAAAGGGCCAGTATGAATAAAGTGTTTGTTCGTTTTGCCAGTGAACCACTGAACCAGTGTCCACTGGACAAAGGTCCATTGGATTCAGCAATAAACAATTACACCTAGCCGATGATAGGTATAACCAGTTGACAATCATTAGAATCAATGCAATTTCCCCGGCCATTTCCCAAGTACAAGATATTGGAAATAAGTTAAACATTGACCACTCAAATGTTCACACTTTCACTAGCATGTAGACATCTCCATTCACCGTGCAATGCATCACATTCCCGAAAGCCACTAGGTTTCAAACTTGAACAAATACAAAACCCACTCTAATGCATCATTTCAACAAGCCAGAACAGATCGGAAACGGTAATATACATATTGAGAGAGAAAGTGTTTACTGTACACGAGAGAATGGAGTTTTTTCCTAACTAGAAGAAATGTATTGATCAAATGGAGTTTTTTCCTAACTAGAAGAAACAATCACTATTGCAGAGTGGTGAGCTTCTGCAAATCTTCCTGCTGGCCGAACAAGTTGGTCTGCTTCAACGAGGTAGCCAACGACACCTGACTCATGAGCGTGGGCACCGACGCCTGCGCTCGGGAAGAAACGGGAAACTCACTCACAGTGCGCCGGAGATCATTGCTCTCCTTCAAGTTGCTCGCCACATTGCTAGCGCACGGCCTGACCATCCCCAACGCCAAGCACATGACGAGCGCCCGGCGCCTGGAGGTTCGTGAGTTCATCTTACCGCGCTTCGTACCGGCCACGGTATCTAGAATGTCCTCCGACGTCGTCGCGATCTCTTCACCCACTTTGGCGATGGCGGAATGAAGCTCAGTCGTCGTTTCACGCGCCGCAGTAGCTTTCACTGGTTTCCGCGACTTCGTCCTCCGCAGCCCTGAGCCTTCGAACTTGGGCTGTGCAGGCAACGGCGCCAGACCCTGCGGCGAACTCGTCGACGTCCCTGCAGTCGACCGATCGGACGACGAGATCATGCGCGTCACCGATTGCGCACATGATGAACTTGCACTCATCGCCATTGCAACTTAACTACACAAATGGTGTCAACTGCACAAATTTTAAAGACAGAAAAACCAGTGCAGACTGTGACGGTGGGGAGGAAGAGCAGGAGCGCGAATTCATATAATCAGTGAAGATGTTTCTAAAGTTCAGTCTAGTGAAATACCTGGCCAACCTACGAAAATGCCAGTGTAACTGAAGATTTGTGAAATCTAGAAGTGACGAGCATGTGCTCGGCGTGAGAAGTTGGAAAATGTAGATGTAGGTTGGTCAGGCGGTTGAGTAGAGTGGAGTTTTTATGATATAATAGAGTGGGAGTGAGTCCGGGACAAGTGGCACGGGAATAGTGGTAGCAGATCGCTCTCCGGAAGGTGCAGGACATCTGGCATGAATTCGGACGGAGTGAGATATTTTATGGCAAGGAGGGCTTACAGCCTCTGGTTTTGTTGAGATTGTTTTATTAGACTGAGTCTTTTCTGTGAGATTGTGTATGGCCAGTGAGGCTTCTGTTTGGTGACCCACTTGGTCGTGGCTTTGGAGGCGCCTGGCCGTCACGTTCTCTACCGCTCACTGAAGTTTTATTTTTTTTAATTTTAATTTTGTTTTTATATAAAACAAATTGGACCTTTAGCAGGCCTGGCGGCAATTGTTTTTGACTTACCAAACCTATTTCTGGATGATAAAGTACCTCAGATTATGGTGTGGAGTTTGATATTTTGCACACCAAATTGTGTTATCTGAAAACAAACAGGACTTTGTGTTGAGTTTTTGTGGGGTCAACAATCTTATATATAAATGATTTCTGACATTACTTAGGATGGCTTTTCATGGAGGGCTTGAACCTGCATGGTGACGTCATGTGGATACCTCCTAACATGATGTTTAGAAGGTAGGAAGAATAAATGATGTGCAGGTTGGGAGTAGATGACGTCATGTGGATACCTCCTCACATGATGTTTAGAAGGTAGGAAGAATAAATGATGTGGAGGTTGGGAGTAGATGACGTCATGCGGATACCTCCTAACATGATGTTTAGAAGGTAGGAAGAATAAATGATGTGTAGGTTGGGAATTGACTTCCAGTCTTGCAAAGTGGAGAAAACAAGACTAGAAGCTTGGAGACTTTATCCAAAAGTTTTGACATATACTATAAACACTTGACAACTCAATATGTTACAACCTCCAAAGCACTCCAATAATTTAAGATACATCCCCTAAAGCATGTTCTCTCAAACAAGTAATTATGGATGACATCATCATCAAAGTTCAGGCTCTCCATGGAAAGCCAACCTTACATATGAATAGTCCCTTGGTCCCTCCATGAATAGAGCTATAGGCTTGGGAAAACTTGTGGGAACTCTCCTCTAGTATTGGGGAGGTCACAAGTTCCATTCCCATGGATGGTATAGGCTCTTACTTTATCAACTCATCATGGACTAGTTTTGCCATCTTTTTGAACTAAAAATGTGTTTAAAATGAGTATGAGGTCAATTTCCACTTTGAGACACTCTTCTCACATCAAGCATTTTGTCCTATTTTCTGACAAGACCATGCTTACACTTCATGAAGTTAAATTCAATAAATTTATTCTTGTCGTTGTGATTGTCCCATGTTGTGACAAAAGTAGTAGACAGTATGTAATTGGTTGATGCACTCTATTCCAAGCATGCTTAGTGGTTGTTGTTGGGGAAGTTTTCATTTCTCACACATTATCTTGTATGTGAACTTAGTGCACAACGAGCAACTATTTGGGCATGTTCTTAGAGCATCTCCACCAAAACCAACTCGGAAACATTGCCGTTTGAATCCCAAAGTTTGTTTAAAAATAAATAAAAATAAGAATTTGCCACCTTTCCACCCGAAACTCTTTAACGTGACTAAAAAAGAATGAGTAACACTAGCTAATGCATATGTTGGGGATAGTGCTACTAATTACACGGTCGCTAAGACCGAAATAGAGCGAGCTACCTATGCGACTGGAATAGAGATTTTGTAGTTGAAATTTGTTGTGATGGCTTGAAATGTAATACTCTAAAAGTGATTCTTTCATAGATGTTTTTGTTGCTAATTTTATGAGTGTATTTTTTCAAGAGCGTTTTAGACTAAAATCTTTGAAATTTTTAATGAAACACTACAACATGAAATGAGGTATAAAATTTTCACAAATCGTTCTGTTTCTAACCGGATCACACATGCATAAAGCTAACTTTCCATAAAAAATTCAGTAAAAAATTTAGACTGCAAAAAATACATGACAGATGAGAAACAGACTTTGATTTTGTACATTATGCAAAAAATGCATGGTTAGGTAGTTAGGGTTAAAGGATTGTATATCTAGCTTGGAATGAAACTGAAATTTTTAGGGCAATAATTCAATGTTACTTAATATTGCATTTTCAAAACTTCACAAAATTCATGATAAATTATATATATATATAAACTTGAGTTGATACTTATATTTGACCTTGGTAGGATGTTTCAAAAACAAAGAATTTGATTGGTCATTGTATTTAGATTTTGAATTGGAAAAATCTGAGAGGGACGGTTTGGAAGGAATAGAATTGGTATTTGGAACGGAATAAGGTCCTTCTACCTAAGTTGATCTTAAAATATGTTATTGCAAAAATCAATGATCGGAATATTTATGATTCTTTTTGAGAATTTGATACTCCATTTATAATCGATGGAAGGTAGTCATTCACCTCTTGGAGGAAGAAGTTGGTTAGATTTTTGATTCTCTCTTTTTTATTTCAAAACTTTCTTTTCTTTAGTTATGAGAATGGCAATAAAGTTTGAAATATTCTATTCACCAAGCTCATGACCCATTTAGAGATCCGCATATCAATAGTGGGTGTCAGGATGGGATGGTGAGTTTGGTTATTGGAAATTAGGTATTTGGTTATTGGTGAGATTTGTTAAATCCTTGAATACAACTTTTTGTGAGTTAATAAGGTGGAGGCACCAATATCTATCAATTTAAGTATTTCAACCTATTTAGAGCGACGATTTTCACTGATATAAAAATTGTAGCACATAAAAATTTGGTTTTAATAACCAAACCCAATTTTAAAATAATAATGTTACAATGAATGATTTTGTTCTGAATTCTCAAACTTAATTTGAATAGACCACTATTGATGTTAGTAGGGGAACCAATACTCGTCTTTCATTTCTAATCCAATCAATGTGCTAACTTGAGATTCATAATTGATCACCAAACTGCTACAACTAGTACTCTTCAAACTGTAAAGAAGTTTTTGGAACAAAGACCTAATCACACCATGTTATCTATTAGGAATATTGAAGCATTAGAAAAGGAAGTAGAATCTTGGCGTGTAGCAGAAACTCGCCAAAGTAATATTGATTCATTTTTTCGACGGACTTAAATGAATAATGAATCAATATTCAATAATTTCATCCATTTTTTCTATAAATGTTATGTATTTACCTTTTTAATTCTTCTAAGTGTTATTTTTTATAAGTGTTTCAAATCATCGGCATCACCCTCTATAAGTGTTATGTGTTACTAGTGTCTAAGAGCATTCCCACCCATGCACGCTAGGACTAACCCTCTCAAATTATTCATCTACATTCCCACCCATGCTCTAAGTGTTAACTAAAAGTATGCTCCCAACCCCTAACACTTATCGAGGTCTGACTGACCACGCTTATTTGTACAATGTCCAAGACCTTGTGCTTCACCCAACAAAAAGAACAAACAGTTGAGCAATAAATGGCATGTTACAGAGGGATAACACCATTTTATCCTGCATGAGAGAGTCAGTAAGGTGAAATGAACCATAACCATCCACCGTAACATTTCTGTTTCTTGCAAATATGGTAAGCTTAGAGTGAGCGGTCTTGTGGCCCACCCACCCTTATCTAAACTAGCACGTCACCAATACAGTAAAGAAAAAGCCACTGAATGCAATCTAAGAAAATAAAGACCGGCAGGAAGACAACACTCGCCTGGTCAAGCGCCAGCTTGCAAACCTACAAAACTATCAATCTGCAGTGCAGGAATTGCACACGAGAAAGTAGAAACCCAAACAACAAGTACCTGCTACAATTTGATAGAAGTGAAAGAAATTTATTGGAAGAACCAAGTGCCGCGTCACAATGTGATATTTCCATCCAATTCCGGCCATACTGATGTGAATTGACTTTCACAAGCCCGAATAAAAATATCATACAAGCGAAACGCCACCCAGCAATAAGCAGAAATATTAACAATGCTTGCAAGCAGACGCCTACAGGAGGAAATCACCTGATATTAATGGAGGATTTCTAGGGTTGTTTTGAACCTTAAAAACCACTGACATCTATACACATACTAGAAACACATTAAAACTGCTTGAGAAGGTACGCCCATGATGGGAAGCACTTAGGAGAAGTCTCTGTCAGGGAATAACTGAGGAGCCACCAAGGACCAGATGTAGAGTGCAGCAGTGATCCACTGAGTGGTGATGCGGACCCAAACAGACGGCCAGCCCACATCGATGATGTCCTTCTCGGCCATGTTTGCATTACCCCAGCCAGTAAGAAGCATGGCAGAGTACATGCTAGCGAGAGCAAAGATCAAGTGGAAGAAACTGTAGACGTAAGTAACTGGACGCGGCTCCTTGCTGTGTCGCCCTCCTCGGCGGATTGGTTTATCATCGTCGTCGGACTCGCTGTCGTTCGCTCCTTCCACATCATCTTTCGACAGAAGCGCCTTATGGGAAGATCCTGTTGTCAGAAACCGTCAGTTATCAGCTACACCTCCGAGTAATCAAAATTAACTGCTATAACTAGAACTTCCTGTATGAGTTCGGCACAAAACTTCTTCTTGTTGCTATCAATCAAGGAGACATATAAATGGCTTCAGTTCGCAGGGATTCCAAACTACAGCTATCGCATGGCTGATTTTATAATAGTTCTTTTTGTAGGATCTTAACATACTCTTACAGTAAGTTTCTGGGCATAATAAGGAAGGTCCACCACCAAATTTGGAGCAGAAGTGAAAGACTTGGCAAAAGGACAAAGAATCGAAGAAATTGATAAGATTCAAAAGGAAACACCAGGCTGACAATGACTGTAAAGGGAGCAAATAATAGATTACCGTCTCTTGGAGAGGAAGGTGGGGAGAGAAAAGTTGTGGATGAGCCGGCGCGCACAGCAGAGTAAACCACAGAAAGGAGCGTTGTCAGCATGCCCAAACCAAGGGTACCCTTCGACACAGCATTCACGTGCTTATGAAGGCCATTGCATTCGTAATCCCGAGGCTCACTTGACAACGCACTGTAGCACAAGTAGGTACAATACGCTGCAATTACGCCAGCTGGCAAAAGGCTACCATTCACCTGTTGCACATAATCACGCCGATTCTTGAATTAAACACCTATTTATAATGTAAATACATCAATTGCAGGTACAGCTAATAATGATTTCAGAACCAACCTTAACCCCGGCTACTTTGTTAGAAACTAGATAAACCTTATTAAAAAGAACACTGGAGTTGAACAAACACCTGAGGATGTAGAGAAACGATAGCAAACGATACACCAAGAATGAGCGTGAAGGCGATGACGAAAGTATTCAGCTCACACTCCTCTCCTGATGGTGTAAACCAATGGAACAGGAACCCAGAAAATACCCAGCTCGCCAAATAGCAACCGACCGAGACACATAGCAATGCAATATACCTGTTCATTTCGCAAAAAAATAAAATCACCAGTCAGGAGCTGAAACACAGATAAACAAAGATAAACAAAAGAAGTTCACTTCCTGAACATTACCAGATCGATAAACTATACCTTTTCAAATTTACTCTTGCACAAAAATATATTAAAACTTCGTACCATATTCTTCAGATTAAGGGAAATTGCTCACCAGAACTGTTCGTCTTTAGCAACCCAAGCAGCATTCCAGTTGTGCGTGAAATCCAGGAGGATGACGACCTGGATTAATAAAAACAGACCTGATCCAAAGCGCGAAACACTGCCTGCAAGGGTTCCAATGACGTTAGATTCTGCTTTCCATCCTTGCCCTTCAGAATTTGCAAGTGGCAGCAACAACGAGGGAGGAAAACACCGAGTCCCAGGAACCAGCACAACACACTCAAGAAAACTTAAATATTAAAAGCATTCCCATCGGTGGCTGCTATCCTCAAACCACTCCTGGCTGGTATTTTGCTTCTGGATACCAGCCAGACTCCTCTTAGATGGAAAAAATTAGATCTGGCCTGGTATACAGGGTTCGGCAATAGAGATACCAGCCTCTCCGGTGGGATTCCTCTAAGAGCAACAGTAGTTACCTCACCTAATGGTTTACCAAGTGAAGGATTTTGAATGGTACTTATAGACCATGCATCTAATTGTCACGTTTCCATTACTGAATACAAACCGTACCATCGCCTTACAAGCTAAACTTATGATATCCATTCAAAAACCAGCAGCAGAACTTAAACATAATTTTCTGGAAGCCAGAACAAGGCTCTAATACAAAGATGCTGACTTATATTTCATTTCTGAATTTTAATTGCAGTAAGCTTCATTAAGGATTGGAGAAAAAAAATTCTATGAAAGAAAACCAATTATCTATAAAAAAAAATTCCATATGCATATATAATCAATGTGTTTCATAAATAAACCCTAGAGATACACTCAAACGTACCATAAGCATTGACGAGGCCATTGGGGAGGAAGAACATTAATATAATCGCGATGCACCATAATATAAGCTTCACCATCCAGCCTCCATGATGCCACGAATCTCGCTGCTCACGCTGGTCCTTGACACCAATCATGAGAACGGCAAACAAAACGAAGAAGAGGAAGTTGCCCAAGCTCACACGCAAAACCGCTTGCGTGGCAAACCACTCCGAGCTAGGTGTCTCTGTAAAGGTGTTGATCCCTGCACAGAATTAGAATTGAAATAAGAATCAATTTTGATGTCAATTGTTTTACTCCCTCTGTCTCAAAATAAGTGTCCTATTTTTTGTCAAATTTCTTTTCCTTAATTATTGTCCTATGCTTTATACTTCAAACGTGAGCCCTGTCCACTTCAAACGGGGTAGACAATGAGAGTGACACAAAAAATACATATTACTATTAAAAATAGACCATTTTCCGAGTACCGAGACAAATTCTTTTGGCAACAAAACACGTTAAGTTGAAAAATGCCAAAAACTAGGACACTTGTTTCGAGACATAGGGAGTACAAGAAAATACGCCTGCAATTAATTTTAGGAAGGGCGCTTACAAGGAATCTTTGCCAGTAAAGGCCCAGCAAAGTCACGGAGAAGCCACGAAACGATCAGTGACATCGCAAACAGGCCGCAGTAAGCGATTCGCGCTGAGCGCCGAGAAATTCCTCCGGCTACCCCCTGACATGCCGCGCATGCGCATGATGCGCAGCATGACGCCAAACATCCCGCCGCCCACATCCTACTCAGTCTGTACTAACGCCCCTGGGAAAGAAAGTAAAAAAGGCAATTCCAAGTGATGAGAAAACCCTAATTCTGAAATTCACACTAGTAGAAGAATCCTCCCACATACACAATTTGCAACGAATCTTTTATGTTCGCAGTTCCAGAAAAATCGAAAAAATTTCAAGGAAAATTAGTAAATGAGGACTAAACTGTAGAACAAGAGCCTGTTGTCAAAAACGTAACAAATCCGGTTCGTGGAAACCCTACAAATAGACTTCTCTAACATCACTATCCTTCATCAAACAAGCCTGATACCACGATACCCCAGCCTAACATCACAATCCTTCATCAAACAAGCCTGTTGCCACGATACTCTAGCCCTCACATCACAAAATGACTTCGTCAAGCGCGTAAACTCTAAGAGAAAATCCAGGAGAGAAAATTGGTCGCTACTTCATTCAATTTCCCGCATGCCTAACCTGTTGCAGTATATCGAAACCCTTCCTGCAATTGATCCCGCGATCCGTCCACGGCACTTCCACGCGAAGATTGAACTGGACGATCACTTCCACCCAGGGTTTCCCGCAACACGCCAGAGCCAAGTATACAACCAGTCCGGATGAATTTTGAACGAATGATGTGACTGTATATGGATGAAATAGAGGATGGGATGAATGAGAAAACGAACGAATGAGAGGACGTAGTGGATAATCAACGAATGAAATGCCTTTATAGATGGATGAATCACGAACGAATTATGTAATGACAATATAGATGAATAAAGATCGAACGACGACAGTAGTCAAATGGATGTGTGATGAACGAATGATATAGTCACGAAATGGATGAATGTTGATCGACGAGGATGTGGATGAATGAGCGAAGGAACGAATGAGCCAGCTGACGACGACGGAGTAACTAAAGGGAACCACCAACTGAAGCAGTCCGACTTTTGCACGCATCGCCATAGCTATCCATTCAAGCTTTCTATATTGTAGTCGGTAAGCATTGAAATGCTCCACCTACGATTGCGAAGTCAATCGACTCAATGCTTTTCTTTTTTCATAGCATCCATTCGCAGTTTTAGATTGCGTGGAGATCAAGTTTTCTCGATTGTTGTGTTGCGATAAAAAAAAATCGATTGATAAGTTAGGGTTTGGTGTATGCCATTGAATTTCGTTGCCACTTCGTTTTGGATATGATTTGTGTGTAATTTCGGTGATTTTCTTTCTTTAGTGTAAGTTGCCGATTGCGAGAGATCGATTGGAAACAGGTGTATTGATCAAAGGGACGTGAAGTGGAATTCGGTTTGGAGTTTTGAGGAGTCATGGCGAGCGAGCCGTCTGTGTTTCCTCCGGCAGGCCCTGATGTGAAGCCTCCACGGGACCCGCCGGTGTGTTTGCGAATGATAAGCCCTCCAGCGTCAAATGGCTTTGCAGAATTGTTTTACAACGTGATTCTGGCACTTCCTGCATTGCTATTCCTCCTGTTTCTTCTCACGCGCCTACGGTCGAGCGTCCGGAAGCTTTTACAGAGCCGGTCTCATATCATGGGAACCTACTACTCTTTCCTTTGGGTCATCTGCGTGCTCAACCTCTGCTGGTGTCTCCTGGAGATGCAACAAGCGCGGAATCACGACAAAGAAACGGCATGGAATATCATGTCGCTTGTGACCAGGTTCGGCTTGGTCCTTCTGGAAGTGAGCGTGGTGGTTTTTCTTTCTCAGGGTTACCTCATCAGTGGATGGGATGCGCTTCTTCGTACGCTCTTGTTTTCAGGGATTTTCGCCACGGCCGATGCTTTGGTGAAAGCTGTCTACATATTCGGCTTCGGAGTCCATCTTTTCACGACGCAGGATGACGCAGGAGACTGGAACAAATGGGGCTTCTGGTTGTTGCAGAACCTTTTCTTTGCCGCAGTGTATGCTGTGATCTTGACTCTTCCATACACCAGATGGAGAGACCGCCTTCCTGCTCGACCGTCGTTCTATCGCTACGTGATGATCTTGTTCGCCTTGAACGGACTCGAAGGCTTCGGGAGTTTGCTCCTCGGTTTTGGCGCCAGCTTTGGATACTGCGTCTACGGGCTCGCTGGCTTTGCATACTACGCCTTGTACCCGCCTCTCTTGTATACTACTTTCCTTGCGGATTTCTTACGAGAGGAAGAGATGCAAATGGAAGACGCGTACTACTCTGAGATGAAAGATGCAGGATACTTTGATGGGGATTGGGAATGAATTGTACTTCCACAACAAACCATCATTTCTGCATCTTGTCCATATTAGGTTTAATTAGTAGGAGATAGGATTATGGCTGCATGTTGCAATGGGAGCACCCTTGAACGGGTGAAGCATTATTGGGACTCCAGCAAGCAGCTCAATGGGTTTGTGTCGTCAGCTGAAGTTTCTTCAACGCAACGAGCACACAGGTATGTCTTATTCTGAACCCTGTTGTCAATACTTTACGAGTGAGTTTTAGTCTTCAGTGTACGCTTGTCAATTTTGATCATGTTGATCCTCTTTGCGATTTTATCCTTGAAGTGGGTGTGACTGTTCTGAAGCCCATCTTGCATGTGGATTATCAGCTTGTATGCTGACGGCTGCTGGTTTTGTGTTTGCAGCTGGTGGAAGACACAGAACCTTGGCGGTTCACTAAATTGCAGCCAAATTTCATATTGTTGAGACAGAAACCGCTTCTTCTAGTATAGTTCAGTTGAAGATCAGCATCAATGCCTTATTAAATGAACTGTGAAGAATTTAATTGTAAATATTAAGGTTGTGCTAATCAAGGTTTTTTGCTGTTACAAGGGATGATTGATACTTTCTTTTGCGTATAGCAAATACTTTCTTGTGCTGATCAAGGGTCGTCACGCTTCTTCTGAGAAGATTGATACTCTGGAGATTGAGAACCTTGGGAGAGAAACATGGAGCCAATCGTGGCCATTCTCCATGAAGAAGGTGTGACTTCCCTTCTCACTGTGTGAAGAATGAGAATGTACACCACTTGTTAATCTTCTCTATGGCTTCTCAATTTTCACGCCCGTTCTTCACCTCTGGTGGAGAAGAATGAAACTTCTCAATCTTCAGAGAATGGTCCTTCACAATTCAAGGAGAAAGTGCCACATACACATTCTTAAAAGATTGAAAATGGCAAGAAAGAGATGTGACACCCCTGTTGTATGTATACTGCCTTTGACATTGAACAGAATTCACTACACTTGCATTATAATGTTTTTCCACAAAAAATATTCTTTGAGTGCCCATGGATTGCAATTGTGATAAACAACACAAATGTCATTTTCCGGATTTTGATTGTATATGCAGGAAATGAATAGGGAAAGTTTGTGCAGGGTAAGCCACTTGAGTGGCTTCACCAACTGTGTGTAAGGGCGTAAGCCCAACTGTGTTTGCCTAAAAACTGTCGAAATAAGCAATTTAGCATACTAGAGGTACTTTTCTCAAGGTAGAATATTTTCATAGTGTTCGCAACTCGAAATGGTAAGTTTACGAGAAATAAATAGAATCTACAACACTTAATTCGTCCCATAGACTTGTCATAATTTCAATCTCTATTACGACCAAATTAAACCAATGACGGTTAAAAAGCATTTTATGGAACAGTGTTAGAGCAATCTTACATATCAAGAGCAGGTGCCATCAGTTAGTGCAGTAGGCCTTCCATTGGACTACAGTGCTCTAAAATTTGGAGGGTCTCCTCAAAGCATTGTAGCAATGGAGTTGGCCAAAAAGAGTGTCTCAAAGTGAAAACTCACCTCATACTCACCTTCAACTCATTTTCAGTTAGAAAAAATGGCAAAACTAGTTTATGGTGAGTTGGAGAATAATCTAAAACAAGACTCTACGCCACCGTGGGGCGGGGCGTGGAACTCGTGACCTTCCCAATGCTAGAGGTTCCCGTCCCCTCCCCCAAGCCAAGTGCCCCGACCATAGGGACTATTCATGAACAATAGTTGCCAGAAAATTTAATTATAGAGAGGAGACTCCTCTCCGACTCCTCTTTTCGGTTAACTCAAATATTACAAAATTGTTGATTTTTTTATAACTTAATTATTTATAATCTTTGTTTGGTGATGGAGTCAACTTCAAATTGGTTTTTAAATTATTATTTTTAGTAATCATATAAAGGGCAATTGGTGGGGATGGCTTATTGGCATACTCCGCTTTAGTGAATAGTGGCACTGCCCTTATACTAGTATTATACAAAAAGAATGAAATATTGAATTACTTGGCATTCAAGGCTTGATTAACATTGATTTGATTGGTTTAGATTTGTCACTTTTGTATATGAATTTATGTATGGAAATAGTTCACTCCAATCACATTGGTACAATTTGCATTATGGTACTCCCAATAGTATCTCATTACATTCAAATGTAGTCAAAAAGTACAAATGAATAAACACTCTATTATGATCATAATTAATGATTGTTACAATTTTGGTAAAAATTAATAGTTTTCAATAAGTTCTAAGGTTCAAATTATTGTTTTACATCTTAAATTGACACTTTGAGTACTAATAATCACCTAAGTGATACATTGATGCATTTGAGCCAATATAAATTGAAAAGGACAAAAACAGTCATCTATGGTCTACAATGGAAAAATTAATTTTTTTCTTTTCGCTGGAAAATAATTGAAATATCTTTCAAAAAAAATTCTATTGTACAAAAGAAGATTTTCATTTGTTTCATTTTTTTATATGTTCAATCTAATAATAAGAACTATATTTGATTCTTAAAGTGTCAAAATTGAGTGTAGTATCTTATGTGCAATGAGCAAAGTCACAACAATAGGAGGTATTAGAGTTTGAATGCACTTTTGCAACAATTTTCAAGCATGGACATAGCCTATCTCTCCTTGAAGGGTAGTAACAAAACCCCACAATTTCAATTTGCTAAATGAAGGCAATTAAGTCTTACAATTGTAAATGTGGATTGTGAGAGGCACCACAAAGGAACCACAAACCCGAACTCTAAATTCCCCTTTTGACGTTAAACCTTTGAAGGGCTTTGCATTCACTATGTGGACGATGAACAATTTCAAACTATTATCCTAACTACATATATGGACAATTTTCATTCATCCAAATTTCTTTTGGTTATTATGCTAGTTGACTGTGATTTGTACAATACGGATGTTCAAAATAAGATGTTTTTATTTTTTGAAAACAAGAAAATTAGTTTATGTCAAGTTCCATTTTTAGATCAAAAAGTGAAATTTCAAACACAATTTGCCAAAATAAGTAGAATCAAATAATGGAAACCATACCATCTGGTAGTGCATGTTGTTGCTTTCATTACAATATTTTGTATTTTTTGTGTTATTTTGGGATTATTAATTGAATTTTAAGAGAAAACCTTGCAAAAATTAATTTAAAAAACATCAATAAAAAATACAGCCGTAGAGATGTGATCTTCACGTTGACATTTACAACTTTGTTGCGAACATCAACTCCATTTCTGTTTTTCATGAAATATTTTATAACATTTTTTAAAAAACAATGTTGAATCGAGAGGTTAAAGGGTTAATACAAGATAACAGAACCTGCCCCCTATTTTGTGCATGTGGGCCGACTTTATAAAATAACTCTCTTTCAAGGGTTTAATATTCACAATAGGGTATGCCTAGTCAAATTTGAAGCCATGAGGCCCAAATTTGTAAAAAAAAATTGCCAAAAAAAAATCCCAAGGGTACCCAAAATGGAAATTTCATTTAGAGTCGGGGACCACAACCGCGTAGAGAGCTCGCCTCTCTTTCCCTCACTGACCTATTCCACCTATTCAGTAGCCCACGTGCTGACGTGTCACTGCCACACGCACTCCCGCTCCCGCCCTCGTGAATGACCCCACTTCACGTCCTCGTTGGCAACCACGTGGCAGTCATTCCGTCCAGTCAGTCAACGTCGATCACCCATTTGGTTTTTTGCGACCTGCGACGACGCAATTCTTCCGCCTGTCGGTGGCGATGGCGTTTTCCCTTGTGGGAAGTAGATCTCATCGTAACGTAGTTCGGGGGAATGTAATAACGCTTGAAACTAATGAAACCCATGCTCTCTGCCTTAATCTCTGAGGAGCACTAGCCATGGCCGCTCCATGGCAAGCCCTTCTCGTACTTGCTTCTCTCTGTTACATTTCTCTCTCGCATGGGCGCATCATCCCAACCTCGTCTCGTGAACTGAATGCCAACTTTAATGGAGTCGCAGTGTCGGAGATCACCTCGCCGATGACAAGGTTGGTACATCTACTAAATGTACGCTTGATCAGTCGCTTTTCTTGCCTTTGCCCTCTAGGGTTAGAGTTTAGGGCAACGCGATATTCGTGTTTAGCTTTCCAAAGAGCTTAACCCCGAAGCCTCCACTGTCTATTTTCTGTAGTGTAGGAAAATTACACCCCTGCTGCAAATCATTTTTTATGCGAAAATGAATTCAGTTTGACACGATCGACACTGTTGATCTTGTAGTATGGAACAAGAGCTTTAAAATGATGTATTGCAATCAGAAAACCGAGGTAAAATGAGAAATGCCAAGTGATGCAGATGGCCATATTGGACGTTTTAGACGCTTAGGGGTTAAGCTTGTCGAATTCTCAATTTTTTGTTAGTAGTGAGCTGGCTTTTGAAGAGTAAACTGTGCATTCGGTTGTCGTTTGCGCCGTGTGTGGAACCAAATGCTTTGAGTTGGACCCTATGCAACTTTTGATTCTTGAAATTGTGCATGTTATGAGTAATTAAAGATTCGCTTTAGAAACGGTGATAGGAGTTGCCACATCACCATATAGTTTAGTTCATGTCTTTAGGCACTTTCTGTTACAAAAGGAGCCCATTTGACTTTGGGATTGATAACATACTCTTCGGTCAGTGAAGTGCAGAGTTCCTTTCCTGGCAGAATAGTAAGCAGGATTGGTGACATTGATTCAGACTGGCAGTATGAGGATCATTCCATCTCTTTTCTTCAAGGTACGCCTCTCGTTGGCTTGCTGAAATTCTCAAGTCTGTCTATCAGATCACCAAATTTCCCTGCACTCAAGGCATTTGTCGTTGCCTCTCTGCATCATCATAACCAAATTGATTTCTGAATTACTGTGACTTCGTTTGCCATAAAAGAAGTCATGTGCCAATCTCCTGTTGCCTACTTTATAGCTGTGCCTGCAATTTAGACATGGTCTCCAACTCTGATTCATTTTTTCATGTTTAGGATGACATCGATATGATGCTATTAGGTTTAGCCCATTTTGTTCATACACCAGATTTCACTTTACAAAAGAACACACATGTGAAATAATACAGAGTAATTTGTGATGCAGCTTAATTTTTTTTCCAGACCTAATAAGGGTTTTGGTGTTCCATTTGCAGGGAAGAAGTGGAAGAGGACGTTGGGTAAGGTCGCCGAGTGGGTACTGCATACATGCGTAGTGTTGCTGGCTGTCTTTGCAGTGTTTTACACTGTGTTATGCGTCTATGCCTGTTGCACAGGATTGGATTTACTGGCTGAGATATGGCGGTCTTTGGGCGGATGTGCAGCTCTCAGGGCTCTTCTGAGCTATTTTGGGAATTTTGAGCAAGCTGTAGTAGAAGGTGATCCCCTTCTTGCAGGATCCACTTAGCCAACCTCGTTGAGTTTCTCTCAGTTTTAAACTTCTGATCTGAGTTCTGCAATTTGCACAAAAGCATTTGGGGTGGGGATTTTCTTACCTTGCCCATGTACCCAATAATGAGTTGTTGCTGTACTGTACAGTACATAGGGTGCCACCTTCATAGTCTAGCCTTTAGTGAAGCATGGCACATTGGCATGCTCTCATTGTCTTCTAGTTCAATATTTAGCTTGGAGCTGGTTTGGTTTAGAGGATTTATTATTTAGGGTTTGGTTTAGAGGGTTTATTATTTAGGTTGGAGCTGGTTTACAGGATTTATTCTTAGAGTTTGATGGATATAGGGTCCATTTGTGCAACCATGGGGTGGTTTATTATACAATGATGAAACTAGCAAAAGAACATGAATACATTATTCCAAAGTTTGATGAAGCATTGTCAATTTTTATTTGAGCCTATTCACTATGACAATTCTACATTTCCACCCCTTTTTCTACTAATATATTTTTTTTTTTTTTTTTTTTTTTTTTTTTTTGGTGAAAGTGTCAAAGAAAACAAAAAGAGCATAAACTCCCTCTTATGTACAAGTGAATTTTGGATCTTATATGAAAAAATAGTAAATGGACCAAGATTATTTCATCTTGAAAGGGTAAATAAATAAGTGAATAATAAAAAATAATTAAAGTGTGAGATTAATTATTATATATATATATACAAAGAAAAATGAGAAATGAGAAATTTACTAAAAGAAAATAATTTTCCTAGAAACAAGGGCACCGCAAACTTTTAGAGAAGAGGATGAATGTTGGCTTTTGATCGTTGTAAATAAAAAATCTATTAGAGGTAGTTCTCCTAGCCACGTTTCAAATTTATAGCATTTTAAGCATCTCTATCTAGATCATATTATCGCTCAAATCATTTTGAGTACATACATACAACAAATGTTTAATTCAAAATGTTATCGATTTCATGTAGGGAGTTAGGAAAGAACAATTATATAGACCATGAATGATCAAAGATTTTCTTTAAAAGTGGTAGTGGTGGTGTTGATGATGATAGAACCCTTTGAAACTTGCTACCTAACCCTAGCTCCAAATGACCACTACCTTTCCGTCGTTGATACTTCTAGTTTAACTCTTTAGTGCCTAAGGTTCTATAGCTGGCCGCACTAGATTTCAATGGGTTTTTTTTACTTCAATCGATACTACCAAAGATGGAATGGATTAGCCCTTAAAGGTCTAGAGAGCCCTTTCTGATGAGTATTACACACCAATATTCCATTGTATTTAACATGGTTCCACACTTCCTATAGGTTTAAGATTTTTAAAAAATGAAGTTAAAATTCACGTTGACATGATTTTAATGAACTATTGGGGTATCAATTTGGAACTTTCTATTTACAACAAATGTCAAATTTATGCCAACGTATCTACTATCTCATCATGCCTTTAAGGGTTAAATTAAAAAAATAACCATACAATTGTAATATCAACTAGAGTAGATACATTTTGCCTAAATTAGAGAATCATCCAAGATCATAGTATGTCTTTGGATTGTATAATGCACACTCAAAAATGAGATTTTGGAGAATGCGTGACTTCAAAGTTAAATAGAATTTGAATTAAATTTTCTAAAATGACAGTGAAGATGTTTAGCAATGACCTATGCCAACACCTCTCCATTACAATCTTTTATGCGAAGAACTGATTTGCACATAATTATTGTGAATTTTATAAGTGAGAGTGACACACAATATTAAAATTTGAAATTCCTTCTAAATTTGATTACAAACAAAATTTTAATGTTCTTTGAGTAAAATTTGTTGGAATGAATTTGAAATGAAAAACTCTTAAATGTGGTGATTTTTGAAATTTGTGTGTTTCTTAATTCTTGACCTCATTTTTGCAAAGCCACTTTTGTACTACAGTCAATGCAATTTTTGGCTTGGTCAACGACATGACATACTTCTACATTTGTAATTTTAGAAAACTACGTAATGAGGTGTGAATATTTTCAACTGTTCGATAAGACATTAACTTGATGAAGAATCTCCAAAAAATTGGATGACTTTCATCTAAGCATTGATGAGAACGTTAAAAGGGTTTGAATCTGTTAGTCGTTCACTTTCCGGACGCTCCGACGTTTAGGGGTTAACATAATGGTTCCTCTACTCCAAAATGATGATTTCGTTCACGATCTCTTGATGAATTGACAAAAGGATTTGACTTGGAACTCCATAAGTACTATAAATAAATATTTTCATCAAATAGATTCTTTTGATTTAAGTATGTTTTAGAATTCCTAAAATTACTTGTAAATTCTTTTGGTATACTTTATTTTCATCAAATGGTATAAAGTAGGAGTACCGAAAACCAACATTGTATCTAATGCTAATGCTGATAGAATTTAGGCCAATCAATCATTGTAGAACGCAAATCTAAGTACATCATAGAACTTTTATAGTGGATGTAAATAGTTGTTGGCCCAAATGATATACTATGTATGATCTACCTAGATTTACATTCTAAAATGACTATCTTTCCTAAATTCTGTTGGTATTAGGGCCTTTTTACACTAGAGGCGAGAAGCCGTGAAGAGAGAAATTTCAGCCAATGAGAAATTAGTCTTCTCAGTTTCTAAGTCTCTCATTGGATGAAATTTCTCTCCTCATGGCTTCTCGCTTCTAGTGTAAAGAGACCCTTTGATACATGTTGGTTTTCGGTGCTCCCACCTTAGGAGTTAAATATTTTTTAGGGTATATAGTATGTTTGGCGATGAAACTGACAAATTTTTAGGGTATGTAGTATGCAACTGACAAGGTCAGAACTCAGAGCTGGCTGATAAGCATTGGAATCCAAATTCTCGTCAAGGAAAGGACGGACGAAGTTAATTTTTCGTTTCCATACCGACGACCGTTCGTTGTGTTCGTCGTCATCAACCCCTTGATCATCAGGGGCAGCACATTCAGACCGCCATAGCCAGGATTGCTCTTCAAACATGGCCGACCATGAGGATTTCGACGACGATTTGCTTGACAGTACGTTTCTCTTCGATCTCCTGGCCCGTCTCTTTTCAGTTGCATTTTTGGAGCTTTTTTTCAGGCATTTTCGTGGTGTTCGAGGTTCACAGAGCTTGGAAATGAGGTTTTTGGATTGTCTGTCGTTTCTGCTGCCGGATTTTGTTGAAATTGGAGTGTCTCTAGAGTCTTCCTCGGTTCTTGGGAGAATGTTTAGGCGCATTCGATCTGTTTCACTTCTTTTGGTTTTAATTCATTGCTTAACTCGTGTCAGATCGTGAGTTTGCTACTATCATTTCTCGAGACGATTAGACCGCTGTATGATCTCTCTCTCTCTCTCTCTCCTCCTTATGAATTGGAAGGCGAGATGTAATTTAACTGAAAAGTGATTGAATTCGAAAATAAGGTGGAAGCCTTCCGTCGGTTTTTGGAGATGTATCTATAAGGAGAAATATTGATGATGCCGATTTAGTTACCGGTTTGCCATTAATTTCCCATACTGCTTTTGTTTGATGAGATTTACACTTGCGTACGAAAGATGTTCCGCTGTCTTCTTTTTTGCACTCGTCGAGGTGGCGTTGTTTAATATTTACGTGTCACAAGGAGTTGCGAGACCCGAGATTGAGGAATTACAGTGCGATCAGAGAGCATACGCAAGTTCTTGAGGCTCTGATTAGGGTTCGGGTTAGCTTAATATGGTATCGGCTTGTGAGCGGAGTTTCACACTTGCGTGAACTTTTGTTTTTAGGACTAGAGTACGTTTTATACCGTACACGATGCTCAACTTGTGAATAAGAAACACCTGTTAGGAGATTGGATCTGCCTGTTAATTGAGTTTTTTTCTTTTTTAAGTTGCCTCCTTAGACCTCCTTTGTAACAGAGGAGTTTTAGCCTTGCTCACTGAACATTCTTGATATTTAATAGGACCTAGTTAACACATACCTATTGATGAGCAGGACGGTTTTGGCTGCAGAAATGTCCTTGCAGAGTTTATTCTGTGAGCTGCATGATTAAATCATGTTGACAAGCTGTTATCTAAAACTTATTTATACTTTCTTTCTCATTGACATGTTCGTTGCTTTTGCAGGTGCTTTAGATGACTTCCGTGGAGTAGATGGCTTAAACCTAAAGTAAGATGACTTTCCTGGCTCCCCTTGTATTCGTACACCTTGAGTTCTTTCAGATGATTTCGTTGTGTAATTCATCAGGGTCTATTCTTGAAACATACATTTTCCCTCTAGTATGCTATTCTATACCTGGAATTTAACTTTTTGCGCACGACCGACTCACTTGTCTGATGGGAACAGATTGCTGCTCTACTCAAGATCCATTTATTGGCCTGTCTTATGCATTCTATTCTTATTTTCGTTTGTGCTCGAGTCGTTATTAGAATACATTCTAAAGCCTTTGGTAGTTCAGACACTTGATCAAAGTCATTCTGTAATTGAGCGTAGCATTGTATCATAACAGAGATTTGTGGTGAAATCTATTCCACATCATAAAATGTAGTATCTGCATAAAATTCGTTATCCGAGGTGCTCATTGGTGACCGCATTAAATACTGATATTGAATCATTATTTCAGGTCTTCAGAATCAGCTCCAGTGTCACAATCTGGTCTCTCTCAGTCAAGTGCGGTAACGAAGCCTACTCTAGGACAAGGATTGGGAACTGGTTTACCATCATTGACATCGGGAAAGAAGAAGTCGAGTGGTAAAGGATCTAAAGATAAATATGTTGCTGGCCAAGCTGCTCACGTCAACAGGGGTTTTGACACAGAGGCCAACTTGTCAGCAACTCTGGAGAGATTGGCTGAACAAACACGGCATACAGTAGAAAGTATAGATGCGCCTCCCGTTGGTGCCGACGACATGGAAAGTTTCGTCAAGCAGTTTGAAGCTCTTGGCGGAAGTCAGGTTCTCTTTAAACTCCATCTGCTCATGTCTTTTTTCATAGAGATTACGCACCTCTCGTTTCCAAATTGGACTATTCTCACAAATCCAATGTCTTTGATCTGTGTAATGTAAAGGCAGGCTTTTAGTCTTATCCCAGCTTCTGTGTGTGGACGCACAGGATATGCAGGGCTTGATGGATACCATGATGCGGCAGCTTCTTTCCAAGGAAGTATTATATGAGCCAATGAAAGAGATAGGTGATAGGTATCCGGAATGGCTGGAGTCACATAAATCGGAGCTTAGTAGTGAGGACACGGCGCGCTACAAAAGACAGTTCGATTTCATCAAACAGCTGTGCTATGTTTATGAAACCACTCCAGACGATTTTCAAAAAGTTGTGGATCTTATGCAGAATATGCAAGACTGTGGGCAACCACCGCCAGATATTGTTCGCGAGCTTGCTCCTGGCCTTGAACTTGGAGAGGATGGTTTGCCAACGTGTGTTTCCTCCTCTGAGCTTATCCTTGCAGTTGCTTTCCTTGGATCCTAGACTTGTCCTGTAGGTCGATAACAAACATGATATACTGGTTCTTCTGTTATAGGTGATTCTGCAACAGTCTATTTTGGTTTCACAATATTGTTGAAATTGAAGTAATGCGCTGGAACTGTGTTGATTAGGAAGCTGACGCAGCATTTGTGCATCTTAGACATGTGTAGTTAGGAGATTATGGAACATTAGTAATCACTGTGTCTGGTTCAATGCAGGCTCCCCGATTTATCAGGAGTAGGTGCACTTGGTGCACTTGGTGCAGGTGGCCCAGGTGGTCCAGGAAATTGCAGCATCATGTAATTGATGGAAGGTAGAAGGTTAGAGACAAAAACTCTTTGACAATGTTGGAGCTGATCGAAGCAAGAAGTGAGCTGCGAATCAGAATTCATTCGTTTAATACAATGATATCTGGCCACAGAGTCTCTCATATCCTGCATTTCATGATCTAAATAAGCACAAATTTAAAGATTGAGTACGTGTGATGATCGTGGGCTTTATCTTAGCATACGGACGGATAGTCGTGTAGTTCAAGGTATTTAAGAATTTTTTAGTATTGTACAGTACACAGATGTGTATAGTCATTGTTCATTTCGTGGTTGTCCATACCTGAGTTTCAAGGATTTCTTGGATATAGTTTGGAAGATCTGATAGCTATATCTCCTGTTCGCTGCACATCCTGTTGCGTGTATTTTGATTGACATGACTGTAAAATAATCCGTGGTATCAGTCACACTTCTGGAAAGCAACAAACCCGTATACTTTTGTGATTAGAGAATGATTCTTTCGTGCAGAAAATGATTGCTGATGTCTTTTCATAGTCGTTTATCTAATCCTGTCATTCTAGTCGAGTTATGTCAAAATCTTTTCTGCAAAACTTATCTAAAAGCGCCTGACCATGCAGCTGACGGTCTCTCCTTTTGCGAGCTTTAGAATGCTTAAAAGGGATTATTCTCCACTGGTTGATGATGTTTCCTCTATTGCTTATCGAAAATTTGATTGGTATATTTCCTTAGGCGTCCGTGAACGAGGGTATATTCCTTAGATCAACGTTCTCATACAAAGTAAGTGGATATTACCATGCGCGTGACTGGAGGCCAATATAAATAATCGGATCAATTGGGAGGAATGGCAGTTGAGTGGAGTATCTGACGTGGTGGGCAGCAAACTATAGACTAATAGTAGCTAGCATTACTAACAGAATTTAGTTAGTTATTCGTGTGCTGAGCCACATGCAGAACCAACTGGCTCCCACCTGCTTGAAGCGACGGGGCACGATTAATATCTTGATACATGCACGGCTGAGATTTACAGGCCTGTTGGAAGTCTTTGAAATGATCCAAACGTGGAAGAGATATTTGTATGTGCACAGAACCCTAGCTCTTCTTTTTCTGATCAGTTTCTGAGCACTTGGTTCGTAGGATGTGTATTTTGCGATCTGATCAAGAGTTAACTTACTTACGTCGGTTTCTGATGTAGAGAAATGCTCAGTGATGCTGGGGGGAGCAAGCAATTGCATATTATGGTGGATTGCCAACTTTCGGAGTACCGGTAGTTTATAATTTGACATATCAATGCTCCGCCTGCCCGCTTCAGGAGGAGAGCAAGAGCATTCCTTCAAGCAATTTTCTTCGTAATGTACCAGAATGACTCAATGTGTTGACGGTTTTCAGGTAACACTGCGATCGGTTGATTGTTCTTTTGATTATTGATGTAAGGCAAGTAGGATTGCTAAGCGTTGTAGAGGTACGGAATCATTAGAACGGCTGAACAAGAGAAACTTAATACCAATTTTCACTTTTCTTGACAAGCCCTGCCACAACAATCCCTTGCTACTTATGATGGCATTATGAAATGTTTCAATTGCAGAGTCTTTTGGCCTGTAACAGCACATGTAGAAATTCCAAACACTTTACCTGAATATAAATCTCTCCCCGTATTTTGATTGTGGCATGTCAATGAACTTGAGAGTATCAGCTAATTGAGCTCTACAGAAACTTCTTGACCATGGAATACAGGTATTGGAATTTCTGTGTTCTGCCTCACTCATGCAGGACATTAGCACTATTGTTCTCTTACGAAACCCTAAACTGCTATGCGGTTGGATTAGATTTATTGAATAATTTTACTCAGGATTTCATACAAAATGCTCAATTCTTCCGCCCTACAAGCTATTTCTTAGTCGACCATTTGACTCCAGTTTCGGATCAGAGTTGACATTTGAAGTGTAGGAATATTTTGCAATCAATTCTGCATTTACTTCTGACGTGGCTGTCTCAGGTATCTTACGAATCCTCGTTTCCTGGTAGACGCAGGACACAAGATTGCTATTTGATCTTTGATTGATCAACGGGATTACGCTGAAAAGAAGATTCCATCCTGGGCAAATATGGCGAAGAAGTCTTTGGATGCTTTGATGAACATGATTCCGAAGGCCTTAAGGCCACAGAGCAACGACATGGAAGCGATGGTGCTTTGGAGTGTTGCCTCTGTCGTGGGCACATTCTGGCTTATCCAGCCTTGGGATTGGCTCAGTGAGCAGATCTTTGGTCCCGAGGAGAAGAAATGAGCCTCTTCAGCATGTGTACCAACAGCATCTTTCAAGAATCTGTAAATTGATGCTCAGGCAGAAGCTGGCCATGTCAAGGACAAGATCTTCGGTGGTAGTGATACCCAACCCTTCAGGTTTCCTTTTCGGGTAAATGCAATGTGGGATATGTTGAAAGTATATCTGCTACTTGTATGGGGGAATATTGCGTTACCAAACTTGCTGCAAATTTACCTACTTTTAAGTATGTGATAATACTGATCTAAATAATTGGAAGAAAAGGCTGAAGCACATAGTTGTCATAGTAGTTTTGGAATTAGTCAGATAATGTGGGTAGACTGAGGCAACTTTACAGAAATAGTGTGGTGTTTTTTACGAGTTGTCTGTCCACAGCAAACGTTTTCATTGTTGCTGGCTTGCTCTAATTGTAATGCAAAGCACAGGTACATATTCTACTTATACTATGTAAAATATATGAATACATGCGATCTGTGTCGCCATCGAAAAATCTACCAAGTATATAGTGTGGTTGGGTGCAATTAATTAATCCCTGCCCTATAGCACCCCTCCAGAACTCCCACCTTTAACCCTATAACGTCCCGATTCAACACTGTTTTCAAAGATTCGTCATGAAATGTTTGATGAAAAGCAAAAATGATGAAAAACAAAAATGGAGTTGATGTACAAAGAAAAGTTGCAAATGTCAATGTGAAGATCACATTTGTTTGGTTTGATTCATCGTATTTTTTATTGATATTTTTAAATTAATTTTGCAAGGTTTTCTCTTGAAATTCAATTAAAAATCCCAAATTAACACAATTTTTTTTAAAAAAATATTGTAAAGAAATTGGAACAACATGCAGTGCTAGATGATATGGTTTCCATTATTTGATTCTACTTATTGTGGTAAATCATGTTTAAGGTCTCACTTTTTGAACTAATAAAATAACCCTAACTTACTCCTTTCTCTAAACCCTTCTGTCTATAAAACGTGACTTCTATTTTGAGCATGTTGGGCCCACTTCAAAAAATAACCCCCTCTTTGAAGGGCTTAAAATTCCCAAGAGGGTCCCCTCTAAACTAATTTGATGTTGCAATTGCTAAATTTTCAAAAAAATAATTCCTATAAAAAGACCTTAGGGTGTCCAAAATGGAAATTTCAAGAAATGGGTGTATGAGTGAATAGTGCTTGCATTTATGTTGAGGGGGGGGGGGGGATTTATGGCCCATTCACACCAAGCCCCTACTCCACTTGCATCTGCATTCCCGAAACCGAAAAATAAAATATATTCAAAGCCTTGTCTTTTCTTGCTGCAACTACTATTCAAGCACTGTGCAACCGCATTACAGTGCCGCAAGTAGAGCCATGCTCTTTTTTTGTCTTGCGTTCCTTTATATCATGTACTACACTAAATAGTGTATTTAGTGTGAGGCACAGTAATTGTGAACATCACTCTAAATATCAAAAAACCTACTTTTGTAAAAACATTAAATGTGAATTCTCACACTATTTATGAAGAATTGTAACGTTTTGACATTGTGATCTTTTGAGATATGGATATTTAGTGTGAGCAACGAATGAAACTTGAGATGAAAGTTTAGATGGAAAAACTGAAATTTTAGAAATGGAATGAATCAAATTGGATGATAACTGAAATCATCCAACACTAATTACCCACAAATTGACAATTAGTGTTAGACAAGTAGTAGGGGTAAGCACATTATTCATCACCTCACACTAAATACACTATTTAGTGTAGTGTAATTTCTAATTATGTATTTTATATTTCTTGGTCGACAACAGGTTCCCACAAAGTTACTGACGCATGCTTATGGCAGCATTGGTGTATGTGAATGGGCCATTAGGGTCGTGGATAGCTTTTTTGTATTTGTCAACGTGCATTGGCTGAAGTAGCTCAAAATGGCCATGATATTTGTATTTATTTCTACTTCACGACTTCCTTTATAGATACAAAATAGGACGATGAGTGGTAATGCCCACATGAGCTACTTTAGCCAATGAATGCACACCAACCAATGGGCCTAATAAAAAATTGGAGGCAATCCAATTTCAAAGCTAACATTGTTGACATATCTTCCCTCTTGGCTTTAGTGACATTTGTTATCATTTCAAGTTCACAGTAAGTTACGTGTGACAATCACCCATCCTCAGAGAAGCTTCCGCAAGATGGTGGACACAGGGAAACAGTTGGCACCAGTGAACAAACATTGTAGCACTTTCATCTAGTCATCACAATCAAATGAGAATTTTCTCAAATGAATGAAAATATGTTAACCCCTAAATTTTTGAGCGACCATATTCTGGTCGTTCCACTTTTTGGGCAGCCTCTAGGGACCTCATATTTTTAAAAATTTCAATGAAAATTTCAGTGTAGCTTCCAAAAACTACACTCTACATGTTGCACTTTGTTTCATGTCATTCCGATAAGTATTGCAAAAGTTATAAGCATTTGAAGTTTTTGAAGCGAGATAGGGCAAAAAGAATTTTTTCGTTTTTTACTCTTTTTCAAAATTTCTTTTTCGATTCATGATTGGTTGATCTTTATCTACAAATGAAGCTTTAAATCTACCCATTTTGAGCAATGGGATAAAAGTTATGAAGAGATCTGTTTTTTGGGCAGTTTGGACAAAAAAAACTTTGAAGCTCATTTCTAAACTCAATTTTCAATATTTTTTAATGAAATAAAAGGCACTGGGTGAAGATTTCCAAGTACAACATTCTCACCGTTAAGATTGACATTTTACAATTCCATGTCAAACTTATTAATGATTTTCTTTTTCCTTTCACTTTGTACCCACTTCTAGTAATTGTTTTATGAAAAAATTAATATGAACTTTTTTCTTACAAGATTTTATATTTGAAGACTTAACTCAATTGTTAACATGGTCTTGCCATTCAATGAATTTCTAACCCATTCAAAAAAAAGATATGAATTTCTAAAGTTCAAATTTGTCACCGGATTGAACCCCAAAAAATCTTCTTTTGCAACTTTGATCCTTATAATCTAAGAATCTAATGGTCATTTTGCTCTCAAATTTTGTGCTCACATGAAAATTCAAGTTGGGTATTAGATCTTACAGTTAAATGATGAAAAAAATAAAAAACATATGAATTCTTTTGCAACTTCCAAATGCTGCGTTTTTTCCAAATTCTTTAATTAAAGATGATGTAGAATTGCCATGATTTGGGGATATGCTACAATGATTCCGGGATCTGCTACAATGATTTGGGAATAGTAGTTACATTTTGAGGTGTTGCAAAGAAGAGTTAAAGAATCTTATGACTTTGGCAATAAAAGAATGAGTTTTGGTAGTATTTTCTTAGTTAGATGGAAGCTTGCTCCCACTCTCTCTTGCATGCCACTCCTAATCTAGGACCCCGACTCATTGTTCTTCTCACCTTCCTTCCTCACAATTTAATGGTTTGGTTTCACTCTTTCAAAAAACAAAAAAGATGAGTTTTGGTTCAAATTTAACTCTTTCTAAAAATAATTTTACCTTTTAATTATATTTTTCCAGCTATAAAGATGATTCTTGAAGTGGGGCTCCTCTGAACTTCCAACTCTACGCCATCATTCTTTAGTTAAAGAATCACGTGGCATGTCCAATATTCTAAAATCCACATTTACAGCAATTTTCGTGCAACGATTCTTATTCCTAGATCCACTAGCACTCTAGTTTGCACTCTGAAGGTCATCCAAAAAGTCAGACCTCACTATGTAGTTTAGATCACACTCTTGAAAATAGTAAGTGAGCCACTCACCGGGCCACTCACAAGTCACCACTCCTGGATTGTGCAATTATGATCTTCAATTAAGAAGAGGAGATACACTAACAAGAGTGATTTTTAGGGCCCTGATTTTTAATGGATTATCAAGTGTCATGGGCCAAAACAAATTGTTCACCAACCTAGTCTCATTCATTTTTCCATAGCTAGAGCGGTATCCAGAGTGCTAGTGGAGATCCTTATGTTGGTCGTGGACAATAAGTCACACGTGTATCTCAGTATCCATTGAATGCAAAAGCCAGAGAACTAGCATGATGAGGTCTTGCTGACCAGAGCCTGGTGGTGAGCACCAGTCTCACCTTCCTAAGCCTTAGTGTGCTGACCAGACCTCCTGTGCCTTCACTAAGATCTCCACTCCACTTTCTACACTCTGAAAATCTTGCTTCGATCCGCAACTTACTGTATTTGGTATTGTCTTTGCTGCAGGAAACCCATTCATAACATTATTCACCCACACTACTAGAACATGGTGTCGATATATGTAGTGGAAGGGGAGTCACAATTGACTAAAACGGGACTGTAAGTGTATTTGCCCAATGTTGTTGGTCACAGTGGGACAAAAGTTCTTCCATTTTACGAGATTAAATGTGACGAGATATCTAGTAGTGCTCTGCAAATGGGGTCTCTTCGCTCAACAATATCTAGCTCAACAGGACATTGACAAAGATGGAGTGTTATTCAACATCAGTCTCACCATTCGCCTCACTAATACGGTGTTAGACTGCAAGCTTGTGAGGGGAGACTCTGTTTGCACTACAAAGGTGAAGGCGTCGCTTTTCACTCTGTAGGTGAGTCAAACGGCACCACTTGGCACTCACTACGCAAGCGCTCAAGACTTGGTGAATGCGATTCGTCACATAACTTGGTGAGTGTGATTCGTCACATAGGACACGAACTCTGACATTGTTCTGAGTGAGAAGCAACGCCTTTGCTACTAGTGTCGATATCCTGTAATCCACGTCCACAATCACGAGACTCTTCCTTGGCTAGGATGTTGTATTGGGAACCTCCCATGCATTATCTCGTGTAGAACGTAGCCAGCGGGTACATTTGCCGAGGTGAGGTTCCCGATATTACATGTGTCCCCTCTCCCTTCTACTATCGCCTTTTTAAGGAGACAGGAACCACATCCTCGATCGAAAACTCATTGCAATAGCTTGCAAAGCACTCTGACATCTCTGAATGTTATGTTGAATAATTAGCTTGGAGTAAAGAGCCGTGTAAGATGGTGTCAGTGCCGGCAATGTTCAAGGCAGTGGTGCTGGGATTAGCAGCGGCGATCATCGCGTCGTACAAAGAGCCGCTGGGGGCGTCGCAATGGGCTCGTCGTTACGCGACGCTGCTGAGCGAGTCGCCGCTGGATGATCCGGCGCCGTTGCCGCTGCCTCCGCATCCGGCAGCCACCGGAGTGTACGAGCCCAACAATCTGTTGCAGAAGCTGACGAAGCTGGGCGAGGGAGCGATTCTGCAGCCCGAAGACTTGGTGGCCGATCCCACGGAAACGTTCTTCTACGTCTCCAGCAGCGATGGGTGGATCAAGAAGTACTTCTTCGATTCGGGTGTCGTGCAGAACTGGACTCACGTCGGTGGCCGCCCCTTGGGCCTCGCGCTTGATCGCGCCGGTGATGTCCTCGTCTGTGAGCCGGTTCAAGGCGCGTTGCTCAAGGTCAGAACACTCTCTTATATCACACCTTTGCTGCTAACCCTGCCAGTTTGTATCCTCAGTGATGGCCTAACATGGGTACCCCCTCCTGAATTAGTGTGATTTTAGAAAAAAAAAGCTTTTTGGTAAGGAAAAATATTGAAAAATATTGAAAATTAGATGGTGTTGTAGAAGGCATATATAGTAGGAGTTGCATACACTGTTAAAAACGGAATTTTTGGCATGCATAAAATGAGTTACACACAGTCACACATATGGTTACGCGTAACCGGGGTACCCATATCAGACCATTATCCTCCTAGAATTTGACAATCATGTAAAATTTGTTTACACAATAGGGGTTGTCACACATCCTCGGAGAATGAATCTTCTGCGAAGAATGAGGACGAAGAAGAGCTAGTAGGTCAGCTTCTCCATGGAGAAAGTGTGACACCCCTTTTGTGATTTGTGGAGATTGAGAATGGAGAATAGAGGTTGTTAGTTGGTCACTCGTCCTTCGAACATAGGCCATTCTCCATTCTCCATTCTTCACCCTTGGAGGAGAAGAATGGAATTCCCCAATCTTCAGAGAATGGGCCCTTCGCCATGCAAGAAGAGCGTGCCATGTCCTCATTTTCTGAAGATTGAGAATGGGGTGGAGGATGTGTGACAACCCCTAATATGTAGCAAATATTCTCACTGGAATGTGATATTGGAGAGCGTGATCATAACACAATAGCTGCAAATATTCTTGGGGGAATGTGTGGGAACTTTCCTTTAGCATTGGGGAGGTCACGAGTTTCACACCTTATGATGGTGCAGGGCCTTGCTTTAGATTATTCTTGAACTCACCATAGACTAGTTTTGTAATCTATTTGAACTCAAGACTAGTTTAAGATGAGTTTAAGGTTTCTTTTTACTTTGAGACACTCTTTTCGGTTACCTCTAATAGCTGTAAATATTCTCACTGGAAATGTGATGATTGGGGTTGTCACACCTGTTTCGAGAAGTTTGATTCTTTGGAGATTGGTAACTTTGGGAGAGAAACATGGAGCCAATCGTGGCCATTTTCCAAAAGAAAGTATGACTCCCCTTCTCACCTTGTGAAGAATGAGAATGAACATAACTCCTCAAATTTCACGCCCATTCTTCACCTTTGGAGGAGAAGAATGAAACTTCCCGATCTTTGAAGAATGGGTCCTCCACAATTCAAGAAAGCGCCACATACGCATTCTCGGAAGAGTGAGAATGGGAAGAAATAGGTGTGATAACGAGTGTAGAATGAACATGTTAACCTCCTTTTCAAGACTTGTTGCTCAAGTTCAAAACTCTTTTATTTTGATCACACCTTTGCTAACCTGCATTTAGAACCTGGCAATTGACATGTAAAAAGTCTTGCAACACAACAGCAACTATTTTCACTGGAATGTGATATTACAGAGGATGATAATAACGATTGTTACATAATAGCTGCAAATATTCTCACTGGAATGTGATATTTACACATATTACTCCAGTCTATATTTTTTTTATGAGGGGTGTAATAATATACGCGCTATGTTTGTGAAATACTACAACATGAGAAATATTAGTGCTATTTTTGTTGGTGAGTAGGTGAGTTTTTTTATAGTGAAAATGAAGTTAGAACTTAAAGTAACTTGTTTTATGCTTTGACACAACATAAAATGAAGGGTATAGCTAATGAGAAACTATGACACGATGGCTTTGAAACTTGAACCTGACATTATGAAATGCTTGGGTAATAACTTATTTGTAGATTAATAAAGACACAAGTGCAACGGAGACATTGACAACTCAAGCGGAAGGAGTGAAGTTGGGCCTCATAAATGGAGTGATTGAGGCAAGCGATGGACTCATTTACTTCACGGACTCAACAACAAAGTACAACCTCACAACCCTAGGGAACGACTTATTGGAAGGAAGGCCACACGGGCGGATTTTGGAATACAACTCCAAAACAAACTCTACAACGGTATTGATAAAGGATTTGTATTTTGCAAATGGTATCTCTCTTTCCAAATCGGAAGAATATCTCATCTACAGCGAGACACCTATGTCACTTTTGACCAAGTATTTTCTCAAAGGTGAGAAACAAGGGAGAACCGAAATTTTCATTGAAAATCTGCCTGGAGGTCCAGACAACATTCACTACAACAAGGCTCATGACCGGTACTACATTGGCTTGGTTGGCGATAGAGATGCCTTGTCAGATTATGTTCAAAAAACGCCCGTGTTAAAGCACCTCTTGGCTGTATCTACTGCCCTCTATAACCTCTATGATCCTTTCATGTGGATAGGTAAGGTCTTAGAGGTTGATGAGTCCGGGAAAGCTCTGCAGTTGTATGAAGATTCTACTGGCAAGGCTATTGCTTATACAACTGTAGGGGTACCTATTGGTGGGTACCTCTACGTTGGTGGATTGCGCGACGTTTTTGTTGGTCGCGTTAAGCTTGAAAATTGATCTTTAAAGCTTTACAATTTTAGAGTTGATTGAATACACATTTTTGGGAGAAAAGATGTTGGATTTAGCATGAAATAGATTGTTTGGTCAATGAGGTGTTATTTCTTTTTGGCTACATAACTAAAGGGCTTTATCCTTCTCTAGCATTGGTGTAATTGAATAACTGCAAGTTGCTTCTTAAAATTTTCAATTGGGGTATTTCTCCATAGCCTTTTTCTACCTCCAATTTTTTGCTCAATGTCGCAAAATCAAGCTTCACACAAACTTCCAACTCTTCTTTGTCAATTGGCAGTGTAAGACATTTTTTAGGAGGAGGTGTTGGGAATAATTGGGTTTTGCATGAGTTAGATTGTCGGGTAGATGGGGTGTTGTTTCTTTTGGCTACATAACTAACGCACTAGAAGAAATCTTGTCTTATGTGACAAGTCTTTAATGACTCAATGTCGGGAATGACAAGTCCGTATTGACACAAAGTGGGACTTTGTGTCAATACGGACTTGTCATTCCCGACATTGAGTCATTAAAGACTTGTCACATAAGACAAGATTTCTACTAGTGACGGACATCATCCTTCTTTACCTTTGGTGTAATTAGAACAAATTCAAGTTGCTTCTTAGATTTTTCAATTGGGGTGTTTCACAACCTCCTTCTCCATAGCCTTTTTCTATAGCGAGTTGCAAAATGAAGCTTCACACAAACTTCCAACTCTTCTTTGTCGATCGGTATATACATTTTTCGAGGAGGAGATGTTGAGTACTTGGATTTAGCATGAATTAGATTGTTGAATGGATGGGGTGTTATTTCTTTGCTATATAAATGATGGGCTTCATCCTTTTCTACATTTGGTGTAATTGAAACAACTTCAAGTTGCTTCTTAGATTTTTCCATTTGGGATGTTTCACAACCTCCTTCTCTATAGCCTTTTCTAAGTCCAAGTTTTTCTCAATGTTGCAAAACCAAGCTTTATACAAACTTCCAACTTTTCTTTGTTAATTGGTGTAAAAATAGATTTTAATGCCTTTTGGTTGCATTTGTAGTATAGACAAGTCTTTTCCAAGGAATTTTAGTCCAAAAGAATGGCTCCTTTATGATTTTTAATTTCTTATCAGAGTTTAATGCCTAAAAGACCATTGTGCATTCAAGGAAAATTTGAAAGTTTGGGTGGGTATTAATTATTTTTTGTGACTGTTGAAACTTTTTTGTAGTTGTGAAAATAAAAGAGCTTTACAAAGATATGATTCATTCTTGTATCAATAGGACATTGGAGCATTAATTCTCCTTTTGATGTAGAAATTCGGTTTTAGATCTTAAAAGTTTGTTACATCATGATATTGGGTTTGTTGTTTATGATATACCTTAAGTTACATTTGAATTTCTCATTTATGAAATTTTTATTTTTCCTTTATAAATTTATGAATATGATAATTCTTAAAAAAAATTCACCTTGTCAGATTTTCAATACCTCAAATTTTGAATTTTGGATTAATCAAATTTTAATATTTTTTGAATTTTTGAATTAAAAATTTAAATATTATCTCATATCCAACCATTTTATATCTTATTTTTTCCTTTCACTTATCTTGAAGATATGATATAATCTTTTTTAATTTTATGTTTATATAATTTACTCAATACCCCGATTTACTTGGTGTCTTTCATGCAATGGGCAATTTGTTCTTGCTTTGCATTTTCATGCTATGTGCACATTCTAAATGGCAAATTAATGTTGTGAAAGGGTAAAAATATAGGATGTAGTAGTGAAAAGATTGATTTTTTTTTTATCATAGTAGACATGATTCACCAAAAAAAATTACAAGTGTGTATAGATGATAGAACTACTCAAGGTTGTTCAAATTGAGAAATAGATCCTATTTCCATTAAACTTATGTGAACTAGATTTTTTAAATTTAATTTGAGGTACATTGTACAAATTTAAATCATTTTTATTCTATAAAAGTTTCAACTTTTATAACTAGAATAGTACACTACGATGGTCCTCTAAATTAGTGAATATTGAAAATACATATAGGATACCACATTAATAAATGAGGAGGTTTTTTTCAAAAATGCCAAAGATTTGATGTATGTATTGCATAGAAAGATAATTTACATGCAACTAAATAGAATTTTAAAAAACACATTTTATTTGTTTTGAATGATTATTGAATTTCACATATTCTTCTAAAACATGACAAAGTGGATACAACACTTGCTTAAACTGAGTCCAAAAAATAGTGATATCTACAATTGTTAGTGAAGCTCCATATCTTTGATTCCATCAAAATCTTCAGAGGGTCTTGATTAAAAAAAAAACAAAGTAACTTTCATATTTAAAAAAATTTAAGTTAAGTTTTAAACAAAGAGAAGTCACTGACAAAAATTTAAACAACCATGAGAGAACAAACATAAAGTTGTTTTTTTATTCATTTTAGACAAAATTTATAATTTTTTAGAAGTAATATAGGGTTTTTAAAAAAAAAATTGAGAACATTTTATGAATATTTTATGAATATTTATTAATATACCATGAATATGTCCTAAGTACTATAAATAGTAAAATATTCAAATTATTTCATAGCACTCCATTAAATACCTTGTGTTCACTCATGTTTCCCAAAATTCACACTAAGTGACTTTCCCGGGATTTTTAAGTAACATTTGGTACTCAAAAGACACACTAGCATTTTTTCATCATAAAAAAATCAAGTTTATGGGCACCGAAATCTTAATTTGATTATAGATGCCACTTGTGTTCATAGAAATTGCTACATTTAGATTATTGTTTTTCCAAATTATATTCTAACTACAAAAATTAATTAACCCCTAAAAGCCCGAGGGGTATTGAACAAAACATAGATGTGTTATAATATGTGCCTTCCACATGTTTGATGAAGTTTGGTTCAATAGATAAAATGTAGGGCATCATCTCTACAAATGATATGTGCGGTCAAACTTCCAAAAATAACTTTAGATCATTTTCTAATGAATTTAAAAGCATTAACCTTTGAAAATTTGTATAAATTCTAATTTTCACTTTTAGAGTTTAAAATTTTGCGTGATTTGTTGAATTTGGTTTATTTATTGTAAACTTCAAAAAAGAAAAAGAAATGATGGAGGGAATATCATTACTTTCCCCAAATAGCAGATTTTGTAACACTAAAACAATGTTGAAGTGATTCACTTTGAAACCTTCTCCCGGGTGGAGTTTAACTCGGATTGACATAATTCAAATCGGGTTGGAAAGTAGACTTGATGAAGTATTTAAAATTTTTATTTTTATTTTTTCAAAAACGTATTTTTCAGTTTTGGGCAACCCATTAAAAACGTACAAGGACCAAAAAATGGTCTCTCGGGAGCTTAGGGGTTAATGAAAACTTTGAAACTTTTGAAGTGATTTTAACCTGATTTTTCCAAATCACATACTTAAAAGGAAGGATTAACATGTGACAAATTGGCTAAGATTCATATGGAAATGTGAGACGTGCAAAAGGAATCAGAATATAAATATAAAGATATGGTGGAATCCATTATAATATTGTGATATTCATATCATTTCATATTCACATTTTTTTATATTGTATTTTTGATTTTATTTTTTTCATAACCATGGCCATGATTGCATACAAAAGCATAAGACAGGATAAAGCCATGGGTCATCTTTTGAAGCCGATGTGAATAAAATGCATGTTTGTCTTGACAATGAGTCAGTGCTCACTTGACAAAGAGCCATTGGACAAGTGCAAGATTACAAAGGTATACACATTACCAATGAAAAGAGTGTGAAAGTAATCATGTTGTGTTTTACTAATTATAATGACATACAAATACACAACTCTTTAATAGTTGAATATTATATTCCAATATCTAGGATGAATATTTGATAGTGTACACATGTAATTGAACACTTTCCACATGCCAAGTTCTAATACTCGGAGGATCGGGACCATTAGTCCAAACTTATCTTAGAATAAAAAGAGGCTAATTTCTTTCCACATTAGTCCCATTTTCCACATTAACCCCTCTTAGCAACAATTTTAGCCCTGGGCTAAACCTCTTGATCTTTCTTGTGTAAAATCATTTAGGTTGGTTACCAAAAAATATTGAAATAGGAAAAACTAATATCTAGTTACAAATTGGCTTATCAAAATTGGCACTTGACCAATTAAATTTCCAAACCTCGGGAAAAAATCAACAAATTCATATGAAATTGTGTCATGTCTTGATTGGTTGAGACCCCAAAAACAAGTGTAACAACCAACGTGTCTAGAGCCCATGATCAAATGATTTCAAAATAAAAGGGGATTTCCGTTGGTTCTTTCCAAATCCTTTTCCAAACCTAGCAAAAAGATCTTTGAATGTAGATCTTTTCTACAACACTCTCACTATTAAAAAGAAATAACACTAAAATGTCATATTGAATGCATTATGGATAAAAATGAAAACACAACTAAAATGATTTTTACATTATCATGTTTTTTCATAACACATTTAATATGAATTTCTATATTTTTTCTAATGGAGTTTTTACTAGTGTTTGATAAATCTAGAGAACAAAATGACAACACAAACAAGGGGGCAAAAGAGTTACCCGTAAACGAAACATGTGTTTTCCTTGTTTTCTTTTACATAATATTCATTTTCTCTTACAATAAGTTGCATGACCAATGCCTTCGTTGGGTAGTCTTGCAATGAGAGAACCTTTTGGTACTTTGGGTGAACACCATGAGAATTACACTGTTTTTGGCTAAAAGTCCGTATGAGACTAATTTCAAAAGCCAAAATTTACACCAAACAATTGCTTACACTAGGAACAACATCCCATTGCACATTGACACACAATACAAGGTTCAACTATACTGAAGGACACGTGGAATTAACCCCTCAAGGACCAAGGCTGATTTTCCAAGTTCGGTTGGCTTACTGCAGAATGAGTATCGATCCTCAATTCTTGAGATTTTTTGTGGTGATTTTACTCTTTGTAACGAAGATGGGATGGTAATTTGCGTACGTAGGTGATATATAAATCAAAAGATACAATCATGCAAAGGTGAAAAACCTAATTGCGAGAGTGCGGGCAGCTCCTAAATTTTTTCATACAATGAACTATGCATTTAAATTTTTGCACACAATGAGCGAACACCCTTATGCACACAATTGCCAATTTCATTTTACCAAATTTGAGACTAAACTTTGCATTTACAGCATTTTCAGAAAGTTTCAAATATGGGCAACAAGCCAAAAGAAAAGGTACAACCAACTTTGAAGCTTAAAATCTTACTATTGTAGAATCCTCAACGGTTGAAAATTTGTAGGTGGTAATAAATTCAAGTTGCTTGAAATACCCTACAGTTGGATTGGTCAAAAAGGTCATAGATCAGAAACTATTTGTCTTTTTATGAGAAGGGATACTTTGGAGTGTTTGGAGAGGAACAACACTCATTTCGTGAAAATTGAACCATATTTCGTTAAAACTAGACTACCATATTGGAAAAGTGATAGGGAGTGCTACCCTTCACAATAGAGATAGGTCTCCAATTTTTCTACAACATTCTTATCCCACGAATTAGAGCAGTGTAGAAAAATTGAGGACTTATCTCTATTGCAAAGGGTAGCACTCTCCATCACTTTTCCAATCTGGTAGTTCAGTTTTAACAAAATGTGGTCCAATTTTAACGAAATGTGTGTTGAACATAGTTGTGGTCCTTTATGAGTTAAAAGACTAGTTTTGCAAAAAGAAAACACCCTCGCTTTCTCTTCTGACATAACTTTACGGAAAGCTCTAAAATCTTGCCCAAAAGCTCTAAAATTTATATCGGTCCCTTCTCACCTAATGCCCCTTGTTCAATGGGCACTATGTCGTTGGCACTACGAACAAACGCTTTATTCACGCCGGCCTTCAAAGAGGACCGAAGTTTCTACTACTACTATTGGTCCCATCTCTGGCTCTAGATAGAGTTGACAACGTCTTTCTCTCTTCTCTGCTTTTAGGCTCAAACGCTTTGAACTAAACAGTCACGCAAAGGTAGTACAGTACAAGACACTGTAGGTTTTCCACATTTCAACCTCAGTCTGATAAATTCATGATGCGTGCAACTCACCGACCACATACATTTCTTTGAAGCCTCGGTTTTAAACATCCCATTAGACTCGGCTAGCAAGATGCTGGCATCCATCAAACCAGGATAAGACTCCACCTAGCACTTATCCTGGATTTGCATGCACATGATTTGGCACAAGCTTGAGGTGCCACGTGGCTAATACCAGCCATGGGGATTAGGAATGTGTCAAATGGAACTTACAACTACCTTTTTGTGGGTAGCAATGAGAGCCTTTCATTTTATTACTTTTTAAAAATAAAATAAAAATTTACTCACAACTCAAGGTTTGTTCAATTTGGAAATCTTCCATGCTTGATGGAGTGTAGGAGGTATTCTATTTACCCTCAAACCGGACACTAATTTTATTATATAATTATGTAAACATGATGACATGTTAAGTTGACCACATTAATGGCGTATTTAGTGTCTTAGGACACTATTTCTAAACCCAAATACTATTTAATTTTAGGGAGATATAGTGTGTCCTTGTAAAAAAAATGAATGTAGTGTTTAAATGACATGGAAACTTTATAATAAATATCTCATGCCACCTCATGTCACTCTCATTAGTTGAAAAGAATGTGGCATTTTCAATGAAAGTGGGAACGATAAGTGCCTAACTCCTATGTAGTGTCAAGGGACACTATTTCTCTTCACCTTTGAATGAATTGAGGTAAAAGACATCAATTCTCGTCGGACACTAAATACACCATTCAATGTAGTCAATGAAGATGGTCATCATCCAAAATCATGAGTCCAAAAAATATGTAGTCTTCCATTGAATTAAAAAGTACACTCTCAATTGTTCTTAATTCAAAAGTCCCAACTTGGTATTGTGTCCAATGACCAATGACCTAGTGCCCACTAGACAAAGGGCCATTGGAACAAAACTACTCTCCCCTGTCATGAATAAGTGTTACCAAAATCTATACACGGAACTTTTGTGCATTATATTTTATGGAAAAAAAGTGGTACGTTTGTAAATTGAGACAAACTTCAAACCTCCACGGCAAGAGTTTCTTGCCATCATGTGCTTCACATGCTGAAAGGAATGTATTTTTTTTGGGCGATATACCCTACAGGAGAATCACTGTGTGGCACTCCCCCCAACATACTAGAATATGAGTCGGATCCTCTTATAGGTTGTATAGCCGCGACTAGAAGTGAAAGAGAACTGCACACGTGCAAACTTAGTCCTAGTGGCCGAGTTGGTAGCACTTCCCCTAACACACTCTTCATTCAAGCCCTCGGGCCAGAATGACTCTCTGGAAGAGAAACTGAAACTTGCTGCAAAGAGAGGAAGCAACACTGCTTCTATTCCTTCCTGCTGGGCGGCCTTACGTGTAAAGCGGCCCTTAAAAAAGCCAATAACTTTACACAGACAATACTGAATTTAAGCACATTTGAAGGTGAAAGTTGATACATGTGTGCCTCTGCTTATGAGTTTTCAGAATCCTGCATATTTACAGGAATCCTCCAGAGAAGAGGGGATAAGTAAAGCTCCGTCAAAACAAATGTAAGACGACACCACCATAAAAAAAATAGTGCATGCACGCATGCATGGAAAGAGAATCGGCAAACACTTCTTGCACCACATCCTGCTCAATGGACTCCGGAAGATTGGCACCTTCCACTCTCCTGGCAGTGAAAATTTTACCACCCCGGAGAATAATAATGGATTCACATAACAGTCTATATACGCATTACCAACCATGTCTGTATTTGAATTTTGAAACAAACACCAAAATAATTTTGTTCATACATATATAAGGGTCACTTTTTCCAAAAATAAGGTTGTTTTCAGATTTGTGTGTTGGTTTTATGAAAAAGATATTCTATAGTTAGTGCCCCTTGTTTTCAAATAAGACATGGTTGGTAATGTTCTAAACCAAAGATTTAGAACTTCTAGTTTAATCCTTAAAGATTAAAGAATACTTAAAGATTTGATGATTTATAAAAATGTGTTATAAAATAATCATTCTATGGTAGGATGGAAGATTATACGCACGCACGCGCGCACGTGAGGACAATTCTACCGAACGTGCTGAACTCTAGCACGGGCCAACCTTGTAAGTAATAAATAAGAATGCATGCAAGGGAAGTGAAATGGTGAGGAAGGATCCTTAACCGATCCACTGCATGGAGAGCGGTTGCATGGCCGAGTAGAGCAAGGCGAAGGCAAATATCACAAGTACATTGGAAGCAGCCTAGCTGCTTCCTTCTCCTACCCAACTCCTCTCTCAACCGACATCTCTCTGAAACTTGTGTGAATCGGTCATAGTACATACTGAACCAGGTTTAAGATTTGCTTAATCTCAATGAGGACAATTATATCATCATGGTTGATTCAATGTTGAAGCAAGAAAAATCTAAACGTCAAAAACAGAGCATTCAAAAATCTTCTGGATTGACATGAAAAGGAATACTCAAATTGAGCAAGTGAAAGCTCCTTAAACCCTTGAGCCAGAGCTTTTTAATTTTGCTTGATTAGCTCTCTTAATTGGCACTGTTCTCAAAAGGTGCCATGCCAGTATTACGCAAGAATGTGATGGAAGCTCCTTTTCCTAAATGGCTGCCTGACACCTGTAGAGACAAGTCCACATGAGGATTATGGTTCAGGGATCGGCAAAGGAGCCCGGAAGCATCTTCATCCGATTCGCTTGCAGCAGCTGGAGGTTTAGGGTTTAGGTGGGTCCGGTAACTTGGACATTGTCCTGCGCTTCTGCCACTTGGCATTGAGCAAAAGTGTTGCCCAGCGTCACAGCTGGATCTGATCGCCGAGTACTACTTAGTTCCAGTAGCTTACAGTAGATGTAATTAAATCCAGTACTTAGCTTCATTGCAGATAGCACCTCAAGCTCACGTAGGTGTTGCAATTGTGAGTGTCATCTGGTCGTAACTACCCGTTTCCATTGCAATGGAGAGCAGCAGGCCAATGTTGACGCTGGTGCTTCTGACTCTCTTCACTTCTGCAGCCGTCTTCAATTCAGGTGCGTCCAGTTCCATCATGTCAATTTGTAACGAAACCATGGAAATGATCAGAGGCCATCTTCCAGTCAATTAGACCGATCCATTGGTCTTTCTCAGATTGTTGGATCATGCATATATCTTGATCGATGCAGACCATAAAATATTTTTATTATGAGGAGATGCAGTGAATTTAACAGGGTTTAAGAAACGATCAGAGCTACGAGCTAAACCGTGACTGTTGGGAGTTGAGAAACTGAATTAGTATGAATTCGTGTCGACATAATTGATTGAATTGGGATTGACGTGTGGGGAGTTACGTTTCAGTGGACGCGCAGAAGACGAAGCTGCTGTTTTCATTCGGGGATTCGTACGCCGACGTGGGAAACCGACCGAAGAGAGGACCCAACCTGGGCAGAGGATGGGAGTACCCTTACGGAATCACGTGGCCATTGCCCAACAGGGTAATCACCCCTGCAGGCCGCTACTCCGACGGCAAGGGGCAGGCGGACTGGTTCGGTAAGTTCATTGAAAATAATCTCCTTTCAGAAAGATCTATCGTAGTACCAAGAATCAGTCATGTGTGCATGTCATGACCAGCCATGGCAAAGTAATGACGACAATTCTACGTTGGAATGATTCCTCCGAATCTCTTCTCGAACTTTGCTGTGCATTTGACCAGGTCGGTACAAATTTTGCTAGCAAAGAAAAGTGCGTTAACTGAGCCATCAATGGCCCACCGGCATAACATTCTAGACCAGACTTAGTTTATTTAGTGGCCTCCCTTTCAAAATCAGGTGAAAATCGTGGGATCGAATCCACAGTAGTAAGTGGGATCATGGTCTTTGACTACTCAACATTTAAGTGATACCAGTGATCAACGACGTCAATTATATTCTGTATGTTGAAATCCCAAGGAAGGATATTCGACATAGCAGGGTTGTCATAGAGAGATAGAATGTTACTTGACTGTAGGAATTCGAACTGCGTTTGTTTGTGTGTAATGACGCTTTTTGATGAGTTTGTGACTGGATGATGATGATGATGCAGCGGACCTGCTGGGGCTCCCAGTGTACCCACCGCCATATCTGTACTCTGCCAACCAGGACACATCCTATGGGGTGAACTTCGCAGTGGGAGGTTCAGGCGTCACGTACGATAACGGCGAGGTCAACTTGGGCGCGCAGGTTGACAATTTCGAGCTGTTTCTTCGCACCGATCCGTATTCCAAGGCCGCGCTTGCCAACTCCTTGACGCTCGTCTCCGTCGTCGGCAATGACTACCTGTATTTCACGGGAAAAACCTCAGCGGTAAGTCACTAGCTAATATGCATCATTTAACCCTAAGCTGGCCACCAACAACATATCACGAGAATACATAACTTAGTGTATTGGGTTCAGTTTGGTTTTGAAATCTGAGCGATATGAACTGTGATAGAGGGCAATCAGGTGTCGTACCCAGTCTTGATCAATCCAGAAGTTTCATGGCTCGTGTAGTAAGAAAGATGCTTCGAGAATGGAGTGCACTCCCCATCACTCACATCAAGCATTTCTAAATCAGGGATTCTCTCCATCCACTAAACATTATATTGCTGTGAATAAATCACCCTTTTAGATCATCACACTACAAGGAAAGGCGTCGTTTCTCAGGAGGATCCTATTCATTGTTTTTTTTTATTGTACACACTTGTCCTACGTGACGAATCGCACTCACCAAGTCCAACCAAGAAATTGGTGAGTGCGAAGTGGCACCGTTTGACTCACAGAGGAAGTGAAAAGCGACACCTTCTTGTAGTGTCAACACAGGATGTAGTCCCCATCCAGAGAAATTCGTTTCACCTCTATCTCCCTCCAAGCTCCATTCACGGTACATATGCCCCATCAATACCCTGATCATCCCCATTCCATTCTCCCTATGAATTTGATGTTATCCGCATCCAAATCGCCGAATAAGATAAAACCCGGTTTCAGAGTATGAATCAATGAACCCTAATCTGGTGCCTGTTGGATATTAATTCATCAGGAGCTCTTCGTGTTCATTGAGAGGGTGGTGTCGGGGATTCAAGCCAACTTGCAACGGCTGTACGACCTGGGAGTGCGCGACGTGATGGTGGCGAACATGTTCCAGGAGACGTGCACCCCGCTCTTCACACGAGCGAACGGCTACAAGAACTGCACGGCGGATTCCGGCTCCTTCATACAGATGCACAACGCCTTCCTGCTGGGGGCGGTGCAGAGCATCAACGCGCACAACCCCGGGGCGCGGTTCGTGATCCTGGACCAGTGGTCGGCGTTCAACAACCTGTTCCAGCACGCGAGCCAGGCGGGGTTCACGCTGGGGTTGAAGCCGTGCTGCGAAGGGATCGTGAACACCACGACGTGCGGCGATGTGGACGCCCACGGGAAGTGGCTGTACACCGTGTGCAAGCACCGCGGCAAGGCCGTCTTCTGGGACTTCATGCACCCCACCATGTGGGCGTGGCACTACCTCATCGGGCTGTATGCGAATGAACCCGGCTACGTCTTGCTCGCCGACGCTCCCACTTTGAAGCAGTGGTTGCAGATCAACGACGTCGTGCAGGAGCCTGTTGCTGCTCCCATGTCCCCTCCTGGTAAGTATCCCACGCCCCCTAACCGAGGACTGTTTCTTTTTTTCTTTCTTTTTGGAAAAGAATTCTAACCCTGAAGCTGGAAAAATGACATTTTGAATGACTTTTGCGCAATATTTTGAATGGTCATACGTCTTGCTGATGCTTGATCTAGGTCCGGCTTCTCATTAATGAGATGAAATGAATGTCACTACCTTTTATAATGTACTAATCAGTTTGCATTAAACTAGTAGAGAAGGTGGCGCTACACAGGGAGATGGCAAAATCACTATGTATGTGTGGAATTGGCACTACTTGCCTAGGCATCTCCCTCAGGAGTGCCACCTTTTTTACTAGTGTTAATCTATTTGAATTAATGATTATATTATTCACTCGCATGACATGTAGGTTTGTGTACCTTGTTTAAAAACTCACTTATTTTCAAAAAAATTGAAAAAGAATACTCCCTTTGTGCCATGAAAATTACTTTATTGTAGATGGTTTTTTTAATGGGATAGAGGGAGTAATTAGGATGAAAAGGAGTCATATAGTCTTATTTATTAAAAATATTTCAAGAATAAGTCTATAAAAATTTAATTGGAGAATTGCTCATAATAGGGAAGTTTGACCATTTTGCAAAGGATTTGGTTAACATCTTGCATTGTTGTGCCGTAAGGTACTGCATGTACAATTCAAAAGTGATCTTTGTAGATGCTTGCTTAGAATCTACAGAGCTAAGATTGATTTTGTGTACACCTATAATATCATTTTAAAAATTTCACATTTTATTCATAGTGTCCTAAAATATGCATGATAATGCATTGAAATGCTCTCTCTTTCAATTGCTAGGTAGTTCAATTATAGTAGGAATAATACTTAATTGAAAAGTGTCTAAATTGACAAGCGAGAAGATTCACCTCGTAAACCATCCGAAGGATTAGGGAATTCAGACAAAGGAGGATTGTTTTAGTGACCAAATTTGTGTGTTGTGGCTGTTGTAGATTTGTCAACGGCGGAGGGGCAAGTGCAAGGGGCCGTCAATTTTCTGTTGGACAAGCCGCAATACTCCGAAGTGTTGGGTCTTCTGCAATCGTTCAACTTGGAGTCGCTTCTGCCACAGCACACGAGCCAGACCGTCACCGTCTTCCTCCCAACAAATAATGCGTTCACCGCCACCGACAAAACGTTCATCGACAACGTGTTTGCTCAGAACAAGGTGAACAATCCGTTTCATGTATTGAAATACAATGATGTATTGAAATACTCCGTTTGTCCCACTAAAAACCCATGTTTTTTTTTGTGTAATGTACAAAGCACTAGTAGGAAATGTGTCGCTTTTCACTTACTATAAATGAAAAAGAAATGAATCTGCGCCAGGCACATGAGTTGTGTCAACGCTGGTGAGTAGTTTTGGTCACAAGAAGACAGAAATATAAGTATAATATTCTAGTATTGTTCACTGTTTCTACAAAGTGGGGAATGAAAAACGATAGGTTAGCTACTAGTGAAGGAAAACAGAGGTTTTTAATGGGAGAGAGGAGTATGCTACATGTTCAAATACAATGATAACAATACTTAAGTATGTTTGTGTAGTAAAACACAGCAACAATTGGATGCTTGTATGCAAAAATACATGGCTTAGAGAGGACTTTTAGTGATTAAGATTTCTTACATTAATAGTTTAGTTTCTTATGATGCCAAATACGAATGTTTCCCCAGGTAAATGAGGTCGCGGCTTACCACGTCGCCAAAGGCTACTACGACTTGAATGCTTTGGTCACAGGGAAACCTTCCTTCCTGACCTCCTTCGAAGGCGAGCGATTGCCCCTGGCGTATCCGCCCAGCGGCATCTTTGTGGGCTTCAACTTAAACGCCAAAGTGGTGGATCCCAATTTGTATACGTCGCCCGGGAAACTGGTGGTGCATGGAATTGACCATGTCTTGATGCCATAAGGGAACTACTCAAAACCCAAAACCCTAAAACCATTTGCACTCTTCTGTCTATTTAGTATGGGCTATGAAATAGGGTGTGCGTCCTACCTGCTGGGAGTGTGAATAGTGTTGTCATTAAGCCAAATAGTGTAGGTGGATGCTATTGACAGTCTATCGATGATATTGACAGTCTATCGGATCACACAAACATGAAGCTAACTTTCCATAAAAAATTCAGTAAAAAAATCACACTACAAAAAGTGCACGACGGATGAGAAACTACGGATGAAATCTGTACATCATGCAAAATATGCATGGTTGGGCAGTTAGGGGTTAACGGGAGTAACTCAAGAATAGTATATTTTACAGAGAATATCAAAACTCAATTTCATTTACATCGATAGACTGTCAATATCTTATTCGTAATCAAATTTCAAAATAATTTTTTATTTAATGTTTCAAAATTTGTAGAAAAAAATTAATGATAGCAATCATAGATCTAACCGTATGGATAGAATCTAAAATTCAAAATGTATAACTTTTATTCATACATCAAGTTTCAAATATTCATGTTAGTTACATTTTATAATGCATCTTTGCAAAACTGCCCAAACTGGACATAGGTGAGGACGTTTAGGGGTTAAGCGTCCATGGTTTTTCCTCGTTTTTGAGCACCGTGTTTATAACTTTCCTTTCATTCTTTAGAGATTTATTTTATTTTATTTTACATTAAAGTGTACACCAAAAAGAAGTAAAATATGTAGTTTATTACCTTAATTAATTAAATTAGCAATCTTTTCACAGCTACAGTGACAAACGAAACCGAGTACAAAATCTAAAGTGTCGACGTTCAAGAGCAATTACAGAAATTTCAATGATTGCTTTACAAATCTGAAAGTTACATGGAACAATACACAAAGTCTTGTACACATGTGCAAAGTTGCACATCAAATTGATAACTAAACATCCTTCTACAAAGTCAAATCAACAACTATGTCTTGTACTCAATATTGTTCAAAGAAAATCTTCAAACTTCAATATTTAGTCCAATAACCTTGTGCTTCCAAAACAACTAAAATCCTTCTTGGCATACTTTCATATAGTTTCTCACAATCTTCTGCATGAAAACTAGGGTAAATACTACAAACATTCTCCCACAATTCTTGAACACCTCTTGGCCTTGGAGTGACTTGGCTTAAACGCTGTTTGAGAAGGGCCCAAAAATGTTCCATTGGATTCAAATCTGGGAATTGGGCTGGCCATTGAAGGAGCTGAAATGGCTGTGAAGAGAGCCACAACTGAACACTTTTTGCCGTATGTTTGGGATCATTATCATGTTGAAAAACCACCTTAGTAGGATCTAAGTTGTAATTCTGTATGGTACTTTGCAAGTAGGTTTCTAAGATTTTTTTGTACAAGTGTTGCTCCATTCTACCTTCAATTTGATACCAAGCACCCGGCCTAAAAGCAGTCATACAACCCCAAATCATAATTGAACCACCACCACCATGTTTGACAGTTTGACTAACATGTTTAGGTCCAGGTCGTTCTCCTTCTCTCAACCAACACCAAGATCTACCATCTGAGTTGATAAGGTTAATTTTTGTCTCATCACTGAAAATAACCCGTCTCCAATCATCAACGGTCCAATTTTTGTATTTATGAGCAAAACTCAACCTTGCAAGAACATGTCTTTTGGCAAGTAGAGGTTTCTTTTGTTGCACACAAGCACCCAAACCAGCTTCTCTCAAAGCACGCCTCAAGGTGATGTCGGAGAAGTGTTTACCTGTTTTTTCTCGAAGTTGTTTTGCAGCTGCACTTGCCGTTTTGAGATGACCAGCAGTGACAAGGTGCACACCAAATCGCTTCTCATGCTCTCCTAAAACCTTTGGACGTCCTCCTCTTTGCTTTTCTATTTCACCACTAATCTCCCTCCTCAGATGAGCTACTGAAGATTGACTCATTCCAAGTGAGTCTGCAACTTTTCTTGTAGAAACACCACTCCTAAGCTGCACCAATGCTTGGTGCTTCAATGATTCACACAACCGAGGCATAGAGATACAATTGACAAATCAACCTTCATTATAGATAGTACACAACAAGAGCAAGACAGCTAAAACAAAACGCCCTCAAATCTTGCAACGAGGAGTGTACAATGAAATTTTGAAATTCAGCAAGAAGAAGCAACCAAAACTGAGTACACACATCTGTGTGCTTCTACGACACTTTCCTCACAGATCCTACTTCAAATGATAATGAGATTTTTCATCTATGTAGAGGACTAGATGAATATACACAATAAAAAAGTAATTCTACCAATTGACTTTTGTGCCAGGTGGAAGGATCAACGAACTATGACTGTTCAGATTTTGTACTTGGTTTTGTTTGTCACTGTACAAAGTAGATTGTTAATAAGTGCTCTTGAGACCATTTTTTGGTTTTTTTCCTCAATTTGGATAAGATGGGATGAATCTAAAATTAGAAACTTGAAAGACTAAAACAAAAAAACATTCATTTGACACACTTTGAAAAAATATATGACATGATTGAACAAAACCTCATGAAATTATGCATGGTTAAAGTTTAGTTGACTTCCCATAAAATCTATAGTAAAAATTTCACACAATAAAAAATGCATGACGGATGAAAAAACGAAGTTTGATTATGTACATCATCGGGAAAATAGGTGGTTGGGTATTTAGGGGTGAAAGATTAATCCCTATACGTCCCTTGAGTACCATATGATCATTCTATATTTGTTTAGAGCGTTGGACACTAGTGAGAGAACTGCTATACTTTGAGGAAGGGGTAGACCAGGCCATGCCAAAAATTTAAATAGGGGCTATAAATACTGGTACTAAACGAGGGCTAGGGCATCTATTGGCTTGTAGGGGCAATGGGGGCATCTATTGGTTGATTGCATGGCAACATGTGTTAGCATTGTTCCTTATTGCAAAACCAACGTGTATTAGCTGTTGCTCTCGATTGCAAAGCCAGCCATCTACCAAACCACCCTCCTATTTTCCCCCTCTCTCTCATAGAGAAAACAACTTGTCTGATGCCCTAACCACCATCGTTCTCCCCCGAATGCATTCAACAACTTCCACGCAAATGCACAATTTGCCAAAATATCCGCAATAGGGCAAGTAGGGAATCTAGCCACAAAAATTTGTCCACTTTCCAAAGCACCAATCTACTCTATTTTTGGTGGTCAATATCTTAAGTTTTCTCCATTATTCTCTTGAAAATAAGCTTGTGGGGCTTGGTCAGTCTTTTAAGGGTTAAAAATGTTTCTATATATTATACTAGCTTGACCCATGCCAATCACGAGAACATAAAAAATTTCAAAAAAATTTCAAAATTTCAAAAAAAACTCAATGTATTAACAATTGTCATTTTTCCCAAAGAACAACATTGAAGTTTAAAATTGATATTTGGAATAACCTTTAAAATGACCTTAATTTCAAACAACATTTGAATATCATTTATTAAGAAGTCAGATATTTAACTTTTGAAATAACCTCACAAGTTCCAATCCAAAATTTCATTAAATAATCACTTATTCTGTATATATATTGTTGTGACTCTACAAACACAAAAAAACCCCTAGGTTCTCCTTTATTATATAGATGATAGAGGCTGTGCATGCACCCACGTCTGCAAGGATGGTCCAACCACCAAAACTGTCATAGTTATCGCACTCTTTTTTCATCGTATAATATAGATTGTGCACACATGCCTCAACGCATGCACACAAAAACGATTTTACCTATGTGTTGGATCCGACACGTGCGAACCAACCTAGCCTCAATTACATAAATAATATAATATAGATTGTGCACACATGCCTCAACGCATGCACACAGAAACGATTTTACCTATGTGTTGGATCCGACACATGCGAACCAACCTAGCCTCTATTACATAAATAATAGAGACTCATGGAGACAATGCCACTACAATGCCGCTACTGGATTTGTCATATTGAACTCTAACACATAGTTACCAACCTAGTAAGTAAAAAATACCCTAACCAACTTTGCTATACATTCAGCATAAACATATGGTAACCGTCACTTACTCCAAAGTGGACACTTAGTTATTTCCGGACAGAGGGAGTAATGAATAGTGACTGGCCGGAAGCTGGAACTGCAGGAGCTTGAATTACTTGGACGTCATCCATGAGCGTAGCCAACTGTGCTTCACCTTCTCGGATTTGGTCCCGGGTGCTCCTTCAGTGGGAGCTGCCGGTGTGGACGACGACTGCCGGGGCTCCATCTGCACTTGGAGCTGGCAATCTTGTTCCTTGAGGGTGATGCACTTGTTGTCACACAAATCATCGGAGCTCACAATGCAACTCTCCATGCCAGGGGCATCCACTCTGACGGTATATTCGCGGTACGTTGCATTGTAGTCAACTCCGATGACATACTTACCTCCTGCCTCCACCGTTGCCAGCTCCGAGACATAGCCACCGGTGCCCACCAGCACCTTCATCGCGTGGTTCGTCCCGTTGGACAGCTCCGTGGAGGCACTCATGATGTTCACTTCCTGCATGTCGATCACACTCAATCAAGTGAGCAGACTGTAGTGAAGAGGTAATTAAAAATTGTTGTACAAATTAGCGAGAGTGACAAGAAACTGTGCACAAAGTTGATTAAGTAAACCTATCCTCTTCGCTATTCTGTGTTAACATGGTACGTGTACCAGTTTGACCAAGAATCAAACATACTGTACATGACTATTCTTAGAACAAAACCAGTCACAACTTTTATTACCAGGTCGATCTCACCTGTAAAACTCCACTCGGGTTTTGTGTACGGTCGTAGTTCAAAATCTGCAGGAATTCCAACAAAAAGGACCGGAGCTTGAAGATGACAACACTACGAGCTCGCCCGTAGCTTTTCACTGACTGAAATCGAGGAAACTCTTGTCCGATGTGACCAAAAGCACTCACCAACGAGTTGGTATGGCTCAAAATAGTAGTGAGAAGCAACCACTTTCCTAACGATAACAAACTTTAAGTTCACTGAACTGATGGGAAGTGAGTGTTACGTTGTGCTTCACTCTCATATACGTGCATACATCAAGCCTACCCTATCACTACCACTATCAGTACTACCAGGGATTTTTTTTAGTTGTACGTAACAGTGCTCTATGCATGCAGTGGAGGGTGGTCCCTCCGGCCAGAGTTAAACCATTGTGACTGTACCCCCAACATGAATTGGAGTCTGGCACCGAGTAGCCAGAAAAGGAACGTCGGCTGAAAGTCTATAAACTGCAGCGTATATATATTTTAATTAAATGCTTCTTTCCTCGTACCTTCAGCCGACTGAACTAACGTCAACATTAACATAACAATCACCGGTAAATCCCACTCAGCAACAAACAGCTGCAGACAGTCGGTATCAGACACAACTAAAATGTGGATTTCATGAGTGTCCAAAGAGTATTGAAAAAGGCCATTTTTCATGGGTGGTTTGCCGGTGCACTAGTGAAACTTCACGATGCACTAGTGAAACTTCAGGAGACTGTTGAAAGGCCCCATTTTTCATGGGTCTTCTGTTGAAACTATGGAGTGAGTGGGCAGCAGGCCGGTGCCGCGACACTTAAGTTAGGTGCGGTGAGTGCACCAAGGTGGATTGGCGGCAGGGACGACATTGGCCCTCCGATCGGGCTGCAAGATCTGATGGCCACCGTCGCAACACGTGGCAACGCAGGCACGGAAGGCTGAGTTCAGTGGGACCAAGTTCAACAGGGACTGCAACGAATTGACAGCTACTGCAAAATTGCTGACGGGCTGCAGGCTCAGAATTTCAAGCCAGCAGAACATGTTTTTGGCAATGATCGCTTATGCCCCGACTTCAGTTATGCCCCCACACGCACTGGCTAATATACCGTAGTACCATAGCCGGTTCGTCCTAAAATAATTTAAAAAATAAAAAACGTAAAAATTAGAAAATTCTGAAGACAGAAAAACGAAAATAGAATAAATAAGTTTTTGCAATATTTCGTTATTTCTAAGCTATTTAAGGTCATTTTTACTTATTTTTTGCTAAAAAATGAAAATTGAGAAATTATGTTTTTTAGAGGCGAACCTTAATTTTCAAAAAAAAAAATATTCGTTCGCCAGGTGGAGAACCTGCTGTGGTGTTACGGTACACACTCCAGTACATAAAAGCCCATCCTAACCCCTAAAGGACCAAGTGTCCTAACTAGGACATTATAATGTTCGGGTAGGTTCCTACTGTGTCAATTTTTATTTTTATTTTTTGAAATAAATTATGTGAATTCGGTATATCAATATAAAAATGGGGATTTGATTTTTTTTATTCTGACTTTTACAGTGGAAGTTATGGAGCAAAAGGGGGTTTTTTTGGGGAGAATGGGCAGTGCGGGCAGGGCTCAAAATAAACCTCAAAAATCATCATTTTTCAACTTTTATTGTAGGATCTTGTTATAGATTTCCAAAAGAGTGCATGGTAAAATTTTCATAGAATTTGACCATACAGATTGCAAGATTATAGCGTTTGAAGTGAAGATAAAATTGCACTCTTTTTGGATATTTGTTGACCGTCTTTGAAAACATGGGAAAAATTGTTAAATTGGTCAAAAAAATTCTTAAATTTTATTTAAATGTTTGGTTTGGTATTTTCTACCAAGAGGAAAAAAATATTAACAAAAAAAATGAATAGAAAGAGATGAAAATGATGCTCAAAAACAGGAAAAAATGCGGTTCTTTAGGGGCTAAACTCAAGTGTATTTCATCCCGCAAACATTGGAACTTGCTATGACGACAAATTTTGTAGCAATGGAGTATTGGAGTTTATTATGACAACATTTTTTTTGGTGATGAAGTATTGACACATTATATCTTAACCCCTAAAATTCTGAGCGACTATATTATGGTCGTTCTACTTTTTGGGCAACCTCCAGGGACCTCATACTTTTTAAAAAATTAATGAAAATTTGAGTGTAGCTTCCAAAAACTACACTCTACATGTCGCACTTCGTTTCATGTCATTCCGATAAGTATTGCAAAAGTTATAAGCATTTGAAGTTTTTAAAGTGAGATCGGGTAGCAAGAATTTTTTTATTTTTTTACTCTTTTTCAAAATTTCTTTTTTGATTCATGATTGGTTTATCTTTATCTACAAATGAAGCTTTAAATCTACCCTTTTTGAGCAATGTGGTAAAAGATACGAGGGGATCTGTTTTTTGGGCAGTTTGAACAAAAGTAACTTTGAAGCTCATTTCTAAACTCAATTTTCAATATTTTGTAATGAAATAAAAAGCACTAGGTGAAGATTTCCAAGTACAACATTCTCACCGTTAAGATTGACATTTTACAATTCCATTTCTTTTTCCTTTCACTTTGTACCCACTTCTAGTAATTGTTTTATGAAAAAATTAATATGAGCTTTTTCTTACAAGATTTTATATTTGTCTGAAGACTTAACTCAATTGTTAACATGGCATTGCCATTCAATGAATTTCTAACCCATCCAAAAAAAAAATGTTAATTTCTAAAATTCAAATTTGTCATCAGATTGAACCCCAAAAAATCTTCTTTTGCAACTTTGAGCCTTATAATCTAAAAATCTAATGGTCATTTTGCTCTCAAATTGTGTGCTCACATGAAAATTCAAGTTGGGTGTTAGATCTTACAGTTAAATGATGAAAAACCAAAAAAACATATGATTTCTTCTGTAACTTCCAAATGCTGCGTTTTTCATGGTTTTTTTGTGAAAATACGGTGAAGTAATTTTAGGGGTTCACTCGAGGATTTTGTTACGGTGATGGTTATGAAGCTTATTTGTATTCAAACGAATGATTGAAATATATTTACAGAAGTGTGTTCATGGAGGATTTATGATTGGTGCGTATTCATTTGACCTTTTGGTGATATTTGGATGTAATACCGTTTAGTTTAGCCCTTTAACGTCCCTATTCAACACTGTTTTCAAAGATTCGTTATAAAATGATTGATGAAAGATAAAAATGGAATTGATGTACAAAGCAAAGTTGTAAATGTCAATGTAAAGATGCCATCCCTACGGTTGGATTCATCATATTTATTATTAATATTTTTTAATTAATTTCGCTAGTTTTTCTCTTTAAATTCAATTTAAAATCCAAAATTAACACAAAAAAATCAAAAACATTTTAATGAAATTGGAATAACATGCACTACAAGATGGTATGGTTTTCATTATTTGATTCTACTTATTATAAAAAATCATGTTTAAAGTCTCACTTTTTGAATTAAGAATGAAACTTGACAGAAACCACTTTTGTCATTTTACAAAAATTCACATTTTCTTATTTTGAAGATCCATACCGTACAAATGGTAGTCAACTAGCATAAGAATCAAGAGAATTTTGGATGGATGAAAAACATCATTGTATGTGGTGAAAGAACGCGTCAGAAATCATCTAGCATTCATGATATGGACGTTGGCGTGTCAAAGGGTTTAACTTAGCATTGTTTTATGTTTATTGAATGTATGTCTATTCTCGAAAGAGGAAAGTAGTCTTGTACCAATGGTCCTTTGTCTGGTGGGCACTGGCTCGTTCACAAGACGAACATACACTTTATTCACGCCGGCCTTGAAAGAGGACCGGAGTTCATATCTATCTTTACTGAATGTAGTGTTTTTTTTTTTTTTTTTTTTTTTTAATTTTTTTTTTAGGCATCAATGGACCAAGGATTCATAGCTTTAAAATGACAATTTCAATTGATTCACTTGAATTTATTACGTAAATGATTTAATTACGTACATGAGTTGACCGCAATTAGGTTTTCCACCTTTGCATGATTGTATCTTTTGATCTATACATCATGTACGTATGGGAATTAAGGTTGGTTGAAATATCCTATGGTTGGATTGGTCAAAAATGTTTTAGATTACCCCTTAAACGACATATGCTTTCCTGATACCACACCCAAAATCTCTTTATTTTAAGCATGATTCTGTTTTTATTTATTCTGGCTCTATTCTAAAGAAGTAAAGAAATCTTTAAGGTGCTTGGTTTGGAATTTTAAGAAACCCATTTGGTGCATGCAATGGAGCTAGTAGAAGTTATGAAGAAAATTCTCCCAAAATATAACCAAGCCCGTGGGGCTTGCATTGTTGTTTAAGGGTTAAAAACTATTTGTCTTTTTATGAGAAGGAATATTTTCGAGTCTTTGGAGAGAAACATAGTTCTAGTCCTTTAGGGGTTAACAATCATGAGATTAGAAAAGAAAGTAGTATGACCCTAATCCCAACATGCCTAATAACTTAACCCCTAAACGTTCTCTCCCTCTTTAGATTGGCAGTTTTTCAAAGATGCATTATAAAATGCAACTAGGAGGGATATTTACAACTTAATGAATGAATAAAAGTTGTGCATTCTGAATTTTAGATTCTATCCATATGGTTGGTTTGCCATTGCTATCACCAACATTTGTGTATAAAGTTCTTAGCTGTAAGTTGTCGGTACGTGACTTAACTTTTGAGCAATTCATGCATAAGTCATGTAATGAAAGTCTACATTTCCTTCCTGAAATTAAAGAGGGGTGTAGAAGTTGGTGGTTTTAGGTGTCGTGGTGGTAATAGGTTATCCAACCTTAAACGTTTAAGGTTGGATAACCTATTACCAAAAAGACGTTGTAAAACTGCACATAATTTTATGGACAGTAAGAAACCTAATTACTAAGGCGTGAACTTATTTAGGATTTTTGTGTTCCATGTTACCTTTAATAGAGATGTGTATCATTTTTAATTCAATTATAGATAAGCTATTGACAATTTGTAGATGAAATTTATTGTGATGGGCTGACATGTAATACTCTAGTAGTTTTTGGAGATTTTCATGCTTGCTTAAATTAGTGAGCTGACTTTTTCAAAAGCACTATTGAACACTTTTTAACCAAGATCTTAGATTTTTTTGGTGAATCACTATAACAAGGAACGAGGCATTAAATTTTCACAAATCATCCCCCGTCATCCCCTCTATAATGATTTGTCACATGCATGAAGCTAACTTCCCATAAAAGCAGTAAAAATTTCACATAGCAAAAAGTGCATGAAGAATGAGAAAATGTGGATGAGATTTGTACACCATTCAAAAAATGAACGCTTATGGAGTTTATGGTTAATTTTTTAAGCGTCTAAAGAGCCAAACATTGAATTTGATTGCTTTTTCATTCAGACTTTGATATTCATCTAATTATTCATTTCAAATGAAAATGATCCCAATTAAAAAAGTGTGGAAGTTACCTTCTAAATTTTAATCAAATTTATTATTCTTCAAAATTGTTAAAATTGCACTTTTAAAGCATAAATAAGCCCAAACTCCTAATGTAAAAAAAAACACTAAAAAATATAATTTGGATCCCCATTTCTGTATTGACATTCTGAATTCACATAATTCTTTCCAAAAAAATAAAAATCTTGCCTTTAATTTCTAGTTTGTGAGTCCTCTTTACATGGTAATAGACAGAGTTGTTTGTTTGTGAAAAAAATAATTGAATGAAAAAACTTTAGTATTCACCTTCTAAAAAATTGAAGTAGAAAGATGTATAAAACAAGACTAAAAAGTACAGCACACATTAGAGTTAACCGAAAAGTCAGCTCAAAGAGGAAAGTTTTAGCAACCTCCTCTTGAACTCCTCTTGAACTCATATTGAAATATACATAGACCGAAAACTAGTTCATGATGAGTTGGGAGACAATTCAAAACAAGCCACTGTCATTATTCTCCACACCTCGCAATGACTTCCACACCTCCTACCAAAGCTCCAAACCCATGGGCCATAACGGGACAAGTTATGACACGACACTATTCAATCCAATTATAGCTCAAAAAAGAGGTTAGAAGGAGGGCAAAAAGGGAGGTTAGATGGGCTTCTTTTCGGTTAACTCTATTACGCTGATGTCATATCCAAAAAAATCAATCCCAAAGGTGAGAGTATCACAACAATCAATCTAAAACTTTTCGATTATTTTTTTCTATGCAATTATGAAAATTATGAAACTTGAATTCATGATGAAACGTCAAAGATTTTGTTTGTTTAGAATTTTCCCCAAATGCCCGCAGAACATGACTTCTTCTATCTTTCATTTCACTTAATATTAGAATGACACGAGGCACGACAGGCCTTGGCTTGGTGGTTAGGACTCATGGCCCCCATTCAGGAGGTTGTGGGTTCTATTCCCCATGCCGGCATGGTGCTCACCACCATTGTCCACCCAACTATGGTCAATTTCCCCTTGTTCCAATTTCCCCTTGTCCAGTGGGCACAGGGTCATTAACATTACGAACGGACATTTTACTCACGCCGGCCCTTTGCTAAAAAGGGACCGAAGTTTCTATCTATCTATCTAGAATGACATGACTGAAAGCTTCCCATGTTCAAAAAATCTACACAATATGAAATAATTTTTACTTTTTGACAGTAAAATTTAGGAAGAAATTTAAGCTGCCCGTACCTTGTTTAACGAAAACAAGAATAAAAAAACCTCATACCTTCATCAATAATTACCGAAATTTATTAGGAGTTGGTTTGTTTGGAAAATTTTATGAATATCTAATTTTATGAATATCTAATTTTATGAATATCTAATTTGAATACACCTGAATTTGAAAAATACATCACCAATTTTGTTTTCAGTTCAACGTTATACAAAACAATGCTTAATAATTATTCGTACATTTAAACTTTTAAAAAATGTTTTGAATACTCATTTAATGAATTTAGAAGCATTTACCATTTCATACTCACCAAAAAAATGTAAAAAATTAGAATTTGAAATTTGGTATGATTGGTTAAAACTAGGCATTTAATTCTAAAATTCAACATAGAAATTTTTCCAAAGAAGAAAACATCATTACTTTCCCGAAATATTAGTTTTTATAACATTAGGACAAAATTGTGGTCTTTATCTTTGGAAAATTCTCTTTGGTGGATTTTAGCTCAAAATAACATGATTTAAATTGGGTTGCAAAGTAAACTTGATTTGCTATTTGAACGTATTTTTTGTTTTTTTATAAAAACATATTTTTCATCATGGGCAGTTTGTAAAAGAAAAAAAAAGACAATGACCATTAAAATGGTTGTTTGGTCATTTAGGGGTTAAAAGTGCATTCATCCAAGGCATAGGACTGTAAATTTGAATTAAACAAGAAAAATGAAAAAAATGAAAAACAAAAAAACCAAAAAAATTAATAATAATAAAAGTTTGTTTTGTAAATGTTGAAAGAGCTTCGTTATTTTAAAAATATACAAATAATTTTTTTTATCCATATCAATAAAGATGGATCTTAAATAATGTACAATGTATGACAATATGCCAAGATGCATCATAAATTTTGTGATTTCCAAAAGAGAATGTAAAATTTTAAATAAATTCATTGCATAACAATCATAATTGAGTGTTATTCCATGGCAAGTGACTTTGAAATTCTATTTCAACAAATGATATCATAAGATTCCTTTTTAATACTACAAAAGAAACTTTAAAAGGAAAATTCCCCCAATTCTTTATTTCTATTAATTTGACTTTATATTCTGCTAATCATGTTCTTGGGGTAAGGTATATACTACCAAAGCATATCATTTGTGTAGGGTGTACGTGAATTATCATGTGCATTTTGAAAGAATGAATGCGACATTAAAGAGGTCATATTTCCAACAAAAATTACAAAAGAAATAGAGTTAACAAAAGAGTGTTTTAAAGTGGAAAGACTGCAAAAGTAGTTTATGGTGACTCCAAGAATAATCTAAACCAAGGCCTTGCACCATCATAAGGTGTGGAACTCGTGACCTTTCCAATGCTAAAAAAGAGTTCGCACACGTTTCTCAAGCTAACTGAAGAGCTCTAACCATAAAAACTATTTAACCCTTTAGTCCCCAGGAGCCGGAAAATCCGTAAAGATTCAATTTTAATACTCTGATGTTCAAAGTCGCGAAATTCTTAATGTCATCTTCTGGGAAAATAAAATCTATTTGGAGCTGTGCAACTATCAAAATACCTATGAACAAAACATGAAAAATACTGCAAATACTTGAAAATACTGTAAATACTTACGAATACAACACATGTACTATGCGGTATTTCTTGTGTTTGGAAGTTTGTTATTCCAAATTTTTGGATTGTGTTCTCTTGTTCATGTTCCATTAGTGTATCTACTCCGATCTTGATCAATGTACAAACTCCTTTCATATTTTAACGTATAATTTTGGTCCTAAACTGTACATGGATAAGTCACTATCACTTGTAAAATTCACAATAATTATGTGTGAGTCATTTCTTGACATGAAAGATTGCAATGGAGAGGTGTTGACATAGGTCATTGATTAACCTCTTCACTTTTATTTTTGAAAATTAAACCCAAATTCTATTTAATTTTGAACTCGCACATCCTTCAAAATCTCATTTTGAGTGTGCATTATACGGTTCAAAGACATACTATAATCTTCCAATCCAGCAATTAGATCTTACCAAGGTTTAACCGGCACTTGTTTGATTAAGCTACACTTACACTTATACGGTTAAATAATTTTAATAGTTTCTATAGTTTGAATAAAGAGAGTTCTTAAAAAAACCACCAAAAAACTCTGGTTTCTCCATAACCACTATGGACACTAAAGGGTTAAGAACAATAATTTTCATAAATTACAATTATGAGAAGGGAACTCCAGTTCAAGTCCGCTTCACAAGCAGTTCTCTTTTGGGATAACTCTCCTGTATCTAGACAGTCCGTAGATGTTTGAGCCTTTCTAAATCATGACTCATGCCCAACCTACATCTACGTTTTAGCTAGATCCACCGTACCAGCAGAGTAGATTCAGGACTCTTAGCAGTGCTTCATGCACCTCGACAAGCCTGCAATCAATCCCGAAACCCAGGAAACGACCGGAATCTCGATGCAATCGCTCACTCGGTCTCTGCGGGATTCACAGTAAACGCCGGAAAAAGCTCCATTTGATTGAGGAATCCACCGCCAACCTTATTTTTTGTACAGTAAAAAATAGCGGTTCTGTTTTAGGAATGTTGGTGCCATTAACTTAAGCTGCAGGCCGCGGCGATCGATCTCTTTTTGTGAAGGCGACTGAATCCAAGAGACCAGATAGGATTTCGCGGGATTTCAACAGCAATGCCGCTTGGGGCGCTGAATTGATTGAATGTCGGTGCTGTTGTAGTTAGGGTTTCAAGGGGTGAGGGGATGCGATCGCATGCGGGCGAAACAGGGGTGTCATACGATTGATACAAATCAATGGCATTATTCGTATTTTTGTCGTTGGTTCTGTGAGAATAACAACTTATTAGGATGAATCCGCAAGACTGCGTTGGGAGGTGATTCATGGTTGTCTGGCGTCATGTATTTCTTGACAGTTTTCATTAAGTCTTATGTGAAGTTCCTTTTGCTTAAATTTATTTGTGTTTTTGATCAGCACATGCAATATTCTTCACTGATTCCATCGATATAAAATTTGGTCCCATCTGAATTATAGTTTTCATAATATATCATGCAATATTCTTCACTGATTCCATCGATATAAAATTTGGTCCCATCTGAATTATAGTTTTTAATATATGATAATTGAGTTTATCATTTTAAAACCATTAAATCCTTGGGTCTTTTTAGGGGTTAAAGGAACGGACGCTCAATTGAGATGTTTAGGGTTTAGGGTTTAAGGTAAAAGATGGGATATGCTAGCAACTTGATAGTCAGTGATCGCATATTTGAAGCCTTTCTTTGCGTCTCTGCAGCATGCTAGCCATATAATCGTATCCTCTCAGCTTCTAATTAGTGGAAGAAACGAAGGTGTTCACGCCTTCGTGTGCCAAATACGTGGTGTCGACGGTCGTTGTTGCTCGGGAATCCGGATTGCTGACTGTGGCGACAAGGCTGGATTGAACGGTGTTGACAATGGGCGCATTTGGTAAGCATTGTTGACCCCAAATGCTAATTGATGACGAGATTATTATTGGATTTCAAAGTGAAGCACCCCAATTGAGGAACACTAAACCAGCTGAATTATATTGGACAGTGTGCTGATGGATTGCAAAACAGGTTTGACAAAGTTAGGATTCCTCGTGTGATCTTGCTGAACGCAAGAATTTTTTTCCCCTTATCTGTTGTGTTGTGGTGGTTAATGTTTTTGAATGCAAATTCTGGAAGAGTTAATTTGATGGAACTGTGGCGGTGATGAATGACAGATTGGTGTTATGTTGGTGTTGTCTGCTTTGTGGAAATTTGCAGAACGATCATTGACACTGTTGTCTGGGAGGCAGACCGGGAAGATTAGCATTCGATTTTACACTGCTCCTGCTCCTTTTGTTGGAGCTGAGGGAGTGCGGCAGAGATTAGCCATTCATTCCTGGTTGCGTCTCGATTCTCGTCCGCATGTGGTTCTTATGGGACGCCATCCCACGCTCAAAAGCTTCGCACAGGCTGCACAACCTCATGTCTCGGTCGATTCAGAAATTGACATCATGTAAGTTATCACCTTCCTCTTTCATTTTGTGTGTCCATTTTCCTGTATCCACTGATATATGGTAATGGTCAGTTGTTAGTTTTTTTTAAAGTACATGTCCCAATTCTACATGGCTTCTTAAATTATAATTTCACACAAAGTCATTGAAGGAGCAACTGAAAACTGCCACATGCTAAGATTTTATTTGTGAAAGTACCTTGATTTTAACCTTCTCACACAAGGCTGATCATACACTGCATGCTATGAGAGGGAGTAACTCAAGCAATGTTACAGCTTCTTAAGCAACATTAAACCGTAATGTTGTTTTAGCTACTCCCATAACGTTGCTAAGAAACATAGCAATCAATGCTTCAAGGAGTAGTACAAGCATTTTCTAGTGCATTTTAAAAAAAAAGGCACCGTAGGGGATTTGAAAATTTAGAACTAGTTGAACACAACTTCGAAAATTATGAAACAACTGGTGTTAAGTGCCATTTTTCTCTTGACAACGTTGAAAAGAAATCAGAACTGATTCTCATCATGTGCACATAGGTCAGATCCTTATTTGCATGGTTTAAGGGAAGTTGTCTTATTGGTTCCAAGCAGGTTCATGGGGACTCCTATGTTCCACAGCATATATGTTTATTTTGCAAATGCTTGAACAGGGACACTGTAGCTCATGTCATTCATGAAACAGTGTCAACTCAGTGTTTGAACTTAGTGTCAACTAGAGCTGGAGGATGCATGAGTGTTTCTCTTGTTTTTATGTTACTTGAATCATCCCACGCAGAATTTAGCCATGAGCTTTTTGTTTCTTTGCAGCTCATATATACGCCTGCCGTTTTATTTTATTTTATTTATATTTTTTGCAGAGATTCGGTGTGCTCATGGCTCCACTTTCATCAGGTCGAGTGACCATTGCTGTGAGTGCCATCAATCAAGCAAAGGTGGGACTGGCTACGGTCCTGCGGTATGCTCTTGCGAGGCGGGCATTCTCATATTTCTCAGACCAGCCTGAGGTGCTCCTGCTCGACTACCTGAGCCACCAACACCGGTTGCTTCCGCTTCTGGCTGAAACGTAAGTAGTTCATCTCTGAGTGTTGAAACCTCACAATTCATCTCTGTAATCCTCCGTCTTCTATGCTAGGTCTCCAGTGTACTACGATGTAATGAGAAGCCACATTTGTAATCAACTGCAGATATGTCATGAATTTTGCTGCACTGGATTTGAAGAACGTGTACTTCCGTAGAAATTCGGAAGACTTCAAGGCCATTCGTTCAAGGCTATGTTTTCATGGCACAACATGCGTACCCTCCAGGTGTGTTCGCCTTCTTATATATACGCATATTGTTTGGAATTTAAGGGGTTCAGGATCGATGTAGCATAAAATTCTAGAGGACTGTTGACCGTTCTTGTGGTTGACAGTAACTACACTTGCCTATTGTTAATAGTTTGCTAAACTTTACCAATGGTTCCATTCTTGAACTCAAGGATTTGTGCCAAAGAAAGAAGATGTCAGAGAATGTGAGCATTTTGGATACCTTGATTATTCCTTGAGTTGGTAGTTGGGTCTGGGGTGTTTGCAGCTCTTTTTGACCCTTAACCCCTAAAAGCCCGAGGGGTATTGGACAAAACATAGATGTGTTATAATATGTGCCTTCCATATGTTTGATGAAGGTTGGTTCAATAGACAAAATGTAGAGTATCATCTTTACAAATTATCCATACGGTCAAACTTCCTAAATAATCTTTAGATCATTTTTTAATGAATTTAAAAGCATTAACCTTCGAAAATTTGTATAAATTATAATTTTCAATTTTAGAGTTCAAAATTTAGTACGATTGGTTAAAGTTGGGCTATCTATCGTAAACTTCAAAAAAGCAAGAGAAACGATGGAGGAATCATCATTACTTTCCCCAAATAGCAAATTTTGTAACACTAAGACAATGTTGAGGTGATCTACTTTGAAAAATTCTCCCGGGTGGAGTTTAACTCGGATTGCCATAATTCAAATTGGGTTGGAAAGTAGACTTGATGTAGTATTTTAAAATATTTTTTATTTTTTCAAAAAAAGATTTTTTTGTTCCGGGCAGCCCGTTTTTTCCGGGCAGCGACCAGAAAATGGTCGCTCGGGAGCTTAGGGGTTAAGGACCAAAAGGCCGAAATCGGGCTTTTGATTAGGTCTTTTGTAGACTTCCTTTTATTCAAATTTATTTGGCTTTTGACCAACACATGAATGATGCAATGTTCTTCACTGATCCCAGTGATATAAAATCTGATCCTATCTGAATTATGTATTGCACAATATTATAATCAATTCAGTTTGTCATTTTGAAACTATGAATCCTTGGTCCTTGAGTGGTTGAAGAATGTTATGAGAGTTGCTGATTGATCTGGTTGCAGGAATGTTGGGAGGCATGTCGAGGGCAAGGCTTGGAGACTGATAACCGTATTGCTCGCCGTATTGGCCAGCTGAAAGCAGAGCACGATTTGCAGTCGACTTTTGAGGGTGACAACAATGTGCTCATGGAGCAGGTTAGCAAAGCTTTGTTTGGGGGGGGGGGGGGGGGGAATTCAAGTGTATGTGTTGAATATGGCGTCGGAATTTTGGTGTGGTTTACTGATTTCTCTAGATACCACGGCATTTTCTGATGATAAATTGACTGTTCTGCGGCAGTGCGCGGTGTACGCCTCTGAAGAAAAAATTGGGACTTTGGAACTACCATACATACTACCGGTACTCTTCGAAGCAGTTCAAAGTCGTTGTTTGGACATACAGAGGAAGAGAGGCTGGGTGGAAATAAGGCAGCTTAAAGCAGTGAGGCATTGCTCACCCTTTTCAGCAAGGCGGAACTTGATTACGAAATTCATGCCGGGCTAAGAGATGGTAGTATGGATATGAACAGGCTTCGGAGCATTCCAGAGGGACAGAGCTAATGATTTGGGTTTGAGACTAGTAGGCTCATTACCATTGTAAACCATTCTTAAAAATAATAAAGATTCAATTATCCCCACTGTGCAATTATGGGGATTTTGCTCATTTAAATCCTACTGTTTTTCATTGTCCAATTCTTTGTGATTTCCATATGAGAAATGTCCACACTTTCATGGGTGTAAGCAAAGTGACCTTATGAAACTCACACATTTCTACAGTGGAAAGCCTCCCATTTTCCATAGAGAATTCAATAGTGGAAAGCCTTGATTTTTCAATAGTTGAAATTAGAACCTTGAAACATATAACGTGTCACGGTTCCACTTTTTTCATTACCGTGCATTCATGAAAATTTGGTAAATTCATGTACCGCATTTTAGTTGTGATAGTCGGGATAATGATAGAGCATGGCCATCAACGAGATGGGCAGGTATTGGCCGTATGCATGAAATCCTCACATTTAAAATGCTCTGCTCCGAGGTCTTTGTATCGTGGCTGACAACCTAAACACGGTGGGGGAGTCTTTTTTTTGAGGGCGCTTATGCTTTTAGAGGGCCCTTTCCATGTTGCAATAAGAACTCTAGTCTTTGTACAAGAAACCTAAACCAAAAAACATCATATAGCTCTAATATATAAATTGAATGCATTGGCCTATTCAACAACTATTTCAAATGCAAGGGCATTATAATGTAACAATGGTTCATGTTGCAACCTATGCTCTTTATACAATGGCCAATGCAATCCCATGCTCTCAATTCCCAAAAAAAATTCAAATATCATGAGAATCAACATCATTTGCATGCTTGTCAAATTGTGAATATTTTAAATTTTATGAATGTCAACTGCTTTCAATTTTCGTATACAACAATTTAAAATGATGTATATCAACATGCCAAGGCACAAAAAGTTTTTTTGAAGCTCTAAGAAAAACTTGAAAAAAATTAAAGTAGTTCAAAATCATAGCATACAAAACCAAGTTTTAAACATAGCTAACTTTGAGATTCATTTTCTTTCAAATCACAATTGGGTTTTTCTTCAAACGTCTATAATTATGTGTTATGTGTCGCATACTATAACTTTTGCATATTCACTTTTGGACTTTGCCCATTGATGCTTATGGTATGGTTGTTTGAATGGAAAAGTTCTAAATCCATACTCAGTTTTTTTCGTCACTGTATATCTATCACTTGGTATAAATTTCAAGACCAATGTTTTTGAAATCTTGTAAAAACAATGATAGAAGTTTGAACCGGAATGTGTTGTTTTTCACTTCAAAAAACGATTTGAGCATATTTATGAGTGATTATTTTTTGAAATTTCTACAACAAGAACTTTGTATTGTGTTAAGCTTCTTTCTTTTAACAAATTTTAGTTGATTTTTTAGTACATGCATAAGGGGGTCAACTAGTACACACTCAAGTAAATTTCTATCTTCACTTTAAGTGCACTCCCCGGGATTTTCAAAAATGAACGTGAAGATGTTCAACAATGACCTCTTGGTAGCAATCTTTCATGTGAAGAACAAACTTACACATAATTGTCGTGAATTTTATAAGCGAAGAATGACTTATCCATGTACTGTTTAGGACAAAAATTTGTACATTAAAATATGAAAGGAATTGATACATTGATCAAGATCGATATATGTACTAATGGAACATGAACAAGAGATCACAATCGAAAAAACAAAACAAGATAACAAACTTCCAAACACAAGAAATATCGCATTGTACTGTACATGTATTATATTTGTAAGTATTTACTATATTTTTAAGTTTTTTGTGATATTTTTGCATTTTGTTCTTGATAGTTGAATAGCTCCAAATTAAAATTTTCTTTTTTTAGAAGATATGTGTTAAATCTCTAAATCTTGAACCTCACAATTCAAAATCCAATTCTCAGTCACAGTTTCCATTATTCACGTTTTTGAACACATCAGTGATCCACAGGAAGGTTCCCACGAAACCCTAACCCTAATCACGGCACGACGAGGCTTTTTCAGTTTTTCTCCGAAGAAAGAGCACGAGGTGCTCCGCGCGCGATTCTCCTCAATTTGTTTGCAGCTAAGGTACGATGGAATCGAGTTTATAACAATGAAGTCCTTGCATTGATCGAGGGTTTTAGGGTTTAGGGTTTAGCAGCAAGGGCGCGATGTCGACGTCGTGGAGGCAATGCTCCGTGTGGGCACTGCGGATCTTAGGAAACGCCACGAGCTCCTCTCTCTTGTATCACGTGGAGTTCAAAGTGCTCACACGGCAGACGGGATTCGGAGGCTCCTTGGGGAGGTTTCTGGGAGGTTCTGGTGTGAAGAACAATAATAAATTCGGTTTAGGGTTTAGTCGGTATTCTTTGCATCGGTACAATTCTACTTTGGTTGCACCTGAGCTTGATTTGGAGGTCATCGATGAGGTGGAGCTCGACGTGGAGTTCGCGGAGACCGAGCTAGAGGAAAGCTATAAGTTTCTTCGATCATTAGGGTTGAAAGACGAGAAGCTGACGCGGTTGGTGAAGAAATGCCGCATCGTGCTGTCTCGGAGCTTTAAGAACGACATGTTGTTGCTACTACAGACTTTCAACGATCTCGGAATCTCAGAACAGTTGGCATCCCGGCTTTTGGAGAAAAATCCGCAAATGATGGTCCGCATTCTAGAGCGAAACGTATACACGGAAAATCTCGCCTACTTGAAGTCACGCGGCTTGACTCCCAAGCAGCTCGAACGTGTGGTGAGAATCTATCCTCAGTCACTGGGCGGAAGTAAATTGCTGCAGCTCCAACCGACTGTAGAATTTCTTTTGAGCTTGGGAGTCACGGAAGAGAAGATCGGCAAAGTCGTTGCGTTGTCACCGTATTACCTCGGTTACCGACACGACATCACTCTGCTACCTAAGGTGGCGTTTTTCTTAAGCCTCGGAGTGAAGAAGGAGAATTTAGGGAAAATGATCATGGAGCAGCCTTGCATCCTTTGTTTGAGCGTTGGCGAGAATATCATGCCTAAGCTGGAGTATCTGGAGTCTGTAGGAGTGCAACGAGGTCGTGTGGCACAAATGATATGCAGGTAGCGATTTTTTTTTGTGTGGCTATCTATCGCCAACTTGCTATTTGAAAAATGAGCTTGCTATGTTGCTATAAGAAAAATTGTGTAAAAAAATGCTATGTACTCCCTCCGTCCCAAAGTTATTGTCACGTTTCAAAGTCATGTTTGAAAGTGCTTTTTCAAGTAGGTAAAAAAATACTTCCTTGTGGCTAATTTTATTTAGGTTGCAATGAACACATGCAATGTTCTTCAATCATTCTAGTGACATAATTTGGAACCTTTTTTAATCATGTTTCTTACAATATGACCTACTTAAGAAAGCACTTTCAAACGTGACTTTCAAACATGACAATAACTTTGGGACGGAGGGAGTATTTGTAGTAGAAAAAATTGTGAATCGTCCAAAAATGCTTTCTAGTTTTCAAGTTTCAGTTTTCAAATCGCCAATGGGACTCCTTTGAAAAAAAAATCACTGTATGCAGGTATCCGGCAATGCTGACGTCCAACTTGGACACTATTAAGTTGAAGGTGGATTTTTTTCGAAGCAAAGGATTAGTTGGAAAGAACCTCGTCAATCTTCTTACGTTGCATCCGGACCTTCTGGGGAGGTCGTTGGACTCGTTGAACACAGGCTTTGCCAATGTGCAGAGCGTGGGGTTCACTCAGGAGGAGGTTTGCACCATTTTGAAGATGCATCCCACAGTCCTGAGCAGCACTGAGGTCAACATGCGGAAGAAATTTGAGTTTCTGACCGCTGTTATGAGTCGGTCCTTGAAGGAGGTCTTGACATTTACAGCGTTTGTAACCTACAGCCTCGAGAATAGAATCAAACCTCGTCACCGGGTGTTTTCATGGCTTCTTGCGGAAGGGCTATTGCCACAGAAGAATTACTCTCTGCGGACTATTATTGGTGGCTCCGAGGAGTATTTCAGGGAGAGGTTTTTGAGGTTACATCCTTCAGCGGAGTCCATGTACAAGGGAACGTTGGAAACGAAGGTGGGTTGAAGTAGACTGAAGTGCAATAATATGGAGCCCGCAGGAATTTTGCATCTGATTGAGACTGGTGCAATATCAGAGGCCGGGAAGGTTGTCGATTAGACAACTATTACGGTGAAATCAGTTCACCATCTGAGCCCCACGAGCCACTCAGATGGCATTCCTAGCAGCTGATTTTACCAAGGTTCATCACACTAAGGTACTGAATCCATTCCCTTGCCTTTCAGCTGTTTTGAGTGGTTTCTCTTATTAGTTGGATACCGTATGAATAAGCGACGAATTGTTGAAGTTTGAAGAAGTAGAGTCCCAATCACAAGCTTGCACTACCCTTGGACCATGAGTATTGCATCCACAATGTACCTCATGGAATGTAGCATCTTTGACTATTATAGAAACTACAGTAGAAGTATCTTGTTTCTTACAAGTCCCTTGTTTGAATTGCACTTGCATTGTAAATAAACGACTTTTCAACCCAACGGGAAAGGGCCCCCCACGCAAATGGGTGCATCTGGTAGGGTCTAAAATGTTCATCAGTGTCCTGCAATTGACACACTGAAGTCTAACAAGAAGCACAGTGTTAATTTTCTATGCTGAAATTTTCTGTAACTGGATGTACCACTGTAGATTGATGCATGATATAGCATATTTTTTGTGGATGGATATTGTTTTTGTTTTGCAAGAAGTGTGAGGGTAGCATTTTAAACTGAATGTGTATTCCTTCAGATTTCATAACTAACTTTTAACATTATTATAGTTTCTGAGGAGCACTGCTACAATCCGTTTGTTTAGCACTTTAGCCTTCATCAGTGTCACTATTACCAAGTTTTTTTTTTCTGGATTTAATAGTCTGTTCTGGTTCTGCTGGTTGCAGAAGCAAGCATTAGAGCCGACAGGAAAAGACCAGGAGGCTCTTTGAGACATCTTGCTGAAGCAGATGCACAACCATCTAGAAGAGTCCACTGTCAAGGGCATGGAAACAGTGAATCAAGATTGTATTTCCGAAGTTGTATTTCCGATTCAAGGCCCCTTGGTGAGTTTTGGTACAACGGCAAGAACTAGAGGTAGGCCATTCTAGCGTGCACTTGCTAAGTGTTGCCATTGTGACAAGGAGCAATGTGATAGCTAGGTAGCATGTGCAGAGGATTATATATGATCTGTAAACAATTGCTACATTCTCGGGTGCACTTTAAAGTGATGTTTGGAGGGTGTGGGAATGTGTATATGATGAGGGATAAGGATGTGCTGCAGCGATCCCTTAAATCCTTTTGAGAATTAGTCTTTGTACTTACAGTGATGGTCCGTTGGCTCTGGGGAGGTCTTGCATTGACAAAAGCTATATTTATAGTGATCCTCAATGATAGGAGCCTACATCTAAAATTATGTGATTCCGTATTCTTTCATTTAGACTTGTAAGGGTTTGTTAGTACTTAACATGTAAAATAGAATTTGTAGAACAACAAATATTCTCTGGAGATATTTGAATGTGATATTAGAGAGTGTGATGATAACGAGTTTGAAGTGTAATAATATTTTGTTTTTGTTCTAAATTTTAGTGCAGGTAATTTTTTGTGTGAACCTCTCACAATATGATGTGGAAATTCTGGAAATTCAATTTTGACACGAGAGGCTGTCGATTGTAACCCTCACGTGCGGTATATGGGCCACGTATATTGATCATTTCATTATATACAAAAAATTTCATGCATTGGTAAATCCTAGTGGAGTGCAGTAAAGGGCCTCCCTTTATTTGTGTCAAGAAAAAATAATCTTAGTGGAGATTAAGGTTTTTGATGTTTATTATTTTCAACCTTTTTTGCATTTTAACTTTGGTTAACTCTACTTTCACTTATTTGTGTCTTATTAAGTCAACTTCAAATGTGACTATCTTCTCATTTATAGGTTGAACTTTTATAATTTCACTTGATGAGGTCTCATGATTTGCAAAGCAACACACAACATCAACTTGTCCCAAATGTCCTTAATTTAAACAAATTTGTAACAAAGGTGCACATACTTTATCCTTTTCTTGCAAACACTAAGCATGTTAAAAAACCTATCTCTTTGGAGAATAGTAGCCAAGAAGTCTGTGGACTGTATTGCTTCACATAATTACATGAAGAAAATGTTACCTACATATACAAAAATCGAAGTGTTGAGGAGGTTATATAAGGTAAACCACCCTATTTGTGTCATGTGACTATTCATACAGCTTTATAGTTACTATGTAGTACTTGATGGCATAAATTGGGTGATTTCTGAATATGGCACAAATAGGGTAGCTTACCTTAGAGACCTTTGAATACTTGTGCACTTAGATAGTTAGTAAAGAATATACTGCCTTTGCTGGTGTGAAACTGTGAATCCCAGTACCCAACTCAATCCCTGAACATTTTCAAAGTTGTACAGAGGTCATGGTTTCAGTTTGACTTGTTTCGTTGTTTTGGTTCACAATGGGATAAAATATAACTGTACTGTACAGAGGCAAGTTGTTGGATCCATATGGTGTACAATCCAGTTCAGGGTTTTGGTAGAGCTGGGCTGGGTGCCTCATGGGAAGGGGCTCTAACTGCTGCCACAACCTATTTGTAGTAGAGTTGAAAATCTTGATTGACAGATAGAGAAGTCACGCTGCTGCACATCTTCCACTTAAATCAGTAATTCAGTATCTACAATGTCGACACGGCTTTGCAGCTCAAGAAATGCCAACTCGTTTTAACGCAAACTACCACGAACAAGTATTTGATACCACAGACAACACGTATGCATTACTTTCTCGAGCCTGTGACTCAAATTGCAGGCACAACCGAGATGTCGCTATCTCATCCGCTCTACTAGATTGTCAATGAATTCAGCCTCGTTCTAACTACAGGAAAGCAGGATTGATGGTATTCTAAGTTCGAAGTCTAAAAACGTCTGTGAGGATAAGGTGTGTCGTCATGAAAATTCGGCAAATAACAATGAGTTTCAAACAACCGAGAGAGAGATACAATGAACCATGAGCTGCAACAAAAAATGAGAAAGAGAAACAGCAGGATCCAAGAAAGGCAATGAGAAATTACACCAAAGTGAGGCCATGCTCAATTGCAGAATCAATTACAATAGCCAGCTTCCCTTCCAACTTTTCGTTTTTGCGAAGATCGAAGGCCACGGCGTAAACGTCAGCAGCCAAGCTGCGCTCAGCAATGAGCTGCCCAATCAACTTACACGCATTCTTATCTACCAACGACGGCAACGACAAGCGCAACTCCTTGGCGTTCGTGGTGGCCACGGACACCACGCTGCTGGTCACGCGGTGCATGACCTTGGCGTGCACATACTTGGAGCTGATGAACACGTCCAGAATGAACGGCTTGAAGAACTTCTCCGTCCGCTGCTTCCACGACTTCCTGTTCTTGCTCGCGCCGGCGTTTTTCCCCTTCGACCCCCGTCGTGTCCAAGCGGCCTCCACAATCGACGACGGACGGGGCGAGTCCTCCTTCTTCACCACGACGGGGGCACGGAACGCATGCGACGCGGATACCGCACTGGACCAGCTGAATTGCGACACGTTCCTAAACCCTAAACTGCTGTCTCTACTACTCGCATTCTCCTTTCGAGCTTGCAAAGCTCCAGGCGCTATGGCAATTACACCCGGCGTGACCCGCACTGTGGCCATCTCATCCCGTCGCACACGCAGATTCCTGTCTGCCGTGCCGAATTGTGCACAATCTGCAGAAACTCTGCCAAACCCTAACCTCACCCGTTCAGATTTCTGACGGAGGTTTATCTGAAGGACATTCAAGCGAATACGAAGATGTTTGGAGATCGTCCTGTACTCAGCACGTAGATGTCTGTTATGTTTGGGCGCTAATCTACGGATCTACCATCTCCCCGCACAGATACCGTACGTGGAAGGCAGGGTCGGCAGAAAATAATTCCCAAAAAAATGCCAAAAAATAAAATAAATTTATTAAGTGTTTTGTCGAAATCAACAAAAATAAAGTAAAAAAAAAGCCGAAATAAAATAAAGATAAAAATTTTACACTCAAAAAAAATTGTAAATAAAAAATGAAATAAAACGTTTAGCTGTCGGAATTTTTTTAATGTTAGCTATTAATAACCGATTTCTTAATAATTACTTTGAAAGTGCCGACCTTCATTGTTTCAACTTTCACTAATTATTCAACATGAAAGTGTCAACCCTAACTTCCACGAACGGTACATGGAAACTCCAATACCTATGCGGGGCCGAAGTGAATAAAGTGTCTGTTTGTAATGACAATGACCCATTGTCCATTAGACAAAGGGTCATTGTTGCAAAACTATTCTCCCTTTGGGGCCTTCTTCCATGCAGAGTTGGGCCGGTTCCGAAATTCAGCTCTCCATCGATTAAAAAAGCACAAATTGATTGAACAATCTAGTAGATAATATTAGAAACTCTTCACAAAACAACCAATCACATAGCCCACGGAGCATGGATGAAGTGAGTGACTACAATTCCGCTTTCGACGTTCACCGAGCATGGGTGGAAGTTGGGACATCATTTTTTGTCCTTTTGATGTATCCATGCATGGAAGCCCGCCCTAACTCTCCAACTCTAAAACCCCCATTGACATTAACCCTTTAATGTCCAAATTCAACACTATTTTCAATTATTTGTTATAAAATGTTTGATGAAAGACAAAAATGAAGTTGATGTACAGTACAAAGCAAAGTTATAAGCTTCAATGTGAATATAGCATTTGTACAGTTGAATTCATCATATTATTATTAATATTTTTTAATTAATTTTGCAAGATTTTCTCTTGAAATTCAATTAAAAATCCAAAATTAATACAAAAAAATTTAAAAAAAATTGTAATGAAATTAGAATAACATGCACTACAAGATGGTATAATTTCCATTATTTGATTCTACTTATTTTGAAATATCATGTTTTAAGGTCTCATTTTTTGAACTATGAATGAAACTTGACATAAACCACTTTTGTTACTTTTCTAAAATTCACAATATCTTATTTTGAAGATCCATACTGTACAAATGGTAGTCAACTAGGACAAGAATCAATGCATCAAGTCCTTTCCAAAATCAGTGAATATGAAGATACTGGAAGTAGAATTCTCTTATGTCCATTCAGTGTACATGTACACATACCTGGGCTTGTCTTCTCTGTATAGCCTTCCCAACCAAGAGCTCCATGTCTCTGCCGCGTCGGTGACCAGATTGTGCTCTCCAATTTTGCTTGTGGGGTTTGAGCCTCATTCCTGCAGCTGTTCTCAAGATAGAAGAGCAGCGTGGAGAGCTGTTTTCATGTGTGCAATTCGCGTTCCTTTTTGGTGTTCGTTCTGAATTTGCAATGCTTTTTTTACGGATTTTGTAGTAGGTTTGTGGGAAGCGATGGCGTTGTCCATCTGTATGCGTGGACCATTAGGTGTTCACCGAGCTCTTGCGCACCGGTTCTGCTCTCCGCATTTCGCTTGTATCTCGACTGCTCGGTTTCTTAACAACAATGATGTTTCCTCTTCTTCCAAGAGCGAGTTCTATGATGGCGGGCTGTCGCTTACCGTGCTCGACAGTGTCGTGGAGAGAGCTGCCAGGAAGAAGGCGAGTGTGAAGGCCAAGGCGACGGTGGCCAGAGCAACGCCTGTCGACATTCGCTCCTTCCCCTTCGCGGAGAAGGAATTCTCTGCGCTGAATCTCTCGAAGCGTGTGTTGCAGAGGTTGAAGCAGGAGAGGTTGGAGCTTCCCACTGATGTGCAGGTCTGTTCTTTATCCGTCTCTTAAATTCATTGCTTTGTTGAAGAATTGTGAGAACAGGGTTTAGGGTTTAGGGTTCAAAACTCCTCTTGTATTTGCTCTATCACAACTTATCTTTTGGCATACTTTATGTGCTGAAGGATTTTGCCTTTGTCTGCACATTAGATATGGAAGAGTTTCGAAATTTAGAATCGTATGTGCAGGGTTTAGGGTTTAGGCCCACCTGTATCCAAACCTCTCTACTTGCGCGTAATTCTAATAGCGTCAAAACCTTGGGAACGAAACCTTTCAATTCAAAAACTCCTCTTCTGTTTACACTCTCACACCCTCGGAGGTTGCAATACAGATGTGAGGGAATTAAGTGTGAAAAGTGTTGATGGTTTAGGGTTAGCATTTTTGAGGCGAGGGTTTTGCACGTCACACAGTATTTTCATCACGGAAATTGGTGAGGGTTGAGGGTACCGAATTGTATGCGGAAGGCTTTTGGCTACTACAACCACTGTTTGCTAGAATTTTCTCTGTATTAGTTTTTGAAGAGAATTCTGATCACTGCATCCTAAGTCTTGGATTTCAGTGCTTTTTTACTCACGCATCCTGATGAGCAGGTAGCAGCAATTCCTACAATTCTGGACGGGCACGATGCAGCACTTCAGTCTTACACAGGATCGGGCAAAACTTTAGCTTATTTACTCCCCGTTCTCTCACGAGTTGGACCTCTAAGGGAGCTGGAGAAAGGAATTACGGAGACAACTATTAACAGGGGTGGTGTTGAAGCTGTGATTGTGGTCCCTTCACGAGAATTGGCCATGCAAATTGTGAGGGAGGCAGAACGCATTCTAGGGCCGGATTACAGGAAAGTAGTGCAGCAGTTGATCGGGGGTGCCAATCAAAGTCGGCAGGAGGAGGCTCTCAAGAAAAACAAGCCTTGCATTGTAGTAGGGACACCAGGAAGAATATCGGAGATCAGCAAAGCAGGAAAGCTTCACACGCACGGTTGCCGGTTTTTGGTCCTCGATGAAGCTGACCAACTGCTTTCAATCAAGTTCCGTAGTGATATGCGCAGGATCCTGGAACACGTGGGCCAACGCCGTAGTGCTAAACCTGAAACTCCACCTGTATCCGAGTCAAGTGAAACAGCTCAAATCACAGAAGCATCACCAGTGAAGAGGTAAGGAAATAGTTCCTCTAAACGGTACATGGTCCTTTGTTTTCTGTCAATAAAGTGGTCCTTGCTACTATAACAGTGTTTTGACGTAACGTTCAGGATTCAGCATCAAGTATTGTGTTGATCTTTTTCCGATTTTACATTTGTATTTATTCCGATTGCCCGGTTGCTTGTATTCACCTTCATGTGCCATTCTTCACTACTACGTCTGTTTGTGACTTTACAGAAGGGTAGAGCGCCAGACAGTTTTGGTATCTGCAACAATGCCTCCAGCAGTTTTAAGAGCGGCCGCCATATGGGGCCATCAGCCGCTTCTAATCCGAGCCCAATCTATTATACAGATTGAGGATTTTAGATCAGAGTCTTCTTCAGAGACCAAAGACTTGTCGGGTGATTCTCCCGATTTGCAAGGGGCAAAAGAAAGTATGCCTCCTAACCTGGAGCATTTCTACGTGGTGGCAACTGTGAGACATCACGTTGATATTTTGAGAAAGAGCATTCATGCTTTGGAAGCACGCTCTGTTATCGTCTTTCTGAACCATTCTCGCCGCTTGAAAGACGTGCAGTTCAAGCTGGAAGCAAGAGGCCTTACTGCAGGTACTCATTTCGTTTTGCCATTTCTTACACGATTTTAGACTCTGTTTTTTTGGGATTCCGCAAGTTTGGTCATCCAACTGCATAATTTTTCATGTCCGATTATAACCATGATTTACTTTGGTTCTAAGCATTCACCTTGTGGGACAGGCTCTCTTCATGGAGAATTGAATAAGATGGAGAGGTCTAATATCTTGAGTTCTTTCCGTAATGGAAAGATACGAATCCTGGTGACAAGTGAAGTTGGGGCTAGAGGCTTAGACATTCCTAGCTGTGATCTTGTGGTGAACTTGGAGCTGCCAACAGACGGATCACACTATGCTCACCGAGGGGGTCGCACAGGTCGGCTGGGTCGCAAAGGGACAGTCATATCAGTGTGCGAAGCGAGGGAGGAGTTTGTGCTGAGTAAATTTGAACGACAGCTTGACATCTCTATCTCCAGACATGAAGTTCTGGATGGGAAGATCGTCAAGTATGCGAAGCAAGCAAATCCAAATCCAAGCTCAAACCCAAGCACGAGAAGAAGCCAGGCTCAACTTGCCACTCCATGATTGACAGTTCTCATAACACTTAAGGTGGGGACATCTACTATTATTACTAGACTTGTTACATTTTTATGTTTTCTTTTCAACGCATCAGAGAAGGCGTCATTTGGATATCGTATGCAAAAGTTATGAACTATCAAAAGTTCTTTTTGGTGGATGTTCTAAAATTGTTTCTTCAGGAGAGGTAGATATTGATAACGGCGATGTATGTACACCATGTGAAGATGGGCGCTTTTGGGTGTCCCTCACCTTAGACAAGCCATTGTGAATGTCAATGCATGTCAATGTGTTGTCAGGGATTGACCCCATTGTAACTCCTGGATTTCTTAGATTGAATTCATAGATAAGGAAATTGCTTGAGTTGGCAATGTTTGCCTCTTGCGTGAATCATGAAATTGCAAGGGCCAAGACAACAGTACAATACAATATCATTTGGTCTCAATTTCAACTACTGGTATACTAAATAGCTTATTTAGTGTAGCATCCATGAAAAGTAGTATTGTTTTCCCTTTTATAGTATCGTTACATTCAGGAGCATGTGTTGGGTATTCTTTTAGCTTCATCCAACAAGATAAGCAAAGTGGATGAACAGGAGATGGGGAGGGAATGAGATGGTGGACACATGGCAAACATAAGTTACATCAACGTTTTCCAAGAGGACCTACATTCATTACTCCCATGCTTGCAAATGAGATGATGGACACGTGCTACTCATTTACAATTGCAAGTTCCCATCACTTGCAATTCCCAATAAACATGGGTAGTTGATGATTTTCTGTGTCCAAAAATGTAGAATATACTAGAAATTTGTTGGGAGCCTAGGGCAAAGCCAAGCTTTGCTATTGAATGTTATGATATAGTCAAGAGAAACAGTGCAATTTGTTTGTTCTCCATTATACAAGATTTAGCCAAGAGGAAAGTTGCAATTTGTTTGTTGTCCATTATATGGACTCATGCGCGTTAAAGGGTTAAAATGTGGATGGAAAATATTTTATATCTCAAATATGGATGAATGTAGGAATATGTGTTTCTACCGTATTATTTTGTGTCGCGAGTTTTATTAGCACTCTCTGAAAACTGAAAAAAAAAAGGGCTACATTCAAGATAACATTAGCACGTTACTTATTTTTAACGAGGTCTTCTTCTTGCGATCTTGTAAGTAACTGGTTCTTAGCTGCATATTCTAGCCTAAAAATTACCATGTTTTCCCAAAACTATAGAAACATAATACACAAAACAAATTAAACAAATATGAATTTACCTGGAAAGAATTCGGTTGATATTGCAAATTGGGTGTCCTGCCCCATTTCAGCTTTCAACTTCTGAGTGATGGGGGCAACCATGTTTAAATATCTTGTCAAATTTTCATCCAAATCATACCAATAATTGGCACCAAACACCACGACACTAAAAACATGTCCATAAAATATACCAAAACTTCAACAAAGTTTCCTGCTGTTAGACTACTAACTGTAGAATGATGGATGAAAGTACAGAAATTGAGGACTGATGGAAGTATAAAATCCTGGGATCCAGGGTGCATGAATGTCGCTCTACCGATGAAATATAGAAAATTAATCGCTGAGGACCAACGCGCCCTTCACACTACAATCTCTTCACACTACAAGCTGAGGCTTCGTTTATCACTATGGAGGACAGGTTTATCCTACATGACGAACGTTACCAAGTCCAACCAAATAATTGGCTTCTCCTTGTAGGGTCATTACCAAGCGGCTGTGACTTAAAACCTGGCCAGTTCCTTCAAGATGTCCAAGTAACCAGACTGATACTTAAACTGCTAGGGACTTGATATCATCACGTATTGAATGACACCTGTGACCAACCCTATTATGGTCCCTGTAATCTCATTCTCAGATTCCAATAAGCAAGTTGTCGGTGAAATGTCTGTGAGCACCGGTAAGCACCGTCTGGTAATATGTCTGCACAGGGCACAGATCTTTGAATGGAAAACGTGGGTCCACTATTCCTTAAACAATGGTCTACCGCCGTTTCCCACTTTGTAATTGATAAAGGACCGATCTCAACAGATAAAGCTCCTATAAGTACTTTGCTCAATGTTGAAATCTCAGCTAGTCTGTTAATAGTGATCTCCCGATGAAACCAGCTAAGCACACAAACTCCTACATGAATATAGGTCAAATTGCTTAGACTCCACCTACACAGTCAAACTATGAGTTGGCACACGTACACTCAGTCCCATCTACACAGTCAAACTATGAATTGGCACACCTGCACTCAGTCCCAATCCATCAGTAAACTTAGTAAACTTAGAAAGGGTCATCTTCATGACATCAAAATGACATATGTCATGGTAATGTAGGGATTACTTATTGCCATTTTCATGTCAAAATGATGCAAACTTAATATAATTTTACTATCATGACACTTTCAAGATTTCACATAGAATTTAATAATGCTCTCAGCCATTGGTAGTTGCAGACTACACATCACTTAAGGTATCATGTTCTCACTTGATATTAAGAGTGATGTTAGTGAGCATTTTGGGAATAAATTTAGGAAAAGTTTTGGACAAGATTTACTTTGTTAGGATCATTCTTAATAGCAAATTGTGGGAACATCCCTTTGAATTTTTTCAATTTGAATTAACCCCTCAAGGCCAAAGGAGATTCTGTACTATTTGAAGAAAGTGAACTTTGACTGCAATTATCTCTTGTACAACAAACTTAAGTGAGAATATGATTTGTACTTCAAAATTTCCCACATCAATATTAACATTGCAATGTCTTTTTTCTATATAAATCTTATGTAGTTTTTGAACAAAATGAGTTTAAAAAATGACCTGATGAACAAGTCAGAGGACACAATATGTCCCCCTTGGGCCTTGAGGGGTTAATTATGTAAAAAATGACAAGTACGTAGGGCAATCAATGTTTCTTTTCTGGACGATACAGCTTACTATATCGCCCAAACAACAAACTACTGTGTGGCAACATACTTGAATATGAGTGGTCCCTCTGTAGGTTGTATTATGAAAAAGGAATAATCCTAAGGGTAGTGCTTGGTGAAGAACAACTAATGTTGGGCTGGTGTGGGGGAATGGCCTAATATGGGTATCACTTTTACATGTCTCACCATAGTGTGACTTACGTCTAACTCAGTTTATATGTGCTAAAAATTCTGACTTTAACACCATGTATATAGTTGCAATCATGGTGTCTATAATACCCTCTAATTTTTGTAATTTCCAGCGTTTTTATCTTACTAAAAAGATATTTCTCGAAAAATCACACTATTTTTGGAGGGGTACCATATCAGGCCATCACCCTGTGAGATCTTTGTACAGTGAAACCTTGGACAGTGGTTCATTCTAAATCCCCGTTTCTAATAATTCACAGAATAATTCTGATTCATTTCCCTGAGAACCGTGTGATTCCAGCACAACACTGGTGATGAATCACGATGGCACTGATGCAAAGTATTTATATGAGAGAGCTTCAGCGTTTCTATGCAAGTATGCATCACTGATCACTGCGATCACATCAGACCCTCCTCCCTGTCACGCTGCACATTGTTTCAGTATCAGGAAACTTAAGATCCAGTGCCGTTTCTGTTTCCATCTTCAAGAATACCTTCACTCACTCACTCTCCGAACGTGGCTCTGTTACTAAGAGTGACTGTGGTGTCTCCAACACTCAAGGTACTTGCAAGAATCTCGCCTGCTGTCTATTGAGTTTGTTTGTGGCATGCATACTTAGTATTCAACAAAGCTGAATCTTGTATTGAACTCCATGCATGTGGTGATGCAGCTGCTCCCAATTTGACTGTTTGAGGTTCCTACATGTAAGAGTGAGTGACGACGAATCAATGCTGCATAATTGAGTGCAAATGTTCACGCGCATGCCTCAGCTCATGCCCACAGCTTGCCTTGTTTTCATTGCATGCAGAAAGCTTGCGCAGTTTACTATACTCACTTGCCAGAGATCGCTCATGATGTGGATGAGGAGTCCTCAAGTCTAAGTTGCACACTCAATAGCAATTAAGATATTTATCATTACTCTAGCGTGGCGTCAGTTTTGAAGAATAGAATCTAAAATATTTGGCTTGCTTGCGTGCTTACTGTCAAGAGTGTTTTGACAAGTAGTTGGAATGGAGCTCACAGACGCAAGTCCACCAGCCAATATTTCGTCCACTGTGGATGACAATCAGATTCCACCCTTGCTGTCCATGATCATTGAATGCCTCCCGGTATTGCAGCAGTCCAAGTATACGGAGGAGGCAGAAACACTCATGAAGCAGTACACTGATCGCTGGCAGAACATTGTTTCCTTCGACTCGTATTGTCGTGTTGGTCTTTCTGCTACTAGCTCCATGTACCCTGGAGTAATTGATGCGGACCGCCTCGTGGCAATAGCCCTTCAGCATAGTTGGGTGTTTGTGGTGGATGACTTATTAATTGACAGCCCCGGCGATGAGTTTCTTCTGGGACAGTATGGCATTGACCCCAGCGTTTGTGACAGCCCTCGCCAACTCCTAGAGTAGCTCGATCACTTGGGTGCAGTTTTTGGTCAAAAACTGGCGCCCCGGAATTCTGCGATTGAGGTGATCATGTGGGAAGTGGGCCACAAATTGTGTAAGATGTCCGATCCAGAACGGTTCAGTGCTTTTGTTGGAAGTATTATTGCGTGGCTTCATTCAATTGCTAAAGACAGTGCCGAGATTTCAGCAGGCGAAAACTCAAGTGTCGAAGACTTGGAGTTGTACACTTCTTAAATTCTTTTTGTTGAAAATGAAGCACAGACCTTAACCCCTACACGTCTGAATGTGCCTTTGCGGCCAGTAGAATATGGTGTACTTTGGTTGTATTTGAAATGGATCCACACCTTTAATGAGTTTGAGTTCAGAAGAGAAGTTGGAATTTAGATCAATGTGGTTCTAGTGAGTTCTTGAGATCCCAATTTGGAGTTTCTTATTGGTAGCAAATCTCAATCATACTACAGTGTATATACTATCCCCATGCCTTGGGACGTTTAGGGGTTAACCCCTAACTGCTGTAGCTATTTCCAGACCAAATTGTTGAGGGTTTTGCCTCAAAATTTTATTGTTGCCCAACAACTTGGCGTAATGGTTTTTTGAACTTTGATCGTAAGATCTTGTGTGTTTTGGAGGGTTTATACTTACTTCAAAGTGCGATGTGATGGTTCGCCTTTTGGTTTGAAGATTATAGCGATTGACCACAAAATTTTGAAGGTTGACTGTAATGGGCAGGTGCATGTTTTCTATGTAAAAGTGGAAAATGGGGGCCTTACACAAGTCCTTGTCAACAAATCTGGAAAAACTCAATGTTATTCTTTGTGAGATATGTTCCTCATGTCATTTTTAGATGAGTGTAATTCCAACACTCCATTATGAGATTCAAGGCTTGCAATTCAATTTACTTTGCCACGTGAACGTAGAGCTTGACCAAAGAGCTGCCTGTTTGGCCCTCCAAAGAGCTACCTGTTTGGCCCTCCTAAGGCCATATTCGTTATATTGAGACGTTTCAAAGCTTGTGAGACGGAATGCTAGTTATTCAAATATTTAGTTAAAAACTAATAACTGGAACCAAAAAATTAAATTAAAAGAGCCAATCCTACTTGATCAATGGAAAATAAATGAAAAATATGGTTATAAAATAGAAAGGAGAGTGAGTATGGACTATTGAAGTGGTGAGGAGATTACAACTAGCTCTATCTCTAGCTGAATTTCTCTACGATCAATGTCTTCATGTATTACTCTTGCAAGGTTAGAGACAAATTGCATTATTCAATTGATTTCAAGATTGGAAAAGTCCTTTTCAACAAATATCAAATTCTATGAATATTCTTCAAGATTCACTAGTAATAAAAAATAGAATGGTTTTGGAAAAATAATCTCCTAAAGATTTGGGCTTCTCTTCTCATAATTATATTTTGCTGATTCCGACAACTGACGACGGTAGTCGATTAAAGTTCACTTAATCACCTTATCCTCTTTGCATCCGGAGACATATTTGAGGTCTTGTTTGAAAGCTCCTCCTTTAGACACCGGGCCAGTTCCTTTCTGAGAGTCTCCCTCTTTTTATTTGCCTGCCAGAGATTAAAAGGTGCTCAGCATTGAAGCCAATAGTATACCAAATGAATGAATGAAATCTTCCAATCTCATTAGAAGAAACTTTGTAGATTTGGTTCCGTTTAGTTCCCAACTAGTTGACCTTTCTTTTGTTGCATACTACATTTGTCATTATGCAAAACAAAAGGTCTCTAAGAGTTGTGTGATACTAAAGAGAGGGAACTAAGAATCTTGCGATCTAAATGATTGGACAAATTACTAACATTTCTTCCAATGTAGAGAATAGGACCATGTGATGCATCTCTGTAACTAGGGTTGTCATATTAGGCAAGTTTATATCATTGAACTTGCCTTTAGACAGTCCTTTTGCCTTATTAGGGTTGGCCTATATGGGTTTTGATTTTTGATAGGAATGTTTTGTGAATATGCTCAAATATTTTGATATCAGGCACGCGGGAGACTAATCCAATAGGACAGCCATGTCTACAACACAGTATTTATTAGAGGTTGTTGTAGAGAGGACAGAACATGTTTAGTGTGAAAAAATGGAAGTGCAGAAAGAATTCAAAAGTCTTCACCTCTGTGTCTTGAGGCAATGCCGGCAGGGGCTGGGTGGATCGTCTCAGTTTCTGAGGACTAGCATCTACTTTGCTTTCCAACTGCCTAAAAAACCTGATTTGCTTCTCGCGTGCCACTGCACACTCATGTCAACAAAGAGATGGTCAACTCAAATTAATATCGAAACATCAAATCTGTTAAAATGCACAAATTCATGTGCACTTCTTTCTTAATCCCTATGGACCAAAGATTCATCATTTTAAAATGACAAATTTAGTCAATCATATAGTGGAAATAACAATTTTAAAAGTGACCAAAATTTATATTACTAGAATCAATGAAGAACATTACATGTGTTGGTAAGAAACAAATACATTCAAACCAAAGGAAGTCCACATAAGGCCTACTCAAAATTGCTATATAAAAATTATTATTATTATTATTATTATATTATATAATATGTAAACATGAGGCCCAGTTTGGGCTTCTTGGTCTTTAGGGGTTAATTATCTCATTCCAAGCACACAACCTTTAGTGCAAAAACTGCTAGATAAGAATTTACGTTTAATGCACACTTTTAATGAGTTTTGACTTTATGCCGCAGAATGTAGTCAGTGTTGCCAGTATACATATTCAAGTGAGATTGAAAAGAAAACGGTTTCTTGGAAACACACAATAATCAAAAGCAGCTAGTATAATTAATCCCAAAAATGTAACACAATTGGTTTTGACGAACTTAACACAGGATGCGTTCACACTAACATTTTTTGTGAGCTAGGATTCGATCCCGTTGCTGTTCCAAATAGCGCCTTCGTTGTTGAATCTCTCCATCATTCGCCTGTCAACAGAGATCCATAAAAGTTGTTTTAGCACCTACCTAAGTAGTTTCATAGATTTACACTTTGCAATCTCCATAATTCACGATTGACAAGTACCGGTACACTTAAAACTCTTTAATATCACACCTTCGGTAACCAATGACATACACCAGTTCAGAAGTAGACATGTGGAAAGTGTCTTATACACAATAGCAAATTATATTCTAGAATGTGATATTGGAGAGTGATAATAACAAGTTCAGAGTGTAAAACTTCGTACATTGAGATGCAGAGATTTTGGCTTCCACTTTTTGACGTCAGCAAGTAAGTCCTCAAGCATTCTGCATTTCAACAGCACACACGGAGTATATTCATTACTTTGTTCCCAGTTTTCCTTAATTTTGGCAAAGGTTTTGAGTCGAAAACCAAATTCTACACGTGTCCTAGTTAGCTAAGGAAGGAACCACTTTTGCATCTCATTTTTGAAAAATTGCCAACTTAATGAATACTGCATTATGTACACAGTTTGATTACAGAAGACTTTGAAACGACAATCTAAGCATTTTTTACATCCACCAAGCTGAGGTTGATCCTATTCTGATTCTCTCTAGAATCTGTCGATCACAAAGATATCACCCCAGAAATCCAGGTTGGTTCCCATTCAAAGTTTGACAATTTTAATAGAAAGAAGAATTCCAAATAGCAGAATTCTATAAATGAATGCCATAGTTTTTGAAATTCTCTTCTTTTCGTATGGCAAAAAAGAAAAATCTTTACTGATTCTTATTTTCCATTCAAAAAATTGAATTTTCAGCTGAAATGTGCCAATGCTGCCTCCACATACACTCAAACTCTTTTATTATGACCGACCGGTACTCTAAAATGACATTCTAGAATAATTATCCTGTACACCTACCACACTATCATTCAGTATATTAACAATGTCATACTGAAACAGTTGGTGAGGTTAAAGAGGCTTGAGTGTACAAAAGGTGACTGAGGAAAAAGAGACGGTCAAAATGCACTTGTTTGCGCTTCGAAATCATAGAAGAAGCTTGACTGGAATCTCTTTTTAACTTACTTGGAAGTTGTGGGTTCCGGAGCTTGCACTTCTTCTTTCTGCTCTTGGCTTTCTGAATCCTCACATGTGGCCTCGTCAAAGTCATCACCGAGCTCATCATCGTCCTCATCTATTGAAATTTCTGTCTCTGGCTCTCCCAGAAACACAACCTCCCGAGGAGTCTCGAATGACACCTTCGTGGTCCTTGGATTTTCCATTCGGTGACACTCCATGTCCTTAGCATCTAGTACCTTCTCCGTTGTCTTTGTGGCTCTTGTGTGCTCTTGATTACTGTGAACTTTGTCACTCGGTTTGGAGCTCTCATTCTCAAGCGTTCCCGTCGGTTCGATTCCAGGTGAAGTGGAGGGTTCCCTGTAGACCTAAAATATGTGTGTCACGGAACAAGATGGCCACAACTGACTCCTATGTAACGTGGAATTATCTCAGTAGCGGAAAACCAAAAACGGTGAAAATAAGGTGATTTGACCAGAAGGAATGGAGTTAGAAATTATGTGAAATTTTTTTGAGATGAAGAAGAAGAAATGATGAAGAATGCAAGTTGTTTCGTATTTTTATTCCCCATAAATAATTATCTACAATTTTTCAAAGTGGGAAGTTTGTCAAACCCCCTTCTTGTATACTAGACTCTTCCTTTTCTACACATGAAAGCACCTAAAACGGTTAACTAATATCACAGAAAACCGCACACAAGATCCAAAAAAATTAGTAATTTTTAGTAAATTTTTAGTAATCCTCGTCATGCAAAAATTCTCCATTTTCGGTCTACCACCTCCCTGCTTTTAAAAAACTCTAGTGCACGCCTTGAGGGCATTAACCGTTTTTGGTTTTCCTACCTTAATCGTGCAGAGTCATGAAGATATTACTTGAGAAGGACACTTTAAGCACCCGTTGAGCATATTTATTATTATTATTATTATTATTATTATTAGAACGGTCAGATTTTGAAATATGTTTGCTTTGGAATCAAAGAGGATTCCAATGCACGAAAGATTGCATTATTTTGATACCATATGCAAAAGTTATAAGGGTTCAAAGTTTTAGTGGGAGATAAATACAAGATTCCCCACATGGAAAACACGGACAAATTTTCACAATTGTAACTTTCCCTGATCATAAAAACACTACAATAATGTCAAGAAAGTTACAATTGTAGGAATTTTGTCCCACTCCCCATATGAAATCCTATGTGGAAATGTCCTTATCTCTCCTTGTGAATAGTTTTTCTTTTGAAGTCATGAAATTTAGCTCTTTCATTGGTAGAAGAGTTGAGTTGACTTTAATGAGTTCAGAGTTATAGGAGTTCCAGACCGTCATTTTCTATTTACCAAATTTGGATATTTGAAATTAAAGATTTAGTTTGTAAGATGGTCCCAAGTGGTGTTGCGTTTCACTCCTTTGGAATCAAGTTGGGACCATGTCAAACTATGAAAAGCAGCTGAAGGCAATTTGGCACCAAGTACAAGAATGTACACCTACCAAATTGGTGTTCACCTTGACTCCAAGCCTAAACTAGTTCTTTGGATGCATTGGGAATTTTACCTTATTAAAAACCATTCTTGAGCATCAATTGTAGATTCTCACCTTGTTGGCTCTTTGGAATTATCATCTTTGGAATTATCATCCTCATCAGCCTGCTTTTCCGTCTCCTCTAGTGCCCTAAAAAACCAAACTTACATGGTGATTGATGGTTCAGCAATCAAATTAATATGAGCAAAGCAATTGATGATTCATTGAGCCGCTTGCCAGCAAAGAAATCAAATGCAAATGATCACGCCTAGTTCTTTGACCCCTATTAAACGTCCCTTGGGCTCCATATCTATGACCACTATATATTAGCTCAAATAATCCATCTTGTGTACTACATAACGTTCTTTAGAGGCCCACTGTCGCACCTCTGAATTTGAAGCATATGTCAAGGGACTAGAGGAATCATAGAGAACTCTCTAACTTCAACTAGTTTAAATGAAGAAGATTGGAGAATTGGACTATTTTATTAGTATTTCTCTACAATGTTGCTCTAGTGTAAAGAGTGTCGTCCAACAAGGGCTAATTAACATTATGTAAAACACAATGATGCATACTCAAATATTCTACATACTCACGTACAAGAATACTGTCAAATATGTTGGTGTAGTGAAGTACAACATCATTGGAACTTTGGGTTGGTTAGGGAATAAGCATTTGTAACCTTTGAGAGGATGAGCACATACAGGCTAGTAGTAGAGTCACATTTCTCAGCCGAGATTACATCCTTCACCTGCCGAACCCCAAGTGAATCCAAAGGTTAAAACAACAACAAAATTCAACTTGTTCATTCCCAAAAACAAAATTAGGAACTTTTAGACTACGGCATAAAGAAAATCTTCTTCATAATGCCTACGGAGGTCTTCCTATGGTCACAGAGATCATAACATGATATATATGGAGGCCTCCATATGATCAATATGGTTACATGGGGACAAGATTCTCTTCATGATGTTGTCTAAAAGTTCCCAAAACAGTCTAACATCATTGCTATTTTTTTTGGTTTCCAGGCGCTCATAAAAACGACCATATTCTTATTCTCTAAGAAAATTCAGCATCAGTTTGTTAGGTAGTACGACATAACATTGGGTAGCCTTCACTGGCTCTGCCTTTTGGTATATCCACTATGAAAAAAATTCTTCCAGTTGCACATGAATGAGAAACCGGATTTAATCTTTCCAACCCTACACTAGACTTCTCCTGGTTCTTGACAGCTTCACTTTAAAAATGACATTGCCCTTCTCCCCATACAAACTGTTCATGCAAACTGTTCATGGACCCAATGCATTTAACCCAATGCATTTAGTTCAATCGCACATGATGTGAGGCAACATGGGGAAATTTTTTTTTTATCAAGGCAAGACACCATGAGTTTATGCATGAGAGTTTTATGCTATCCTGCAACTGTCCGTTGCTTCTAACTTGTGATTTCCTGTCAACTTGAGTAGCTACTAAATTTTCTATCCAATTCATGCAGCATATGCTGCAATTTCTCTTGGGATGCAAGGCAGAGTCAATGAAGGCTACTGAATGTTATGCATGGCTCATATCAAAGGAGTCAGAATAGCAAAGAAATTAAACCCACTTACTCTTGCATGCTGCTGGAATGCATCAGCAAGGGATAAGGACTTGGCTGTTTCCTTGTCACTCTGTTGCTGCTTCGACACATCCGAAAGATGATCTATGACAGAATGGAGATCAACTGCACCCATGAAAAAATCAATTTTCAGTGTTCCTTGGCATTCAACAGGGAATAGACACTTACAGCTAACATATTTCTTCAACATATATAGTCAGTGTAACTATGTCAGTGGCTTCAGTCCAATAGAGTTGCTACCAGCCTACCAGGTTCTTCAAGCTCTTGAGATGGATCGGTAATCTGATGCAAAGTCTGATTGCTGATCTGGAAATTTCGCTTCAACATCATCTCCTGCACATACATGCTTATTTACATTACGCAAATTAATCAAAGAAATAATAACACTAACGTTCTTTCTACAACAACAGATTATCCAAGTGCTATCAGAGTGGAGACTATCAGTGAGTCAAAGTCACAGGGTATGGTAGTACTCCAACTTACTCCAACTCTGCAAGATGAAATCTATCCACTCATGTAGATTTCATGTGGGAGTACGCTGGAGTACCACTGTACTCACTGATCTTGCAGTGAGCAAACTTGATGATTGTTCAACACACAACGTACAACCTCTTACCACCATGTTTCCACACTACTAGAAACCTTGTCGCATTTCACCCTCGAAATGGGAAAAAGACGGGGAACTTTTGTCCCGTTGTGACCAAAAACATTGCGAGCACCATTAAGCAGAGCCATTAACAGTCATGTTTTAGCCACTTGTGGCGCCCTTCCATTGCTTTATGTGGTGAAAAATAACACCATGTTCTAATAGTGCCAATTCCACCTTCATGTTTTGGTGTACATTCCAAATCAAAAATGTCTATTGTCGGTACATGGGACAGAATTGGAAACAAGGTGGTAATAGGTTAATCAACTGTAAATGCACATTTTGAGAATCTCCTATGTTGGTTGGACAACGCCACGTGTCATGTTGTTAACACGCATTTAAAAGCTCATTTGTGCAGTGCAATTAGAATGTACCTTGAAGAGGAGGAAGTCATCCACGGTGAGGATGGATGTCACCACAATGCTGTATAATGATGCATGCACCTCACTGCCAATTATATGAAGCTCAATCAGTGTCTACAGCAACAAATAAACAAAAAAACCCTAAAAATGTGCAAAATTTCATCAAATCCAAAAAATGAATCACGTACGTACTTGGCCAGCATGTGAACAAAAGTGGGGACAGGAACTCCCAAGCTGTTGAGAAAATCTGAAATTAAACCATTCACTAGCTCCTTAAAATTCCCATGAACCTGAACCCCAAGTCAAACCCTAATCAGGCACCCCCATGGAACCCTAATCTGAATGCACCGCATTTCATGAAACTTACGATGGTATACTCAAGCTTATTGTCGTCCGAATCCTCAAACATGCCACAATTCTCGTCAATGAAATCCAGCAAGGGCACAGAGTACACCGGGCTCTCCAGGAACCTCGAAACTGCATCCTTCATCCATAGCGGATCGCTACAATACTCGGAGCCAGCCTTTGTTTCCATTGTGTAATACAAAAATTAGTTAAGTTTTCCAACAGATCATGCATATTCTTCCATTCTAGCCTCATCAGAAAAGTTGGGTCAAACTATTTTGGTGTCATTTTGACATCAAAGGCCGCATACATGTCATTTTAGTGTCATTTTATCCATACTAGGTTGGTATGCAGGTTGACATCAAATTATCTCAATTGCATTTCAATGCACCATCATGGTGCCATGTTCACATGCCTTGAAGTTCCTGATGCTTCTAGCACGAAGATTCTTAACTTATCATGTGTAAGCTTCGGACAGACACATTGTTGGTCCTGGAAGCAAAAATCCTAACTAAGTTATCCACAATTCAAAAAATAAATGAAATAAATAGTGAGATATGATCAGGAAGAAAGTGCTGTGTAAATCCTGTGCAGGTGGCCCTGGCAGATACATTACCCATCATGTCAACTGATAACTGCTACGCAACAATGCACGTGTTGACATGCAGGTGGGTGGATAAATGCTTCAGAACTTAAATGGTTTTGTGCTCCGCAAGTTCCGGCCAGGCGGAGCAGCCTCACTGACAGACTTCAAAATTGAACAGGAAACTGGGTGGGCCGGTTGCTCAGGACCTGTAAACCTGCTCGAGCCAGTCGCTGGCAGGGGAAATCCCTCTGTCGAGATATCCGAAGGGCGGGGGCAGAGCGGGCGGAGGAAATAAACAAGCGGCTAGTCGCAGAGTCTCTGCCTTAGTATTTGTACCATATTTACTTTTACGGCTTCATTTTACTGTTCAAGCGCGTAACTCCTAGTAAGTCCTCAAAAACGAAGCGTTTCTGTAGTCTCTCCCTCTATCGTTCAATAGACAAAACATAGGGCATCATCTCTACAAATTATCCCTACGGTCAAACTTCCTAAAATAACTTTAGATATTTTTAAATGAATTTAAAATCATTAACCTTTGATAAATTGAATAAATTATAATTTTCACTTTTAGAATTTAAAAATTAGCATGATTGGTTAAAGTTGGTTTATTTATTGTGAACTTCAAAAAAGAAAAAGAAATGATGGAGGAAACATCATTACTTTTCGCTAATAGCAAATTTTATAACACTAAGAGAATGTTGAGGTGATCTACTTTGAAGAATACTCCTAGGTGGAGCATAACTCGGATTGATATAATTCAAATTGCGTTAAAAAGTAGACTTGATGTAATATTTCAGTTTATTTTTTATTTTTTCAAAAACGTTTTTATTTTTTTTGGACAGCCCGTTAGATTTGGGTAGCAATCAGAAAATGGTTGTTTGAGCATTTAGGGGTTAAATAAGTATCTAAAATTGTTTTTGAAAGTTTGACCGTACGAATAATTACTAAACGTCATCCTTCTTATTGTCTATGTAAAAGAAAAAATCATCAAAATTGCAGAATTAACATTTTATGACACATCTAGATTTTGCCTTCATTCCTTTGTCATTTAAGGCTTAACGTATATGCCTGCTAAATACATGAGGTTTCTCTACAAGAGTTTGAATTTCTTAGGAGATGGCTGACAACAATTCCTACAACTTAGTGAGATCTTTCCTATCACACTTCACATTTTGCTCACATACAACACTCACTTTAGTTTTGAATCCAGAGTGTCAGTGAATCCCAACTTTATGGTGGAGTAAGGTGATGCACTCCATTTGTGCCACAAATTTTAGTTGCACCCATTGAAAATGTACTGTAAAAAATTTAATGAATGTGGAACACTACAACACAAACTCATAGCAAGTGGAAAATGAATTCTTTGACATTATATGTATATTATATGATAAATTTATTGAAAACTAGGGTAATATTAGTGTCATAAGTGTAGAAAATAAAATTAGGGACTCAATTTGTGTCAATAGTTGGCGTTTCAAATGTTGGCAAAAGTTTCCAAGTTGAAATTATCCAAAAGACAAATATTAGAAAAGTAATTGCCCATTGCCCATTGCCATCAAAAAGTAATTAGCCGCTAGCATCAACCAATCAATAAGCTTTTTTATCTCTTGGAGCTCCCTTAATGCACCTTTAACAAGAATGATCTTGAGGAACAAGAATGTGGGAATCTAGTGTAAGGAAAATGATCTTGGCACTAAAAGAAAACTCGGTAAAAAAAACGCAGTTGAATTTAAGGTAGAGGGCTCATAATTTGAGTAGACCAGAAACCGTGTACTAGGCCAATCTTCTTAGAAAGAAGATTCTAGCCTTCAAGCCCACCCTCAAACGTACACCAGAGCTTGATTGGTTTAAAGAACACCTATGACATCACCTTCCAAAATTCATAACTAAATAAAGAAAAAATGGAAAATTTTGATTCCATCATCAATGCTCTCTAACAAATTTTGCACATTCTCCCAAAAAACTCTTTTGAACACTCGATGAGGAACTTGTTCAATTGAAATTTGATCAGTTTATGAGCCCTCTACTTTAGCTACAATTCATTTGACCTCATTTCGCTGCAATCTCTAAACGACTGCAGCGATTGCTTTTTGCAATTTGCAGCCTCTATTTTTGGAATTTTGGAGTGTGTAATATACCGCTTGAATTAGCCAACCAAGCTTCCAAGAATTTTCTTGAAAATTTTCCATTTTAACCCCTAAAGGACCATGCTCATTTCTAAAAATTTATCACTTTCTCGTGATGCTTTCCAAAAGGCAATTGTATCTCTTGATTGGTATTCATGTAGAAAACTTCACCATTGAAGTTCAAAAAGGACTTTGTCATGAGATTGTACATCACTATTCAAAACAATCTACCGTATATATTACATGATTATAAGGTTTGATCATAAGTTGATTTTTGAAAATTTTGTACAAAACCAACAAGTCATTCATTGCAAACTTTCTCATAAATTTAAAAACCATAATTAGCATTTGAAAGTTTAAGAGCATACAAAGATGTACTATATCTAGGTGCCCACAAAAAATGGTGTTCTAAAACTAAATACAACAACAATGATTGATTCTCAAAGATTTATGTTTGGGTGAAGTGACTTGTTGGTGACTCGTTGAGCCGGTGTTTGTGATCGTTATTAATTTTTACATTGCAAAAATGTTTTAAAGAATTCAAGTATATATTTGGAATATTCCAAAATATTCCAAAATAATATAAAATATGTCAAAAAGATTACAATTGTTTTGAAAAGATTCCATTTTAAATATATTTAAATATTTTCCATAATTATTTTATAGTGTTAATGATGCAGTAATGGCAAATATTTTACATATTGTACACTTCTTCTTTTTTACGAATGTGACGTCCAAGTGTGAAAACACCTTTCAAGTCATCAACCGCCCTAACTACTATGTCCCAAGTTCACCTACGTTGACGTTTTAGTTTTTTCCCGATGAACCAATCAATGTAATTGCAAATCTTGAAGGATTTTTGTGTTTTTGAAACGAACATTTTCAATTCTGTAGTTAACATTGAGTCAAAATTATAAAATCCAAACAAGTTATCAAAGTAATGAAATTTTTCGAGAACACAATGTGTCCACCTAGTCCTTTAGGGGTTAAAGGGCGTTTAATGTGAAGGAACAAAAATTGTCGCCATAAACCTCTAATATCCACCTAGCTCAAATAATCTTTGGGAATCTTTTTTGAACACAATATATTTTTGTTTTAGGAATTGAAGAAAATTATTGCCATTGCTATATCTTCAATGAAACGTATCAAATAAGGCAATAAAGTATGCATACTACAACATCACTAAATACAATGTATTACGTTTTGGTCCACATACTATTTTATATTATTTTAAAATTATTGATATACATACATCCTAGAATGCCTTTTCATTATGGTTAACTTTTTGCCAAAAAAAATTTCAATGACCATTAGAAATTGTTTCCGCTACATTTCGCTTGTTATGCGATGTCACTTTACACATTTTGAACACCCTACCATGAAAACGCCCTTGAATGTAAACACAACTAATCCAAGTTGGAGGATGCAATTCAGTAAATTTTGCATATGGAAAGAACTAGTAGGATTAAGATATTAGTATAAGTGAAGTCAAAGGTGAGAGTTAAGGCTGGAGAAGGCTCCTTGTTGAGGCAATCAAATGGTGAAGTGGTGAGTTCTTAACCTTCATTTATTATGTTTTAAGATTTTTGAAGAGTAGTATGATTGTGAGTATTTGTAACCACATGTACCACCCGTTTCATGCATGAATTGTGTATCGGGGTGGTAATAAGTGTATTAATTTGAAATGCATCCAAGCCTTGATAAATCTTGATTAGTTTGGAAGTTTAAGAGTTGGAAAGGCAAACTAAGAATTAGAACATAGAAGTTGTTATGTTACAATGTAATGAAAAAAGTGCACGGCTATCTGCTCAATGAGCAAAGATTGCAAGGTTAAATTGTCCAAACACAAATACACAATATTATATTTCCTTCAAATTTCTTTTGTTGGTTTGTAGTAAATGTTGTTCTATTTTTTTCAAGCCACTTTAGTCTTAGCACTAAGTATTTTCACATGTATTTGTAATATGTAGTGTAGATTGACCTTACTAAATATCTTTTGCAACACAATTTTAGTTGTCTTAATACTTTGGTTAATTTCATGTTGTTTTTTAGAATATTACTAGTATTATAATTACTGCAATTTCATAAATCTCTACTTGAATAAGATCTAGAACATGTTTAATGTCCGTTCAAGTCTTACCATGCAAATGTGAAGAATACATTGAATTTGGCAACAAAAAAATAAATTGGAAGGAGAATAAATTAGATCGTTCACCATCGTGTCAAAAATATCGTTTCTCATTACTAGTACGTTTTCTAATGCATGGATTTGCTTCATTCGTAAATGAAAGATGAAATTCATTGTAGTTAGTGCAATTATCCAAGTGAAAGCAATTTTAAACTACAATGTTGTATTGTATCTTATGATGGAAGACTAAAGCACTTATGATATAATTAATGAACAACAAATCAACAACCAGCTATTGTCTCAACCCAAAGTAGGTGCAGTGTAATTATTCAATTGCAGTGCAAAGAAAAAATTGCACACGAGAAGGGCTTAGAGTGTCACAAAGATGGGACTTGTGGTGTCACAAGAGAGGGGTTTATAATCTTGGGGACAAATGTTGCAGTTCATACAATAAATAAAAGGGCTTGTGGATTGTTCCCTCTTCTTTTTTCCTATCAACCTCACAGAAAATTGCCCTGAGCTTGTGAATTGTATTTTTTCATTGAAGGTTGACAAACCCAATTGATTTGTTTATGAAAAGAAGAGAAGAAACATCAACTACTCTATTTATTTTGTAGTGAGTGTTACGTTTAACAAGCTAGGAACATATCAATCATAAACGATAGTGGAGCTCTTTTGTTTACTTATATTATGAATATTTCATACGCACATAGAACATAGAATCTTAAGGCAATCCAATCAATCGTCCCTCAATCATGGCTACTTTAGGAACTAATTCACCACTCTGTTAAATATCGAGCAATCTAAAAAAATGGTTATACTATTGTAGTTGTTTCCTTCCATGAATACAATTGTGTTTTTATAAAATGATGAAATTAATGATGTTTGGGTTGATCTTTAAAAAATTCTATTTCTATGACATAAATTAAGCAGCAAAGGTGAAAAAAAATATAGATAGTATCATCTGGTTTTAACTGTTCAATCATAAAGAGCATGTAGAGTAAGCCATGAGAGAGGAGTTTTCCTAACTCTAGAAATAACACCCATTAGAAAGTCAATCATAATGAAAGATTTAGAAAAGAGATAGACCTCCTCATTTTTGATTGTTTGAAAAATCAAGAGCTTATAGTGTTGGACCTCAGAATTTAATAAAAGCAATCAAGAAATAAAAGGGTGTTTGTAATTTGGGGAATAGTTAGTTAGTTAGTTAGTGTCAGTCGAGGACTGACTTTCTAGAAGCCTTATAGGAGTGAAGGTTTTCGAGTTGGAAATGGGTGTGCAAATAAGCGTATAGTTGGAAATGAGTGTGCAAATGAGCATAGAGTTGGAAATAAGTGTGCAAATGCGCGTAGAGTAGGAAATGGTTTTAGAATGGCTCCTATTGTTTTTGAATGATTGAATCGACAGACTTTAGAATCAACATACTTTAGAATCATTGATTCACTATCAAGCTCAATCAGATGAACAACTTAGAGAAAATGAAGTTATAGTCTTCTACATTTAATCGGCAACATCTATTTTTGTCAACTAAATCCTCCACCATATAGCTCTAAAGTGAGACCAAATTCAAGATGAGCAAGTATTGGAGTCATCCTAAAAGTCAAATGACGTTTGAACAAGATATCATATGTTTTGATTTAATGTACTCTTATTTGTTCACTGTTAGAAGTGGATTCCTGTGGGTCCCTGTGCATTGATTACAAATTGCCAATCTGGAATTTGAACCCAGTTGACCACCCAATTGTGGACTGGCACCCCCCCTACCCCCTCGTCACATGCAAAGGCCAATTGAAGCATACAGACCATGGAATCAGACATCAGGCTATACCAAGCTCATTATAATAGCCTGCATTCACAAGCTCTGGTTATAAGCACCATACCAATCTCGCTCTCTGATAACAACAAATAGTTTCTCCTTTCATAACATATGTTACCTCAAACAATCACAATACAACAAGAGAAGCAAACAGGGATGATTTGTGCACCTGCTGGGATTTGGTCATTCTCACGATCTGCTGCACTGAAATGGGTTGTACTTGCCGTTGAAGAGCAGGGCTCCGACTGCGGCATTCAATCATTGGCTCCTCATCTGGCCACCAAATGAAGCTTGTCATGTCCAATTCGACCTGGTTTTCTACCACGTGCCGCTGCCAACATCTCTCTCCCAACGTGCTCCTCAATGCAACAACGACCTCGCTTCTACTCAGGCAGACAGGCGACCAAGCGTAATTCCAAAAAAAACCCAAACCCTCAGTTTAGCAACGCAAGTTGACAAAGAAACTACGCTCTAGCCTGCGCTCGAAATCGCACAGACAATCGCCTCTCCAATGGGCAAGCAAACGGGCAAAAGCAAAAACAGAGCTCCTCCTCCCCGAAACACCAACGATCCAAGTCGCAGACAATGCACGGCAAGACAAACGCTACGAAAAATTGAATTGGATTCCCCACTCGAGCCTGTGCCGAATGGTACCTACTTGATCAACAACGATTGACTGTTCGTGACGAACGAGGCAAAATAAACTGTAAACCCAGCCCCTGGGGCCGAGGTTGACGTTTAAGGGTTAATTATAACTCAAATCTAATAATCACTTTCTTCTTTAGGGCAATAGCCTGATATGGGTAATAGTGAGACGCGTCTCACTATGTATGACTTATGTCTAACTCATTTTATGTGTGCTAGAATTTTCATTTTTAACACCATGTATATAGTTGCAGCCATGGCGCCTATAACACCATCTAATTTTTGTAAATTTTCAATGATTTTTTCTTACCAAAATTTTTTTTCTCAAAAATCACACTAATTCAGGAGGGGGTACCCATACCAGGCCATCACCCTTTAACCTTTAACAAAAGCTTTTAAAGAGTCCAATACGGTCCAAAGAGGAGATCGGAAGGTGTAGAGGTGTGAAAGTAGCCAAAAGAGACATTTTAAGCTAATTTTTTGTTAAGTTCTTTCACTCAAGTGGAAACGAAATTGCAAGTTCAATAGAACTTTTTGATTGACTTATGATTCCTTGGAGCTTCTACTTCGCTTTAGATTTGGCAAGCGATGCCGGAAAAGTTTCATTTTTTAATTGAGTTGAAAAAGAAGGTCGTTCAGTAGGGAAAGTGCGCAATCAAAAGGAGTGGCTAGGAGAGCGTTCAAACTTTTTTAAGAGAAGAGGAGAGGGATGGATTTTAGACGATTCTCATGCAGTGGACAGAAGTCTGGTGATGTGTCACTTTTCTTTTCTTGATTTGAATAGGGTATTTGTAGCTATGAATGTGTGGGCCAGTGGGGTCTAATTACTTTGAATGGCTATAATTTTTGGAATTCTTTTCCATTTGTAAAGGTTTTTTGCATCAACTCTATCTCTGCATCATTGTCTACTGGGATTAGTCAATACGTAAATTTTATTTGAAAGAAAAATAATAATTAATGTCCAAAATCCATATATTGATTGTTGCCCAAATTAGCAAATATGAAATTCTCAACAGGGAACAAACATGCTTGGGGTACATGCCACACTATAAAATTGTGAATTTTTTCCCTTTAACATAGGTTAGATTGATAAAATTATTGTGAAAACATGATTTTAAAATAGCTTCACTTCTTTCAAATAGAATACAATGTGAGTTTTTAATTCAAGAATCAAAAAAGAATATAAGTACTTAATAGAAAGTGTTTGTAATTGACTGTACTAATTTATGATGTTCTAATTATAATCAATTAGAGTATTTTGCGGCATGAAATGTGGTATGTAATTGTTTTTTATAATTTTCACAATCCTCTAAAATATTATAAAGAGGGGCTACATTTAAAAGGAATTCAAATTTAAAGATTTTTTGGATTTCAAATTTAAAACATAAAAACTAAATTGTAAGTTAGTGAACGGATAAAAAATTCATGGTAAAACTCTTATAACTTATATTTAACTAATTATGGACAATTGTGCTAATTATGGACAAATTCATACAATTTATGACGGTGAAATATGTCCGAAAATTGTAGATAAAGCCCAAAATGAGGAAGCAAAAATTGGAAAACACTTGAATATGAAGAAATTATGAACACATTCACTGAATGTATTGGTGGCCCGCCAACACATTGTCTATAGAAACCAAGTCCATTAAAACATTTAATGCACAGAAAAGTAAGGCAAACAAGTCAAAGAAAAGAGTCGAAGGGCCTACGACACAATTATTACTAAATTAACCTATACCTTAAACCCTAAACCCTGAACAAACAACTAATGTAGAGAAAACTAAGGCAAACAAGACAAAGAAAAGTGTCGGCCGGCCTACTACACAATTATTACTAAATTAACCTATACCCTAAACCCTAAACCCTAAACCCTAAACCGTAGACCCTAAACCCTATACAAACAATTAATGTAGAAAAACTAAGGCAAACAAGTCAAAGAAAAGAGTCGGCCGGCCTACGACACAATTATTACTAAATTAACCTATACCCTAAACCCTAAACCCTAAACCCCTAAACCCTAAAACAGTAAACAATGGGAAAGAGATCACTCCAATAAAATCCAATTCAGGGAATACATGAATGCAAACACAGGCCACACCAATCATACAATTAAAATTCATTTGGAAAAGGAGATTCCCTCAAAGAATGAATTGATGTCTGTAGAACTCCATAAGCAGCACAGCCCAATTCGAATATGACGGAGTACATGATCAGCAACGACCAGATTAAAAAGACTGTAAAAGAAGTACCGGCCGGCAGCCGATACAGAGATACACATATGAGAACTAAAGGCAAAGCACAAGGCCGAAACATAACTAGTAGGCTAGAGGTATCGGCTAACGGCCGACATCGGTAGTATTACAAAATATTGATATATCAAATGTACATGCTCCTGACCAGTGAGCAAAGAACACAAAAATGGCCAACAAAATTCATACACTACTTCATATCATGAAAATACTAAAACCTAGGTGCCAAAACATTCGAAATACTGCTATGAAGAGGGAGAAATTTTTGTCTGCCCTAACCGAAAGCTAGCCGCTAAAATTTCAAAATCATCCGCCAAACGAAATATGTTCGAGGTAGTGCCTATAAGAAACTAGAGGTATCGGCTGGCAGCCGACATCAGTAGTATTACTATATATTCATAAAACAAATGTACATGCTCCTAACCAGTGAACAAAGGCCACCAAGGTGGGCAACAAAAAACATACACTACTTCATACACTAGTAGAAATCTTGTCTTATGTGACAAGTCTTTAATGACTCAATGTCGGGAATGACAAGTCCGTAATGACACAAAGTCCCACTTTGTGTCATTACGGACATGTCATTCCCGACATTGAGTCATTAAATACTTGTCACATAAGACAAGATTTCTACTAGTGATAACAGCAAAATTATAAATCCTTCGTGCCGAAATAATGGTATGAGCAGGGCAAAAGTCTTGCACGCGCAATCTCGAAACCAGCCGGTCGAATCCCAAAATCAAACGCAAGACGAGTAATCCGGGAGGTGCTGGCAATGTGAATTCTAAGCTTGGCGGTTGCTCCCCACCGATGCGGTATCCAAAGCTCCTGCCTCATCGTTCTGCCTCGAGATGTAGAGAGATGTATCCGATGATATCTCAATGACTTCGTTCCTCGTGCTTTCAGGCGCTGATGTCCAAGAGCAATCGCAGAAATCAAGGAGCACGCACCCGCAAGCCTGGTATATCACCGGCAAAGCCCGAAGCATATCTGAGGATGGACGATTCACAAGGTCAGAAACATCATCCCATGCAATGTCAGAATGAGCCTCCAGACGTGCCATCTCTAGAGTATAGTTGTAGTTCCAGTTCCAGGGCTCGCCACTAACAAGCCCTTGCAACAATGGATGAGGAGGAAGACAATCAACTGCATTAGAATCGTAGACGAATCAAAGGTATCCAGTCAATGCACCCCGAGTCCCTGGATGAAGAGGCAGAGGTGGCTCAGCTTGGGGAGGGAGTCTAGAGTCCATGGAGATGGCTATGCAGATGATGCAAAGATATGGAGGAGGCCAGATGATAAACAACAGAAGCAAGGGAGGTGACTGAGGAAGGGAATGCAGTGAATGGTAAAGGAGAAGCAGCTCACACATCCAGATATAAAAATGTAGGAAAATGAGAGCTCACACTTCAAATGAATTGCACTCTCATGTGAGCCGCCATTCTACACAAAGTATGTAGATTACCCTACAATAGGCTATGTACGTAGCCCTCTCAATTGCATGCATTCACAAAGACGGCTAATAATTGTCCCCGATTGTATTCAATTGCAGATCTAATTCCCAAAATTCATGATAGACAATTATACATATGAAAACTCAGTACTACACATCCATAAGTGAGAGTAAATAAAAAAAGAAATAAATCATCTTTGACTCTGGTAAGACTGGCTAATAGACAAGGTTAATATTAGTGGACAATATTGGGCTACTATTTTATTCAATTTCAAGTACAACTATACATTTTGGAATGACCTATTAAATCCCAAAGTTCTTCGAGAACAATTGTATACATAATATATAAGATATGAGGGAAATTAGATGATTAAAATGATCGAATAATGCACTTCTTTTGATTGTTTAAAGGACATCTATTACAATTAATCAACAAATAATCTAAATGGCTTTGATGATAAGTCAACGACAGAGATAATGCAAGACAAAATTCATACAATACAAAAATCAAAACATTCCTTTGAATTGCAGATTAGAAAAACCTCAGTGAGTGGCAAGGCAATCGGCCAACAGAGGTAGGTTACCATATTGAGGTTAAAAGGGGCAGAAGGTCGACAAAGAACAGAACGAGGCATGAGGTATCGGCCGGCGGCTGACACTTGGTAGTTGGTATCAGTGCATCATCGTCATCGTCTCAATCCATGACGACGCATGCAGTCTCCAAGTATTGTCTCCAGCCAAAGTAAACGTTGTCCTGTACAAATCTCCAGACGACTTAGCCACAGAGAATGATATAGGAGGAAATGAACTCCAAGGCAATGCCGTGCATTACTAAGAGGAGTATCGGCCAGCAGCCGATAGATAGTCCAACACATAGATCTTCTGAAGAGTCCACTCCACCAAGGGCTCGCACACCGTGGCTGAATGCCCAGTCGGATCGATATGTCACAAGCGTATCGGCTACCAGCCGATAGGCGAGCACGCTATGGTTGCAATCCTCGTCAGGTCTAGGGTTATAAGCGTATCGGCTGACGGCCGACACGCGGCACCAGTACAGACGTATCGGCTGCCGGCCGATAGGCGAGCACAGCATGGCAGCAATCCCCGTCAGGTCGAAATGTTACACGCCTATCCGCTGCCGGCCGATAGGTGGCACCTAGTCGTCCGCTTCATCTTCAATGTCCTGTTCCATCACAGCACTAGCGGCCTAAAGATTCGCCAATGCAGCTGATACGGACGCCTCTTGAATTAGATGGGTAGCAGGTGGTCCTCTCTTAGCATGCGAGGGCATTCTATGTGAGAACAAGACAATGCTAGCGTTCACAACTTGAGGGAGACATTGCTCGTTCTGCCAACGGCGTGTCCAACACTCCCTAGCGACAACCTTGTTCCCCTCCTTCTTTGATCTCAAAGGAATCCACCATTCTACCTGAAAGTTACTGTATCTAGGGCCTGGGGTAAGGTCGACACACTCTAGCACCCGTCCAAGCCAAACAGGAAGGTAATGGTCATCGCTTGGTCGACAAAGAACAAAGTTCCAAGCAGCACGTCTCGGTATGGATTGAATGTCAACCTTGGTCTCCCCTTTGCCGGACCACAATATGGAATAGGGTCAACATCGTCCTCGGGCGTAGTGTCCTCAGGATTAGTTGGACTAGATCCGGGGTCCGTGAATGCACGAGCATGATCACGAGTCCAATCTGATATCGGCTAAAATCCCTCCACAAGTGCTGCAGGCGCTGTGGGCAACGGAGAATTGATCTCCGAGTAGATTCGCTCCCAGTAAGAAACACATCCCGCCATCTCCTCAGAGTATCTTCTGTTGCGGGCCATACCGGCTTTCCAAAAGTCGATATACTTGGAGATTCCATTTTTGATAAAACCTTGCTTCTCTGTGCATTCAATAACCCGGGCATGCTCCTTCTCGGAATTCAATTTCCACGGATTAACCTCCGTAACTCCCCACAATGGCTTAAATGGAACAGAGTGTGCATCACTAGTTGGAAAACGAGGTCTACCGTGGCAATCGGCCGTCCACATCTTGACTACAGGCCCCGGTGGGAGCCAAGATGAATCAGTTGTTTGTTTCTTGTATCTCATCACTGGCCAACCTCTATCATCTCCGTCCTCCTCGACGAAAAATTTGAAGAGGTGCATATCGCCCAATCCAACGATCTTGTTGACACCGTCATGGTGGTAGTCTTTAACGTATGATTTGAAATCTGCTACCTCTTGAACAAACTCGGGAATGAAGGCCACCGTCTTCTGCGAGTCCATAAAAGCCTTCATGAGCTCTACTACAACGTAGGTGTTCTCCCTCTTGATAAGCTTGGACAAGTAACTGAAATGTGCATCAAAGTCCTCATGAGTGTGACCAACAATCAAGAATCCAACAGTGACTTCCTTGAATATGCGTCTTGCAGTTAGCAAAGAGCAGAAGGCCATTACAAATCTCTTCTTCTTGTCCTTGGCGGAGTTATCAAGTTGCAAGAAGAGCTTCTTAGCAAGAGGCACCGCCAGGCGACCAGCGAGAGGACGATTTGTACATATCCCAGTAGCGGGCGGAATAAACACTGGATTCATTAAATTGGGAGTTTCCATTAAATTGGGAGTCAAATTGATCTACATCACATGATCATTTCACTATCAGATCTACAACATGCATACATCAATTTGACTCCCAATTTAATGGAAACTCCCAATTTAATGAATACGGTGTTAATAGAGGATAAGCACCTGGACTTGCCATGCAAGAGAGCCTGAAAGAAGCTGTTTTGTCGTGGCGTGGAAAACAACTCCTGGGATTCACGAACTGGTGGCCTCTCCAGCGCTCGCAAGACACGACACAAGGAGGAAATCGTGAAATTGGAATCGCCCGGCCACAGTGCTGTAGAATAGTGCGCATACGCACCATCGCCGTGGCCATGAGTCAACATCCCTGTACAGGAAATAGGAATCTGACCAAGACCCGCCGTGGCCTTTGTGATTCTCTGCATTCTGGGAATGGCTGTCTTAGTCGTATCCATCTTATCATGGATAATACATAGAAACTCAGACGGATTCTGCACGGACAGAGCACTCCAACCCGCATATATGTTTCAACAAGCTTGTTGGTAATTCAGATGGCGCTCTCTGTCATCGACTAATGCCTGCCACTTGTCACATCCTCTCGGATATTTTGCAATGCACTCAACAAGGTAGTCACACTCAGTGCACTTCGAGAAGTTGCTCCCAACAGCCTTCACCTCGACATTTCTGAAATGGTTCTTTCGAAGCACACTCATAAAAGAAACTAAAAGATAACATAAGAGTTCAACACATAAGCTGAAATTTACATCAATGCGGTTCAAGTGAGCTACTTCTTGTTGGTAGCAAATACCAATTATTCGGCCACATAGTAGTATAGTTACTCTTCTGTTTCTTGTACTGTGATATTCGGCCACAATAGCAGTATAGTTTCAACACATACTGCTATATTGAACATTGATCTGGCCCCGTCCCATATAGAAGTAAACTGTGTACTAAATGGAGAAAAAGTGTACTGCATTGAATTGAAAGATGAACTTCAAATCACTTTAATTGCAGATTGATTTACATGATTATGCAAAATGAAAATGTAAATGCTGGCTTGACATCACTACAAAAAATCTGCTGGCAAGCGACCGGTGATTCCAAACAGTTCCAGTAATTCCTCCTAACAGTACATGCTATGTGGCCAAGGCACATCCGCATCTGGTACACCAGGGACCAAGGGTATGTGCAGCAGCCGCTGAACGAAAAGTTGAACTCAAGCACTCAGAATTTCTTCATCGGGTATTAAACCAATCAAATCCTTCAAGTTATCCATCCCTGGAGGGTCATACATCCTTCGCTTCTTTATAAATTCCAAACTTTCATCTTCACCATGTGGACGTTTAGGGTTTGCTAGTGCCTCTGAACTCCCCATTTCGTCCTAGTCGGAATCCTGCAGAAGTTTTTCGATGCACCCAACAGCACTAGCCCGCGTCTCGAAAGGGTAACAATATATTGTTGATCCATCCATCCAATATAAGGTCCAAGAATCACGAAGGTCGGTAAGAACAGCAAGAGGTCTGAACTTATGCGAAACAGCGTTAGCCATCACAAGACAAATCGTAGTCTGATATATAGCCTTGGTACGACCACGTACAAGATCTTTCTTCAGCTCGAAGATACACTTCAACCCTCTGCGCGGATCAGACTTGAGTGCTATCGGCTGTACGATAGCCACATCTATGGTGCCTTTTAATTTCCAACCACTAAGAAAACCATATAAAAGGGTTGGATAGTGCTTTGCAGCATCTATCAGCTTCCACTCCCCACTTGCTATCTTCTGTAGGTGTGGAATGCACTTATCAGATTGTGACCTCTCCAGCCTCTCGTCCCAACGTTGAAGCAATTAGGCTTTAAGGGTGTCCAATAAAAGTGTCAATAGTTATTTTTCCTATATTATCATCTTTGAAAATCCTTAGAGTATTATTAAGAAATAATAGAAAGTTTCATGGATTATTATGCTCAATAATCCTTTTTAAATTCTAGACGGCATCTTCATTCATAAAATGAGATCAAATGAAGTGTCACCTTTTAGATTGGTTTACTTTATGTTGTGTCTAAAACATTATTTCCTAATGTTGCTCAAGAATTATTGTTGGTGTTAGAAATTGTGAACATTCTTTTCGGTGTTAAATGTAGGTGTTGTATTAGCAATGGTGTTAGTGTTGAATTCAATACTTTAGACCATAATGCCAAATATGATAGGTATGTTAAATAAGCCAAATAGGCAAGATTTGCTATATATGTCGGATTTGCCATATGTGCCCAAAAAAATATTAGTTTTTGACTTGGCTTTGTCGTTTTTTTACTTTGTTGTGTAGTATTTAGCAACGATTATGTGATATTTGGTGATATTATAGTTTTCTTTTCTTTTTTCTTTTCTTTTCATTTTTTTTTTGGGTCACAGCAACCTAACATTCAGCATTATAGTCTATGTTGTGTCCAAAATCGTATTCTACACAACTTGAAAATCTAAAATCTTTTTTGACACAATCTTGATAGTCTTTGCAAATTCACAATGTTCAACAATAGCAGTATAGAGAATCAATAGCCACATTGTAATGTTTCAGTATTCACTCAAATTCACAATGTTCAACATAGCAGTATGCATTCCCTGGAGGAAGTGCTCCGAAAATGTCTGTGGCCAGGCGTCGAAGGAGCAGGGTATGACATTTGCGGGCGAATATCCCAAATCTCGCGATGAATTCATGGATTCGTGGAATTCACTAAATGCGGCCCGAATCCAAGCTAACGATGACTTTGAGGCCGACGAAGAGGCAACAAAGAAGGCGGCAGAGGATAAGGAGAAAAGGAAGAAGAAGGCCACCCCGCGGAAGAAGAGAGGTGCTCCGGGGACGGTAGAATAGGCTGATCCGGAGCTGGCTCAAGAAACTGGTGAGGGCAGCACCAAGCCAAAGCGGAAGGGGAAGAGCAAGGCCGCTGTTGGGAAGAAACCGATAGAGCTCTCACTGGATAAGGCCTTATCGCGTGGAAACCGCTTGTCGACAAAGACAAAGGACGATGAGGTCAACGCGATCTACAAGGCTTTAGAGGCGGGACTTGGGCATGCGTTTCCCTACAAGAAACGGAGGCTTCCAGGGGTGATTCCGTCCGAGAAGCTCTTCATTGCGCCGGACGAGCTCAAGTATAGGAAAATTGCCACCGCGCGCTAGGGCCAGGTAAATTATTATTCTCTGTCCTTCTGTATGAGTTGTTTCATGGTATCGGCTGCCGGCCGACATCTTTCTATACGACTCAGCTGACCCACTTCATCGCGTGATGGCAGGTAAAGCAAATTTACAAGGGCTATGGAGCAATCAGGAAGAAGCATGAGATCCATGTTCTTTCGCTAAAACGGAAGCCTAAACCGACGGACATAGGAGAAAAGGTCTTGGATCCTGTCATGGACTCGATGCCCGCGGAGAATGCCATGATGCTCATGCCCGGTGGATACAAGGTTGAGTGGTGGAAGCATCCGGATACCCACTGGTACATAATCGATGGTCAGCACACTGTTACCGCATGCCGTGAGCTTGCAGAGCAGTTTCCGGCTGATTCTGAAGCACGCAAGGAGCTGCTCGAGTTTGAGGTGATCCCGATCTTTACCCGTGATACTCATGTCTGCGTGAGAGTCTCCAACGCTCTAAATTTGAACATCGTGGAGAAGGTTGCGAAGGAAACATTCCGCTCCTGCGCCGAGCTTGGTAGGGCCGCTTGGATCAGAAAGGGACGCCCTGAACCACACCGAGGTGGTGGCAAGCCTTCAGCAGCATTTGACGTAATTCATCATACTTCGTGCCTGTCGGCTGCCAGCCGATAGGATCTCACTTCACCTTTGCTTCACTTTGTCATATTATGTGTCGGCTGCCAGCCGATAGGTTTTTATATGAGCTTGGCTATGCTCATTCAATTTATGTATCGGCTGCCAGCCGATATAGGCGCATCTTGGATATATGTCCTAACACATCTCCTTGTCTATTCTGCAGACTGCAAAGGCCCAAGTGATGGCACATTTTGTTGGGGAGAAGGTAGCCAGCAAGCTTCCCCTCGTGTTTTGCAAAACCGACGAGGCTTGGAACAGCTGGATTGAAGTTTTTAATGCATGGGAGGCTGGAGAGCTGATCGGAGAGGACGGTAAAGAACCATCATCGTTGATTAAGCGTGTGCCGCTCATGGACATTACAAAGACCGACGTTGTCTCAACCTTGGGTTTGCGTGACTCTGATCTCATCGAGTGCGCAAAGACAATTATTGCAAAGCGAATCTACATCAAGAACAACAGCAAGACCCGTGACAGGCTCACGTTGCTAGATTGGTGCCGTGAGACGAAGCTCGACCGCGTGATTAAGAACGAGCTGATGTAGAAGCTTAAGCAGTACCCGCTGTCGTGCAACGACGCGGGCTGGACTCTCTATACCGACAAAGAGTGGGATGATTTGGCAACGGAGAAGAATTTCACTGATGACATGGTCAGAAATGTCTTGACTGACCTCAAGAAGTACACGGACGGGTCTGAGTGGTTGAAGGGGCGCGCGAATGCAATGAATCCCACGACGGACAAGTCCAAGAATGGTGTTGCGCCCCCAATTTTTAATCAACTTATCCAGGCCCACATGAAGGTCTCAGTTCCAATCGTGCCATCCACTGGTACGAAGCAGCGGTATGACTGCCTAGAGGCGGACTCCATCAAGGACGTTCTTCATGCATTGGATTCAGGTGAAGCATGCATTGTCCCCATCACCGACTGCCCCAAGTTGATTGTGCTCTTTGCATACTCATCCTCAAGAGACCCTAGACCCGTCAGGAGAGAAGACATCATGGATCTTGCGAAGCGCGCGGTGTTTAGACTCGACGATTCAGCCTTCATTGACGACAATGAGGGCAACTTGCCTACGCGCCCTGAGCATCCCGAGATTCCTGTCCCAATGTTCTTCATCGGCGATTCTAAGCAGCGAGATATTCTCTCATATGTAACGGGATCGAATGATTCTTCGTGGTTGGTGCATACTGTGTACTATCAGCCCTCCAGTCGCGCTGGGTTTAAGAAGTCGGATATGGACTCTTATCCGCTTGTCACACTGTCGTTATCATATCCCAAGACTTTAGAGGGCAGCTTCGAAGTTTTCAAGAAATTCACTGGAATCCAGAAGCCCGTTGATTGGTTCCAGACGTGTCCAGAGGGAGTTCATGACTATAATAGCGGAGATTGCGGCGTCGACCATGAGACCCTGGAGAAGCTGATTAAACCCTCACTGCGTTCGTCAACCAATGCCACTATCATCAACATCAGGGGAGGTGGTAACGTAACTGAGATTGGCCTAGTACGCTGCCCACTTCATCATCCTCTCCTACTTGATCTTCTGACTTCTTTCATTGTCTATATCGGCCGCCAGCCGATACACTGCATCAGGAATTTTCGACCCCACTGATTCTGCACTGATTCAGTGCGTTTATCGTTAAACATTGATTCCGCACGTCATACGTGCATTTAGAAGTGTCATTACGGTACGGAAGTGACATGCATTACTAGAGTGTCGATGCAGTGTCTTTTCAATGATTATCAGAAAAGTGTTGTTTCCGCACGAAAGTCGTGCTTGACGGAATCCGTGCGTTAATCGTGTATTTACATCACATGGCTGATAAGACACGGATAACGTGCGGTTTTAGTTAATGCGAATTCAGTATCGTATACGTATCATATTAATGCCATTTATTATATTCGTGCGATTTCAGTATCTATTATAATGCAAATTATTTTCATACGACATCCGTGTACAATATTTTAATATATATTTTGGAATATTTTGGAATATTTTGGAATATTTTGGAATCTTTCAAAATATTTTATATTATTTTGGAATATTTTGGAATATTCCAAGAATCTTCTTTAAATTATACTTCCGGTTTAATTTCCCAAAACATTTTTATATCTTCATTTATAGAGTTTAGAAGCAATACACATTAAAATTTCAAAGAAATAACATTTTATATTTTTAGAATTCAAATTTGGAATTATTGGTTATCATTGTACTTTTCATCATAGGAGCAAAAAAAAATAGCTCACAACCACCACGATTTTGGCAATAAATAAATAAATTCAAAATATTATGAAAAAAATCCTAGATATAGAATACGTCCTGCATAATCTAGTGCAAAAAAAAATTTGGAAAAAAAGTTTTTTTCACATAGTTAAAAACATTCAAAGTCCGCTGAAAAAAAAAGTTTGATAATTACCAAAAGAGTTCTATTCCATGCATGAAGAGTTTGAGGTGGTTTGGTGGTTTGGAACATCACTTGCAACCGGGAGGTTGAGAGTTCAAATCCCACCGTAGGCGATAGAGCTTGGGAAGCTATGGTGGGCCCCACCGCATGTGCGGGCAATTTCCGTGTAGTTGAAGTGGGTAGTGAGGCAAGTAATTATATTATATTTATTATTATTTTATTTTATTTTATATTTTTTAATAATACTATTTTGATCAAATTTAGATATAAAAAGAAAAGAAAATCTAGATATGGAAAAGATGATGTCGCACGAAAAACGCACTGAATCAGTGTAGTTTTAAAGACGATTAAAACACGACATTTGACGACTATAAAGAGTGCTGAATTCATACGTTTTCAATGGATGTATCAATCGTGTCGAATCAGTACTATATCCGCTTGTACGAACATCGTGTCATATCAGTGTAGTTGCGATGAATGACGCAACGATGCGGAATTAGTGCGAAAATCGTACGAACCCTTGAAATATCGGAAATCGCACTGAATCAGTGCAGAATTAGTGGGGTCCGAAATTCCTGATGTGCTAATCATTTCCCCTTTATGTATAGAGGAATGGCAGGTCTGTTCTCGAATTCGCTCGTTGCAAGGAGGATGTAGTGAAGGCGCAGCACCGAGTGAAGGGACTGAACTTGGACATGGTCCTCCAGGCTCCCTGTAGCGAGTCAGACGAAGACGATGACGATAACATGGAAGCTCATGAAGATGCTGGGCCACCGGCGTATAATACTGGGCCAACCGCAGAGGACAACATGGAAACCGAAGAAGATGTTGGGCCAGCGGCATACGATAATATGGAGACCGAAGATGATGCTGGGCCAGTTGCGGGACCCCCTGTGTCGGCTGCCGGCCGACACGGCGCACTCAATGTAGGTCTGGGAGAGGCGGAGGAGGTTGATCAGACTCCCCCGATTCTCACGCCTGCCACCACCATATCTTCCCAGCCGGCATCGTATGTCTCGGGTGGCACTACTGCTTTATCTCCGCGGCCGATGGTTACGTCGGGCTTTCCTCGGACGCCTGGGCATGGTATCTTTTCCTCGCAGTCCACGAAGGATTCCTCTTCCATGTCGGATACTGCATCAGCGAGAGAGCAAGCACTAGACGGCCTAGAGGATCTCAACATTTCTGGTGCTGCCTCAATGCAAGTGGATTTGCGTGCTCCTCTTTCATCCGAGGTTATCACGAAGCGCTTGGCGGATATTGTGCCTGGATCGCGAAGCGCTGATGTTGGTCATAAGCAGGCGGGGGAGGGTAGGAAGTCGTCATTGCAATCCGGTCCTCCTCATGTCGGCCGCCAACCGACATCCTCGGCTTCTTTACCGGGGGGAGGTGGAAGAAAATCCCGACTTTCCGCCGATTCGCAAAAGGCTACGTCCAAGAAGCGGTTGCTGTTGACGGAGATCACGGAGGCGGACTTCCCTGAAAATGCGGCAGATCTTGACAAGCCGAATGAGCAGCTATCACCGCCGCCCGCCACTCAGTCCTCTCCAAAGCGACAGCGACCAACTGGAAGTTTGTCCCAGTCGACGGAGTAGTGTTTTAGTCTATTGTATATAGAGTGCCCAAGATTCTGCACTACCACTGTAGATTCGCATCGTCTTAGTCCTCATTTAGAACCTTCCGCGTTTATATATGCAGGATTCCTTAGTGTCTATAGCCTGTACAATTTTGAGCACTCTGCTCACTAGATTTATTTTGCTTTGTATCGGCTTCCAGCCAACAGGACTTTGATGTCGGCTGGCAGCCGATACAAAATATCACGATTTCTTACAATCTAGTGTAGCCATGGTTTTGAGCATTTTGCTCACTGCCTTTACTTGGCTTTGTATCGGCTGCCAGCCGACAGGCTTGCAATGTCGGCTGCCACCCGATGCATATTATAATCGTCAGTTATTCACTTCTATCCTGCGTCATTCATTTTCTATGGAGTCTGGAGTGCTTGTCTGCTATCTTGTCGCTCATCGAATGAATGCTTCATCCTCTTGCAGAGTTCTCTGAGTACGAGTCACCGGACCGTGACGACAGAGAGGACGATATTGACGGCGAGGGTGATGTTGCTCAAATGTTGGCGTTAGGGCTAGCTCCGACTACCCTAACACCGTAGGTAGTTCCTATGAAATATTTTCTACTCTTCGACGTCAATGGGACTCTCATTCACTTCTCCAACCCTAAAATACTGGGTGGCGAAAGGGTGAAGAAGGATGAGCCCAGGTTTCGACCGGGTCTAGAAAAATTCTTGGGTTGGGTTCTAGACGCCGGGATGGAGATTTGTTTCTGGTCTTGTGTCATGGAGCACAACCTTGCTCCTCGGATCGATTTCATCCGGGGCAAAGTCCCTCCCCTTCCAGAAAACTATTTGCAGTTTGGTCAAAGAACTTGCAAGATCACTGCTTATAGAGAGAAGAACGCTCCCGACAAGCCATTTTTTTTTGAAGTCTTTAGAGCACATGTTTCAGCTCCGTCCTGATTTTGTAAAGCGTGGAGCCACTGTAGAGAACACCCTCCTCATTGATGACTCCCCATACAAGAACGCCCTGAACAATCCCTTTAATGCTATTCACCCACCTACCTGCACGATGTACTCGAAGACAAAGCTGGGGAAGGGTCGCAAACCTTTCTTACTGCAAACTCTGATGCCCCTTTTGTATAAGCTGTATTGCTCTGGACAATCTGTTCCAGAGTTCATGCAAGCCCACCAAACTTTTGGGCAACGCCGCGTTTATCCAGATGATGCCTGGTACCCACATTTGACGGAGCTAGCCAAATAGGTTGACTTCTCTCCATCCTTCTTTTTGCGTCGGAGATTTTCAAGTTTCGGCACCTAGCAGCCTCGAAGTTCATGAGGCTCTACTTGTCGTCTGTCGGCCGATAGACTTTGTCCCAGCGTACCTAGTCACCTAGGTTATATATCTTTAGCATAGGTGTACATTTTGGTAGATAATGCACTTTTGAGGACCTACTTAATGCCGAGTAATTGTAAATGTTGAGGATCTATTTCTGTAGCTGGTCACTCTGTTGCAAGCTGTGTAGTTGTGAGGACGCTGTTATCCTGTAAATATACATTTGGAGGACCTTTTTTTGTTAATACTGTATCATTTTTATAGAAGAATGACTGTTCGAATTATCATTTCGATGGCTCTTCTTCTGTTCAATATTATGAGCGTTTTTGCCCAATTTCACATCATTCTTTGTCTCTTTTTATTTTTGTATCTTGCTTACTCTCTCAATCTGTGCCGTTCAACTGGATTTCTCACGTTCATACTGTTGTCAACTGCCAGCCGATATATGCTCCATATTCTAGCTTCTATTATGTTGTCGACTATCGGCCGATATGTGTTCCATGTTCTAGCTTCTTATATGTTGTCGGCTGCCGGCCGAGATGTTCCGCTACTTACATTCTCTCTCTCTGTCGTTCGCTTTTGCTCTTTCTCTAACCACTATATTCATGAGTTATTCGTCTGCTTTTGTTCAGGGAGATTGCCTCATGGACTCTGATTTCGCTCAACCTCATGCCGTCAAGAAGTGTATCGTTCTCTGTGTTTCGGGATTGCTTTGCTACATCAATCCTAATGTTATGCCGGATAGTTGGAATACTCATCGAGATGTTGTCAAGAGGCGTGGTGTTAGGAAGTTGTTCACAATGTTGTTGGAGCGATTCCATATTGGCCTCTGGTCTAAGATGCCCATCCGAGACTTGAAGCTCTTGCTAAATTTTATCCTCCCGGAGGGCGTTCTAGATAGGCTATCCTTTGTTTTTGGTAGAGAATATTGTGAACGTCCTGAACATTATCCCTGGTCTTACAAGGTTCTCGACACTCTTTATTATAAGCGCCATTCCAGGGATGTATGCAAACCTGACCAAGTCCTCGTTGATGTTAGCCCTCTCTCTCTACGCAGGACTCCTGATTCTGCGTGCTACATGCCTTGGCCATTTCAGGGAGACTTCACCGCATCAAGCAGGACTATTCCTAATGTTGCAACAAATATTATTCCCTTCATTTATCCCTTACATTAGTTTGAGTCTGTTAGTAATTATATGAAGCATTCTCATAGACCTGGTCAAATACACTACGAAGTTGCACATGCCCTGAAGTACAAGATTCCTTCCTATTCTTTATGCTAGGCTAGAGGTATCGGCTGCGGACCGACTATCTTCTGCTCCATTAGTTAGGCTAGAGGTATCGGCTGCAGGCCGACTAGCTTTTGCTCCATTTGTTAGGCTAGAGGTATCGGCTACAGGCCGACACTCTTCTGCTCCATTTGAGCAACTTGTATTTGTTCACAGATTTTAATTTTCAAATCAAAAAACAAAAAGAAAATTCAACGAATTTCTATATTCCTAGTCTGATTTTTGCATCCTTTGCATATTTGGCATTTGTCGGCTGAGGGCCAACTTATTTATGGACTATGAATTTGTCTATAATTAGTTAAATATTAGTTTTATATATACATACTATGTATAATAGTCTATTTTCTATTGATATAATATCAAGTACTCAATTTTAATAAGTAAGAAATTCAAAAGTTTATAATTTTATAAATATTAATTTATAAAATGATACCATTACATGTATTCTAATACTAGGTAATGTATTCAAATATTACTTTCATTGTTATTTGCAAAATATAACATTTAAAAAAAATTCAATCTTAATTTTTGATTCATGACTGGAGTACCCCAAGCATTCTTATATCCAACAACGAGGATTTTTCACATTTACTCGGATTTTAAATCAAATTGGCTTGAAATATCTAATCAATAGTTGGGTATATAATGACCAATTCGGATCATGTGATTAATAATTCAAATTTTCAAGAATTTTGATAATGTACTGAGGGTTCTATGTTTGACTTATGCTAAATTTGTTTAGCAAGACGCTTAAGGGTTAAAAATCTTTTTTTTAAATCTGGTACAAAGCAAAAGAAGCCTTATAGTATCAAGTTTCATCTCAAATAGGGATAACACCTATAAATCCTACATCACATTGTCACTTTGTTTCTTCACAATGCACATCCTGAAAGAAGTCATATAAGCTTTAAGAGATGAGAAATTCTAAAAAAGATGAGAGTGAGAGCAAAGAAAAGAGCGATTGTTATACTTCCAAAACTCTTAAGTCCTCTTTGAAGTGCAACACCTTCAACATTCTCTATCACTTCTAAAAAAGTAAACCAAAAAATCAAATGTAGAAAACCCACCTCGAAACCCACGTTCAAAGTTCCTTCTTGTACAACCTAACTCTAAACGTCGGCACTCATGCTTTTCCAAAAAGCTTCTCTGCATCAAATCCGCCAACACTTAGAATGAAGTTGTGTTGGCACTCCTCTCTTCACAGCTATTTTGGAAAAAAGGCAAACACTTGAAGAAAGAATCGGCAAAACACAAGATCAAAACCATAGATTGACACAAATTCACACAAAACGGCCACAAATGCTCTAACAAGAGTGAGAGGAGTTTGCCTGTTCACGCCATGAGGCGGAGATTTTACAAAAGCTTCAAAGCGTATAAAATAGACTTATTTGTATAGTGCATTTGTATAAAACACTCAGTGAAAATATGGTCACGTATGTCCGCGTTCTTTCCATAGTTAACAAATGAATCTAGCATCTATCCATTGATTTTTGAATCTTTCTAGTGGTCATAGGTTACGAGAGAGCATGGCCTTTTCAACATTCTATACGACACTTCCAAGAATGCTTACTCATTTCGAAGCTCAGTGGTAGCTGTTACAGCCTTACAAAATCAATAGCATCATGATGATGTGATTAAGTAGTCAATTGAGAGATGTACATCTACCGAGACATCTATACTTTTCAATGCAATTATTGTGGGCTAAAAAAAATATTTTCTAGAAGCTTAGAATCTATGTATTGTACCCGGCAGTCAGGGCCGGTGGGTCATTCCAAATATAATAAAAATCCTTGAAATGATGAAAATATTCTTGAAGATTCTATATTTCAACATAAAAAACAATATTTTATTTTATTTTTAAATTCTTAAAGATTTGGGCTTCTCTTTTTATAATTATTTTTTGCAAACCTAACAACCAAGTATAGTAATTTGTTTGACACTGATGTGCCCAATAACTAGTGCTTTTTGAATTTTTCATTTTGGCACTACTAGTATTTTCAAAATTCTCCTTTTCACCAAACTAGTATCAAACTAGTATGCAATTTTGAGAATTTATAGTGTAGAATTTTTAACATTAATGTAGAATTTAATATGTAGTATGGAATTTAACCATACCTTCTATTATATCACATCCTATGTTCTCTCACCAAATCTTAGGCATTAGATATATCTCAAGTTTAGATCATTTATGACATAAATAAATAAATTTTAACCAAAAGAAAGTGACGAATATCATCTAGTAGATGGTATCAACCTCTTGAAAAGTGGAAATGTAATGAATTTTGACAACAAAGGGTTGAATCGAAAATGAATATATGATACTCAATTCAAAATTCACAAATATGTACTCTCACTAGTATGAGACTTTGTCACAATAACTAAATTATACATAAATGTGATAATAGAGAATTTGAAAAGAAAAAAAAGTTTAAATCCTCTTCTTTAGTTTTGCAACTCCTAATACTTCTTTAATATTACTTTATACAACATTATTTGCATTATCAAAAATAATGGATATAGGCAAATTCTTATGACTTTGTTATTCAATCATGTGATGAGATGGTAAGTTAAATTATGTAGGATATGTCCTTTATGACAAAATTCTAGAATCACGTAAAAAATAATCCCAATATTCTTAGAATATTTTTGATATTGCACGACTAAAGCAAAGTCGACACATCTTTGCCAGATATTTCCTTTTTCCTAAAAAAGATTTGATAGATGGAATATTTTGGAAATTTTCTTCAAATTTTACTTTTTCACTAAAAAAACTAATTTAAATAATAAAACAATCCAAAAAAATTGGCATTTGATTTTTAGACAAGAGCTTTATGTGATGTCTTTGACAAATATGTCATGATTTGTCCATTTTTCATCTACAACAAGTTAATAACCATAGTCACTATGTTAGAAAACTCTACATCATCTTATGGAGTTGGAGCACCTAAACTGCAACATCAAAGAGGTTAGAAAACCAAGTTACACATTAGTAGTCATTTACCCTTATTTTTGATAATTCGATCCTTTAAATTCAATATTCATAAATTGAATTCCTTAAATTCATCAAAATTTTAGAAGACTTTGAAAGCAATCTCAATGTATATGAGTCAACCCCTAAATGTACCAAGGTGTCCTTGGAATTGGCAATTTGAGAAAAATCATCATAAAGTACTATTTGGAATAATATTTTGGAATTGATATAAAAATGAAAGTTTTAGGTTTTGAATTTTGGATTTCATCCGTACAGTTCAATTCACCAATACTACCACGTGTACTACCACCAATATTTAATTATAAATTTTGAAATTTAAAATAAAAATTCCTTCTAATTTCGATTACAAACAAAATTTTATTATTTTTTTGAGTAATATTTTTTTGGAATGAATTTGAAATGAGACACTCTTAAACGTGGTGATTATTTTAAAATTTTGTATTTCTTAAATCTATGACCTCATTTTTGCAAGGACACTTTTGAACTACAATCAATGCAATTTTGGCTTAGTCAACGACTTGACATACTTTTACATTTGTAATTTTAGAATTATATGTAATCAAGTATGACTAAATCCAACCGTTAAATAAGACAACAACTTGGTGAAGAATTTCCAAAAAATTGAATGACTTTCATTCAAGCATTGATGAGAACGTGAGAAGGGTTTGAATATGTTAGTTGTTCAGTTTGTGAACGATGTGATGTTGAAGGGTTAAACGATAATTCCTCATCTCTCAACCAACGAACAAACCCCTAACACATACATCTCAAACTACTTGGTTTTTTCTTTTCTTTTCTTTTCAAAAACCGTAAGCATTCATTGTATTGCGCAAAGATAAAAATACAAAGAGGGTTAACCCCCGTCCCACATAAAGGCAGGCAAACAAGCCACCAAAACCAGGAGAGAGGTGCTACTTGGGCACCTCAAACCTACATTTCAAACTACTTGTTAACAAGGATAGAAATAACTTAAGGTCGTTTTTGGACTACTATGCAATGTCCCTCCCTGAAATTGACATTGCCCAACAAACTTTGTTGTACAACTCATGCTATTGGGGCTGGTGACTGCCATCTGAGATTTCTTTTTCTTTTTCGCATTTTTGGCGAAAATTGAAAAAACCCAGATGCAAGAAAGTAAAGTACAAAGCCACCACGACATCAACGACGTGTGTCATAGAAAGGCTAGCCTAAGGGCCGCTTCACACTAAGGTGGAGGTGCAGAAAACCGTGCGGGTCAAAAAACCGTGCAGTAGGCTTCAGGGCCAGGTTCCATAAATTTACCCAGTTATGTTCCAGAAAGTGTCCAAGAGTGCATTAATTCCGTCCATGCTTCAAAAAATTGAGTGCTTCTGATTGGTGCAGAAGCGCTTTATTTTGAGAATCGAACCTATCATGAAAACCAAGACCCTATGAACGGTTTATGGCCACTCTATGAGTCCACACTCAAAAATTCACAAGAAATTATAGACTTACTCGAAAAATGTGTTTTTTGGGGGGATGGATTTGCACTGACTTTGCAGACCATCAAAAAATTCTAAACTTTTTCCACCACTGTCCTAAGTAAGCAAACCTGAAATTTGCACGGTTTCTGGCACCTCTACCTTATGGCCATCCAAGTTGAGAGGCTGTGGGATTGAGTGGCCAAATTTTGTTGAGAGTCCAAAGAAATGGAATGAAAATAGGCAATAAAATATAGTTTTGATTTTTAATGAAAAAAATTGATGGCCTCTCGACGATATTTTGGGTTTTCATTCCTGTTCGACCCAAACTTCTTTTGAGAGTCTGTCGCTTTGGTCAAAAAATGCTGCCATGTAGGCATTTTGGAGGGCAACAACCTTTAGACTTTGGCTTCTAGTGTGAAGGGTTCAGAGGCCAAATTCTTGGTTTCTTTCAATTTGATTGGTGGAAATCGACGGCTCGACCTTCAACGATAGTGAGAAGAAGCCTTAACTATCGTAAAGATTGGAGTTGAATGCCACGTAAGTGACGTGACCATATTGTCTAGTGTAGATAAACTATTGTTTGCCCTAAGTTTTATCAAGGCTTATGTGCATGGAATCAGGTTAGATCGAGATTAGACAATTCTCTATTTCTAGTGAGCAACTTCTAGAACATTCATCTAGTTTCCACAAATGCCAGTAAATAAGGTAGAAGCATCAAACTTGTTAGGAATCAATTCTAATCACATGTGCAAGCACGTGTTTCAACTTCATGAGTTCCTAATCATATTATCACAACCATTAGTTGTAGCAGTTTGGTGATCAATTATGAATGCCAAGTTAACAAACTAATTGAATTAGAAATGAAAACTGAATATTGATTCCTCTACTAACATCAATAATTAGTGGTCCATGCAGATTAAGTTTAAAAATTCAGAACAAAATCATACATTGTAACAAAATTAATTAAAAATTGGGTTTGATTATCAAACCCAAAGTTTTGTGTGCTGCAATTTTTTATCATTGAAAACCGTTGCTCTAAATGTGCCTCCACCTTAGCTCAGTCACACTTTTAACAACCACAAGAGCAACATCCACATGTGCATTTAACCCCTAAACGTCCACGCATCTAGTTACTGGATGTTTGATGGTCGAATCCAATTTTTATTTTGAAGATGGTTTCTTTTGCTAGTACACCCAACAGAGAAATGAAGATTATCAAGTCTAGTTTGCACTCCACTTTTCAAATATTAAAAATTTCATGTATTGAATAAATTATTTCTTTTGCAAGCTTTGCAACTCAAGGTTTGAATTACACTACATAGGATGTTCACCTTTCAGATTTCAAAATTTAAATAAAAATGTTCTATGGAAAACATATTATGTGATTCTCCATTGTGATTTGCATCTCATCCAAAAATTAATTAGTTTTTTGAAGCCTTTTTGTAATTAAAATGAATTTGTAAAGTATTTGACTTAAAATCTGTAAAAATGGTCATGTAAAATTTAAAAATCTGGAAATTTCAGGACTTATAGGAAACACTTATTTTCATGCATGAAAACATCATGAAATATATTTTGATAATTCTTGAAGGCTTAATTTTGTAGTTTGACTTTCCAGATGGCAAATTCAGAAAGTATAATTATTTTCAGAAATGAGCCTTAAAATCCGTTTCATCATTGCCAACAATTCATCCAATTGACATATTTTCATGTAATATTTATAATGACTTCATCCAAAATCTGGATGAAAGAGCACCACCTGTTCAAAGAACGGAAAATTGCAGAAAAATCCCTGAAGTAGAGCTACTACTGTGCACTGACAATGCAGGGCACCACCATCATTGCAGAATCCACCATCTGAATACCGTAGTACCATAGCAGGTTCGTCCTAAAATAATTCTAAAAATAAAAAACGTAAAAATTAGAAAATTCTGAAGACAGAAAAACGAAAATAGAATAAATTAGTTTTATCAATATTTTGTTATTTCTAAGCTATTTAAGGTCATTTTTACTGATTTTTTTGCTAAAAGAACGAAAATTGAGAAATTCAGTTTTGGAGAGGCGAACCTTTAGTTATTTTTTCAAAAAAAAAAATATTCGTTCACTAGGTGGCGAACCTGCTATGGTGTTACGGTAGTATACCCAAGCAACCCCCCAAAAATGACCAAAAAGCAGGAGAAAAGAAAATAATTTTGATAGGGAAAAAGATCACACTGACGGACAGTGTGGGTGGTAGCTGGAGCAAAAACATTACAAGTTGTTCAGTATTAGAGCATCTCCACTAGCACTCTAGATTGCATTATGAAGGTCATCCAAAAGTCATATCTCACCATGTAGTGCCCTCACCAACATCACTGAATTAAACTCTTGAAAATAATAAGTGAGTCACTCACAAGTCACCACGCATGGATTGTGCAATTATGATTTGAAATCAAAAAGAGGAGATACACTAGCAAGAGTGATTTGAGGCCCCTCATTTTCAGTGGATTATTCAATGTCATGGGTCAAATAAATGTTCACCAACTTAGTCTCATTCATTTTTCCATAGCCATAGCTGTATCCAGAGTGCTAGTAGAGATGCTCTTACTACTCAAATTCATAAATTACTATCGTGCCAACTCAGTCAAGAAACTGCAGTATACATGCTCTATAATATAGAGATCACTAAAACCATTAGGACTTGACCTTGTCTCCAATATACCAACACCTCCGTGAGCCCTTAACCCCTAAACGTCCCAACATCCAGAAACTGGATGACGAACATATTCAAAGCCTTGCGGCTTTCTCATACAATCTCGGATGACTTTCATCCAAGCCACTCTTGCAAGCTTATCAAATTCTCTATCAATTGCAATTACATCAAATATCTTGTGATGGGGAGCTGTTGAAATATTGGAGTGACCTTCAACTACAAGTATGTCAAATTTGTTGAGTAGATTTCATACTTGCAATGGTTCTCTCACGTACACCTCATGTACATTTGAGCTATGCTAATATCTATTTTCGAGGCTAGCATCTACTTCTGTTCAAAGGGTTGGTACTTTTAGAGGTTAAATCAACAAAACTTACAAATTTGAACATTATAAGTGAATGCACACAACCTGACATTACGTCCCATAACGTGCTCGATACACTGCTAATCCGCTCCAATACACAAGTAATTATCCATAAAGGCCAAAAACAAACAACAAAGGGGATTCAATTGACAAGCGTCCGTATCAGCAAATTCAAACTAAGTACTTGACCCATCATTCAAACACAAGATTAACCGCCTCCAAGCCCGTCATATAATCTCCATCATCACTCTCCACAGCTACCTGCTGCAGTTTGTCTGCAGCCACTGTCTCCCTGCACTTGTTTCCAGCGCCTTACTTTCCAAGGTAAGCACTTTGCAGAGCTTCAGATTATCATGTACACTAAACCTTCTTAAGTTAGCGCACAGTAGGGCTCCAGTACAGTGAAGTGAGCTGTGACCTGCATTGTTAACGTTTCAGCGTTTATGAGAAGACGTCGATGTTTGGTGGTGGAAAGTACGCCCCAGCAGCTGTGATCGATACTCTTGAGCCTTTAGGAGCAATCGTTTATTAAATTGTGTGAGCAGAAGGAGTCATATTGTCCTAGGTTGTGAAGGTTTTGCTGTAAGTTGCAGAGTTGTGAGGAGCTATGGCGATGAAGGTGGTGGTAGTGTTGGCGTTGGCAATGCTGGCCATGGTTACAGAGACGGCACCGAGTCCGCCGAACTGTGACTCGGCTGCGTCGGCGTTGCTGCCATGCTACTCTTATGTGACAGGACCTGATGTGAAGCCGCCCACAGACTGTTGTGGAGGGCTCAGCGGCTTGAACTCCAACAGCCCCACTTGTATGTGCCAGTTGATCACGCAGCTCAACGGCTCCTCGGCGGGTGACGCCTCCGTCAACCTCACCAAGGCTTTCAACCTCCCCAAGGATTGTGCTATCACTTTGAAAACTAGCGATTGCCCAGGTACCACTCTTAATAGTTACCATGCATAACCCCAACTGAAGTTTGTTTTCTCTCTTCCAACTTGTCAATGCATGTTTTCATGACTTTGTTTGACAAGTCTGCTAACAACCTTAGGAAAGGTACAAACCATGCTAGTGGGGTTAACTGATTTTGAGAAGAGTCTTCTTTAATATGTATGGTTCTCCCTGATGTTCATATCCATGTAAGGTTTAGGATACTCTTTTCTTAAGTTATTTCAAGCATTTTAGCCTATGTAGGAGTTTGATTAGATAGTGAGTATAGAGAGCCCTGTGGGTAGCTCACTTGAGAGAAGTTAAGAGAAGTGAAAACAACTGTGGGGAAGCCGGAAGGTAGTGGTTTTTCATTGAGGATTAACTGATTTTGGCACTACTAGGATCATACACTGTTGATAGCAATGCGCGTGGAGTAGTTCAAGCTTCGTCACAGCAACATTTAGGAAGTGTAATGTTTTATAGTTACTCTCCTATGTTGCTAACAAATGTAACAATTAGTGTATGATCCTAGTGTTTTGGACAGTGTTCTTTTTCTTGTTGTCCTTTACGTTCATGTAAGGTAGAGGATACTCTTTTCTATCACTTTAAGCATTTCATTGGGAGATGTGGAGAGATCACTTCATTTATAAGTCTAGCTAAATTCTTGAGATCGATTTTTTACATACATTTCTTAGTTTGAGGGTCCATTCAGATTACTACTGAAGGGAGAGAAACCCCATTTCCCGTACTTTAAGAGCAATGGTCATGTACATTTAGTAAGTCATAATTACCCCACTTGCTAATATGAATAAATGAGCTGTTGGTACAGAAGAAGGGTCTGTTGCCTAATGGTAGTAGTATCCTCTACCTAAACCGCAGGTAATATTAGCATTTTAAGCTTATTCCTGTTCCAAGTTAGGGTAATAAGATCATTTAGTTCTGACAGAACTACTTACTTATTTTTGAAATGTAGTAAAGAAATTTGACTGCAACTGTGCAACAAGGAAGAAAGTTCCCTAGTAATTCCATAGTTTCGTGTTACTGAAATCTTTTCCTAAACGGGTTTTGGTGTTTAATTTGCAGCTCTGGCTAATTTGCCTCTAGCACCACCTGCAGGCATTACTCCAACCCCTACACTTCCAACCACCTCGTCCTCAGGTATATTATCATCTTAATACTCCTTTGCCGCCCAAGTTAAATATTTTCTCTTACAGGTGGACAAGCTGGACTTGTAAATCGTAGGTTTCCACAGCCAATTTTTTTGCAAGCCCGGCTTTCTGCATATCCATTCAAAAGGATGGCTTGGGTGGTTTCTGTCAGTGTTTTTTGGAGTGGCTGTGCATCCATACATGTTCCAAATTTATGTTTATTGACTAAAGATGGCAGTCAACTGACAAAAAGCCATATTTCCAGCTTTTGTACTAAATTGATGTACTTGTGGCACCTGTGATTTTTGTTGTAACAGGTCCAACTGCAGCAGCAGGTCCTGGAACTGCAGTATCAGGGAATGATGTCGCTAGGCTTAATATGCCAACCAGCTTGGTGATTGGCGTGGTAGCTGCAGCTGCAGCAGTGCAAGCCTTCCTTTAACTAGAGTTAGAATCTCACCGTTTACAAGAGAAGCTGCGCTAGTTAATGAATTTTTCTGCTTCTCTGATGACTCTTTTATTTGATCACCATTTTTGAAACACTTGTGTAATGGAAGACTCTTCACAGATGATATGCAACTGGTATCTTGTGGTTAATGTACGTCTCATTTGTCACCCCCTTTACACTGTAGAGAAACTATTAATAAAATAATTCAACTCTTCAACCCTCTTTGCTTGGCTTAGCTAATTTTCTGCGATTCCGTCGATCCCTTGTTAGATGCTTGAGATTTGGAGGTGCACAATAGGGGGGTTGAACGTTATGTAAAAAAAAAATCATGCTTCTGATCAATATATAGTGAATGAGAAGTTGTGCAATGCCAAACTCAAAATGCCCGCCCACTGAATGGGGAGTTTTCCAAGGGAACCAACCAAAATTCAATTTTTTACAAGCGCAACCGGTTTAAGACAAGAGAAAAAATTTATTGAGATTTTAACCTAAAACTATGAATTTCAACCAATAATTTGGCAAATTCATTCGCTTGATTTTACACTAACTGCAGGATCTCCTCGTACATTGGGCCCGCTGTGTAATACATCCGTCCACTTGAAGCTCCTGTCATCTCCGCCCAGTGATGGCTGCATTGTAATCATCATCAGCATTCACGCCTTCTTTGGTTTGTGTCAGTAAGGTGGTTACCCCATTCCCAACTGGCTCCTTTTACCAACAGGTAGGGGCATTATCCAGAAGCACTGCTCCAACGGTGTTGGTTGTAGCATGAGTTACATCTGGTAATGGGTTCTCTCTTGTTGGTTCTAGTATGTGTAAGTGTGGTTATGGGTTCGTTGTTGTTGGTTCAAGCATCTTTAGTGTGTGCAATACAAAGCTTCTTTAGACAGAAAGAGGTGTACCTATATGACGTGAATGGGATGCGTCATACTTCAACTTTGAAAATTTGTAACTAATTCATTCTTCACCCAAAAATTATATTTCAACTTGCGTTGGAATCTAATTCTTCTTGCCTATGTCTAAAAAATAATAACACTAAATAACTTCAGTGCCTCCTATCTGTATTTCTTATTCAATTGGGAATGGGGTAACCACCTTAAACTTGACGAATTGAAGTGAATGTAAAAGAAGGAAATCTCCCTAACTCTAAATTCTTCCCTAACTCTAAATTCCTCCCTCAATGTTGATGCAAGAGAACAAAAATTGCCCCCAATTTTGTGCATATAGGGGCCCACCTGAACCCCTAAGTGTCCAAACGACCATTTATGGTCGTTGCCCTTTTTTAACGGGCTGCCCGGAATGAAAAAATATATTTAAAAATAAATAAATAACATTTTCAAATAGAAAATTAAGTCTACTTTCCAACCCAATTTGAATCATGTCAATCCGAGTTAAACTCCATCAAGGAGAAATTTTCAAAGACAAACACCTCAACATTGTCCTAGTGTTACAAAACTTACTATTTTGGGAAAGTAATGATGTTCCCTCTTTCTAAAAAAATTCTTTTCTGAACTTTAGAATAGAATGTCTAGTTTCAACCAATCATACCAAATTTAAAATTCTAAAAATAAAATTTGTAATTTTGGTGAATATTCAACGATAAATGCTTCTAATTCGTTCAATGAGTATCTAAAACATTTTTTGAAAGTTTGACCATACGGATAATTACTAAACATTAGAGTTTTCCGCAAACTCATCGGCTTTCAAAGCCTTACTTTGGCAATTTCTTGAGTATACGAAAATTGGCCCGTGGTGGGCTGTCAGGGGCTGTCAGTTACCGGTTTTTCTATTTCAGAGAATAGACCCACTCCAAAGACCCACTCCATGTAGATACGTGTCAAGCCAAGGAAGCCCATGTGACAGAGCATCCACGAGAACAGAAACTGAGGTTGGGAAGTTTTTGGGCACCGTTTTTGGTGCCTTCAAACTTCAGACCTCTAGTTTATTTACAGCATCTGACATGTCTACTTTTATTGTCTTCTCAACCTCTCTTTTCACAATTTGCGGTCCAGTCACCCAACTGTAGAGCACTTTGCAGATAACTCTATTGTGCTTCTCATTTTCTCTTTTGGACCAAACTTCATCGAAGCTGTAGAAGCAACATTTTATAACACATTTAGGTTTTGCCCTTACTCCCTCTATCATTTAGGGGTTAAAATTTAACCCCCCCTTCCAAAAGTTTAAAATTCCTAAGAGGGTCCCCTAAACCAATTTGAATCCACATGTTCCAAGTTTGCAAAAACAATTGCCAAAAAAGGATCCTAGGGTGCCCAAGATGGAAATTTCAGAAAATGGGGCTCATGGATGAACAATGCTCGCATTAACATTGAGGGGGGATTTAGAATCAGGGAAGAAATCTCTGGGTTCTTTAGGTTCACCATAAACTAAATTACAAATTTAATAATTCCCAGGATCTTATGATTCCAATATCATATTTATCAACAATCTATTATACAATACAGCTCACTCGACCGTTTCGCGTTAGAATCCAGTGTCAATGTGCTTAACGGCACGGGTCCCACTAGTAGAAAACGTGTTGGGTAAAGCACCCCAAAGAGGGCCTTCACCAGTAAAAGGTCACTGATAGCCTAAGTAAGGTAGAGGTGCCAGAAATGGTGCAAATTTCAGGTTTGCTTACTTAGGATAGTGGTGGAAAAAGTTTAGAATTTTTTGATGGTCTGCAAAGTCAGTGCAAATCCATCCCCCCAAAAAACACATTTTTCGAGTAAATCTATAATTTCTTGTGAATTTTTGAGTGTGGACTCATAGAGTGGCCATAAACCGTTCATAGGGTCCTGGTTTTTATGACAGGTTCGATTTTCAAAATAGAGCGCTTCTGCACCAATCAGAAGCACTCAAATTTTCCAAGCATGGACGGAATTAATGCACTCTTGGACACTTTCTGGAACCAGGCTGGGTAAATTTATGGAACCTCGCCCTAAAGCCTACTGCACGGTTTTCTGCACCTCCACCTTAGCGTGAGCTCCAGTGCACTTAAATTGTTGTAGCCCCGAGATGGGGTTCTTTACCATGTGTACAGAACTGGTGCCACGCTAGTGATGTTTCCAAGGTCTAACACCCTCGCCAACCTGGAGCGTGGTATTCATCAAAATAAAACCACCACAGGTACAAGGGAAATTTGCGGAAATTCTTTACATGCACTTTTAAAATACCAATGAATGTCGTAAATGCCTTTGTCACTCCCACAACCAACTAGTTTGATTTGAAGTTACTGAGATGTACAAATTGAATCATCTATTTGTACATGACCCTCGAGGACGTGACTATCGGAATTTTTAAAAACCATGTGAGATAAAAAAAAATAGGGTCAAGTTAATTCGTTAGGGTAAAATTTATAATTTCATTAAATCTACCATAGCATTGGAAATATGTCTCCTACATAATTATATGTAAAATAGGGTGGTGAATAATTCCCTCATTTTGGTAATCAGTAAAAAAAATAGGATCGTAGACATAGGATCTCCCTAAAAGTGTGTAGTAGAATCAATAGAATAATTATAGGTTTGACTACTTGGATGAAGAAGTGTGTAGTTTCTATCCAATTATGAATCAAGCGCGTTAGTATGGAGGGAAACAAAGTGGAATTTTTTGGGGGGAACAAATGTACTAATGTTCCTCCACAACCGTTGGGTTTTGCAATGTATAGGTTTTGTAATGTTGGGTTTTGCAATGGCCCTATACATGCCTTTGAACCAAAAAATGGAGTAAGATGGTCTACAACCTCTCATTTTGAAATTATCGAAAAAATTCACTTGGACAATTATCTCTTCACAACTCTAATTACTAGAAACATCGCCCACGTAGACAAGCAAAAAGATTCACGAGAAAACCCCATGATGAACTAGACTAGTTGTAAATCTTATTGAACAATCCATGCTTGTTTACTCTATATAAATGGTGTTTCTACTAATGTGTACCCACCTCCCAAAAATTACACTCCTACCAAAATTCACACTTTTGAACATGTTGAATTGCTTTAAATATCCTTGTTAAAGTTGTTTTGGCCATGATATCAATGTCCATTTTGGTAACAAGAGCTTCACCAACTGCAGAGACTACACTAAATAGTGTATTTAGTGTGAGGTGATGAATAATGTGCTTACCCCTACTACTTGTCTAACACTAATTGTCAATTTGTGGGTAATTAGTGTTGGCGGTTATCATCCAATTTGATTCATTCCATTTCTAAAATTTCAGTTTTTTCATCTAAACTTTCATCTCAAGTTTCATTCCTTACTCACACTAAATATCCATATCTCAAAAGATCACAATGTCAAAACGTTACTATTCTTCATAAATAGTGTCAGAATTCACATTTAGTGTTTTTTAAAAAGTAGGTTTTTTGATATTTAGAGTGATGCTCGCAATTACAGTGCCTCACACTAAATACACTATTTAGTGTAGTGTTTCTTTTTTAGGAAATAAAAAGCCAAATTGCACCATGTATAATTGTTTGGCTACAAATAGTATGAAATTTAAAAGATTTTTTTGGATGAAAATGCTAAATTATATATATTTTTCATAAAAACATTGGATGAAGTAGCCAACATTTGGATGAAATAGCTGAAATTCTGAAGAAATTTTGATTATATGTCTAAAATATGGATGAATGTATAAATATTCTGCTTCAACATTATACTTTATGGCGCTACCCAAGCATTGGTGCAAATATGAAAAAAGCAACCCTGGCAGAGACCATGATACAAACTAGGGTATCATGACCTGCCGAAACTGCATCTGCACCATTACACAGTTTGGAATGACAAAATTGTGGGAGCCCTTCAATTTGCACTAATTTGGACATTGCAGGCTAGAGAGAAAACTAATCCTAATTGATTCATCCAGATCAACAAAAACCAAAACAGAGGGTGAATAATTGGGACGTACAAACAAACCACAGGTTTAATCACTTAGAAAAATAGAGCCACTTATCTGCAAAAGTATGCCAAAAGGACAGAAGGCCTCCGCAAATTCCCTCGTCTAAAGCCAATTTTATCTCCTGCTGTCTGGAGACAAGGTTTCAGCACGTGAGCATCAAAAACGAGTAACATTAGAGAGTAGTATGGTCGCCATGTAAGAAGATTTCTTCCAAACTGCAATTGGCAGCTAAAAATGCAAACAAGTGGAACTATGATATTGATGACAGTAATGGTCTCCAAAAAAATTGATAGAGCAGTAGGCTAATAAGTTCCCTTGTACGCATGCCATTTTAGCTTCAACTGCATCAACCAAGGATTTATGCCACAAACACCACGAACTAATTTGGGATCAAATACATTAAAGTTGACTCCCTCTAGGGTTTGTAGCAACACTCCTGCCGGTACCTGTAAAACAGGAAAGATGTGTCAAAAGCATGTGTTGCAACAACTACATTGACATCATAAACCATTCAGAACAGTGCACTGCAGGTTCCTACTTTGTAAAGGTATCGATCAGACCGATAACATTTAAACCATTTTGGCAATTGATACCTAGCCGAGCATAACAGATTGGTAAATGTAATTTCTAAAGAGCTGCCCCGTATATTCACGAGTTTAAGGTCACAGTGGTAGATTCCACATAGCAAGATGAACGTGAGGTATAATACCGCAGGTAAAAGCACGGGTATCGCTGGGGCAGGGACTGTTGAAGCAAGCGAACGCGCTTTTTCCAAATGCGAATTTGCAACAGAGGCAACCTGCATGCTCATCAGAACCACCGCTATAATCATTCAATGCGAATTGACCAGCCTAAACAGAAATATACCCAAACGAGCTTTTCAAATTAAACGTAACAACTGCTTCAGCGCCACGATGTTTTCAAGAGTTGGTGAAGACATAAACTACAAGAGGAAGTGACAGTCATGCATATGTTGGAATGCCTGAAAATGTTACCTCGTGGACGGCGTTTGCTAAAGCATCCATATTCTGCCCACGATATAGTTCTTCCTGAGCCAATCCATACTGTCATATGACCACAAGAAATCGACATCTTTTAGAACATGCATCAGGAATACAAGACCTGAAGGACCAAAAGTTTCTATAAAAAGCAGATAAAGTAGAAGAGATAACCTTTTCCACACAAATGAACAATCAACAATTCTTGAATTTCTGTGTCCTCACCTTAGCCGCGGTCTCAAGCGGTATATAAGATCGGCGGCGAGCACCATGATAAGGAGAAGCACGTAGCAGAAGTCCCATCCCTGCTGTTTTGCCTGCATCTCGAAACGAAATCTGTGAAGTCCAGTTTCTTATGATTATGCAACCACCTTACGTTCAAAGGCGTGTGTTTAGAAGAAATCGTGCCAGGTAGCATTTCAGAAGATTGTCTACCTGGGCTGGTTAAACACTGTAAATAGGAGCAGAAATTCAAAGTAATAGGATTATACAAAGTTAAGCAACCAAGTCTAGAGCTGAAATTCGGGTGACATTTAGTGCAGTATCTCTGTTGAGTTTCTTTGATAGAAAGCACTATTCTCAATACTCTCGCACTACAATGGGGGCTTACAAAAAAAATTGGTCCATACTCCGCACTAAACATAAATCACATAACCTCTCCCATTCTGACCAAGTATGTTACTGGAAGCGAAGAGGGAATCAATAATAAAGAAGTCAAGGTCGAAATAAACTCCAGCAGATATATTTGTGACCCTTGCAACAACTTACCAATGTGGGAAGCCGCATGGTCAGCTGACGTATTGCGTACACCAGATGCCTCCAGAGTAAGATACAAGAGAGATGAAGCAGTATCTTCAGCATACCTTTGAGAAAACCAGTTTGTGTGAGAAAATCTCGCTACACAACTTCACATTCCAAGGTCTTATATTTGATCAACACAGGTTTTTGACCAAAATAAATTAAGCAGCGAAGCCTAATAGCTCATCCACAAGATGATGTATATACCTACCGTTCAACTTCCGCTACACTAACAGGTGATGTGGCATCCAAATCCATCATCTACAAGATAATTAACAGAGGAGACAGAATGTCAATAGCAGCAAATCCAATCAAAAAGTACTAGGAAAACCTCAGAATCTCAATGGTACAGAATGCTAAATAATGAAGCAACAAGTCAGATAATCATTTCCTGACAAAAAGCTAGTAGCAACTGAACCGAGAGAACCAAGGCAATGTGGTGGAGCAATTCAGAGAAGTCCCCACAATCGTACCCGAGCCTCTAATAGGCGTGTAAACCAATGCTTGCTCAAACGGTTCTCATTAATGACAGCTCCAAGCGCTTGAACAACTGGATGCTCCAATGTCTTTCTCTGTTCAAAAATGCAAAATACGAGCAGTCACTTCTAAAAGGCCATGAAGAGTAGCAACAGGGAATGGCAAATTATCACTGAATACATTCAGATGCAGCACCTGGCAGTCGCTGTGTCTAGCTCAACACTGCATCTACTTGCAAAGATAGGCATCTAATTATACTGCTTCACAAAACTAAATCCAAGATTCTAAGGAGCTCAAACTAATGGCTGATCGGTGAATTTGGCATGTATCTCGAGCTACCAGATTCTAGAAGCTCCTTGTAAATTTCTGAGCTAGAAAAAAGCAAGATACTCGATAAACAATAACACTACAACAAAAAACTATTTTACCTTGTATAATCCATCAACAGCATCACGCCACCACGCTAATCGCATCAAAGCCAGATTTGTCTCTTTCATATCACCAGCCTATTAACAAAATAAACAAAGAACTCTGATTCTCGTGAAACTGAATTACAAGAACAAAATATATAACCTTTTGCCAAATAAATTACGTTCAATCAATCCACAGATCCCAGGAGCAAATGCATTTGAGGAGCTGTACGCACTGATCGCATTCGACGAGTGTTCTTTTTTCCAGTCCCGTAACAAGAAGTGTTTGTAAACAGCCTTCCATTCCGCATCCAAAACCCTAATTTGTGAACACTTGGCCTCATTTTTACTTAAAAATGAAAATTCAAGGTGCAAAAAGAATTGTAAGGATGGTCGCATACCTGCGCCGTCTCGATGTTAAAAGCTCGAAGTGCAAAGGCAGCCGCACGTGGACCTGGCGGCAGATGCAAGGCACACAAGTAGTTTTCATAGTCGTTCGCCCTGCGCTACCACCAACGTTAGGTACTAGTGTAAAACTCCGTGGAGTCAGAGCCTTAAATGCATTCAGCAAGCTAAATTTGCTGGAATTGTCCCAAAAGAGCTCCAAAGAACGAAAGGAAAAACGATAGTACCTGACTTGTCGAACACAATAAGAGAAAGCATTGCGAAGTTTGGCGGAAGAGACAGCCGTGGTCATGAAGACGACTCCTCAGGACTTTGGCGAACGTTGTTGTTGTCTTGTTTGGAAAACCACGCAATGGCAATGGCAATGGCAATTGCAGGGGTTTAGGGTTTAAGGAGCATAGACGTAAGGCATTTTGGTGCTCTCGTGCACTGAAGCCAGAAGGAAGAGGCCCTGCAAAAACATTTCTCCGCGCGGCAAACCCAAGCTGAATACCGTGCGGAGCCCTTCTTCTTCTTCCGCATCCTCCGCGCGGCAAATCCAAGCTGAATACCGTGCGGAGCCCTTCTTCTTCCTCCGCATCCTCCGCGCGGCAAATCCAAGCGGAATACCGTGCGAGCCAATTATGACACATAAAAACTTTTATATGTGTATATATATATATACATATATATATATTTATATATTTATATTGTCAAATGGTGAGAATTCCATTGCAAAAAGAGAATACACACCGCGGAACCGAGAAAGGCAAACCTGACTGGCGAGAAATTTAATTTTTTACCTCCTGATAACTGCACTACCTATCAACCAACAAAGCTACCTAAAAGTACCCCTAGCTGGACGAGTATGTGTCCATTGAATTTTATCACCCTGTACCTTGCAAAAAATATCCATCTTTGCCCATCTATCACTGAATGCATATTTAGCTCTGCGGGCCACCAGAGGCTAGGACTGATTCATAGTAAGGACTTTGAGCCAGGCCGATCGAGCCAAATCGACAATGGCGTCCCAGAGAACCCGTTCGAGTTGATCACGCGCCCACCGAGTGTTCTTGAAGATGGTAGGCATAAAAACCTTTTTGAAGTGGAGTTTCCATTGCTGATGTTTTCAATTTTATACATGGCACAATATAACGTAGTCTACCTCTAGGATAGGCAAGAAATAATTATTACACTTCATATTCTATGAAGATCATGAATTACAAGAGGTTTGTGCCTAAAATCCTGACTAAAATTTTAAAAATTACAAGAGATTTGTGCCTAGAATCTCATAAATTACAGATTCAAGATTTTACTCTTAACCGTTCTAAATTGCAATGAATGAATGATTTGCAACTAGTTTTCTATAGCAATGTTTAAAACTTTCAAAATTACTAATAAAGAATGTTGATGTTTTTAAAACTTGCCTAAAATTCTATTTAAAATTCTAAACACGTTAAAATAATTACTAGGCACTTTTTTGTCCATTCTAGAAGTAGACAAAGAGATAGATTACAACAGTCAAGAGCTTTTGGTAAAGATATTTTTGAAGATAATTTAAAGATGCTCTATGAAATATTTATAATTTTTGATTAATGTTGGAAATTCGATTTTTTTTTATACATTTTTTTTTACATTTATGATTTCTATTCTTTAATTTCATTTAGTTGAAAAAAAGTAATCAGGCACCATATATTTATCTTAAAATTCCACTAGACACAATAAAAACTTTGAAACTGTACTTCAAATCACACAAAAAGATATGATGTAGTCGGTGGTTCAAGAATGGATTTAACCCCTAAGTGACCATTTTATGTTACTACCCTCTTTTATAGGCTGCTTGGGATGAAAAATATTTTTATAAAAAGTATAAATATTTTTAGATAGGAAATCAAGTTTGTTTTCTAACCCAATTTGAATCATGTCAATTCAAGTTAACCTTTTAGGGTTCAAGTGATTGCTTTGTGGTTATTGATGTGTCGAAAATGCAAATTACGAAAAATCCGTGAAGAATTGGGTTTTGAATTGTGAAGTTTAGATTTTGAGACATATAATATACATCTTTTAGAAAAAGAACATTTCAATTTAGGGTTGTGCGACTATCAAAATACCTATGAATAAAACGCAAAGTAAATAATACAAATACTTGAAAATTCAATAAATACTTACAAATACAACACATGTACTATGTGATATTTCTTGTGTTTGAAAGTTTATTATCTTGTTTTATTTTTCTGGATTGTATTCTCTTCTTCATGTTTCATTAGTGTATGTATTATGATCTTGATTCATGTACCAACTCCTTTCATATTTTTACGTATAATTTTTTGTCTTGAACCGTACATGGATAAGTTACTTATAAAATTCACAATAATTATGTGTGAGTCCGTTCTTAACATGAAAGATTTCAACAAAGAGGTGTTGACATAGGCCATTGTTGAACATCTTCACTTTCATTTTAGAAAAATTAACCCAAATTCTATTTAACTTTGAAGTCACACACCCTCCAAAATCTCATTTTTGAATGTTGCATTATACGGTTCAATCCCACCATTGAATGATTATGTAATTTTGGCAAAATGTCTCTATTTTAGTTGAGAATAAAACTGTATAGTTACCTTCTAAATTAATCCATCTATTTCTAATAGTATCAATCATAATGGAAAAATTGAGTAAAATCCAATGAACCCAGTTACAATATCTAAAGAGTTAGAGGGTTAAAGTCCACCAACTTGAAGGAGAATTTTTCAAAGGCAAACCCCTCAACATTGTCCGAGTATTATAAAACTCATCGTATTTTAGGAAAGTAATGATGTTCTTTCTTTTGGAAATTTTTCTTTTTCGAATTTTAAAAGAGAAAATTATACCAATCATACCAAATTAAATTTTAAAAATAATATTCGTAATTTTTGTGAATATTCGACCATAAATGCTTCTAAATTCATTAAACAAGTATTTAAAACATTTTTTGAAAGTTTAGCCGTACAAGTAGTTACTAACATCATAATTCTCATTTTCTCTTTGGACCGAACTTCATCAAACATGCAAAAGTAACATTTTATAACACATCTAAGCTTTGCCCTTACCTCTTGGGCACTTAAAGGTCAACTTGCACATAGTAAAAGGTTCAAAATTTCACTCATTTGTCAAAGTAGCCCATAACATTTAGTAGCCTCTATGATTGTTGCTTTTCTCCAACAAAATGATGTGAAATATCTCACATCATTTCATTCTCCCAATGAAATGCTATGGGATATTCCACATCACATCAGTAGCTATGGAGATACGTGGCATTAAGCAAGAGCAACCAACCATGGTGAACAATAATTGAAAGCAGTCTATTGTTTATTTGATTCAATATTCCATTCAATTACATATCACTGGTCCCTCCATATATAAAAAAGTGAATGAAACAAAAGGCAACCTTCTTGAAGGCTTCTGAATGTCATGCCACAATAGAGTTAACCGAAAAGAAGGCCATGGAACCTCCCTTTTCAATCTCCTTCTAACCTCTCTTTTCAGCTATAGTTGGGTTGAATAGTGTCGTGTCATAACTTGTCCCCTTGTGGGCCATGGGCTTGGAGTTTTGGTAGGAGGTGTGGGAGTCATTACGAGGTGTGGAGAATAATGGCAGTGGCTTGCTTTAGATTGTCTCACAACTCATCGTGAACTAGTTTTTGGTTTATTTATATTTCCATATGAGTTCAAGAGGAGTTCAAGAGGAGTTTGCTAAAACTTTCCTCTTTAGCTGACTTTTCGGTTAACTCTAATAAGCTTCTAATCCATGTTCTTATTGTTTCACATTCGATAAAATTATCCTTTTTAACTCCAAAATCTCCTGCAGATTTCACAAAGTTCAAAATTTTCAGGAGATTTTGGAGTTGGAGTTTCACTTTATTGAGTGGCACAAGTCAGTCAACATAGAACACTCAGCCGTTTGTTTCAAAATCTAATTAAAGAACTAAGAGAATAAAAATGTTATTGCATCACGGATGAATGAAAAGGGAATGATTGCATAAATCCGTGCCATTATCATCCAATTTCTGTCTCCTCTGTCTTCTCCCGCCTCCCTTTTGCCTGTAGCCCTGCAACGCCTTTCGTCCAAATTTTGAATACGCGTCCGCCATAGCCAAACCCTACACCCTCAGTGCCTTGCTCTCTTCGCATTGTACCATTCTTCCCTTGCAGGTTCCCCTGCGACCGTTTTCGCACGCTTGCTCTTCTGCGGAGAGAGAAAATGGTCCATTTTGGCTGGTTCCAAGGGATTGTGATGTGATCGGGAGTTCGCAATCAACGCGTGTGAGCGCTGTCGGGGGTGATTGAGGCTGGACTGGAAGCTGATCGTGGCGTTTGGCGACCTACATTGCACATTGTGCGTTTTACGTTGCATTGCAGTGTACATTGGAGTTAGGAGCTTGAATTTCCGGTAAAGCTTTCGTCTCAGAATTTTATGCGTGCTTCGGCACATGTATCACCCTCACATTGTTTGGACAGTGGAATATCGAGGTTTGTTTTTTTTCACTGAAGCAGAGCATTTCAAAAAGTGTTCTTAGACTGTGACAATTTTTTGATCGAGGTCCCGCTTCTTGATGTTCCTGACAGATAATATAGAGGTAGCGTTTTGAGGTGGACAGTTGTGGACAAATCCGAGCTGCATTGTCGGTTTGCTTTCTTTTGGCTGGTTTAGGTCTAGAGATAATTAGAGCTACCTAGCAGATTGGCTTGTAGGTTTTCATGTGAAGCTCGAGGGGAGTGGCCATGTCTTGATGACATGGTTATAGAACATTGTACTCTTACAAGGTTCTGGCTATACTTTCTGTGAACCATCACGTGCTGCAATTTATTACGTGCTTCACCTCGGCAAGTTTAGTTTGAGTGTGGCATAAAGAACTGGCGAAGCCTCTGCGATGTGAGATGCAACAGGCCATTGAACTAAGAAACAAGTCGCGAGCTACATTCCTTAGTTTTGGGAATCAGCCACGCAGCTTTTAAAGCCTGTACAGTAGAAGGCGAATTTTCGACCTCTGTCCTATGCTGAGTGTAAGGAGGATCTTCATACGCTGCTGTGGTTAAAGAAGTGGCTTCAAGCTAGCACTGGGGCTGCCTTTGGGCTTTTTAAGTATCTCTGATGAATCAATACCACATCTATGAGGCGATCGGGCGAGGAAAACACTCGGTGAGTTCACGGTTCCTGACAGCATTTTTGCTCGTGCTTTTCACAGACGCAGTGAAAATTTCAGATTTGTATTTTGTAATTTCCATTCTACTCGAAGAAGAGTTTGAGGTATTGAGAAGACATCCTGAAAATTGTGCTTTTATGGAGGCTGACTTGCTGCAGGGAGTTTGTAGATATATTCGTTCCGGCCCTCTGGCATTGTTTACGAATTTTGCTACTTTTTTGGTACCTGTAGTTGGCATTCCCTAGAGGCTCATGTAGGTCTCGAGAGAAATAGTTAAAATTATTGTGTTATATTGCCGCTCTGTGCTTGGAACTGTGGAATGTTATTTATCAAGTATTAAAAGTTAGTTAGAAAGTTGCTAAAATTTATTATTGACCTAATTATCTTAGGGTTGAATCTAAATATTGACAGTTTGAAGAGCTTTTCACCCTAAACCGCGTTCCTGGTAATTTCTTGACTGCGTAAGTATCCATTTTTCGCTGAAGCACGCGATCAGATTCCTTGAATTCAATCCAAAATAGAGTCCAGAGTTTGTATGGTAGTGCGACCGATACTGCTGTAGTTTTTCAGTTATATTCATGATTCCAGTGTTGAGATTTGTGCCTGGCCAACAGGCTGCTCCAGCTCGTACCAAATGTGTGTTGTGCTCGAAATGCATCAGCCTGTTCCACCGTTATATCGTCGTCGGTAAAGTCGTACTGTCTCAGTGGAGTTACTGTTGCAGTCGACTGTTAATGCATTACAAGATAATGGAGAATGCACTTGAAATGCCTCCGTGTATGTCATTACGACCTGAGCATGAGATGCTATGGGTACTAGGAGTTTGACGCTCTTGCATACAATCTACACCTGGTCAGTATATGGCGTGTTCTTTTCAGCCGCATCGAGATATTGTGGCTTTTGAAGAGCAAATAGGTTCTTTTAGCAAATTGCTTGATGACAAGGATGGAGCTCTCGAGGCCGTCGCTCTGAGCCATTTAACACGCATCTTTCTTGACTTAGTGGAGATGGTTATAAGTTGTATCAGGAGTTTTACAACACAATGAACGTCAGAGCTGTCTTCAGGTGGTTACATGAGTATTCAACATGAGCGCAATAGCTAATATTTAGTAAATCGCTGACCTGGTTTAATGACAAAAAGTTGCTTTTACTCATGCAGACTGTGTACAAAGGAAGGAAGAAGAAGACAATCGAGTATTATGCCATCAAGAGTGTTGAGAAGAGTCAAAAAACAAAGGTTCTGCAGGAGGTGAGTTGACTCTAGACCAGTCGGTTGCTTGCATCCTGGGGCACCGTCACATGCCTGCGACTTTAATGTCCAAGTGGACTCTCAGGACAACTGTATCTCATTCTCTTACTGCCACTTCTGTTTTTTTGAACAGGTTCGAACCCTCCATTCACTTGACCACAACAATGTTCTCAAATTCTACGCTTGGTACATTCTTTTACCAGTGGTTGATGATGCCAACATTTTCTTAAATGCTAATATATGTATATCTACCGTGCAGAGTATGGTTGGTTTTTTGCGATTTATGTCTCTTGAAGTACGACTTCAAAGTACAAACTGGAGGTTCTCGATTGTTAGTCTTCTTGCTCATAGCTTGTGTTGTGTTAACATAGTCTTTTGAAATGACAGGTATGAAACGTCAGCTCATTTATGGCTTGTTTTGGAATACTGTGTCGGAGGCGATCTCTTGACGTTGCTTCGGCAGGTGAGTAACTACAATTTTTGTCTTCCCACTTCTGGTATTACAAAGCATCAGTTTCTAGAGCAGTTCCTGGGCTTTTCTGATGGAACGTTCAGTGTATATAAGATGTATTATTCTGAACGGTAGTGAACACCACTCGATCTAAAGAGTCTATTGATCTTATCAATTTTGCATTTATTGGTGCCTTGTAGGCAAGAACTTACAAGTTTTATTTGGACCATTTTCATGCAGTTTAGAACCGGAAGGTCATATTCTTTGGTTTTGTTACATGATTGAGTATATGTAGAGTGGCAGGTCAATTCATTGGACTCTAGGATAAATAAATTATCTTATTGATTAGTAGCAAGATTCTATTCTCATCAATCTCGTTTTTAACACCATTATGCAGGATACTCGAATGCCTGAAGAATCCATACATGATTTTGCTCGGGATTTAGTCCAAGCTCTACAGTATGTCCTGTGAACATGTTCAACTTGAATTCTGTTGCTATATACAATGTTTAGTATACCTGGTGTTCCCTAGATATGGCTTAACACCATGATTACAAAGAAGTCTGATCAATTATTGGTCATTATCAAGGTACACGGGGACTTAACAGTGGTACCAAGTAAGAATTGACATGTACTGATCTCCTCTGCTTCAGAAGTACAGCTTGCAGTGCAATCTGGTGCTTGACACTATAGTCTCTGTATTGCAGGTTTTTACACTCAAAGGGAGTAATTTACTGTGACTTAAAACCATCAAATGTGCTCCTAGATGAAAATGGTCGTCTTAAGGTTAGTTTGCTTTACCTGCCTGACTCTAGAGGACCTGTTCTAGAACATACATCTCGGCAGGTTGGCTTTTCTTTTCTTCAAATCTTGAGGGTACCAGATGAATCTTCTAGCTTTGCAATCTAGTGTTGCAATCCGGTTTTGGACAAGCAATGATCTTTCTTTCTTAGGACTTCATGCACCATAGTGACTATGTGCAAGGGTTATGCTTAACTTTTCTTTTAAACCAAGATTGAAAAATAAGGTAGCAAATATATATATATATATATATATATATATAAGTCCTTTTACAGCAGCAGCATGTGCGCTCTTGCCACCCGTGCTGCTCTGTGTCTTCCTCATCCAAGATATGTTTGTGGGCCGGAACTTCTACCTGTAGATGCTGTATAAATACTCAATAACCTTTGATTGCAGCTTTGTGACTTTGGGCTGGCAAGGCGACTTAGTGATATCGCCAAGAGTTCTGTTCAAGAGGTAGCTCTCATGCCTTATGTGACTTATTGTGCGTGTCCTTTGCCTTCAATTTAACCGTCTATGCAACCAAATGATCTGTATTCACTATGTTTATGCAAGCGATTCGTATTCTTGTGATAACGATGCCCATCTTGGTCTTGTAGGTAGTTTAAGGCATTGATTAGTCTGACCTCTACCTTAAATATGCTTTGGATAGCCTTACTTTTTTTGTGTTTAGCTCACCCTTTCCTCGCTAGGTTGCATTTTGCTACGTGATTCTCTTGGAGTGGCTGATGTTGTCTTCCATTGGCAGCTACCACAAGCAAAGCGGGGCACACCATGCTACATGGCGCCTGAGCTTTTCCAGGAAGGAAGCGTGCATTCATATGGGTCTGATCTGTGGGCACTGGGTTGCGTCATGTACGAATGCTACGCTGGCCGACCCCCATTTGTTTCTAGCAGTTTCACTCAACTGGTAAACTCTATAATTTCAGATCCCATGCCACCGCTATGGGGAAACCCTAGCCATGATTTTGAGGATTTAGTGAGTCGCCTGTTGATCAAGGATCCTGTGGAGAGAATACAGTGGGATGAGCTCAGGAATCATCCATTCTGGAGAACAAAGTGCAAGACACTTCCTTTGCCACCACAGCCTGCCTTTACAAATTTCTTACGACTCACTCACATATCTTCACCTCCTGAGGAGAAGCCGCAGTTGACGAGTAAGAGTACTCCTGTTGAGAAGAGGGCTCCAGATGGGAAAGGATCTGCGGTTGACAGGGCTACTCCGCGTGAGAAAAGCCAGAGTCAAGCTAAGAAGCTTGAAACTAAACAAGATGTGAAAGGAACTGTTCCTGAGAATAGGAATCCTGGTCAAAGAGAAAATGGCAGGAAGGTGGTTAAAGGACCAACTGGCAGTACACAACCGAAGGAGTTGGACACCAAATCCAATGGAGGGGTAGCGGCAGTGAACCTTCTTAGATTGTCAAAAATTGTAAAAACCAATCTGCTAAAGGAGACTGAGAATGATACTTATCGGCAGCAATCCAATGCAAATGAGGCTTCTGATGATACTGATATTACTTTAGAGAATCATGACTTGGAGCTCAACTTTGGTGAAGAAGCTGAAAGTGATACTACGGAAGAGGAGGATGACTCTGGCAGCAATGGTGCCAGTCCAACTGCTTCAGCAGAGGAGAAAGATCTTCACAAGACCTCCACGAAATCCTCGCACACACCAGTTTCCAAAGCTGAGAGTAGAGATTCAAATACTGGGGCTGAGGAGCCCTTACCAGCCACTCCACAACCTGAAACCAATGGTAGGTCTGAGGATCATCTTATGACGCAGACTGAGGTTGAAGGAAAGCAGTTGGATGCAATGCGTCATGTTGCAGCAACTCCACCGGGTGTGGGCATCCCAAGAAAAGGCTCGCAGCGTGGCCCATCTGGTACCGAGGAGTCAAAGAAGGAGCCTGTTGTTGGTCCTCCAAATCCTTCCAGACCTTCAGTGGTGCTTTCACAATCTCTTTGGCACCCGTCAGACCTTTCTGTGAGGCCAATCATGCTGAATCGGCGAATCGAGAAGGTAATGTTTATTCCCGTTGCTCATGTTATAAAATATGGACGTCAAACGCTGTCACTGATTACTTGGAACTTGTTTGAGTAATTCTAGAAAGTGTTTCTGTCCATGTTGTCTGTGGCTGTCGCCTCACAGCCATAGTGTTGCATTGTGTTCTTGCTGATTATTCCATGTCATAAGAGACTCTTGTGCTTGCACTAAGTTGATTGTTGTAGGCCTGAAACTTTCCTTGACACTGTAATTCATGTAACAGGTTCCGGAATCAACCTTTGACTCACGAATCCTGCCTGCTGAGCGGCTGATGTCTTCTGAGTTTGTGAAGCTGGAAGCAGAACAGCAGGAAACCTTCTTGAATAAGATAATGGCAAACGTTCATGGGAGCACTGTTCCAGTGAATGAGAAGACCAACACGTTAAAATATCTCGAGACTCTATGTACTAACATTGATGCAGCAAATATATTAATCAATGGACCATTAATGCCGTTGCTGGTGAAACTGTTGCGCACTGTGAAAATTCCAGCCCTGCGCGTGCAATTAACATCTGTAATGGGATTGCTTATCCGGCATGCTACGCTTATTGAGGAGGAGCTTGCTGGTTCAGGGATTGTAGCAGTTTTGACTGAGACTTTACGGGATAAACAGGATAAGGTGCTCATATCTATGACTACTCTGTGCCTTCATGCAATTGTTCATCACTGTTTATTTCAATGGGCATGTTCATCTAGTTGAAGTTATATTGTGCTTACAGAATAATGCTTTTAATGATTTTAAATATGTCCATCTTTCTCTATATTATGATTCTTCATGTTGTGAAGTCTGTATGTCAGCAGGTAAGGCGCTGTGCTATGGCAACACTTGGTGAGCTTTTGTTTTACATAGCGACACAGAATGAGGGATCTCCTAGGTCAGGGGGTGGTCATGATAACTCGGCTAAGGACGTCAAGTCTTCAGTATGGCAGGTATGCACTCGTGATATGTCAATTTCTTATACAGTTTACTGTTGCTGTGTGATCGTTGGAACAATTTCCTTAGGCTTCTAGCACTGCTGATCCTAATCTCTTGATATTTGCGCTTAAAACTTTCAAGAAGATGCTGCTACAATTTAGCTCTCCATACCCCTCTTAAGAGAATACATGGTGCTTGAGATTGTCAACTGCATTGAGACCTATGAAATTTAATGCAGATTCCCGGCACAACGATAGCACTGGTGGCTTCAATACTAAGGAAGGGTGAAGATGATGTAACACAGCATTATGCTCTGAAGACCATCGAAAATATTGCAAGTCAAGGTGGGGAGTGGGCTCAACGCTTCACAAATAATGAAGTTATTAATAATCTTTGTTACACTTTCCGAGCGTCAGCTAAACCAGAAAACCTGAGGGCAACAGCAGGCTCTTGTTTAGTTCGACTGGTGCGTTTTCAGCCAACCACAATCCCCTTTGTCCTGGAAAAGCTCACCTTTAAGGAGCTTGTGGGAGGTCTGGCTAGAGGGAGTGCGCGAGAGCAGCAAGTGAACATCAACCTTCTCAACATGGCTCTTGTGGGCAGTAGTGTCATCAATAATATGAGCAAGTACCTGCTTGCCCTGTTGGAGGAAAGGAGCTTGGTACCTAGTGTGGTTGCAATGCTGGAGCAGGTATGTTCTTCATGGTTTCAAACGGATTATCTTCACTGTAATGCATTACTTAAGGGTCTAATTTTAGAATTTGTTATAACCTGTGTGTGGGCACTTTAAGAAGTGCATCTGTCCCACCCTTGTTGTCTTTCATTTGTTTATTCTTTTTTCAAATTAGCCCATTTTTGGAACTTCTTTACCATTGTGATGGTACTTACCTCTTCAATTTTTTCTCAGTTTTGCTGAAGTAGTGGCGGAAGATTTTCAATACCAGCTGTGCTGCAATAGCCTGGATATGGTCTGTAGGGCACATGAATTCTAACAGCATATTAACAGCTTCTGTATGTGAACAAAGACCAAAGAAATATACTGATTTTCTGGTGCATATGGAATCCCAGGGTCCAGAAATATTGCGTGGGAAGGCCTTCGTATGTGCTGCGCTTCTGTGTAAAATTAATCGTCGATGGCTCCCTTCTCTCTGCAATGCCAAGCTGTTGCCTGCCGTAGAGAGGTTAGCAAAGGAAAAGGATCCATACGTGCAGCAATGCATGGAGGCTTTGGTGCAAACTGTTGTCAGTGTTGTCCCCACTATATTGGAAAGTATTAGCACAGATATTGCCCAGTTGGCCAGTGGAAGACGAACTCCAGGACCTGGCTCATCACCGGCTCGTGGGACACCAAGAAGTTCCCTTCCATTGTTCCCGGTGGTATTAAACTTGATGAATAGTCCCACTTTCAGAAGTCGTATGGTTGACGAGCCTTTGTTGGAAAGACTGGCATCCTTTCTCAAGCGGCTAGAGACCTCTTCGTTTCAGGTCAGTATCCGTGATTACTGATGAGCATTATCTTTTGTAGATACAACTGTTGCATGTTAACAGAATTTAATCTAATCTGAATGCTACCTACTTTCTGTGGAACACACTCTTGGTTCTAACTAACTAAAATTTTGAGGTTGGAACACGATGCAAATATCCTGGGGTTGCTGTTTCTCTTGGATGTTTTCCAGCTAACCATATCCTGTGGTTTTACTTTGCTGCTGAGAACTGCAGGGACAAGATGAGTTCCAATCCACGCTTTTACAAATAGTGGAAGTCATGTCTCAGCAATCGGCCACATTGTTGGCTCACCCTGACAGTTTCATTGCAAAAGTATTACCGAGCCTTGCTGTCTTGTATGATAAGAATACCGATGGCGATATGCGATTTCTGTGCCTCAAAGTCTTCTTTGATATCTTGGTTGTTTTTCTTGATGATATTTCATCCGTCAACACTAAAGAGGATCAGCAGCCGTCAACAACTGTTTTGAGTGCTCCCAGAAGGTACCTGAGACCCCTCTGTTGCCACCTTTTTTGGTAGTGACATGTCGTTAGAACAGCCTGTACCAATTGCTGTGATCACTACCAAACTATCAAATATTTGTCTTCAGCTTCTGGATTATCCTAACTGTTTGTGTGCTAGTTTGATTGGTACGTGTGTCTATATAATTGTCCCACGTTTCTCTGAGCGTCACCTTTGAACAGTTTATACTCAACCAAGAGCTATATGTGGATATGTAGTCCGATTTGAGGCCTATGGTTTATGCAAACCCCTTTTCTTTTGCTTCTATACATTATTAGCCCTGTGATGAAACCGTAGTTTGAGGAAATCACATGCACTGACTGTAGGCAGCATCTTGTGCTTCAATTTTGGTTAGTGCATTTCTGGTTAGAGATGCAAGGTTCGCTTCAGTACAAGACCTGTCGCTCTGAATAGTTTCAGGACGTCTCCCCTACTCAATCGCCTTGTCTTTGTTTGATGCAGGGAGAAACTTGAAGCGATTGTCAAGCAGCACTTTCTACCTATGTACCCTATCCTCGTGGAGGATGAAGATCCTATACCCATGTATGCTCAGAAACTTCTGGTTATGCTGCTCGACCTCAGATGCATCCAAATTGAAGACATACTGCAGCTCAAACTTGTCTCTCAGTTCTTTGAGTTCTTGCAAGGTGACCTGACCAGCATCAATCTTCATAATGTGCGGCTATGTCTATATTTGGCTTCGTCATCTAAAGTGGATTCAAAGGTTCTGTCAGACCTCCGCATTGTGAGGCATGTGGGATCTCTACTGGATTTTGTGCATGCTAAAGGAATGCAGGATTTCCTTGACCCGGTGCTGTCAGTGTGCCGGTTTCTTCTCGTCCGCAACGTTGGAGATATCTCGAAAACTAGTGGCAGCAACGTATTGTCTGCTACTGCTGCTAACGGAAGGGATCTTACTCGACCAGGTACAATGAAATTCTTATTCTATCGGGAGTTGGGATTGTAATGCGGATGCTGGAACCTTGTCCTTGATAAAGAGAAGCTCAGAATCTGTGAGGTTTCGATATGGTGTTTTTCTCACTTTTTGGTTGCTCTGTAAACAGCTATACAGGATATTGGAGACATGGGACAGCATTCAGTCATCTTCTTGGAGCTTTGTGGAAGCCGAGAACCGCAGGTTGCAGAGACAGCAGCTGAATGTTTAGTTTTGATGCTCAAGGCTGCTCCACAAGCAGCAGCCGGGCCCATATTCTCTAGCTTGAGTCGCTTCGTGAACTCGCTGGAAGCCTGTGCGCAGTCTCACACTCCGTCCTTATCTGCCAAACTTCAGAGCCAGCTTCTGTTTGCAATCTCAGCGTCATGCAAAGAACTTCGTGAGAATAAACAGCCCCTTAGAAATTCCTCACCTTCAAGTCCTGACTTTGTAGCGCTTGAGAACATGGTCGTGCGATTACGGAAATCCAGCTCGTCACAAGTAGCAGAAGCTGCAGTTAGTGCTGCCTTAGAGTTACAGCGCGTACCTCGGTAGTGCAGAGTCTTGACGACAGTCATGTTTGCAGGTCAAGGGTAGAGGAGCAGTAGTTTACGACCTTGACTGTGGTCAACATTGTTCAGAATTCACAGCTCCGGGCAGCCACGGTTTATGGCAGCATACTAGTAGTCTTTACGTAAGGGTGTAATATAAGTAGAAGAGTTGATAAGATTAGGTCCATACATCTTATCCTTCGGGTATGAAGAACAACCAAAGTTTGTATTTGACCAAACATGGGAATTGTTTAATATGGTGGGCACTGAGCTTGTACTGAATAGTGTGGCCGATTCTTCCATGATTTGACAAACAGGTGCTTCATACAGCAATATCGCTTTCTTATCAAGCTGATCATCTTCTAGGTATGTGGTTCCTCTCTAAACCTTTGGAAGCGTTCAGAAGCAGTTCTACGCTTCAATCTATATTTCAAGGTTCTGAACTTGCCAACATCCTTGAGATGTGCGTCAGATTCTAGGAGGCCCCTTTCATTTATGTCGACTTTGGCGAGCGTGAGTAGGGAAATAGGTGAATGAGACAACAGTGCTGGTATGGAAACAGTCGACACAAGGAACCCTTTTTTTCTTCAGGAGTTGGGAGATGAGTGCAGAAAAAGCTTAAACCAATTAAAAGATTGTTGAATGGATTTCCATTTGTCACAGAGAGAAGAAAAACTGACTTTTAGGGCAGTGCGAACAAAGAGTGTTGGGATAGTTATACTTTTCTACCTGTTCCTAGGTCTCCTTTTGGAGGTATTCGTTGGTTTTGTCGTGTATGGAGTAGAGACTGAGACGTGGAGAGAAAATGAAAGTCCTTAGACGAGAAAAGAGAGTGAAACATGGATGATTGATAGTTCATTATTTTTACATTTGGACTTGAAGTTTAACCCTTTAACGTCCCAATCCTTTGCAGAATAGTCAAACTGCACTTTCATACACAATTCAGCTTTCAAGAATTGATAAAATATATTTTTTGATATTTTTCATGCATGAAATTGTATGTTTCCTATCAGTCCTAAAATTTTCTGATTTTTTTAATACAAAATGAATTTTTGACAAATTTTTAGGTCAAATACTTCAAGAAATTCATATTAGTTACAAAAAATCTTCAATTTTTATTTTATTTTTTAGAGCATGTGCAAATGGCAATGGAGAATCACATGATATGTTTTTGTAGAATTTTTGAATTCTAATTTTAAAATTCAAAAGGTGAACATCCTATGCAGTGCAATTCAGACCTTGAGCTACCTAGCTTGCAACAGTTATAAAATATTCAATACTTGAAATTTATAAGATCCGAAAAGTGAAGTGAAAACTAGACTTGATAAACTTCATTTTCTCAATTGAGAGCAATAGCAAAAAATGTCATCCTCAAGGTCAAAATTGGCTTTGACCAACAATCATCTACTATTTGGATGCGCGGTCCTTAAAGGGTTAAAACCCTAAACTAACAGGAAGTTCAAGGCAATTCATTAAAGTGAAGGATTGAAGAAAAGATTAAAATATAATACTAGTTAAAATAAATAGTTGCCATGGCTACCGTATGTGGATATGGACAGAAGAAAACTCTCTCACGTACAATCCTCTATGGGTAGGAGAACGTTTACATTCCACAGTTTCACATGTTACACATCTATTTACAAAATTTTCTTGGTCTAATTTGCTCTCCATCCTCTCGTCCGTTTCACAGTTTTTTTTCCTAATCTGCTAATTTCATCATTAATTATGTTTTATTACACGTTTAGTCCGTATTAATAGAAGCACAAGTATACTTAATAACATTCCTTCTCTAAACCTTGTGATATGTAAACATCAAAGTCTTTCAATCTACTTTCAATGTTGCATTCATCCTATTGATATAAATGATGAACGTATCATTGCCAGTCATTCATCATTCTTTTGCAAGATTGATTAAGAAGATAAAATTCATTCCTTTGCAATATGGTTGTTTTCTTGTGATTCACATGAGTTCAAAAATGGGAGTGTGCCCTTTGAAACCAAATACAATACTAGCATAGTAATATCAACATGCAAAGTGAAACAATTGCATCCTAATTCACATTTGTATATGACTTAAACAAGCATATTGTACTGAGGAAAAATAAACTAGTGTGTGCATCAAAAGTCAAAATCCAAATTCCAGGAGTTACAATTTTGGTGAAAACCAAGCACAATATTTCAGTTACTAATAATCATTCAGATGAAACAATCTCTCAGTGCATGTATATCTAGGCCAGCAAGTCATTCAGTCTAGAGTCAATAGCGAAACACTAATAAGTAGTACTACTCTGCATCACCTGATAAAAGAGCATCCTGTATTCAAATGGAACTTGAATCTACCAAGCTTGTAGCTCATTAAACACTCTATCCGATTCCCTCCTCAGAAATCAATCCATTTCTATTCTATTCCTAGATCTGAGTTTCATGAAAAAAGGAAACGGAGAGAGTGGGTGATGAAACTTCCATAACATTTCAGTAGCTTTGTCTTTCTCAAAAGTAAATGGTGCAGCATATTCTACACCCAACAAGACCAAATTATCAGTAGCTAATTGGAGAGGTGGAGTCCCATGAAGGAAAGGCAAAGAGCATGAAAGATACATAACATTCTTAAGCCCTTGTTGGATCACACCCTTTACATTGTAGAGAAACTGCAAATAAAATAATTCAACTTTCCACCCCTAGTTGCTTGGCTCAACCGAAGTTAGAGAAAATGTCCTCCAATTCCTCCAATCTCTTGACAAATGCTTGAGATTCGGAGGTGCAACAGTGGGCCTCTAAAGAACGTTATGTAGTGAAAGTACTGAATGTTATGTACGTCAAGGTACCAACAACTTGAGTATCAAAAAAGACAAGTAAGGAATTGGGGCTTGCAAGACCGTCACTCTTCAAGCTTGCAGATCATGATGCACTCTTCCCAGTTCCCCTCCAATGATCAACATCCTCTCACTGATAGATGAAAGATGTTATGGATCTAAGAACTGAGTTGAATTCAGCACTGGAAGGGAAACGGAGAGAGTGGACCATGCAACTGCAAACTGCAACACCGTACTCGGCCACCTCAAGCTAAATCATGAAGGAGCAGCTCCGTGAGACAAAAACTAAAGCGGGAAACTAAACAGAAGAGTGCAAGGATCTGTTACTGCAATGAGGAAAGACCCTTCTATATAGTCTCACTATTGTGTTAGTGTGGCAACTTCCTGGAAGTAGCAGCGAATTTACCCCAAAGTCGGAACATCTTGAGCCACCCCTAAATTGCAATCCAAGACAACTAAATAAATTACTGAAAATGACAAGATTGCCGGCACTTTTCCAGGCGGAACGTCATATCTATACTGGTAGTAGATTTCAGAGCTCGAATGCCAGTTACCAAATTATCGAATGACCGTTTCCATTGCATTGCACTGCACCGTCACGTCAGTTGATCCTTCTGAATTTATTCCGAAAATTATGTCTTCATGAGGGTGAAGATTATGTCTTCCTACAATTACGACTCTCAAAGGCATTACCAGCCATTCTTGAGTGTGAATTTCAGCGTTGAGTTTCATGAAAACAGATTCCTGAAGCAAGGGTGGTACCATGCATGCACACAGGGTTCCCCTTTCTTATTCCCCCGTGAGTGCCACTTTTCCCTGTGATTTGGAGTTTTGACATGTGTACAAAATCACCTGCTTAAGCTTAGTCTGAACCTACTTGTAGAAGGAAAGTTTTAACATGTGTCGAGTTCTGAAGCTCAGAGGGGGATTGAAAGTGGCACTCACAGGGGAATCAACACAGGGAAACCATATGGTCGTTGATGAGATTCCCAACTGAAAAACCGATTGATTTCTTTTCTTCTTCTAAACTAGGTACCAGTTAATATCAGAATGGCTGGTCATAGGCATGATCTTCATGGGGTGATGGTTACGAAACAGTATGTCAATCTGCAAAATAATCGATCAGTTGTGTTTACTTAAGTTATGTCGGGGCGGTAACTGCAGTTAGTGAGGAGCGCCACCTACTCCAATAACTTACTAGTACAGTAACTTAGTAAAACTGCTGATGAGTGCGCTCAACTACTCCGCAAGGGAAACGAGAAATATGAACCGCCGTCGTCAGTCGCCAATGACGACGACGACTCAGTAAGAATGGTCTGTCAGTATGTTCCAATTCAACGCGCGCCGCACGACATCCAGCCATGCAACGGAGATAACGAGGAATGTAGCTTCCGTGACATTTCTTGGTACAAAATTTTAGTATCATGGGGTTAAAAAGAAAATTCTCAGCTAATTTCATTAAAAGATCGATCTAGTTTTTTTTTTTGGAGATATTGGGGATGCGCAAGTATTTGCAATAGTTTGAAAACCCTACCAGTGGGTTCAATTCATGTGTAGAAGGCAACTGATTTGGTGAGAGTCTTGCGGTTAAGGTCATGGATTACGAGTTACCAACATGTAGGAACCATGTCACAAGCTCGCAATTTGACACCTAAATTTAATTAGCCAAACATGTCAAATGAGGCCAAATTTTTCCAAAGAATAAGTTGCTGTAAAGTTATAAAAGAAATTATAGGAATTTTCTATCAAAAATAAGTTAATCTCTTGAACTAAAGGCTGACATATAGCGATTCTGTATGAAAACTTATTGATGAGGGGGCTAATTTACCCACCTTTAATTTTGGTAAAGACAAAGCGGCCACACTCATCACATGTACCAATTTGCTATTTCTAGCCTCCAAGTGGGTCCTTGATTTCCGTACGGATTTCAGTACGGGTACGTACAGCCACCGGTACGGCTGGATAGAGTGGTTGGCAGAATCTTATGCGCTGTAACTCGTCTGGAAATTTCTCCCCCTTTTCTCTTTTTCCCCTTCTTTTTCATTTTTAGCCAGGAAATTTCTCTCCCTTTTCTCATTTTCCCGCCCTTCTTTTTCATTTTTAGCGGTGCAAACGAGTTTTTATTATATAAAATCTTTAAACAAAAGAGGCTCGATCATCAAACGAAGAAAGTTTCTCTCATCAGCACATATTTTTTTGCAGTTGAAAATGCACTCACCCTTCTGCCAATCAGTGAAGGTGGGGAATATATGGCTCATTAGCAAAAAAAAAAGGCTTATAGGAATTTTTTTTGCAGCCTTAAAGGCTGATGTCTCTTTGCTTTTGTTGAATACTGAAGGTTTTCTACCTTGTGGAAGTATGACGAATGGGCTTCGGTGGTGGATTTGATTAAGAGCAAAATAGGCGAGGGTCATACGTTGCACGTTAAAACTTACTTTGAATCTCAGCCATGTTCAATATATGACCCTCTTGAGCTCAGAAGAAGGCGATTTAGGGTTTAGGGGGCGGACGTCAAGGCCAACAAAAGTAGTTGGCAGCAGGTCACGATAATGTCACTAGGGCTACGGCAAATCCAGCCAACTTGGCAATCAGGGCACCCATCATGCGACAGTAGAATGCATCAGGCAACTATTCCATTTAAATTAATTTTTTTCCTTTGTTGCGATTAGCCACATGAATACAAATGTAGCCACTTGGCGAAAATTCGCTCACTTTAACTTCATTGCTGCCAATATGCTGCCAATACTAGTAAAAAAGAGGTTTAATGAGGTAATGAATGGTGACACAGTGGTGCCCAAAGCCCATATTGGTATCAATATGGACATGGGACAACATACTCTGCCACTATTTCTTGGTGCCCAAAGACCACCCTTTCTACTAAGTACAACTGAATTGAAGAGATCCTCTGAAGTATCTGTTTTATTTTGCTACATATTGTAAGCTAGTCGTATCATGGAGGCTCAAAAATAATTTAACAAATTATTGAATCCTTGGATAGATTACGTAGGATGCCAAAGGAGTGATAGAAAAATAAAATTGAGTCTGTGTACAAGTTGATCAATTGAAATTGGCACTTGATTCGTTGAATTTCTATAACCCTATAACCACAAGATACAAGAGAGGAATTTAGAGATTCAAAAGTGGGGTGAGAGATTTGAACAGTATTTCTCTTTCAGCTATAAGACCTGAATTGCCCTTTTTCGGGAGAAACTAAAAGAAGAAACCACAACAAAGGGCCGAAGCACTAATCCAAACGAGAGAACTTCGAGAAAGAAACATTGCTATATGTTGTACCCGCGACCTTTCAACATGAACCAAGCCCGGGGTGCATTGTACTAAACAGGTGCAAGTATACATGAGTGCATAGAAGGATGTTAATTTGAACATTGCCATATTACGTGTACATATAATAAACACATTTAGAACTGAAAATATTCACGTATACTTACATTAAACATATAGTTAAAATGGAATATATCTGTATTTAGACACATATCCTCTCGTATATAAAGGGGTTTTTAGAAGGGATCATGAACGCACGTGATTCTCAAACATAATGTAGAGTGCACCCCGGGTACCAAATTTTGAGCTCATTTGCATCGGTCACCAAAGAGGTGATATAAGAGTCCTAAGAGTATACGGGCAAGCTACCACTAGTAGCAGAACTGTTGTTTTTCATTCGCCACTTTGTGGAAACAATGCACAATGACAGAATATTGTGCCTAGATTTATGTCTTCTTGTGACCAAAACCACTCACCAACATCGACGCAACCCATGTGCCTGGCGCCGTTTCATTTTACTTTCATTTATGGTAAGTGAGAAACGACACATTTCCTTCTAGTGAGAGTCGTCCAACTATAGACTGGAATGTTCCTGAATCGATGTAGTTTTCTGATCCTTGCATCGGTATTCAGTAATTGAACTGCTGCTTTCAGGGATCCACCCAGTTAATATACAGTATATGCGTTCTCCTCCTTAGGCAAAGAAATAACAATAAATAATAAGAAGAATCGGGGAAAGTTAAGGGCGATTGCCAGAAGCGCCAGAGTGCCTGTTCGATCACTGGGCCTGGAAGAGGTCAAGGATCGTATACTGAGCTAGCGAGCCGCGCAATTTAAGCTACTGAATCTGTCGCAACTGGTGGCCATTGCCCGGGCCATTGTGGCCAAGTGCCGAAATTAATTGGTAGAAAGGAAGCATCACTGATTCCGCCCGGGCTGACGGAGATGGCGTCAGTGAGATCGAATCGTTGCATGCTCGCATATATCGATACACTGGAAGCTTTGGAGAGTTTAGCCCCCGGGGCTAAACTGGTTTGGGGGGCTAAACGAGGAAGTTTAGCCCCGGCTAAACCCGAATCTCTCCTTTTTAGCCCCGGCTAATTTGTGTTTTAGCCCTGGCTAGTGGTACAAAAAGGGGCTAATGGTACAAAAAAATTAGCCCCCCTCATTTTTTATTTTTTATTTTTGACACAAATTGAATTTCAATTGCAAAAAAAAAAAGGACAAAAGGAGCAGCCGAAAGCCCCCCTCATTTTTCACATAGTGCTAAGGAGGGCTAAAGAGGGGGCTAAACTACCCCAGTTTAGCCCCAGCTAAACTGATCAAAGTTTCCAGTGGATCACATTGAGTTAGCGATGCCTTTGCTTGCTTTGTCGTTACAAGAATATTCCTTCAGTGCATGTCCGGTGCAATTAAAGACCGACAGCCACCCTGGTTTGCAGGTGAGTGAGAACAATCTTCAGTTCGCTTTTTGGACTAAGTTAGCTTTCCGTCCACCGCTTCAGTACTCCGTATACTTTCAGGGCCGCTTCACGGGACACATGTAGTATAGCGAAGCTCACCTCGGTAAATGTACCCAGTGACTACATTCTAGAGGAGATAATGCACGGGAGGTTCCCAATACTACATTCTAGCCCCGTTGTGCACATTATGGGCGAAGGTTGAGAGGTCGTCAATTTCCATCAATAAGATTGCAAGAAACCAAGAATTCGGCGTCTCGATCTTGCAAAATGTCTACATGGCAACACTTTTTGATCAACGTTGACGGACTCTCGGAGGAAGTTTGGGTCGAATGGGAATAAAAATCCAAACTATGGTTGAGAGGCCGTTGATTTTTTTTCATAAAAAATCAAAACTATATTTTATTGCCTATTTTCAGCCCATTTCTTTGGACTCTCGACAAAGTTTGGGCACTCAATACCACGACCTCTTGACTCGGACATCCATAGTGTGAAGCGGCCCTCATTCACCATGTTGTTTGAAATTACAAAACCTTGTCCAAAAATATGCTGGCATTTTCACTCTTTGGAGATCTATTGCAATATTCGTTTAATTGGAAATTTCCATCATATTGGGACTCTTTGAAATCTACAACTGATATAGAATATTCCACATAATTTATGCTAGTTGTAGATTTCAAAGAGTCCCAATATGACATAAATTCCCAATTAAACAAATATGGCGATAATCTATGTTTTTGGAGATTTCATTCACTTTTTATCCAATTTTATTTACTAATAATATTATTATTATTACTGTTATATTTGCCTGGTATTATGTTTGTCGTCCTAAATTTCAAATATAATAATCATCCCAGAAAAAACCACTGTAAATTTAAAGGCTGCTTTGGAATTATCATAGTTATTATGCTGCTGGACGGACCGGTTCTCTTCCTGTTTACCATGCCAGCGCTGCCAGACCGTCTGTCTACAGGATTAGAGCATGGCGAGGGGCAGCACCGCCTTCCAACACTCTATACTCCACTTTTGGGTGACAAGGTATGTTTAGGGTCGCTTTACACTAAGAGTCGGGCCCAAAGTGATGTGCAAATGGGCTGAAATCCTCACTGCTCATTGGTTGAATGGCATTCTTTGGGCCCAACTCTTTACATTGGGAGTTGAGTGGTTGCGCCCAATGCAACCAAAACATTTTTTTACATTAAATCCGACAAACTCTTATATGGGTGTGACTCAATTCACTGGGTTCACCAAATATGGAATCCCAAACTTTGGGCTTTGGCCCGAGTGCACATTTCATTAAAACTGTAATCTTATTACAATGAGTGCTTAAGGTCATGCCTAAGGATAAATATGGGTTGATTTTATTGTTGCATTGGGCTCAAGAACGATGGGCCCGACTCCTAAGTGTAAAGTGCCTCTTAGAGTGTGGAGCTTGATTCTAGCACGCCAGACATTTGCGCTTTGGAGAGCTTGATTTTAGCACGTCATGTGGTTTGTCCTATTCTCTTACAAGACCATGTTGTAACTTTATGAAACAAAAAGTTAGGAGAATTCTTCTCCTAAACTGATGGTTATAATTTGGTACCCAAGTGGTGGTATGTAATTTTGCACCGACATTTTTAGTAGTGATCCACGTTATTTTTACAACTGCAATGCATTATTTGCTTAAGTGTTGTAGTTCAATCTCAATTTTTCTCTCAACGACAAATACAAACTGCACCTGAGTTAACCCTTAATTGCCTGAGCATTCAATTTTTGGACAATGTACGGATTTTACCTATGATTTCTCATTCATTATAACGTTTTTACAATGTGAGCTTTTCTATTAATAAATTTTATGAGAAGTTAGTTTCATGCATGTGTGAACCAATTAGAACGTGGATAATTTGTGAAATTTTTATGCCTCATTTCATGTTGAAGTGATTCACCAAAATTTTCTACGATCTTAGTTGAAAACAAATCAAAACTGTTCTTTAAAAATTCAACTCCTAAAATCAAGCAACCAAAAAATCTTCAATAATCACTACACTTAGTATATAACATTTCAACCCATCACAACAAATTTCATCCATACATTGCCAATACATAGTAGAAAACTATGCCCCAAAAAATCGCAACCAAAATTGGTTGCGGTTCATTTGACCAACTTGATCTGCAGTTGCTATACGACTATAGATTTCTCTTTTAAATTTTGTAACTGTAATTTTAGGAATTTTGAGGCATGTAATAAACTGCTAAAAAGGTATTTTAAAGATCTTTTCAACAGTATATTATACACCCCAATATTTGTAAAATTGCAATTGCTAACCCATAAAAACAAATATGTAGTTGTTTTGTGACTGTAGATCAAGTTGGTCAAAAGAACCACATCCAATTTCAGCTGCGATTCATTTTGACATGGTTTTCTACCAGTGATATTTTATTCAGAATCAAATTACAAAAGAAACTGAATTTTGAGTTTCAAATTTTATACAAAAATATTGGTGATAGCAATCATCTATCTAACAGTCTGCACAAATTACTCCGTATGGATAGAATTTAAAATTCATAATGTACAACTTTTATTCATACATAAAGTTCAAAAGATCCCTCTTAATTGCATTTTATAATCCATCCTTGCAAAACTGCCAAATTTAGAGAGGGTTGTAGGCATTTAGGGATTTTTGAATCAAACATAGTCATTATTCATATATTGAGTGCACAAAAATGTGGACTATTAGTGACGAATGTAGTCTAGAGTACCATTTGGCTACATCCTGCAATCCAAAATTAAAGCAAATCAAAACAAAATACATGCAATTATACTACAAACTCAACACCAATATTGCATCGTTGTTCCAAGTCACTATCAAAAATTTATTTCTTCAAATTATTTGTAGAATCCTTTTTAAATTATTCTTAAAGTCAAATTTCCCAAAATAGTTTTAGATCTTCATTTTGATAAAATCCGAGTGAGCAAGAATAGGCTAAAAATATGACTTAAAGCTACAAACCCCTTCTTCTAGAATTCCACCAAGCTCCATGCTGCAAATTGAAGTCGAATTACATAAAAGAATGGGACAAAAATTTGACTTAGATTACAAAATGATCAAAAACACATTGGACCCACAAGTACACTATTTCTGTAAACTTTGTAACCATGGCGACTAACGGCTAACAACTACTTAACCCTTAAACGTCAAGAGGGTCTGGACGGGGCAGCCCGGAAGGCATCTAAATTTTTTTGGGGAGTTTTTATTTATTTATTTATTTTTGCAAAAAACGGCTTTGCAGTGCACTGCGGGTTAGCACTGTTGCACTGCGGGCTAGCACTGTAGCACTGCGGCACTGCTGAACTTCAGCTGCCCCAGCCTCAAAACTTGTTCAATTTGATAACTTTGATTGCTTACCAACGATTCCACAATCTCTCAAATGAGGCGAAAATTTGAAATCTAGATCGCTTTTTCAGTAGCTTTCCAACGCACCAAGTCTCATTTGATTTGGTTGAGAAAATCTACTTTTTTCTTCAATTATAGCTTTATAACAAGCCCGTGGGACTTGCTTTAACGTTTTAGGGTTAATAAAGAAACCATCCACATGCCTTCAACATTTTAAGAATCCAAATAACTGCCGCCGAAATATTCACTTCACTCTTAACTCTACCTATCATAGAAATTGTGGATTCCCACAAAATATTGAAAATTATGACATTGAATGTACTTGTTCTATGTGCCAAAGCATCAATTGTATCTTCTCAATCCTCATCCAAGTAAGCTTACAAATCCAACTGCATTTACAATTGTGCTCTCTTTTGCATTGAAGAACCACCAGTACAAACAACATATCATAACCTTACCACTAATCTTGCCACTAATATGCCCAAAAACAAAGCACATTATAGACCACACTAAAATAAAATAATACATATGGATCAACGCTTTAACAAACAACATGAAAATACCTAAAAAAACCCCAACACCACTCAAACATGAATAAACACCACATAAATGTCTACAATCACAAACACAACAACGATCATTAGAATTCAAATATATGTAATAACAAATATGTTTGTTCCAAGAAAGTCTAACCACCAACCAAACACAACAATCTAAACAATCATCACCAAACACCAAAACCTTGTGATTTCAATTTGCAAGTAGAAGCAATTATTTTGGTGAAAGTCTCAAGATTCTCACTATGGATTAAAGGATGGACTATATAAAAACTAGTTTGTTGCAAAGTATTGAATCACAAGCTTACACTTTGCCACCCTAAAATGAGAAGTTTCAGATGCAATCAAGTTCTTGAATTAATAGCTAGTTCAATGGTGATGTACCAAATGGCTATTTTTATTTTTCATTTTTCATTTTTTATACTACAAATATTTGTCAATTACCACACTAAAACATCATTTTTGAAAAAACCGTTTCTAAATATTTCTAACTTTCATTTCATAACTAATACAACCAACACCATTAGAGGGCATTTTTTCATCTGCACCTTCTAATTTTTGTCTATACATTGGATGAACTCCATCTTGTCGCCACCTAGACCCATTCTACATAGTAAAGGAACTGATCTGAGAGGTGGATGAACTCCATTTTGTTGCCGCCTAGACCCATTCTACATAGTAAAGGAACTAATCTGAGAGGAGTGAGAGCCAATACTCGTCTGAAAGCAACTGACAACACAATGAACACATTTCCTCCCTAAAGCATGGATTCTCTCCAAAGTAAAACAAATTTTAAACTAGAACCATCTTGAGAGACAATCTCATCCTCAATTGTATAATAGATACTTCTTAAACAAAATAGTTTAAATCTTTAGAAGTGTGAGAAACACCATTGAAATTGCGTCAATGTAACATTGTTTAAGAAAAGTGCGAACAAGATTGTTTTAACCCTTGATCACCCAAACAACCATTTCTTAGTCGCAACCTGTTTTTTACAGCCTTCCTAAGGTGGAAAATAAAATTCAAATAGGAAATCGAGTCTACTTCCCAATCCAATTTGAATAATGTTAATCCAAGTTAACACCTAAATGTCCTCACCCTTGTCCAATTTGGACAATTTTGAAAAGATGAATAAAAAAATGAAACTTAGATGAATATTTTGAACTCGATGTATGAAAAAACGTTGTACACTATGAATTTTAGATTCTATCCATATGGTTTGAGCTGCAATTGTTTTCACCAAAAAAATTCTATAAATTTTGGAATAGAAAATTAATATTATTTCATAATTTGATTACAAATAAGATATTGACAATTTCTAAATGAATTTTTTGTGATGGATTAAAATGTAATAATTTAAGTGTAGTGATTTTGAAGATTTTTTGATTGCTTAATTTTATGAGCATTTTTTTTCAAGAGCACCTTTAGAGTAAAGTCTTCAAAATTTTTTGGTGATAAGCAAAATGGTGTACGTAAAACTATGTAGACAAAACTTGTGTAGCAAAAATGTATATGCAAAACCATGTAAGCAATAGCATTCAAGAAAAAATTGCTGATGGAAAATGTGGATGAGAATGGCATATAAAATTTATGGATGAGAAACATGGATGAAAATACATGGATGAACATGCGGATGAAGAAACTCATAAAAATATGATATGCATGAAACAACCTTAGCAAGCAGCAACCATGTGTACAGCCTGGTACAGCAGCCATTCCAGGCAACCAACAATCCTCCAAACACATGACAAAAAGGCATTGCAGTGAACACTCCACATTTCAGGGCAAAAAATTCTCACTCTACTTGAGGACAAAAAAACACTACATTAGAGGAGAAAAGGTGATTTTGGAGAACATGTTCCATGCCGAGTGATGGCCCATTCACACCAAGAAGCTCTAGCACTTGTGTTGTGTTCCTCGAATGTTGCAAAGTAAAATTTGAAAATAACATACGATTTCTTGCGGTATCTGAGCCTTGTCTCTTCCTGCTTTTGGTCACTGTATGTGCGTTGGTGAAGTGTAAATTTCTTGTGGCACCCAAAATGTATTGGAACAACTTCTTGCGCACGTCAAGTAAAAAAAATAAAAATTATAGCTACCAAAACTTACTTGACGAATGTAGATTCTCTACGCACTCGCGTTGGGTGACTGGTGTGAATGGGTCATGAGACAACCCATGTATAGTAGACTAGTGGGACATGTGATGTTGCATACGTTGATGTTAGTATAACGGATATAATTAACATTACCTCTAAAATTCTTGATGTAGCTTTGGCCAAAATTGCCACACAACCCCCTTTGAAAATAAGTTTAGAATTTTTTTCAAAGACCAACACCACTACAATGTTGTAGTATAAAAAATTACTATTTGGAGAAAGTATCTAGTGGAAAGACAAGTTCAACACCTCTATGCTGAATTAACTAATGTTTTTTAATAGAGTTTTGCACTTCAAATATTCCATGTATTACTTGTTTTTTCTTTGCAATCTTTTTTGAAAAAATAATTTCTTGAAAATCCAAATTATATGTTTAGAGTTATTTTTGCTGAACTTGTCCTTTGTCTGCAGTAGTGATGTTCTTATCATCAAATTTTAATTTTAATTTTTTTTGAATACAATGCATTATATAATTTTAACCAATCATAAAAAAAATCAATTTAAATAATAGAAATTGTAATTTTGGTAAATATTTAAAGTGAAATGGTTATATAACACTATGTTTTGTGCAATACTCCCTATGTTCCATAATAAACCTCTTGTTTCCCTTCTCAATTTTTCCTGTAAAAAACTTGATGTTTGCTCAAACTACTGCTGCTACTAACTCAGGATTGACACCGTTGTGCTCCAAGTCCACACGATTGGCCTACAACATCGGAGTTAAGTCTTAGATTATTTCGAGATATACGAAGCTTATTATGAAACAAGGGAGTATCAATACTCCTCAAGGTTTAAGCTGGGTAAAACAAATCTGTGTAAGCAAAACCGTGTACGTAAATCTATGTGGGCAAAATTGAATATGCAAAACCATGTAAGCAGTAGCATTCAAGAGCGAATGGAGAATGTGGATGGAAATGGCGGATGGAAATCATGGATGAATATGGTGGATAATACTTATGGATGAAGGCAATGGATGAAAATGCAGAATTGCGGATGAAGAAACACATGAGAATATATGGATTGGATGAAACAACCTCAGCAAGCAGCAACCATGTGCAGAGCAGGCAACCAACAATCCTCCATGCATGTAACATGACACATAGCCAGTGCAGTCAACACTCCACATTTCAGGGCATACAGTTCTCCACTTGAGGATAGAGTAGTACATTTTATGGAAAGAAGTGATTGTGGAGAACATGTTCCAAACCGAAACGGTCGAGTGAAACAAACCCATGCTCAAATGTACAGTAGATTATTGACAAGATATTAATACGCTGTCAATAATATTTTTGAATAATATTTCGTGGTGATACTATTAAAACTATTTGAAGGCTACAAAGGGTATATGTTAATATTATTAAAGGAATACTATTAAAAATTATATCATTGAAAGTAATTATCATTGAAAGGCCAACGAATTGAACACTGACGTCAACCATTTCCTTTTAAGATTTTCTCAGGTAAAATCTTCTCTTGAGGGAGAAAAAACAGAATCACTTAACCCTTTAGTGCCTAGCAAGCCAGATTATGGTCACTGCAACGTCGGAAATGCATATAGCAGAGCATCCGTGAAGAATTGGAACTTCAGTTTTGAAGTTCAGATTTGCGCACATACATTACGCACCTTCCAGAAAAAGAAATTTTCAATTTGGAATTGTACAACTATCAAAATACCTATCAACAGAACGCAAAAATACTGCAAATACTTGAAAATACAGTAAATACTTACAAATACAACATATGTATTGTGTAGTATTTCTTGTGTTTGGAAGTTTGTTATCTTGTTTTGTTTTTTTGGATTGTGTTCTCTTCTTCATCTTCCATTAGTGTGTGTAATCCGATCTTGACTAATGTACCCACTCCTGTCAATTTTCAACGTATAAAATTTTGTCCTAAACCGTACATGGAGAAGTCACTTTCACTTATAAATCTCACAATAATTATGTGTGAGTCTATTTTTGATATGAACGATTGCAACGGAGAGGTGTTGACATAGGGCATAGCTGAACGTCTTTGCTTTTATTTTTGAAAATTTACCTCAAATTCTATTTAACCCCTAAACGCCCAAGGGGGGTCCCAAGCCTAAAAACACATTTTAGAAAACAATGTCATAGATGAAAATGGAGGCAAGCTATCTAGATCTCAACCGTACAATCTTGTAGTAGACTTATTGTAGGTCATGTGGACCAAAATTTGAGTCATGAACCCTCATAGATTGCGAGATCATAACATATTAGGACTCAAAACAGCCTACAAAATTTCATCATTTTCACTTTAGAGTGGAAATGCTACCAATAGACCTATTGCAATGAAAAAATCTCCAACTAGAAAGTTGTTTACCTATATCTAAACAATAACCTTGAACCAAAAGAGTTCATCAAAAAAATTTCTTTGCTCAAATAATAGCCTTGCAATGGTGAATCCTGCCAAAATATTTACAAAGGAAGAATAGTCCAAAACTAGACCCTTTGTAATAAAATCTATGCCTAATCTACAAAACATCTTTGATTTAGTCAAGGTTTCTACCACTAAAACTAGACTTGATTTGGGACCCATCCCAAAAAATAAAGTCAAAATCAAACGGTAGATGAAGGAGATCTAGCTCCTCAAAAATCATCAATTTTTTTACTTTTTTCATTGTAGAAACATCATTGAAAATCTCATACCAAAAGTATTTGAATCAAAAATCTTCCAACTAGAAAGTTTTTGGATTACATCTTAAGATCATGATTATGTAAAAAAAATCATGAAAAACTATATTTGATTTCACTTAATTGGATTGCAATGGTAAAACATGCCCCATGTTTGAAAATCCAAAAATGAAAGCTGCCTTCACTAAAATGCATGCCATTAACTCATACTTCATTTTATGGGTCTGCAATTTTTACCACACAAACTAGACTTGATTTGGGACTCAACCCAAGTGATTTAATCCAAAACGGAGTCCGGATGAAGAAGCTATGGCTCTTCAAAGTTTCTGGAGTACATCCAAAATGTCGTTTTTCGACATTGTGGGCGTTTAAGGGTTAACTTTGAAGTCACACACCCCCCAAAATCTCGTTTTTGAGCATGCATTATACAGTTCAAATACATACTATAATCTTCCGATCCCACCATCGGATGATTCTCAAATTTTAATAAAATGTGTGCTCTCGAGTTGAGAATAGAATTGTACGGTTACTTTCTAATTTAACCCATTCTATTTTCGGTAGTCTCAACCACAGTGGAAAAACCCACTGAAATCCAGAGCTGTCTGCTACAGTACCCTAAGCACTAAAGGGTTAAGAAATGAACATTTTCTCTTGACTTCTGCCTCACTATATCACAAATAGTGAGGCTTTGATAAATTAAAGTCATATATACTACCCACCAACATCATACAACTATTAGTACCGAGTATATATTAGTGTAGCACCGACCAACAAGATCACAACAATTCAAATATTCTCAGTACAGGCCTCCTCTTCCATTTCATTTCCGACAAATCACCAGGAATCCTTTTTCGATGTGTGAGTCACCAGTCAAGGTGGCAGCAAATGATTCATCAAAAACCTTGAATTCAACCCTGCCCATGAATCCACAGGAAGGAATGAAGGATGGGATATTCCTTGCTGGCCGTAGTCCCTTCCAGTAGTCCGGAAGGGACTTTCTCTGGACTTGAAGGAGAGTTTGTAAATCTCATGCACACTCACTGCCTGAATGTCGTTGTGCACAAGAGTGTCGTCCGGAAGGTACACAGAATGTACTGATCCGGGTTCCGTGCTTAAGTAACTATTTGAATTTATAGATTCTTTTCTATCCAACTGTCTGCAGGTACCACTGGGGGGCGGGCGAAGCTTCTCTCATAATTCCGTTTCATTCATGAATCTCTGCGCGGTTCCTGGCTTTCGAGCTCCAGTCGCATCTTCGTACGCTTATTAATAATTCCGGTGTTACTACATCATGCAATCCTATTCGAAGAAGCTCTAACGGTCTACATTAGCTTACACTTCTGAGCGAGGAAGTTCCGACAGGTCTATGGTTTCGATCGAAATTCCAGGTTGCGCACAAGAGTTTTTCTGTTTAATTATAAGGTTGTTAGACCGTCAACTTGATCAGACAATCAATTGTGTTCTTTACTTCATGCACGATTTGACTTGACTAAGTTGATATCTTTATAGAGAATTCAAGGCTTAGTGTGTGAGCATTTGCAATGTTGACATTAAAGAGTCACGAGAACATCATTCATGACATTCATTGTGATTTTCATCTTCATTGTTAGTGAACAACATTCATTTTTTCAAGTATATATATAGAAATAGTGATTAGTCAAGTTGCATTTTAAGCATATTCTAATTCAAGTGAGAGAATTGATTAGATATTATAGAAAGATAGAGTTTTATAAATGAAAGTCATGAAAGATTTTCTCGTGAGTCTTTAACGTTCACATTGAAAATGCATGCATATGAACCTTCGATTCTCTATAAAGATATCAACAAAGTCAAGTGAGTTCATGCATTGTAGACATTGCGGTTAGCTAGTAGAATCACAAGAAAGACTTCTCACTGCTCTTGATGAAGAAGTTTTTAGTAGTTTTTGTTTGCTGATGGAACGAGTTGCTAGAGAATACACAGTCAACTGTTGGCATGCAGATCATGACAAAAGAGCTCAAGATGCTTTCGAACCCACACTAGGCCGGGCAGGCCTGCACTCCAGGACAGCTGGGCTGCTCGATCGAATCTGCGCTCGGACGACAGGAGTACGTCACAAGCGTAACGGGCGCGCCGGCCGAAAGTGTCGACACGAAAAAGATCAAGCTCAGCAGTGAGCGCTGTTCACACATCTCTGAACTCGCTTCTTCACTAGTTATCCTCATCTTGCGCGGTACTAGAATTGCGGGGTCCGGCCTTGTTTGCAAGTTTGTTGTACATCTACAGTGAATGGAGAGGAATTTTTAGTAAGTTGTAGTACCGGAGAACTGAGCCAGTCGCTATAGGGACAGAGCCTGAGCGATCTAGTTGTGAATTCCAAGGAGTTTGTGCGTGAGTTTGAAGGTCGGTGCACCCAGTGCAGGCTAGGGCCGGTTAATTCGCAAACCGTACCACCTCCCGTAGCTCCTTCCGTACCAACCCCAAGTTGAATGATTCCTGCAACTTGACTAACTTTGTCCCAAGCTCGATTTAGAGACTCACATCTGTTGACTTCCCAGTTCTTCCTTCTTATCTGCACCGCTCAGTTTCAGTTTGTTTTGCATTTTCAGGGTTTCGGTCTTGCGCACCGATAGTTAACTTAGTACAGACATAGTACGTGAAGATGCCATTTTGAGAGCGCCGGAAGCTGCTGGTTTGTCGGCGTTGGCGTCGGGTAGCTCAACCGACCCTTAAAATAGTTAGTAGAACGATTGACCTATTCTAACAATTTGGTTTTTGGTTAGACTAGAATCCCAGATTCCAAGGTGGGCCACTCGTACCATATATTAGAACTGAGCGGTCAGGGGATCTGCAACTAACAGCTTTCACTTTGTTAAGTTAGTATGCTTTGAATCAAGTGGCAGGTTTCGTGTAGCTGGATCCGTAGGTTTGTTTAGACGAGTAAGTTCAGTGCCCAGGTTTTCCTTTCACAGAGTTTGATAAGACGCCGTGAGGATCGATTCGAAACCAATATTCAGTTTTCAGTATCATCATACACTCTCTCCGTTTCCCTTCCAGCGCGCTCAAATCAGCAAGCATGTGGGGAGGGAATCGGAAAGAGTGCATCATGATTTGCAAGCTCATCAAGGAATGGTGATATTTTTCAAGCAGGTTGAATGGCTAGCTGCTCTACCCATTTGCAACCATCCTACATATGTAAGTCAGGCCTTCTTGCCTCGGGAGTTTCATTGTCCGTTTCATTTTCTTTTCCGAGCTTTTCTTAGTTTGCTGAGTATTTACAGATGCTTCCAGTCTGGTGCATGATGAAACTGTGGTTTCTGTGTCGGTGAAGTTGAATTTAAAACAGGTGACCAAGCAGGCGTGAAGGAACTTGTTTTTGAAGTGTTTTTACATTCTCACCTGGGGCATTGAGTGTAGGAGAATACATTTCGCATTGAGCATAGTTTCCTGATCTATAATTCTATTTATTGATTCTTGTTGACAATGGGAAAAGGGATCCGATGGGAAAGGGATCCCAATGCAACTAAGTGTGTATCATTTTGATGTATGAGAAAGTTATGAGGGTTCGGTGAATGACCTAAAGATCTGATGTTTAGATGAGGTACATTTGCATGAGCAATGTGAACTTATTGTTCAAGTTTCTAGATTTCTAGGATGTTGGGATTAGGACATAGTTGGAATGGGATTCCCCTACCTTAAACTGAGTAAAGATACTGATTCTACCATCTGTCCGCTGAAGAATGTCGAGCCTGTTAAGTACTTTCTGTGAGCAGGGTGCTGGTTGAATTAGGTTTGGGGGCAGGACTTTGCCCTTTTGGTACTGGCTGAATGTATGGTTTGCTCTTTGATGGGAAAGTACTAACACTACAAAATGACGGTGATGTTTCATCACTTGTTTTTGACATTTTAATGTTGAAAAATGATTTTTTGACATTAGAGTTATCCTTAAAGTCATTAGTGTGTTTGAATAAGATATGGTGCATTTTGTTTTAGTATAGTCTTATTTGTTCAATCCAAATAGTTGAAAGGTATGGAAGAGCTTGGTCAAGAGCTTAGTGGTTTATCATTACTAGGTGTGCGAGTTGGGTGGTCTTCAAACTCATGAAAAACTAATAGAGTATATTAAAACAAAATTCACGGTATCTTGTTTAAATTCAAGGTGATTTTAAGGATAACTCTATTGTTTTTGATAGTTTAATGTTGAAAATTTGTTTATTATTTACATTTAAATGTCATAAGCAAAGAGAGAGAAATTATGGCCCGTAGGCCTAACATGAATGAAGAGTTTGTTGAGGGAAGTGCTGCTAACTTGACCACTAGGACCAAGTTTGTGCGTGCTACCCTTGATGTCCTTTTTTGAAGGTAGATTATCTCAAAAATAATGTTGAAGAAATTTAACCCCTAAACATCCTAGTGTTCAACAATTGAATCATGAGGAATTAAAAGCTTTGTAACTTTCTCATACAATATTGGATGATTTCCTAGTTACCTTGACAAGCCTATTTTAGATTATTTTACTTTGTTGAGAACTAATCAAAATTCTGACTCCTAGAAAAATTTCATGCTTGAGAAGAACATTTCAGTATAGCTTGACGATGAGTTGTATTTTATTGACACAAATTGAAACTTTATACTCCAAGGTGTTGAAGCTGCTGCTGAGATCATTCAATCTGCAGAAGCACAACAATGTTAACCCTTTAAGGTAGAGACACCCATAACCGACAGGTGACCAATAACCGATATATCCTAATTCCTAGATTGTGAAAGAACAAATGTACCTCATTTGTATATGTCGGTTATGGGTTCTGAAGTACTTTTCACTTTGAAAAATTATACAAATTTCAATATTGGGAGATAATTCATGGAAAAATGCTCATTCTTCATGAACCTTATTTTCCTACGAACGAAAATTATCTCCTTATCGATAACCCAAGTTTTGATATGCTGAAATGCTTAAGTTGTCGGTTATAGGTGTCTGTACCTTAGTGCCCAGGTAACTGGTAAGTAATCACTAGATCACTAGAAAATGCTGTAAATTTTTTAACCATCTTAGTGTGGTGTCTAAAATTCAAATGTGTAATTTTTGATTATGCGCGGATGATGCAAAAAGAAAATTTGGAATTTGATTTTCTTAAATATCCAAATATATATGTACAAAACATCAAAATACTGCAAATACCTCAAAGTACAGCAAATACTTACAAATGTATGTAACACATGTATTATACAATATTTCTTGTGTTTGGAAGTTTGTTATCTTGTATTTTTTCTTTGGGTTTGTATTCTCTTGTTCATGTTCCATTAGTGCATGTAATCCAATCTCAATCAATGTACCAACTCCTTTCTTATTTTAACGTACAAATTTTGTCCTAAACTGTACATGGATAAGTCACTCCCACTTATAAAATTTACAATAATTATGTATGATTCTGTTCTTGATATGAAAAATTGCAATGGAGAGGTGTTGACACACGTCATTGCTGAACATCTTCATTATCATCTTTGAAAATTTAACCCGGAAAATTCTATTTAACTTTGAAATCACACACCCCTCAAAATCTCATTTTTGAGTGTGCATTATACAGTTCCAAGACATACTATAATCTTCCAATCCAACGCCTACTAAGATTTAACTGACACTTTTTTCATTAAGCTATGCTTACATTTATACAGTTGAATAATATTAATAGTATCCCTAACTTCAACAGAGAAAGTTTTAAAAGAACATCACCCAAAAAACTATGGTTTTTCTAAAAGCACCCTAGGCACTTACTAAAGGGTTAATCTCTAAACATCCTCACCCTTCTCTAGATTTGGAATATTTCAAAGATGTCTTAGAAAATGTAACTAAGAGGGATATTTTGAACTTGATATATGAATAAAAGTTGTACATTATGAACTTTCGATTCAATCGATAGAGTTAGATCTATGATTGTTGTTGACAATTTTTTTACATAAAATTTGAAACTTCAAATTCAAAATTCTTTTGTCATTTGATTACAAATGAGATATTGACAATTTGTACATGAAAAGCACCCTAAGCACTTACCTTAATCTGTGATTTTCAAAGATTATGTGACAAATTTCTATGGCAAGATAATTTCATTCATAAGTGATTCAATTAGAAAGGGAATGATTTGTGAAAACTTTATGCCTCATTTTGTGATGCAGTGCATCCTGAAATTTCAAAGATTTTAGAATAAATGTGCTCCTGAAAAAATATACTTATAAACTAATTAGGCAACCAAAAGATCTCCAAAAATCACTACACTTAGAGTATTATATTTAAAAAACAATTTTCATCCACAAATTGTTAATATCTTAATTGTAATTAAATTACAAAATATTTTTAAATCTCAAGTTTTGAATTTCGTACAAAAGTATTGATGATAGCAATTCTAGATTTGACTGTATAGATAGAATCTAAAATTTATAATGTGCAACTTTTTTATACATACAGAAAGTTTAAAATATCCCTCTTGGTTACATTTTATGATGCATCTTTGCAAAACTGCCAAATTTGGAGAGGAGTTAGGAGACTTAGGATTAAGCCATTTTCAGACTTCTAGCTGTTCTATGCATTTTGGTCTTGAAAATGATTGATCTTCACTAATAAAAACAAAGTTTTTCAAGTCTAATTTCTAGTTCATATTATGATTTTATTTATTTATATATTTTTAAATTGAGAGATTTATTGATATCAAAAATTGGATAGATATGATTATAATTACAACACTTATAATAAAGGATCATCCTATCAAATTTCAATATATAAACAAGATGTTTTACCACGATTTTGCACAATGATATTTTTCATAGAATTGAACATTTTCTGGGCCACCACCCAAAATGACTTTTGGAGTCATAGTGTAAAATTTTGAAAATTTTTGAGTACACTTTTGTAATTGATATGATTTTTCTTGTAATACAAAACTTTGGAAACTCAGAATAGTTTCAATATTCTTATAAAAATTATAAAAGCATCATGACTAATAGATAACACATTGTTTCATTTTTGAAAAATATTTAAAACTTGAATTTTTGTTCAACTGTGATGGTCAAAAGAATCTCAAAATCAAAGTTTGAGTCAACAATTACAAATTATTTTAGTTTAGTTTTTAGGGTTAGTCTTCAAATTTTCTTTGATGGATTGGAGTCATTTTGGGCATCTATTGAGCAAGTATTCCAATGATATATCAATTGTTGTAACCTAATAATATATTTTAATGCATTATAATCTTGTTGAAGATGAAAATGAGATCCACAAAAATTGTCACTTTTATAATAAAAGACACATTTGTTAGTTGAAAGTCACAAGAATAAATTTATTTTTTGAAAACAAACACCTCAATATTGAAAATCTTAGTCATAAGTACTATTATTGTAGGTAGCTTTTATTTACCAAAATTGCTAAATTACAAAATATTCAAAATTTTAAATTACTTTTGTAGAAATGTTAAAATCAAACCAAAATCTTCATCCATTTCACAACTCTTCTTCCAATTAGTATTACAACGATTATTGCCTTTTTTGTGAGACACTAACGATTTACTCAAGGTTATAAAATTTTACTAAAGGCAAATCTTTTTACCAATGTCAAAGAAATTGATACTACTAATGTAGTAGAATGCTCATAAACATATTTCGTAAAAAATATTCACCTTGCATAATAAGATGTAGCCATTTAAAAATAATTAGTGTGTCTCACAACAATGGCACATTAGAGCATCTGCACCCCAACACGCCAAGAGTCTGGCACATGCAATAAGTGAATGATAAATGCTAAAGGCCCTTCAAAAATGCCTCTTGGCCTTCAACTTTGGCGTGTCAAAAAATGGCCCTCTAAATCTATGTTTAGTTAATTGAATCTGACATTCTACTTGTGATTGGTGCATTGACTATGTGACGTGCACTTTTGATGCTTGAGGGACGTTCAAGGGTGGGGGAGTATGATTTCAAGGGCTTTTCAAATATAGATGAATAATTTTAGCGAGTCACCTTTAGCGAGCATGGGTGCAGATCTAATACAACTCGCTTTGTCTCACTTGAGCGTTTCGCCTTGAAATCCGTCAATGTGCTCAACGGCATGGGTCGCACCAGTCGGCTCTTACGGTCCAGAAGAGGCGGAAACAATGGTCATAGGTACCACGGTCACAAGCATGTCAGGGCTTCTATATGGTAGTGTTATTTCCTTTTGTCCTTGCGGAATTGTAAGTTATTGTTGACAAGGTTTTGGCGATGGCGCCCGAAGCGGCAAGTGCATCATCGTCAAGCTCCAACGAGACGGAGCGGCAACAGCAGGAACTGGAGGAAACTGTTTCGCTTCTGCTGTCCGCATTCGCCTCTGCGTCCAACCACAATACCTCGTTATTGTACTGGCTTTTTTCTCTCTCCTTGAATTGGCAAATCTCAGTTTCCAGAACACTCTGCAAATACTCGGTGAATTTCGATTTTTGCAGTGATAGAATATAATCAATAAAATTGATTACTGTTTTGTCAGACTGGAGCTTTGGAGGGAGGAGCACGTTCAGTACCTCAAGAAAGCTTACCGTGGTCTGAGTGCATCATATAGCGTTCTTGATTCGAGGTAATTTTCCAGCACTCGTTCTCAATCGTGGTCTTAATTTTATATAGTTTTTGGCTAGATCAATCTTCATGAGAATACTCTGTTTTATATTGACAGAGGAGTTGCAACATTTTAGACCTAAAGAGTTTTCAAATATTTGTGGATTAGTTTAGTTGTGTGATAGTTGAGTTCTTGTTAATTAAATTTTGGCTGACGATATAGTTCAATCCTCTGGAGAATCCTGTGTTTCATATTTACAGAGGGATCGCGAAATTCTAGACCTAAATGCTTTTCTTCAAGAATTCTTAGTTCTGTTCTTGATTATCGGAGAATCGAGTTCTTACTTAATTATTTTTCGGCTAACGATATGGTTCAATTTTCTTTAGAATCCTGTGTTTCATATTTACAGAGTAATAGCGAAATTCTAGCGGTTTCTCTTGACCTAAATGCCTATATTCGAGAAATTTCAATTTGTTTTTGGATTAGGTTAGTTGTATGCTTATCAATTTGAGATTTGAGTTCTTATTTGATTATTTTTTGGCTATTGATCTGGTTCAATCTTCTTAAGAATCCTCTGTTTCGTATTTACAGAGGAATCGGGGAAATTCTAGCGGTTTTTCTCTACCTAAATGATTTTTTAAAAACATTTGTGGATTAAGTTAGTTGTGTGCTTGATCATCGGAGATTTGAGTTCTTATTTCTTTGTTAATATTGTCGAGCTCTTGTGATGATATGCATATTACAATATTATTCTTTGTAGCGGCTTAGGTTCTCTCTGCATCACAGGTAGTAATTGCAGCAAGGTGGACATTCTTACGATTTTCTGTTAGAGCAGTCATTCTTTTGCGTTTGGGCGTGTGAAATTCAAATTTTCGGAAAATCATGATGTGCTCAAGATGGATTGTGAATTGCGGATTGGTGCAGTCGGCCATGGCTGTGCTATTGGATTTTGCACTCGCTTGCAATGCTCAATCAACCCTTTGGGATAGGGATGGACAAGCGAACGATCGATTTTCTGTCAAGATGTCAGGTCTGTTTTTTCGCGTTATTCCTCTGATGTGGTTTAGGGTTTAAGGAACTGCAAAATTCCTAAAATGTAACTGGCCAGGTGAGTGGAGTTTAATTGTAACTTTTGCACAGCATATTCAGTTTCTGTTTGCTGCTGATTGAAGAGCTCATTTTGAATGTGAGTGTAGGATCCGAGTGGCGGTTATGGTGGCGGACCTGGACAGGTATAGGTTATCTATGCATTCAATTTTTTTATCCTGCCAATATGGAAACGGTGATCTTGTTGATTCGTACTCATTTCACCCGAGTTGGTCATTAATCAATGTCCCGCGGGAGATATATTCAGTTCATGTCACACATCCAGTTTGTACATGTCACAACTTAAGAGGTGTTTCGGGGTTGGATCATAAGTATGTACGTTGTTGAGAGAAACCTTTACAGATGGTTCTCTATTGGTGCTTTACAGTCATTGTGTGTGTAATTTTCATGAAATTTCAGATGGCTCATTTGGCAACCACATATGCTGCTGTAAATTCCCTCGTAACTATTGGTGGTGAGAAGGCACTGGTTTCCATCAACAGGTACAAACGTTTGTTTCAAACCTCAAAGGCATCACGTGACTAAGAGCAATAGTAATTACCACTGTTTGAATTGATGCCATGATGACAGTATCGCATTTGTTAATCACACATCTTTCGATAATCTTGATGTCTGCACCAATTAGTACCTCAATCTGTTATAATTTTTATGGTTGTCTTTAGAAAATCTCACTTGTGATCACCATAATTTTTTCAGCGAAAAAGAAGCATGCTGCTGCTTCTTAAAACGAGGGCCTTCATATATTTTTTTTCTATTTGTGCTTCTTGAGAGCATATTTTATGTCTCGAATTTTTCTAGTTTTAAAGGAATGCGTTCGTGCCCCGACTTCGCAACTGCATTATCGCAGATGCAGAGTCATTTCTAGCTCCCTTCTTATGTGTCTCCATTAGATCAAGTCTGTTGTTTTTGGTGTTCTTGAAGCACATTGCATTTTGTGGTAGAAAAAGTTATATCGAGGGATACCATGTTTAAGAGGCATCTGCAGGTAGCAGGGATAAGGTGCTTCGTTTTCTACTTCGCATGAAGCAACCCGATGGGGGCTTCTCCATGCATGAGGGAGGAGAAGTTGATGTGCGTGGTTGCTATACTGCTATCTCTGTAAGTTCACCACGTGATCCACTTTTTGTGTGTTATTGTATGAAGCCTTCATTATTAGACTTGAGACTTTTGGTACACTTTTCAATTTTTGGCATGTAGCTACATATAGTTTTGTAGTGCTCTGGTTTTTGAGATTCACTTAGAGTTGCTCTTTGAAAATGATCCTCGTCCTGCGTCGGGTTCTCACCCTGGCCAGTTTCCGGTTGGGGTGCTTGTTTCCTTTTTTCTTCCTTGCAATCGAAGTCCTTCAATTTGTTTCAAAAAAGAAAAGAAAAGAAAATGATCCTCAGTGCCTTGTTTTTTCATGGTACTTTGCAGGTAGCGCATATTCTGGATATCATGGTGCCAGAAATTGTTGAAAATGTGGCTCAATATATCTTGAGGTCAGTTCCAAATCTGCAATATTTGTTTACGGCTTGAGAGCGTGCAAAACGTTTTAGATTTCGGTATGCCTCCAGGGATACCTCTAGGATTTTAGTATTTCAGATGAAAATTTCCCCTTCTGCACATGAAGAGCGCTTTTGTTTTGGGTGTAGGTGCCAAACGTATGAGGGAGGCATTGGTGGTGAGCCTGGTGCAGAAGCGCATGGCGGGTATGTCACTTTCTGTGGAATGATTACTGGGCCGACCTTGAATATTTATGCATACTGCTGGTTTTGTGCGGCTTGCTGTTCCTGGTGCTGATCGTCTGTCATATCCTCACAGTGCAGTTCTAGGCTATGTTCACCACCTAGTGTTCTTAGTCTGTTGTGGATCATATCTTTTAGGTACACGTTCTGTGGTCTGGCAGCGCTTGCACTCGTAAACAAAGTGGATGTGATCAACCTCCCCAATTTACTGGTGAGTTTTGCTGGTGCAGATGACTAACGCAGTTCTGATAGATTGTATGCTTTGTTACTTCACTGCAAATATTTTATTTCTGTTTCTGTCCGTACACCTACGTTTCGCTTAGCTTTATCAAGATTTTCTAACGCTGTTGGCCTGGCAAACAGAACTGGGTAGTATTTTGCCAAGGAAAAGTTGAAGGTGGATTTCGGGGTCGCACCAACAAGTTAGTAGATGGCTGCTATTCATTCTGGCAGGTACGTCCTAATGTTTCCAGTTGCTCTCTCAGGAGGCGATTGTGTAACTTCAATGATGAGTTGTAAGGACTTCTTTGAACTGTGCAAGTTGGACTCTAGTATTAATACATTGCTTGCATACACTGGATGATTCTCGCTGATTTGATCACCAGGGCTTTCTTATAAGGTGGATATTTGCAGGGGGGTGTATTCACAATATTACAACAGATTATGCCTGAGCTTAACCGACAGCAAATGGCCAGAAATACTCCTGTGTGTACAGCACATGCCCAGTTTGTTGCTGACTCGGTATTGAATACTGGTAATTACCCTTATTCATGCGCACTCAGACAGTACTTATTAGAATTTGTTACATATGCTATTCACAATCTTCACTTAGCATTAGATTCTGGCAATGTCAACCTAACCAAAGTTAGGTTGCTCTTAATAAGCATTCAGCACTTCAAAAAATATATCTAACCAGATACCACAAGGCAACTACCGTATAGAGTTTTGTCCATTGATTGTGTATCGTTTTGTTTGGTCGTGCACTGTTGGTTCATTTTGTACACCAGCATCCATAGACCTTATTTGAGAGTTCAATTGAATAGAATATTTGTCCGAAGTTCAGGTGACTGGCAGCTATCATACAATGTTTGTGGCCCTAAAATCCTTTCGTTGATACGCATGTGATCAAATTGCTGCGCTATCAGCTAATTCTCTGATTTTTAGGTTCTATAAGACCACCTTCAATTGCCAACTAATTTTCTGAGTATTTTTGTTCCAGAGGATGGTTTGACGCAAGGACTTACATCTGGTTCTACAACTTCAGAGGAGAGTGCAGCTCCAGGTAGCTCAAAAGTAGAATTTGGAGGTACCGAAGCAAGGACTGATGGGGTGACCACCGATCGCCAACCAACTGGAACCTCACCAATACACACGCCACACGAGGATGATTCAAGGGGTATGCTTAACGTTTTACTTCGAAATCTGAACCTCTACAGTACACCATGCAACTTTTCTAAAAACCTGAATCTGAATTTCTCGAGCAGCTGTATACCGGTCGTGGTTCAATTCAGATAGCTGTGTTTCAAAATCAGTTTTCAGTACGTCAGATCTTTGTTGAATTGATGGGAGTTGTTTGCAGGTTCTGCAAGTGGACTTGTGATAGCTGAACAGCTCTTTCCCGTGGTTGATCATCATATTAGAAGGGCACCCATTTCTGTAACTTTCGAAGAAGTTGAAGATGAAGTCTCGGGGATGTCGAAGGAAGCTGATGATAAGGTTGAGAACTCAATGCCGACGCAGCCTTCTATTGTGGACCAGTTATTGAACGAAAACGAACAGATTTTGTATGGACCTCTTTACAACTCTCAGGCACTTCAAGGCTACATACTGCTCTGCTGCCAGGTACAAGACAATACTAAATATCACATCTTAAACCTTGAACGTTTGTCAAGCATAAGCCTCCTAAACGTTATGAGCTTTCTTCCATGAATATGCAGCATTGACAGCTGTAGATCGAGATAAATGTACGCCATGAGGGGAGGTGCTTCTGCTACCGGAGTTCTGTTGTGTCCTCAAGCCGCTTATTATATGGCTCTTGTTACACTGCTGCGTGTTCTCATGTGTAGCATGCTCTTCTGTGCAGGTATTGGACGGGGGTCTGCGAGATAAACCCGGGAAGTCGCCAGATTATTACCACACTTGCTATTGCCTCAGTGGGCTCACACAAGCTCAGAGCAGCGCATCTCACCGTATCAACGCCCCTCCACCACCAAAAGCTGTACTCGGTCCTTACACGAATCTCCTTGAGCCTGTCCATCCCCTTTGCAACGTGGATCTGAACAAGTACAATGATGCAGTTCGTTACTTTAGACATCGTCCTTTTTAGTCTGGCAATTCTTTAGGTTCCATGAGCTCCTAAGGATTCTCATTTTCATCTTTAAATCCAATTTTGTACGTAGACGACATGCTTGTCTTTCTGCACCCCTCTGTGTACATGCATGATTATGAATACAGTTTCAGCTTGCTCTCGACGTCTTTGTGGGTTCTGGTACTTTGACCAAATGATGTTCTACGTATTCTTATAGGATGGACTTTACTGACCCCTCACATGATTTTAATGAAATACAGGAATGGTAACCCTATCTTCCTTCAGGCCTTGCTGCTGGACATTACTGTAGCTTCTGGTAGTGTGCACTCGCTCACGAATACTAATTTTTTTTATCATCGTTGGCTTCTTGGGTGATAATCGTTATGAACCCTCACTCAATGTATTATTTTAACTGCAGCTGAGTAAGAGCCTCTGACACGCTCTCCAGCTCACATAAATTCTAAAGTATGGTAGTCCCAGCACCGCGCAAGTCCCCATCAGTGGGACCCGGAAGATAAGGACAAACATGGGTGAAATTTTCAAACACGAGGTAGAATCCGAGTCATTATTCTGACCAACATGCACATCCTCTAGCATCACGTACGGACAGAGGGAATTTTTTTGATGGAGGACGAATTCTTGACAATTGTGAAGAAGTGAACAGATTCAGCTGGGTCTTCTTCAGTGTGCGGGATGCATCGGAGGTTTGCGCAACTGTGCAGCGAAATTGGGTTTCGTTTAGAGGTGAGGAAACTTCTCCTCCCTACCTTTAATTTGTTGAGATAGTTATAATTCCGAATGGTTGCATTCTAAAATCCGAGCGGCTAGTTGCACTTCTTCGATGAATAGATGAGCACATAAAAACCCTGAGCAGCATCCGGGGATTTTGCTTTCATAACTCGCGTGCCTGTGTTAAGATTGTTAAGAAACAGAAGATTTTTTTTCCAAAATGTGACGCATGTCATCATGTGGTTGGTTGGTGATCTCTTGAAATGTGACATGGAAATTGAATCGTACGGTATACAATCAGAGTGGAATTACGCAATGCCAAAACAGCTCTTGGTTGCATGTAATTAAAGAAGACTGTGAGCCAGTCTACGAGAAGAGAGATTTACGTTACATCGTTTTATGGTGACCGACTGTATCCCATGTTTCATTCACTGCGGTTTCTAAGATTTAAAATAAAATAAAGTCCCGTGTTAACGATACTTGTTTGGTTTTCATTTGAATTTGAATTTTTTTCAAACTGGTATAAACCATGGTTTGAACAGGGGCAAGCAACCCTGATCTAGAGCAAGTAATTGATCAATGAAGGAGAAGTGCAGTCACAGCAGTCTAGGATTTCAGAATCATAGTATACGATTTGATAATAACTAGACATGTGGATTTACGACAACTTTTTAACAGATGGTTGCTTTCTCAGCAGGAGATTCCAGCCTCCTCATCTTTTGAACTTGTCCGACCAAGCAACAAAGAGGCCTAGGTAGTTCCTATTGCCAAAGCTGGTACTAGGCTTTCAGTAGCAAAGATGGCATCAAAAGCGCAGCTGGTGCAGTCTGTTGCTAGGCGCGCACTTTCAAACCGCCTGAAAGGTCAAGCACCTCTTCTGGTTCAAAGCCAAGCGCACTCTACAAGCACAGAGCCATCGGTTTCTCCGCAGTCTTCTTCCTCTGAAGATCTCATTCAATTGGAGCACGAATACAGTGCACACAAGTGAGTTGTTATGTGTCCCACAAATCTACATGTGTGTAGTCTTGCCTGCAATTCACATATTTCCTTTTCTTATTGAGGTCTTATTAGAGTCGATTTTATTATCCTCTACCTTATGATTCTGCAAATGTTTTCTCTTCGCAACAGCTCCTTTCTGTAAATATTTCCTCATTTCCATGGTCAGTTCTTAGTTTGAGGTAATGTACTCTTAAATTGGGATTCATCTGCATCGTAGTGCCACTATTTCTTGTGTGCTTTTCACTCTAAAGTATAAATGGGCTATTTCGTGCTGTGACAACTCGTGTGTAATTTGTATGCATGGTTTCCCAGTTACCATCCTGTACCGGTGGTGTTCGCGAAGGCAAAGGATGTTGAAGTGTGGGATCCGGAAGGCCGCAAGTACTTGGATTTCCTCTCAGCTATCTCTGCTGTGAATCAGGTACTTTTTGGAAGGTTATGTTAAAATTGCAGTTGTAGAGTACGTTTTAGTGTATCTTACATGAATTCTATGTTGTGTTATGTTTGGATCTGGGAAACCTGAGTAGGTATTTTCATATCGGAGTAACTTCACATTAACACATTTTATATTGCCTTGGTTTGAAGGGTCATGGCAACCAAAAGATCATCGATGCTTTAATAGATCAAGCACAACGTCTGACACTTAGTTCGCGAGCGTTCCATAACGACAAGCTCCCTATATTTGCCAAGATGCTGACGTCCATGTTTGGGTATGAGATGATGCTGCCTATGAACACGGGTGCCGAGGGTGTTGAAACTGCTGTGAAGTTGGCTAGAAAGTGGGGCTATGAGAAGAAGGGAATCCCCAAGGACGAGGTACATTACCTTTTTCTCCTCTTCGTTTTTGACAATGATTCACATTCTGTTTGTGGTTCCTTTCGTGCCGCAACAGAATCTTTGAGTGAATTTGTAGATTGGACTCAGTTTTCGAGAAATATCTGTTCCAGTAGTTATGTCTAATCGACCGTGAAAGGTCTTGATAGACAATAGCGTTCGTTTCTTAAGATTATCCTGGAAGGGTGTCCCCGTGTGAACATGATATACTGAAAATCTTGATATGAGTCTGAGTTTACATGTACTGCTTGATGGGTACCAGGCTGTGATCATTTCGTGCTGTGGTTGTTTCCACGGCCGGACAATGGCAGCAATCTCCATGAGCTGCGATAATGAGGCCACTCGTGGATTTGGACCAACACTTGGTGGTAATGCGAAGGTCGACTTCGGCGATGCTAATGCCCTTGCAAAGCTGCTTGAAGGTCAGAGTTGTTATTTGAGCTTTCATGGCACTGATTCCCTACTTTATTCCAATCGAGAAATTGACTGCTTGCATACTCAGGATCGGATATGGCTCGGGTATAAGCTGAGGGTATTAATGGGTCGGTCATGAATGAGCAGAGACGGGAGACAAAGTAGCTGCATTCTTATTCGAGCCCATCCAAGGAGAAGCTGGGGTATGCTTGCAAACACGATTTTTCATTCTTTATCTACTTTGTTGTAGACAGTATTGTTTCTTAAGATCTCATTGTTTGCATGGTTGTCATAGCCACACAATTTACACGGATTTGATGAAGCCGGTTGGTGGTATTGAGTCAAATATTATCAGACTTGTCTGTTCATTTATGGTTAAGGATGATTCTTAGAACCCGTTGCTTGTCAACCGCGAACTAGACATCTCTTGTTACGGTTTTCAAAGGAGGAAACATTTGTTTAGATTTTCTACAATCATGTCCATGTTGCCATGTTTTACAAAATGATGAATCATCAGAAGAAGATTGACGTGTACACAGGTTGTGATGCCGCCAGATGGTTATTTGAAGGAAGTCAGGGAATTATGCACGAAGCATAATGTGTTGATGATAGCTGATGAGATCCAAACAGGGATCGCGCGTACAGGGCGTCTCTTGGCATGCGACTGGGAGGATGTTCGACCTGATGTTGTGGTAGGGTGTGGTCATTGATGTCCTTTTGACAAACGATGTGAACAATCTAAACACTCTGTTTTGTGCACTGTGATTGTGAGCTTCCGTATGCTTTTTAATCCAACTTTTTCATGAACAGATTGTTTGTAGAAACATGAGAACTTACTAGTTGCAAATTGCAGATCTTGGGGAAGGCGTTGGGAGCAGGAGTGTTGCCTGTAAGTGCAGTACTTGCAGATGCGGACATCATGTTGTGCATTAGACCGGGCGAACATGGCAGGTACATATGATGTTATCCAAGTGGTATGAATGTACAATATTGTGAGCGTCATTAGATGATGTACATCCTGAATACTCTTGAGGTGATTGGAGTAGATTTTACATAAGTTGCTCCTTATCAAATGGAAACTGAGTGAATCAATAACAAGTGCTCACTCTCTGTGATACGTTGCAGTACTTTTGGAGGAAATCCATTAGCCAGTGCTGTGGGCATCGCTGCCTTAGAAGTGGTGACACAAGAAAATCTTTGTGAAAGGTAATTTCTCGTTTTAGTGGATTTTCTCGTCGACTCTCCTACAGCGTGCTTGTACAAGAAATATCCGTCTGCCTCCTGTTTGTGAAGTGTATCTCCTTATATTGTGTGACATTCCTCCTTTCCCCTAGGGGGTTAGATTTATGTTGGTGGAATGCATTTCTACAGGCACATTATTTCTTGTGTAGGAATTTGGAATGCCTTATATTGGCTAGAGAAGATGTGTAGGAATGATTGTGGTGCTGGGCTTGCGTATTGTGAACAGGGCAGACAAGGTGGGAGAAGAGCTAAGAGAGCAATTACGAGCTGTACAAAAGTCACACCCCAAGTTGATTAAAGAAGTTCGTGGCCGCGGGCTTTTGAATGCTGTGGTGCTGCAGCAGGCAGGGTTGGGCAACGCTTCAGCTTTTGATGTGTGTATCGGGTTGAAGAACCGAGGAATTCTAGCGAAACCCACACGTGGGAATATCATTCGCCTGTCACCACCTCTCACCATCAAGTACATTTCTAACGTTTCAATTGCTGCAACGAACTTGCAAAGTTTTTCAATAACATTGGATTGTTTCAAGGTCCTTTAGGCAACATGAATAAACGAATCGTTCTTTCAATCCATGGAGAGGTCTCCTTAGGGTTAAAGTGATTGTATCATGGGGAGGCTATGAATCATGGCAAAGATTCTCTTTCTGATGCTATTTATAAATTCCTAATTTTGTTGGAAACAACGATCTGATTTTGATGTTATCATCTGTGCTCATATTTTTGTGGTTGTTATCCGTGAATGCAATGTTTTTGAGCCAAGCTGTTGCTCCCGGTGAATTTTTGCTTGTGTTTGTAAATTTTGACTGTGCAGACGAAAACAAGTAGCACAAGCAAGTAAGGCATTGAGAGAGGTTCTTGAGCTCGATTTGCCTGGCATGAAGCTGCAAGCTGAAGACCGCCTTCCGAAAGCTCCTGATGCATGTGACCGTTGTGGACTACACAAAGACTGATCGTTGAGCTCATGAGTTGGTTGCCATTCAAGCAGGTTCTGTATATGATATACTGGTTGTCTCTTTCTTAGTTCCCAGATAAGAGAATTTCAGTCCAGTGGAGAGAGTACATTCATCCTGTTTGGTGTCATGGAATAGCTTCAAGACTAAAGTGTGAAGCTTCTGTGGCAGGAAGAGTTCATCAATAAGAATGGAGGTTTACTGGTTGATATAGGGCCAGTATTGATCTTTTATTAGCTTACAAGAAGTTTCATGCTCTGTAGAACTGAAGGTGTGCAGTGTTTGAAGCATGGTGCATATGCCAGCATAATAGTCTTTAGAATGGTTGGTAGTACCCTTGGGGAATCAGAATTACACTTGTAATGAGAATAAAGTAGGATGACGGTAAACTGAGCGAATTCATTTGGGAACAATTATTAATACGTAATGAGGTCTGATATTTTATTTAAATTTAAAAATTAGTTCATGACGCAGGTGATGTCCAAAGACGAGATTTCAATATTATATGCAAAAGTTATCAAGGTCATAGTGGAATTGGTAGAGTTTCTGAGACCATGCCCTCATTTTTAATGTCTTCTTGTTGCAAAGTGTGCAAGGAACATCCATCTATTGCGGGAATTTATGAGGCCACTCTTTTCGGTAGGCGCTTGGTTGACAATCATCCTACCTTAGCTGGATATTGGTCCTCAGGAAGTTTATATTATGAAGTTTATATTAACCCCTAAACGTACCGATCCTTTGGACACAAGTAGATGCTAGTCTGAAAGATAGATATTAGCATGGCTCAAATGTACATGAGGTGTACATGAAAGGACCATTGCAAGCATAAAATCTACCCAACAAATTTGACAGACTTGCAGTTGGAGGCCTCTCCAAAATTATCAACAACTCCCCATCACAAGAAAACTATTGTAATTGGTAGAGAATTTAATACTCTTACAAAGGTGACTTGGACGAAAGTCATCCGAAATTGTATGAGAAAGTTGCAAGGCTTTCAATCTGTTCGTGATCTGGTTTCTGGACGTTGGGACGTTTAGGGGTTAAGAGAGTGAGTTAGAGCATGGCCACCATTGCCCTTCGCCGCTGGCCTTTTGTGGTTTTGAAGGGCCTGCCGAGTTTAATGCTCCCCACGGCCTCGTTAGTGAGGGGCCTCTCTTGCTAGGTCTCTATAGAAGTTGGTTTTGTCTTGCCAAGTTGTGGAGTCATGTTTTGCACTTGAGAGCTTGAATTGCGGGCTATTTGAGGGAGACAATCATCTACAATAATTGTATGCACGGACATTTTTGGTGTTGGTGGAGGATAACTCGGCCGGCGCTGGTTGATCTGTTGTAGTGCTTTCCTGTACCCCTAGGCCCTAATTGATGAATTACATCAAGAGAATCAGGCCAAGTCAACTGTTGGACACGTGATAGGCCGGATGACGAGGTGGTTCAGAATTACGGCCGGACCCTTTGCTTTGGAGCGGCGATTTAGGAGCTATGGTGGGCGGGTCCTTTTTGGATTGCGCCCGGGCCATAATCTACTTTGGGTAGTAAGGCTACACACAAACAAAAAGTTAAGTATGTTCACTCTTGACGAAACAATCAACTAGACAAAGTACAGGATACATGGTGAATTCCAAAGCTATGTATTACTAGGTAAACTAGAATCGTATTGATTCTTTACAACAGTCCTTTGCACATGATGCAAATACTAACAAAAATGTACAACAACAATATAGCATCTCAAGCAATGGGTACAACTAGTGTCCTCTATGTAAGAGACAATAAGTTGTCAACTTTGGTAGAAAGCCTCACGCGAGAGCGAAGTTCATTACGGTTTTTGTTTGGCATTTCAATTCAAACTACGCATCCATGGTGATGAATGCGGACGGCACTTCACATCCTGCTCGCCCGTATATATTGGGAGATATATACATCTTACAAGCCATCTAACATGCTCTCCAACGGCCATGGATTCTAAAGTATTGTATACCAATTATCTTATATAGTCCGACTCGGACTAATAACAAAAACTCAAACTAACTGTAGAATCAAAAGAAATTATGAGTCGAAACAATTGAAATAACTCGTAGTAATTGTGGAGATGTATGTATACTGTGGCCTATACTAAATTTTTAAACCAAATTACTATGAATCTACAGATGCCAAATTTGAATAAAATATCATTACATTATTATTTTTAGGTGTTTGAAAAACAAAATATTATAATATAAACAAGCGGCTAGTCACGAAGTCTTTGTCTTAGTATTTATCTTAGGTATACTTTTACGGCTTTATTTTACTGTTTATGCACATGACTCTTGGTAACTCCTCAAATACCAAGCGTTTCCGTAGTCTCTCCCATAGTAGGCAGAGACAATAAAAAAATAATTATCAGACTAATTTGGATAATTTGGATAGAACGTACCAGAATTAGGCCAAGGATTTGTAAAAAACTGGGACTAAATGTGGCTCTTATAATAAATAAAATAATGGGTGTAGTCCCAGCACCGCACACTTCTCCCATCACCGCATTGGCCAGGAAGAAATGAGAACAAGTGAAGGGAAGTGATAAGGACAAACATGGACGAGATTTTCAAGCCCCACGTAGAATCCGAGTCATTCTGACCAACTTGCACAATCATCCTCTACTGTCACTTCAGGTAGAAATACAACCCCGTCTCTAAGGGCGGACGTCCATGTGGGGATTGGTTGGATGGAAAGCACTAGAAGACAAGAATTGAGGTCTCAAGAACCACCTATGCTCCACCCATTTCGGTACAAATGAAATTTATACTCTAGAATCCTCATGTTGCCACCCATTTCGGTGGAGCTTTCTCCTTTTGAGGACCGGCCACCCACTGCCCCCCTTGCATGGAAGTCTGCCCTAAGGGCCTCCTTCCATGTAAGGGGGGCAGTGGGTGGAAGGCACTAGAGGACAAGATTTGAGGTCTCAAGAACCACCCATGTTCCACCCATTTCGGTACAAATGAAATTTATACTCTTGAATCCTCTTATTCCCACTCATTTCAGTGGAGCTTCCTCCTTTTGAGGACCGGCTACCCACTGCCCCCCTTACATGGAAGTCCGTCCTAAGGGTGGACTTTCATGTGGGGATTGGTTGGGTGAAAGGCACTAGAAGACAAGAATTGAGGTCTCAAGAACCACTTATGCTCCACCTCCACCCATTTCGGTACATATGAAATATGTACTCCTGACTTCTCTTGATTCCACCCATTTCGTTAGAGCTTCTTCCTTTTAAGGACCGGCCTCCCATACATAGGAGGCCCTAAATCCCCGGTGGTGATGAATGCGGGTCACTATTCATATACCGCTCCTTTTTCTGAAATTTCCATTTTGGCCACCTTTGGTGGCTTTTCTGGCAATTTTTTTTGCAAATTTGGGATCTACGCCCCCAAATTACCTTAGAGTGACCTTCAAAAATACCTCCTGACTCTCAATCCTAGCGTGTTAAGAAATGACCTGTCAAATCACTATCTGGTTGACTATATTTTCGCATTTCACTTTTGATTGGTCCATTGACTATTTGATGTGCACTTTTGATATGTGAGGGTCGTGCATGGGTAGATGAATAATTTCAACGAGTTAGTCCTAGCATGCATGGGTGGGAATGCTTTAAGAGTTAAATTGTATCTAATAGTTTCAGTAGAACTCACTTGTTATATGAAGTAAATAAAATAGATCTCAGTTCACAGTAAGTGGGAAGTACTGTGTGTGCACATGAGAAGGCATTTCTATGTCCCGGCCTTTCTTTAACCCTTAAAGGACCAAGAAGCCCAAATTGAGCCTCATGTTTTTTATAGCAATTTTGAATAGATCTTATGTAGTCTTCCTTTTATTCAAACTTGTTTGTCTTTTGATCAACACATGCAATGTTCTTCACTGATTTCATTGATACAAAATTAGGTACTATCTGAATTCTATTTTGTATGATATGAACAACTGAATTTGTCATTTTAAAATATGAATCCTTGGTCTTTTAAGCGTCAAAAAAGGGCTAGTTTTACACCATATGTAAAATGAAAAGCAAAAAACTAACAACTGCGACCAGAACAGGGTTTTAAAATGCACTTCATTCATCACAGTAGAATCCTGACCTCTGCTTTAGGGTTCAGGGGATCAGATAGGTTGGGGTAGTTGGACAAGCTTGCAGAGAGACTTGCATACACAAGTCAGTAGCAGGCACAAAGTATAATTTACTCGACCATCTCACAAATTAACTTGGTCAGTGGTAACCGTAGTTAAGATGACACCATCTTTGTACACTCCGCATGACAAAACTTAGTGGCTACCTCATTCAGAATAGTTGCTGAGAAAAGACTCACGGGGGTTCGCTCAAGCTTGGTCTCAAAAACCAAGACAGTGGAGCAGAATGGCGTTTTGCGCGTGCATCCTGTTCTCTGCTTGTGGGAAGACAATAGACTTAGGGCCCTCAATAACACCATCTGTAACCTCTACTCCTCGCTCAGCTGGCAGGCAGTGCATGAAATACACTTGCGGTCCTGCAGCTTCCATTAGAGCCTCATTCACCTGCAAGGACAGGGTGTTTTCTGTTATACAAGATGACAAAGATGCTACAGGTGAACCTTGCTAACAGATGCTAACAAATCAGAAACTCCTTTCACTCCTGAATGCCTAGAAACACACACACACACACACACATATATATATATTTATTTCAACATTGTTTTTATCCGTTAGCAAGGATCTGGGAAAATTCAAGGACACCAAAATCAAGTTGGCATTGTCAAAACCTCCACTAAGGTAGGAGCACCTAAAACCAACATTGTACCTAATTGCGACAAAATCTAGGCTTGATAGTCATTTTAGAACATAAATCTAGGTACGCCATAGATAGCTTATCATTTTGGTAGACATACGATAAAGGCTCTACGATGTGCCTAAATTTGCATTCTAAAATGACTACATGCTGTAGATTCTGTTGCAATGTTAGTTTTAGGTGCTCCAAATCAAATGCTGATGTATGTCTGAATTTTCTCATTATATAGAAAAATAAATAAAGACTAAAACACGAGAGATTTACTGTACTTACTTTACCATGTTGATAGCCCAGAATTTTAGCCTATTGTACCAAAAGAAAAAGAAAAACTGCGATTTGGTGAACTTTCAAAGTTAAATGCTTCTAAATTCACATTCTTTTTAGACGTCCAACTTCCAAAGAATTATAGAAGTCATATAATAGCACGTCTTGGGGTTAAAACAAAGGAACATCTAGGAACTAAATATATATTGAGCCTGAAATGAAAAGAAAAGAAATCTTCCTGAGGAGACGGTGAAAGATTTAGATCGACTCCACAAACCCTGCTAAGGGTTTTTCTCATGCAACAAGTGTCCCATATCTGGATGGTGAGCTCTTACCTGAAAACCCTGGAAAACCTTCTTGCGATTGTCTGCGTCCTCTTTCTGACCCATGCTGGCCCAGACATCGGCATAAATGACATTAGCACCCTTCACAGCCTCTGCAGGGTTGTTGCTGATTTCGATTTTACTTATTCCTGCTGCACGAGCTCTTCCGACTGTCTCAGCATCAGGCTCGTAGCCGCTTGGACAGGCACATACAAAATGGAAAGGAAGCACAGCTGCCAGACGCAACCACGAGTGCACCATATTGTTACCATCTCCCACATACACTACCTGCATCCCCCAGTCATACACTCAATTCAGTTGACGGGCTAATTGGAGACTTACAAGTTAGGCATAAAGAATGTGCGTTCTCTTTAACCCCTAAAGGACCAAGAAGCTCAAATTGGGCTTCATGTTTTTGTTAGCAGTTTTGAGTAGGTCATGTGTGGATTTTCTTTTGTTCAAGTATATCAATTTTTTGACCAACCCATGCAATGTTTTTCAGTGATTCCGGTGATATAAAATTTGGTCCCACCTGAATTATATTTTTCACAATATGATTGATTGAATTTGTCATTTTAAAACTATGAATCCTTGGTCCTTTGAGGGTTAAGAGTAAAGATTGGTTAGCATTCTAAGCTCTAAAAGATGCATGCTCTACTACACAGTATTGAGCAGCCGACTATGAAAATCGGTCACCTAGTTGGAATCCTGCGCAAGAGAAATCTCATACCTTGAGGCCTTCAATACTGCCAATGAACTCGTTGATGGTGAGGACATCCGCCATGATCTGGCATGGGTGGTTATAGTCCGTGAGCCCATTGATGATGGGAACCTTCGAATATTTTGCCAAGTCTAACAGATCCTGCATCCACCACATAAACCCTTTGTCAAAATCTAAGCGAGGATCAAAGTTCACGAACTTAACCCCTAAGTGCCCAGGGCATTCACAAAAAGGTCAAACAACACTTTCATATGGAGTTTGCTCGTCAATAGCTTTTGAGATATTTTTGATAAATGTAACCATATGTCTCCTATTGATCCTCAGATTTTAATTGGTTATAAATTTAATATGATTTTTGAAGTAAAGTACAAAAAGAAACTCATATAAATTACAAAATTGTTCCAAATAACCAACAAAAAAAACTATAAAAGATTCAAGTTAAAATGAAGAACCATACTGTAGAGTTCAATTTAAAATATATTTTCTAAATTTGGAAATTTGATAATGACATATGCTTTGTAGTGTAGTTTGGATAATGACCTCTTGACATTGCAAGTGCAATAAAATACTTTATACTATGAATTTTTCATATTTACAAAGTGAAATATAAACTAGGTTTGATAAGCTTCATTTTCTTAGTTGGACATGAAAGCAAATATAATCATCTTTTAAGGTTGAAATTGAATTGGACCAACCACCATGCTTGGGCATTAAGGGGATAAAAAACCTAATGATAAATCCAGCCATCGTTAAGAAATGGGACACTGGATCTGAATTGCTTAGTTCAAGGGAGGTACATTTAGAGCATTGATAGGACAACGCTGGTGATTAGCATTCCTTGTACTCTCAACCAATCATCTCAGACTCATTCTTTACAGTTTTTTTTTTTCCCCAGAAAGGAAAAGAAAGGCTGATACAAACTCGGACCTAAGCAAAAGAGTCCAGATGGTTGAAATAATTGTGGTTACTGAGGTAGGACTTGCTTAACCCTTAAGGGACCGAGAAGCCCAAATTGGACCTCATGTTTTTTCTTAGCAGTTTTCAGTCGGTCTTTTGTGGACTTTTCTCTAGTTCAAATTTCTTTGTTTTCTGACAACACATACAATATTCTTCACTGATTTTGGTGATATAAAACTTGGTTCCACATGAATTCTACTTTTCACAACATGATCAATTGAACTTTCAATTTTAAAACCATGAATCCTTGGTCCTTTAGGGGTTAAAGTTGTACCTGGTGCGCAAAAAGACGAGCCATGATGATATCATTGTAGCTCGAGAGCACACGAGCAATATCGCGGGTTTCTTCCCGCTTCCCCAGCTGGATATCATCGGGACCTAAGTAGACGGCATGGCCTCCCAACTGATAAAAACCAGTCTCAAAGGACACTCTTGTACGCATGGATGGCTTCGTAAAAATCATGGACATGGACATCCCCTTGAATGGTTGATAGCTTCTATCTCCTGATTTCAGCTTGGCCTTCACTACCGCCGCCCGATCCAAGATTTGGAGCAGCGTTTCCTTGTCAAAATCGTCCAGGTGAAGGAAGTGTGTCGGCCCTTTCTTTTTCTCACCTGAAACCAACCTTGCACCCAAAATTTAGACGAGTGACTCCACAATGATACCCTACGTCGTGGTCAGTGTCGACATTAATTAATTACTTTTTGTCCAAAAGTGCCACATGTCATCTTGTGATTGGTTTATGGTGACGTGGACCTCTCAAAATATGATGTGGAAATCAGATTTCGACACAATACTGTCCGAATCTGACCCTCACATACGGTAGTGCTCCCAAATGCAGCAGCTCGGGAAATTTCCCGTCAGAAAATGCCATTTGCAACCAACAGCAGAGTTCAGGGTTGTAGTAACACTTACCATCTTGTTTACCTCCTTCCAAAGTATCAGTCCTCGTAACAATACCTGAAAAGGTCGGTCACTCACAACGCTTAGAAACAGAATGAACCTGTTTGTTGGAGCTGTAATCAATTAACAGTAGCTGATGTAGCACTAGAAAATGCAACAAATTGTAAGAATGTTTAGGGCTTCCAGGAAACAACACAGAAATGTAGTAGTTCATTATAGCAACTTACCTACAACTTCATTTTTATCATTTATTATAGAGCTGGTAATACTGAGCGAACGCCGAGTACAGCAGAGAGGCGCATTCCTTCTCTTCAAGAATGCACTCGTAACCTTAGCGCCTGACCACGGCAACCCTAGCTTCAGCTCCTTGCTCCAACTCGGCGCGCCACACACCTGCTGCTGCTGAATCAGCGCCATAGCGATCAAAACAAAACACACTCGCAAGCAAGAAATTATAATGTACAAATGGCTAGGTTAACGAAGGTTCCAATTCTGCCAGGCACTTTATTAACGAAGAATCCGACGATGCAGTCGAGGTCGGAAAGCCTCGTCCCCAACTCGTCCCCAACTCGTCCCCAACTCGTCCCCAACTCGTCCCCAACTCGTCCCCAACTCGTCCCCAACTCGTCCCCAACTCGTCCCCAACTCGTCCCCAACTCGTCCCCAACTCGTCCCCAACTCGTCCCCAACTCGTCCCCAACTCGTCCCCAACTCGTCCCCAACTCGTCCCCAACTCGTCCCCAACTCGTCCCCAACTCGTCCCCAACTCGTCCCCAACTCGTCCCCAACTCGTCCCCAACTCGTCCCCAACTCGTCCCCAACTCGTCCCCAACTCGTCCCCAACTCGTCCCCAACTCGTCCCCAACTCGTCCCCAACTCGTCCCCAACTCGTCCCCAACTCGTCCCCAACTCGTCCCCAACTCGTCCCCAACTCGTCCCCAACTCGTCCCCAACTCGTCCCCAACTCGTCCCCAACTCGTCCCCAACTCGTCCCCAACTCGTCCCCAACTCGTCCCCAACTCCCAAACGGAGTGGGACATTCGCTACCTGCCCGGAGTGGCTGCATGCCCGGTGTGGCTGCCTGCCCGGAGTGGCTGCCTGCTCAGGCTGTCTGCCCGGCCTCCATTCCCAGCCGCGCCGCTCCCGATACCCTCGCGCCGTTCCCAGCCGTTGCCTCGCGTTCGCCACAGGGAGAGTACCAAATGCGTCCTGTACTGCTCGTGGTCCCAAGGCAAACGTCAATTGCAAGAGAGAATTCGCCTACACTCCAGCACAATTCCATTTCCTAACTTTTGTGAACTCCAGACCAGTGATCTCAAAACTGGCTAATATTAGCTGGATTTCTACCCAAAAAAAATGGAGCTGCTAAACATACAAAGAAAAAAATTGAATTTTTTTTTGAAATGTAGCGAGAATGCTCATCATGTTATAAATATGTAGCAAGGGTATTGCCGGACATCATCATGGTATCACCTTAGTATATCAAGGGTATTGCCGGATATTATAGAGGTATCGTGAGTAGTACATTCATAAGGTAGCAAAAGTATCTACCATTTATGTGGGAGGTAGCATCCTGTGCTAAATGTCATACAGTGGTTCTGAGATCACTGCTCCAGACATAACAAATTTGCATAGTACTTCATCTGCGACGAGACGTGAGCAACTCTCAAACTCTTGCAATCAACCCTTAAAGGGTTTAGGGCATAGTAGATACGTTGCCGTATATTTAACATTTGTTGTAAGTAGAAAGTTCCAAATTGAGATCCCAATAGCTTTTAAGACCATGTAGACATGAATTTTAACTTCGCTTTTGATATGAAACTCATAGGAGGCGTAGAACCATTCCAAATACAATGAAATACAGCCATATAATATTGGCCGGAATGGCCAATCTGGACCTTTAAGGGTTAAGTTCTTGCAACTCTTAAGCTCTTGCAACTCTCAAGCTCTTACGTTTTTAAAAATAGGTCTTATGTAGACTGCCTTTTGTTAAAATTCAATCAGCACATGCAATGCTCTTTACTAGTTTGGTGAAATAAAATTTGGTTCCATTTGAATTATACTTTTTACAATATGATTGATTAAATTTGTCATTGAAACTATGAATCCTTGGTCCTATCAAATTCCAGCATTTTAACCTACTTTGGGTAGTAAGGCTATTAGAATACACACAAACAAAAGGTCAAGTATGTTCACTCTTGACCAAACAATCAACCAGACAAAGTACATGGTACATAGTGAATTCCAATGCTATGTATTATTAGGTAAATTAGAAACGTATTGATCCTTTACAACAGTCTTTTGCACATGATGCAAACACTAACAAAAATGTACAACAACTATATAGCATCTCAAGCCACACGTACAAATAGTTCCCTCTATGTAAGAGACGATGAGCTTTCAACTTTGGTAGAAAGCCTCACGCAAGAGCAAAGTTCATTATGGTTTTTGTTGGGCATTTTAATTCAATCTACGCATCCATGGTGATGAATGCGGACGGCACTCCACATCGTGCTTGCCCATATATATTGGGAGATATATACATCTTACAAACGATCTGACATGCTTCTCCCGCTACCATGGATTCTAAAGTATTGTATACCAAATTTTATCTTATTTAGTGCAACTCGGATTAATAACAAAAACTCGAACTAACTGTAGAATCAGAAGAAATTATGAGTTGAAACAATTGAAATAACTCGTAGTAATTGTGGTATGGGACATATATTGTGGTCTATGCTAGTTTTTTAATCCAAATTACTATGAATCTTACAATGTCAATTTTGAATAAAATATTATGACATTATTATTTCTAGGTGTTTGAAAAATCAAATAATATAATCTAAATATAATAATAACTATCAGAACATACCAGAATTAGTCCAAGAAATGACTGGGCCTAATTGTGTCTCTTATAGTAAATAAAATAAAGGACGTAGTCCTAGCCGCACACTTCCCCCATCACCGCATTGGCCAGGAAGGAATGAGAACAAGTGAAGGGAGGTGATAAGGACAAACATGGACGAGATTTTCAAGCACCACGTAGAATCCGAGTCATTCTGACCAACTTGCACAATCATCCTCTGCTATCACTTCAGGTAGAAATAAAATTCAGTACCCGGAAGAAATGTTAAATAACGTTGGATGTCCTAAAACCACCAACTTAAGAAATACGGCTTCATTTTAACAAGGTTATTTATGAGAAATATTTTTCATTCATTTGGAAGAAAATTTCTCACGGAATGCACAAAGTTTTACAATTTAATTCCCAATATTCAAATTGATACAAATTTTTGAAGTGACCCAAATCAAACCTCTAGGTTTCCCCATGTTCACACCATGTGGTACTAATTTTCACTCATAATGATACTTAAAACCGCCAACTACTTCTTTGCAATGCTTAGCATGCCATTGGTTTACTTGAATAGTGAAATTGGTGGTTTTGAGTCTCAACAGTGGTGGCCCCAAGAAAACTCTACATATCATAATTGGGGGAGGTGGTGGTTTCAGGACATCCAACCTCAGTTTTGGTTTTTTTAAAAGAATTGTCATGAAACTTGATAACTTAGAATATATGATCCAAATTGTTTGACCTGTTGTAGTAAACCAAGTGCATAATCCTTTTTAGAATCATGTGAAAAATAGAACTTTCTTGCCAGTTAGGTTCGCCTCGCTCGGTTCTGCGGCGGTGTGTATTCTTCTTTTGCAATGGAATTCTCACCATTTGTCTCAAAAAAAATAAAAAAATAAAAAAATAGAACCATGAGTTTTGAGGTATTATTGACTAAGATATAAACGTATGAAGTTGTCAATCCAAAACTACTCAATTCCCAAGTGGATTTTTAATTTTTAGCATTCTCATCTTAAAAGGTTCCAACGTTTGTCATTTGTTGATAGTAGACACAAATACGAACCCAATGCACTTTGTGGTTGTGGATTTTGATGGTTTTGGATTCTGGTAGTTTTTGCCTCTGAAATCCCATTTTGAAAATTAGGCCTGGACACCATATGTAAATATTACATATCATTTCTTCTGGGTACTGTACACCAAGAAGATAAGAAGTTTTGTATATTAGAAATGAGATCCATGCAAGAGAGAAAAGAAAAGTCATGAAGATGCAATTCAATTCCATGTTTTTATTCCATACACTTGTTGACAAAAATTTAAATAAAATTGGTCAATCTAAAATTAGATATTGTCTTGAATTATACTTCATTAACTATTGTTAATCCCTCCGTCCCAAAGTTATTGTCATGTTTGAAAGTCATGTTTGAAAATGCTTTTTTAAGTAAGTCAAAAAAATACTTCCTTGTGGCTAATTTTATTTAGGTTGCAATGAACACATGCAATTTTCTTCAATCATTCTAATGACATAATTTGGAACCTTTTTTAATCATGTTTCTTACAATATGATCAATGAAATTGGCTCAAAGAAATACCAAGCAAACAAGTTGGACAATAACTTTGGGACGGAGGGAGTACATTCTAAAGGAAAAAAACTAAAATCAACCCAACAAAATAATGCAATTTTATGATTTCATTACCATCAATGAAGAACATACCGTAACACCATAGCAGGTTCGCCACCTGGTGAATGAATATTTATTTTTTTGAAAAAATAAGGTTCGCCTCTAAAAAACTGAATTTCTTAATTTTTGTTTTTTAGCAAAAAAATCAGTAAAAATGACCTTAAATAGCTTAGAAATAATAAAATATTGCAAAAACTAATTTATTCTATTTTTATTTTTCTATCTTCAGAATTTTCTAATTTTTACGTTTTTTTATTTTTAAAATTATTTTAGGACGAAACTGCTATGGTACTACGGTAATGCCAAGCAAACAAACTCTCTCGATTGTATTTGTCTCTTCAATGCCTCATAAGCTGGGGCTTTATGTCCTTATGTTTCAAACAAGCAGCTAGTCGCGTAGTCTCCACTTTAGTATTTATCCCAAATTTACTTTTATGGCTTGTTTTTATTGTCTAGATGTGTAACTCCTAAAAACAAAACGTTTTCGTAGTCTCTCCCCTTGTCGGGCAGTAGGGAAGAGAGAGCAAACAAACAATGAATCCACCAACCAAAAACTAAAATAAATACAAAAAATAAAAAAACAAAAAAATAAAAAAAATGTCAGATTAAGATTCTCTAACCTTATATCTCGTGTGAACGGGGTTCCGGGGCTCTGGACTGAAGTTACGCTGAGGCACACGAACCGGCAACTTGACGAAGTGCGTGGCGTGGTCACCAGCAGCCCCGCAAAGAATTGCAGCAAACAAGTTTCGAATTTGTGACACTTGCGAAGAAGTGAACAGATTCAGCTGAGTGGGTTTTCATTTTCATTGTGGGAGATCGATGCAGCATCGGAGGTTTGCAGATTTTCATAAAACCTTTCAGCGCAATTGTGGAATGAGCGAATTTCTCCTTCTCTACCTTTACTTTGTGTAATTCCGAATGGTTGCATTGTAAACTCCGAGCGCATAGTTTCACTTCTTCGATTAATAGATGAGCACACGAAACCCTGAGTAGCATCCGAGGATTTTACTTTCATAACACTGAAGAAAAAGACTCGCGTTTCTTTTTGGTTTTGGACGCATATCATCATGTGATTGGTCGTAACCTCTTGGAATGTGACATAGAAATTGAAGCGGAATTACGCGCCCTTGGTTGCATGTAATTAAAGAAGTGAGAAGATAGAATTTATGTTACATCGTTTTAGGGTGACCGACTGTATCTCAAGTTTCATTCAAAGCAGCAGAGTTGCTACAAGATTTAAAATGAAATAAAAATCCGGTGTTAACAATATCTGTTTGGTTTTTATTTGAATTTTTTCAAACTGGTAAACAGGGGCAAGCAACCCGCAAGTAATTGATCAATGAAGGAGGAGTGCAGTCACAGCAGTCTGGGATTTCAGAATCAGAGTATACGCTTTGAAAATAACTAGAGACATGTGGATTTACGCCACTTTTGTTGCAGGAAATTCATCTTTTGAGGTTTTCTGACCAAGCAACAAAGAGGCCTAAGAAGCTCCTATTGCACAAGCTGGCCCTAGGCTTTCAGTAGCAAAGATGGCATCAAAAGCGCGGCTGGTGCACTCTGTTGCTAGGCGCGCACTTTCAAACCGCCTGAAAGGTCAAGCACCTCTTCTGGTTCAAAGCCAAGCGCACTCTACAAGCACAGAGCCATCGGTTTCTCCGCAGTCTTCTTCCTCTGAAGATCTCATTCAATTGGAGCACGAATACAGTGCACACAAGTGAGTTGTTATGTGTCCCACAAATCTACATATGTGTAGTCTTGCCTGCAATTCACATATTTCCTTTTCTTATTTGAGGTCTTATCTATCCATTATTTGGTGTGGCTGCACGGTATTCAGCTTTGTTGTGACTGATTGCATCTCTCATGAGCTACTATAAGGTAGAGGAAACTATTTACTTTTCTTAAAGCATTTTAACATAGGTAGGAGTGATTTTTGAGAGATCAGTATAGAGCTGTGGAGAGATCTTTGTGTACAAGAGCCGAGATCAAATTTTATCATTGTCCCTTGTCACAATTGACAATCTTTGTATTCGTGGTTTCCCAGTTACCATCCTGTACCGGTGGTGTTCGCGAAGGCAAAGGATGTTGAAGTGTGGGATCCGGAAGGCCGCAAGTACTTGGATTTCCTCTCAGCTTACTCTGCTGTGAATCAGGTACTTGTTTGAAGGTTATGTTTAAATTGTAGTTGTAGGGTACGTTTTAGTGTATCTTACATGAATTTCTATGTTGTATTATGTTCGGATCTTGGAAACCTGAGAAGGTTTTTCAGATCGGAGTAATTTCCCATTAACACATTTTATATTGCCTTGGTTTGAAGGGTCATGGCAACCAAAAGATCATCGATGCTTTAATAGATCAAGCACAACGACTGACACTTAGTTCGCGAGCGTTCCATAACGACAAGCTCCCTATATTTGCCAAGATGCTGACGTCCATGTTTGGGTATGAGATGATGCTGCCTATGAACACGGGTGCCGAGGGTGTTGAAACTGCTGTGAAGTTGGCTAGAAAGTGGGGCTATGAGAAGAAGGGAATCCCCAAGGACGAGGTACATTACCTTTTTCTCCTCTTCGTTTTTGACAATGATTCACATTCTGTTTGTGGTTCCTTTCGTGCCGCAACAGAATCTTTGAGTGAATTTGTAGATTGTGCTCTGTTTTCGAGAAATATCTGTTCCAGTAGTTGTGTCTAATCGACCGTGAAAGGTCTTGATAGACAATAGCGTTCGTTTCTTAAGATTATCCTGGAAGGGTGTCCCCGTGTGAACATGATATGCTGAAAATCTTGATATGAGTCTGAGTTTACATGTACTGCTTGATGGGTACCAGGCTGTGATCATTTCGTGCTGTGGTTGTTTCCACGGCCGGACAATGGCAGCAATCTCCATGAGCTGCGATAATGAGGCCACTCGTGGATTTGGACCAACACTTGGTGGTAATGCGAAGGTCGACTTCGGCGATGCTACTGCCCTTGCTAGGCTGCTTGAAGGTCAGAGTTGATATATGAGCTTTCATGGCACTGATTCCCTACTTTATTCCAATCGAGAAATTGACTGCTTGCATACTCAAGATTGGATTATGGCTCAGGTGTAAACTCAATTTCTTAGGCTTGGTTTTTCATTTTTTGGAACGCCACTTAATGGCGGTCATGAATGAGCAGAGACGGGAGACAAAGTGGCTGCATTCTTATTCGAGCCCGTCCAAGGAGAAGCTGGGGTATGCTTGTATACACGATTTCTCATTCCTCATCTACTTTGTTGTAGTCAGTTTCGTTTCTTGAGATCTTATTGTTTGCATGCTTGTCTTAGCCACAGAAATTACACGAATTCTCTGAAGCCGGTTGGTGGTATTGAGTCAAGTAATATAAGAGTTGTCTATCCATTCGTGGTTAAGGATGATTTTTGTACCAGCTGCTTGTCAACCACGAACTAGACGTCTCTTGTTACGGTTGTCAGAGAAGGAAACATTTTTTTTGGATTTTCTACAATCATTTCCATGATGCCATGTTTTACAAAATGATGTATCATCAGAAGAAGATTGACATGTACACAGGTTGTGATGCCGCCAGATGGTTATTTGAAGACGGTCAGGGAATTATGCACGAAGCATAATGTGTTGATGATAGCTGATGAGATTCAAACAGGGATCGCGCGTACAGGGCGTCTCTTGGCATGCGACTGGGAGGATGTTCGACCTGATGTTGTGGTAGGGTGTGGTCATTGATGTCCTTTTGGCAACGATGTGAACAATCTAAACACTCTGTTTTATGCACTGGGATTGTGAGCTTCTGTATGCTTTTTAATCCCACTTTTTCATGAACTGACCAGTTGCCAATTGCAGATCTTGGGGAAGGCGTTGGGAGCAGGAGTGTTGCCTGTGAGTGCAGTACTTGCAGATGCGGACATCATGTTGTGCATTAGACCGGGCGAACATGGCAGGTACATATGATATTATCCAAGTGTATGAAGTTACAATATCCTGAGCGTCATTTGATGATGTACATTCTGAATGCTCTTGAGGTGATATCAGTAGGTTTGACATAAATCAAATGAAAATTGAGTGAGGCAATAACAAGCGCTTACTCTCTGTGATGCATTCCAGTACTTTTGGAGGAAATCCATTAGCCAGTGCTGTGGGCATCGCTGCCTTAGAAGTGGTGACACAGGAAAATCTTTGCAAAAGGTAATTTCTCTTTTTCGTGGATATTCTCAATGATTATGCTTGTACCAGGAATTTCCATCCGCCTTCTGCTTGTTAATTGTATCTCCTTAGATTGGATCGCGTTCCCCGGTTTCCCCCAGGGGGTTAGATTTATGTTGGTGGAATGCATTTCTACAGGCACAATATTCCTTGTGTAGGGGGTAGGAATCCCTTGTATAGGCTAAAAATGATGTGTAGGAATGATTATGGTGCTCGGCATGCGTACTGTGAACAGGGCAGACAAGGTGGGAGAAGAGTTTAGAGAGCAACTACGAGCTGTACAAAAGTCACATCCCAAGTTGATTAAAGAAGTTCGTGGCCGCGGGCTTTTGAATGCTGTGGTGCTGCAGCAGGCAGGGTTGGGCAACGCTTCAGCTTTTGATGTGTGTATCGGTTTGAAGAACCGAGGAATTCTAGCGAAACCGACACATGGGAATATCATTCGCCTGTCACCACCTCTCACCATCAAGTACATTTCTAACGTTTCAATTGCTGCAACGAACTTGCAAAGTTTGTCAATAACATTGGATTGATTCAAGAAATTTTAGACCATATCAATAAACGAATCCTTCTTTCAATTCATGGAGAGGTCTCCCTATGGTCGAAGTGGTTGTATCATGGGGAGGCCATAAATCATGGCAAAGATTTTCTATGTGATGCTATCTATAAATTCCTAATTTTACTGGAAACACTGATCTAGTTTTGATGTTATCATCTGTGCTCATGTTGTTGTAGTTGTTATCCGTGAATGCAATGCTTTTGAGCCAAGCTGTTGCGCCAAGCGGTGAATTTTGACTTGTGTTTGAAAATTTTGACTGTGCAGACGAGAGCAAGTAGCACAAGCAAGCAAGGTATTGAGAGAGGTTCTTGAGCTCGATTTGCCTGGCATGAAGCTGCAAGCTGAAGGTCGCATCCCTCCGAAAGCTGCTGATGCATGTGACCGTTGTGGACGACACAAAGACTGATCTTTGAGCGCATGAGTTTGTCGCCATGGATTCAAGCAGGTTCTGTATATGATTTACTGGTTCTCTGTTTCTTAATACCCCTGGAGATAAAAGAGAGTTTTTCAGTCCAGTGGAGAGAGTACATGCATCCTGTTTAGTGTCATGGAATAGCTTCAAGACTAAAGTGTGAAGCTTCTGTGGTAGGAAGAGTTTATCGATAAGAATGGAGGTTTACTGGTAGATACAGGGACAGTATTGGTCTTTTATTAGCTCACAGTAAGGTTTTTTCTCTGTAGAACCGAAGGTTTGCAGTGTTTGAAAATGCCAGCATACTAGTATTTAGAATGGTTGCTAGCATTCTTCAGTTGGGGAATCGGATCAGAGTTGTAATGAGGATAATGAGTACTGCTTCTCACGAAGTTTATATAAATAGAGTGAGTTAGTTGGTAGATCATATATCATGATCTGCAAATGAAACCAATGTTTTTGAGTGAATCAATGATTCGTCATTATCATCGCACTTGCTACCCCACGCTAAATAACAATGTTGGACCCCATCATGGTAGTGATGGTTCTACTATAGAGTAGGTCATTAAAATGTGCTCCTGGGACCATTTTTTGCTTTTTCGTCAATTTGGATGAGAGGATGAACCCAGAATTAGAAATTTGAAAGACCAAAACAAAAAAATATTTATTTGACGCACTTTGAAAGAAAGAAAACAACATGATAGGACAAAACTTCTTGGAACTATGCATGGTCAAAGTTGACTTCACAAAGTGTATATATCACTCAATCTCGACTACTTTAACCCCTAAATGTCTAAACGTGTTGTTGCGGCCAGTAGAATATTTTGGTTGTATTTGGAATGGATCCACACCTTTAATGGGTTTGAGTTTAGAAGAGAAGTTGAAATTTAGATCAATATGGTTTTAGTGAGCTATTAAGATCCCAATTTAGAGTTTCTTGTTCGTGGCAAATCTCAATTATACGACATCGTATATACCATCTCCATGGGACGTTGAAGGGTTAAGAAATAAACAACTTGAATAGATGGGTTGGGAAATTTTGGTGGAGGATAATTTTTTACACTTTCGCTAAAAGCATAATTTTGCAGCTTAAAATACTATTTTTTTCCCAAACAAAATAGAGAACGAAGGCTTCCTTGTCCTTTGACCCCTAAACGTCCTACCGTCTAGAAAGTGGATGGTGTGGAAAATCAAACATAGTTTTTTCATTGACTATTTGCAATGTGCATTTTTTACTATGTATTTTATGGGAAGTTAGCTTCATGCTTGCGTGATCCAATTAGAAAGGGGATGGTTCGTGAAATTTTAAACCCAAACGTTCAAAGATCTCAGTGTAAAAGTGCTCTCAAAAAAGTCAACTCATAAAATCAAGCAACCAAAAAAACCTCCAAAAAACACTTTACTTAGAGTATTACATTTCAACCCATCACAACAAATTTCATGTACAAATTATCAATATCTTATTCAGAATCAAATTACAAAAGAATTTTCAACTTTAAGTTTTTAATATTTATACAAAATATTGGTGACAACAATCATTGATCTAATGGTATGAATAGAATCAAAAATTCACAAAGTACAACTTTTAATCATATATCAAGTTCAAAATATCCCTCTTAATTACACTTTATAAATTCTCCAAATCTTGAGAGAGGTGAGGACTTTTAACCCCTGAACGTACTAGGGTGTCCCTAGAATTGACAATTTGAGAAAAAACATTATAAACTACCATTTAGAAGAATATTCTGGAATTAATATACAAATGAAAGTTCTAGATCTTGAATTTTAGATTCCATCCGTACGGTTTGATTCACTAATACAATCACCAATATTTAATTATAAAATTTGGAAGTTAAAATTAAAAATTCCTTCTAAATTCGATTACAAACTAAATTTCAATATTTTTTGAGTAAAATTTGTTGGAATGAGTTTGAAATGAGATACTCTTAACCCTTGAAGGACTTAGGGAATAGTAGATACGTTGCCGTATATTTAACATTTGTTATGAGTAGAAAGTTCCAAATTGAGATCCCAATAGCTTTTGAGACCATGTAGACATGAATTTTAATTTTACTTTTGATACAATACTCATAGGAGGTGTAGAACCATTCCAAATACAATGAAATACGATCGTGTACATTGGCCGGAATGGCCAATCTGGACCTTTAAGGGTTAAATGTGGTGATACTTTGAAATTTTTGTGTTTCTTAAATTTATGACCTCATTTTTCACAATTCCACTTTGAACTAGAGTCAATGCAATTTTGGCTTGGTCAACGACTTGACATACTTCTACATTTGTAATTTAAAAAAAATATGTACTCTAGTATGACTAAATCCAGCCATTAGATAGGACAACAACTTGGTGAAGAATCTCCAAAATTTTGGATGAGTTTCATCCAAGCATTGATGAGAACGCGAGAAGGCTTTGAATTCATTCGTGATCCAGTTTCTGGACTCTGGGACGTTTAGGGGTTAATTATATCATAAATAAAGAACGTGGGTTGACACATGTGTACCAAATATTGAAAGTTCGGTAGATAAAACGGTCACAATATTCTTCAAAATTCTTTTTGCACCACACAAAAAATTCTCTTTTCCCCAAAAATTGCATCATTTGATTATTTCTGAGAAATCTTTTGCCGACCGTGCCCTCGACGAGATATGAAGATCATGGCTCAAAGTCTGACAATCTCTCTGACTTGACAACCTCACATGACTCAACCTTTTCCAAGGACGTACAGCTTTGACTGAAACGTAATTCTCAGCCAGTACCAAACTTCTCTGCACCGATCCCTGGCTCTCGAGTAGCTTCTGCCCTGTGGACTTTGATCACCTCAAGCTCCGCTTCAACAGCTGAAGAGTGCTGAATTTCTGCAGGAAGTCTATTGCTGAATATCTATGTGATTACTTCAACAACAGAATGTCGATCTAGAACGCCATGTAATAACTTAGCATGCAGAATCTAGTAAGGTCTGAGAGTGTGTGATCGAGGAGATTGCAATGGTACTCGGAGTGTGGGGATCCCGAGTAGCGCAAACTGTTACGGGAAGATGGTTCATAATCGCAGTCTGCGTGGTGGTGAACATCGCCAGTGCCGGGGCGTACAGTTGGAGCGTGTACTCGCAGAAACTGAAGACGGTGTTGAACATCAACCAGGAAACGCTGAACGTGATTGCAGCGTTCAAGGATTTGGGGGTGAACTTCGGGATCCTGGCGGGCTTGTTGTTCGATTACTGGTCGGGAGCCGGGGTGCTCCTGATCGGAGCAGCGATGACAGTCACCGGCTACTTGTGCGCCTGGCTCGCAGTCACCGAGAGAATCCGCCCCTCGGTGTGGCAGATGTGTCTGTTTCTCTTCATCGGCAACAACTCGCAGCCCATGTTCAACACGGTCGTGCTGGTGCAATCGGTGAAACTCTTCCCCGCCAACACGGGCGTCACCATCAGCCTCCTGAAAGGCTACATTGGCATCAGCGGCGCCATTCTGATCCAGGTCTACCAAGCCATTGAAGGCTCCAAGAATCCGGAGGCGTTTCTGCTGCTCATGGTGTGGTTGCCTGCGGTGGTCGCCTTGCTGTCCATTCCCGTCATCAGCCGCACGTTGACGCCGTTCCGCGGCCTCCCCGATGCGAAGTACTTCTACTGGTTCCTGGCTGTGGGCTTTGCGCTTGCGTTTTACCTCATGGGTGTCCGCGCGGCGCAGAACTTGTCTAATGTGAGCTTGATTGGCGAGCGCGTCATTGGAGTAGTGTTGCTCATCCTCTTGATTTTCCCTCTCTTGGTCATCACTTATGTAGCTGAGATTCATGGTAAAAAAAGTGCAGATCATGGCCATGGCGTGCTGCCGATTGCTGAGATTCATAGTAACAAAAGAGCAGATGAAGAAGATCATGGCCATGGTGTAGTGCCGGCCACTGTCAACGGCAAATCAGAGAGTACTGAAGAGCGCGAGAAATCTCAGCATCAGTTTGTGGGCAATGATCTGATCAAGGTACTACAGTAGCTCCCTCCCAGACTTTAGAGAAATGAAAATAATATTAGAAAATCGTTCCATTAAATTCATGTACGTTGAAAATGTGTATTTTTTGTACCAATGGCCTTTTGTCCAGCGGATACTAAGTCATTGTCATTACGAAACAGACACTTTATTCACGCCGACCTTGTATAAAGGACCAGACTATCTATAAATCTACCTATCTATCTATCTCTATCCGTCTATCTGTCTATCTATTTGTCTATCTGTCTATCTGTTTGTCTGTCTATCTATCTGTCTGTGTAATTTCTAGAGTTGTGAAATGACTGTTTTAGTGAGACAGTCCCGCTTCTTTGGAACCCATATTGATCAAACACTTGCCGTTGTGAAAGAGATGCAGGATGTTAGTCGTGAAAGTGACGAAGTGAAGCTATCATGGCCAAGGAAAGGAGAAGACCACACGATTTTGCAAGCAATTAGTAGCTTGGATATGTGGCTGCTATTCGTGGCTGTAATCTTCGGGATTGGTGCCGGGCTAACGGCAACTGACAACATGGGCCAGCTGGGGCTGTCTCTAGGCTACTCACCCACAAAGGTGAGCACCAGCGATTTTTTTTGTGGCGATGTATCACCAACTGGTGCGCTTACTATGTCGCTATAAGAGAAATTGGGTAAATCGCCATAATCTTCCCTTATGAATAGTATGTGTAATCAACAATTCTATAGAAAGCTATAGTAATTTGTTTTTGTAAATCACCAAAAAATGTTTTTTCATAACATTTTATAACAGTAAGGTTCCAAATCTCCTACTGCTTGGATCGAATTTTACAGATACAATAACTTTTCTTGGAACTATGGTGAGAGAGGACGTTTGACACTGTATGAGGGAATTAGTAAGAATCAAATAAGGAAAACTTAGTTACTTCCTCTGTTCCAGTTTCATTGCCACAAATGAAACAAAAAGTAGTGTTGGTTTACAGCAATCAAACGTAGTGTTGGTTTACAACAGAGGGATTAAGGTGTGAAGATAAGAGTATCCAAGAACATTGGAGAGAATTCTGAAAACTTGAAAACTTTAGTAGGGGTAGAAAGTCTATGGCTTTATAACATGATGAATTTTTCAAGTTTCAATTTTCAAAAATGAATTTTGTTTTTGGCAGGTGAACACGTTTGTGTCGCTCCTGAGCATTTGGAACGCCATAGGGCGATGGACGGGCGGGTTTCTGTCGGAGATTCTGCTGCAAAGGTACGGAACGCCGAGGACGAAGTTCCACACGGCGATGCTCCTGGTGATGGCGTTTGCGTTTCTGCTGATCGCAGTGAACGTCCCCGGATGTCTGTACTACGGGTCCATTCTGCTGGGCCTTTCGTTCGGCACTCAGTACTCCATCACCACGACGATCGTGGCCGACGAGTTCGGCTTGAAGTACTTCGCCACGCTCTACAACGTACTCGGGATCGCCACCATCGGCGGGTTTTACATGCTGTCGGTTCCCGTGGCGGGTCGCTTCTACGATGATGAAGCCAAGCGGCAAAATTCCTCCTCTGGCAGTACTACTCTCGTGTGCCATGGCGCATCTTGTTTTCGTCGCACCTTTCTCATCTTGATGGGGGTCACTGTCGGTGCCGCCGTGTTTGCTGGCGTGCTTTGGTACCGGACCAGGAAACTGTACAAAGAAATTCAAGCCAATTATCAACAGTCGAAGATCGAGTACAGTGCTTGATTTCACGCCGAGAATTAATGGTATGTAGCTCCTTTGTCATTCATTGAATTGTACACTTGTAAACTTGTATTCAACCATTTTGTCTACACTCTGAACTCATTGTTATCACATTCCAGTATCTGCAATTCGTTATTAGCACACTCTCCAACATCACGTTCCAGTATCTGCAACTTCTTGTTATCACACTCTCCGATATCACATTCCAGTATCTGCAACTTGTTGTTATCACACTCTCCAATATCACATTCTAGTATTTGCAACTTCTTGTTGTCACACTGTCTAATATCACATTTTAGTATCTGCAACTTGTTATCACACTCTCCAATATCACATTCTAGTATCTGCAACTTCTTGTTATCACACCTTCCAGCATCACATTCCAGTATCTGCAACTTGTTACTACATTCTCTAATAACACATTCGAGTATCTGCAACTTGTTATCACACTCTCCAATATCACATTCTATTATTTGCAACTTGTTATCACACTCTCCAATATCACATTCCAGTATCACTAGAGAATATTTGCTTCTGTGTGCACATGATGTGATTGGAGACTAGATCCACATGCTAAGTTTTGAATTCATGTACATTGGTTACCAAAAGTGTGGTATAAAAGAGTTCGGTAGTTGTAATACATCTTGGTTGGGCTATCCATCATGTTAAAAAAAACAACACTTTTACTAATGTAATCCTTTTTACACTATGAGGTTCTCGTTTGGGATATTTGGACATAGGTTTCAGCGTACTACCTCGTTCATCCATCTCAGTCTCAAGGTTTCCATTGCGGCTATCTTCATTCTTCTCTTGTTGCTCTCTCGTTTACAAACAATACAAGTAGAGGCCACTCTGGAGGATCTTGTCCATTGTCGCTTTTCAGTGTACACGCATGTTAATACATGACAATTCGCACTGACCAAATCCAACCAAAAAATTGGGGAGTGCAAAGTGGCACCGTTCAACTCACAGATGGAGTGAAAAGCAAAGCCTTCTCCTTTTAGTGAAACTCTTAATTTATTTGGATTTTTTTTTATATATGGACAGTGCGGGTAGGGCTCAAAATAAACCTTAGAAATTATTATTATATTTCAACTTTAACCGTAGGATCTTGTTACAGATTACCAAGAGAGTGCATGGTAAAATTTTCATAGAATTTGACCGTACAGATTGCAAGATAATAGCGTTTGAAGTGAAAAGTTGAAATTGCAGTCTTTTTGAATATTTTTTGACCGTCTTTGAAGACATGGAAAAAATTGTTAAATTGGTCAAAAAAAATTCTTAAATTTTAACTAAATGTTTGATTTGGTATTTGCTATTAAAAGGAAAAAAATGTTCATAAAAAAACAAATAGAAAGAGGTGAAAATGATGCTCAAAACAAGAAAGACCGCAGTCCTTTAGGGGTTAAAGAAATTAGAACTAATTAAAATATCCTCCACACTTGTTATACCATCATGTAGCACACATAGTCATTTTTTTGGACCCAGGTAAGTCAGCTTATGAAGGTCAGGCTGTACAAGTTTTCACACAGTATTTGGATAGAAGGAAAGAGTGTCACAGAAGTGTCGGTAAAGGTTGGATTGAGCGTACGTACGTGAATTTTAACCCTGTTGCAAGCAGCTGAGGGAGGAATGGTACCGCTGAAATTGTTATTTTGGATAGACCTGTTTGAACATTGAAAATAATTATTCAAGCATAATTATTTTCAGAGCACATTCTCAAAATATTCTTATCAAAACCCTAATTAAGGCAAAAGGACCATCTTGACCACCCATCCGGGCACGTTTGATGATCCAAACCCAACCCATATGACAATCTTGTTGTCACTTATTAAAATTTCAATTGATAAGAAAGAAAGGGTTTGTGTTGGTGAAAACTTACAATTCTGTCAAGCTTCCCATATTTGTCAAAAAGTCCGGAAGCGACGCATTTAACTGGTTGTTATGCAAATGCCTGTGCACAGAAGAGTATATTCAGAGAGCAGTCACTCATGAATCTTGATTCAATTTCACAAGGAAGGCAAAACCCACACGCGAGAGAGTGGCAGGAAGGAATGAAAAAAACCGGAATCGGCACGAAAAAGATCAGGCTCGGAAGGAAAAAGAAGAGGCGGGCGCAGCATGGGACCCCGTGGAGCCCGTCTTGCGGGAGACGCTCTGCCAAACCTATTCCCGGAACTGGCATTTAAGACCACCGGGGGATATAGAGACGGGGCTCGACCCTCCCAGTATAACTAAACAAACGAAAGAAGAGTTGGGAATGCAAGAGTGGCATAACAATTAATGAATAATTAATGAAGACTTGGAGCATGGTTCATGGAGAATCCAAACAGGTGAAATTAGTCATCCTGCATGCCCTCCAGAGCCAATGCTGTTGATATCATTTGCAGTAATTTCTATCCTGTCAGCAAACACAATATACACATCCACAGACCCAACTCACACACACAAGAACATGGATTCAGTACTGGGCTCCAACAGCTCCTCACTCAAATGGCAGCAACAATTGCATGATGTCAACATGGAGGATCTCTTTTTGATTCTGCAAATGATTCAAGATGGTTGACAGTCTTGCAATACAGGACTCACCAATATAATCAATTATACATCAATATCAGCCCACTAGCAATTGCCATGGCAAGAATCATATAATCTACAAGCCTGAAAAAGCCTAAATTTCTGCTCTCTGCACCTCACTGTCGAGGCATGGAGTCCTATACGAATGTAACAACTACAAAGCCTGTGTGCACTCTAATGCTCAGGCAGATTGTTCTTCAGAGTCATCAGCTCAAGCTCAATAATCTGCCGTGGCGAAACCCGAATTACAGTTCAGAGACTCACGATTTCACTTTCGCAAGCTGTGATCAAACAGTTCAAAACAAAAGCGTCCCACACTCTGGATGTTACTAGTCACCGAGTTATCGCTTCAAATTCTTAATCTATGGAGCTACAGCGCAGACTCTTCCTGTGCACACTCCTCAAAACAGAGTATTCATAATGTACACACCTGGGCAAGTTTGGTCAAGATGCAGAGCTCCATCATTCATAATAAAGTTGGCTTCAACTTCAAATTTTCCCGACCTTGATTACACCTTGATGGGGTCCTCGTAACAAGCAGTCGGTTCAACTCCACCGTAGAAGTCAACCCCGTAGTTGTCAGTATGCCTGATAACATCCTTGCTCAGGCCTTTGCAGTAAAGGCCTGTCGTGTAGGACAGCAGCGACAGGGCAGCTTGGTCCTGCCGGTGATTGTAGCGGTCGGAGCCCTCCGGGGCTATGCATTGCCTTGTGATGGAGCATTCATACCAGGGACAGAAAAGTTTCGTATAACTGTCCAGAGTGAAGCCAATGCGGGATGCATCGCAATTACGCTGGCGTTTGAGGTATCTGTAGTCGGCTTGGAAGTATTTCAGCTGCCCTGCATGAGTCCATTCCTCCACTATTCCTTCGGATATGTGTCCGCCAAATCCTTTTGCCTTTACCCAGTCCAAGCTCTCGGTTAAACCCTCGGGAGTGAGAATGCGGCATCCAGCATCAAGCCACAGTATGAAGCCCCGCTCTTGCAACACTATGCGCGCCATAATGGCTTTCCATGCATACTCTCCTGCATTCACCAAAAATAAATAAATACATGGCTTCTGGAGTTCTGAACAAGTGGTTTTTGTATGTACGCCTATCACCGAACACTTCCAATTACCGTGCACTTAAATATCTAAGTGAACACTTAACCGAATAGCTGCATTTCTGGCTCCTTTGGTCAGACCTACCTGATTGAACAAGGTGACTTAAGTTGATTGATAGAGAATTTTCCAGTTTTCTTCAAAACTGAATCAAATTTCATTTCTGTACAAAAAAGAAAGAGTAAAGAAGTTCATATTCAAGTGTACGAGCATGATTCAGAATTATTAAGTAATATTGAGAGGGTCAGAGCCAAATAAAATGAAGAGTCAAAAACACTGCCTTGTATCTTTTTCAAAAGTCGAGGGTTTTATAAAATAAAAGACATGCACCTGTTCACAACAAGTGGCAATATGCACGGAAATTGACTTACATACGATACTGTATATCATTAGGTTTAGGGTTAAGAGAAGGCACCTTTGCCACCGTCGTGAATGGCGATGAGGTCCTTATTCAGCCGCATCCAAGTCGGGTAGTTTTCAAAGGGAAACCGTCGAGCCTCGGCCTTGATGCCCAGAGCTTCCAATTCCAAGACCACGCAATGCAGATACTTCTCTTGCTCCACGCTAAACTCGTCCATGGTCCAAGCCACTACAGAGACGTTATAATTCTTTCTAATGCTAGAGGCCGCCCTGCCTATTGACCTCAAAAGAAGAAGCCCGTACTTGAAGTGATTGCTACTGAACGCTGTCACTATGGTGGGTTTCCACTCAGAAAGGGCGATAGGTTCCTGTGTTAAATCAGGGGTGTCCAAATAAACCACTTCACGCTCCTTGTAAAATATCTCTCTCGTCCATGCGGGACACGCTTGTTCCACGTACTTAGTGCTGTGACCCACCACAAGCGTCTTACAGCTTACCTGAAACCAGGCAACCACCAACATCAGACAAGCAAAAACCATCTTAAAGCAGAAAAATTAGTTCCATATCCGTACAACCATACTCACTCGCTCATTGCCATTCTCATCACAAACATGACTTTTTTTGTAAGTTTCTGAAGACCCTTTTTGTACGTTTTTGATTTTTTGGTTAAACCCTACGCTGGACGATCTGCACAGGTTAGTTCTCACAAAGCACTCCATTAGGATTTAGGAGTCATCGAGAATCCGGGATTCGGGGTCTCCGTAGCATCAGACCTGGAGGAAGAAACCCTAGAGTATGCTGGCTTTCCTCCTCCGGGTCCTCTGTATTAGAAACTAACCAACAAGTTGTATCAAATACTCCGTATAATGGAGTTATCCTTAAAAGAGTTATTTGTAAAGTCCCTCAAAACCCTTCTTTTTGACCTGTAATTAGGAAGGACAGGATCGGCATGATCTCACTGTAGACCCAGAATAGAACACTGGATAGATTGAAATTTTTATTCATAAAAATTTGGAGGGAGGGAGAAGAATTGGGTAGTGGGTGTTAGATTGATGACGACCAACTCTGGTACCAACTCTGGTCCATGAAAAAAGGAGGACAAAAGACCGGATGCCTTTACAAATAACTCTAAAGTTCATCAAATTTTGAAGAAGATACCGTGAGTTTTTCTTTATTATACTCTTATTTCTTCACTTCAAATAGTTAAAAGGTGTGGAAGATCTTGGTGGTTTATCATTATTAGGTGTGTAAGAGCTTGGTGGTCTTCAAAAGTTTTTTAGCAGCAAGAAAGGAGCTAAAAAACTTTTAAAAACTTTTGAAGACCACCAAGCTCGTACACACCTAATAATGATAAACCACCAAGATCTTCCACACCTTCTAACAACAAAGAAGGTCAAGAAACAGAGCATCTGAAAGAAATGGCTCTTGAGAATACCTCAAATGGTGAAAACGAAATCTACCAGGCTAGATTTCACTGCTGAGACACAGAGCAAGGTAATGCAAAGGACCAGAAACAGGTGCGAAAAACCAACCCGTTGCTGAGACTCCGGCAAGTCGAGGAAGCTTTCGCACTGGACAGCCGGCCCAAGCGCATCCCGGGCCAGTTTACACACAAGCGAGGGGTAATCCGTCCGCACCAACACGCCCTGCAAGTCCGGTTCCACTAGTCCCACGTCCCCTGAAACGCCCGCAACCACGAGGACGCGCTGGAAGATCCGCCGGAGCTTCCAAAACGGCAGGCTGTTGAACGAGGGCACGCCGCTGTCATCGCCGATGACCAACACCACGCAGATCGTGGCGTTGCTGCTGCTGCTGCTGCTGCCCCGCTTTGATTCAATTCGCTCGGGCGGCAGCGCTGCAACGGAGTTCGAGCAAGCAGAAATTGCGTAACTATATTGCCAGTAGTAGCTGGATGTGGCAAGAGAGCTTAACAATAACAACAACAACACGGCCCCTGGCACGGGCTTACACCTTGATGATAGCCTTGAGCGCGCCATCCTTGGCTTGTCGTCCGGATCTATTTCCTGCTCATGACTGGCGTCATGGTTTTAGCTCGACCGACATTCAACTAACTGACCTAATTCTCAATCCCTGAACCCCTAGCCCTAATCTCTCGAAGTAAGTAGCATAGCAATCAACAAAAACACTACTGATGGAAGTGTAAAGATGCTTGTTCCGTGCAAGAACAAAAACAACCCTAATCTCACGAATCCCTGTTTTTCAACAGAAGTAAGCAACATAGCAATCAACAAAAACACTACTGATGGAAGTGCTTGTTCTGAAAGGAGCGAAAAAGGAAAGGAGACGAAGTGAAGAACTCCAAAAAAGGAAAAGGACTAAGAAGGAAAGATATGGGTCACCTGCCATGATCCGGCCCCAGTAGTAAGCCAGGCTCCGGGGAAAAGCCTCTCCACGTCATGGAATCACTGCGTTGGTACTTCATGTGAATAAGTTAGTGAGTCCGACCTTCACCAATTTGCTGCTGCAAATCCTCCCTCCACTGTAGCAGACAGCTAGCTGCCCGAAAAACGTACTCCGAGAATGGCTCTTCTTTCTTCAAAAAACTTGCGTTCAAGGCAACGTGATGAAGCTCCAGTGGATTAGAAAGAGCTGCACAGCAAGTGAGGAATAATCCATCGCCGGCGAGCCAGAGATACGATTGTCGAGGCTCAAATTCGGAGCTCCAAAGTGTGAGTGAAGCTCATTGTGCTCTTCATCAGCGGCTCTCCCTCCATGCTAAGCTTGTTAGTCTGCTTTGTGACACGTGTCATGTGGTGACGTGTCACTGGTAGTGACTTTCGAAGGGCTTTGACTGGTTAGTTCAAGGCCTCTTTACAGATAGATAGAAACACCAACCCTACAAGGGCCGGCGTGAATAAAGTGTCCGTTCGTAATGCCAATGACCCGATGCCCACAGGACAAAGGGAAAGTGGGACAATACTACTATCCCCTTTCGAGGATGGACACTATAGTAACCAAAACAGAGCAACCGTAACAGTAACAAGGAGAGAAGTGAAGTAATGCTGGTTGAGTGCTAGTTTGTATAAAGGTATGTTCAGTGTTAAGTTTTATCACCAAGTCATGAGTTCTTTGGTTGGTTGGTGAAGGGCGTTGTATCACGATTATGTGGTCCGGGTTCGAAACCAGTTGGGCTCGTTGAGCAGTGGTGTGATACACATGGCTTGGTGCTGCAAGTGAGTTATCATGGCAGGAAAGTTGTACCAACCAACCGGCCCCGCCTATTCCTTGAGACAAACTGAGCTAGTGAATTTGAAGAGTGGCTAGCAGTGGTTTTCACCACTACCCCCCCTTCTTTTAATATATTACATCTGTTGGTATTGTTTGATTATTCTCTATACGTCTTTTATGTAAAAGGATAGATCCGGCATACTGTATGGCGATGGTATTTATTGCTTTGAATGTGTGTTTAATGCTGGTTTCACAAATGTTAAATTTTGTTTCAAGTTGTTTCATTGAAGGCACGTGTGTGGTTCCTCTAGCTCCAGCTGAGATAACTATGATAGGGTCGACTTTCCAACCTTGTTGTATGATGTTATTGACTAGAGGTAGATATTTTATAATTTTTCTGCCAATTGTTTCTGGTGAGAATCTGTCGTTTGTGTATATGAATTCTATGAATTGTATGGTTAGGCTATCATCTGGGTTTGGGGGAGGTGGGCTTTGGTATGGGAGGCCTTTAATGCATAGTATATCTGGTTTGAATCTGGCATTACAGTGACATCTTTGTTCAACACAGGTACATGGTAGTAACCATGGGGGAACTGTGTTTTCTTGTGGGTTATTGTTGAATGTTCCCGCGTTCATAAGGGTGTAGCATCTTGATTTATTTGAGGATAGTATTAATTTTCTTAATTTCCAAATGGCTTTGTTGTGTCTTTTGGTTCTGAGTGCGTGTATATGGTGTTGTGTGCATTTTAAAAGTACATGTAGCCATGTATCTGCGTCTTGTGAATTACAGATGGGGCATGTTTTAGAGGGGAATCTTTGTATGCCAAAAATTAGTTGCTTTCTGGCATTACCCATATATTGACCGGTTCTGAATTTTAGTATGCTTGTTTTCTGTGAGTCTGTTATTTCTGGATTTTTCCAAAAGTCATTGGACATTTCATTGTCTATGATGGAGTTTGTTGTCCATTTGTTAATGTTGGGAAAGTCTTCTGCCAATATTTCTAGGTTAGTGTTTCGGTCATGTTTCTTTATATATTCTTCCAGACATCTAACAGGTCCTTTGTCCGGTCGTTTGATACGGCCGGGCCATGTATCTTTTTGGAAGTAGTAAGGTGTGGTATGTGCAAATTCGTGTGGGTTTGCTGCTTTTTGATAGTCTCTTTTCATGGTTCCTTCTTTTGCAAGTTGATCTGCTTGTTCATTCCCGGTAATTTTAGAGTGTGCTTTAACTTTATATATTGTGGTTGGTTGTATTCGCTTTTTTAGCATTTGTACCATTTCTTCTAATATGGTTTTGTCGGGGTGGTTATTTTGTTGGGTTGGGTGTTTTAGTTGTGTGTTTAGAAAATGTATACAGTTGAGGCAGTCTGTAAAGATATGTGCGGCTTCGTTTAAATATTTAGTGGTTAGGAGTGAGAGTGTTTCATGTATGGCCATTAGTTCTGCACGGAAGCAAGTTTGCAGGCCAGGCAGTCATTTTGATATTTGTACATCTGGTTTAGATGGGTTGTAGATTCCATATCCAGCTTTTTCTTTTTTCCAATGGCCATCTGCAGCTTCTTCAGGAGGTAAAAAAGATCCATCTGTGTAGTAGCTGTATTGTGGTAGAAATTTTAGTGTAGTGTTTATTGCGAAGTTTGGAAGGGGGTCTATCCACATGTTTTGTAGGTTGTTGTAGGGTGGGTAGATGAGTTTGTTCCATTTTGAGCTTTTGTTAACTTTTGTGTTTAATGGTGTTGGTGGTGCTGTTTGTGTATGGTATTGCGAGATTTGTAGATTTTCAATTGTTGTGTTTATGGTGCTTATTTGGTTTATTGTGCTAATGTTATTGTTTTGATGGTGAATACACCATATGTGCATTGCAAGTGGTTCTTTTCGGGTTTTGTTGGGTTCTAGTGGTATTGTTGGTTCGTCATATGTGAAGGTGTCTGCGGCAAAATGTATGATGGCGTGCGTATCTGGGAAGGGTCCGTTGTATGGTGATAGATTTTGGTACCAGTTGGTGTCTGGGATTGCCAGAAAGGTGACAGTTTCTGGGTCTTGTTGTGCTGCTAGTCTTGCCCAGTGTATTGCTTGTTGTGCTGTCTTGGCGTCATTTGGGTGAGCATATCCGATACCTTTCCATTTGTATTGAAAGGCTGTTCCTAGTGAGCCAAAAATCTTGTCACGAGCAAATGTTGAGAAGAATTGGGTAGATTTCGTGGAACATGTAATTGGTGAGGAAAAGTATGAATGTGTTATTGTGAATGTTGTTATTAGTGTGTCTAGAATGTTGGATGGGATGGTATGGTGTGGTGTTCTTGTTGTGTTTGTTTTGTGGTTTTTGTGTTCGTATCTTTGGTATAACCAGACTACTTCCGTTTCAAATGATTGTATAGCAAGTATTAGTTTGTGGTTGTTGTATTTATTGTTGTTATATTGTTGCCATAACCATTTTATGCTTGTAGTTGGAATGGTGGTGATATATTTACCGGTGTCATTATATATGTGGGTTTGAGTGTTTTGTGTTTGAATGGTGCATTTGTTTGTGTCTATGTCTCTTTCTGGGTTGCACTCAATTGTGGATATTTTGATGTAGGGAATTTTTGTTGGGGGTGGGATGTGTCTTGTGTCTCTATTTTGTGCGGGTGTAAATTGTGTATTTATAATATTTTGATAGTGCTTATTTTTAAGGTCTGTGTAGTATTTTGTAAGTAGGTTTATATTGTGATGTATTACTGTTGGTAGGTTTAGTGGGAATAGTTCGCGTTGTTGTAACCATTTGTTGTATGTGATGTGGTTTGAGTCTATCCATTGACATAGATAAGAGTTGTATTTTTTCGGAATTTTATATTTGTCTTTAGTTGTAATTGTTTTGTGGTTTAATATTGTGTGGATTGGGAATCTTATGGGGTCGTTTTTTATGTTTTGTGGTGGGGCTGGTAGTTGTGGAGGTTGAGGGACTTGTACGGGATTTGTTAGTGTTCTTGGTATTATTTTGTGGTCGTATATTTTGTATTTTTCTTTTAGTGTACGAAGTGGTAAGTGTGTTTGGCATGGATTTGGGCAATCTTCGTCACATTTTGGTTCACAGAAGAGTTGTTCTGCTATGTTTAGTGCGCTTTTGTCTAGTTTAGTAGGTTTTTGATAGTATATTTTGAAATCTTCTGGTGACATTAGTTTTGTGCCGTTGGGAAGGATGATTTGATTTATATTGTAAATTTTGTGAGCCATTAATTTATATAATAGTTTGATGGAGAGTTTCGGGTCTAATTGTGGTAAATCATTGCTGGCTGCAGATTGCCATTCTTTTTCTAGTTCAGTCATGTGGAGTTGGAAATTTTCATCTGTGCTTTTTAGGTGTATTCCTCTTGCTGTTTTCAGAAGGAATAATGTTCGTGTTGTGGGTGATGTAATACAATCTTGACGCTTGATTCTTGGAATGCCTTCGGCACCGCCGGCTTTAATAATTATGTGTTGTATAAGTCCTTTATATATTATACCTAGTCTCCCTTTGTCGTTAAGTGCATTTCGAAGTTGTTCTCCAATACATCTAAGGTAAGCAATTTTTAGAGAGAAGGCTTCTAGTCCAAATAAATCATGAGGAAGTTGAGTTATTATGTTGGCGGTGCTTTTAGGTAGACCGCATATAGTTTTTTGGATTGCAATAATTTTCTTGTCAAGTTTTTTAATGGTTGGTAGTGAGTATGGGACTGCGAAGAAGCTGTAGGCTATGCCTGCTCTAATTACTGTGTCCACCATACTTATTCTTTGTTTGATGGTGGCTGGGCATTTTGTTAATTGTTTACATTGGTCTATTATTTTAGTTGTAGTGATGTGTGTTTGGAGTTTCCATTTTAGTGATGGAACTAATTGTATGCCCAAGTAGACATAGGGTTCATTTTGGTGGAGCACTGGTATTGTTTGGTTTCTATAGCTGATTTTTTGGTTTGTCATGTGGGTTTTAAATTTGTTTGGTTGCATTTTGGATTGATTCGGGCAACCGGTGACAGCGCATTTTGTAACACCCAGGTCCATTCCTGCCCATTCGCAGAATTGGTCGATTTTGTTTAGTTGTATTTGTAGTGATTTTGCATTATTTGATAACGCTGCTAGATCGTCTGCGTATGCTGCAGAGCTAATTGTTATCTTTGATGTGCCGAATTTGTATCCATTTTCCCCTCTTTGTAACCATCTCAAGAGTGGTTCTAGAAAAATTAAAAAGAGGTATGGGCTAAGCGTGTCGCCTTGTATGGTTCCTCTTTGAATTGGTATTGGTTTTGTCTTGTCAAAGTGTTCTCCGGTAAATATTGTGTTTGAGTGGGAGTAGATGTTTCCTATTAACATTATTGCATCTGCTGGGTATCCAAGGTCTTTCATTATAGCTAAGAGTCTTGGGTGGTCTAATGAGCCAAATGCGTTTTTGAAGTCTATGTATAGTAGGTATATGTCATGTTTTGTGAATTTTGCATCTTCTAGTGCTGCGATGAGGAGTTGTAGTTGTCTTGTTGTACTTCTTTCTGCTCTGAATCCTTCTTGACTATCGTGTAGGATTTGGTATTTTTCACCGTATGCTGATAATATATATGTTAGTGTGCTGGTGAAAAGTTTGTATATTGTGTTTGCAAGTGCGATTGGTCTGTGGTTTGGTAAATGTGCTGGATCTCCTTTTTTGTACAGTAGTATAGTTAAACTTATTTTCCAGGAAGCTGGGATTTGTTTTTGTTTGTAGCAGTGCGTAAAAAATAAGAAGAGTAGATTGTGGAAACTTTCAGGCATACTTTTTAATATTGAATTGGGAATTTTGTCTGGGCCTGGTGTTTTGTTGTTAGATAGGTGTTTGAGACATATTTCGTATGTTTCTTTGTCAAAGTATTTATGTAGTGGGGTTTGTGGATCTCCTCTTTTGTCCATTACAAAACCATCAAGGTTGTGCCATGGGTATTGTCTGACTCCACAAGTACAATGTGGTGGGTGGTCGGGTTGGTAGAAGCAAGTAGGTACTGTGGGTCTGTTACTAATTGATTGTTGTATATGGATTTCGTTTGCTATGTCTACTGGGTTGGTTAGTATGTTGTTATTACTGTCCCTAATGCAATCTAGTGGTGGTGTTTCTTGATTTTTGAAAACTTTTTTGTTTATTTTCTTTGGGCTTTTGTCATATAATTGTCTGTATTTTTGTATTGTCTTTTTTATGCAGCTATGGGTATATTTTGTGGTGATTTTTCGGGCTTGTATTTTTGCATTTTTGGCTATTTCTACTAGTGATTGGATCCAGTCTTGTTGATTATGTTCGTGGGTTGGGAGTGGTGGGATAGTTACATTTGTATGGTTTTTTAATTCATCGATTATTGGATGTGTTTGCCAATTTTGTGTATTTTTTTTTTATATAGATTGTTTTTCTAATTAGGTGGTAAGTGGAAATGTGTTTTTTCCAGGCTTTTTGGAGTTTTCTGGGTAAGAAGCCTCCTTGTTGAGAGGTGCGATTTGTTAGTGTTGGAAGTGGTGGGGCACTACAGGTTGTTTGGATTTTGTCTGATATTTTTTGTATCATTTGGTCTAGTTTAGTACAGGTTGTCTGCCATTGGTTGTTTGTTAGTTGTTCATTTAAAAGTATTGTGGAGAGTTCATTTATTTGCAATGCATTTTCTTCACAAAATTCTATTTTGAAATTTTCTATATTTTCTTGAGGTATTGGGTTGAGGATTCGCATAGTTTTATTCTTTATTGATATAGGCCTTGCTAGTAGGGAGTTAGGTGGTATATGTAGCGTTACTGGTGAGTGGTCAGAGTTAAGGTTGTGGTCATTTTCTATAGTTGATGTATATAGAGTGTTGTCTGGTGTTTTGATATAGTATCCATCTATTAGACTGGTTTGGTTATAGTTTTGTCCTCCTTGTCTAGAGAATAGGCAGTTTGTTGGGATGTATTTTAATTGTAGATTATTTGTAAAAACCCTCCATTCTATATCTTCTGGTTGTGGTGGAGTTGTGTTGTTTTCGTTTTGACGTCCTATTAGTGCAATGTCTCTGTTGAAGTCACCGCATAATATATGTATGGCGTTTGGGTGTGCGTTGCTTTGTTGTGTTATGTTTTGTTGGATTATTGGTAGATTTTGTTGCAGTTAGTTTTGTTTCTTGTATTGTGATAATAGCGGGGGCGTTAGGTGTGTTGGGGATTATTTCGTGTATGTTTGGGAGGGCTGTATTTAATGATGAGGCATTCCATGTGATAAATCTTGTATTGTAGTTTGTCGTAGTATTTTCTTGTGGCTGTGTTGCGGGTATGTTTGGGGGGGGGGGGGGAGGTGGGGGGTGGGTGTATTCATGTAGTGGTTCATAAATTCTTAGGGTTTCTTCTAGGAGGTTGAGAGGGAGGTATGGGAATTTTTCAGTCATAATTTGTAAGGATTTTGTTTCATTGTGTTGGTGGATAAAAGAGTAGATCTCTTTGTGGATGCTGTTTGGTGGGTTGATTAAGTTTTGGTTGTTGTTCGTAAATTGGATGTATGGGTGTGGGTTGGAAATGTGCCTTTCTGGGGGGTTTCGTAATGTAGACATTTTTTCTAATAATTTCGATGTCCAGTCAGGGTTTGTGGGTTGTATTAGGAGATGATCGCAGGCTTCTTTTGTTGGGCTTAGAGTGATGATTAAAGCGTATAGAATACGCGGTGATGGGTGGTGTTGGTTTTGGTATATAAATTTTGATAGGTGTGGTAGTCATTGTGAGCTTCTGCATGATTTGGGTGTGTTCTATTTAAGATGGATGAGAATTGTTTATCTAAGGGTTGGTATTCCGGATGTAATATAATGGTGCATGGTAGAAAATATGTTTTGCATCTTCTTCTATGAATGGGTGGGTGTTCTTTGAGAAGGTCAGGCATTGGTCCTGGATTGGTTTCTATATCTCCGCTTAGTAGTAGAATTAGGTGTAAATAGTGGTTTTCTGTGTTATTTTTTGTATGTTTATTCTGGGCGAGGTTGCTAGGCAGAGTCCATTTTTGTTTTTTATAAAAAAATTGGTTTGTAATACTAGGGTAGTAATTATTTGGGTGGTACGTGTATTTATTTATTTTTGCTTTATTTATTTTAATTTTTTGTGTGTGTGAGAGTTTTTTGTTGGTTTTGGTGTGTTTTTGTATTTTGGTGTGAGATGGTTTATTTTTGGTTATATGTTTGGGTGTGTGATTTGAGTCATTAGTGGTTATTATTTTTTGGTAGTGGTGTATGGGTTTATTATTTTTTGAGATGTTTTGGGGATTTTTAGGTGAGAGGGTTTTTATTTTATTGTTTTGTGGGGGTAACATTGTGACGGCAGGGTGTGAGGAGTAGTGGTTCAGCATTCCGTGGGCGCCTTGTCTGGGCGTGTGTTCTCTTTTGCTGCGAGATTGGCGGGTGTAGGTTGCTGCGTATTGGGTCTGGGACGTGTGATTGTCTGTGCTCCAGACGGAGGTTTTGTGGTATTTTGAGCGGCGCCGGTTGTGGGGTTGCAGCTTAAGGCGTGTGTTGCTTTGATTGGCGGCGTGTGGTGTTTGGAGGCGTTGTTGATCTGTGGCTGCGTGTGGTGTTCGGCAAGAGTGTGCAGATGCTTCTGCGTGCGGTGGGTGGTTCTGTGGGTTCGGCAGGCTGTGTCCTCGCTGACCAACCGGAGTAAGCCAAGTGCGGGCGGAGGTATGTTTTAGAGTGGGGTGATTGGGAGCGCCGGGATGTTGGGGATTCTGGTATCGGTGGGTGGTTGTGGAGGCAGCGGGTTTGTATGTGGGTTCTGGTGTGTGATTGCGGGTTTGATGTTTGGGGGGGGGATGTTTGGGGGGATTTCTGCTGAATTTTAGAGTTGATTGAAGGCTGAGGGGGAGGGTGTTGTTTGTGCCGGGGTTAGGGAGAGGAGTAGGAGTGAGTAAGGTGATAGGGGGGAGTAGATAGGTGAGTGGTGAAATGAATATAAGGCTTCTTTATTTATAGATCGCAATACACTGTGAGGAATATCTGTGGGTAGTGCGAGAAGTCGATTTACTATTGTAAATCTAAGCATAGCTGTGCTCATCTGTTGTCTAGTCATGTACTATAGTGTCTTGGTTGGTTTCGATGGCGGCCTCTGGATTGGGGTCTTGGCCTTGGATGATCGCCGAGGAGATGCCGAGCATCTGGCGATTGTACTCCTGTGACGCTGTCGTAAGGTGCTGCAATTGGCGGAGTAGGTGATCTTGTCGGGATATTGAGGCCTTGTTTGCTGAGTCAACAATTGTTGTGGTGTGTAGATTAATGGAGTCACGTAGCCCATCGAGTCGGGCTTCGATCCGGTCCTCCACTTCTTTGAAAGAGGTTTCCAGCTGCTGGAGAGATGGTGCGGGTGTGGATTGGTTTTGGAGAGTGGCAATCTCATCTGCAATTATTTCGCGGGTAGGGTGAGCGTCGATGGCGCGGGCGGCTGCAGTTGGGTTGGAGCCAGCTAAGCTTCGACGGTGTGGGATGAAGTCAACAAGTTTACCAAGCAGAGGTACAGCCATTTTGTTGCTCCAATGTGTGTATACTGCTGCGTTTAGGCAGTTGAGTACCGCTGATCCTTCGTGGCGGCCTAGGTCATCTTCAGCAGCGTTGGTGTAGTGAATCGTGACTACGTTTTTGGCCCCCAAGAGTCTATGGATGGCAATGGTGACCTGCAATTGTGAGTACTGTAATGGCAAGCCCTTGACTATGAGGGAGGTGGTAAGTGTGTCGCTATTTTTGGGGATTGGGGAGGGTGTGGTAGGGGGAGTAGAGATGTGGATACGCTCACCGTATAGGAGCAGGGGGTGCTGTCTAAGGTAGAGTTTGGTGTTTTCAGCTGCGACTGTGATTTCAGCTGAGGTTTGTTCCTTTGTCCTCTTAGAGACTCCTATAAACTCTAAGTTATTGCGTGATGAGTAACCGAGTTTGATAAGCTCAGCGAGAAGTTGACGAGAGGTAAGATTGCCTAGTGCAGGGCTTTGTAATCTGAGTCTGCGGTTAATGGCGGTTGAGTTGAACTCAAAGCCTTTCTCGGCTTTACCGACTACATACTCCCCGTTTTGAAGTTGGAGGGTGAAAATACGGTATCCCTTGAGCAGGGCGATACCATCGGTGGCTGGATTTAGAAGGTCGAGTTTTAGGAAGCCCATCCAGCCAGACTGAGTGACTAGGGCTGCAATAGGTTCTCTGAATCTGTTGGCAAGGGGAATTCTCATCAGTTCTAACCTAGCATGCGCAGCCTGTTGAACTTCTACTTTGGTCATGTTATGGTAGTTAGTGTCAAACCTAATGGTGACTTGATAGGTGGGGGCAAGACCTGTAGTGTAGTCTATTTCTGAGTCTTGGGGTAGTTGTGTTAGGTGGTAGTACTGTCCTGCTATCCCATCTGGACGAGTGGTTGGGTAGAGAAGTTGCGGGACATGTGGGAAGGCATGGCGGCAGTTTAGGTACTCTTGGATTTCTGAGGGCGGTGTTCCTTGTATGGCTAGATAGTTTTCTGAGTAAGGGAGTCTAGGTCTACGTTTATCTAGTGAATTCAGGGACTCATGCACAGAGTAAGAGTACCACAAGAAAGGGTAGAATTGGTCTGGTTCACTTTGTTTTGACGCGGTTGGAGGTGTGGGTGCAGCATTAGTTATTTTCGGGTGTTGTGACGGTGCTGGTCCATTTCCGGTGGTTTCTGCTACTGTGTCGTCTTGGGTGGTGAGATGCTGGAGCAGTGTATTGTGCTGAGGTGGGTTCTCTGTTGGTACAGCATGAGTGGTCGGTGGGGGTTTGGCTGAGGCGATGCTGTGGTGAGAATCTGAGGCAAATGCTGAAGATGGTGGCGAGTTTTGGTGTGGCATAGGGTCTTCGTCATCGGAGTGGGTTGCGAGCTGCAGTTTTCTCCTTGGTTTCTGGTTTGGCGTTGTGTCCATGGTGTAGTCTCCCGTAGTGTGAAGGGCCGGCAGTGGGTTGCAGCCCTCTGGGAAATCTCGAATGGCGATAGGTTCTTCGGAGTCATCTAGTGGTTGCGCAAAGGTGTGGAGGGCGAGCGATTCCATCCTAATCGTAATTCTTTTCTTCTTTGAGCTGGAGCGAGATTGGGACTTCAGAGAATAGACAGGTCGGCGGGATTCAGAAGACTTCTCCGACTGAGCAGTCTCCTTGCTTTTGCCCATCTTGTCTCTGTGAGTTGTGGTGGTGCGAGCTGGTATGTAGCTGTGGGCAAAGAAGGAGTTAGTTTTTTGTAATGCGAGTGAGTAATGCAGACAATGGGAAAGGACAACAATGAGTGATAGAGAGTGTAAGGGGGTGCGTACCTTGTGAGTGGTGGTGCGGATGTGAAGTGAGGGTCTTTTGCAACTTATGTATATATGTGAGTGTTGTTGAGGGGTTATGATAGAATATTAAGGAGTAATTATGAGCGAATAATTAATTGAGGGTGGGTAGTGGGTTAGGTGGGAGTGTGGGTAGTTAGGGTGCTGTCGTTGGTTTTTGAGGTGGGTTGGCAGCGTTTTTAACTTTAGGGGGATCGTGGCGAGTGTGTGGTTAAGGGGGCAGGGTGTAGTTATTAAGTTGCAGGTGTAGCAGCGTTTGGTTAGGGGGTACAGTTGGGTAATTAAGTAAGTGACGGCGTGCCAGGGGAGACAGTGGCAGTTTTGCGAGCTGTTCGGGGACGTGAGTGTGTGCAGGTGTGGGTGGATTCTAGTGATTGGCCGATGGATGCTTGGATATTGGTTTTTCTGGTAGATCGTGCAGGTGTGAGTGTTTGTCTGCAGTTGGCAGAACGTGTGTAATTGTAGTTTTTCACCTAATTGGAAATATCCAAAGAAGTCGAATTCGATCACTGGGGAGGCCATTTGCTAGGTTGTGTAATTAGGTTGTCACTTATTATCTTATAATAACTCAATTGATTGATTGAATATATAGAATTCTTCTTATAACAAGTAATATCTAATAATTTCTACAACGACATCCCGTTCTTGATTCTCCAATTGTTTTTATTTTCTAATTTCTTTTATTGCCACATTGGTTACGTTATGGCCATGGAATGCACCATGTTGGCTTTTTACCAATTGACATTAGATTTTTCAATGAAGCACAAACTCACACAATTACTCATCAAATACACATAGTCCAATCACACTCAACTTTCATAAATAATAATTTTTATTTCTCCAAATAATTGTAATCACATCACATCACAAAGTTCCAAATCTTCAAAATAAAACTAAAAATACTTCCTTTTCCCAAGGAAGGAGCTCAAGCCTCGCTTGCTTGAAAAACTAAAAAAACATTAGCCTTCAAATCTAATCTTATACTATGACCATTGGGTTAAGCTAGTTGAAACTAGTTGCCGTCACACCTTTTGATATCCTAACCACATTAATTACTTACCAATTGGAAATTCACTACCCACTAGGGCCTATTCTCACTATGGAAGCTATCCAATTGGTAATTCCTACACATTTAACCAAAATTTTATCAAATTGGACAACTTACTAAAAACTAAATACTACATAGCCCCACTCTTATCTGTTTGCGTCCCCGCAAACACAATTATTTTGAGCCCTGCATCTTTTGCGCCCCAATTGGCTTTGCTTGACTTAAAGATGCTCTTGTTGATCTTGGCCGGTTCATTGATTGTTTCATTGGGCTGTATTGCACATTTAGTGTTGGAATTTAATTCATTAAGCTCGTGAATATTTTTTCTTTTAGAATATGCCAGGATCCCATATTTTAAAGTTGCTTGAAACTTTTAAAAATAAATTCTTCAAAATTCCATTTAATATAGTAATATTGCTTGAAAATAGTTTAAAATAAAATATTGAATTTATTGTATAGATGCTTTGTTTTATGGTCGAGTAATAATATTCATAAATTCTTGAAGCCCTTGAACAATTAGTATCAAATATGGTCTTACCATTATTTATCATGGGTATTATAAGATTGAAAATAATTCTATTTCTAATTTTTAGCTTATTAAAATTTTCATATGTTTCAAAAGCAAAGGGCATAGAATATATATTTTTCTCAACATGTTCCAAATCTAGATGAATTTTTTTATAATTGAAAATGGATATTTCATTTTTGAAATTTGATTTTTGTTTTGCATAATTTTTCCACATGCTCAAATCCATTGTCCTTTGTAAACATTCCCACAATAGCTTGAATCTAAATTTCCAAGGGATTGCACCTTCTTGCAAATAATATATTTTTGAAAAAACATTAATTGTCAATTTTGCTTGTTTTACAACATGCTTTGATAAGAAAATATTTAGGTCAAAATTCATTTGAGTTTCATTTGAAACTAATTGGTCTTGTTGGCAATCTACGACCATATCATTCTTAGTAAGAAATTTAGTCTCACGCTTGACAATTGGACAAATTATTTTCTCATTTGTGGATAAAACTTTAGTAGCAATTATATCACATTTTGTTTTAGTGATTGCATGAAAGTGCCAAAGAGCAATTATTACACATACTAGGATAGTAAGTTGGTTTTCAACAATGTATATTTTACTAAACATCTTGTCATCTTGTGCTTGCAAATAATTTTTTTCCAACATAAAATCTTTACCTCTTTGACAAGCTAAACATATTATCCTTTTATGCTTTAAAATCCTTGATTGTAAATCTTTTTCAATTTCTTTTGACAAAGTTGTGTTTACAATAGCCTCAGCTTCCAAAATTTTGATTTTTGATTTTTCGTCATTTAATTGTAAAATTAAATCATTATTTTGTTCAAAATTTTTAGTAATCTCAATTTTCATTTTCTCATTGCTATCCTTATATTCCAAATTTTCATAAATCATATCTTTATGCAATTGTTTAAATTTATCTTCTTTTTCTACCATACATTTAAGAGTTTTTTCTTGTAATTGTTGAAAATTTTCATGCTCATATTGCAATTTACTATTTAAATTATGAATGATTTTATTTTTACTAGAAATTTCCTTCAACAAATTTTCTCTTTCTTCCAATGAATTGCTTAAATCATTTGCCTTTCTGCATATTTCAGTTTTTAGAGATTCAATATTCAATTCATAATTATTTTGATTTTGTTGCTCTTTATGATTAATTTTGGTAAGATTATCCTCAGCCTTATCACGTTGTGTTGCAATTGCATCACAACAACTTTGAAGCTTTTCTAAATCTTTTTTCATAACTTCAATATTTAATTGATAATTTCGTTTGGTATTATCATTCTCAAGAATGATTTTTGCAAGTTCTTTTAGTTGACCATTAAGTTCTTTATTTTGTTGAGTCACTAATAAAATATTAGTTTTCAATTGTTCAATTTTAATTTCATGTGTAGAACAGACCTTTGATAAATCAATTTCTCTTTGGCATTTCCATTCAAACTCCCTTCTTGCTATATTTTTGAAGCTTCTTTCTTCAATCATTTTATTTTTCCATTCTTGAGAATTTTCATATTCTTCTTGCAGTTTCAATTTTAAATCATTGATAATTTGATCTCTTATCGAAATTTGACCATGACATTCTTCAATAACATCCATAAATTGCAAGCAATTTCCATGCAAATAATTTTCTCTTGATGTCATTGTACAAAAATTCTCAAGATTTGGATCAAACGTTCTTACACGACTCTTATTCATCTTGCGGAATATAAAATTTTAATTCTTCATTCATAAATTTTTTATTAAAAAAAACAACTCCATAATTCACTTTCCATTTTAACCAATTTTTCTTTTTCTTTTTCTTTTTTCAAATTAAGCAATAAATTATTAAAAAGATAATAATCCTAATACCTAGTCATTTGCCTCCCCGGCAGCGGCGCCAAAATGTAAGCTATTTTCCAAACAGGGTTAAGAAACCCAAGAAAATAGATAGTGGGGGTTCTTCGTGGGGAGAGTCTAAATCGGTTGAAGTTATGCAATTATAGTCACAAATAGAAGCAATTTGGATAACAATTTGGAATTAAGAATGTTTATGCTTTCCTTATGTATTTGCAATTTCTTTTAGCACAAAAGAATACTCCAATGATTGTGTCAAATGATGGTCAATTGTCCAATTAATAATTTATAATTACTCTTGTCTATAGTCTTTAAAACTCCAACATCCAAGGCATAATACACTTTTATTCTCCCAATTTGATGAAGGCAATGATTTCTCAATTAAATAACGAGCTTCAAAGATATTCACAAGTGATACACACAACCTTTTCTTATTCTATTTATTGTCTATAAACGTCAATTGCAAAGCTAAACATTACTTGAGTGCACAATTTGTATAAATAATTTATATATTAATGTAATTTATATAGATTGTTGTGGAAACAACAATTGTTTTTACAAAGGAAAAGTCAAGGCAAATTCAAACATGGATACACATTCTCTTTTGATGTGTTCAAAAAAAAGAAATGGCTTCATCTTCCTACTTGTACCTCCAACTTGCTCTTCACACCCATTCAACTTACATCTTTTCGTTTCCTACCTTTTCACGTAATTTCTCATTTTAGCTTAGTTATGCTCTCATTCACACTTGACAAGGCAAATAAAAGGTAAAATAGACTTTACATACTCAAAAAGATGAAAAATGATAGCCACAAAGTAAAAGAAGTGTGTTACAACGTGTGAGGGAGTGCGTCATTTTGAGTGACAAGTCTTTTTTTAGTGAGGAATCCGAGGAGTGGGTGGGTTGTGTAATGAATTATGGGGGGGGTAGGGGTGAACTTTGGGAGTTTTGTGTGTGGTAGAGGGAGTATAAGTTGTGTTGAATAGTGCATTAGGAGGTGCTCGGAGGTGGATTGAGTGGCTGATGCTGCATCATGGGAGGTGGACGTGAGTGTGGGTTGGTTGTGAAGGTTTTGGCTGGTGTGGCGTGGAGATCTTGTGCGGAGCGCGTTGGTGTGGTGTTGCAGTGGCGACCGATTGTGGGAGGTTGTTGAGGTGTTTCTTTTGGTAGTTTTCTGCTTACTATCAAGGTAGTTTGATTGTGCAGATTTAGGCGTCGGGTACTTAATGTAGGGATTTGGTGCTTGTAATGAGTAGGGTAGTGATAGTTTTGAGCGATACGTACGGAGGTGGTTAGTACACCCTCTTTTTGATGTACATGGGTTTGAATGAAATAAAGATGTGCAAATTTTTTGTGTATATTGTGTGGGGAGTGTGTGTGCGGAGGTGTGGAGATGTTTGTGTATGGTACTGGTGGTATTAGAGTTGATATGTAAGTGGCTAGTATTGGAAGAGTGGCGGAGTGTGTGCGTGTGTATTTTGAGTTGAGTTCTTGAGGTTAGAGGGGTGTGCGCGTGTTTGAGGTGATGAGTTGGTGTAATCTGGTGATGGTGCCGATGACGGAGGTTGTCCGGCCTCTTGCTGCAGTGAACTACACCTCTCGTGCAGCGGCTCTTCTTTGCTCGTGCAGCGCTCATGTGAGTAAGTATCCTCCTATGTCTGTTTCTACTAGAAACTTTGTAAGCATCGAACTCTGTGTGCTTGCTGTTGCTAAGCCATTTAGGCGTCTGGGTTTGTGTGACGTCTCTAGGGGTGCTAATCGAGGCGAACACACTAGCTATGGGGTATCCTGCAAAGTTGCAGGAGGATACTAGAAGGGTCATATGTGGGGAGTGTGGCCGGGTTAGTGCCACAACAATAAACAGGATTCCGAACACCCAGGAGTATACGGGTGTCGTGTGAGGGGCAGGCACCATGGCTGCGTGATCGACTAAGGCATGGAGGTTCTACTCGTGGAGCTCAGAAGCTCCGCCCCTATCACGGGAGCCTTCGACCTGTGCTACAGTCTAGCGCATGCAAAAGTTCACCGCTCCAGCTTCAGTGCCATCCTCCACACAGCCGGCCTCTTTACACTAGAGGCGAGAAGCCATGAGAGCATATGCACCCCTGCGCGTCATCTACGACTCGGCAAATGGTGCGTAGCAGGTTCCACGGACAATCACTGACTCGGCAAATAAATTGTCCCTCACCGTTGCTCCTCAAATTCGTGAAAGAGCTCCAGGAATCCCGTCCCGGCTGACGCGCTCCGTGTTTGGGGGCTCAGCGACGACCAGTGGATGACGCCCAGGTGGGAGCGGAGGTGGCAATCAGGATCGGAGCCTGCTATTTCAAGAGTTGACTGCAAATATTCCCGAAGCTTTCCCGGTTTTGGGCGTGCCCGAGAAACTCTCACACACTCGTCAAAATAGCGAGGCAGGGGACGAATTTGAGGAGCCCGGAGGAGATCGAGCCATTGCCCGAGTCGCGGTAGGAGGGTTCCTGATGCTTGTGCCCGCAAAAACAAAGCCCGGCCTGGTATGGCGAGGAAGGGTGCAGATGCTCTGAAGAGAGAAATTTCAGACAATGAAAAATTGGTCTTCTTGATTTCTATGCCTCCCATTGGCTGAAATTTCTCTCCTCACGGCTTCTCACCTCTAGTGTAAAGAGGCCCTCAATTGCATGGAAGTGGGATTGCACTATCCCAATCTTGTTTATATTTTATTCTAGATCCTTAAACAAGTTTTAAAATTCAGTAGATTCTTATTGCTGGAGAAATATAAATGTATAAATAATTTATAATACTAAGAAATATATATGTTCTATTAGAATAGTACAACACATTGCATGCAAAAAAAATTTATAATTACTCAATTATTTTTGTACATTTTGAATCATTCCTACATGGATAGCGTGAAAATTGAAAAGGGTATTCAATAGGAAGTGGACTCTAAAAGAATGCAGTAGTTTTTGTCCTCAGTATAGAGTCAACAATTGGGGCTTTTTTAGACACTTCTTGATCTCCTCTCAGAGGATGCACTGTACTAAACATATACGAGTATATGTGAGTGCACAGATGGGGTATTAATTTGAACATCTGTATTACGTATACATACAATAAACACATTTAGAATTGAAAATATTCACGTATACTTACACTAAACATATATTTAAAAAAAAATACATCTGTATACAAAGGTATTTAGACATACAACCTCTCGTATACAAAGGGGTTTTTAAAAGGGGTCATGAACGCATGTGATTCTCAAACATAATGTAGAGTGCACCCCCGAGGATCTCCTTCGTTACTTTGTTATTATTAAAAATGATATGTTAAAAGAGTGTTATTGAATGTTATGGAGTATATTGTATCAAATGTTTCCAAAGACACACATGCATAACATTAATTTGACTTTTTTTTCATTGGGTGGCTTCATTTTCATGATTCTTGAAAATCAAAATCTTTTACTTATTACTTGAAGTACCAATATTTCACTCCATCCATGAACATAGAGATCATAATTTAGGGGTCTACTATGCATTATTTTCTCATATCAGCTACACACAAAAAATGGTTTGATCCGTATATATAAAACTTAATAAATTAATGGAAATTTGACCCCTACATATAAAAAAATTAATGGAATTTTGACCCCTATGTATAAAAATATTAATGGAAATGTGACCCTTATATATAAAATATTTATTGGGAAAGTGATCCTTATCCCTTTAAGGTCCCAATTCAACACTGTTTTCAAAGATTCAGTATAAAATAGTTGATAAAAAACGGAAATGGAGTTGATGTACAAAGCAAAGTTGTAAATGTCAATGTGAAGATAACATCTTTACGGTTCGATTCATCGTATTTATTATTAATATTTTTTAATTAATTTTGCAAGGTTTTCTCTTGAAATTCAATTAAAAATCCAAAATCAACACAAAAAAATCAAAAAATATTGTAATGAAATTAGAACAACATGCACTACAAGATGGTATGGTTTCCATTATTTGATTCTACATATTATGGAAAATCATGTTTATAGTCTCACTTTTTGAACTAAGATCGAAACTCGACATAAACCACTTTTGTAATTTTTCAAAAGTTCACATTATCTTATTTTGAGGATCCACACCGTACAAATGGTAGTCAACTGGCATGAGAATTAAGAAATTTTTGGATGGATGAAAAATATTACCGTATGTGGTGAAAGGACAGGTCGCAGATCATCCAACGTCTAGGATCTAGACGCCAGCGCGTCTAACGGTTATATAACAAAAAATAATTGGAAAAGTGACCCTTATATAGAAAATTTGTATAAGCTATAGTTTTCAATTTTAGAGTTTAAAATTTAGTATGATTTGTTAAAGTTGGGTCATCTATTGCAAACTTCAGAAAAGCAAAAGAGATGATAGATAGAACATAATTACTTTCTCCAAATAGCAAATTTTATAACACTAAGACAACGTTGAGGGGATACACTTTGAAAATTTCTCCCGAGTTTGATTTGGATTGCCATAATTCAAACTGCATTGGAAAGTAGACATGATGTAGTATTTTAAAATGTTTTTTCTTTTTTCAAAAAATTATTATTTTTATTCCGGACAGCCTATCAGATTCGGTCAAGGACCCAAAAAATTGTCGTTTGAGCGTTTAGGAGTTAACCATCCAAATTTTCCTTGGTCCTAGTTGACTACCATTTGTACTGTACGAATCTTCAAAATAAGATATTGTAAATTTTTTTTTAATGGAAAAATTAGTTTATGTCAAGTTTCATTTTTAGTTCAAAAAGTAAGACCTAACAATGATTTTCCAAAAAAGTAGAATCAAATAATGGAAATTATACCATTTCATTTTCCAAATTCATTATAAAAAAAATTATATGATGAAAAATGAAATTCTAAAAATAACAAAATCGTGAATATTCTTTATTCCGATTTTTAATTTTTTATAAAATTGTAGGCTCCCATTGCTCTACGGTATTATGCAAAAATATATAAAAAAAGTAACAATAAAATTGATAACTTTCTCAAATAGCACTCCCGGTGGGACTCGAACCCACAATCCCCTGATTAGAAGTCAGATGCCTTATCCATTAGGCCACGGGAGCCAGACTGATAAGTACGAACGTGCTGATATTTTAATATTAAGACTTGGTAGTATACTGGAATATGCCTTTATCGAAGCCGTCAATTCTTCTTTTATTTCATCAAACTGAATTTAACTTTTAACATTGTAACACTGGGCCTTATTAGCAAAAATATATTATTCAGAAGCACATATAGAAAATCCACATAGGGAAGGGCAAATCTGTAATTACCAAATGGACAATAGTATAGGTTCCAAGTCTCTAGGTGAATAATAGGTGCCTTTTATTTCTTCCCCATGTTGTCTAATACTAGGATCTGCTCTCAATTGATGCTTGATTGAATAAGACAACATTCTTAATTTGATGTAGAATTGTCAGTGCCTGACTGCCTAGTGCAACAATATGACATCTAAAAAGCACCTACAAAATACGAAAAAACGATTTCTCAACTGAATTTCATTCTATCAGTTTGCTATTATTGCAGAGAGGAAACTTCACAACTGGGTACCTACAAACTGCACAATTCAATAATCAAAATAGAAAACATTTAAATATCCAAACATTTAGGACTGAAAATATTGCCACTCCAAAGACGAGCACAATAAAACAACTGAACAGATAAGAGGATACCCCGTAAAAGACCAAGACTTCGAGGTTATAAAATGACCAAGGTTTTATGGTTTTAAAATGACCAATTCCATGAGAAAATTATAACTCAAATGGGTCCAAATTTTATATCACCAGAATCAGTGAAGAACATTGCATGTGGTTGTAAAAAAAGAAATAAAATTGGTGAAAAGAAAATCTCCACATGACCTACTAAAAAACATGAAAAAAAAAACATGATGCCCAACTCTGAGCTTCTTGGTTCTGCCGCTTCGGAACACTCAGTAACAGAACATTGAGGTTCAACACCGCCACCATCATCGCTATAATGAGGTGACGAAATTCTAAACTGCCTATTAAAATCAGAGACATACCAAGATCAGAAGTCATCGTCTTGATCCCAGGACTGCTGTTCATCATACCACCATGTCTTTACAGTGCAATCATGCGAGCAGCTGCACACCCACAACAAATCTCAAAACCTAGAACTAATATGTTTAGGGTTTAGGGTTTTAAACCCTAACCCTATACCCTATACCCTACCCTTAGGTCAGTTTCAACACTAGTGTGTCGAAATAGTTTGATTTTAGAATTCAGACTGTACGAAATGCCATTTCTTAATTTTCAAAATTTTGGAAAATTTACCAACTATGGCGTTTCAGAATTCACAAAGAACTAAAGACATTCAAATAATTCTTTTACATTTGGACATGCTTCCAATTTTTCTTAATTATTTAAGAAACTGACTCGCACGTAGGGTACAGTGTGCCTACCACCAGCGATTGTGAGGTAAACCACCCTATTTGTGCCACTATGTACCAGTGGTATACATATCAAAAGTTTTACTCTTGAAGGGCTGACAGAGATAGTAGATACATTGGCATATATTTGACATTTGTTGTAAATAGAAAGTTGCAAATTGAGACCCTAATAGCTCATTAAAACCATGTCGACAAGAATTTTAATTTCACTTTTGATCTTAAACCCATAGGAGGTGTGGAACCATGCCAAAACAATGGTATATTGGTGTATAATACTAGTCGGAAAGGGCTCTCTGGACCTTTAAGGGTTAAATGTAAGACCCTGATACCTAGTGATCACAAAGTGGCACAAATAGTTACATGGCACAAATTGGGTAGTTTACCTTAAAAGATTAAACTGGAAGTGAATTGAAATAATAACGCAGTACTCAACAATTACCTCACGAGGAGACTTTGGTGGGCGTTCCAAACAGCTCGGTAGGCAATATCAGTGTGGCTGTCAGGGCTGTGGCTGCCCAGCCTCTGAAGTATCTCTCCCGTTGCTGCATCCCAAATGTACACAAAGCCATCCTGATACAAGAAATAGGCTGATTTAGAACTAGCAGCAGTTCGAAAACCTTCGGCTGTTTGCAAGTGTCTACCCCAAATAGAAATGAACAAGTTACTTATGTCTCTTCCCATATAATCCTCACTAACTGAAAAAATCGAAAACCCTTCTAATGATATTATTCCTATACCGCATGTCATAATTCTTTGGAATGATGCACCCCAACATGCTACTACTGCTTACAACACATGTCATCGGATACCATAACTTTCAACATTTTCAAACCTTTGCTTGGGGTAGAGACAATAAATGATGTGTATCGTACAAAATATGTGATACTCGTTATGAAAACATCAGGTCTAAATTTGAAGCTAAATCTAGGCGTTTAAAATATAATGGCTCAATGGAAGAAATACCTCAGAACCGCCAACAACAAGAGACTCGTCAGGACCAAAACTTGCCCGCACAAAGTTTTTACTTGTATTTTGGTGACCCTTGAATCTCCTTATAGGTCGTGCCTGGTAACATCACAATAGAATCAAATTGTCTGGTTGGAAATTCGGATAAGATTTTCTAGAGACGTAGTGGTTAATTTCTCTATTGAGACGTAAAAAGCGCCCCAATCCCAAATGGCTGAATCCATTCCTACAGAGAAAGGATAAAAAGATGAACGAAATTAAAAATACAGGAACTGACCAGTCGCACATCCCAAAGACGATTGGAGTTGTCCTTGGACCCACTCAAGAGAAGACCACCAGCCTTGTTCATCTCAACCGAGGTTACTTCTGCAAGCATACACAATTGTTAGAATGAGACAAGCCAAGTCCACACAGCAGCCTTACGAATATACTTCATGGCATGAGGCGAAAATGAAATCATACCTCCCAAATGAGAGCTGTAAGTCTTCACACAAACGCCACTCACTAGATCCCAAAACTTGATAGTGCTGTCCTTGGAACTGTCATCACAGAAACTCAGAATTCAGTAAACAAATCTGCTTTCCCTACAAAACGTATTGCAAGGCTCTTTTGAGTTTGGAAATCGAATAATTGTCTTACTCACCCACTAATTACAAGGTTGCCTAAAGGATTGAATATGACTCGAGAGACAGATGACTTGTGCCCACTGAAGGTGCGCAATAATACACCGGCCCGAGCATCCCAAAGCTTCACGGTCTTATCATATCCCCCTGTCACTACGTAATTCTGCATGAACGATCCATCATCAGACTTCTATAGAATCTCTTGGCATCATGACTAAGAAATTGAGCTGTAATGGTGATGAGATGTACACTCAGAACTCTTTTATGTCACACCTTTGGTAACCAACATACATGAGTTCACAACTTGGCATGTGAGAAGTGTACACAATAGCAAAATGTGATATTGGAGAGTGTGATAATAACGAGTTCAGGGTGTACATTAGATTGATGGTATTTGACGCTGTAAACATCACCCTCGTGGCCAACCAAAGTAGCTGAACATGGCGATTTGTTTGACCCTCGCAAGTTCCAAAACTGCAAGAAACCATTCCGATGTTAGGGCACGTTCTGAAAAACCATAGGAACGTTTCTTTTTTCCAGTTTTGAGCAGGTCCTTCGATGACTCCTTTTTGTTCAATTTTTTATTTTATTTTTACCAACACATGTAAAGTTCTTCATTGATTCCGGTGATATAAAATTTGGTACCATATGAATTATACTTTTCACAATATGATTGATTGAATTTGACATTTTAAAACCATGAATCCTTGGTCCTTTAGGGGTAGGCTTGTACCTTCACAGTGGAATCCCCAGAGGCACTCGCAATGAGGTCACCACTAGTACTAGACGTTACATCCCAAATTCGAGATGTATGACCTCCTCCACTGCCGAGCTCTCCATCACCCAAAACCCGTACACAACGACCATCTTCCACATCCCATACTCTCAGCGTATTGTCACTGCATGGCAGCCACAAAAAAAATTAAATTAAATTAAATATAAATGCCTAAACATATATATGTCCTGTCAATCCTCGGTGGGTGTTTTTTCTGAATAACTGCATCTCCTATATTTGGAACCAAAAAAAGCTACCTTCGCATTCATACTCCATTCCACACTTTTCAAAATGAAAATGCTTATGTATGTCTGCATTTTCTTTGTGAAAGATTCACTACAAATAAAAATTGGAACACATTAGAGATATCCCTTTTAAAACTTGTGTGTGCATTCTTGAGTACAGCAACATGTCAAAACTTTTTGAGTTAAAAGGATAACTCAATTAAATAAGAAATTTACTAGACTGATTATAGCATGTCGATAGCCTAAGAATTTTAGCCTATTGTCACTATGCGATAGAAATTGAATTTTCGCTGAAATTTCAAAGTTTAATTTGATTTGAGAAAGATCAAGAATTTCTAATCACCATGTTTAACATGTTTTTAAAACATCAACTTCTAAAAAGGTGTAAAATTTGTATGTTATAGTTTCAGTGGGCATTTCAGGGTTAGGTATACTACACTGTCTGGGTACACATTCATTAACGGATCGTTAGAATATCCACTGAGCCTAGAATAAATGAGTTGTAACCATGTCATTGAGTGGTGGAGAAATGCACCTTGAGCCTGAGACTATCTGCGTTCCTTCTTCTCCAACAAATTCTACACATCTGCCCCAACCACCAAACCAAAAAGCATAAGACAGCAGCCCCTGCAGTTCTTAGTTTACCAAGCGCAAACTCAACTGGAGCAGATGATTGACATACTTGACATTGCTGCGATGTCCACGAAATGAGCTCTTCTGCGCATTGGGAAGAACAAAGCACGTGTAATCCTCAAGCAATCTGCCAGAACCAGTGCACTCGTATGAAATGGGCCAAGGGGAAAACCCTAACTCAAACATTTCTTTCATGCACATGTGAGCTAGAATGAAAGAGTAATGTCAGGAAAAAACAATGAAAGTACGCCCGAGTTGTTTCTTTAGACCTGGATTCTCCATAACAATCATTCATATAACATATTGCCAAGTATGACTCAACGATTTAGTAATTAAAAAAGGGTGCAGTCAAAACTACAATAAACAAAGCATGAGAAGAGTAAAGAGAAGAAAAGGGTATTTACGTGGGGACACTAGGAACAACTTTGGGATGATATCTACTGAACTCGATCTGGTACCGCACAGCCTGTTTTAACAAATGAAGCAGCCGTTGTGGTTGCAACTCATGCCTTGCAACTATTTCACATCACATAGAAAATATCAGAAAGTTCATCATAACCTCGTCTGAAACAGGATGACCAGATTCTACGGCTCTAATCCGGTTTGAAGATTCAGACATCATAGGATGGGACCTTTTGAGAAAAGCGCCAACTACGAGTTCTTTAGAGCAAAGTCATGCCACACCAGAGTAAACTAAGGCTTTGACATACACTTTCACATAATGGCTCATAGGCTTGAGGAGCTCTCACTTGCTCAAATCGAGCTAAATTTGGCGAAACAAGGGTGTCAAGGGTTACTTTTCATGCGGGGGATTCCTTTTCATGACAATTTAGAGGGTGCTCAATAAGGGTTTTATGATCAAAGCTTAGAAATTAACGAATTTCACTCTTCAGGAATCATCTCTAAAGACATGAATCAAACTCAACTCGATAGAAGTTGCATTTAAAAATCACACCTGCAATATCATTATTTTCAATCTCCAGCATGGAAGAAAACTGATCCACAAGTTTTTCTCTGCACAAGACACAGAACCAGAAAATTAATACACGAAGAAGGTCTACCCATACTTGACTTATTTTTCAGCAAACAAGATCCAAGCTCTTCATGTACTCAGCAGCTTATCACGAACACACTTCTGCCTCCCTTATAAAGAAGAAATAAATCCCATACAAGGCTATATATTTCAGACATAATCTAATATAGCACGTTGATCATCAAAGCAAAAAGGAGTAAATGGGAAGTACCGAGAACTTGCAACACCCTCCCAACTCTTGAAAAAGGGTGCATCTTGGATAGATTTGCAGGTCAGAAGGTAGCACAAGTCCTTAAACTCGTTGTGCAAGCTTCCCATTTGCTCCAACGGTTTTAGCCTCTTGGTCAACAATGCAAACGCCTGTAATGCACAAGAATGAGAACACAAAAAGTCTGAAAATCGGTTTAAAGGGACAACAAGAAAATTCTCTACAATCTGAGTACCTTTTGATACTCCAGTTGCTCGATCAGCTCAAGATACTGCTGCTTATAGACAGTGTACAGAAAGTGCTTGTGATCTTTCAGAGGCGTTTTCTGGACCAACTTCTCCATCTCCACCCACTCGCCATCTACGTCAAAGCCAAAATGGATATCAGCTATACCCTGCAAACAAACCAGAGATTGCAGCAACATGTGAGAAGGGCCAATATACCCAAGATAGCTGCCTTGATGCGCTTGAAATGGGATCGGTTTCGCAAATTCTCGGTGAAGCGCACACTTGCTTCGTCCTGGATCGTCATAATGGACGCCGCGTAACCCTCGTCCTGAAGGTACTGGACTATCATTCGCACAACATCCTACATTCACATACACAAGACCATAAAATAATTGAAGACACAATTGCAATGGCAAAATACATAAGGCAGTAACTTTCGCACATGAAAAGTGCCATCCATCACATGCTCTTGTCAACAAGAGCATAAAACAATTGAACATTCGCGAAATATATGAAAATTTGACTTTCACAAGCTTATGAAGTGTCATCCACCACATGCTCTTGCAAACAAGAACATAAAAAGATTGATCATAAAATGGAAAACAAATTATAGGCAGTAGCTTTCAGAAGCTTGTTGGACTTGAGAAGTGCCATCCATCAAATGCTCTTGTCAACAAGACCATAAAACAATGGCGAAATACATGCGAATTTGACTTTCACAAGCTTATGAAGTGTCATCCATCACAAGCTCTTGTCACGATTCGCAACAAGAACATAAAAAGATTGCAATGGTGAAAACCAAAACAAACATGGAAATTTATAGACGATGACTAACTGCACTTACGAAGTGTCATCCATCACATGCTCTTGTCAACAAGACCATAAAACAATGGCGAAATACATGCGAATTTGACTTTCACAAGCTTATGAAGTGTCATCCATCACAAGCTCTTGTCACGATTCGCGACAAGAACATAAAAAGACTGAAGACACAATTACAATAGTGAAATACATGAAAATTTAGAGGCAGTGACTTTCACAAGCTTATGAAGTGTCATCCATCACAAGCTCTTGTCACGATTTGCAACAAGAACACAAAAAGATTGAAGACACAATTGCAATAGTGAAATACATGAAAATTTAGAGGCAGTGACTTTCACAAGCTTATGAAGTGTCATCCATCACAAGCTCTTGTCACGATTCGCAACAAGAACATAAAAAGATTGAAGACACAATTGCAGTAGTGAAATACATGAAAATTTGGAGGCAGTGACTTTCACAAGCTTATGTGACTTTCACAAGCTTATGTGACTTTCACAAGCTTATGAAGTGTCATCCATCACAAGCTCTCGCAACAAGAACATAAAAAGATTGAAGACACAATTGCAATGGTGAAAACCAAAACAAACATGGAAATTTATAGACAATGACTTACTGCACTTACGAAGTGTCATCCACCACATGCTCTTGTCAACAAGAACATAAGACGACGGCAATTGCAGAACAAACGTTAAAAAGCAAAAAAAGTGTAGGCATCATCTGCAACAAGAACATAAAAAGATTGCGATGGTGAAAAAGAAAGCTTGTGGTGATTTCAAAAGAAATGGAGAATGGAGAATGAATCACCTCCTTGATTTTAGGGTCATCGTGGTCGAAGATGGCGTCGTCGTTGCCGATGGTCCGTCGAGGAGGCCCCGCGTACACGGCAGCCCGGGCTCGCTCCGTGAGGTCCACATGATCATTATTGTGGTTCCCGTTCCCCTCCTGCCTGCAATCGAATCATCAATCAATGGAAAAAAAAAAAATTATCATCGCTCGGAAAGAAAGAAACAGGGGTTTAAGGAGGTTGCACCTGGACGTGGAGGAGGCCGAGGAAGACGAGCAAAGCGACGTTGGAGCTTGATCAAACGAAGAAGAGGCCGCGCCATCTGCCATGTCTCACTCGCAAAAAGCAAAGCTCAGGTCCTCACACAATCGTCATCTTCTTCCGATTTCTAGCCTTTTGATCAAATGCTCTCAATCTACGGAGAGATTCAAAGCCTGCCCTCGATCACTGCTGCCGGCCTCTGAATCTAAACCTTAAAATGAAAACACCGAATTACCGCATCGATGGCGGGTCTCTCTGTGTGCAGATGCTTTCAAGTCCAAAATCGAAACCACGATCCCAGAATTAGCAAACCAGAATTTGTTTTTCTTTCTCTTTTGCTCGATCTCTTTCGCTTTTGGTCAATCTCTGTCGCTTTTGCTGGCGCTCTTTCTCTTTCGCTGGCTCTCTTTCTCTTTTGCTCGATCTCTTTCCCTTTCATTCTATCTCTTTTTCTTTATCTCGGCTTCTTTATCTTTAGCTTTGTTTATTCATCTTTAGCGCTATTTCTTTATCTATTGCTTGATCCCTTTCTCTTTTATTCTGTCTCTTTTTCTTTATCTCGGTTTCCTTATGTTTAGCTGTATTAGTTCGATTTCTTTATCTTTTGCTTGATCTCTTCCTCTTTTGTTGGCTCTCAAGTATCATCATCCATTAGGTTAGAACATGTATCTACATTAATATATTTTAAAATTCTATATTGAAAAAATTATCTTTATAGATATATTGCAATTGCAAAATACCTCAATCTTATGAATTTATGAATGATTAACCAAATTTTAAAATGAACAACATTTAATTAAAACTAAAAAAGTAAGATCCAATTAACACATTTTTTTAATTGTTTTTAGAAAAATCTCAAGACATATCTACCAAACTATAATAAAGTAATGTGAACTTCACTACTTTTGAAACGTTGTGTTATTAGTCAATCATAATGAATTTCAAGTTGAAAGTACCAAAATGTAATTTTGGTGAATATTCAATATGCTTTTCCTTCAAACTTGACCTTACATAACATTCAGTAGCCTTTGAAGAGACTGCCTTTTAGTTTCATCCACCTTTATGTACGGAGTGACCAGTGATTTTTAATTGAATGAACTATTGAATCAAATAAACAATCACAAAACACTATTGAATTGTGAATGAATTAAATAAACAATCACAAAACATTGTTGAATTGTGATTGAGTGAGTGCTTTTGATGATTGCTCACCATGGTTGATTGCTCTTGTTGAATGCCACGTGCCCCATAGTTATTCATGTGATGTGGGATATTCCATATATATATAAATAACTCCGGTCAACAGAAGACCGGCGTGAATGCAGTGTCTGTTCATCCTACCATTGATTCAATGCCCACAGGACATTGGATCCTAGGTTAGGATTACTCGCCTCTTTCGAGGTTAAACACTATATAGCCTACTAATAGAGCAAAAAACATAGGAGTTAGTAATTAGTGAGTTTGTAGAGGAGGGTTTGAATAGATCTATGGGGGGTCATATTCAGATGGTAGAGTTTGATTTTTTCTATTTTACGTTTATATAGAACTATGGACATCGCATGATGAATTGCAATGATATTTATATCACTGAGGGTATTTTTTATTTGATGTTTGGGGGTTTTAAATGTGTCTTTAAGAATTTTTATTGAGGGAATGTGTGTGGAGGCATTCTTATTGAGGGGATGTGTGTGGAGGCACAGGCGCCATAATGACAATGAGGGGAACAATATTACAGTGGGATATTCCACATCATTTTGTTGAACGGAGGCAATAGTCACAGAGGCTACTGAATGTTATGTTCAAAATGTCCTCTCGCTAACCTTGACAGACATTTGGTGCTTAACCAACGTCTCTATTGAATGTCAACCTTTTTTTTCTATTGTTTATTTTTCTGTTGTTTATTTATCTAATGTACAGTGCAGAATGGTGAATTCTCACAAGTACTCAGAGCATGGCCACCCATGGCCTCACAGGGTCTCTGACCTCAAGAAGTGGATGAAAAGTTTCAAAGGGCCTTTCAAAATGCTTCTTGACTCTGGATTCTAGCGTGTTAGAAATTGGGCCTTCAAAACACTATTTAGTTGACTATTCGATGATTATTCCTCCCATTCTACTTGTGATTGGTTCATTGACTATTTGATGTGCACTTTTGATACGTTAAAGGGCGTGCAAGGGTGGGGGAGTGTGAGTGCAAGGGCCCTTCACATATAGATGAATAATTTGAGAGGGTTCATCCTAGCGTGCATGGGTGGAATGCTCTCAAAAATGTTATACTCAGTTATAGGAAATTTCCAGTTGACGATATTCAAAGGATAAATGTCTACTCTTCACACCACAAAATAATAGGGTACAGATAGAGGGTCAATACTAAAATTCATGCCCTATATTGTACTGTAATCATGATGTCAGTAGACACTGAGAAATACACTCCATGATTGTTTTTTCCTCTGCAATAGCAGTGGACTGACACTGTATTTGGCTCTTTACGGCGATTGCAACATTTGCCTGCTAGGTTCCCTCTTCCACTGATCTATTTTTTTTTTTGAACAACTAGTAAGCATCTCAAATGCCAGCAAATGTAATCCTACAATCTACTGGACCCGGAGCGACAAACGTCCTGAAATTTCGGATAGATTACTCAAATGCGGATTGTAGTTTCGTTTTTGTAACACTGAAATGGAGAAAAAACTGCAGCAGCAAAACTGGAATACACTAACTAAAGTGTAACTACTTTGAAAGTGTCAGAAGCGATGGGCTTTGCACATGACAAGAGTACGTCAAACTCGAAAACTATAGAACCTACTACGGGACCTTCCGTGTGATTGAGAAAGAGCTTTCAGGCGTGTTGACGGCGTTTGTGATGCTACTGGCTCATCACCCCCTTCATCAGAGCGCCAGCGACTGCCTCCATTCTCATCAGCCTCTGCATTCCTGATCATTCCCACAAACAAACCACAAGACGATCTTCTCAGTTGAATACGAAAGTGTAGGTACTAAATTATTTTCCCTCGCTACAAAAAACTGCAGCTTCGAGGCAGCCTAGAAGTACTCGTTGTAAAGAGTTGTGTCAATGTGAACTGAGATCAGATGAAACTAGACCGATATGTAGAGCAAGCTATTGTCAGACAGTTTGTGACAGAAGTTGAGGGAAATATTTGTTCATAGATCGATCTACTGTTATAAAATTGATAAAACAAGTACTGACCTTTTCGAGGATTCCCAAGGTAATATGCCAGTGGCGGGCAAGGGTCCGTTCTCATCGTCAATGCCGGTAAAAGTGAAATCTTTGGATGCTTCCTTTTCTCCAGTCCTCTGCAGCCAGGACCGATCTGATGGGTTTCGCTTCCCGTTAGCTGGCCAGTTACTCGTTCCCTCCAATTCCATTTCCGTTGTATCGTTGTCATCTGCATGTAACACGTCTGTACGTAATCCATTCTCTAGGGGTAAAGGTGACCCATTGCCTACGTGATCAGTTCCGTTCATTTTCAACGGCATCCGCTTCTCCACCCCACTTGCCCAAGAGCCTGGTCCTGCTGCATCTAATCCATCACCCCTTCGCACATCTCCGAAGTCAATGGTAGGATATAGAGATGGCTCCTTTGGTTGTTCAGCCTCGTACCGAAGGCGCCGCCCTTGCACAGGGCTTTCTCCCAGGGCAGCAAACTCACGAGCCGGAGTAGGCCCATTGATTTTAGGAAATTTCATGTTTGAGAGGAGAGGAGAGGAAGATACAGGTGATCGTAGCCCTAAGCGATCCTGTGCAAAAGAAGGCTGACTATAACTAGCCCAAGCAGAGGTGGATGGAAGATTGCTTTCTTCAAAAGCCATGGCCGATTCCCTCATCAGGTTCCCTCCAGCATGACCAAAGAGTGGGGATGCTAGGGGAGGAAATCTATGTTCCTCCACGGCCAGAGTTGCTGGTTGAGGTGACTCCACGTCACTTTCAACGGCACTGCGAGCCTGCTGCTGCTGGACCTCTGGTAGAAGCTCCATACATTTTTCCTGTCAACAATGGATCCTCCTCAGATTCTACATTTCAACATTAAGCATAGAGCGAATTTGGTAGCACGAAATATACAGCAGCACAAACAGATACCAACAAATGTGATTGGCAAATAATCAACTGAGCTTGAGGTGTGATGTGTCACAGAGATTTACATCCCCCAAATTGAAGTAATATGTATGCTATAAGTATGTACTCATACAGCATACAGTCATATTCAACTAGCATTTCAGACATGAGAGAAGAAAACACTTACAACAATTCGACCCCTCTGTTCACTTGCCAAGCGAACCCGAGTGAACTTTACTTCATCAGTGCACCTTTCTCCCCACAGATCCTCAAGTTCGTTCAACCTTTTGTGCACTGCGTGCGCTTCGATGTATCGACATCGCTGCAAACGACAAACACCAAGAAAAAACCAACGCTGTCAATTGTTGAAGAGAGCACTGGAGATTCCATGTAGAGTTGCACAACAACATTAGTGACTGATTGCTGAAATCTGATGACATCACTTCACAACATGCATAACCAAAAACATACAACAATACAATAAATAACCTCATGAAGATCGCAACAGCACCAGATCATCCTTTGCTTCAAATACAAACAAAATAATACTCATGCCAAGAATATCGTTCTGTAGTAACCACACTAAGTCCTAGCTCTTAAACTAATTGCAACCCACCTTATTCATGGGCAATTTGAAAAATGGCCTGACCAGCAGTCAGTGAGCCACGAACCATACCTGTACATAAAAGACGACTAGGAGATTCCCAGCTGTGGATGACGGCTCTTGTCCAGCACGATCGAGCAAACACTTCCTCACATACTTTTCTTCCTCTTTCCTCCATGGTAAAACAAGCATTTTGTCCAAAACGTTCATGCCCATACATATCCTGCAAATTTCGCTCACCAAAACTTCCATACTGGATAGGTGATCACGCCCTTCCCGCTTAACACCATCGATGTAAGCTCTCTGATATAAGTAACCTTCAGTAAGAAGGCCACATTGAAGCCAGACTCTAACAGCTGTAAGAGCATCTGTAAGTGGAACAAGCCCTGCCGCTTGGCCATCGCGTCCACTAGCACGAAGGACAGCAAGTGCTGCCTGAGCCTTCTGACGCTCAAGCAACACAGTGACTACCTTTGGATGTGTGTTGTGACTACAAATTTCCGGCAGTAGCTGACACGCCTCCTGAAATCACAAAGCCATAATTGTTACATAATGTCTTTTTCCCACATAAAATCCCCATACCCAATTCAAAGAAGTAAAAGCTAGCAATCAGAATCTAAAACCTCTGGGTCTACAGGTATATAGGTATGAAATAGGTAAACCAATAATATGTCAACAAACCTCAAGGGCGTGATCACTGCTGTCATCAAGAAGGAAAAAAACTAGGGACTCCAGCATGAAATGTCTTGGAATATTGAAAGTGCTGACGTAGTCATCCACCACCTCTCTCCAATTTTCATCAGGGAGGGCCCAATGACGATCAAATAAAAAGTACAGAAACTGCAGTAGGATTAAGGAATAACACAACATATTGTACTCCTGGTTACTCAACTAAACCCAAAAACATCATTGTAATCATAGCTATCACAAGATGTCAGCAAAACCTGAGTCCATACGTCAATAACGTGCACTTTACCCAACTTGACCTTAGAACAATATGATAAATTAAAGAATTACTCCAATGATATACACTATCGTCCTTGAGCATGGTTGCATTTCAGCTCTCAAGAAGGAGAAAGAGTAGCAAGGGAGAATTTTACTACAAATATCCACAGAAAAGCATGCAAAAAGCTCCGACAAAGCAGGAAAGTATTGTGATCAGTGCACTCAGACATCAACATTGCGCCTCTGCTACTAATAGGGAAAATGAAGGATACGATTGCCTTCTTAGCGAGTATCAGATCACACGTTCCTTCCAAGAATAGCAGATCCACAGCTGCACGGACGCTTTCAGGCGGGTAAGGCGACCTTGATTGCATTGGCTCCAAGTCACGTCTGAATCTAAGAGATGCTGGGGTCTGAGCTGTAGGCCCTTGACGTAACATGTTGAGCTCTGGAAGATCTCCCAACCCCACTTCATCTTCATCCTCGCCTTCTAGAAGTCCAAGGTTAGCTAATGCCTCCTCAATAAAGAGGGTAGCTGGTTGTGAGACCCCTAATTTACCATTATTGTGAGGAGTCTCCGACCATGCCCTATCCTGAGCAGCCAACTTCCGTTCTCTTACAGCTGCTTGCCACTGGCTAATACTTGCATAGCTTGATCGGATGGTCTCCAAGAACTGATGTCGTGCACACCATGCCATCACTTCCAAATGCTGCGCAACACAACATGAGTCATCTTGTCAAGCAGTGCTAAGATTACAATAATTTCAAACCAGGCATCTTCTTCAAGGAAGTACACATCAGACAGATTTCAGGTTAAGTTTTATAATGCATTCTAAAACCACACAAGAAAAATCACATTCAGAAACGGACTTTCTACCACCCAGACAGATAACATACTTTACATAGTAAATTTTCACTGACTGGACACAACATACACATAAGATAAAAGAGGGTTGGTCCCTATATATATGTACCTGAAGTACTTTACGCATAGATTCCAAAAGCTGACGGAGCTCAAACAAAGTAGCAGAAAGAGGTTGATCCACAAGTGGCGCCTCAAGAGATTCTAAAACTAAGACAACCCCTTCGAGCTTTCTCCCGTTCCAGTCGATAGCATCTGCTTTATGGATCATCTGTTTTGGACTGAGACAATCTATGCTTGGCAAGTCAAGGGTGCCACGTGATCTCCACTGAAGCTAAAATGAATTTCAAATACACCAAATGCTAAACAATTGAGCACCAATATAGCTATAACATTAGCTTGGTGAGAGACTCACAACAGTAACAACCAAGAAGAAGCCATGTTTAAAACGCTTGAATAAACAAAATAGGGAGGGGTGGATACAGATATCTCGTAATCCAAGAGTAATGCTGTGAAAGGTCCGCTTACACCAATCTTTCACCACACCTCCGTCCAATAATATGGACACCAATGCATTACTGGAAACAGCCCCTTCATCCATGCACACCTCCGCAACATCTGGTCTCCTTAAATTAAGGTAGTACACATCATTTGCAATGCATTCAACCACTTCTAAGGAATGTCTAAATTATACAAATAAAGCCTAACAAGTACCAGAAATAACAACTGAAGAATAGGCTAGAGAGCATTCCTGACACGTTAGAGCACCAACCACTAGGTGATGAGAAAAAGAAAAGAAAATTCTTGACAGAAACACAGCCTACTTATACCATATCACATAAAATAAACAGTAAAGGAAAATGCTGAGAATATTTTACACCAGTTGTCAATATGATTAAGGGGATACAGTGGCAGATCAAAGACACGAGATTACTTTCCAGCGCCACGTCAAAGAAAGAGTAAAGACGGCCAACGTCAGCGCTCTCTGATAGCAAATCTGCGTCTTTTCTTATAAGTCCTGCATCAACACACTCCTCATAAAGTCGTAGCTTGTTTTGTCCAAAACTCGCTGTAGGCGTCCGACAGATTGGGCAGCTGTCAATTCGTTGAAGGCATTCAACACATAAACAGGCATGGCCACATGTTGATAATACATGATGAACAGCTCGTCCACAGCTGCGTAAATCACGAGTAGCTCTGCAGGTTTCAGTCTTTGCTTCAACACTCAATTCGCGGGGCTCCAGTAGTGCCAAGCGCTCCAGCGCAGCCTGCACATTCATAGTAAGTGTCTCATTGTTTCGTTGTCACCCTAGTATTTAATCTCTACTAAGAGGGGTTTAAAGTCTATGAATAAATACAAATCTAAATAAGTAGGTTTCAACAGCTTCATGCAGAAAAACGGAGCTAAAAGAAAATCCTGAGAGCAATATTCGAAAGTAAAAGAGTTAAATGAAATATATAGATGACCCTCATTTGTTTCACAAGAAGAAAGCGCGGACATTAAAATCATCAGAGTACTGTCCTCGAAGTAAGCGGTTCTCATTAGTCGATGATCTTAAGAGGTTAAAACTGACAACGAGTGTCTCTTCTTGCATGACTAGGTAGCGAGTCATGACTATCGGTACTCAGACAGAATGTCACTTCGCCCAAAGCAAATTTTTGAGAATTTTCTCGCTTGATTGCCTTCGAATGGAAAGAAATTGTCTACCCAAAGATAAGTAGATAATTTATGGGAAAAATGACAGAGGTAATAGACATATTTCCAGTACTGCAAACTTCACAGAGAGGCGAACAACTTAGTACAAAAAATCAAATTAAATTAAATTAAAAGATAATGCGAGCGTTCTATGACCCAGATTGTCCAGCCGAGTGCGGCCTCGTGATTGTGAAATGACCACCAATAATGAACGTTCACAATAGCATTAGACACTTTGAATGTTATGCTTAAGCAATCTACAAAGAAGGTAGGATCGGAAGAACAAATGAGCATGAACGGTTACTCTTCACAAAAGCTTTTGAGAGAGAAAATGGAGAAATGAAACTTTTTTTTTTAACACAAATAAAGTAGATAAGATAGGAACACCAGTTTACTAATCGGGAGCATTTTAGAAAACGTACACCCAAGTACACAGCAACTTAGCATCATCAGCTTTCAGCTAGTGTTTTTCAAACGCGTGTTTGGCTGGTGACGATGGAACTTCCGGATAGAGTAGAACTAGACCTGGGAAAAATAACCCTAAACGTGCGACTTAAAGGTGCTCCCAGACATAAACCATTTCCCTCTTCATTTTCTCTGAAAGCTAGATTACGTCGAAGACTAGAACTTCAAAATCTAGTTCTCCAAAAATGTAAAACCCCGGAAATCGTCCCAGAAACATCCATTCTCCACTGCCAATTTCTTTTCCAACCTTGAGCCCTAAAAGCAGCACGAAGAGCATCCTTTTCGTTGAGAGTTGGCTACTAACAGTAAACAATGCGGCATGAAAATGCAAAATTATATAGGTTATTCTAAGTGATGCATGGTCACCTTCACGTTCTGTGCACTAAGATGCTGTGTTACTCATAGACCGTGGCAGACCCGACCAAATGTCATTCTCTCCCCGAAGATAAAGACAACTTTGACCCCCTAATAACCATCCTCATCCTATACACCAAAATAAAGCTGCCATTTCCAAAGAATCTGAGTATTTACGTGCGAAATGGGATGTCACACCAGAAATAATCGGGAAATAAAACGAGGACCAAAGCTCATAATTTATTTTCATCCCCTCGCAAGTTCTGTTTGAACTGCTCCATAAACCCAGATCTTCTGCCAACCTGCTGCCATTCAAAGCAGTGGGACTACAGCTACCGACGAAATAACAGCTGCTTAACCCGGCCGCCTTGCGAGGGAGAAAGGAATCCAGAATTGTTCAAATAAGGTTAAGGCAGTACCTGCTTGCGGCCGTCCATAGAAATACTCGGTGCACAGAATCCCAATATTCTTAATCCGAGCACTCTGGCAACTCCTTCGTCTTGTCTTCGAAAGAAAAAATAAACGAGTTACTGCCGATTAGCGATTCTGAACATCGGCCGCCCGCTTTGAAATTACAGAAACTGCAGCTGGCGACGCCATGGCTAAAAAAAACAGAGCTCTAATCTCACCCCCACCAAACCCTGAACCCGGTAACTTGCAAAGAAAGCTCGCGTTGCTCCTCATCCACAATTGACCACACAAACTGCGCAACCATCAAGGAGGGAAACGCACAGATCCCCGTCCGCTCGCCTCCCAGAAGCGAAACCCTAAGCACCAGCAAAACAGGCTCGTTCGGAGGCGATTCGAGGCCAAAGAGCGCACAAAAACAACCGGGAGAAAGAGAGAGAGACGAGGAATCCGATGGAGCCGTCCGGAAAGGGCCGCAACGCCGCAGCAGCGCGAGAGATGGGCCGTGGCGATGGCTGCCTCCCGTCCCTCCCGAGGCGAGCTCCCTCCGCGTTTGACCTCCTCGTTCAGTTCCTTCTGCCGTGTATACGGAGTCGCCGCCCAATTTTGCGAATAAAAACACGGGACACAAGCACTTGAAAACCCCTAAACTCTTGAGTCTAACAAAACCTCAGGCGCGAATGAAGCACGGCAATGACGTAACCAAAATAGCCAAATGGGACGCGAGAGCTCACGAAAACAAAGGCGAGACCTAAAACATGTCACAACCTCATAAACCTACAAATCCGGGCTGCGACAGGGGCCGGCTCATCGTCTCCACGGCCGCAAAGAACACACTAAGCTCAGAAATCACTCGGAACACCCGACCATTCAAAAACAAAGCGCAGCGATCCCAGAGGCGCCAACGACTCCGAAATTTTTACAATGTACTCCCCGGCACTCCCCTGCACATAATAATACTCGCATGAACTGCACAGCTGACGAAAATACACGAGACAAAATCCAGTCGCAAACTCTACAGAAGCACGACACCCCTCCCCTGCACGGCGAGGAGCATGAAGCGCCCGCATTCCTTCGCCATGCTCATTCAAAAGAGCTCAGAAGCGGGAGCGTTGTGGAGGCAGAGCTTGAAAGAAGATGACAACGAAGGGCAAGCTCTGGAAAGACAGGAACACGCTCGCAAGACGGACGAAGACCCTAATGCTGGCCACGTAGGTTCGCCACGTAGGTCCGTGGTCTGCCACCTTGGCGGGACGGCCGGTGAAGGGTGCCATGTCATGTCGGACGGGGTTGTGGTTGGCGGGGACGGACGAATTTCGCGCTCTCTTCGTAGATTGGCTGATTTGGGTTTGAAACCGTTCAAACTAAGTTACACCAAAAGGTGATTTAGTGTGGTCCGCATTATTTTCAAATTGCACACTAATTTACATCTGAATCTTAAACCACCATAGATGTAAGTTGTTGTAACCACAAACATTATAATAATAAGTTTTAGAAGCACCTAAATTGAAGTTTGCGGTGCATCACTTTTTGGGTGTAGTTTAGTGATATTAACTTTAGCAATATTTGAATCTTAATAATGAGACTGTATGGACCTCGTTTGTGTGGGAAGTATTTACGCTTGAATGTTGTTGATTAGCAATTTTCACACTGTTAACCTTTTGGTTTCTAAACTGAAAATAAAATGTAATCTTTAAATTTCAATGTACAATAAAACAAATAAATAAAATGTATTCGCCCCATTCAATAATATGAAGCAAATTTCTTCTTTATGTTGGTACCTTCTTTTTCAAACATTTTCAAATGATTCATTCGAGGTCTCACAAATGTAAAAATGGATTTATTATTTTGTTTAGCAATCAGATTGCTCCTTTCCAATAGATTGACCCTTCCATGCATTCAAAACTTTGTGCCTTTTTAAACTTCAAATTTGATTCCAAATAAAGACAATGACAAACAAGGTAAGCATTTACGCTAAAAATTAATTGAATTTTTTTGAAAGATGCTACATGTGGATTCACACCTAAAATTTTCAAAACATTTGGTATTCTAAATCATTACATTGTAGCAATTGAAATTGATTAAAAAAAGCGCTTTTTAATAAAGGTTTTTTTTTTAAGATTTTTAATTTGAAACTGCATAAGTTTACACTCAAAGATTACAATGAACAAATACACCATTGTCAAATAGAGTTTATATTCAAAATTCAAAGTTCGTTTATTGAAACAAACTTTATAAGTTATTATGATTAACTCCTAAATGTCCAACCGTCCAGAAAGTGAACAATCTACGTTTCCTCATGTCATTGACTTTTGCATCATGGGGTTTTTACTATATGTTTCCCAAAAGACTATATGTTTCCCAAAAGACAATATAGGAAATGCTTTTTTCTTTGCAATTTTTTCTTCATGTAAATTCAAAAAGCATTCCAATTACACCAATACAAAAAAAGTTGTTATTTATTCTTATTTTTAATGAAAATGTCATGATTTTATTTTATTTTATTGAAACTACCATCATTTCTACAAGATTCTTTTTTGATAAACCATACAATTTTCAAATGTATGTCATTAATGTGAAGAATACGAGTTTTATTTCTAAAGCCTCAAAGAGCTCAAAGTGGGTTTTTGAAAATTTTGCGCAAACTCCAGTGACTACATGTATTTGAATTCTTTTTTCATATGTTTAGAAGAGTTTCTACTTTGTATATGTTATGTTCTACATAGAAAGAAATTGCCCAATGTTATTTTTGCCGCCCAGACTAAAATTATAGCCTACTTGGTCAATTTTCTAGGTTGCCCAGGAAAAAAATGGACTAACCAAGGATATTTTTTTGGGTTGTCTGAAGAGTATCGTGGGATCCATCACAATTTACCTAGGCCCCATTGACGGTGACCGGAATCGAACCCCCGACCTCCTAACTCCAGAAGAAGCACTTAACCGCTACACCACGTGAATTTCTTCATCTAAGTAAATGAATTTTAAGCGACATTAAAGACTTTTTTTCCTTTTTTTACAATAGATCGTGGAGGCTTTTCTTTATCTAAAAAACATTCAAATATATTTTGAATACGTTTTGGACAAAACCGTGATGGATAGGGTTGTTTTATTTTCATAGCGGACTTTGAACATTTTTAGCGACGCTAAAAAATTCAAATTTATTTTTGCAATAGATCATGTAGGCGTTTCTGTAGATCTAGAAATAAATTCAAATTATTTGAAAATTATTTGTTTTTGACAAGATTTCGTATCTACGTTGAAAACAAATTTATTAAAAACTATACAAAAGGTAATGGAAATTGCCTATTAGAACATTCTATTAATTGGAATTGACATTTTTCAAAATAAAATTTCAATATTGAACTTCAACATGAAACTTCAAAATAAGTATCATAACATTATTATTTTATTTGATTTTTGTTGGTTTTGTCACAACTTTTTTGGTATTGCTAAAACCAATAGAAACTAGGGGACGTTAGTTAAACCCTTTATATATACTTCACAATTCATAAATGTAATTTTGAATTCATACACTAAAAGCTAGTATACAATATAATACCTAATTTAAAATAAATAAATTGTTGAGAAATTATATAGGTGTTATAAATTTTTGGCCCTGTAAAATTAGTCTTATAAATATTTAATGTATTGTAATGTCAAGTCATAAGTATCTTGAAAGTTAATAAATTGTTTTTTAAGTAGTTTTTATATAAATGTATACAACACATGTATAATTGTGTGATTTTTTTTTAATTTACAAAACTACTGATAGGAACAAGTCGTGAATTAATAAGATTATCAAATCAATCATATACCCTTGAAATATAGCCGAATTTAATAATTGAAATAAAAATCCAAAAATAAAATAGAAGAACGAATAATAAATGATAAATAGAAAATACAACTTTGGATTAAACCTTCAATGATTGATAGACACTAGAGACATTGTATCATCTAAATCGGATTGTATTATATCACTAGTAGAAATCTTGTCTTATGTGACAAGTCTTTAATGACTCAATGTCGGGAATGATATGTCCGTAATGACACAAAGTGGGACTTTGTGTCATTACGGACTTGTCATTCCCGACATTGAGTCATTAAAGACTTGTCACATAAGACAAGATTTCTACTAGTGTATTAGATTAGGTTGGCTTAATCATCTCAAAATTTGACAGTACAGTTTCTACAATGGAATCATATGAACATGCGTGTATTTACAATTTATATATTATATAATAAATACCAATCAAGTTTTGAAAATGAACCAAAATGGAATCAAAAAATCTAGACCATATTGATGTAGAATAGTCAACCATACATGTTCGTAGAAAATTTGTAAGTTGTAGGGATAGTAAATTGAGTGAGTTAATCTGTTCATCAGCTATTCAACATCAATTTTTATAATGTGACTAAATTCCAAAGTATTCATCCTTGTATATTCTTAGGGTAACCGAGCCATTTATCTATATTATTCAAATGTTTATTTTTTTCATCTTTTAGTTGAACATCCATGTGCATTTCACCATCCCTACTTATTATGGAATTGTTCCATATTCATAAATGTTCCTTTTAACAAGGGCACACATCTAAAAGTCATAAATGTGTTACTTTCATTTTTTTGAATGTAGGGGTCCCAAAATCACAACCATGTTTCATCTAATGTTTCATCTTTCTTTTTCAACAAGTCCAAAGTCACAAACGTGTTTTTTAAATCGGGGACATGGTTCCAAAAGTCACAATTGTCCTTTATCCAATTTTTTGGTATACCGTAGGACCATGACATCTACAACACTTTTATATCAAATAATCAATGAAATTCTAAAAATTGACTTCAACTTTTCAAAACTTAGAGAGTATGAGAGTTATCTGAGATCAAAATCGCTCGACAAGCATAGCCGTCAAGTGGAGTTCTCTTCCTATAATTACAATTCTTGACATTCATTGTCTTGAATAGTCTCCATGGTCACGTCTCTTGGCAAAGCGTGGATATCGTATAATTGTCAAATCCAAATTTCAAAGGCTTGGGTTTCATAAATGGATGGAAGACTGCGGGTTCTCGGATCAACAGAGGAAAAGCTTCTTTATGAAGTTGTGGCATCCCTGGCTTCCTCGGAAGATCTCTTCCATGATTTGGTTAACCATCGCAGAAGGTCTTCTACTAGGAGCCTGGAGAATCAAGATAGGTCACTCGGGTATCTGTCCACTTTACACAGGTAACCATCTCCAGACTCAAAAACACGGACTTTTCTCGTGTGAAGCTGTACGCCCAGCTTGGGATAGACTCAGGCATCTTGTAACTCTTTCAAATTAGAACGTTCCACTATTCTGGTGGAATGATGTGTTATACGGCCAGTTGGGGAGACCGTTAGCACGCGGCTTGGATTCGGGACCACAAGATTCAGACGAAGACATTACATGGGATGTTGGTACATCATGTACAATAAACAAGGGCACCCCGTGGTTCATAATTCGATGTGCTCTTCTGTGGTTTATATGGTGTCAACATTGTGAACATGACTTGTGCGAGGGGATTTTCCATATTGGAGTTGCTTTGTACAAAGCGTGGCAATGCATGGTTCAAGTTGGAATGGCTGCATGGCGTGAGTTGCAGAAATTTCGTAAGAAACGGGACCCCAACAAACATGCAGAATTGGAAGCGACACTCCTTGCTATCTGGTCAAATGATAATTTATTCTGCATTAACTCCCGGGGAAAGCCTCAATGGATCCCCACTCCTCACAGGGATTTCCTTCCTCGTGAGTATGCAAATATTTACTCGGTGGTTCGTATTCATCGCCAGGATGTTGATGACCAAAAAATACAACAATCTACTTCAGATCAATCAACGTCATCAATCATCTCGTCTCTCATCCCACATTCCAGGATGTTGAACTCTGGTGATGCTGAGGATTTGGTTGAGGCTATTGTTGAACAACTCAAGGACGAGATTCAAGATGAAGTTGATCGTGAAAATGATGATTTCACAGTGCTTGCCTTCGATCAGCCTTCTCTTCTGGATGACATTCAGTCTCCCACCTTTCTTGCTAGGCATAACTCTATTTGGACTAATTTTTAGTCTTCTTTTAGACAGTGTTGGATTTTCTTTCGCCGCTGTCGAATTCTTCTGTTGATCCTTTGATCTTCTATCTGAGTCTTTGACTTTGATGTGGCTCCCTGGTTTTGAGTTCCAGCTCCTGGGTTAGGCTTTCTCGGCCTTGTCGTCTTAGGGTGTTTTCCCCTTTGGACTTCGGTCCGCTGTGTATTCCTTTCTTCTTCAATTATCCCGAAAAGGGTTTTGAAGGTCACGTCTCTTGGCTTGAAGGAACTTGTGGGAACTCTCATCTAGCATTGGGGAGGTCACAAGTTCCACGCCCAATGGCAATGCATGGCCTTGCTTTAGATTATCCTCCAACTCACCATAGATTACTTTTGCAATTTCTTTTAAACTCGAAACGAGTCTAACTTGAGTTTAAGGTTTTTATTCCACTCTCAGACACAGTTTTTTCTTAATTCTATTCTTCATTTTTTTTCATAAAATTAAAAAAATGTAATTGTCAAAATTTTCAACAGTTTTGAAAATAATTTAATTATTATCAAAGCTGCTAAGGGGCGGTTTACACTATGGACCAAGAGCCATGACCATGGAATTCTAAAATCTGTGATTGGCCCAAAAGAGCTCTTGGTCCCATTTGGCTTTACACTACCTCGGAAAAAGGAGAATGACCACTAACTTTGAGGTCCCCTAAAATTGCTAAAATCTGCCATTTGGATAATGTGCCATGGTCCAACGGGTTATCCGTTGAGTCGAGGCAAAATGCTCGACTCGACGGAAATCAAGGGAACCGTAAGGCTGAAAATCAGCCATTGGCCGAATTTTTTTTTTAATATTTTTTTTCCCAATTTTTTTGACGTTATTGTAGATCGTTGGGATAGAAATTTTTTTACATAGTTTTTGAAGACCGTTGGGTTTAGGGTTTAGGAAGGAATAAAAACCATGTGTTCCTCTTTGCGTTCTCTCTCATTTTTTGTGCATGCACTGTTTTTTTGCTGTTTTTTGCTAATTTTTTTTTTCACATTTTTTCATCAATGGAAGGGTATAGTGCAGATGGATAAATTAGGGATTCCGAAGGACAGATTTGGTCCCAAAATTCCGAGTGGATGAGATTTTCAAACCCAATTCCCTTGCCTCCAAATCATGTACCAATAGAAATTCCTCAATTGCGATTTCAGCATGCTCCAAATCTGTTTTTTCTCATTCTAGTAGATATCTCTCTCTCTTCATCTCCTTTTCAAAGACTTCCTCATAGTGAGAGAGAGCTAGAGGAGATTGGAACCGAAATCCCGTGTAATGAATTCTCAAGAGGAAAGGAGATTTTGGAGGTGAAAAAAGAAGAAGGAAAAGCACTCAAATCTGCTTGAAAAAGAAGAGGTCGTCTTCCGAAGGGGAAAACTCTAACCAAGAAAGCAAAACCAGCATAATTGATCTTAAAGGCTTGGAGGATGAGGAGGATACAAAAACAAAGTGGAGGGATTTTGATGTGGAAACTTTGATTGCCTAAAGGGGAGAGATGGACGAGGAGTTTGCAAGAGCAGCAAACAAACATGGTATTAATTTTTTAAATTATTTTTCCCATATCCTTGTAAAATTATGCAAAATGAATGCGGCAAATGAGGCGAATGAGGTTGAATGTGGCTTAAATGTAGTTTGAATGTGGTTGAATGTGGTTGTATGTAGGCCATACGATGAGGTCGTAGAAGGCCTCGGCTTTAGGCCTTTGCCCCCCTCCCCCCAAAACGCGAGCGGCCGTTGCCGCGGGGGCTTCGGGTTTTTGGCCGCATCTCGCGCGCGAGGGGGTTGAACTCATGTGGGCAAGATTCAAAGCCTTACCACCCACCTCCAACCATTACACCAAGACTTTTCTTGTGTGCAACCGCTGTCCCGTTACAAACGCATACATTAGGTAAAAAATTATAATATTAATATTTTGATAAGTTTTGATAACGCTTACTAGAAGAAGGTATTAATAGAGAAGTTTAATGGAAAAGTGCTTAGCCCGCGACCTAATATTCAAATCAATGATCACGAGGAATACAAGGTAGAAAGGATACTAGATTTGCGGCGCAAGTGGGGAAAGTTAGAGTGTTTAGTGCATTGGAATGACTATGGCATAAATGAGAGAACGTGAGAGCCGGCAGTAAACTTATTCAATGTGCCGAAAGGGATATAGTAGTTTTAATTATAATATCCTCAGAAACTTGAAACCTTTTTAACTTCTCTTAGCTTCTAGATAGAGCTTCTTAGCGATGAAGTTTCAATATAAAAAGGAGAAGAACTTTGCTAGGACAATCACTTCTCTATAGTTAATTTCTATGTGGAAGCGTAAATCTGTTTGCGATGTCCAATCTCCGGGTATTCGGAGACTTGCAAAGACATGGGTCAGAAGAACCATCTTCTGAACAATCAGAGCTATCACAACGTCTTGAAGAGTTAGAGAGGAGGCCAGGTAGCGCTCACGTCGACGACCACGAGAGGAAGAGCCAAATGAACCAAGAAGACGTCAAAGGATGCCAAGTATTCGATCATTGACAATTGTTTTTGAAGTGGAGCCTACTTCTGAAAGTCGAACAGAGCAATCTTTGCAGGTTGTTTCCACAACGAAGATACGGAGGTTCATGCTTGCTCTCTAGTTGTGAGTCAAAAAACCGGTCGCCCGATTTATGATCACAAATGGGCCGGTAGTGGGTGCGAATGTAGGCCTTCCAAGCAATGGACCTCCTTGTTTCTTGTGCGATTAAGTGAACTCAATCTATCCTAGGCATTTAGCATGCAAAACTGGGCTTAGTTTTGTGAATGAAGGCTCTTAACTAGGTTTTTTTGGGCTTATATCTACAATTCCAACACACCTTCTAGACTTGCAAAAGTGAATAAGTCAACTTAGAGCTTCCCCTATCCCTTCCTAATGCAACCTAAACCACCACACATACTACCACCACACATACTACCAACCACCTTAGCAATGCATAGACTCAATTTAACCCCTAAACGTCCTCACCTATGTCCAATTTGGGCAGTTTTGCAAAGATGCATTATAAAATGCAATTAGCATGAATATTTGAAACTTGATGTATAAATAAAAGTTATAGATTTTTAAATTTAGATTCAATCTATTCGGTTAGATCTTTGATTGCTATCACTAATATTTTTCTATAAATTTTGAAACATTAAATAAATCAATATTTTGAAATTTGATTACGAATAAGATATTGATCGTATGGGGATGAAATTTGTTGTGATGGCTTATAATACAGTACTCTAGGTGTAGTGACTTTTGGAGATTTTTTGGATGCTCGATTTTATGAGTTTATTTTTTCAATAACACTTTTAGACTGAAATATTCCAAAATTTGGGTGAAACATTGCAACACGAAATGAAGCATAAATTTTTCAGAAATTGTTTCCTTTTCAATTAGATCACACATGCATGAAGCTAACTTCCGATAAAAAATTCAATAAAAAAATTACACCACAAAAAGTGCATGACGGATGAGAAACTGCAGATGAATTCTGTACATCAAGCAAAATATGCATGGCTGGGCGGTTAGGGGTTAAACATAAATTAGGGTTTTCTGGAGAATTTTGGGTAGCGCTTCCGCGTCATGCCAAAAACTCAGAAATTTAACCCTAAACTTAAAACACAATCAAATTAGACGAAGGAACTCGGGCAGCGCTTCCGCGTCTCTTCCTTCACCGTCCCAAAATTCATCACAAGATCATACAATCAGCATAAAACCATCCAAACATCAACAATCATAAATAGCTCACTTTCACAACACAACCATTAATTTTTACACACACAAGAAATGTTAGGTGATTAGCTCACCATTTCCACATCCATGTTGCCTTTTAACTCACTAATGGTCTACTGATCATGCAATGGAACTTGAAACGCAAAAGAAGAATAGAAAAGAACAAGCACGAAGGGTTCCCTCCATAATATCATGCTGTCAGTTTTCCGTATTGTCACCGTTTTGCACTACCGCAGCTTGTGCGCGCCTCCGAAAACCTCCTTTCACTTCCGTGGCCGTTGCTCCCTCGTCCTTGCTCCAAACGCCTTGAGCGTAGACTTTTTGGAAAACCAACTTAATCATCTTGCTTGTCCTCAAAAAACCAAATCTTGATTCGCCTCCACGCCGAGATATCGCCCTCCAAGTCTTGGGCTCGAACTCTGTGATGGCAGCAGTACCTCTTTTCACTTCCGCGGCCGTTACTCCCTCGGCCGTTGCTCCCTCGTCCTTGCTCCAAACACCTTGAACTTAGACTTTTTGGAAAGCCAACTTAATCATCTTGCTTGTCCTCAAAAACCAGATCTTGATTCGCCTCCACCTCCGAGATATCGCCCTCCAAGCTCGAACTCTGTGATGGCAGCAGTACCTCATTTCACTTCCGCGGCCGTTGCACCCTCGTCCTTGCTCCAAACGCCTTGAGCTTAGACTTTTTAGAAAGTCAACTTAATCATCTTGCTTGTCCTAAAAAACCAGATCTTGATTCGCCTCCACCCCCGAGATACCGCCCTCCAATTTTCAAGACCTAACTACCTTTGCTCTAGCATCTATCTACCAAAGAAAATCAACCTATCCTATGTGATTCGAGGGAGAGAGAAGAGAATGATCCCCCTTGGACTTCAACCCAAGGGTTTTGCCCCCCCTCCATCCGTTGCATTTCATCCAACTAGAACTCATCTAAAAACCCTACTCTAGTAAACACACCCTAAACTATTAGTTACCGGGTCTTTTTTAGGTGTTAAAAATAGGACTAGGTTTTTTACCGATAGTCCCACGTTTACTTCCCAACAATAGCCCAACTTCTACTTCCTACATTAACCGCAAAATACCGTGAAATACACAAAATCCACGATTAGTCGGTTAGAACACAAAATACGGCAAAAATACCCAAAATCTAGGATAATTCAACCGGCACATAAAGACTCCAATCACATACACTAATAATCCTACCAAATTAAATACGCAGCTAACCGCTGCAATTAGGAAAATACGATCAAGATTTCACGAAAAAATGCGGCGGTAAGAGCTTACCGCAGCCGTGGACCGTTTCGAAGGTTCAGACTAGTCGAAGGTGTTGGTCACTACCGATGGCTTGAAGGTTTTATGACGCATTTACCTCGTGAAAGACATCACGAATATGTTGCAGTCACAATGTGACAAATCTTTAATTTTTTACGACTTTGAAACTTCTAAAAGGACTCCTTGTTATTTTTATAAGTCTTCAAGAAGCTTCTATAGTGTTTTAAAAGCATCTTTTTAGTATAAACTTTTATATTTTATTTGCCTTTGATAGTTGTTGAAAAGAAAGGTTGTTTTATCCTTCTTTTTGTTCTTCGAGGTTTATGATTTAAATAAGTGAGAGGATAGAGTTATGGGGTTTTTGGGTCATCCAATAATATTAAAGATGCCCATTAGCCTTATCTTGGGCTGATGTGTCTCCCCTTGTGGCAAAATAAGGGAGGGATTTCTTCTCCCGAGGCCATTCTCTCTTCTCCCCATTCTCTTAGTTTTGAAGTTTTCCTGTGTGTTTGAGGTGGAATAGCTTTTTGTATATCGCTTAGATTTTAATGAAAATTTGTGAGCATGTTCCTTATCTTGTTGTGGTTCCGATGGTGTATGGTGCGTTTCATTTGGAGTTAGTATAAGAAAGTTATGCTTTATGGAGTGATAGAGGTTTTACTACGGTCCGAATTCAAAGGCAGGAACTTTGAACGTCTGTATAAACTTGTATAACGATTAGTTTGTTTTAAGATTTGGTGAGCATATGTATTATATTTGTAGATTTTTAAAAAGTTATTAAAATCTTCATTTGGAGTTGGGACGTGAAATATATGCGTTTAGAAGTATGAGAGTGTAAAACTGCCGCTCAATATAGGAGTTCCACTTTTGACGAAGTATAGAAAACGGACAGTATGGACTTTTATGCTAAGATTTTTACGCAACATAGTTAGCAAAGTTAGCTTTTCAAAAAGTCAGTCCATGATGTATTTGGAGCATTTATGAAACGGACATGCATCTTGAAGTGGAGATATGTACAGCTGCCGTCATGATTTGGAGTTCAGACTTTAAGACGCTATAATTATTGAACAGTATACTATTTTCTTTTGAAAATTCTACAGATTGTGTATCTTTGTGTTGGCTTTCCAAAAAGTTATATTACACTTGATTTGGAGCAAGTATGCGCTTGTAGCACTCATTTGAGTGCAGACAGTATTTTTAAAGGCTCAACTCTCTACACGGCTTACTATTCTAAGAAAATAAACTCAAGTTTGACATTATAATGGCATAAATAACCACACTCACTATCATTTTTCTCCATAGCTTGGGCTTATACTATTTGCAGTCAGAAACTTCGTGTTTTCCCAGAGCAAAACTCTCTCTACTCTACACCGCTCTTTGGAACGATCTTTGTAATAGAAACAAACGTCATTTATATACTGGAATTTTTTGACAAATTGCATTTTGACCCATTTTGAGCTTGTTTTTTACCATTGTCTTATCATTTCTTGTCATGTATTGTGGGTAAAATTACAACTCCGAATGGTGGCTGGAATTCGAGGATTTAACCGCTCGTGGTTATCTTCCGAGAAGAAATACAAGACTATTTTAGCGGAGTACAAAAATGACAAGCGTGCAAATGAAATTTCGGGTTCGGACCGCAAGCAAGAGTGTAGATAGTTTGATGAAATGGATACATGGAATAGCAAACGTGCAAGTGTGCACAACCAAATTCCAGCAAGTGCCCAAAAAGGAGAGGAGACATGCGGTACACCACCTACAACTCCAGAAATTCTTCAACCTAGTCCATCTACAGCACCATCCACACAAGAGAAGAAAAACAAGACTCAAGAGAAGATTGAAGGTCTTCTTCAGCAAGTGGTAGGAAATTCTACCATTCTTATTTCTACCTTTCAGCAATCCACAGAATTGCTGAAGAATATGGATATGAACTTTGCAACCCTTTTAGAAAAGTTCTAGTTCATCTTCCATAGAATCAAAACTACTATCGGAAAACTCTAGAGTTGATTGATTTTGAAGTTTAGAGTGCTATAAACTCTTCGCCTGAATTTCATACATTCTTGTAGCTTTATGAAGTAGGTCTGCGGCCTTCTCATTTTCCTTCACTAGGAATGCTTCTACCTCTCTATCATTTATATCATTTGTAAACTCTGAATTTTCTCGATTCTAGATTCTATTTTTTACCTCGGGAATTGATGCCCTCTCGCAGCGTAATTCTTGCCCTTCCTTCAAAACACCAATCTCGATTCTTCTTTGTAATTGTTCATCCGCTTCCGAAATCCAGTCCTCATTGAAACCGTCCTTCATTGTAATGCACAAATTGTGCAAAACAATACATGTTGCAACAAGATCTGGCACATTTCTCAATGGCATGTCACATCTCTTCATTATGATCCTCCATCTCCCCTTCAGAATTCCAAAATCCCTCTCAACACACATCCGTGTGGAAGATTGGACAAAATTCCAATTTTCTTGGATTTTTGATAATTATATTTTCCCTCCTTTGAATGGACAATACATCCATGGTCTTACGGGATATGCTGCATCTCCTATTAATTTGTACGGATGTAATCTACCCTCCTTACATACTCTTCTAATTTTTGTAACTTGAAAAACAGCCCAATCATAGAGACTACCGGCCCAACCGAATTCGTAATCCCAGAATTTGCAATGCACATCAACAATTCCTTGAAGAATTGCTGAATGGAAGGATTTCCGACAGTAGTAATCTTCTCCCCCATCTACAGTGCTAAAACAGGAATGTGCGATCCATCGATTGCACCCACTACATACGGAATTCCACGAAGAGCTTCAATCTCCTTTGCTAAAACCCTAAACTGCGATTCACTAGGCATTTGCACAAGAATTCGTTGCAAATGTTGCCTCACGGCTTTGTAAAATTCCCTCACAATTATCGAAACCGTAGATTCAGCAACCCCATAAAGATCACCTATGAGCAATTGTCCATTGCCGGTTCCTAACCAAGACAATGAAATTGCAATTCATGTTTCCACAGAAATTGCATTTCTCATAGGCGTATCTTCTTTATGCAAAACGGCCCTAATTTCTCACAAAGAAATTTAAAAGTAGCAAACTTAACTCGTGTTCTTTCCTTGAATTGACCTTCGGTGTATGATCCCAGCAAAAAATGGTCGGTGAATCCACATTGTCTTTCAATGCTCCACAAAGTTCGTGTCTCTCTTCTTCCCATGCTATCAAAGAATATGCTGAAAATTGCCACTTTCTCCCACTCTCCATGCAAAATCAAGGCTTGCATGCTCACAATGTGTGAGATAAGCATGTGCAAGCACATATACAAGGTTCCTCCTCCTCCCCTCCATTGTAACCCTAATTGCTGAAATTTTTAAAAGAGAAGAAGAGAGAAGGAGAGAGGTGGAAGAGAGATGAGGTGGAAGAGAGATGAGGTGGAAGAGAGGTGAGGTGGAAGAGAGAAAAGGTGGAAAAGAGATGAGGTGGAAGAGAGAGAAGGTGGGAAGGTAAATGAGAGGGTAATCCCCTAAATCTGCCATTTTTAAATTTATATTAAAAAAATCAGCCCAAAGTTGTCCCAGTCCAAATCCACTTTACACTACAAGAGTGACCAAGCCACTCAAAAATCCATTTTTGATTTTTCATGGTCACGGCTCTTGACCAAGAGCTATGACCATGAAAATGATTTAATTTTCTTGGTCATGGCTCTTGGTTCTTAGTGTAAATCGCCCCTAAGGCACTATGATAACCATGCAATTTTAATGCTTTCCAAATAAAAAGTGAAAAATATTTCAAACTACATTTTTATCTCATATACATATACATACACTAGTGTGTACATTGATCTAATTACAACACATCTAAGAACATTTTTCATTTTGATTCTAGAATTTTCATGTTGTCATATTATGCGTAATTGCAATTAGTTCACTGTTACAATTAATTAATCATATTATTATGCAGTGCACAGTCGTACACGTATGAACGCATGCAAAGTCCCAACAACGAGTTTGCTACCGGAATGGAGACCGGAACGATCATGCCAAAATCACCTTGGCAATTATGAACGAAGATGAGTGTAATATTTCACTTTTTATTTTCACTTCATCAATAGGGTAAATTTATTTTTAATTAAAAGTAAAAGTAAGATTTATTAAAATGAAATTGTATTATTGTAGCTAAGAACAAAAGTAAGACTAAATTAACTGTAAGTCAAACAAATAAATAGAAATTCTATACTGAGAACAAAGCCTTCTTATGCATTAATTGAATCATGAATTGAATGTAGAAATTGATGAAATGAAAAGGATCTATTATTCTATTAACCCTTAACTACTCAAGTGTCCATTTTTGGACGATGAAAAATTTCATCCACGTGTTCTCATCCGTTATGCACTTTTTACACTGGGGATTTTGTACTCTAAATTTTGTAGGAAGTTAACTTCATGCATGTGAGAACCGATTAGAAGAGGGATGATTTGTGAAAATTTTATGCCCCATTTCATGTTGCAGTGATTCACCAAAACATTAAAGATTTTAGTTCAAAAGTGTTCAAAGGTGCTCTTGAAAAAGTCAACTCATAAAATCAAGCAATTAATAAAAATCTCCAAAAATCACTACACTTAGAGTATTAAATAGATAAATAGAAACTCTGGTCCTAAACATTTAGAGTATTGCATTTCAACCCATCACATCAAATTTCATTCATGGATTGTCAATATCTAATTTTTGATTGAATTACAAAAAAAATTGAATTTTAAGTTTCAAATTTTATACAAAAATATTGGTGATAGCAATAGCAAATTTAACCATATGAATAGAATCTAAAATTCATAATGCACAACTTTTATTCATATATCAAGCTCAAAATATCCCTCTTAATGCATTTTTGGAGAGGGCTATAGGCATAATGAATTCACAGACCATGTCAAGAACCTCACAACACATGCAATGCTTGGTCCTCCACAATGATTGAACACCGTAGATCTGGGACATGGCAATCTACTGTGGTCGTAGATCCTGCACGCCTCACATTATTAACGAAATAGGAGCTTCGAACATGTACGCAGGGGGAAGATGAATATCTAAAGATGTCCTAGATCTCAGATCCGGCGGCGACTCCGTATACACGGCAGAAGGAACTGAACGAGGAGGTCAAACGCGGAGGAGCTCGCCTCGGGAGGGACGGGAGGCAGCCATCGCCACGGCCCATCTCTCGCGCTGCTACGGCGTTGCGGCCCTTTCCGGACGGCTCCATCGGATTCCTCGTCTCTCTCTCTTTCTCCCGGTTGTTTTTGTGCGCTCTTTGGCCTCGAATCGCCTCCGAACGAGCCTGTTTTGCTGGTGCTTAGGGTTTCGCTTCTGGGAGGCGAGCGGACGGGGATCTGTGCGTTTCCCTCCTTGATGGTTGCGCAGTTTGTGTGGTCAATTGTGGATGAGGAGCAGCGCGAGCTTTATTTGCAAGTTACCGGGTTCAGGGTTTGAGATTAGAGCTCTGTTTTTTTAGCCATGGCGTCGCCAGCTGCAGCGGCGAAGCTGCGCGAGTTGCAAGCGCAGCCCGGGAACAAGACGTGCGTGGACTGTCCCCAGCGGAATCCGCAATGGGCGTCGGTGTCGTACGGCATCTTCATGTGTTTGGAGTGCTCGGGGAAGCACCGGGGTCTCGGCGTGCACATCAGCTTCGTCCGATCTGTGTCCATGGACTCGTGGTCGGAGATTCAGCTGAAGAAGATGCAGGCCGGTGGAAACTCCGCGCTCAACAGTTTTCTGGCGCAGTACGGGATCCCGAAGGAGACCGACATTGTGGCGAAGTACAACTCTAAAGCGGCCACGGTGTACCGCGATAGGATTCAGTCGTTAGCGGAGGGTAGGTCGTGGAATGCTCCGCCGGTAGTGAAGGAGAGCGTCACCGCCACTGGAGGTGGTCCCAGAGCTAGCAGGGAGAGCAATGGTTGGGACGACTGGGATGAGGAGCCTAGTCGTGGCAGTGGAAACATCCGACGACATGGCTCCGAAACTTCCATCGCAGGTGCAGTGATTGTTTGTTTGTTAGGAGACAGTTTATTTTCGCTACTTTTCCATGGCTTGAAGCGCAATCTGGATGCTCTTTGCATATCAATATATAGGTAATATCAGGGTAATACACAGGTGCAAGAACTGGGTGATACCTAGGTTTAAAGAGGCTACAGATCTTGACTCCATGTAGGAAATCTGGCTATTATTCCTTCATTTTTTTAAAAACCCTTTGTTGTCAATAAGCCAGCCGAATTTTTATGTAGCTAATTGGCTAAAATTAGGAACAACAAAAATCACTGTGCAGGTGCAGGTGGGAGTGGACCCCCTCGATCTCACAGCTCCGGTGATATGTACACGAAGTCGCAGCTGGAGACGTCTGCAGCTGGAAAGGATGCTTTCTTTGCGCGCAAGCAGATGGAGAACGCTTCGCGTCCTGATAATCTGCCACCGTCGCAGGGCGGCAAGTATGTGGGATTCGGGTCCGGTGGTGGACGACCTCCGCCAGCGAGAGGTCCGCCTGCAGGAGGAGATGTGTTGAACGAAACAGTTTCTGTACTGACGCAGGTATGATCCTTTTTTACTCAAATAGCATCTCGTTATAACAACACCATGTCCTATTGTCTTGCTGATGAACCTTATGTGTTACACAAACAAGGCAGACTTTGTTTTCAGTGCGTCGCACCTGCATTTTTTAATGTTTTTTTTAACAGGGTTCACCTTACTTTTCATAGCACGTTATTGTCAGTTATTCGATTTGCTTTACTGCTAGGCTCGGATCTCGGGGCCTGAAGTTTTTGTGTTCTAGTGGTTTGTTAGCCTTGAACTCCGTACTTTTTTGGTTGTTTTCAAGGTGAGAACAAATTCAGTTATCATAGATGATTAGAAAAAGTTGTTTGCATCGATTTTGACCTAATTGGAATCTTTTTGCAGGGTTTCAGTCGTTTATCAGCCGTGGCAGCATCAGCTGCTCAGAATGCAGCGTCCACAATTCAAGCAGGCACTAGTGACATTCAAGCAAAGGTGAGGGGGGTTGTATCCTTGAAATTGTGCCTTTGCAGGTTGAAAGTTTTATGCCGACGCAGCTCAAGCAGATTCTGATTTCCTGTAATTGACAAATACCAATTGCCGCAGGTACGAGATGGAGGGTATGACCAGAAAGTAAACGAGTCAGTCTCAGTGGTGGCAGCCAAGACCACTGAAGTGGGACAGAAAGCTTGGGGGTTCATGCGTGGAGTCATGGCTATGGCATCTCAACAAGTGGAAGCCTACACTAAAGATGGAATCAGCAGTTCCTCCTCACAGTACGGCTCAAATTATGGTTCTCTTGATTCTCGTGGTACTGGATACCAGGAGTTGAACGGCAATCATGCATGGGATGCTCCTGCGAAGTCGAACGAAGGCTGGCAAGAATGGGAAGATAAGAAAGTTTCGGAGCCGAAACCCCAGACTATGACTAAGAAAGAAACCGGTTCCTGGGCTGGATGGGATGACAACGAAGATGACCACCATACTGGATCTGCTCCCAATCATAAGACAGACGATGGGTGGGGTGACGACTCCTGGGATGCGGGGTTCAAGTAACACGAGTCCCTGTTGGTGGGCATATCTATGACATCTATTGACATTCATTTGTAACGTTGAGCTCGTTGCAATACTTGAGGTGATGTGTACTTTTTGGCCAGTTTCCTGGAGGTTCTTTATATGATTACAAGGTTTTTTGTTGGTAGGGGGATGGTCCATGCTTGAGTTAAAATTCAAGTTATAGGTATGGCTAGTTTTGCAGTTAGACAGCTGCATATAGTTTCTGGAGAAAGTTGGCAGAGGCTGCAATTCATTTGCATGATGATAATAGTTGGGGGCACATTGCGCCCATAACCTGTTCAAGCCTTCATTTATCCCTTTCTTGATTTTTAAATCGGTGACTAGTGAAGGCACCTTAGTTATAAGTGTACACACCCTTGTTGGAAATGCATGGGAATTTACTTTCCAATGTTAACCACTAGTCTGTTTTTACAAGATCTGTGATTTTTGAGGAATCAATGTTGCAGTCTGAATATATGCGTAAGCAAAGGTGTCCTTAGATACGGTAGTCAATTGCATGGTTAGTCAATTGCACAGTTGACTATTGACTAACTCAGTGATTTGCTATTAAACGAGGTGTTGAAGTTGGAGCATATCCAAACTTGAAAACTAAGAACCATAAGTTACATGAACTCTGCCACTTCTTTTGTAATCATACTTTATGCTTTGAATGAATTCAGATTCAATAGACATTAGCTACTTTTTGCAAATAAAAACTAGAATGATTTCATCAAACTCTAAATATAATAAATTCTTATTTCGGTGTAGTTGTCTATCAAAGCATCAAATCATTTTTGTATAGCATGTGACAACATGGTCATGCTCTTTGTAGTGCGTTCTTTGATGCAACTAACATATGCTAGCATTGATTTTAATTAGTTTGTATATTGTTTGTGATTGACATATGAGCAAAGACAAGCTTCATAGACAAAAAACTCTCCATGTGCACTTGTCTTGTGATTTTTCTTTGTTAGAATTTGTGAAACAACTTCAAATTGGAAAAATGATTTGTATCAAGTAATATGGAACAATTTTATTTCTCAGAAGCATCATCTATTATGGGACAAAGGGAGTATTATATACGGCACTTTATGATAGCTAGTCACATGTAACTCATTAATTTGATTATGTGTCCAAAGCACTTCTAGGACCAAATACTGACCCTCAAATTATTATAGTGTAGGGTAGTGCATGCATGCACGCGCACCCTTCACAATGGTTCAGTCATTGGAACATTTGTGCCACTTTTTGGCACGGGCCAAGCTAGTCTATTACATAACGTAAATTGTACACGGATGCATGCCAAGATGATTTAGCCACCAAAATTGTCATACCAAGCTTCAACACAAACTTAATCTATTATATATTCCCTTTGTGGCACGAAAACACCGTGTTTTTTTTGTACATTACAAAGGAAACATGGTCTTTAACCCCTAAACGTCCTCACCTATGTCCAGTTTTGCAAAGATGCATTATAAAATGCAATTAATATGAATATTTAGAACTTGATGTATGAATAAAAGTTATACATTTTGAATTTTAGATTCTATCTATACGGTTAGATCTATGACTGCTATCACTAATCTTTTTTTATAAATTTTGAAACATAAAATAAAAAATTATTTTGTAATTCAATTACGAATAATATATTGACAATATGTGGATGAAATTTGTTGTGATGGGTTATAATGTAGTACTTTAGGTGTAGTGATTTTTGGAGATTTTTTGGATGCTTGATTTTAATAGTTTTTTTTTTCAAGAACACTTTTAGACCAAAATCTTCAAGATTTTCGGTGAAACACTACAACACAAAATGAGGCATAATTTTTTCAGAAATTATTTCCTTTTCGATCGAATCACACATACATGAAGCTAACTTCCCATAAAAAATTCAGTAAAAAAATCACACCACAAAAAGTGCATGACGGATGAGAAAATACGGATGAAATTTGTACATCAGGCCAAAAACGCCTGTTTGGGCAGTTAGGGGTTAACCCTTTAGTGCCCAAGGTGGTTCTCCAGAAACCCCAGTTTTTTGGGTGATGTTTCTTTAAAGCTCTCTTTGATGAAATTAGGAATACTATTAATAGTATCCAACTGTATGAATGGAAGCGTAGCTTAATGAAACAAGTGTCAATTAAATCTTGGTAAGATCGGACGGTTGGATTAGAAGATTATAGTATGTCTTTGAACCGTATAATGCACACTCAAAAATGAGATTTTGGGGGGTGTGTGACTTCATGGTGAAATAGAATTCGGGTTAAATTTTCAAAAATAAAAAGTGAAGAGGTTCAGCAATGGCCTGTGTCAACACCTCTTCAATGCAATCTTTCATGTCAAAAACGGACTCATACATAATTATTGTGAATTTTATAAGTGAGAGTGACTTATCCATGTACGGTTTAGGACAAAATTTATACGTTAAAATAAGAAAGGAGTTGATACATTGATCAAAATTGGAATGCATACACTAATAGAACATGATCAAGAGAACACAATCCCAAAAAAAATACAACAAAACAAACTTCCAAACACAAGAAACACTACATAGTACATGTGTTGTATTTGTAAGTTTTTGCTGTATTTTGAGGTATTTGCAGTATTTTGGTGTTTTGTACATAGGTATTTAGATAGCTAAGAAAGTTGGATTTCAAATTTTCTTTTTGCATCATTTGCAAAATCAAAAGTTGCACATCTGAACTTCAAACATCGAATTGAGATGGTTCACGGATTTTCGAGCATTTCATTTTCGAGCGATCTAGTGACCACTTAGTGGTCACCCGGGCACTAAAGGGTTAAGTGGGATAGAGGGAGTATATAATATAGAGTATACAACATAGGCCGCTAATGGAATTTTGTACCAAATTTTGACACGAGCCAAGCTAGTATAGCACGAAGTGTATGCACGCACACACAAGGACAATTCTACCACTAGAACTACCATGTCCAATTTTTGCACATTTTTAATCTATTATGTAACGCAGGTTATATTACTCAAGCACACAAGGATAATTCTACCACCATGAACTATCATATCAAACTTTGGCACGAACCTAGTTTATTATGTATCGCAAGTTGTATTACTCAAGCACACAAGGATGGTTGCATTTTATAGGATTCTGGTACGGGCCAAGTTAGTCTATTATATAATGAGACTGTGTACGTATGAACAAGAAAAGAGCTCAAAAATGTTTTCCATGAGTTTGAAGACCACCAAGCTCTTACACACCTAATAATGATAGACCACCAAATTCTTCCATACCTTTTAACTATTTGGAGTGAACAAATAAGAGTATATTAAAGCAAAATGCATCGTGTCTTATTCAAACTTATGGTGACTCTACAAATAACTTTATTACAGATAAATCATTCTAAAATAGAAAACAAAAGCATGGCTAGATTATGGGGATCATTGGGTCACAGTAATTATACTTTAAAATACTTTATTGCATTTCAAAATTTCAAAAGCACCATACTATGATGGAATGAATTTTAAAACCATATGATGATATTCATTATAATTTATATACATACTGGTAGTGAAAGTTTTAGATTATTTGAATATATTTTGTAATTAATATGAATTTTCTTCACATGTTTGTTTTAGAAAATCATATTGATTTCAAACGCCTAAAAACTATTCTGAAAATTATACTGTGCTATAGTAAAAATGTGATTATTTATGAAAAATATAAGTTTGATGTTTTCATTCAATATAGTGGCCAAAAGGAACATTTAGGCTGAAGTTCGTTGAAGTGCAACACCCATGCAATCAAAGTTAATGGCCAAAAGTTTATTGAAGTGCTTTGGCCATTTGGGCACTTCAACAAACTTCAGTCAAAGTTCAATCAAAGTTAAGTGGCCACTTCATCTCTTCTATACATGCAAGTGGCCACTTCAACAAACTTCAGTCTAAATTTTGGCCATTTGGGCACTTCAACAAACTTCAGTCCAAATGGCCAAAAGTGGCCACTTTCATGTTAAGAAGAGATGAAATAAATCATTTAGGAAACTTTAAAGATGGTGACAAAATACACCAATAAAAAGGAAAACAAAAAAATCACACGCTACATTTTTGAACAATAGAATTATATATTGAAAGTTGATATAATGAATTATTGGCTTCTAAGGTGAACTTCTAGTTTTAGTTTGGGCAGTCTAAAAATGTTGAGCTAGTAAAGTAATCATGTTGTGGATTGGGCTACAGGAGTGCCTGGTAATGTCCGCTGCTTCTTTGGTTTCACTTCTTGTTCTGCAAAAAGAACAAAATTTCCAGAACTTAAGTGACACTCTATACCCTCAAAAACAACAAGATCAAATGAGATCAAATTTTATATCATCAGAATCAATGAAGAACATTGTGAGCGTTGGTCCAATAAACACAAATAAATTTGAACAAAAAGAAATCCACAAAGGACCTACTTAAAAAAACATGAGGCCCAATTCAGGCTTCTTGGTCCTCTAAACAACAATTTGACATTAGCTCCGTTAAAATAAAAGAAATCCACACTCTCTTCAATGACATCATGAAGCACAAAGAAATGGACTTACTTGAAATGAGAGCCTTCGGTCTGCTTTTGAAGAGAAGTTTATGCCTGATGATGCCGACGACATGCATCTCCACTGGAGCAGATGTTGATTCACCAGAATCAATTTCCATGTCATCAGAGTCCTTCACCTTCTTCAAAATCACGAGAGGCTTCTTCAGTGTCACCTTTGTGCCTTCAATCTCATGGTAGCCAATCACCAGTTTGTATGTGCTCTGCGTGCACATTCTTTTAAGCTAGAATCACAAAGAAACCATCAAGAATTGAATCCTCTGTGTCCTAAACTGGCTTGCTGACGTCATTTGAAACTCTAGACAACAAACTTCAAGCAGTCCTGAGAAAAAAAAATGGAGCAAGGGCTTGTTCGTTGAAGCTATTACTCACAAGATTTGACCCAAAAGTAAAAAGAAACCAAAAAAACTGCTTTGTAAATATACTCTATTGTCATATTTACCACACTTGATGTGATCTCAATACTTCAAAACTAGGAGGCCTACTATAGCACATTTTTAGTAACTTCAAACAAGATATCACTCAAATCATTTGGCTGAGAATTGAGCACAAAATCTAGAATGAAACCATAGATTAACCTCTGTGAGACCAGTGAAGGACGAATTTCAGCCTCTTTAGCCAATTTTGGCAAAATATTATAGATTCCTTAATACATTTGTAGCAAATTACTATATAATATAAAATTGGCGAATATCACCACATGGCTAAAATAGTGGCTAATTCCCTCAAAAATGAGTAAAAAATAGCATCAATTTTTTGGGTACGGTTGGTTGTCCTATTACGAACCACTGCCCCAAAACCAATCACCCTAATTTCTAGATTTCCAAAGGGAAGATATACCTCATTTGTACATTAGAGCATGTGATTGGTTTTAGGTCAACCTATGACTTTCACCTTACTTATTCAAATAATTATCAAAAGAATTAAATAAAATATGAAAGCTTCATAATTTCTTATTGCTAAAAGAGGAAAATACTCAAAATATCAATTCATCTATCCCATGTATAGTGAATGTCTTAACTGATTGGTTATAGGTGCGCCTCAACCTTAGCCACTTACTAAAATTCGCACAAAACATTTTCGCTGCTATGAGACCATGAGACATTTTCGCTGTTATAAAATGTCCAGTTTGATTGATCATACTCCCTCTATTCCAGTTTGATTGCCGCAAATGAACAAAGAAATAGTGTTGGTTTACGGCAATCAAACTGGAACAGAGGGAGTATTGTGATGAGAATAATTCAAGTGAGACCAAATCTTACATCAGTTGGAGAACAAAGCGTCCTCATATGAGCTACTAAAAGCTCAATTAGGGTTTCTAGCATCCAGAGCCATTTATTCCGGCGTAAGAAAACCGAATGCAAAAACCTAATGCGCGAAAGTCTTGGTTGCAACTGACTGACCGTGGAAGGGCGGCAGAGAGAGCCGATGGTGAGATTGTGGATATCAGTGTTGTGTTGAATCTCCAGAGAGCCTTGAAGCTCCACCATGGCCCACTCCTTGCATTCCTCATTGCCACCGCAGCTGCAGCGCACGGGGATCTGCATCTCTTCCTTAATTTCTTTCTTGTCTCACACAAAACCAACCCGTAGATCCTTCACTGCCGACTGTCTAAGATCATTTCTTCGCATCTTTTCACGAACTCTGTGATTTCTACAGCATTCGGAAAATTGTACAGCATTCTACAGCATTTGTGCACAAGAACGACCTACTTGTACGCCGCTTCCGCACCTGCAGAATGATCTCATTCCTTCTGAAACGCTATCACTAATCCGGCATTTCCTGTCGACTGAGGGACATGGCGGGAAATGTCGAACCCCTGTGGGCAATTTCTATCACGGGCTGAAAGGAATACTATCTGTTTTACGTACTGGAAGGAAATTCTATTTCTTTTACGGACTGGAAAGGAATACAGTCTCTTTTACGGACGGGAAGGAAATGCTATTTCTTTTACGGACTAGAAAGGAGTCCGAAGGAAAGAAAAGAAAAGAGTCCGAAGGAAAGAAAAGGAAAGAGTCCGAAGAAAAGAGGAACCGCGCTTAAACCCTAAACCCCAGCAATCCCCCGTTCCCACTGGCGACCCCTTTCCTCGATCACCGTCGCCTCGCAAATCGGTTCTCTCGCGCTCTTCGAATCCTCCCTCCACTCTGCACATTTCTCACTCGAAATCCTGCCTCTCCCGTCGTTTTTCCGAATCATTTCGCTCGATTTTTGGAGCCATTTTGCTCAATTTTTCACTCCTTTTAGCGCCTTTTAGCGGTGGCGATGGCCATGGCCTCGCTCTCTCTGCCTCCCTCCATCTCCACGCTCCCTCCTAAACCCCAGACGCCTTTGCTCTTGCGCGCTGGCGGAGCCTTGCGCCGGCAATCGCGCGTCTCCCCGGCTCCCGCTGCTGCGCCCTCGCTGCGCCTCAGCCCTGCCCGCTACCTGCCTCTCGTCGTCCGAGCTTCTGCGATGGACGTTGCCAGTTTCGGCGATGACGAACCTGATAATGGTGACTTCAATTTTCTCCCACCTTCTTATGAACCCTAAACCCTAAACCCTTTCACACATTGTGACGATGAACGAAATATTTTTGAAACTGCATTCATCGTTAGAGCAATAGAATTTTGACTGCTTCTAACTTGAAACTCTTTTGAAAGTTCTCACCAAGCATGGGAAAAATACAGCAATCTGAACTGTTCCCTTAGACCTTTAGGGTTTAAGCTGAGCTTGTGCCATTTCGGTTTTTGCTCACACTTAGAGTGAAGGAATACAGTTTTAAAAACAATCCAGGTTCACTTTCATTGTACAGAATATGTAACAGATATAACTGGGACGAGTGCTTGCTGAATTGCAGAGGTTACGCTGTTGGATTATGGAGCTGGGAATGTGCGAAGTATTAGGAATGCTATCCATCTACTTGGCTTCAAAATTCGTGAGGTTAGTCTCTTCGTCCACCGAGTAGCTGGCTATAGAAAACCAAGTCGTGAGTTCACAAAGACGAGATCATATGTTGCGTTTTTAGCAAATAACGTGTGAATGGTGGCCGTGGTAGGTTAATGAACCACAAGATATTGACAAGGCAAAGCGGCTAATTTTTCCAGGTGTTGGCTCCTTCAAATCTGCCATGGACGTGTTAAATGCAAAAGGGTGAGTGTCAGGGGTGTTCATGACTTTAGTTAGCTGTGAGTGTTTGTTAACCCCTAAAGGACCAAGGATTCATAGTTTCAAAGTGACAAATTTAAACGAACATATTGTGAAAAATATAATCCAAATGGGACCAAATTTTGTATCTCTGGAATCAGTGAAGAACATTGCATGTGTCGGTCAAAGAACAAATAAATTTGAACAAAAGGAAGTCTACATAAGACCTACTCAAAATTGCTAAAAAATACATCAGGCCCTCTGGGGGCCTTATGGTCCTTTAGGGGTTAACTTCCTGACATGAAGCTCCGCTCTTCATGTTTACAGTAGCTTAGGTAGAATGTGGATAGTACTCTGCAACTTGTTCTGCAACTAGCAAAGGATTGACGAAGATGCTAGTATTAGAGGCTTGTCTGCAATCTGATTATTCCGCAATTTGATTATTCCGGAATGTTGCATAACCAGGATGGCGGAGCCGCTCATATCTTACATCAAACAAGACCGGCCATTTCTTGGTATCTGTCTGGGATTGCAGCTCCTATTTGAGCGCAGTGAGGAGGGCGACTGTGGTACTGTTTCTCTTTAGCTGCCTGCCTTTCCATTATTGAGTCCTAAAATTTCCTTGGAATGTGATTTATCCAGTGCAGAAAATATTGTAAATTCTTGTAGGTCCTGGTGTTCAAGGTTTGGTGAAGTACCCCCGACGTCAAATGTAATTTATCACAAGATGTGTACCGACTTACGAGAAAATTGTGATGAGTATATGATGGAGGTCAGTGGGTTGGGTGCAGAGCAGACGGACTTGGCATAATACCTGGTGTGGCTGGACGTTTTGACTCTTCAAAGGGACTGTGTGTACCTCATATTGGATGGAATGGATTGCAGCTGAAGCAAACCTCTGCATCTTTGTTAGAAGGTGTTAATGGCCGTCACGTGTACTTTGTGCACTCGTATCGCGCTACTCCTGTATGTGGTTATACTTTTCTCTGTTTTTGTCGTCCATTTTGGTTATTGGAACACTCATCAGCCGTTGTGAAGTATAATGTATTGATGTAAGAGATTGTATCTTTTCCAGATCTGATCTGTTTGTGATGACCATTTTTTAAATTTCTCGTCATTTCTGCTGCCCAAGTTTTGTTGTTAAATATCTGACCATCCTCTAGGTTTAGAGGGTAAATTGTGTAACCCTCGATTCAGTACCGCACAGTTGGTTTGTAAGAAGCATTTAATATATCATGCTATATAGTTTCTTGAGGTTGAGCTTTTGTACCATTTTTTTTCTTAATTATTGAATCACGTTATGTTGAATGAGCAGTGTCGTAGCGTGAGACCAGAGTGGGAATCATTTGGGTATGGTTGGTGCAGACTGAGGAGAATAAGGATTGGGTGTTAGCGACAAGCAATTATGGGATTGACTTCATCTCCGCCATTCGAAAGAGTAATGTTTATGCAGTGCAGTTTCATCCAGAGAAAAGTGGTGGTAAGACCTCATCTCCTTTGGGTTTCAAGCCACTTTAGGATGACTCTGTAGTTGCGCATAAATTTTTGATGGCGTCCAACGCATTCAGGTTAGTATGTCTTAGTATGTCTGTTCACTTACCAACGTAATCTTGCTGATTTTTTTTTTCACTTTAATAGTGTAGAGAACATCTGTTTACGCAACGTGCTGGGTAATGTGGCCATTTCATGAGTCATGATATTTTGCGACGACAAGTTAATGAAACTTAATGCAGTTTGAAGATTGGGATCTTCGCTCGCCCAAAGATCCTCACAGCCTATGCATCGATCTTGCATGTATATACAAATATTCTATGTGCTCTTCTAAAGCATCTATTTCTGTCGGTACTAGATTTGCTGATGATTATATTCTTACAGTGTAGAATTGTATGGGTTTGCAGTTGTAGGCTTAGACATTGTCCGAAGGTTTCTTGGAGGAAGTCACTCTGAAGCTGCTCAGGTATTGGGTAACTTATCTTAGTGAATGGTTGCAACGGACTTCCTTGCTTGAACGCAATGTTGATTTGATAGCCTTTGCATTGCTTTTGCAAGGTCTGTGCATATTGTCAGGTTACGGAGTTTTCAATCTCTCATTACATTTGTGTATCTTATATTACCAGAACGTGGAACGCTTGGCTAACGAGTGTGTCAACAAGCCAGCAACCGCACTTGCAAAACGGGTAAGATTGCAGGGATCTGTTTATTGGGATGGTAAACATCCAATCTCCGTTCAGGGTGTTAAGCTCATTTGGCATTTGGGGTTTCGTGTTCAAAAAGAGCACCTTCTATTTCTTTCAGGGTCGGAACGACGCAAAGTTAATTCTCCTGATGTTGTATTTGATTGCAGGTAATTGCATGTCTTGATGTGCGAACTAATGACACAGGGGACCTTGTTGTGACTAAAGGTGATCAGTATGATGTACGAGAACAATCTTCGGCACGTGAGGTGAGCGTAATACCCTGGTGTCTAATTTGCAGATTTGTTTGGTTCTGATTGAGAAACACTTTGTGGTAGTTGAGGAGAGCTGCATTGGAACTTGTCTAATGGCTGGGCCTCTATTAGATATTTTCTTTTTCTAAACACAAGCCTTGTAGCAGGCATCAGATTGGTGTTGTAGTGAGAATCAAACTTGCTGTTTCTTTCTTACAATTGCACTTCCACTTTGGGTTTTGTGAGTCTAAGCAGATCTTTGATTTTGGAAATTGTTCAGGTCCGAAATCTTGGAAAACCTGTGGAACTGGCGGGGCGCTATTTTAATGAAGGGGCAGATGAAGTAAGTTTCAACATGTAGATTCTGTAGCTGCGCTCTACTTTCATATTTCTACTGCAGATTATGCATTAGTCACCTATGAATTCTGTGATGATTTTTTAGCAGCAGCCAAGTTTACTGCAAGGAATGCCTTTTAAGAGTCTCTCTGAACTGGTAAGCACTTAAATATTTGACTCAAGAATACTTGTTTTTGACAGGTCACCTTTCTGAACATTACTGGCTTTCGAGACTTCCCTTTGGGTGACATGCCGATGCTTGAGGTACATATGCATTAAATGTTGGGTTTCTATTGCCTGAGAATTTGCGAGTAATTTCTAAATTTTTTGAGAATTTGCACACAAATTGTACATTTTATGGTCTTGTTTGGTGCAGGTTCTTCAGCGAACTTCCGAGAAAGTGTTTGTACCTCTTACAGTTGGTGGTGGGATCTCGGACTTCACTGATGTCCATGGCAGGTTTGTGAGACGATTGCCTGATTATCTGATATTAAAAGATACTTGTTTGTGCCGATGATCCAATCTTCTATTTATTACTTCCATTATATTGTTAAGATTTGTGTGGAGGCGAGTTTGTCAGTTCAACGTGGGGAAAAGCGCATAAAATGTAACATAACAAAATCAATGAAGGAGACTCCTCAGTGAGTCTTGCAGGAAGGCTATACTGGAGTGATGTTATACATGGATGGATAGATGGATGCTAATCATGTGTCTGGAAAGGTCTTCCACATATTGGAAAAGGTTTTGTAGAACTGTGTTTGGAATGATCTTAAAACAAAGTATGCTTACAATGGTAATACCGTTGTAATGTTTTGTAGACAGTCCGTACTTCTCGAGTCATTTCTTTCTTGATTTCAACGTGCTTTCGTTGTTGCACCGCCCCATTGGTCAGAGTTCTCAGTCATAACTTTTTGACATGCATGAGCAGATTTTATTCCTGCCTGGAAGTGGCTTCAGAGTACTTCAGATCTGGCGCTGACAAGATCTCTATTGGAAGTGATGCTGTTTATGCTGCCGAGGAGTATGTCCGCTCAGGGGTAATATGCCTGATTAGGCTTTAACTGCTTTGTAGCTTAGAGGATGGTTGCGAACTTTTCAGGCACAATACTTGAGGTTTCAGTGTCAGTAGTAGTGCACACCATACACTTTTAGTCAACATGTTTCTCGAGGTTATAGCGCTAGTTATTTCCAGAAGTCAGGCGTGTCAACAAATTCTCCAGATGCTTCAAGTTGCGGAAGTGCCTGACGCTTTGGCAGATATGTAGCTTGAGGATGTCGGATTTTGATTTGGAAATTGCGGTTGATCTGTGTTCAGGTCAAAACAGGCAAGAGCAGTTTGGAGCAGATATCATATGTTTATGGAAATCAGGTATGATCTGTTACAATGTGCTTCTTTGAGTTATTTTTTATAATTTCCAATTGAGTGCATCAACCATGGATATGAACAGAAGACAGTTTCCATGTATGTCCTTACATTTTGAGCTTTTCTGATTACGTGAATGAGTCATGAAGCCCATTCTGTTCATCCCTCAAGTGTCATAACCGGATGTTTCAGATATTAAATAGATTGTAATGCGGGATAGAGAACCTACCCAGTCGTTGAACGCTGGTTGCGAATGGCTGGCATGTGCAGGCTGTGGTTGTCAGTATAGATCCAAAAAGAGTTTACGTCAATGATCCTTCAGAAGTTCCTTATAAAACTGTCGAAGTCCAGCAACCAGGTATGTTGTGCTATTGCAGGATAATTTTTCGTTTGTGTGTCGATAGTATTTGAATCCTATCACGTGCTTTTATGGCTGTACTCTCGATACATCATATTGTGGACGTTAGTATGAACGCCTGTGTATGGTTAACATACTTTTCTCTTGTTCGACAGGCCCAAATGGAGAGAAGTTCGCTTGGTATCAGTGCACGGTAAGTTACTTGATGCTGTGACTTCCCTGCTTCTGTAACCATATGCTGGCTCGCAAGACGAACCTTCAAATTGCCGCTTGTTTGTGTAGCATTTAATGTATTGGTTCCAATGCGATGTGCTGGCAGGTGAAGGGTGGGCGTGAAATGAGGCCTATAGGAGCTTACGAGCTTGCTAAAGCAGTTCAGGATCTTGGTGCCGGAGAAATTCTTCTGAACTGCATCGACTGCGATGGTATAACTCGCGTTCCGTTCTGCTATTTCAACAGCAGTCTGGTTTCAACAGCTTTTCTTTTTTTCTTCAAAATCCCTTGAATGGAGTAAGCTCTGTGTAGAGTCTTGGTATTGCGCATGCTCTCCATGGCTTTACTTGTGCTTTATTACACCATGTTTTATTGGATAAGGTTGCAGATGCTGGAACTTAAATCTTTCTCGGATTGTCAGTTGCTCTGCAGCGCACGACGATATGATAATATGGGTTGCCTGGTTCTTTTAGAAGTAGAATGTGTGCGTGATGTGCTCTTGTCATTGGTTTAATTTTAAGAATTTAACCTGGGTTCAGAATGTGTGGTGTCTCTGGGTGCCGGCAAGTTATCAGAATGATTAGGAACATCTGATACTGTGATATACTCCTGTCTTATAATCGGACTTGTTTTTGTGGACAGGCCAAGGGCAAGGATTTGACATCAACCTTGTGAAACTGGTGTCAGACGCTGTCACAATCCCAGTCATTGCTAGCAGTGGCGCTGGCAGTCCAGAGCACTTTTCAGAGGTGTTCCATCAAACTAGAGCTTCTGCTGCATTGGCTGCAGGGATCTTCCACAGAAAGGAGGTAAGCAAATTGGAATATCGAAGCTTTGTGTCGGTTTAGGGTTTAGGGTTTAGGGGTCGATTCAGAACAATTGGCGTCTTGTAATTATATTGTCAATGGACATAGTAAGCCTCAGAATTCATTGTGAGGACATTGCAAATTCGACAGCAGGGTTTATGTTCCTGATGGCGTGTTTTAGTTGCCCGTCTTCCGCTCAGGATACGTGCTTTTCTTCAGATAATGCGTGTAGCATGTGACACGTATGTTGGACGGGGTGGAATTATTCCTGATGAAGTAGTTGCTAGGGTTAACCCCTAAAGGACCAAGGATTCGTGGTTTTAAAATGACAAGTTCAAACGATCATATTGTGAAAATTATAATTTGAATGGGACCAAATTTTATATCACCGGAATTAGTGAAGAATATTACATATGCTGAATAAAAAAATTTAAAAAATTTACCGAAAAAGAATCTACATAAAACCTACTGAGAAAAACAGTAGCCAACTGGTGGCCTTCTGGACCTTTAGGGGTTAACCATTTTCTGTGTTCAGGTCATAATATCCTGCATTTCTGGACGAGATTACGAGGATGTTTAAATGTAATTCTGACTTTGACCAATACTTGCAAGTTGCAGGTAGAAATTTCAAGCGTGAAGGAGCACTTGGTCAGTGCGGGTGTTGAAACAAGACTTTTATAAGTTAGTCCCAGCACCGGTGGTCTTGGAGTTCTGACAGTTGGCGTTGAGCTTGCCAGAGGTTTCCCCCGGGACTGATTGTTGTTTGAAGTATTCTTTAGTACGTCTGAACAGAGGTTGTATATTTGTTGACCGCATTAGCACTGGTGTTCGTTTCCAGTGCTATTTGCCGAGCTGCTTGTTTTGGATGTGCCCTGGTATGAGTAAGAAATGCAGTCAATACTGAAATGCAGTGATGTGATGCGATGAAAGCGTTGGTTCTGGATTTGCCAAGCTTGAGCTATAACTGCAAAGAGTTCTCGAGTTTATGCGCTGGTGGGTGTTGATTCTTCTGTCATGGTATTAAGGTACCCAGATATTTGTTTCTGTTGAGACGTTACAATGTAATACCGTAACCTTCGGCACCTTGCTGCTGAAGAATTAATTTGAGTTCAAATTGAAGGTTCTGCTCGTAAAAATAGAATATTAGGAATTTCGCCATCTTTCTCTTTTTGAGCTTTTTTTTAATTCGGTTTGTTGTAAAGTTCCAACTCTGTTTCATTGGTTGACAATGAAACATTGGTTGACAATGAAACATTGGTTGACAATGAAACATTGGTTGACGATGTGAGTTCAGAGTGTAGAATGCTCTGTCCTTTATACAAATGGAGTTGTATCATCAATGCATTTGGGATATGTAAGCTTTGAAGTGAAATACCTATTTAGTATCCATTTTTATATGATGCATAGTTTTTGCATTAAGTCTGCAAATGACATAATTTGTTGGAGGTGGAAGATTGCTCGATTTTCTAAACTTTTTTTAGTCTAACAAAATTTACAGAAAGTTGATTTTCTATGCAAAAAGGTGTAAGGAGATCGTTTTGATTTTTTGACATCACACGCTGTTTTGTTCTTTCGCTAGTTAGTGGCTATTCTAAAAAAATCATATATTAGAGTTATCCTTAAAGTCACCTTGTATTTGAATAAGATACCATGAATTTTACACTAATGTACTCTTATTTGTTCACCCCAAATAGTCAAAAGGTAGGGAAGAGCTTGGTGGTCTCTCATTATTAGGTGTGTAAGAGCTTGGTGGTTTATAAACTCAAGGGAAACTAGTTTAGCCGTCAAAAAAGACGGCTAAACTAGTTTTCCATGAGTTTGAAGACCACCAAGCTCTTACACACCTAATAATGAGAGAGCACCAAACTCTTCCCTACCTTTTGACTATTTGGGGTGAACAAATAAGAGTACATTAGTGTAAAACTCACGGTATCTTATTCAAATACAAGGTGACTTTAAGGATAACTCTATTATGTTCAAATAGACTTCCAAACTTTGTACATTTCAAAAGCCTCACCTAGTTTTGCAATTTTTTTAATTCCGGCATATTCTTTGAGGACTACAGTAATATAAATGAACATTACAAGCGCAACACCTTTTCTCCACTTGAACTCACAATGGCTTTCCAACAAAGTAAACACTGAGGTCAAAACCTAGCGGAAAGTTACCTGAATTTCTTACTTTTTGGCAATGTGTAATTATATTTTACATGATTTTCAACTAATGATGCCAATAATTTTTCCAAAATTTTAGGCAAATTGTTTTTTGAATTATTCTTTGCCAAAGGTGCTACTAGGGTATAGTATCTATATCTTCTAACATAGTGAAGTTCTCAAAAGATGGCTACACTAAAGTCTATATACTATGGGCTACAATATTTCCTAGAGGCAATAGCAATTTATATTTGTGATGAGTGTTGTGTAAAGTTTCTAACAATATCACTATTTAAGTCTCTTTGCATTCTTCAAACCCACTATAATTTTGAATTTCTTGTGAATATTGTGGCAATTAACATTCGGCATAAGTGCTTTTAACATTTTTGATCTTGGACAATGAAGCGCGGATGATAATTGAGCGATCTAAAACAAGCTCATATCTGCAGTCTCACTAATTGAAGGTGTGGAGCTCATGTGCACAATAGCCTTTGTTGGATGGTGCTCTTTCACTAGTAGCAAGCTTATCGTTGTTCATTCCCCACTTCGTGGAAATAGTGAATAGTGGCTGAATATTATATTTATATTTATGATGTTTTGTGACCAAAACTAGTTACCAACACTGACACTACCTATGTGCTTAGCGCGGTCTCATTTTATTTTCATTTGTAGTAAGGTAGACAATGCTTCATTCGTGCGTGTGCTAGACCCGTGTCTGTGGTCCAGCGAAAAAAACCGTGCACGGTGATACTCAAACCCGCCCAGCATTGATTACGTTTGTTTATCGACATCAAGAATGACGGAAATAAATGAACAAAGAATGTTTTGACAACATATCCAGCGTGGTTTTTTTGGCCTGGCTCGGCATGATTTGTAAGCATGGTTGACATTCTTCGCAATCTCAGTGGGCGAGTTTAGGCTCAAAATAAAACACAGTTGCAACCTATACTGAGCATTATAATGCTTTCTAATCTTGGTTTAGTGTTCTGACGGTGACGGCTATTTCGTCTTGCAATCTCTGGTGGAACTTCCAATCTGGAGCGGAATTGCCAATCTTGTGAGTGAAATCTATTGCTGAGAAGTGTGGAACATGGGCGCCCTTGAAGTGGACAAAGCATTTCAGGTGAGCATGAATGTGGAGGAGCCCGGGTGGTTTTCTGTACATAAAGGGTTGCTTCATAAAACACAAATCATCATGGGATTCTCGAGTTCCACCAGCTTGCCTGGATTTGCAGCGCACTTGCGATGAGGGGAATATGGAGGCCGGATGCAACTTGGATGCAATTCAGTGAGGAGGGTGGCAATCACTTTGATGAGGATCAATCTGATTACATGGAGGAGGAAGCATGCGAGGAAGTAGGCGGTGATCATATGGAGGAGGACGATGAAATTAGCGACAGTTAGACCAACTGCATGTAGTCTGATCAGCTCAGTTTCGGAGATGACCTGCCCAGCGGAGGTTTGCAGGTTCATGGGCGCGGGATCGAGACCATGCAGGGAGGCGTGACATGCCCTGTGCCACGACGAAGGCGGTAAGCAACAGCAAATGAAGCGCGGGGAGGCGACGAGCAGCGCATCGAAGGAATCATGAGGCGGGGTGTCGGCGCGGCCCAACGCATGTTTGCAACGCCGAATGGGGATGCGGGGTCCAGCAGCGGTGGTGGGTTCTAGCCAGTGCGTCCTTCGCCGGCCGCTTCCGCAGCTCAGCAGCGCAAGACACCTTTACAGCCCGCTTCCGCACCTTCACAGCCCGCTTCCGCACCTTCAGAGCTCGCTTCCGCACCTCGGAGGAGGAGAAAAAAATGAAAATTGGAGTGCGGAATCCTTACGGGGGCGATCTCCGCAATTGATGACGGGGTGCCAATCCGGGAGGCTTCACGTGCCTACGGAATCTCAGCGTCAAGCTTGCGAGATCATTTGATGGAGCGGACTTTAGGGCGGCACCGTAGAAGATCTCAAGTGTTGTCTGTTGCCGAGGAGTCCTTACTGGTTGCCTGGATTTTGAAGATGTAGGATATTGGTCATCATGTGATCATTACTCAATGTTGTCTAAAGGTTGCGGAGATTACTCAATTCCGTGCCACTCTGTTCACTAACATTAGAGGATATTTGAGCTCTAAAGAGAGCCCTTAAGGATTGACAAAGAACTCCATTTAATGATGTAGGCTTAGCCTAAGTGAATACCAATGGATCCGTCTCTATCTTGTATGAATGACTAGACTAGAGGACAATCAGTCCTATCGCTAAAGAAAGGTTTTATATTTTAAAGCATGATTTTATATTTAGGAGTGTGAGAGGCCCTCATCAGTGGGTACCCTCATCAGATGAGCATGACATCAGACGGATTAATTAATCAGTGGCTCAAGAATATGACCAAGCTCCTTGTTAAGTTAATGACAAGCACAGAAAAGGGGGAAACAAATGTATTCTAGAAATTACGTGGTTAGAGATTGAATTCCATGGTTGTTTTTGATCTCCTCCATCCCGATGGGTAATCATGTGATAGTTTGCTTGATGCTGCAGAGTGTTTCAGACATTGACTTATCAAAATGCTTAATATGTTAAGTTACGCCTCATCAGGCAAATACTTGGTTTCTCAAATTCTGAGTTAACACCAAATATAGATTTATATTCAATTGTTATGGTTTTTGGTGAATTATGCAAATGGACATGCAGCAGTGTGGTTGTAACATATGGCAATAAAATGTGGCGTCTTTACTCGAACAAATCCCTTTTCTTTGGTGAAAGCAATCTCGTCATTGTCATAGGCATTACAATATCCAAGAAATCAGAAACCCCTAGGGTCCTTTTTCCAAGTACAAGAGAATATGATAATACACTCCCCCACTTTCCCACGCATATTTAACTCCTATGTCCTTCAGTACCATACCACGGAGTACATGGGTAGAAATAGGGGAGATGTTCTCGTACTTCACATGAAGTACTAATTTAAATAAAAACCAAGGTACCCCGCACACGTTTCTTAAGGGCCCTTTTTAGAGCTCAAATATGCTCTAACGGGGGATCCCCATGCAATGATGGGTAAAATGGTTCAAGCGCCGGTATGCTGTCTGAGTTCGCATTGCCACACTCGCAAGGATTGGAAGCAGGGCGTGCGTGGAGTTTATGTCCGGAGAGCGTGGCTTTGCTTTATTCTAATTTATCAAGGTTGTATGAGACTCATAGCTACGGGCCACATCAAGTGTGGAATTGTGATGAATTGGGTGCGCAGGCTGGTCGCAATGGCGAAGGTTTAGTTCTGGCAAAGACGGGTTCAAGGAGCGTGCATAGTGTCATGCCTTATCAACGAGAATAGCTTAGCGTGTCTGCATGCATGGATGCACCGGGTTGTGTTATTCCGAATTTTTATATTTTCAAAGGTAAAAGATTTTGCAGAAATTTCAAAGAGAAATGTGAGGTGGGCACAACCATGGCCATGCAACCGCTGAACTGCGTGTCTGGATGACGGGTATATTGTTTTCGAAGTGGCTATCTCATTTCATTCAAGCGGTGGATCAACATGGAGGTATTTTGTCTAGTTGCCGGCATTTGCTTATTCTTGATGGGCATAACAACCACGTGACTCCAGATGCTGTGAGACAAGCCAGAGAAGCGGGGCTTGACATGATCACCCTACCCTCTCAGACGTCGCACGCTCTTCAACCGCTTGATGTATCGATATTCAAGCCTTTCAAGACCGCGTTTTGCATGTACAGGGGTGTGTGGTCCTTGAGCCACAAAGGTCAACCCGCAACGAAGGAGATACTCGCGCAATGGGTATCCTTGTCCCTCCGCAAGGCCATGACCGAGAGGGACATCAAGAAGGGTTTCAAGAACTGCGGAATTTGGCCTTTGGACGACAGCAAGATGTCTCGCAAGATGGTTCCCAGCAAATGCTTTCAACAGGCCGATGAAGATGAGCCCATGGTGTCGCCCGGAGTGGAGCAACTTTAATTAGCTGGAGCTCAAAGATTTGGTTGTGTAGGACGTTACAGATGACAACTTCATCCCAGAGACGCAGCCCGAGAGTTTCCAACACCGGCAGTACTTCGTCGCCGAGATTCCCAAAAAGGAGGGCAATTTCATATTGCTCGACAGTGGCAACAGTTACCGTGACCAAGAAGCAGCCCCACCCGTGAGCTCCGGCCCGCCCATTATCATGAACTTCCTGTCGCTCCCGGAGCATATGGTCTCCGCTCCACAAGACCACGACGATCAGCCATACGTGGACTACTCCAAGAGCATAATCATGACCACGGAAGAATACTTGACAATGATGGCGGATAAATCCGCCAAGAAAACTGCAGCAGCCAAAGAGCGCGAGAGGAGGCGTGCCGAAGCCGACAGCTCCAAGCGGTGTAGCGAAGAGGAAAGAATGCAGGCCGAAGCTCAGAAGATCATGCGCCGCAAAGAAAGGCAGGCAAAGAAGGCCTTTAACGCCCTCTGGACGCCCGCCGCGTGTACTGCCGCGGGGCAACGCCTCCACGACCTGATTAAGCATGTTGCCCCCGACATGAGTCATTCCAACAGCTGCAAATTTGCGCACTCTCCACTCCTGTGTGCAGGCAAAACATGAAAATTGCAATGGAACGTCGACGTCAAAAGAAAGCTGGACTCCCCACCCGTGTTTTATTGCCCTTGACCAAACCACTCTGCGCGCACCACGGTCCTAGCTTGAGCAGCACCGCAGCTTGACCGGGTTTCGGTTGCAAGGAGCCGGTTAAGTGGGTGCGGGGTGCACGGTTTTGTGAACATGATGGCGGATTTGGGTTGCAGGGAGCCGCTTAATCGGGTCCATGTGCACGGTTTTGGACCATGCAGAGGTCGGGGCGAGACAACAAGTTTGGGCAGTTGTGCTCCAGTTTGTGCGTGAATCACTATTTCTGTGTGGGAGAATTTGACAACCACAGTGTGTGGCTACAAACTAACCGTGATTGAAGATTTAGTCTAGGCACAAGTAGATATACGATAATTATTGTGCGGAATTGTATACTACGGCATCCGGATTTAACCTTGTTATTGGCTGGCGATAGTAGTATCAAGGCATGAATGTGGGGATTCTTCTTCATGTGATCTTGAAAATTTCTTGTTATTCGAGGCCGAATGATCTCCGCGTGCGCACGGTGCCCAACGGCTCCGCTGATTCTTGCAATTGTGTGCAATTTTCCGATCATTTTTGCATCACTCATCCGGCTCCAATCCCTTAACTAGGCGGTTTAAGCACTGTCTACCTTAAGTGAATAATGACAAATGTATTTGGGTGAAAGCATAGTAATTGTTACCAAAAAGTTGATCCGTCATGTTGAAATTACAATGTTTTTGGTCAAAAGCTATAAAAGAGTATCAAATTGTAAATTGACAATAAAGATTGAATTTTGCATTGATTAGGAAAATGCTTTAAGGGAGTTGATTTTAGAATTTATGTTTTGGATGGTTCAAAGATACTCATACATGTGCCTTAGTCCATACAGTGTTTGATTATAGATTTCATTTGGTATGTTAATGCCGGCCCCTACCTAGAAACGGTTTTGTATTTTCATAGCATACCACTTTCAAATTTCATGTAAATTACAATTTTTGTTGAAAAAGAATATAATTTCAGTTGGATTTTTTTCCACTCAAATATATTAGCACATGAATTTTTTTTGTGACAATAGCGGAATCTTCTCTAAAGTGTGGAAATGCTTAAACAGATGGTAATATGTACAAACGTCTACCTTAACATAACAAGTGGCTTGTCGCGTAGAATCCGACTTAATATTTATCCTGGATTTACTTTTGCAAGTTGTTTATACTCTTCAACGATGTAACTCCTTGAAAACGAAACATTTTCGTAGTCTCTCCCTTAGTGGGGGTAGAGACAATAAAATAACAGATTCAAGGCTTCAATCCAATGGGATATCAACCATTACTTACATTATTATTTTTTCATATTCATAGTTTTAACCCCTAAATGTCCCAACGTCCAAAAACTAGATCACGAACGGATTCAAAACCTTCTCACGTTCTCATCATTTCTTGGATGAAACTCATCCAATTTTTTCGAGATTCTTCACCAAGTTGTTGTCCTATCTAATGGCTAGATTTAGTCATACTAGAGTACATATATTTTTTAAATTACAAATGTAGAAGTGTGTCAAGTCGTTGACCAAGCCAAAATTGCATTCACTCTAGTTCAAAAGTGTAATCGTGAAAATGAGGTCATAAATTTAAGAAACACAAATTTTTTCAAACAATCACCACAATTAAGAGTATCTCATTTCAAACTCATTCCAACAAATTTTACTCAAAAAATATTGAAATTTAGTTTGTAATCGAATTTAGAAGGAATTTTTAGTTTTTACTTTCAAATTTTATAATTAAATATTGGTGGCAGTATTAGTGAATCAAACCATATGGATGAAATCTAAAATTCAGAATCTGTAACTTTCATTTGTCTATCAATTCCAAAATATTCTTCTAAATAGTAGTTTATAATGTTTTTTCTGAAATTGCCAATTCCAGGGACACCCTGGTACGTTTAGGGGTTATTAACCCTTAGACGCGCCTGCGTCCAGAATCTAGACGATGGATGATTCTGGACGCGTCCCTTCACCATGCAATTGGATGTTTTTCATCCATTCAATTTAAAAAAAATAATTGTGCTAGTTGATTACCATTTGTACGGTATGGATCTTCAAGATAAGATATTGAGAGTTTTTGAAAAATAGCAAAAGTGGTTTATGTCAAGTTTCATTCTTAGTTCAAAAAGTGAGACCTTAAACATCATTTTCCATAATAGAGTTATCCTTAAAGTCACCGTGTGTTTGAATAAGATGCCGTGAATTTTGCTATAATGTATTGTTATTTGTGCACCCCAAATAGTTAAAAGGTAGGGAAAAGCTTGGTGGTCTATCATTGTTAGGTGTGTAAGAGCTTGGTGGTCTCTAAACTCAAGGGAAACTAGTTTAGCCGTCTTTCTTGACGGCTAAACTAGTTTTCCATGAGTTTGAAAACCACCAAGCTCTTACACACCTAATAATGATAGACCACCAAGCTTTTCCCTACCTTTTAACTATTTGGGGTGCACAAATAACAATACATTATAGCAAAATTCACGGCATCTTATTCAAACACACGGTGACTTTAAGGATAACTCTAATAAAAAGAATCAAATAGTGAAAACCATACCCTCTTGTAGTGCATGTTATTCCAATTTCATTACAATATTTTTAAAAATTTTAATGTTAATTTTGGAATTTTAATTGAATTTCAACAGAAAACCTTGCAAAATTAATTAATAAATATTAATAATAAATATGATGAATCCAACCGTATAGATATTATCTTCACATTGACATTTATAACTTTGCTTTGTACATCAACTCCATTTTAATTTTTCATCAAACATTTTATAACGAATCTTTGAAAACAGTGTTGAATCGGGACCTTAAAGGGTTAAAGATTGTGCAAGCCCAATTTTCATTTTATATTTTTCTAGTTGACTACTTTGCACGGCTGTCCATTTAATTCCTTTCTTGTTAAAAATTTGTTTTTGGCAGAAATTGCTGTCCATTTAAATTTCAACAATTGTTACCTTACTGTAGGTCTACTAAATTGATAAAAAGGAATTCTATAGTGTGAACAAAATACCCAAATGAATGGAATCATGGAATTCTCGTCGACTCTGCATCGACAGACAACAAACTTTATTTATTTATTTATATTTTATAATTTTGCACCGAACAACTTTAATTTTTCCTCACTGTGCACAATGTCAAGGAAAAAGGAAAACAAAAACAAAATGAAAAATATATCACGTGCACTGTGTGGACGTAACGTAACTAATTACCGCAACAAGTCCTTAGAGTGTCTATTCCAAAAAGGGGAAGTAGTTTTGTCCCAATGTCCCTTTGTTGGTGGGCACTGGCTCATTGGCAATACGAACAGACATTTCATTCACGCCAGCCCAAAAGACGGGACCAGAGTTTCTATCTATCTAACTAATTACGAAGTAAGAACATTCTCCTAAAGATGCGGAATGTCTGACCATTGACTGAGAGCCGTATCTTACGTCATAGTCAGGTTTAACAACATTTGTTAACTAATTACCGTTGGTTACAAAGTACCACATTAGTTGGATTGAAGAATTAACCCTAAAACGTCAAGAAAGAAAGCCCTATGGGCTTATTTATGAGAGAATAATGAAGAAAAAGGTGGATTTTCTCAACCAAATCAAGTGAGGATTGGTGCGTTGAAAAGCTACTGAAAAAGTGATTTGGATATCAAATTTGCGCCTCATTCGGGAGATTATGAAAACATTGGCAAACAATCAAAGTTATCAAAATGAGCAGGAGTTGAGGTTGGGACAGATGAGGTTGTTTTTTGGAAAGTACCGCAGTGCTACAGTGCTGACCAATAGTAGACATTAGAGTCATTTTTTATTTTATTTTTTAAAAAAAATTAAATTTTTTTTCCTCTGAAATTTTAGATGCTTTTCGGGCTGCCCCGCCCAGCGCCTCTTGACTTTTAAAATTAAAACCCAACTCTTATCTGAATAGGTTCCTATAATATTTAAAGATTTACGTACATCTACTAAAACCTGTATGATTCAAATTGATGGATGACAGATAGAAACTCTGGTCCTCTTGCGAGGCCGACGTGAATATAGTGTCTGTTTGTCTTGACAATAAGCCAATGCCCACCGGGCAAAGGGACATTGGTACAAGACTACTCTCCCCTTTTAGGAATAGACATTTTAGTAAAAACCAAAAACTAGTAAAAGTAGCCCATAGTAACCATTAACAAGTAATTACATCAATTGTAATTGGTATAATTTGAGGTTTATTATGTTGGTGGTCGCCAAGTCATGTTTCCTAGGTTGGTTGAAGAAGGTTGTTTGTGTTACAATTATACGGTCCGGGTTCAATATAAAAGACGTATAGAGAATAATCAAACAATACCAACAGACGTAGTACATTAAAAGAGGGGGGGTAGTGGTGAAAACCACTGCTAGCCACTCTTCAAATCCACTAGCTCAGCTTGTCTCAGAGAATAGGTGGGGCTGGTTGGTTGGTACAACTTTCCTGCCATGATAGTTCACTAGCAGCATCAAGCCATGTGTATCACACCACTACTCAACAAGCCCAATTGGTTTCGAACCCGGACCACATAATCGTGATACAACGCCCTTCATCAACCAACCAAAGAACTCATGACTTGGTGATAAAACTTAACACTAAACACACCTTTATACAAACTAGAACTCACCCATCATTTCGTTGTTACTGTTACTGTTACTTTGTTTTGGTTACTATAGTGTCCATCCTCGAAAGGGGAGAGTAGTATTGTTCCTATGTCCCTTTGTCCCGTGGGCATCGGGTCATTGACATTACGAACGGACACTTTATTCACGCCGGCCCTTTCTATAGGGTTGGTGTTTCTATCTATCCGGGTTCAATTCCCGTTGGGTCCGTCTGATGTTGGGTCCGGGTTCAATGCCCGTTAATGTGATATACATGACTTGGTGTTGCTAGTGAGTTTATCATACGCAGGAATATTGTACCAACCAACAGGCCCCTACCCACCTTCCCTAGACAAGTGGTGACATCGTGCTAATTGTTTAAAATAAATAGTCGTCTTCACCACTACCCCCTCTTTTCTATTGGTATTGGTTGGTTGTTTTCTATTTGTCTTTAATGTAGAAGGATGATCTGGCATATTTTTTAGCAATAGCATTTATTTCTTTGAATTTGTGTTTAATAGAGGTTTTAAATAGTTTAAATTTTGTTTCCAGTTGTTTCATTGACGGAACGTGCGTAGTTCCTCTAGCACCAGCCGAGATGATTATAAGTGGATCTACTTTCCATCCTTAGTAAATGATGCTATTAATTAATGGTTGATATTTTTGAATTTTATTGTTTATTGTATCTTGTGAGAATCTGTCATTTGTGTATGTGAATTCAATAAATTGTATGGTGAGGTTTTTCTCCTGGATTTATTGGTAGAGTACTTTGGTGTGGAAGTTCTTTAATACATAGTAGATCGGGTTTGAACCTAGCGTTGCAATGGCATCTTTGTTGTCTGCATGTACAAGGTAGGAGCCATATGGGGACTATATTCTCTTAGGGGTTGTTAAATATCCCTGCATCCATCAATGAGGGTGTAGCATCTTGATTTTTGTGATGATAAAATTAGTTCTTTTAGTTCCTATACTACTTTGTTATGTTTTTTGGTTTTAAAAGCATGTATGTAGTATTGATTACATTTTAGGAGTACATGGAGCGATGTGTCTACATCAAAGGAGTTGCAAATCGGGCATGTTATTGATGGAAATCTTTTTATGCCAAAATATAGTTTTTTTTGGCATTTCCCATGTATTTTCCAGTACGGAATTTTAGAAGGCTTGTTTTTTGTGAATTTGTTATTGCAAGATTAGACCAAAAATTATTGGATATTCATTATCTATGTCAGGGTTCATTGTCCATTTGCTAATGTTGGGGAATTGTTCTGCCATTATTTCTAAGTTTTTTTCACGGTCGTGTTTAGTGATGTATGTTCGAAGGCATCTGACAAGGCCTTTGTCACGTCGCATTCTTGGCTCAGGCCATGTGTCTTTTCGAAAGTAGTATGGTGTAGTATGTGCAAATTCATATGATTTGACAACAAATCAATATTCCTTTTTAGTACCGTTTTTTGCAAGTTGGTTTGCTTGCTCATTTTCGTCAATGTTCGTATATGCTTTGACCTTATATATTTTGGTGGGTTGTGTTCATCTTTTTAACATTTCTACCATAGATGTTAATATGAATTTATTGGCATGGTTGTTATGTTGGGTTGGATGTTTTATTTGTGTGGAGTACATATAGACAGTTGAGGCAGTCGGTGAATATGTGACTGTTGGTTCATTCGTGTATTTGGTAGTAATTAGTCTGAGTGTTCTATGTATGGCCATTAGTTCGGCTCTAAAGCTGGTTTGTAGTCGACGTAATCTTTTTGATATTTGTACTTCTGCTTTAATTGGGTTGTAAATACCGTAGCCAGCTTTTCCTTTTTTCTAGTGTCCGTCATCATCTTGTTTAGGTGGGACGAAAGATCCATCGGTTTAATAGTTGTATTGTGGTGGGAACTTTAGTATAGTGTTTATTTCGTAATTTGGTAACGGTGGTATGTGTGTAATTGATGGGTTGATATGAGGTGGATAGAGCAATTTATTCCATTTGGCATTTTTATTTACGGATGTGTCTCGGGGCGTGGATTTACTAAATAATATAGATTGGGTCAATGAATCATTCATTGACCCAATCTATATTATTTAGTAAATGAGCAGTGTCACAAATTCATTCAAATTGATGGTCACGTGTTCATCCATACACTTTTTCATCCAATGAGAGGAAGGTACTATGCTTCAGAACTTCATACCTTACATTAATGCAAACTGCAAACTGGGAAAAAATCAAGATTTCCAAACATGATATACCAAAATCACCGTATACTGTGGCCCACAGAATTTATGAGAGGCTTAACAAATAATTATTCTTCCAAAATATTGTGGTAAAATGAATGGATGAAATTTTGTTCAAACATATGAGAATTAGTCCAAATGAATGAATGTACCCACACCATTTCACCCACCCACAGTATACAGTAATTTCAGTGTACTATCACATTGCAATGGGCTTAGTTCTAGTGTCTTGTAATTCCCGACACCGCCACCATAGCCAATACCATAGTTGTAGTTTCCTTGCAAGTTAGAATAGAAATACTCCATATGAGAACTTCAGTTCTTTCATGAACAGAAATTGTCCAAAGTACCCGCTTAATTAACCGACAGTAGATCGATTCTCCTTGAAAGAAGCATCTTCTGGAAAACTTTGGGTGGTAACGATCGATCATCAGATTAATTCCTAGCACAGAATGAAAAGTCTGAAAAGCCAAAAATAAGTTTTCCAGAAGATGCACTCTTCTTCTTCTTTTTCAGATTCCTAGTAAATCCAAAGCAATTACGTGCTTTATTCAAGGATCCATTTCTTTTTCATGATTCAAGTTGGTTTAGTGATTATTATTATGGAAAATTGTTGTATCGAGATGTAAATTGTAGAGCTATATTAATTCCACACATCGAAGGATACACGACGACAGATGCTGTTCAGGCACTTAGAATCCACACCAATTGTTCGTCACTTTCAAGATCAGCAACTGAAGTAAGATTCTAGCTACCTTTCGAACGAACGATTCAAGCATCCTCCTATTCGTAGACGGTGGAAAAAATTTATCAAGATTTAAAAGACACTTACTGATCATACTACAGTTGAAAGTCAGTCCATCGAATCTGAGTCAATGGGTTCCTGAGTTCCTCTGTAGGCTAGAGAAACAGAGAAACTAAAATATTATTCCATCTTTGGTCCAGTTACGGAATTTTGTGCCTCCGCGGTAGCCGTCGTTAAGTTTCAAAGGCACGCGCATGCATGCAGGCAAGTAATTTTGGCATATATTTTGCGCAGTGCCGGAGCTACAGCTGGAGCGGTGATCTCACGGCGGCCTTAGCTTAGCGTAGCCTTTTCCAGGTGTAGAATTTCTATTGTAATTGCAAATTATATAATTGACGAACTGCATGAGCTGTGACGTACTGACATCGTGCAAGTCAGTTGCTAGCTACGGCACAAGTCATGTGCACTTGGTGAGCGCAACCACATCGCGGTCTCGACGGGGAATGATGGTTCCTTCGCTTTAAGAAAATGATTGTTCCTAGAGTTCAGTGCCACTGACAGCATATATAACAACACCGAAGCTCAAACTCCCAAAAGATTCACAAGGATTCCAATTCATGGACCAACGCGCTTGGACAGAAGACTACCGAAACGCAAACAGTACTACTTACTGGTCTATTAATCTGTGCACAGAAAGTCTCAATCTAAGCTTAACGTACCTAATCCATTACGATTACGGACATATTAATGCATGTGAGAATGTCTAGATCAACAGTTTTCAAGGGCTAACGATCAAGAGAAAGATGACGAGTTATAACACTATTCCGGCTAATCAATAACATTCTTTAGAGCACCATAATTAGGACGTTCAATTGCATGCCTAGAGTTTTGAGAATTAAAGATGTCGGAGGTTTCAGTCAAGCGACTGATCGAAACTGCGCCAGTGTCACAGAAATCCGCCATTATTCACTGAAAGAACAAATATGAGCCTGTTGACTGCGTACGTTTAACAGAAAATTCTAACAACCTTGTACTGGTCACAATCTAGCTTTACCTCGATCGCTCTAAAGTTCATGAATTTCGGGGAGGGCCTGAGAGAAGCGCAAAAGATAATGGAAAAACTGGGGGCCATCGGATGGAAGGGAAATGGATGGCGAGTATTTACTGAAGTGGGGTCAGAAGTTGCAGGTAGTCCGGGCCAACAAGAGACATGTGCACACGAAAGTTTTGTGGGGCTTGGACAGTCAAAGGAACTGACAGCTTACAGTGGAATATTCTTGCTACAGTGAGACACATGAATGCAGACAATAACGAGACACTTGGGACTTGGGAGCCATTGTGAATTGAAGGCAACGTACGTGGCATCTGTGCAATACGTAGTGGAATATATTGGGACTAGGACCGTAGAATGAACACATTAGGCCAAAATGTACTCCTCCGCTACATCTTGGCTTTCGGTACCTCTCCTAACCCTTAAATTATGCCTGCTTGTAGTTTTTTGTTTTCTTTCTGGAAAACATAACAATGTAACTTATGGTTGGATAACCTATTACCACCAACTTAAGCAATCTGGCCTATTTTTGGCAGTTCTAAACTTGAAAAAAAAATATGACCGCATTCGAAATAGGTTTTGATGAGGATTGCAAAAATTTGCAACATTTAATTTGCATTTGTCAATTTACTACAAAATTCCGAAGTGGAAAGTAACCTTTTACTCAAATCAAACCTCTAGATTTCCCCATGTCCACACCATGTGGTACTAACTTTCACTCATCATGATGCCCAAAACCACCAACTATTTCTTCGCAATGCTTGGCATGCCATTGGTCTCCCTCAATAGTGAATTGGTGGTTTTGAGTCTAAACTCTGGTGGCCCCAAGAAAAATCTACAGGTTGTAAGGTTGGATAACCTATTACCACCAACTTAAGCAATCTGGCCTATTTTTGGCAGTGCTAAATTCCCAAAAAAAATATGACTGCATTCGAAATAGGTTTTGATGAGGATTGCAAAAATTTGCAACATCTAATTCGCATTTGTCAATTTTATACAAAATTTCAAAGTGGGAAGTAACCTTTTACCCATACATCACATACCAATTTCCTAAGTTCACACTTTGTTGTGCCTAGATCCGCTCATGAGCTAACCCAAAACCCCCAGCTATTTCTTCGCAATTCTTGGCATGCCATTGGTCTACTTGAATAGTGAAATTGGTGGTTTTGGGTCTCAATTGTGGTGACTCCAAGACAGATGTACATGTCATAATTGGGGGAGGTGGTGGTAATAGGTTATCCAACCCTAGCCCCTTACTTAGTAAAATCAACTGTAAGTCAAGACAAGAGTTATACTTGGACTGTTAGACAGGACAAGTGTTGGAATTGAACCGCCCACTTCCAGGCCCAAATTAAGCAGGCCAACTAAGCTGGGATCATCTGGGAAGTTTGAGGGAGGATCCTAATGAGAGACCCGCACCTTTTCTTTCCAGAGAGAATAAAATAATTTTAGTTCCTGCTTTGGATTAGAGGACGGGTGATAGTGCGATTGGATGGGCTTGGCACTTCCTCAAACCTAGGCCACAGTTTATCACAGACCCGCTCACTTAAATTATCAAAGAAGAATGAAAGAAGATTGAACAATGAACCGGTTATCTATTTTCTGCAAGAGCGGGGCTGGGTCTCCCCTAGGGAGTGGCTCAGAGAAGTATGAAGAATACCAAAACAGAGATTTTAATGGATATTAGCAATAGAACTGAGTAATCAAATTAATCAACGGGCAGGACTTGTCTTGGTCTTCATGAAAATGAAATAAAAGAATTAATATTACATACATCAAGAAGGATGAAGTTGGCAGTAAGGAGGATAGCCCCATATTCATTAAATTGGCCAATTTTTTTTATATTGGCCGCCACACTATTCAAATAAAGAGAGTAAATGAACTGAAATCACACTATTTGAGCGGCCAATATAATCGAGATTGGCCAATTTAATGAATATGGGGTTCGGATGTTATTATGGACCTAAAACAGGTCGATCAATCAGACGATTAATTAACAGAGGATGTACACTGGGGATAAATTTTAGTCATAAAAGAAAAGTGCTTCCAAGTTCATTTCACAGCAGGCTATCGTAGTATCCTCAGACTGCGGTACCTCTAGGCGGGTAGTAGGTTCGGTGGACGGGAGCAAAAAGGCTGCACTTGTAGTCCATTGACGGCGGTTGACTCAAAGTGTCCAGAGGCGAGGACCGGGAAACTGAAGACTCCAGGCTTTATAAAAAGCCAGAATGCACAATCAGTTCGACCGTATGTGCTTAAATCACCTGAGTGCATGTGAAGATTTACGTTTCTCGATCTTCACGTATATTGTAGTAGCATTGAACTTAGACATCGATTCCAAATATAGATGCTAGTTAATTGCATCGATCACAACTGATATTTCGATCGTACTCTTGCGATTAAAACGACGTACACTATGCATCTCTAGCTCTAGTTCGTTAAAGACCTATTGCTAGTGAAGTAATTTCCAATCCTAGCCTGTATATAAGTAATGGTTGACCATTCATCTGCGTTGATGCTTACCTCCAAGGATTATTTACTTGGCGAGCTTACATTTATGTATGCGTTGACACAAACGGTTTGAATCAGACTTAAATCGAGTGACGTTGTTGAATGTGCTTCCAGTGATATTGGACAATCGAATCAAGCTGATCGAGGAGTAATTATGTCAGGAAGTGGATCTACGCGGTATCGAGGTGTCAGGAAGCGGAAATGGGGCAAATGGGTGTCGGAGATTCGAGAGCGTCAACGACGACCAGAATCGCGAACTAATCGAATCTGGCTCGGTTCATTCCGATCTGCAGAAGAAGCGGCACGTACCCGGCCTGATGAAATATATTTCGCACTCAATTTAACAAATGCATAATGTAATTAACCCATGCAGATAGGCCGGTGCATGCATGTCTTTGATCAGCAGTGAAACTTACCTTGCTGAGGACTTCATATACACTAGTAGAAATCCTGTAAAACGTGACTTGTCTTAAATGATTAAATGTCCATTTTGATTTGTCCATTGTGATTTAAAGTCACTGTAGACAAGTCACAACGGACATTTAGTAGGTCACATTTGACAAAATGTCGACTAGTAGTAATATAGCTTGTGTTTTTGTATCCCTCGATTACCAGCTGCATGCGAATGTTGTAATCTGATATAGAACTTACGTACACATGAATTGACAGGCACACGCATACGACGCAGCTCTGCTCTGCTGCCGCCCACGTACCGCGGCGAATCTGAACTTCCCGAACTTCAACTACAGGCCAGTGATTTTGAAAATTAATCCCCTTCGTTGAGCTTAATTTTAGGTATTTGCTAATTCTAGCCAAATTTCTACGTAAAATTTGGGCCAGCTGACTAGTGGATACAAATAATTCGAAAAGGAAGAAGGAATAATAGCGATGTGTAGCCTCTTTAATATCACCCATGTATTGCCTAAGTAGACTTACAGGTCTAAGTAGCACATGATGTGTGATACCTAGAACGCCATATTGGTTATATTGGCCGTTCCCAATTATTTTGTCCGCTCAAATAGTGTGACTTGAATTCATTTTCTCTCCTTATCAGATTAGTGTGGGTAAAATATAAACAGGATTGGCCAATTTACTGAATATGCCGTTCTAGATATTAATATGAAAAGAGCATGATCCAATTGCTCTTTAAAATGCGGTCTCCTGACAAACTAAAGTGAAATCACTGGTACAGGCTGCCACCGGGAACGACAGGGCGTTACAGCATCCAGGAAATCCAAGCAGCGGCAGCGGCGGCGGCAGCGCAGTACGCAGGCCGCCCATTCTCGTACAGCAGTTTCATGTCCCCCGCGGCTGACAGCAGCTCATCCGACGACGACGACGACGACGCCACTCCGGATATCACTTACGACGAAACCTCCGTCGTTGCGGATCCTGCAGCAGCTGCTGGACCATCGTCCCCGCAGCAGCCGCAGCACCACCAGCACCATTCCTGGGCAGGCGGTGACAACTGGTCCCCTTACGACGATCCTGCATTGCAGGAATCGGCTCCTCCGCCCCCGAAATCCGACGACGAAGACGACAGCGATGACGACAGTGACGATGACGACGAGCCGCGGCTATGGTGATCGATCGATCACCCGATTCTCCCATTGCCGAATTAATTTCATTATCATTCATTCTCCTTTATACAATCACTTGATGTCATTATACTACTAGATGTGTCATTATACCATTCTTGTACTCACCGTGAAAGATTTGGCGGACTTAGCCGGGGCTAGTAACCTTTTAACCTTGCATCACTAGATTTCTTTACTCAGGATCGACGCAACCCATGTAGCTGGCGTGATTTCATTCCTTTTTAATTTATAGTAAGTGAAAAGCGACACATTTCCTACTAGTGTAAAGACATAATTAGTTACCCTTGCCCCGACTATAGACGAAGACAACGACGACGACAAGCCGCAGCTATGGTGAACGATCAGTCATCCGGCCCGGTTGAGCTAGCTCCCATTTTTGCATTCATTACGGGAGTTCATTATTATTCATTCTCTTTTATAAGACGATGTTATACAATCAATGTCATTATACTTTAGTATACATGTTAGACTATTACAGCGGCATGTGTGTCATTGATTATTTATGCCATTGATGAATTAAATTCCATATGAGTCGTCGATCTCTTTAGCTACCTTCTGGACGTGAATCGAACTTGTGTTGCTCATCTTGAACTGAACCATGAGATCAGTGAAGTAACTATACCATTCAAGCGTTCACCTTACCAAGCTCATTTACACATAAAACAATGACTATATTCTATGGGTCTTATTAGCACGTTCAAGAGGATTCCAGCGCACTTCAGCATGCATTATTTGGACAGCAAATGAATAAGTTATGAACTTCCTAATGTTGACTATAGGTTGACCTTAAAACGATATTCAGATTGTATACATTCTCATCAATAGTAGGATGTCAAAATCTACTTATTATGGAAGATTCAGTTAGGAACGCTTTAAAGAAATGGTCGCTTTTGGATTTAGTTATCTCAATATCCATCACATGATGTGGTCTAGTGTTCTGTGCCACCTAGAAAAGAAATAGGATATTTTATAAAAATGGCCATGTGAATATTTTAGGGTACATTATGATTTTGCGAGATGTTATCTTGCAACAATCTCTTATGTGGTTTTAGACCTCGTCTCTATATCCCCGGTGGTCTTGAATGCAAGACCACTGTTCATGGCTCCCCCCCTTTTCTGAAATTTCCATTTTCAGCACCTTCGGTGCTTTTTTTGGCAATTTTTTTTGCAAATTTGGAGCCTACAGCCTCAAGTTACCACATGGGGACCTACTTGGGAATAAAAAACCATTGGAGGAGGGGTTTTTTTTTTTGAGGTGGGCCCGTGAACCGACAAAAATAGGGGGCACTTTGTCCCCATTTTGTCCCCATTCATTGAAGACCACCGGAGGATTTTGGAGAAATCCGGTTTTAGATGTCATTTAATTTGCAACAATCCCATTTTAAGAAAATATGGCCATTCTTTTGAAATATCGGTTGAAATTGCATGCAGCTTTTGGTAGATGTACATAAATCATTAAATTTTAAGGCACCTATGGGTTTTAATTCTTCAATCCAACTAATGGGGTACTTTGTAACAAACGGTAATTAACTTAGTTAACAAATGTTGTTAGAACTGAGATACGGCTCTCAGTCAATGGTCTGAAATTCCGCATCCTTAGGAGAATGTTTGTACTTGGTAATTAGTTACGTTATGTCCACACAGTGCACGTGATATATTTTTATTTTATTTTTGTTTTCCCTTTTCCTTGAAATTGTGCACAGTGAGGCAAATTAAAGTTGTTCGGTGCAAAATTAATATAAAAAAAAAAAAATTAAAAGAAAAGTTGTTCGTCGTTTGTTGTCTGCCGTGTCGATGCAGAGTCGACGAGAATTCCATGATTCCATTCATTTGGATATTTTGTTCACACTGTAGAATTCTTGTTTATCAATTCAGTAGAGCTACAGTAAGGTAACAATTGTCGAAATTTAAATGGACAGCAATTTGTGCCAAACGTTTTTTTTTTCGTAAATTAGAAATAAATGGACAGCCGTGCAAAAGTAGACAACTAGAAAAATATAAAATGAAAATTGGGCATGCACAATCTCATTAGTCATTATTAAAACTATGAATACGAAAACAAAACAATGTAACGTAGGAAAACCAAAAACGGTTAATGCCCTCAAGGCGTGCACTAGAGTTTTTTAAAAGCAGGGAGGTGGTAGACCGAAAATGGAGAATTTTTGCATGACGAGGATTCCTAAAAATTTACTAAAAATTACCTTTTTTTTTTGAATTTTTGATAGCCTTGTGTGCGGTTTTATGTGATATTAGTTAACCGTTTTAGGTGCTTTCATGTGTAGAAAAGGAAGAGTCTAGTATACAAGAAGGGGGTTTGACAAACTTCCCACTTTGAGAAATTGTAGATAATTATTTATGGGGAATAAAAATACGAAACAACTTGCATTCTTCATCATTTCTTCTTCTTCATCTCAAAAAAATTTCACATAATTTCCAACTCCATTCCTTCTGGTCAAACCACCTTATTTTCACCGTTTTTGGTTTTCCTACCTTAAGTAATGGTTGATATCCCATTGGATTGAAGCCTTTGATCTGTCATTTTATTGTCTTTACCCAACTAAGGAAGAGACTACGAAAACGTTTTGTTTTCAAGGAGTTACATGGTTGAATAGTATAAACAACTTACTTGCAAAAGTAAATCTACGACAAATATTAAGGCAGATTTTACGAAACTAGCCACTTGTTGTGTTATGGTAGAAATTTGTACCTTTTACCATCCGTTTAAGTATTTCCACATTTCAGAGAAGATTCCGCTAGTGTCACAAAAAAAATTCATGTGCTGATATTTTTGAGTGGAGAAAAACCCAAGTGAAATCATGTTTTCTTCAACAAAAATTGTAATTCATATGAAATTTGAAAATGGTATGCTATGAAAATACAAAATCGTTTGTAGGTAGGGGCCATGAACATACGAAATGAAATCTATAATCAAACATTGTATGGACTAAGGCCCATGTATGAGTATCTTTGAACCATCCGAAACTTATTCTAAAATCAACTCCCTTGAAGCACTTTCCTAATGATTGCAAAATTCAATCTTTATTGCCAATCTCATGTGACAACGACGCTAGCGTGCGAGCCTAGAGAGGAGAGCCTAAGAGCGGAGAGCGGGGATTTGGAGAGCCTAGAGCCTAGGATCCATCTGAATTTTAAAAAAGACCCTAATTTTAGAATATAAAATTCTATGTTTAGAGTTTTGCTTTTTATAGTAAATTTTGATACCTTATCACCGTTGGACCTATAACCGTGGGTTAGTTGGTAATAGAGTACAATGTTGACAGTGAACTAGAAAAAAATGGATAATTATAGGCTACATGGAGTAAATTGAACCCATCACGAAAGCCTCTTAAAAAGATACAAAGAATGAAAGGAGAATAGTTGGACTTATATGTAGGATTTTTTTTGCTTTTTGTCTAACACATAGTTATAGTAGTCAAACTTATCGAGTAAGCTAGTACTTCAACCGATTCAAAATAGGGCTTTAGCCATTCAAAATAGGAAGCTATAATTGCTTTTAGTTCTAGTCTCCCCGTCTAAACACCAATTGTGACTCATTCTTCAATCTTCTGTCTTGATGATCCCGGCCGCCATAATAATTTTTTTAACCCCATCTTAGCTGAGAGTAGGAGCATAGATGTACGTGTCTACTTTATAGTCCAGCTTGCAAAAGAAACAAAAAATATTGTAAAGGTGTTTGCAGTTGACATAATGGCCATGCCTCCCAAGGTGGTTTGTCGCCTCACCAGTTGCCCATTGCCACCACTACCACCAAAATCCCATTCACGAGTGAGTACAAAGAGTAAACCACGGCAACCAAGGCCACAAAAAAAAGTCCAAAAAAATGTCTGAAGAAGGTTCTCGAGCGCTATTTTTGGCGTCACTAGTTTGAGTCTTCGCGAGTGATGGATGTAGTTTTGGGGCCGAGGGCTATGTAGAAGTGCATAAGGTTTCATTGTCAAGGGCTTTTCAACGGTGTATAGCACATTCAATTTGGACAAAAACTTTAAAAGTTATGCTCAATTGTAATACTTAGACTCCTATTTTCAGTTAGGAAGATTTCAATCGACCATACCTTTTGGAGTGTTTGTTCCAACTCAATGAGTTTTACACCGTTGAAACGCACTTAGCAAGAGCTTTCCAAAAACATATGACAAGGCATACTTCCAAAAAAATGTCTAAAAAAAGTTCTCGAGTGCTATTTTAGGCGTCACGAGTTCATGTTTTGGGAAGGTCAATTAGTGGTCTCGGGGCCGACGGCTATTTGGAGGGCCCAGGGTTTAGAACTAAACTTCAAAAGTTATGCTCAAATGTAATAGTTAAACAGCTATTTGAAGTTGGGAAGTTTTCAATCGACCATAACTTCTGGAGTATTTGTCCAAACTCAATGAGACTTACATCGTTGAAACGCCCTTTGCAAGAGCTTTCCAAAAACATATGACAAGGCATACTCCCAAAAAATGTCTAAAAAAAGTTCTCGAGTGCTATTTTAGGCGTCACGAGTTCATGTTTTGGGAAGGTCAATTAGTGGTCTCGGGGCCGACGGCTATTTGGAGGGCCCAGGGTTTAGAACTAAACTTCAAAAGTTATGCTCAAATGTAATAGTAAAACAGCTATTTGAAGTTGGGAAGCTTTCAATCGACCATAACTTTTGGAGTATTTGTCCAAACTCAATGAGACTTACATCGTTGAAACGCCCTTTGCAAGAGCTTTCCAAAAACATATGACAAGGCATACTTCCAAAAAAATGTCTAAAAAAAGTTCTCGAGCCGACATGGGTGCGTGAATCATGTTTCCGAGGCTGTGATTTGAGGTCTCGGGGCCGAGACCTATCCTGGGGAGTCCGGGGTATGGACTCCTTGGCCACCACGTGACGGCGTCACGACGTGGTGACCTCGGCTACGCCCGTGGGAAGAGGTCTGAGAATCGCATAAGGGTACTCCCGTGGCGCCCAATTCTGTGCCTGACTGTGGACATGAGGGTGTTCGTGGCCGAGCTACATGGGTGCGTGAATCATGTTTCCGAGGGTGTGATTTGAGGTCTCGGGGCCGAGACCAATCCTGGGGAGTCCGGGGTATGGACACATTGGCCACCACGTGACGGCGTCATGGCTTGGTGACCACGGCCACGCCCGTGGGAAGAAGTCAGAGAAACGCTTGAGGGTACTCCCGTGGCGCCCAATTCTGTGCCTGACTGTGGACATGAGGGTGTTCGTGGCCGAGCGACATGGGTGCGTGAATCATGTTTCTGAGGGTGTAATTTGAGGTCTCGGGGCCGAGACCTATGCTGGGGAGTCCGGGGTATGGACGCGTTGGCCACCACGTGACGGCGTCACGAGGTGGTGACCTCGGCCACGCCCGTGGGAAGAGGTCTGAGAATCGCATAAGGGTACTCCCGTGGCGCCCAATTCTGTGCCTGACTGTGGACATGAGGGTGTTCGTGGCCGAGCGACATGGGTGCGTGAATCATGTTTCCGAGGGTGTAATTTGAGGTCTCGGGGCCGAGACCTATGCTGGGGAGTCCGGGGTATGGACGCGTTGGCCACCACGTGACGGCGTCACGAGGTGGTGACCTCGGCCACGCCCGTGGGAAGAGGTCTGAGAATCGCATAAGGGTACTCCCGTGGCGCCCAATTATGTGCATGACTGTGGACATGAGGGTGTTCGTGGCCGCGCGACATGGGTGCGTGAATCATGTTTCCGAGGGTGTAATTTGAGGTCTCGGGGCCGAGACCTATGCTGGAGAGTCCGGGGTATGGACTCGTTCGCCACCACGTGACGGCGTCACGAGGTGGTGACCTCGGCCACGCCCGTGGGAAGAGGTCTGAGAATCGCATAAGGGTACTCCCGTGGCGCCCAATTCTGTGCCTGACTGTGGACATGAGGGTGTTCGTGGCCGAGCGACATGGGTGCGTGAATCATGTTTTCGAGGGTGTGATTTGAGGTCTCGGGGCCGAGACCTATCCTGGGGAGTCCGGGGTATGGACGCATTGGCCACCACGTGACGCCGTCACGACGTGGTGACCTCGGCCACGCCCGTGGGAAGAGGTCAGAGAAACGCTTGAGGGTACTCGCGTGGCGCCCAATTCTGTGCATGACTTAGGATATCAGGGTGTTTGTGACCGAGCGACATGGGTGCGTGAATCATGTCTCCGAGGGCGTGGTTTGAGGTCTCGGGGCTGACGGCTTGATGGAGGGGCTTGGTTCTCGAACTGCTGAACCCGGGAGCTTCTCGTCATGCCCCGACTCTAAGCAGTGGGGCTGAAGCATTGCATTGTTAGTGGCAGGGATGCGAATGGAATGTGGAAATTGGAACCGGGAGTTCGTGCTTGGATGTGGGCTTGTGAATGGTGGTTTTTGGCCGTTTTTGGTGCGGGTGTGGGGGCAGGTTGTCACAGATGGCGTTCACCACGAGTTGGGGCATGACGAGAAGCTCCTGGGTTCTGTCGTGTTGGCCGTCACGCACACATGAATGGCGCTGTGTGCCCATCCATGCTCGTGCGTGACTCGAGTATCATCGTGGCTTTGGAGTTTCCTCGGTGCCCATGGCTTGATGATGGGCTACGTTTTTGGAATGTTCTCGACCTTGGCACCTAGGATTGACATTGCAACAGCAAACTGTTTCTAGAACCCGCACCCTTCGGGAGTGGTCTCTGCCCCGAGACCACTATCTGACCCTTCCAGTTCTCGAACCACGTATGCCATGGAACCATGGCAGAACCTAATCCATGTCCACTTTGGCTCCAAGGATCGACAATGCAGCAGCAAACAATTTCCCTAAACCCTAAACCCTTGGGGAGTGGTCTCGGTCCCGAGAGCACTATCTGACCCTCCCACTTCTCGAACCACGTATGCCATGGAACCATGGCATAATCTAAACCATGACATTGGTGTGCTTGGGGTCTTGGTGAGATGTAGTGGACGTGGAATATACCCTGCCTGCCTTAGTTTCTGCCACAAGGTATAAACCAATGCACTCAATTCTTATTCGGCTTGGTTTACTGGATCACGATAGTCTTGGAACCGGAAAGTAGTAGTCTTGGAGCTAAGATTGCTTGTTTTCAAATAAATCAATCACATCAGAGTACACGCGAATGTTTAAAATAGTTTTAAAAACGTGCAATCCATGTAGAAGAAGAAGATTGTATACAACAGAGTTCATGTGGGAAAAACCCAGCATCATTGTATTTACTAATCCAATACAAATATGCTAATCAGGACTGTGTCCCTACCCGTGAAAAATAAAATGTCCCTTGTGCATAGCTACCCGTAGTTTTTAACTCAAAACTTACTATCTATCTCTAACTGCCTACAACACCTTCACCTGCCCATGTTGTCCTTGGTCCACTGCGATCCATGGTTGACGTTGCCGATTGTTAGATGGGCCTATTTCCTGTTTTTGCGATTGTAGGTTGATGTCCGATTTGGTCGGGTTTCTTCACGGGGTCTCTGTTCTTGGCGACGTGGTGGATCTTGGCCGCCATAGAGTGCTTTTATTGCTGCAGCAACACCCTTATGCATTAGACTGTTTTTATTCCTGTAAGTAGCACAGTGTTGATATACATCAAACACGCTCTTGGCCAGCATTTTATTGCAGCATAGACACTTTACATCCTCTGCGTCGGGATTGGAGTAAAGGGCAGCCAAATCCGGGTTCTCATCAAAATACTTCTTTGTTTCCTCTATGGCTGTACTCAACTCCTCATCTCCGTCACTATCTTCAGCCTGTTCCTCCAGATTGTTATCTTTCTCTATTTGTTTTAATGCGTTTTTATGATCTTTGAAAGATTTGGGGCGGGACTTTACCGTGTCCCGTGGAGCCTGGGGTGGCGAGGGTTGTTGCGCTGGCGTCGGGCGTGGCGAGGGTGCCGAGAGTTGCTGCGGTGGCGTCCGGCTTGGCGAGGGATGAGACGTCTCCTCCAGGTCAGTCTGATGACCCGTGACTAAGACCTGACCCTGTTGTTCACCTTGGGCAGCAGGAATTCTTTGGGAATCGCTTGGAACTCCTCCGGCCATTGGTGTCGTCACTGGACCACCCTGTGTGGGTGGATCTCTGGCTGCAGGCCGGAAAGTGTGTCATCCCTTGGAAAGTCTGGTGTATGAAACCCGGGTAGAAAAATATCCATGACATCCGTGTCTTCATCCTCCCATTCATGCTCCGATTCCTGCATGCCCAGACTTTCCATGGCGTCAGCACAGCAACGGTCGATGAACTCCTGGGATGGATCTGTCGTGGTGCTGGGGTTCTCTCTAAAGAGCGCGTGTACATTGGTGACTATGCTGCGCACGGCTTCATTTACAAAGCTGACTTTGTTGACCTCGAAATTATCCCACGCATACTTTGCCTTCACACGTTCTGCTTCCAGACGTGCGAGTTCCTCGTATCCCTCGGTCGACATGGGTTGCGAGGACTGGCCTGCTCCAGAGGCCTCATTCGCTGCTTGTAAGTCCTTACATCTTGCCAAGTACTCCTCGTTCTGCAGCTCCAACTTCTTGACTCGCTCTTGAATCAATGAATTCTCCTTGGCAAGTGCGTCTCGCCTCTCCTTGGAGTGGGTCAACTCGAGTTCTAAATTGGCGACTTGGTTGCGCAAGTTCGCCAAGTTCTGCTCGGCTTCGTCAATTTGCTGGCGATGCTAAGTTCGAGCCGCATCAACCGACTTCTGTGCTGCTGCTTGGGCGGCTTGGATTTCTTGAGCCAGCTTACGCTTGGAGTTCTCCACTAACTTGGAGTGCTTCTCTGCCAAGCTCTCCCTGAGCTGCTCCGTGGAATGGACGAATTCAACGACGTTGTCCATGGCATCCCTCATGGCGGCGCAACGTCCACGGAAGTCTTCGGTGACTGGTCCCCAATTTGGATCCGATTCCAAGGCTAGTACGGATGATTCTAAACCCAAACACTGTCTCTTGTTGCTTCCTTCCTCCGTGGGTCCATGGCGAATGCGAGCTAATTTGGAGATTTCGAGTTGTACGTCCGCAAACGTCCCCATGGTCGGTGGTGCGTTGTATTTGCGGTAGTGCTGGAGATACTTCGCAATGTACGTGGTCAGGAAGGGCCAGGTTCGTCTTCTCGCACCAAATGCTGTCAACATGTTTCCTCCACTCCCCGATCTGCCGCGGAATGTAAAATGGGCCGGGGATAGTGTACTTCGCCGACGATGATGCCATGGTTCCAAGTTTAAACCGTGGATCTCTAGGTTACAGGGACTATGCAGGCGCAACGAGAGAAAGATGACTGGAGAGCTTGACTCAAGATTCGAAGATCTGGAGATGGAAGAATAGAAGAGCCTTGGAAGAAATGGCGCTGGACAGTGTAAAGTGCTACTGGTTTTTGAATGCCATGGCAGTGACTGAGCCCATTGATGAACGTCCAATTATACCTAGACATGGTTCCATGGTTCCATGGCGGGTTTGGTAAACATGAGTTTGCAGGATCCGCTGTTGGCGGCGGCGGCTGATTGATGCGGGCTTATAATGGGACGAAGTGCCCAATTACCATGGTGTCCTTGGCTACTGTGATGTGCTAGGCCACTATAGTAGCTTGGATGTCTGAGACATGGACATCTGGGCTTGGGCGAGAGGGACTGAGGTCGTTGGTCTAGCTTGGTGTGACTTAATTTGGCCAGTATGTCTGGTTCAGGGTGACTATACCTGGATGCCATGGCTCCATGTTAACCCCTAGACGACAATGCAAGCCCCACGGACTTGGTTATATTCTGGGTGGATCTTGACTCTAACTTTCGACTCGGTTGTATTAAATGGGCTTTTTAAAATGCCAAACCGGGCACCTTAGGGGGGTCTATGCTTCTTTAGAATAGAGCCAAAGAAAATTAAAAATAATATCATGCTTTAAATGGAATTTAAAAAAGATTTTTGTTGTGGTATCATGTGTCGTTTAAGGGTTAACTGTGAACGTCCCTCCCAGCTAAGTGTTGGGAATTCAATTGGGGATGCACCATGGTATTCTTTATAAATGCTACTTAATTTTGAATGTTTTGGTCATGAAGTTTTCACTTGATGAACGTCCATGATAGCAAACATGAGTGGGCACGAGCTTCTGGTGGCGGCGGCTTTCGATTGCTGCGGACCCTAAAACCGCTGCCCAATTACCATGATGCCCTTGGCTACCGTGATGATGTACCCTAAACCCTAGGGTAGTTTGAATGTGATTTACATGACTACTAGGCTTGGGCGGCATGGGAGATGTTTGGTCTTGCTTGGTGTGACTGGTGTTGGCCACATAGTGGTTCAGTGTCCCTATCCCTGGATGCCATGGCTCCAAGTTCCTATAGTGAACAAAACCCCAAACTAAGTCCCACAGTGTGGGGAAGGCAATCTATATCCTACAACATGATATTCTACAGCATGATATATCTACTACACACACTCCATGTAAATTCCATGTTACCCTAAACCCAAATATACTACTGATTTTGCAAATATTGATCCCACGGTTATAAATATCGATCCCACGGTTATAGGTCCTAATCCAAAAAACTTTAAATAAAATTGAAAATTTTCTAGGCTCTCAGGCTCTCATGCTCTCAGGCTCACGCTCCCAGGCTCACATGCTAGCATTCCCGTCTCATGTGATGATGTATGAATTGCTCGAGCACCTACTAAACAAGTTACAAGTGTATTACCATCTCATTGAGAGTTTGAAAGTGTCTTAACCCTTTAGTGACTAGATGACCGCATTCTGGTCACTGGAATGTCGAAGATGCAAATAACAAAAAATCTGCAAAGAATTGGATTTTAAATTATGAAATTTAGAGTTGGAGATTTATAATTTACATCTTCTTAAAAAATGAAAATTTTAATTTGGATTTATGCAACGAAATGATCAAAATACCTCTGAACAAAATGCAAAATATTGCAAATACTTGAAAATATAGTAAATACTTACAAATACAACACATGTCACTATCACGTAGTATTCTTTGTGATTGGAAGTATGTTATCTTGTTTTATTATTTTTAGATTGTGTTCTTTTGTAGTCTTGTTTCTGTTCCAGCTAGTAGCATATGAATTTTGATCTTGATCAATGTATCTTTTCCTTTTATATTTTAAGGTGTAGGTTTTTTTAAACCATATATGGATATGTCGATCTCACTAATACACTCACAAATATTATGTGTGAGTCTGTTCTTAATGTGAAAGATTGCTATAAAGAGGTGTTGACATAGGTCATTGTTGAACCTCTTTACTTACATTTTTGAAAATTTAACCCAAATTCTATTTAACCCTTTAGTGTTTAGCAAACCAAATTATGGTCACTGCACTGCCGAAAATCCAAATAACAGAAAAACTGTGAAGAATATTATATTGAATTGTAAAATTCAAATTTGGAGATTTATAATATGTGTACACCTTCTAGAAAAAAAAATCAATTCGGAGTTGTACAACTATCTATCGAAATACCTATGAAGAAATGCAAAATTTTCTACAAATACTTGAAATTACAAAAAATACTTACAAAATACAACATATGTGGTATACAGTATTTATTGTGTTTGGAAGTTTTTTATGTTGTTTAATTTTTTTGAATTGTGTTCCCTTGATCATGTTCTATCACTATAAGAAACCCGTGTTTTTTGTGATGTTCTGAAAAACTGCGTCGTGTTTTTCTCCTGTCATCATGTTAGTCGCTTGTGTCTCGGTGAACGTAAGGATGTCCACGCGGTACTTTGCTACAGTTGCCAATATGGTCTGTCGGTCCACCCGTGTGTACCTCAAAACGTGAAGATGTTGGCAGAAACGTGCCCGTTCCGTAGGACGTCTCGCAGGACATCCTGGGCGACGCAAAACTGCCACGTCGGCAAGGCAATCCCGTTTCACCAAGGGTAAGTTTGGAAAAGTTATTGGTGTGCGAGGTAGAATGCAGCCCGGCTGTAAAAAAAACAGCATAATGGGCAGCGGTTTGCAAGAGCAAAAGGAAAAATGCATCGTCTTATTAAATACTCTTTATTTTTTTCCCGTTTTAATGTAATTTTATAATACCACTACATTTAGAATATTCATTTTATTTTCATTATTTTTCACTCTCAGAATTTTTCATTTGTCAATTTCTTATAATAGTCTTAAATAATAATATTTTAATGATATTATTATAATATATTAATAATACTGAATATTTTAATAATAAAATAAAATAAAATAAAATAAAATATATTATATTATATTATATATTAAATTTATTTTTTACATTAAAATATTAAAATATTAAAATATTAAAATATTATTATTTTAGTATTAAAATATTATTATTTTAATATTAAAATATTATTAAAAATGTGTTGTTACCAAAAATAGACTTTTATAAAATACTATGATTTTTTAAAATTTATGGTACAATATACACGTGGACATATTATTCATTTCAGAATTTACAATTCTTCATCTACATGGCAAACAAAATTCCACGTCAGACGAGCTCACACGTCATACTATTCACGATGGCGAGAGTAACGTCCTCATGTTTCGGTGGACATCCTCTGGTATGTCCGCGATGACGTCCAGGAAATGCAACGATGTCCCTAGCAGAAACGTCCACGATGTGTCTGCAGACGTCTCAAACGGTGTCTCTATAGTCATCCTTCAAGACATCCGAAACAACATCAAAGAGAACGTCCATATGCATTCATGTCTCACTCGATGTGCGAGGTGTCTCAAATGTCATCCGTTATGGCGCACTCCGAACGTGTGCTCTGACATCCTGGCAGACATTTGTATGTTGTTGGTAACATGTCCGCGACGACATCCGCGACGATCGGGCCCGCGTCTCCAACATTGTATTCATGGATGTCCAGAGGGATGTCCCATTAAACATCTGCAACGACTTTCCTGATGCTGCAGGATGTCTTGGCAGAGACGTCTACTATGACACGGTAGAGGACGTCGCTGACGTCGGCGATGACAGCGCACGATCACATACGACACAAAACAGGACGTTGTAGAGATCGTCCACTGGAACACTTAGATGTCTCATGGAACACAGTAGTATCTCTGAGGCTGAGACGTCATGTATGCTTCTGCAGAGCTCACAAAGGGTGTCTCTCTAAACATCCGTGAGAATGCATCGGAGACTATATGTGAGACCTGTGGATGCACAAATGTCTCAGGCGATGTACGCGTTCTCTCAGGGGTCATCCGTGATGGCGCGCTCCATACGTGTGCTAGGACATCCCGGCATGCATCCGCATGTTGTTGGTGACGTGTCAGCGATGATATCTGCGAGAGACGGGCCTGCATCTCCATAGAAACGTTTGCGTGGGATGTCTGCTGTAATGTCCAACCTTACATCGCCGCAGTCATCCAGCACGCACGTATGTGTGTTTGCTGAGACGTCCATTGCGACACGGCAGAGGACATAGCGGACGTCCATAATGACATGGCACACCACATCCGTCACAATCGCAGACATCAGACAGATCATCTATCGGAACGGTGGGTCGTCTCACTCAACATAGGTGGATGTCTTTATCTGTAACGTCCAAGATACTTCTGCAGACGTCACATACAGTGACTCTCCGGACATTTGTGAAGACATCGAACGCCAGAGACAAAACCATGTCCAAGCACGAATGTCTTAGATGACATACAAGATGTCCGAGAGGTCATCCGTGATGGCGCGCTCCAAACGCCTCGTGGGACATCCCGCCGTACATGAGCATGTTTTTGATGACGTGTTAGCGATGACATCCGCAACCACGGGGCCCGCGTCTCGATCATTGTGATCAAGGATGTCCATACGGATGTCTCATCAAACATTGCCGCATACATCCGCCATGTATCAGGGCGTCTTCGGAGAGACGCCCAATGTGACACGTTAGAGGACGTCACTCACGTCTGCGCTGACATTGCACAAGCATATACGTCACACTGCAGGACGTCCCCAATAACGTCCCCCGTGACTGCTAAACGTATCCCTGAACATAGCTCTATGTCTCCAGCTTAAACGTTCGGGATGCTGTTACAGACATTACAGAGGGTGTCTCTGTAGACATCCGTATGATATCATGCGCGACATAAGAGAGAACGTCCAAGGCTCCAAGCACGACTCTCTCAGTTGATGTACGCAATGTCTCAGAGGTCATCCATGACACTCCGGACGTGTCTTGTGACATCATCTTGTTCATGCGTATGTTGTAGAAGACGTGTCAGCGATGACAACCGCAACAAGCGGACACTGATGAGGGCCGCGGTAATATTGGGCGAATACCACTTCTCTTCCACTCTTTCCTTCCACTGAGACACATCGTCCTCTCATACATCTTCTGCACCATACGTTGCGGAGCCTTCTTCGTTTAATCAGCCCAACCCACTCTGGGATCAAGGTCCTTCGCATACGGACTGGATGTTCGGCCTTTTCCACGATCGTACGTCGCCATTTCGCCATCCAGATATCCATAGTCGTCAATAGTGATGGGTAGTCGCTCGTGCTTCACGTACGTCATTGCGTCCCAATTATGCGACGACATGTGACCCGTCTCATCGTCGTACTTGCACCTCATGAAACTTCGATATCAAAAGGCGCCTTTGTAGGCTCAAGCCACATATCACACGAATCATGCAAATTCCTTTTTCATGAATATTTAACCCCAACAAATTATGGTTTCAAAATAACCAATTCGATTCATCATGTTCTGAGAAATGTGATTCGGATGGTGTAAAAAATTTGCATTTTGTACATAATCTGTACAGACATCCTCTAGCAATGTTACCCAGTCTAAGTAGAAGTTGCCGAGAATGTGGAGGGAATATCTTAGAAAGCAACTGTCAACGAAGTATTGCCACAGTATAACCTTTACATTAACCTTGCACTATAAGAAACCAACGTTTTTGGTGATGTCTTCAGTTATGTCGACGTGTTTTTTTGATGTCTTGGTGCTAGCCATCATGTCTCGCATGTTGTAGGTGACGTGTCAGCGATGACATCCGCAACAAGCGGACACTGATGAGGGCCTTGGTTTAGGTTTAGGGCAACGGCGTCATCGTCGTATCTGCAGTCTACGACATGTTAGCAATGACATCCGCAACGAGGGAGCCCGCCTCTCAAACATTATTTTTAAGGATGTTGGCATGTTGGTCCCTGCTTGCATCGCTGCAAATAACCGCCATGCAGCGGTGCGTGTTTGCCGAGACGTCCATTGCAACACGGAAGAAGACACAGACGTCGTCCACAATGACAGGGCCATGTTCAAACGTCAGAATTGAAGACATCAGCCACAACATCCACCATAACGGTTTGACGTCTCACTCAACATAGCTGGATGTCTTCATCTGAAACGTCCAAGACGCGTCTGCAAAAGTTAGAATCACTATCTCTCTGGACATCCATAAAGACATCCAACTTGACATAGGAGACATCGTGCAAGCACGGATATAATTGTTGACGTACTAGATGTCTGAACAGTCATCCGTGACGGTTGAAAGAACATCCTCTGAGACATAGGACGCGCCATAGGACACAACGGACAAGCACGTCTGTCGCAGTCGATGTACGCAATGTCTCAGCGGTCACAACACAAACGTTCACTGATGTCTCAGACGATGTACGCGATGTTTTTTGAGACGTCCTTGGCGACATGATTTAGGACATACATGACGTCCGGGATGACCTATCACGAGCACATACGTCACACTTGGAGACGTCACAAAGAACGTCCAAAAGAATGCGAATACGTCTTTCTGAACAGAAGTTTATTAGAAAAATGTCTATATGAGGATGCACTGTATTGTCCATGTGGTTGAAGTTTGCCACGCTGAATCCGTACCTGTTACATTCAATGTTGGCGACTCGCACATTACTTGAGGATTTAACCCATGGAAATGAGCAACACCGTCGTGCATGGTATGGTTCACCATATTGAGGAAATTCTAATTATCATGCCTTTTGGTGCACATTTGGGCACATTGTGCATTTCATTGAAAGAAATAACTTTTAATCCCCTTTAAAAAATATTTAGAAATATCACAATGGAAAATGAAGTGGAATGTGATAGAATTAAATGTGAGTTTGTCTAAATGATTTAATTTGGAGGATTTTGAGTATAAAAACTCCTGTTCTACTACCACTTTGAACAATATAGTTAAACTTTGAATGTAAATATTGTTCATTTTTGGTTCTTTTTGGTTCATTTCAATAATTTGGAAAAACTTGGAAAAATGTGGAACATATTTCTCTTCACATATTTGTAAATTGGAAAAATTCATAGCTGAAAATTCCATCCACAACCTTCTTTTCTCTTTCATAATTTCTATATGGACTTTTGTACTACAACAAGGCACTAATGTTTTAAATAAACAACAATTTGGACTGCATGTTTGTTATTTTTCACCTTTTTTTTTGGCATTGGTATAAAACATCTCTTAGTTGTAGTAGTTCAATTTTTTTTACTTTTACCATCAATTTTTATTTATGAAGTTCTAAAAGATTAAGAAGAGGAGCAAAGTTTTGCATTTTGACAAACAAGTGATGAACCATACCATGCAAACACCCGTACTCATCATCGAACTTTCATCATGTTCATTACAATTTTTTTGAAAAAAAAACTTAGGTACTTTCAAAAACTTCATATTTCTTAATATACTTAAAAGCATTTAGACGCAAGTGTAAGATGTTTTATTTGTCTAAAACTAAAATTGTGCTTGTATCAGATTTTATTTGATTAGAAACTTGTAAAAATTTCTTTTAACAAATTTTAGACAAGTAAAACAGTTTTAGAAAAACAAAATGTCTCAGTAATATAAAGTCTTTAAGTTTATCTGAGTGCAATATGAATTCAAAAATTACAGTCACTAGCCAACATTGGAATGTTTCGAAGGACATCAATGATAACATCCAGCTGTCCATGAAGATGTCTAAGATGACGTCCATGTGTCACTGAAAACATCGACTGGGATGATTTTCATCGAGTTCACTGGATGAACAGAGGCGGCTAGTTAGCTGCCGCAGCCAAAGTTAGGTCATGAGACCTTTAAGAGGAATTAGAGGCTGCACAAAGCTCATTTAACACGCAATTCGCTATTTACGCACTTGGCCATATAATCATGCACTTGGTCCCCGGAAGCATTAAAAATATTGTCGTAAAAATTTCTCTAAAAAACAACCATTTTTGTCGTTCTACAATTACTTTCATTGTAAACAAACAATTATTTAATTTAATTTTTATTCTTATCTTTATCTTTTATCTTTATCTTTTATTTTCTTTTTTCTTTGATCTTTTCTTTATCTTGTTTCATTTATCTTATTTCTTTCTTGTCTTCAATTTATTTTCCTTCTTGTCTTCCTTCTTGTCTTCTTCTTTTTCTTCTATTTTTTTTCATTCCTCTTGTGGCAGCCGCAAATCCTTCGCCCGCACCAAAGACAAAAAAAGTAAAAAAAAAAAAAAAAAAAAAAAAAAAAACTTTTTTTTTATTTTTTATTTTTTTTATTTTTTTTGGAGTTCGTCTTCTTTTTTGTTTGGGGCTCATGAACCCTGAAAATAGAAATTTAAAAAAATAAAAATTTAGGGTTCAGCCGGCAGCGGCTGAACCCTAAACGGCACAAAAAAAAAAAAAAAAAAAAAAAAAAAAAAAAAAAAAAAAAAAAAAAAAATACTTTTTTTTTTTTTTTTTCTATTTTTAGTCTGCTGTGCGCTAGAGGGTGCGCGGCCGCGCACCCTTTGCCTCATTTTCTCCTCTCCTCCTCTCCTCTCTCCCTCTCTCCCTCTCTCCCTCTTCTTCTCTCTCCCTCTCTCCCTTTTCTTCTCTCTCCCTCTTCTTCTCTCTCCCCTATATATATGAGGAGAGGGGAGAGGGGAGAGGGGAGAGGGGAGAGAGAAGAAGAGGGAGAGAGGGAGAGAGGGAGAGAGGAGAGGAGAAAATGAGGCAAAGGGTGCGCGGCCGCGCACCCTCTAGCGCACAACAGACTAAAAATAGAAAAAAAAAAAAAAAAAAATTTTTTTTTTTTTTTTTTTTGTGCCATTTAGGGTTCAGCCGCCGCCGGCTGAACCCTAAATTTTTATTTTTTTAAATTTCTATTTTCAGGGTTCATGAGCCCCAAACAAAAAAGAAGACGAACTCCAAAAAAAATAAAAAATAAAGTTTTTTTTTTCTTTTTTTTTTAATTTTTTTTTGTCTTTGGTGCGGGCGAAGGATTTGCGGCTGCCACAAGAGGAATGAAAAAAAATAGAAGAAAAAGAAGAAGACAAGAAGGAAGACAAGAAGGAAAATAAATTGAAGACAAGAAAGAAATAAGATAAATGAAACAAGATAAAGAAAAGATCAAAGAAAAAAGAAAATAAAAGATAAAGATAAAAGATAAAGATAAGAATAAAAATTAAATTAAATAATTGTTTGTTTACAATGAAAGTAATTGTAGAACGACAAAAATGGTTGTTTTTTAGAGAAATTTTTACACAAAAAATTTTAAGCAAGATTTGCTCATGAAATGAACGCACTTGACCAAGTGCATGAATAGCGAATTGCGTGTTATTTTTGCCTTCATTTTTCCAAGTTAGAGTTTAGAGTGTAGAGGTTCTCAAAAGTGTTGATATCTATTTTTAGAGTGATTGTTTCCCTTTTTCTCTCTAAGTGGACACAAGTGAGGATGCTACGTGGCTTTGGAAGTGTGGCGGCGACGCCGGCGAGGTCAAGGACGGAGGAGGGGGGGAAATTTGATGAAGAAACTGGTGTTAGTGGATTTCAAAGGCATCTTGTATGACACTATGAAGAAGGTGTTGTTGTGGAAGAAACCCTAAAACCTGTAGTATTTGATTTGTTGTGGAAGAACCCTAAAATTTGTAGTATTTGATTTGTTGTGGAAGAAACCCTAAAACTTGTAGTATTTGATTTGTTGTGGAAGAAACCCTAAAACTTGTAGTATTTGATTTGTTGTGGAAGAAACTCTAAAACTTGTAGTATTTGATTTGTTGTGGAAGAAACCCTAAAACTTGTAGTACTTGATTTGTTGTGGATGAAACCCTAAAATTTGTAGTATTTGATTTGTTGTGGAAGAAACTCTAAAACTTCTAGTATTTGATTTGTTGTGGAAGAAACCCTAAAACTTGTAGTACTTGATTTGTTGTGGATGAAACCCTAAAATTTGTAGTATTTGATTTGTTGTGGAAGAAACCCTAAAACTTGTAGTATCCTAGTATATGCAGCGCTAAAGACTTGAATCCCAGACACAACTGGGAAGGGCGGTTGCGACTTGCAAATTAGCGGTTTTTCAAGCGGGTGTATGCAGGTATAGCCTTCATGTTCGTAGCATGCACCATATACAGTGACCTTCAAAAGTGTCCCAATGTTTCTAATTTGGAAGTTTGGTGAGTCACCAAATAGTGATTGCATGCTAGACTGACATGGCATCAATTTAGTTACATTCTATTATCAGTAAGGTAATCGAGGAGCAAGTCTTGCCACTTGTCTCTACATGCATGTGCATGGATTGAAGCTCTAGATATTTCCTCTTCATTGGGACAGTTTTGAAAGTCCATATGAGTGAATCTTGTGTGCATAGCAAGTGAAGTGTACATGCATTGTGAATTGTTTGGTTTGTGTTCTGTTGTGTGTATCTGTTCTTCTTGTGTCATATATTTGTTTTTTTCGTGTTTAACTTCACAAGTGAAAATCGTGAGACCATTGTCCCAGGGGAAGCAACAAAATGTACTCTCTTTGCTTCAAAAAGGTTGTAGTGTGAGAGAGATAGCAAAGTCTTTGCATGTTGGTAAATCAAGTGTACAGAGGCTCCGTAAGAAGCATTTTCCAAATGCAAAGCTTTCAGTTGGAGGTAGACCACGCAAGTTGACAAGTGCAATGGAGCGGTCTTGTGTAACTAGTGTAACTAGAGGGAAGGTGTCTACTGCAAGAGAAGCTACTAAACAGGTGCAAGAAGTTTTTGGAGTACAAGTCAGTGAAGTTACTGTACGCCGTGGACTTTGTAGAGCAGGTTTGCAATCGCATGTGAAAGAAAAGAAACCACATTTGTCAAGCAATAATATTAGGGCTCGCTTAGAATTTGCCAGAAAGTATCAGCACTGGACTATTGATGATTGGAGTCACGTGATATTCTCAGATGAGACTAAAATTAATAGATTTTCTTCAGATGGGAGAGTTTGGTGTTGGGTTCGTGATCCCCAAGAACTTTCAGAGCGGACTGTTATTCCGACTGTTAAACATGGTGGTGGTTCTGTGATGATATGGGGATGTACGTGTATACATGGACCTGGCATGATGTATAGAATTGAAGGTCGCCTCAATCAACATGGTTATCAAAAAATCTTGGAGGAGCATCTCTATGGTACAATTCAAAAATATAATTTAGATGCATTAGAAGTCATATTTCAACAGGATAATGCACCTATACATAGCAGTAATAGTATGAAACAATGGTTTTCTAGGCAACCTTTTGGTGTCTTATCTTGGCTTGCTTAGTCTCCAGATTTGAATCCTAAAGAAAATCTATGGGCAATTTTGAAAAGGAGATTAAACCGATATGATACACCACCAAAAGGGATACTTGAATTATGGTCTCGTGTAGAAGAAACCTTCCCTTCTATCACTGTTGATGATTGCAAGAGACTTATAGAATCAATGCCCAGACGAATAGCAGCTGTATTAAAATCCAAAGGAAAATGGACAAAGTGGTGAGGAATTTCCATGTTGGACCTTCAAAAGTGTCCCAATATACAGAGTAGCTTTAGGTTTTTTTCCCTTCTCATTGAGTGCTTCAATTTTGTTGGAATTTTTGTAAACAATTAGTACATGTATGTACTATTTCAATAAATTTACTACATTCCATTCCATGAATTTCTCTTGCCTACATTGTTTTTTGAATGTAACATGTACAAACATTGGGACAGTTTTGAAGGTCACTGTATTTACATCATAGACGTCACTAGAGATGTCATTAGCAATGTTACCAGACTTGTCATTGGACATGGCACCAAAGATGTCATCAGAGATGTCACTATAGATGTCACCAGAGATGTCAACATAGATGTCACCAAAGATGTCACCACACATGTTTGGGCTGGATGTCTGTACGTCAGCTCCTAATTCTACAGCCCTGTATTCTATGTGCAATGGTGCTGAAGAATGTGATTGGAACAGCAAGCCATTGCAAGCATTTGTGGATGTTGTAGAGCTTGCTGCTATGTGCCTTCTCGCACCTTTACATACTGCGCCAATTACTGTTATGCAGACATTAGCAACACTAACGTGTTGTGCGTGACGTCCCACACAGCGTCGACGAACACTAGAGACGTCCACTCGGACATCCGTTATGACATGTGGCAGATTTAAATACAACACAATGTTTTGAACTGACCACGATTTATCATATTTTGGAATTAGACATCACGTCACTTGATAGCTGCTTTTGTGTGCTTTGCTACAGTAATGTCTTGGTATATATATATATATATATATATATATATATATATATATATATATATATGACTTTAGCTGTATTGTTTGAATGGGATACGTTGTGCTCTTAGATTTGGAGATGAAGGAGGGGGTTTAGAGGAGGGAGATGCAGCTGTAGGCTTAACACATGTACCGGTGTATGCTATCATCTTCCGTGTAATGATTATGAAGTGTAATACTTTGAAGTTCTAAATTGCGTGTATGTCATATTGTATGATGTATGTCATATTATGTCATATATGTGGGGCAACAATATATTCCACAGTATACATAGACATTGCATAGAAAGAGTCTCTAAACATGCTATCATTTCACAAGTGCAGGTAGGCACCTCAACAAGAGCTGAGGCCGCCAAGAAGAAATGAAGAAAGGGGCGTGTAAGGATTTGGGTGAGTGATTGCACCTAAAACCCCTGTAATCATAAGCACATGCTGGTGACCCACTGCAGGAGAGATTAACGGTGGCGTACAACACGAATGTTTTGGAAGACGTCTTCGAAGACGTCCGCTAAATCACGTAGACGTCTCTAGAAGCGTCAAAGACGTCTGTTAGAACATCCCCAGACACTTCTTGGCACATGATGTAGCTTGTATACTACAGTGTCAGGCATCCAGAACGTTGACATAGATTCGGTGTAGGGTTACGCTGATAAGAACGGGTGGACCAAAATTGATTGAGAAATGCTCGTCCCGCGAACGTGAAATAATGCAATTGTATTTGGTCGTGTATCATTTGTTTAACCCCATGCACTGTTGGCATGTCGAACAGGTGCAGCGATGGACAAGTGCGGAAAGGTATGAAGGTCATAGGGGAGCACCGACAGCAAGCGAGGACATTAGATCGAGTGAAAGACGTGGGTGCGTAGTACATGGATGTTGTCGTTTGACTTATGAGTAGATGTGCATTTTGCGCTATGAGGTCACAAACAATATTGTTATGACTTTTGAACATTGATTTTACAATGTGTTATATTGATATGCAATGCGAAAACGTATACGTGACTCACAGCCATCAATCTTGTGGAGATTTGGAACACTCTGCAGTGTGACGTGTGAGTGCTCAGTGAGACGAGTGAATGTTACAAGAGATGTATTGTATAACGTGTAGAATATGACGTGAGGATGTGTAGATGGTAAACCGCAATGTCTTAGTGAATGTTCTCATGGTGACGTGAGCATGCGACGTGAGACGTCTAAGTATAGCAAACGATGTCTTGTCAGACACGTCATACATGGCATGGGGATGTTATCTAGGACGACTGTGTGATTATAATGATGTCTTCTAAAACAAGTATTAAGTGACATGGGGATGTTTTATGGAAGGACTATGTGATGACGATGATGTCCATGTAAGACGTGGTACATGACGTGGGGACGTTTTGTCAGACGATTGGGTGATCATGATGATGTCTTTTATAACTCTTGATACGTGACATGCGGATGTTTTGTAGAATGACTACGTGTCGAGGCTGATGTCTAACTTCTCACATATACATGACGTGGGGATGTTTTCTCGGACGTCTGTGTCGTCATACTGATGTCTTTCATAACACGTATCACGTGACTTGCGGATGTTTTGTGGGACGACTACGTCTCATCGCTGACGTCTCTGTAGCACGTAGTACATGACGCGGAGATGTTATCTAGGACGACTTCGAAAGACATGACGATGTCTTCCTAAACATTCAAAAATTCTCAGTGGATGTTTCTTGAGACGTCCTAGAGAACCGTGGGACGTCTACGTAGAAACGTCCAAACGACGACTTTGGTCATCAGATACAACGCACTGATGTTTCTTATAGCGTGGTCACATCCTCGGAAACACCGTCAATTACACAATGTGAGCAAGTCCATGTCTCAGAAGATGTCATGTTAGACGCGTTGACATCTCTAGAGACATATGCGATGACACCCCCACTGCCCATGTGCAAGGGACAAAGACGTACTTGAGGACATGCCCATGTCAACTGTAACGTCGTCTGCCACATGGCGATGTCCAACAATACGAACATGAAGACACAGTACGCGACGACCCGTGACATCGGGGTGGACATCTCGCCGTCAGCGCGGGATGTCTCGCGAAACACAGCTGTGTCCGCAGGGACATCCTAGAGAACGTGACTGTAGAATGAATACCACCCATACCTCGGCTGACGTGGCACGCCACGTCAGATTTTCCCGGGTCCACGTCAGATTTTCCCGCCTCCACGTCATCCATTGGCGGGCGAGCATCCCATTCCACGTCACCACACGTTTGGATGAAGTTCATCGCCATGTGGCACTGCCCGAAATTGTGCCGCTGATGTGGCGTCGACGTGGCACTGACGTGGCACCAATTTCTGCCGCTCAAAATGGCCAAAAACATTTGGATGTCCACGCGTTCGCCGAGACGTGATGGGACGTTTTTTCGTGTTACACGCGTTACTGCGTCCGGCCAATGTAAACGGGGATGTCCTGATGACACTGGGGACATCTTTTTGAACATCACAAAAAACACAAGTTTCTTATAGTGTGATGTTGCTGTACCCGTTGTAAGCGTCAGTGATGGCGATCGAGAGCCCATTCAAGGAGGACATCTACCAATGGCTCACGTACTGGGTGCTGTACTCATTCGTGTCGCTCCTGGAGATGGCCGCGGCGCCCGTGTTCGTGTGGATTCCGCTCTACTCCACCATCAAGCTGGCAGTCGCGGCGTGGCTGATGCTCCTCCAGTTCCGCGGTGGCATCATCCTGTACGAAAGGTACGTGCGTCCGCATTACTACGCCGCTGTGGGCGCCACGGACGACCGCTCCAAGCTCTCCGATTCCCAGCGCAAGTAGCTCGCCTCCATTTCCCCGAGACCTGTTCCGCGATCGCCCAGTACGTGCAAGCCATCGGTCCCGAGGAGTTTCAGAAGCTCGTCACAGACAAGGTGCAGGGGACTCGCAAGAATCAACAACCAACTCTAAACGCTAACCGCGACTATTAAAAAGAGAGAGACGAAGTTCTCCTCGGTTGTTCCAGGCTGTTCCCAAGGATGGATTCTGCGAGCTGCCGAAATTAGAAGGCGGTGAGTCATTTTTTTGAAATTATCTTTGTTAACCGAATATTAGTTGATATTCCCTTAGGCTAAGAGTAGGCTAGTCTATACCCGGCAGGAATAGACCCAGCAGGAGACACGTGGCAGTACAGGCTGGTACAGACTGGTCGACCCGACTTTTACGGTCGACCAGTCTGACACACTGTCAGACTAGTCTCCTATATGTACCTTCACTCTCTTCGAGAGAGTTGTTGCTATACCATTTGTACATCTTTTTGGCAGCCTCAGTTGTACTTCGTTCTTGTCTTACGCTCTTCTTGTGCGCACTAGTATGTTAGACTACTACTGTTAGACTACTGCTGTTTTCTGCTCTTGAATCATTCCTTATGGTTGTGTCTTGGTTAGTTGCAGTAGTTTGTGGGTATGCAGGAGTCGACTTACTAGCATACTGGTGCTTTTCCTTAGTCGACAGTCCATTCTTCTTAGTAGAAACCTCTTACTACTCCTCTCAATCTCTAGAAACTAGTCTAGAGTGGAATAGTCTTGGGCGGAGTAGCTTCATTCGCTTAAGGTCGGTTCCTAGAAAACCCCCTTAACATTTGGCGACCATGCAAAGTTCAGCTCAGACGCTAGTCTTTCTGTTGGGCTAGTCAGATCCAGATCTAGATCTAGATCCAGATCCAAATCCTGGTCGATCCAGATCTAGATCCTAGTCGATCCTATCACCTATCGCTAAGGCGCTATACGTCCCTAGGAAACAGCAGCCATCTGCTTCCTACACGTAAATCACATGTCTTGAGAAAAATCCAGAGCCCGAGTAGCCGAAAAGTGCCTCGGAGATCAGTCTGTGTAACAATCGACCAGGGTAGTCAACAGTCGATAAAGGCTACTGACCAAGAATCTGTAGGAGCAGTCTGTGAACAAGGCTTACGGTGCCACCGAGCAACCGACTAGGCCAGCACAAAAGACTAGCCAAACGGATCTCAGAGCCCGACCTACCTAGCAGAAGTCGGATCTAAATCCCAGATCTAGATCTAGATCCGATAACTGCCGCGTCGCTAGTATGGAACGACCGCGTACACGAGCTACCGGTTCTCCCTTAGTAGTCGAAGTCACTGCCGACCAGCTCTCTAACCCACGTTTTCATAGAGAATGGCGAAATTTACAGTCGGAGATCGTTCCACCAACAGTAGTCCATGAGACTACCACGGGAATAAATCCCCGACCAACATACGAGATTCGAAGGCAAGTCGCAGCATCGACTTCTACCGACCCGTCTTTACAACACTACATGGAGTTCACGCAGGGAAGGATGAATACCCCGGAAGGCACCATTTTTCACGAAACTTCGGTACCAATGGGACGCGGCATCCCAGACATGCCAATCCGACCCCTGGCGATTCTACCAACCATGTACACCACGAATCATCAGACCCGCCCGATAGTGGCGTTTCAGACAAGGTCGAACCCGACTTCTCCACGAAGGCTCCTGGACGACCCGCTCGACTTACCGGAACGACCTTCCAGTGCGCATCAACGACTAGTAAGGTACGCTACCGAACCTCCCATCATTTCATATCAACGACAGTTAGAAATAGACCAACTACGTTGTAATAGGGATGAATTGGACTCCCAACTGGCCGATCTGTTGTCTAGCCAGAACCCGACACCTGAGCTACAACACTCGGAACCGCAGCCAGGTCGACCGGACCAGTCGCCTACATTTCGCCAGGAACCCAGTTCTCCTGGTCAAATGAATAGTCGACCCGGATCACCAGGTATCGACAACCCATACTCGACCGGCATAGACGACTTTGATAATGACTTAGTCGATAGGATCAGACAGATCTATCACTCCAACCAACCAGTCGACCAAGTTGTTACTCGACCCAGTCTCCCGAATATTCGTACTCACATTCATGAGCCGAATATTCTATACATAGATCAGCCGAGGGTCACCCACACTACAACACCCAGAGTGTCGACCCCTCGGACTAGTCTACCACCTAGTTACCCAACTCAACCAGCGATAGGCATTCCTATAATGCAACCTATCAATCAACCATCGTTTTCACAGACGCATAATAGGCCCATGCCACAAAACCCATACAACCGACCGGTAGCCTCCCAGCCACCAGCCCTACCGACTGTGAACCAGTACCAACCCACCGTACCTAGGTGTACATCTTGTGGCGACTATGGTCATCTTCTCGACCAATGTGCACTATACAACCCCCGGTCGATAGGCTATTCGGCACCTGCAGCTCAGACGCAACAGCAGCCTCCCTACCCAGCAGCTACACTCCCGACTCGGACGACTGCTCGGAAACCGGTAGCGATGCCTACCTACAAGGAAGGTAAGTGTGCCATTACGCATGTCCATCGATTCCTCAATGCCCTTACGTTGAATGGCGAAACCGACTCGACTATTACTATAGCGTTGTTCGGAAATTCCCTAGTCGATGCTGCTAACTATAATTGGTTCTCGACTCAACGGACGTCATACCCACACCAAAACTTACATGAAATCCTCGATGCCTTCAAACATCGCTACCAGGATATCGACAATGATGACCAGGCATACCTACGTTTCCGCAGTATGAAACAGGATGCCAAAGAGTCGGTTGACGATTACTATGAACGGATGATGAAACTAGCCAGCCAACTTGAGGTCCTTCCGGCTGATAATTTCCTACTAAGCAATTTCCGAGCTGGTTTGCTGAAGTATCTGCAGGTAGCCACAGTCGGACTACCAAGATCGACACTAGCCCAGGCCAAGAAATCGGCTAAGCTTGCAGAAAGCGGACTACCTAAGGAACCCGATTCGACTACTACCGAGCGGCCCGAGACTACAAAACGAGCATTTTGCAACCGATGCAAGAAGCCAGGCCATTTCGAACGCGATTGCTGGCTCAATCTAGAGAGCGAGATCGGAAAAAGGCGCGCGGCGGCTAATAGGACGGCGCCAGTAGCAGCAGCAACACCAGTGTCAACTACCGTGGAATCAAGGAGTCGACCACCGCGAGATAGCACACCACGACGGATATTCCCTTGCTCTCTGTGCAAAACATTGGACCACCCGACACACTTGTGTCCCCTACTGAAGGATCCGAAGGTCGTCCAATTCCTTAATCAGCAGATAGAGACCAAGCCCCACACATCGTCAGTGGTCATTGAAGAACTACCGAACACCTCGGTTGGTGTCCTAACGGTCGCAGCAATTACTATTGAAGGTAGAGAAGATTGCACAAGGCACACACACAAACACAAGGAATGCGTAGAAAGAGATAATCTTTACTCAAAGGCCTTCCACCTTAAGTAGTGTACACTAGGAGGTCACCATGGACAAACCATATGGGATAACTCATCACAAGGACACTCTAGAGATCAGCCCATGCCTAACCCCTCCTCCCACACACCATTATTTAGCACCCGTACGTCTTTGGCTTCTAGCAATACTACGTTGCATCAATTACCTCAATACTCCCACTTTGCGTAGAGCCAAAGCCTCTAAGTCCAAATGCTATTACTAATCGTTGGTGTCGGTCTCTACAAAGACCCTTTGTGAGCACATCCGCCACCATGTGCTCCGTTGGGCAATACTCCAAATGTATAACTCCCAATTCCAACTTCTCCCGAATGAAGTGGTATTGCACATCAATGTGCTTCGTGCGTGAATGATGTGTAGGGTTCTTTGCAAGTGAAATGCACCCTTGGTTGTCACACATAATCGTTGTAGCCTCACCTTGTGTGCAACCCACATCCACCATTAGTTGCCTCAACCAAATGGCCTCCTTCGTGGCATGGCTCGTAGCCATGTATTCGGCCTCCACCGTTGATGTCGCCGTCGTTTGTTGCCGCTTGCTATTCCACGACACCGCTCCCGATCCGACCTTGAACATGTAGCCCGTTGTCGATCTTCGATCGCTCGTGTCTCCCGCGTAGTCCGCGTCACAATAGCCGCTCAACACAATGTCTTTGCCTCCAAGACACAACTTCACATCGCTTGTGCCCCTCAAATAACGCATGATCCTCTTGACCGTCATCCAATGCATCGAGCCCGGTCTCGCCATGTGTTGACTCACCACGCTAATTGGATACGCAAGGTCGGGCCGTGTCGCAATCATCGCATACATCAACGACCCCACCGCTTGCTTGTATGGCACCTCCGCCATCGATTTAGCCTCGATCGCATACTCCTCCTCCGAAAGCTTGACGAGCTTGGAGTTTGCATCCAATGGTGTTGCCACGGGCTTACAATCCTCCATCCCGAATCTCTTGAGCACGTCCATCACATACTTGCCTTGACTCATGGTGATAGTGCGTGTAGCCCTATCACGCACAAACTCAACACCAAGACAAAAGTGCAATTCTCCAAGATCACTCATCTCGTACTCTCTCTCAAGCATGCCTTTTAATGCATTCATTAAACTCATGAGGCTTGCAAGAATGATCAAATCATCAACATATATGATCACAATCACCACATTTTGCCCCTCTTGCATGAAGTAGAGACTATGATCCGCAATGCTCCTAGTAAACCCGTGTGCAACCAAGAACGTGTCAATCTTTTGGTACCACGCTCTTGGAGATTGTTTCAACCCATACAATGATTTTTGCAACTTACAAACAAGGTGCTCTTTACCTTGTTGCACAAACCCCTCAGGTTGCACCATGTAGATGTCCTCCTCCAAATCGCCATTCAAAAATGCGGTCTTCACATCCATTTGATGCATCTCCAAGTCCAAGGCCGCTCCAATGGCAAGAATGCATCGAATGGTGGTGAACTTGGCTACGGGAGCAAATGTCTCGTGAAAGTCCACCCCATGCACTTGCGCAAACCCCTTGGCTACTAATCTTGCCTTGTGACGCACAACAATACCCGAAACATCCCTCTTTGTCCGAAACACCCATTTGCAACCAATGGGGTTGCGATCCTTTGGAATGGGAGTTAATTGCCACGTACCGTTAGCAATTAGAGAGTCGTACTCCTCTTGCATGGCGCGCTCCCACTTGACCGCATCCTCACCTTGCATGGCTTCTCGAATGGTCAATGGACCATCCGATAATGCCACATTCGCATGCTCGTCCTCCACTTGAGGGAAGATGTGATTCTTCCACCATTCTCCAGGTGGCTTGCGCGATCTCTCGGGGTACTGCCGCTCGCTTGAAGAAACTTGCTCCTCTTGCGTGCCCTTTGCGCCATTCTTGGCCTTTGAGCTCGATGGCGCTTCAACAACCTCCGTGTCGCCAGCTTCGTCATCACCGTCATCATCACCTACATCAACAACACTAGGAGACTTGGAGGGTGTGTCCACCAAAACGTCTCCACTACTCCCACTTGGACCAACCTCCAAAGGAGCCTCCATCGTAGACTCCTCACAAAATGTCACATCACGTGACCGAATGATCTTCCTCGTGTCCACCGACATGAGTCTATACGCCTTGGTACCTTCACAATACCCAAGAAACACACATTTCAAGGCCTTAGCCTCGAGTTTCGTCCTCCGTTCGTCGGGAACCTTCGCATATGCAATGCATCCGAAGATGCGCATGTGTGCAACACATGGTTGCCTCCCACTCCACGCTTGCTCCGGCGTCATGCCTTCAACCGCGCTTGTTGGACACCGATTGCGTGTGTATACCGCATTCACCACCGCTTCCGCCCAAAGGTCTAACTTCAAGTTTTGAGCGTGCAACATGCTCCTCGCCATCTCTACAATGGTGCGATTTGCGCGCTCCGCAACTCCATTTTGTTGAGGCGTGTACGGGGCCGAAGTTTGGCGTGCGATGCCTTCATTCTTCAAAAGCTCGTCAAATTTCTTGGACATGTACTCGCCGCCATTGTCCGACCGAAACACCTTGATCTTCAACTCGGATTGGTTCTCCACCAATGTCTTGAACTCCTTGAACTTCTCAAAGCACTCACTCTTGGCTTTGATAGGGTAGAGCCATATCTTCCTTGAAAAATCATCGATGAAGGTCACAAAGTACTTGCAACCTCCCATCGATGTGGTCTTCATGGGGCCACACACATCCGAATGCACGATCTCCAAAACTTTTGTGGCCCGTGTCGCCCCTTCACCCGCAAATGGCAACCGTTGTTGCTTGCCTTCAATGCAACCTTCACACGTGAATGTAGAAGCATCCACTTTCAATTGATGAAGATCCATACCGCTTACCATGCCGCGTAGTGTCTTCACACTCTTGATGTTCAAATGGCCAAGTCGACGATGCCACAACGCCAACTTGTCGTCCTTCAAGTTTGAATGCGCCAACGCCGCCGATTCCTTCGAATGCACCTTGGAGAACTTGATGTGGTACAAGCCCTCGTGTTCTTCAATGATGGCCACCTCATCTCGACTCGGTGACAACACATAACACCCCTTATCACTAAACTCAACCCTCAAGTGCTTTGCCACTAATTGCCTCACCGATAGTAAATTTGCCGTTAGTTTGGGAACGTGGAGGACATCTTGGATAGTGATTGTCTTCACACGACCCCTCACCTCGGTGTCTACAACAATTTGGCCCTTGCCAACGGCCTCAAGCACCGTATCATCTCCCAAAATCACTCTCCTTGGATTAATGAGAGCATACGAATGAAAACAAGTTTTATGTGGTGACATGTGGCTTGTAGCCCCCGAATCAACAATCCAATCACTCGTACTACCATTGCACGATACATTGCTTGCCATGTTTGCATACTCATCACCAACCTCAATCCAATCACTCATGCTTGCATCACCCTCGATACCATCACTCATGCTTGCATCACCCTCGATGCCATCGCTCATGCTTGCCTCATATCTAGCCGTAAATGCGTACTCATCATCGTCACGAGTTTTAGTGTTGTTTGCACTCTCCCCTTTCTCATCCCTCTTGCGTTTGAAGCAAAATTTGGCAATGTGGCCCTTCTTACCACAATAGAAGCACACCTTGTCGCTTGAGCTCCCACCGCCTCCATTCTTGGATTGCTTCGCCACGAGTGCCGCTCCATCTTCTCGAGACTCGTTCTCCTTTCGCCGCGAAAGCTCGTGCAACAACCGTGAGGTCACATAGTCCAATGTGAGCTCCGTAATGGGTCTTGACTCCATCGCCACGATGAGGTACTCGTATGATGATGGAAGGCTCTCCAAAAGTGTCATCACGATGTCACCATCCGTAACCGACACGTCGCAACCGTTGAGTTGATCCGCGAGAGCTTCGACCTTGTTGATGTGCGCCAACATGTCATCTTCTTCGCTCATCTTGATGGTGAAGAACTTGCGCCTCAAAAACAAAATGTTGGCCAATGTTTTCGCTTCGTGAATGTTGCAAAGCTTGGACCATGCTTCCGCGGGTGTCTTGCACGAACGAATGTGCGCAAGTTGCGAATCCGCGAGGTTGAGTGCCAAAATGGCAAATGCCTTCTTCTCCCTCCTCGTGTACGCTTGCATGATCCTAGGATCCGTAGAAGATAAAGGAGGTTCCTCACTACCCTCGACAATCTCCCACAACTCCTTCTCGGCCATCACCATCTCCATTTTGAACTTCCACAAGTGGAAATTCACCCCATCGAACTTGTCCACGACCTTGGGACCCTCACCCTCAAAAGATGTCATGATCCTCACTTACGTATGCCTCCCCACACAAATGAAACCTCAAACTCAAACACACAACTTTGTTTTTTTTTTTTTTGTGATTTTTTGCTTTGATATTGCACCTTTGTGCACCCAATGGGTTTAAAACAACCCCAAACACTAGATCAGCACTTTTGTGCTCCACACACGCCTCCCAACACTCAAATGTGAGAACCCTCACCCAAAAATGCAAAGAGGCTCACCAAAACCCCTCAAATCACTCAATGGAGCTCAAAACAACTCCAAATGCTTCAATACGACGCCTTAGTGTCCCCAAACACTCAATGCACGTCAATGACACCTTTGTGTCCTTCAAGAGCACTCACTCAATGCACATGAACTCACACAAGTCCCTCAAAACCCCAATCGCATTGAAATTGCTCAAAACCGCACCTTTGTGCACAAACTAGCTCCAAATGAAAATTTGAGCACCCCAAGAGCATGAAACACATGCAACACCTCAAAGCAAGTGCCTAATCACTAGGATCAGATGGTAGACCCTCCACGAGAGCCTTCACACCTCACAAATCACTTGCATTTACTCAAATGCTCACAATTGAACCAAACGAAGTTCCACTCGCAACGAAGAGATAGAAGAAAGAAAAGAAGGAGATCAAGGGAAGAAATTGACCAAAGAGAGTGCTCCAACATGTAACTTCAGCCCATGCACACCTCCAAGAAACACCAACGCTTCAACAAGCTCCAAAACCTCCAACAATGCTCCAAAACCGCCCGTTGCGCACCGACCTCAAAATACTTGCACAAATGCAATCTAATACTCATGAAACACACATGAGTGGGCCCATAACCTATTGAAGGTAGAGAAGATTGCACAAGGCACACACACAAACACAAGGAATGCGTAGAAAGAGATAATCTTTACTCAAAGGCCTTCCACCTTAAGTAGTGTACACTAGGAGGTCACCATGGACAAACCATATGGGATAACTCATCACAAGGACACTCTAGAGATCAGCCCATGCCTAACCCCTCCTCCCACACACCATTATTTAGCACCCGTACGTCTTTGGCTTCTAGCAATACTACGTTGCATCAATTACCTCAATAATTACAAGAAGCCAGTCGACTACCGACCAACCGACCCCTGACAAAACCACAGAGAAGACCGACTGGACTGCCCAAGAACAACTACGTGATCAAATGATGCAGGAAGTTCGTCAACTCCAAGCCGAGTTGGAAACAACCACTTCCACTAAAGACCCAAAGACGACTGAGGACTCGTCCTCACTCGACTGGGACGCGGAGGCATTACCGCAACAAACGATCACCCTTCAAGACGACCGAGACCAACCGACTCCGGCCACAGTCGACCAAGGCAGCATCGCATTCGGCGCCGTCCAGCAGCAGATCCTCGATCAACTCCAAGACTGCAAATTACAGGTTTCCATCCGTGACTTACTACAGTTATCACCGACCCTCACCAAACTGGTTAGGGATCGACTGACACATTCCGACCCAGAGTCGACTCAAGCGTTACCCTACTCGACTTCAGAGGAGGTGACGATCGCTGCTGCAGTAGTCATCGACAAACACATGCCAGTCATCACAGTATCAGTCGGTAAAAACATGGTCGACGACGTTCTAATCGATGGCGGCTCCGGCGTCAATGTAATCACCGAAGATGAACGTCGACGGTTGGGACTAGCCAAACCGTCACCCGCACCATTCAACCTCAAGATGGCTAATGGCACCATAGCACGACCCAAAGGATTGATCAGGGATGTCAAAATTCACATTCATGGCATCCCCTACATAGTCACGCTTATAGTCATCGACTGCTCGACAGTCCAGTCAGACTACCGGTTATTACTAGGTCGACCCTGGCTTCGACATGCCAAAGTCATACACGACTGGGGCAACAATGAAGTGCAGATCATGGGAAATGGCACAGTCAAGACCGTCAAGATAAATCGACAGTTAGGATACGAGGCGGTTACACCACATGCGCTAGTCTGTTACAACTTCGCGGAAGGAATCACCGATGAAGAGGAGGAAATTTTGATGGCCTCCGACCCGACCCTCCACACAATGGGCACAATCGACTGGAACCTCCTAGCTACCGAGTCGACAGTCGACCAGTCTGGAACGGAACCGACTTCGTCGGCCAGTATCCCTGGGCACCAAGGGATTCAACATAGACCAGGAACAATGTTAGTTGACGAGACACCTATACAAGACAAGCTGCGATTCATGGACATTGCCCATTGGAATCACAATGAGGAGGATCGACTCGACCAGGTCAATGTAGGTACCTCTACCGACCCCAAGCTGTTGAAGCTGAACGCAAATTTGAGCCCTAGTCTCAGAGCTAGCGCAGAATCCCTGTTCAAGGAATACATTGACATTTTCGCCTTCTCTTACGAAGATTTGCGAGGAATACCGGAACACATAGCGACTCATCGGATCGAGCTCGACCCGACCATCTCCCCGAGTCACCAATCAAGGTACCGGATGAACCCGAATTATGCACAAGCAGTAAAAGACGACCTGGAACGACTCCTAAAAGCAGGATTCATCGCACCGATCGACCAGGCGACATGGCTATCTCCTATAGTCGTGGTCCCCAAAAAGAATGGGAAACTACGGATATGTGTAGATTTCCGTCGACTTAATGCAGCAACCAAGAAAGACCCGTACCCCCTTCCATTCACGGACGAGGTACTCGACGCAGTCATAGGCTATGAAGCCTACTCCTTCATCGACTGTTTCTCAGGCTACCACCAGGTACGGATCGACCCGACCGACCGCCCCAAAACAGCGTTCATTACCGAATGGGGCGCATATGTATGGGTCGTGATGCCGTTTGGATTGAAGAACGCCCCGCCGACCTACCAGCGCATCGTCAACCAGATCTTCAAAGAGTACCTGGGCGACTTCATGAAGCTATTCCTAGACGATTTCAGTGTCTACAGCGACATCGACTCCCACCTACCGAAGCTCAGACTAGTCTTCGACCGATGTCGACAGTACGGGGTAAGCCTCAATCCAGAAAAATGTATATTCTATGTTCCTTCTGGTGTAATTTTGGGCTATATTGTCGGACGGGAAGGCAAGTTTCCGGATCCAAAGAAAATTCAGGCCCTAGTCGACATGCCATCACCAAAGGACGTCAAAGCCATTCAGACGTTCAACGGACTAGCCCAGTTCAACCGATGCTTCATAAAAAATTATGCTGCCATCATGGAACCCATCACCAAGCTGACCAGGAAAGGCGAACCGTTCGACTAGACGCCAGCGTGCGCAACAGCATACCAGACCATCAAGGATCGATACCAGACTGCACCAATCCTGATCGGAGTCGACTGGTCACTCGACTTCCACATACACACAGACGCATCCGACATAGCAGTCGGGGCGATGCTAGCACAGAACCCGACCGGCAACATCGACCAGCCGATAGCCTACGCTTCTCGACTACTCAACAAAGCAGAGAAGAACTATACAACAACCGAGAAGGAAGCTCTCGCAATGGTATACGCCATCAACAAATTCCGCCATTACCTCCTAGGTAATAAGTTCGTCTTCTATGTCGACCACCTGGCGCTCCAGTACTTGATCAACAAACCCCAGGTATCGGGTCGACTGGCACGCTGGCTACTACTGTTTCTTGAATTCGACTTCACTGTGGTTTATAAACCAAGCAAAACACATGGAGTAGCCGACGCACTATCAAGAAATGAAGGGGCCGAGCCAGCCATAGGCATACCCGACCAGACAATTGACGCACAACTATTCTCCACCGAACCCGACTGGCTACATCCGATAGTCGACTACTTGACTACCGGGACTTTTCCAACCCACATGACGAAGGAAGCCCGCAAACGAATCGCTCACAAAGCCATTCCGTACCAAGTACTCGACGGACAACTGTACCGACTCGGCAAGGACCACCAGCTCCGACTAGTCCTGACCGGCAGTCAACCGACAACAATACTCCAAGAATTACACAAAGGCAACGCGGGAGGACATTTTTCTCATGACATCACGGTCCGGAAAATACTAGACGCAGGCTACTGGTGGCCGACTCTACACCAAGACGCTGTACAGTACTGCCAGTCGTGTCATGAATGCCAGCTGACAGGCGGACTACCCAAGACAGTCTCCTCGAAGCTCGTCATCCAACTACCTGCAGAACCGTTTATGAAATGGGGACTCGACTTCATCGGCCCCGTCAAGAAGACCCGACATACAGCCTGTCGATACATTTTGGTGGCTACCGACTATGCCACCAAATGGGTGGAGGCTAGAGCTCTCCGGGGAAACACCGCCAGGGAAACCGCGCAGTTCCTATACGAGGCAATCCTCACCCGGTTTGGATGTCCACTCCACCTAGTAAGCGACCAAGGGACCCATTTTATCAATAGCACGGTGCACACTCTCACCGAGCATTTCTTACTCCGACACACGACTTCAACGACATACTATCCGCAAGGCAACGGCCAAGCCGAGTCGACCAACAAGATCATAGTCCGAATGCTCCAAAAGCTAGTCAACGAGAATCGGACCGACTGGGACTTACAGCTCCACACGGTCCTATTTGCTTACCGAACGGCATACAAAGTTAGCACAGGCCACACACCTTTCCAATTGGTTTATGGTCTGACGCCGTTGATGCCAACCGAATACATCATCCCGACACCACGGTCGACATCGACTACCGACTTCACTCCCAGGCGAGTCCTAGCAGCCCGAGCCGCTGAACTGGAGAAGTTAGACGAGACCCGACTGACAGCAGCCACCCACCACGGCGCACACCAGTGGAACCGAGCCCAGTGGGCCCACACCCAAGGTCAGTCGACTCGATACAATGTAGGCGACTACGTCCTATGGCACCCGAAAGGAAAAAATATTCATACCGGTAAACTTCGTAGCAAATGGTTCGGTCCATATCGTGTCCAGTATACCCTCCCAAACAACACTGTCCTCCTAGTCAGCATCCAACACTTTGACCCCGACCCGGTAGTCGTCAACGTCAACAAACTCAAACCCTACAGAGTTCTAGGCGAGCTACCTCCCGCCGGCCTGGCTAGCCCACTCTCTAGCAAATTAGAGATTAGGTCGACTCTAGAACAGAACGAAGATGAGCCCAACCGACAGCAACGGAACCGACCCGACCTAGTCACCGTGGGTCGACTCGACTGGTCGACCCGACTGGTCAACCCGACCGGTCAAACCCTAGACGAGCCGCCATATTTATGGCCGCCGCCCTCACCTATCTTCTCAGTTTTGAATGCAAGGCCCATAGGGCAGGTATTTAGCACCATGGCCGCACCTCTTCTTCCTCCTCTTGCTTCCTCGCCTTTAGTTTCCGCTCCAGCCGACCCACCGGCCGCGCGCCTCCTATCTCCCATTGCTCACTCTTCCCCCTCTTTCCCTTCTCCTCCGCCCGACCGCCACTCCGCGGCTCTTGCCTTGTGCATTCTTAGCAAAAGATTTAGACAATCACGAGTAGAACGGCGACGAGTAGTGAAACGATCCCGTAGCCCGACTGTGCGTGAGATCATCGAGAGTAGATTGAGTAGGAAACGAGCGCGCCCATCGCCACTACAGCCGAGTGTGTACGAGCCGACTTCGGAACTACGCCGACCTTTCTCTTGTCTCCTTGTGCGCAGATTTACAGCCGACCGATCGATGGCGAAAGGCAAGTCGACTGATCGCAGCGCCCGACGCCTTTGGTCCTCCGCACCACCGAGTTACGAAATTCCGATCCGCACTAGGGAGGGACTCTACAAAGTCCTCGCCTTCCAGTCGATGCGGCCGATGCGAGAATGGCGCGAGTACGCAGCTGAACACAAGACCGAGGCCGACTTCATCAAGGCAATCGGCGTTGCAGACTTTGTAGCATTCGACTGGGACAACCCTCAACGCGCGCCACGCATGGAGCTGATCGAGGAGTTCGTCAACGCTGCGGTAGTCGACCTCCCCAACAAATCGATCACCGCGCAAGTCCGCACGCATACAGTCACAGTCGACCCGACTGTGATTCACGAGGTTCTCAAACTGCCATTTGGCATTACTAACCAGCCAATCGACCCTGAGGAGTTCCCACCGGGTCGGTTAGAAGAATATTCTGCAGCCGGCAGGACTGCCGAGGGCTACAGCATCTGCCACTGCAAACCCGAACACCACAGGCGACTGACGGCATTCATTCAAGGCCTCGGGTTCAAACGCAAGACGACCTACATCAGCAAGGAAATGCTCGACGTAGTATGCACAGTCGAGGCCCTCATCGACCGCGACATGCAATGGGACTGGGCGACATGGATGTTCAACTCGATCGCCATCAACATCAAGGCGATGCAGACCACGAAGACCACGATCTGCCCTTCGGCCGAGGTATTAGACTTCCTTCTCGAGTCTTATTTTCCTAGCACTAACGAGGAATATGCACACCAAACAGTCGCCCAGCAGAACACCAAAGACCGACGTCGACACTCGGAGAACTCGGAAAACAACTCCCGAGGACCCGACTACATCGTGTTCCAAGGCGGGCTGGGATCCGACCGCACCTCGAAGGACCATGTTCGGCCGCCCCGACCTGTTGACCAGGGCCAAACATCGACTGCTCGACCCCCTAGTCGACAAACTACACCCGACCCAGTAGCACCGACAGCCACTACCGGGAGCCAACCGACCACAGAACGAAGAGAGACACGCTCCTCACTCGCACGCAAGCGGGACCAGGAGCGACTAGAGAAACGTGCCAAACGAGGTAAACTCACACCCTTGAGTCAGTTTGTACCTCGACAGGTCGACCTGACTTCTTCCGACAGTGAGGCCCAGTCGACTCCACCACCAACGCCAAAAGAGACTCCCATCCCCGACACACCTTCGCCTTCTCTATCCGACTTCGCGCCGCTCAACCTCGAAGCAGCATATGGAGCGGCACCAACCGGCGAATTTCGCCAGCCACCACCCGTCTCCCCCACGACTCGACCGCCGCCATCACCTGGGGTCAATCGACCCGCACCCGACTCACCAACATCACGAGCTACGACACTAGCAATGCACTGGCGCTAGCGCTTGGAGGACGTCCAAGGAGCAGTAGGTCGACTCGAGGATGTCGGCTCCCGAGTGAACCTCCTCTTGTTTGAGGCGGTTCAAGCAAAAACCACACTTCAAGCCGAGCTCGACCGCCACCGATTGGAAAGCAGTCGACTGACCAAGGACTCCACAACATACAAGCAACAGGTCGACAACCTCACCATCGAACTGGCAAGACTCCGTACTACTCTCACCACCGTCACAGAGGCGAAGAATCAGACCGACAACAGATTGACCCAGCTAGAAGCCGACCTCCACAGCAGTCGACAGCAGGAACAGAAACACCAGAGCGAGCTCGTGCTAGCACAAAACGAACTCGAGGCGGCACGAACCGAGGTAGCAACAACCCAGCACAGTCTTCAGCAAGCTCGGAGGGAGATAGTCGACTCCAATAACCGACTCGACCTACTACTCCAGGACAACGAGGAGAAGTCCCGCCAGTTCGCAAGTCGAGAGCTGCAGTTACATAAGCTTCGAGCGCGCAAGTACCGACTCCGACTCAAGGCACGAAATCGTATCAAGGTTCTCAAGCACACCCTCAGCACCGACCGCAACCAACTCAACATGTATCGCAGGCAACTCGACCAACTTCAGCTCGACCACCCAGACTTGGAGATTCCAGCAGTCGACGAAGACGAAGAGGAGGATACGAGCCACCTCGAACCCGACCATTCGCTCTGGGAGAACCAGTCGACTGACGAAGACGAGGTCTTGACTACCGATGTCAAGTTAAGTGAGGACGAAGATGAAGACGACAGCGAGTCGACCAATGAAGACGAAGACCGCGATCAGCAGCAACAAGACCCGCAGCCACCGCCAGTCAACAGTCAAGACACGGTGCAACAGCAGCCAGCCACTCCACACCCTCCTCTTCCACAGCAACAGCAGGATCAGCAGACCCTAGCACCCGACCAGATGATGACAGCACCGACACCATCGGTCGACAACACCTCAGTCGACTTACCGGTCATCTCTTCACCACACTCTCTAGGGTTCGACTTCTCAGGAATGCCTTCCGATATTCGCTCGCCAGGCATGACCAAGGACTCTAGCGACGTCCACGACTGATGACTCGACCTCAGCTGGGTCGATTACTTGACCGCGGGTAATTTTGTCATTCCTCGTGAACAAATTTTCCTAGTCACCGACCGGGGTAGTCTAAAGTCCACAGGAGTGTACTTAGCTCAGAGGGAGGGTAATGTTAACCGAATATTAGTTGATATTCCCTTAGGCTAAGAGTAGGCTAGTCTATACCCGGCAGGAATAGACCCAGCAGGAGACACGTGGCAGTACAGGCTGGTACAGACTGGTCGACCCGACTTTTACGGTCGACCAGTCTGACACACTGTCAGACTAGTCTCCTATATGTACCTTCACTCTCTTCGAGAGAGTTGTTGCTATACCATTTGTACATCTTTTTGGCAGCCTCAGTTGTACTTCATTCTTGTCTTAAGCTCTTATTGTGCGCACTAGTATGTTAGACTACTACTGTTAGACTACTGCTGTTTCCTGCTCTTGAATCATTCCTTGTGGTTGTATCTTTGATAGTTGCAGTAGTCTGTGGGTATGCAGGAGTCGACTTACTAGCATACTGGTGCTTTTCCTTAGTCGACAGTCCATTCTTCATAGTAGAAACCTCTTACTACTTCTCTCAATCTCTAGAAACTAGTCTAGAGTGGAATAGTCTTGGGCGGAGTAGCTTCATTCGTTTAAGGTCGGTTCCTAGAAAGCCCCCTTAACAATCTTCCCCAAATTCATGCATCTCCTACACAAACTTACTGCATCTCCTAAACAAACTTACTACACTAAATAGGTAGATTAGTGTTAGATACACTAATTTACATAAACATGTTGTAAGTTTTTACTGTTGACCAATTTTTTTACTCTCTATGTTGGTCAAGATGGGGATCTTTCAATAGTATTGGAAACAATGTCTTTGGTAATTTTTTTTGTCGAGAGTAAAAATCTATAATATTTTCAAATCTTATAATTATTTTACACTAATTTACCTATTTAGTGTACATCTCACTATGCACTACTGAAAGTTCACAGGGATTCTCTATTACACATGGGAACGTGTGGTTCTAATGGTGACATCAAAAATAACGTAGCTTGTTGAAGCAAACGTAGCTGAAACGTTGCTTCAATGAAGTCGCCGTAGCTTCCCTCAACCCGACATCACAAAAGAAGGTAAACGTAGCAACTTTCTTCAAACGTAGTCTATCAAACGTAGCTCCCAGTGTATTATTCTAGTAGTGCATGCACTTCACGTCTCTCCTCGATTTAAACTGCCGGACTCTTTAGACGCTAATTTTGCTTCTTTTTCTGCAATTCTACTTCTACTGTATTACCGTGCTCTATTTAAAGTGTTCGATTTAAATGCTCTATACACCCTTGAAATGCCATGTTCAATCCAAGTGGGCTGTAGTTTCTGGCGTTCTGCACTGTTCATTAACATCACAGAGTTTGTTCTTCACAGAACTGGACCCTTTTCCTGATTCACAGAACTGGACCCTATTTAAATTGCACAGAACTAGACCCTTCTCACGTTTGATGGCACTGTTCTATGAACATTCATGTACTAATGTTGATGTATTGTGTAGCATTGGTTTCACATATTAACAAGACGGTAGAAGGTGAATGATAAGAACGGTTGGGTTTTTCTGTATTTTTATTTTTTTTCATAAAACATACCTGTAGATTTGTACGTCTATACTAAACAGAGAATTGGATATGTTTTGGAATTCACAGAGTACTTATCTTTGCCATGGAGCATCGTGATGAATCGCAAAGGTTCGGTGGCCCCGTACGACCCACTCCCCGTCTTGCTGAAGGTACGAATTTTTTCCCAATCCTTTAGTTTCTAATCACATTGTCATTTGCATTAGAGTTTCAAAGAAATGGGACTTGCATAGCACAAAACAACTCTCCGATGCCTCAATGAGAATCTCAAAAAAAAATTCTATCATTCTAACATTGTCATTGTATGTCAGGTTTCCTACAACAGCCCACTTTCGCACAAACAAGGCCTGCATTTCGTGCAACAGGTCTATCAGCTTTGCCACGTGCGCCGCCATCAATCGCTCCTCCTGCAAGCGCCCCCAGTCCACCAAAGCGGGCGCGGAAGGATAAAAGGCCCAATTGGAGTCCGCAAGAAATTGCTGCACTTATTGCAGCAAAGCGGGAGATGTATCTGCAAGAGTTGGACACCGTCAACGATCGAGATCTGATGACCCCAGAAACCAGCAAATGGATACGAGTCTTACAGTTTGTGAATAGTGCAGGTTTTTCGGCAATTGTACGTGACGGTCTTGCGTGCAAGACGAAGTGGAACCAGTTAGTACCTGAGTACAAGCGCATCGCGGATTGCTTAAGCAGAACGGGGCGGAATGTACCTGACTATTGGGATTTAAGTGCTGCTGAGCGGAAAGCTGAGGGGCTTCAACGGGTGTTTGCACAAGACGTCTACGAAGTGATTCACGAGTGGTATGGAACTAGGCCGATGATTCAGCCACCACATATGCGAGACACATTAGCTCCAAACGACAGTAACTATCGGCCTCCAGTTTTGCAGTCTCAGCAAGAGTAGGAAGGTGAGAGTGAACCTGACACAGAAGACCCTATGGACTTCCCACCTCCAGATAATTTGCAGGCAACCGAGGATACTACACCACCGCGTTCGCCACGTGCCGCGTTCTCCACTCCTTCGCGCACTGCTGGTCCGAGTGAGCATGTTGGAATGCCAAGCTCCAGGCCTACAACGGCCTCCCACACTAGTAGAAAATGTCGTCCAAATCAACAGAAAACCAACACATTTTTGTTGATTTTTTCACTGAATTGACCATTGTGACCGAATTCTGACTTTCTTGTGCCCTTAGTAAAAAACCACGCCTCTTTTCTGTTGATTTCTGCATTGTCTTTTTCGTTGTTCATTTTCGATGACATGGAGGCCTTGCTTTGCTTATGTGGCAGTCTGGATGAATTCTGTGATGATAAACTTTGAATCTTGGATAGACCATCATGTGGATGACTTCTGCTGTTCCTGATTGTGCTTCCCCTCGTTATTCATTAGTGTTTATTTCTATTTCACCTACCGCTTTGGTTTACCACAGGTAATTTAAAAAAACCATACAGTAATTACCACCATATGTTAAAACTCTGAAATGACCATACTTAAAGTATGGAAAAAATTAATTCCTTCCACATCAATTTCTCGAGGAATATAGAAATTTTACACCACACGTATTTTTACAACCACACACAGCTGTACTTGTCTTTTTAAAAATTTATTTCCTAGAAGATGCCATGTATGTCAAACATGTTCCCATATATTTTTGCAATTGAAGTAAACATATCCTCCAGCATAATAAAACTGAATTCCGACATTGACAAATATTAACTGAACCATAGAAACCCTACACAGCTATTTATAGGTAAGGGTTCTAAATATGTTGTGGATCTGGCTAGGTTTAGGTATTGTCGGTGTAATGTGCTCCCCTGCATTAAGGAGGGTCTCCACTGAACTATTTTCTGATATCCCAAGTCAATGAATGAACATCACATAAGCTGTTCCTCCAGTATTCTTGATCTGCAAACACAAATTCGTTATTATTCTATACATACACCCCTTTCATGTGATTTGCCATAGACATTGCTACACAATACACACCCCAGTCTTGGAAATAAATTATAAAATCCAACTAATTAACCCCTACCAGTATACCATCAATTCTGTAAGGCAGTTTTGCAAATCTGCCTTGTAACATGCAGCCCACAGGGATTTTTTTAACTTGATACACAAACATACGTTGTACTCTACAAATTCAGTAATCAATCCATGCGATTATTTTAGGGTTTGCAAACACCAATTCTAAGGTATAAAATTATAATCGTGCGTATAAAAAATATTTTGTAATAGAATTAATAATTAGAAGGTCAAGTTCTGGTGATGAAAATAATTGTGTTGCTGAAAAACAAATACTCTATTTGTCGTGATTTTCACAGTGTTTATTTCCACTCAATTATAGGGTTTGACTACAAAAAACGCACTTTAAAGCCACCTCTTCAATATATTTCACGACTGAATAACACAAGATATGTGGCGTATATAAGTTGTACTGTACCGCACGCACTAATTATATCACATGTGCATGACAGCAACATCCTACAAAATGGATTGTCACAATTTCACACTGCAGAAAGTGCATACCAAACGTGAAGTGCTGGAGAATACAAAACACTTACATTGTACTAGAACATGTACTCATCCTCTTCTGATGAATCTCCCTCTGCCCTGTTCAATTCTTGGGCATTGCGTCCTCCTCCTTGTTCCATGATGTTAGGCACTTGAATGTTTCTTCCAGTGGGTAGAGGGTCTGGATGTGTCTCTAGAATTTCTGCTGGTGCTCGAAGGCCCTCAAAATCGATATCTCGCCCCATGGCAAAGAGTTGTGCCTCCTCTTCTTCTTCGATTTCACTGTCAATTCTCCGGCCCCTCACTTCTGTTCTTAACACTACCCTCCACCCGGGCTCATCTTCGTCATCTGAGAAGAATACCTGATCACAGTGAATTGGAAATGCAAATGACTCATACCCATACGGTACCAATGCATTGAAATTTGCCATAGTAAACCCCCATTCGTCTTTCTTCACTGTAGCATTTCTCCCTCTATAATTGGCCTTCACCCACTCATATACTAACAGTACAATGCAATGTCGTCCGTAGTTCAATTCGATGATCTCCAATATTTGGCCTATGTACTCCAGGTTGGCCTCAACCGGGTTTCGGTCTCGCCTCCCCGAACGACACGGTCTACGAAAGATTCCAGCAACTCTTGAATCACAAGTACTGTTCTCACTTTCCTCTGCACTTTTGACTCGAAAGTGGTACCCGTAAGAATACATGCTTCGAAATCTTTGTGCATGTAGCGAAGGTGGTTTCGAAGAGTCTTCAACATCATCAGGTACTACTATACTGTTCTGAATTGCGTGTTGAACATCAGCTTCAAGCCATTGCGCAAAAGGTTCGATCTCCTCCAACCCTGGCGGATATGGTGCCCCTGGTCTTCCATTTCTCCGTGGGTGCCTCCTACGGAACTCTAAACGTGCATCTCTTCTTTCTTCCCATATCCCTTGGTACCTCCTGCATCATAACCAAAACCAATCTCCACAAATAGTTTAGTTCATTTAGCAAAAAGATCCATAACTAATTTTGCCAAATATTTTTGAGCTCATTTCATACAATACAAACACAATGCGTGTTTAGAAATTCCGTTGCTTGGCATTTCCTGCTGTCATATTCCATTTCAGCTGCTTCGTATACATAGCCTTCATTTTCTTCTTCATTTCTCTTTTGCTTAGGAATAAATCATCGTTTACATTTATATCTATCTTGGTTTTAGGATATAGCCACTCTTATATACTCTGCATAATGAAATTCACTATCATATCAATAATTGTGATGTTACATTACCTCATAAATTGGAAGGGAACGTCACATACACGCTAAACCCATTATATTCACACGCTTAACCCGTAATATTATTTAGGGCATACTGGATATTTTTTCCATGTTTATTTCACTGCAGTATACATGTCGAAATTGAGATCCCAATCACTATTAACTCCATGAACACAGCAATTTACACTTCACTTTTCATGTGACTCATAGGAGTTGAAAATCATTCCAAATAGAACATCACCTAGCCGTATAATACTCTGGTTTACGCAGTCCTGATATTCCAATGTTAAGCTTAACGATCTGACAACCAACACGTGCTGAATGTTTGTTTTTCAGCAGCAACCTCCAATGTCCACATGGCTTTGTTGGTACACTTTTTTTAATCAAATAACAAAATCAGGAATCGGTTGAAATTTATACTCTGTATTTGGATCTTCTGGCCTTCATTGACGTAAAATTTAATTAATATCTAACTGTCTAATGTACAAAGCTGTATTTCAAAAAGGCTATTCCACGATATCTTTGCATACTTCAAGTGCTTAATTAATTACAAAACATCCCAAACAAATTAGCCATGTCATTCTATATTGGCAAATTTTATAGGCTTGAGTAGGTCATTCTCCTTGATTTTCCCTCCATCTGTATTATATTCTTCTACTGTTTCTCTTACAGATTTGAAAAAAACTACTCCTCCAGTAGGGAATTAGGGTTGTTTCACGATAAACATAAAACATGAAATTGTTGGCACAAAAAGAAATTCAACAAACATTTATAAATATTCTTTGTAATATTTAAATCTTTAAATCTTCTTTGTAAAACCTCCATAATTCTTTAAATCTACCATGCCCGGTCCTTTCAACGAACAAACTTGCAATCTTTATTTACCCCACCTACAGTCACTTCAAATTGCCCTCTACTATCGTCCACTTCACTCAATCCTCACATCACGGTGTACTATGTCCAATTCAACTTTCACATCAGCGTGCTCGCTTACTCTCTTCATGTTGTACTTAGGCCGGTGAGTGGACGAGCACATTTCATATCAAGTACATGCTGATCCAAATAATATGTTCATTACGCTAAGATGTATAGAAGGTGTACCTGTGATAACCACTGCTAGCCAATACTTTTGCCAAATCCTTTATATTCATATTTCGTCCTACTCTACTCAACGTTACCAATTCTGTATCATCTCATGTTACAAACACTTTTTATTAACTAATTAACACCCAAACATACGAGGTTGTCATCAAAGTTTGCAATTTCATAGAAATCATTATAACCAAATTTATACAATAATATCAATGAATTTATGTGGAAATTACAGTTTTAGGTTTTTAATTGTACTTTCCATCTTTACACTTTGGTTCCATAATACAGTTACCCATATTAAATTAGGAATAAATGAAAGGCAGTATTAAATATTCCTCTTAAATTTCGTTAAAAACTATAATTCTATATGTAATGAGTAAAATTTTTTTGGACCTGTTGGAACTCAAATAATATTAAATGTGGTTATACTTTCAAAATACCGTCTTCTCTACATTTACGGCCTCTACTTCAACCACTTATCATAATTCTGCCTTTGTAATTTCACAGCGCTATGTACTGTACTATGACTACATCCAGACATACGTACTGATAAGAAATTGTTAAAGACTCTCCCACATAGGATATGATTTTCATCCAAGCATTCATAACAACTTACAAGGCTAAGAATTTCAGTGATCCAGTTTCATCGGAATTTTAAGTTTTGTGGTTCAGTGTCTTCCAAACAGATTTTAAATTCGTGACAGTAATCGTAGCTTGTCAGAGGGATTTCAATGCCTTGAGATAACTTACCATGTGTTCCTCATATGCATCTGGGATGCATGGACATTCTTTATTTACACACCTTGGAAACAAGGTAAACTCCCAGAATACCTAACTTCAAAATTACTTCTGATGTCCTACTCCCCCCAACAGAAAACATTATAGCATATTTCTGAGAGACGTATGACAATATCTCTGGGAAATCACCGTAACCATTGAAGTACACATAGCCTGTTCTATGTTAATCCTTATACTGCCATGCAAGCCTCATAGAGTTCGTCATAATTTAGTAGACTATTGTTCATTACTTTTACTCCATGTCCGTTACTGGGGTTTTCACAATGCTAATTCTGGACATTCGAGAGATATATAATTCTTTACAATACAGTCAAAGTACATTACAAAAATTAAACGCATTATTACAATGAAAATTAAAACATACTTTGGATGTATTATCATGAAACCATTATTCATTTCAAATTTATATATATACACTCCACAAAGTCAATTTCCCTCTTCAAATCAAGCATTCATACTAAAATGATGGAAATGGAATTAGAAACAAATACATTCACAAGTACTTTGCTACAATCACCCATCGTACTTTCTTCAATTCATAACATGATCTTCAAATATTCAACAACCATTAAAAAAAATAGTAAGTCTGGATTTACTTACTCACGATACGGTTCTATGTGGGCAACATTGTCCAGAACAAACTCGTGCATCGCATTCCTCAGCCTCTCCGACAATAACTTGGGTTTCCCCTTCCCTTCCAAGATCTCATCCACCATGGTTGGCTCCTCTTTGTCGTCCCACACTCTCCGAGAGGTAATGTTGTACTCTGACATATACTCTGTGATGAATCCTAGAGCTTCTTCAACCTGGTATCCATGTGCAATGCTACCCTCTGGTTTTGCTAAATTACGCACATATCCCTTTAATGTTTTAAAATAACGTTCATAGGGGTACATCCAGCGTGTATGAACTGGCCCACACTGAAACAACTGCTCTACCAAGTGATTTGGGAGATGTGACATAATGTCAAAAAATGCTGGGGGAAACTCTTTTTCTAACATGCACATGGTCTCAGCTGCATCGGCTAGTAATTGTTCCTTCTCCTCACCGTTAATTGTTTTGGCACACAACTTTCTGAACACCCTACTCAGGCGTATTATTGCCCCGGCCAAAGACTTGTTGGACACCTTACGAAAACAAAGTGGTAATATTTGCTGCATCAGAACATGAAAGTCATGTGATTTTAGACCACTTAATTTCCCTTGGCTTATTTTCTTGTGCAAAGCAGACACATAGTTACTTGGTATTCTCAGCGATTTTAGCACCCGCAATACCTTTGCTCGGTCCTCCGCTGAAAGCACGTACGATGCGTCAGGCACATAGTAACTATCCCCGTTTGCTCCTAATGGTTGCAGATGTAGTTGGGGTCTGATACCTCGGGCCTGCAAATGTGCCCTAACAGCTGGTGAATCTTTTTCTCCAAATGTAGTCTTCAGTATATTCTCTGCAAGGTTCTTCTCGCAGTGCATGACGTCAAGAACGTGGCGTACCGGCAGATCCTTTTCAAACAAGCACAATTCCCGTATTAGTAAAGATCATATAACACATGGAACTTTCTTTAGGACTTCTTAATTCTCTACCTATTTTTTGCTTACATTCATTCCACGCATTTAATTGAGGGATATCCTTGCTGTCAATGTACATAAACATAGTAGTTTCTTTATCTTCTATTTTTTGAAAAGTACATGTCTATTTTTGTGTGGATTCAACCTCGCATTACATAGGAAATCCTCACCAAATATATTGAATGTACACTAAATGGAATGAATCCACACCTTTAATGGGTTTGAGTACAAAAGAACAGTTGTAATTTAAATAAATGTGGTTTACGGTGAGCTATCAAAATCCAAAATCTAGAGTGCATTCTTTGTAGCAAATCTCAATTATACGACTATGTATGCTCTATCCCCATGGGACGTTTATGGGTTAACCACTAGGTAAGAAGTTGTACCCTTGTACATATTTCCAAATATACAGTATTACTACAGGCAAGCTATCCAAGAAGCGTTCATAGACACAATTATACAGTATACATTACATCCAGGCTAGCTATTAAATCAACAACCGATTTGACGTCAACGTCAAGCGTTTTGCCACACGGTCACCTTGCAATCAATCATTTCAGAAAAGATCCCGTACTGTATTTACCGTAACTTACTCCTTTGTAAATACTCTTTTTTGTGAAGTTCCATATTTTTCCCACATAGTGCATAGTACAACATGATTTTCCAAAATACCTAGAATCAATTAATGGTACGAAACCCTGTCACGGAGAATGTTATTCCAAATTCATTACAATAGTTACGTTGACATCTATGTTAATGCTGAAATTTTAGTCAATTTTGAATATATGGAATAAAAATAATAATCAATCTGACTGTACCAATCTGATCTTCTTAACATTGCGAACTTCTCTTTGTACATAGACTCCTTAATTTGATATGATCATACAATTCATAACTTTTTTTTATAACAGTATCATAATGGAGCACTCAAATTTCGCACATCATCCCTTGCCTATTTGGATCACACATTCACTGCTCTAACTTCCTATTCTGACTCTCCATTCTAATTTGCACCAGTATTACAAATATTTACGGTTTCTTAAATGATTTTATGTAATGGATATGAGTATAAAAAGATTACTTTCATTTCAAAACAACGTGCATTCTCAAAAAACATAGCTCTAAATTCTATTTCTAATATAAATAATACAATATCGGGCAAGGATGAAGTTAAAGATTGTAAGTCCACATATCATAGAAGGCCAATTGCCAAGTCTTGTCACTCAACAGTACGTACCGTTGATCAAAGGGTGACCATCTCTAATTTTTCTACATGTTCTCGCAATACGGTAGAATAACCAAAACCAGTGAAAATATGGTGATTTGACCATAAGGAATAGAGATAAAAATTATTGAAATTTTGATTGATATGTAGAAGAAGAAATCACGAAGTACTCAAATTGTTCCGTACTTCAATTCCCCGTAAATAATTATCTACAATTTCTCCAAGTGGGATGTTTTCCAAACCCACTCCTTCTATACTAGACTCTTCCTTTTCTACATATGAAAACACCTAAAACGGTTTATTAATATCAAAGAAAACTGCCCACAATTCTACTAAAAAAAATTTAAAAAATTTGGTACTCTTTAGTAAATTTTTATTAATTCTGGGCATACAAAAATTATCCATCTTTGGTGTACCACCTCTTTGTTTCACTGCATCTCTAGTGCACGCCTGGAGGGCATTAACCGTTTCTGGTTTTCCTTCCTTATATCTTTGGCCAAGGGATTATTTTACTGAGTTTGCTTCGCATGAGAATGTAACCAAAAACTCCCGGACTCGACACATACATCCATTTACATGAAATTCTGATGCCCTGCTATATATCTAATATTAATACATCCATAAAAAATAAATGGACTCTTAAGAAAAATTTCAATGGAACTCCCAATGCCTAATCAGTTGGATGTCCATAGTTCAGGAAAGCCGTCTTTAACCTTTTCCATGTAACAGCCACATGTCAACATCAATCGAGCCCTTTATTATTTATAAAAATTGTTTCTCATCTATGCTGTTGAAGGTTTAGGACTACTTTATGTAATAATTTGATTTCAATGCAGAACGTGGTTTTATTAAAAAGAAATTCTAACCTTCCAATATGGGAGATCGAAGAACACACTCCTGCGCTTTACTCCATGACGCTTGACAGGGTCATTGATTGAATTCTCAACGCCGCCGTTCAAAATGAACTGCGATCTTTCAGTCCCCCAGCGTAGAACTTGTTCTCGGACAGTCGGTGTAAGTGGCGCTAATCGCCACTCCTGGTGATTGTTAAAAGCTGCCCGAGCCCTTCTAAAACAATGATCTTCATCCAGAATGATATCTTCTAGCACCCAAAAATATCATCTTATTCAAAAGCAACGCGTGCTCTGCGCAAGTATGTGGGCCACATAGCGGACAACCTTTGTAACCACTAACTTGTTGTCCAGAGAGAAGTCCGAAGGCAGGACAATCATTTACAGTCCAAATCAGCATTCCCCGAAGAGTGAACGCCCTATCATCTTCTGGTTTTGATAAATCTACCGCTAGTATACCTGTCTATAATTTCAATAAATCACGTACTAACGGCTGCATGTAAACATCAATATTCTCAGCCGTTGGTGATTTAGGACTAGGAATTAATACTGCGAGGGATATAAAAAACTTCTTGGTCAACAACCATGGAGGAAGATTGTAGATTGTTATCAGGAAAACCCATGTGGAGTGTTTTATGGCGTTATTCTTGAATGGAATAATGCCGTCTCCAACAAGCCCTAGACGGAGGTTCGTCAATACACGGGCAAAGTCGGGATACAACTGATCCATAGTCTTCCACTGGGGACTATCAGAAACTGACCTCATTGTTTGACCCCCTGATCTATGGGAATTGTACCATGTCATGTGCTTTGCTATCCCAGGGCATTTAAACATTCTTAGTAAATGTTTAATGACGTCAAAATAACGTACTACTTTTTGAGGGACCTTATTGGACCCTCCAATATACCGAGGTTCATTGCACTGGGGGCATTCTTCCAGGTCCTCATTATTCCCTTCGTACAATATGTGGCCATCGGGGCAACAGTGAATTTGTTTATGTTTGAGGCCTAACTTCATTAGCATCGTTTTTACCTCGTATGAAGTACGTGGAAAACAATTAGATGTCGGTAAAAGGTCTCCCGCAATCCAAGTGAGAAGTGCATCCAGAAACGTATGCGGCACTGAGTATAGACTACACAAGGAATAAAGTACAATGCAGCACTGAAGGCGGTTTTGAGTACTGCCCTCGAATACATTCTCTGTGGACTCTCGTACCAGTTCCTCAAGATTCTCTTCGTTCCACTGATCGTCAGCCTCGAGAACAGTATCTTCCTCTTCTTCTTCCTCTACGTGCTGAACTGCAGCATTGTGTATTTCGTCAATTCGTGTGAACGCATCCCGAGCTAGGTTCTCAATGTCCACGACTGTTGGTTCTGGCCATGTGAAACCCTCACCACCGTTGTCCCTCCCTTGTTCGCGATATCGTTCTGCATTTCGTTGTTCAGGATCAGCGGGACCCCTCACGTTTCGGCCATTCACCGTCTGTATGCAAGTAGGTCACATTAGTAGAGTATATTGAAGGCTGTCCTTTCAACATATAGCACGGACCAATCAGTGACATGGTTTTATATACATTCCCCTGTGTTGTGGGAGACTCACATAGGATCAAATATACTTTGAGAATTATGGATTGCAAGTACAGCCTGCGACATTTATACAGACCCTAAAAGGAACAAGAGTTCATGGTATTTTTATGACATATTCAAGTAACCAATAGAATTACTAGAGGTTCATGGTTTTTTAATGAAAAATCCATCTAACCCCTATAGTGGTGACGTTGGTCCCATCTCAGCAGTTTTGCAGAGATGCATTAGAAAAAAAATTGCAACTGCCACTAATATTATGAGCTTGATGAATGAATAGAAGTTATACATTGTGTAATTCGAAATCTATATATGCGGTTACATCTATGATTGCTATGACTAATATTTTTCAAATTGCTTTTGAAACGTAGAAAAAAAAATGTATATTGAAATGAGAGTATAGATAAATATTTCAGACTGTGGGGATGAATATTGTAGTGATGCCTTATAATGTAGTACTGTAGATGTAGTGATTTCGTCGGAAGTTTTATTAGAATGCTGAATTTTATGAAGGCCTTATTTCACAAAGAATTATAGTAAGACTAAATTCTTGATCAATTTGAGTTAATCATTGCAGCAAGAAGTGAGGCATACATTCCTCCCTACATTATATATTATTCATTCGTATCACACATACATCATGCTAACTTTCCCTACGAAATTGGGAAATCATGCATAATATGAACTATTGGGCTATAAGTCGTTGGTTAACGTGTGAATAAATTGGATCAAGTGGTACGTACCATAATGACACTAGAATTAGCAATCAACAGAACACGTTATGGAAGTAAAAAATAATATAATAGAAAATATATAAGTTCACATACAAACTCCTGAAAACTGGTTTTATGAACTAGTTAATAAAATTGGGCTTCTGCTATTTCCAAGACATCATCTTATACACAATTCATAACATAACACAAACACCTTAATGCAATTAAAATTGTGATACACCAAAAACACAGAAACTGTAGATTACCATGACTGGGTAAAGTAAGTACGGATCCCGGCCATGTCTGATGTGATGCCTTGCCACGGTCTCTACTTTTCGAATAGATGCGCCCCTACATCGATTACATGCACATGGATACTCGGGTAATTCCAACCTGTTCGCTATGGACCGCTCAATGTGATATGCCGCACATAATCTTCGCCGCATGCTTAACAATTCTTGCAGAAAAAAATTCCAAACTACATTGCAAATTGTAGATAATTAGACAGTGTACAACATTTTCATGCAAATATTGGTAGTAAAATACTAATGTTACATGGTGCATCTATATGCCTTGCAAGACTGTTGATTTTCTTAATTCTTGTTTGTCAATCTATCATTTTTAATATCGTACATTAGGACAATGTTTGTTAAATGGTTTTTAGAATGAGCTACTAATTACAAAATCTTAAATACTATAGCAGGGTGGAACATTTCATTTCAAAAAGTTTAATCTAAACTGAAACCTTCCAAATGCAAAAGTTATTAGTTTGGAAATATTACCTGCCAAGACGGAAATCGAGACTTCGAACCTCCCTTACTGTTCTACGTTGGTGGCCAAGTACCCTGTCAGAAACATTTGCAGACTACAGTGAAAATGACACATACTAATTCAATGTAAATATAATTATAACAACTCTGACTGTAAAGATTAATTTAGAAGCACAGTCACAACTCAACCGGCGTCAATGTACTAGGTCAACAAAACTAAATTGCTTATTGTTATGTACGCCAAGTATTTTATTTTTAAACCCACCTCTGTTTATAGCTATGTCTGTTGAATATGTCATCCACACCCCGTTCACTTAAACATATTCAGTTGGTGTCAACTAAATAAGTACCTGTTCTACCTAAAACCAGAGATGTGTCACAATTTAACAGTGACATATGAAACATGTGTAATACTACAAGTGGCTATTACAGTGAACATGATGAATAACATATGAACTACAAATCATGCATTGCTGATGTACCATATGATCATACATGGAATACGGTACTAACACATTAGTAGACAGAACCAATGGTGAGGAAGCACTACATCACTGAATAAATTATTATCACGCAGCATGTAAGCATATATAACAAAAATTTGAAAAGATGCACGTTTCAGTATTTGAATTATACAAGTCACTCATACATGAAATAACAATAAAGATCTTTTGAAATCAACATACACAAAGTCGGTATTGAACGACCGACATGTGAAACATTTGATAGATTTCAAATGTATATGTACGCTAAAGTTATCGAAATCAATGTACTTTTGTATCATTGAATAAAGGACTATGACGTTCAATAAAAGAAGTCCTCTCCATCTATAGAATTATCACTACCCTCGTCCGAGTAATCTCCAAGTCGTTTTCCGAGCTCTAACAATGATACCTGAGCATTTCTCTTCTTAGGATTCTCACAGAAGCAGAATTCAGGAGGAAATATGGGCACTGATTTCGGCTCATGGCCACATGTCAGCCGTTTTTTCCTAATTCTGTCATCCAATGACAACCCCTGACGGGGTGGTGGAAGCATGCAGTTGCAATCGGGCGTTCGAACCCAACGAAGTACTACACATCTCATACATTGGCAGTCCTCACAGACGTGGAGATGATTTCCGTTCATGTACAAGCCAGTGATGAATGGGCATGATGTGAACCTGGAGAAGCTATCTAGGATCTCGGAAGTAGTATCAGAATATTCAGACATTATGTACCCTACTGATAAATTGGCAGGAAGGGATGGAGAATGAGCCTGAAGTGACAGTGCACTATGGTAAGTTTATGTTGGAAAAAAGCACACCAATCAAAACAGTAACGATTTGCTTTCAACGTCTATTGGAGAATTAGCTGCATGTTCAGAGGAGCCCGCTGTCAATTGTCTTTTGCATTCGATGGATATTCACAACAGTTTGTAACTATAAGGCCATCGGCCTCTATGATAATGCAAAAAACAATGGACACAGTGTTGCACCAACCCCGGAATGTGAATACCTTTTTTTTGTAAGGTAAAATTTGTAAACAGACTTTGTATTTTAATTAACCATAGACGTCACTACTTTCATAATTAGATCTTTTTTTATCCGACTAACATGAGATGCATTGTGAAGTAGACATGTGACCAGGCATAGACATTTTTAAATTCATATCAAAACTTAAGTGAAATTCAGACAAAATTCAACGTGACTACAGAAGGCCTTGTGACCACTATTATCAATTCAAATAAAAGCTTAAAGTTTAACAAACATAATATGCACTATGAATAGCGTTGTAGAACATGTTTACTCTTAAAGAATGCACTCGCCATACGTTAGTTGGAATAAGCCACATAGGAGTACAATCGAACCATTCCAAGTTGGTTTTCTAATTCTTTACAATGACATAATTTTGAACATTCATTTTAAATGAAGTCATTAAGTAGTAATGTGCACTGTGGTATATAAAGAAGTGAACACTAAATTCAGTGCAAATTAGAAGAGATAAGGTAGATAGAGAATCCGGAATTCACCTTGGCCACTACGTCTTTGACTACTTGTTGGAGCTGTGAAGAGCTTTCTGTTCTGCTTTCATGGGATACAGCTCCAATATGCACAGGCTCAGTCTCATGCTGTCATACTTGTGCAACACGAATATATAATTGCTGACGTTACAACATACTCTGGAGAACTATACTTATCAGCTACTAAACCACCACAGCCAATGTGACATGAAAGAGGTGTCGTCTTTCGATATTTACCATAGATGCTATCTCAGATACTTCATCACGACTAAATCCCAGTATATAGGTAAACAGTATCCTTAGGTACATAAAAATTGAATGCAATGTCTCACATTGCGGACAACATGTATTGAAAGACATGTTCATATGATGATGTTTAAGTGTACAAGACGTCGCATTCTGTTCACAGATTACGACTGCACTACACACTTAACGAGCAAAGTGGACTTAGGGACTAGAACAAACTCTCCACAATCCGTACTACTATAACTACAGTGCATTAGGTCACATAAAATTGGTCCCAGGACACAATTAGAATTAGACTTCTCAATGAATACAAAGAATGTCCAGGTTCCCCTTCTCATTTTCACATCAATAAAATTGATCCATAGAGAGAACACTCTCTAATTCTACAAAGGGTCGGCAAGGGGATCAGCACTAATTTCTTCTAACAGAAGCCGAGTCTGCTCTTGCACTTCTTCTAACAGAAGCCGACTCTGCTCTTGCAGTTGTAGAATTTCATCTGACCGTATGATCATATCTATGAGGATTTTTCGAGATACTCCTATGTATTTTTGCCGTGGCAAATGGCTGAGGGCATCCACTGTGTTTTTGGCTTTGCAAATGGCACCAGAAATCTCAATTGACATATTTTTAGCAGGATGTACATTTACAGGCTGCATAGAAGTGCTACCTCCGTGAACAGGGTTGCTCTTGCGTTCCATGTTATCCTGGTTTTTTGGCGTCCTCAGCTGATGTCGCAGGAATCCCAGATCCTTTGTCTGCTTGGAGCATAAAGTTAAAATTCACCCCTACATTTCACGCAGGTCCCTACAGGCTGTAATTGTACAAAGTCACAAATAAAATATCGCTTCTTCAGATGTATAGTTCCCACGATCTGCTATACCATTTCCTACATTACTTGAAATTTCAATTGAATAAAACCTCCTCAATACCTTCAATTATCACTATGGGTACAATCCCTTTTCAAATACCATGCATACTAAATGTAAGAACATATGTTTGTAGAATCTGGATTTCGTGTGAGTAAGGCATATTTAACCGGCATTAGGATTTTGTATAACACACAGCTCTCCTTTAACACTGAAATGATACTATGAACATTCTTTAACACCCACTTTCAAAAGTCAGTACTACATGCAAGCTATCCATGAACTCTCAGAAGAAGACCACAATTCTGAGCTTCATACCGTGTGAGTAGATAGTGCACAGATATAAGTGTAGAGCTACAGGTAAATAAAATAATAATAAAAGCCGGTCTAATCTTGTTAAAGGCCCCGATGGAGCAGTGATTATCTACAAGGATGTGAGCGATTAAAAATAATAAAAAAATAAAAATTCTCCTCCTACTAAACATGATCGCGCTTCGACTAGACGTCACACCCGCCTAAACCATCGATCACATATAATCATTGCAGCAGTATTCATTGTTTGGAGAAGTGAAATGGTGTAATGAAACACAAGCACTCCACTTCACCAAACGCAATCAAGGTGACAACACAATGCGCCTAACCTGATTTGATCGACACATATTAAGCAAGACGAGTTTCCTGATTTGCAAACAACAACTGAGCAGTTTTGCACACCTTTCTCCGATACACCGTTGTAGTTGTGCGCGTTGCAGTGTGGATAGCAGTGGGCTACCGTTGTGCGCTTCGGAGTGTCCAACAACTTTGTAGTTGTGCGCTGCAGATGGGAGAGCACCGTGGCAGGTTTTAATCGGCACTGACAGGACCAATTGGAAGCGACTCCGACCTTCTTATTCTGGCGTACACACCAAAGCCTGCGAAAGACGCGCTCCCAATTTTGTTTGATCAACTGCACTTGGACACACTGCAATGCCAATTCCCACGGATTATGAGGTGTTCCGATTGAGGATAATTCAATTCAACCAGAAGTTTCTACAGGACACACTACACCACGAAAACTCTGTGTGAGTTTACCTTTTTCACTGTGCGATTCATTCTTGTTAACGTTGACATCGTGTGGTACAGCGAAATCTTCGCCGTGCGCATTGGACGGTAAAAGTTTGGCATGTAGATAAACCCTGCGCACAAGTAGCGTCTTATGTAGCCGCCTTCAGCGAGGGAGCCGCACACCGATTGATCGACGTTAATTGCCACTCTACTATTAGAAAACTTGATCCTCATCGCACCCATGTTGTGGTCATTGTCGCACTAATCACGAGAGCGTCATCTGACGGACATGCGCCTTGCAGACAAGGGGCACCAATACTACAGCAAGTGGTACAAGTTGGGGATGCGTGCCTTCCTAAACCCTAATTTTAGGAGTTGGATGAAAATCTTTCATTTCCCCCCCTCCAACCTCAGGTTCTGTATTTCAGTGTCACTTAACTTGTGCTACAGTATTGGTTGTTTGTCGTGGTGCATGCTGTGTTTTGTATTGGAGAGTGATGCAAGAGAAATCTTGAATGCGTACTCTCACTGGAGGATGATACGCCGGCTTGTCGTATTGTGCAAGTGTTTGCTTGCGTTCAGTGGCATCCACCGCACGTAATTTTTGTGCGACTATTTTTTATTGTCTGCTTATTATAGAAAATGTACGCAGCAGCTGACACGAAGGTATGTGAAAGAGCACTACCGCAGGGGTTGGTGAAAAAGTATGTTGTTTGGAATGTTTGCGATTGTTTTACATGTTGGTAATTATTAGATGTGTAGGGTGGCCCAAGTAGAATGCTCTGTCAGTGTTCTTAGTGCGACTTATATGTGGTTATCGATTGTATGTTTGTATGTTTCTATGCGTTTACTGAATTAGAGACATGGTAATTTTAGAACAAAATTATTTGTTGACCACTGTATGAGTGTATCTGTTCTTACATATGTTGTGCGCTGACTGTGTTTTCGGTGTAAGAACTCGTGAACCCCCAGTCTTGCTTGCATATTAGGTTTTTGTCGCACTCTCGTGGTTTTGTTTCACTCTCGTAGTTATCACTATAATTTATATTTTTAATGTTTATGCAAGTCACATTTGTTCTTTGTATGCAGGTATGACCAAATCAACGCAAGAGCCCTCCGTGATGCAGAACTTTATGATAGAACTGGGAGAGTGAGAAACCCATCACCAGTTCCAGTAACTGACTCTGAAGAGGAATTACCAGCCGACGTAGGTGGAGAAGTTGACGGAGGTGTACTCCAGAGTGAGAACGACATCAGTATTGTGCGTGGTGTACCCAATGTGGCTAAGGAAGAGGTAGGCGCCCCCAGTACGCCCGATACACAGTTCTCTGACGTCTCAATTCCAGTGTCCCCTGCTGAGGGACTTAGTGATTCAGAATTCAAACCCAGTGCATTAGAGGGCGATACAACAAGCAGCAGCGGAACAACGTCTTCGGAAGGCGGGACCACGTCTTCGGAGAGCGATAGCACGTCTTCAGAGGACAAGACTACGTCTTCAGAGGAGGGAACAATGTCTTCAGCGAGCAAGACTACGTCTACACACTGCGATACTACGTCTTCAGAAGAAGGAACATCGTCTTCTGAGGAGGAAACATCTTCGGAGGAGGAAACTTCTTTGGAGGAGGAAACTACGTCTACGGAGGAAGACAGCTCAAGCGAAGACGATTCTGACGGAAGAAGAGAACACAACGGTGACCCTCAGTCTACTCTGCCCACATCACCGCGCATGACAACTCGCAGCAGTGCTAAGAATCTGCAACCAAAACTCTTCCAACAGGCTGCAAACGTAAGTCAGTTATTGACAATGTAATCTGTAGTAACTTTAATTGTTCTTGACACTAAGTCCTGAGCTTATGCGAATTACATTTGGTTATCATTTTACTGACATTAGTATACAGTACGAGCTGTTGTCAATGTACTATCTAAACTTACCACTTTTATTGGTGTAAAATACAGGGGGGGAAATCTGAGGCAGAGGAGGGGACGGTGCGCACACTTCAAAGTCAGAAACCACAATTAAAAGTAAGTACATTATGAAATTTATTTTATAGAAGTTCTGCTTTGTGGAGTGTGTAGATTATGAAGTACATGCTAGGTAAGTGTTATCGGTGTAATGTTTATGAAATATAATGCTTCAAAAGTATACCAAAGTCAGAAATGAGTGATACTTCGAATCATCCTGTCTTTGCGTAGAAAATAACACATTATCTCTCAGTACATTGGAATCCACAAAACTAAGATGTGCATCCTTAAGCCGCACTCAGTTCATACAAGTGCATGAAGAGTGAGTCCTATACTGAGATATTTGCATGAACCGTGTTGAAACACACTCCTAAAGTTGATGTAGAAGAATTATAGAATATCGGTAAAGTCCTCCAAAAATTTCCCTTTGAGAATGAGCACGCCATGAAGGCAATCCTTACCGACAGTGTGAATTTCCATTGTATATGATGCTAGGGTGCCACAGCGGAAATGGTGACAACTCTGCAGGCGGAGGATGGACCGGAGCCCTGGATAAGTAATAAGAAGGTCCCGAACCCAACAAGAAGGGAAACCCGAACTGCTGCAAAGGCAAGTGCTGGCAGCGACAATATGGAGCCAAAATCCTCGAACGTGCCTAGCGGAAGTGGAAGAGGACGCAAGAAAGGGAAAGCGAAAGCGGTGGAGAGTGTCAAGGGCATGAAAAAAACCAAGGCTATGCTTGCAGCAACTGTAGCTGTACTCCTAGGACAAGCAGAGAACCCCATACGGAGTGTAGAAAAACAGAGGAAGACGCAAGAGCATGCGGATTGATAACTAGGAAAGTGTCGAATCCAGCAAGGCGAAAAGCATGCCCAACAACAGCATCAGAATCTCCAAGTGAGGATGAAACTGACATGTTTCGTACTATGGAGTTTGACATGCCTGTCACTTCTCCAAACAATTCACCAGTTCAAGGTATAAATGGTATGACAGTCTACCCCTACACCGCATGCATCTGCCAACAAATTCTCATGCTTAGGTTGTTCTCTATAATGTGGAAGTGAATACGGGGCATGGCCAATGCAATTCTAATAGCAAATGAAATTGAAAACAAGGATTGCGTAATATAGGTATATCCCAACATAGTAACAAGTTGTAAATTAAAAAAACATTCACAAAGCATAGAGATGATCAATGATTGTAATGTTCAGAATCAACCGTAAAACGCACCAACTTATAACAAGCTGAGGAAGAAATATGATAATGACGATAAGACATGACAGCATGACGTTGTGGGAGTGACATGTTGGTAATATTTGAAGTATTTTGGAACTACGGTGCATTGCCTATGAATATAATTTATTATATCAAACACTGTACTAAAATGCTATAATGCCGTATTGGTTTACTCCGCCACTTGTATACGGCAAGTTATTCACACAGAGTAGAGTCCTGAATGTATAACAGCACGAAGGGTGTAATGAAAATAACACTGCGGTGACAAACCCCGTGTATGTGCTTTTTCTCAGAGAACAACAACGATGGTGTTGAAGATGCACTACTGTCGGGCAAAGACGCAGCCACTATGGGCAAAGGCCATGATCTTGGTAGTGAACCCAATGATTGTGGCGGAGAAGATGTTGCGAAAACACCAATCCGTACGCAGGACAATTATCGTGGCAACATGGTGGAAATCGCTGTGCAGACTGAGATAGATTCTGAACCCTCAAGACAGGTGAATCGATCACAAGAGCGCAGGAGGTATGCGTGGAGTCCGTCGCCAAGCAAACAGTACAACCACAGTGTGAGCTAACCAGGCTTTAAACTCAAAACACATCTTCATGTACGTTGTATGCATCATAGTTGGAGAGCATGTAATAGGTTTTTTTTACAACACAAGATATGTTACCTAGTACTCAGTCATGGCGATTTGTTCGCAGCATTCACGACGAAGACGAATCGATAAGGGTGACTCACCCATAGATAGGCAAAGATCATATCAAGAACGATATTATGATTCCGTGCCACTCAGCTCGCGCTTTCAGCGCTCTGATAAGAATAGAGAGTACGAAGTGTGGAGCCCAAGGCGTAGTCGGTCACGGAGTCCTGCATATCACACTGAAAGGCGAATGCACAGGGAGTCTCAAAGTTACACCCATGACAAGAACATGATGGATGGGGGTAAGTAATTTTTTATTCTCATAAACTGTTCTAATGCTAGGAGAAGTTGAGATGAAAACAACTAGGAGAAGTTGAGATGAAAACATACAATGAAAGGAACTGGTACTAATACAGTATTCTTGGATTATAATATCTTTTCCATTTCGTTACAAGTACTGTCTATACGTTCTTTGTGAACAAAGCGTATAAAAGGTTGTCAAAGTATTTAGTTTCATTGTTCAATATAATAGGTGAAATACATGGAATAGAGCCGATCCAATTTGACGTTATGAGTTTTGTCGTAACGCGCGTGTGTTACCTATGTTATTTTATGAACGGGCTTATAAGTAGAGTCTAGAACCGAAAGAACCGAAAAAAGGATACAATGTTGTGTCTAACAGTGTGGGGGTCTTACAGGGTCTCGGCAGTTTACGAAAAGTCCATCAACGTATGTCGTGCATCGGAGACGTAATTCACCATCCGACAACAACCCTCCACGGTACCGTCGGGAACTGTCTCCAGAACGCACTCACAGGATGCATAGGAGAACCCGAAATATGTCCAAGTCCTTGACTCCTCCTACAACCAGGCCTTGCACTACAAATCCAGCTGCATTGTCGGAGCAGCGACGAGAAGAAAATGCGAAGTTGGCAAAATCTCTACTTCCTGAAAGAGCGATGGATAGAAGGACGAGACGAGGCAAACAAGCTGCCCGCGAAGATGAAATGTCCCACAGAGAAGACGGTGGTAAGAAACCATTCTACCTGACCTTAGATGCAGACGGGAAACCTTATGGCATTGGTAGACCAGCATGGGTAGCCGAGGTTGGAAAGTTGGCAGCAGGGTTGGATTTATCTTGCACTCACATATCTCGGCAAACATACGAAGCTGTTACAACTTTGAAATGCAGATTAAATGAGAGATTTGAGTACTCTGGAAACTTGAACGATGATCACCTAAAATCTGTAATGGGCAAAGCAGTTACAAGAAAGCGTGGAGAATTGATGACCTTGATAAAAAAAAAAGGAGTCCCCCAACCACTCCACATTGATCATGAGGTCTGGAAGCACTACTAGAGAAACTGTGACCACCTCAACAAAATTATAACAGAAAACTGTTGAGGACTTCTGTGCTCCCGGTCGCGTTGTGGGGGTCATTCCGTAACACAAATCTGTTGAGTGAAATCTGTTAAAGCTGTCATTTTTCTAGTCCCTCATATCCTGCGTGGCATGCCAACTCAGACTGTTATTTCTTTCTGAACAATCTAGTTGGCAGTGTCTGCCACGTCAAGGGCTTTTACGAGTAAATTGTCGCCCAAGTAAATACCTGCCCGTCATTTACCTCCTGTTTCGTTAGTTCTAAATTTATCAGAGCCTATCAGACCCTTTGTTGTCGTATGGTTGGTAGAATGTCATGCTGGCTTCTGATTGGTGGTAATTTGGAAGTGTGGTAGTTGCTACATCCAGCTTTTTCACACACAAGGCTTACATGTCCTGCACTCATAGGTCTGAAAAACCTCTCCATTTTATTCCCGTTGAATTTACAATAATTGGAAAAGGCATTACAATATCTACGCCATCTACGTTATTCGAATCCAGCGGCAGTGAGGATTCTATTCAACGCCAATCACATCCACTGTGATTGCTTCATCAGAGGCATCTGTAGGACTGAAACTCGTAGACGCTCCACTTCACAGAGTTAACTGCCTTGACGTTTCAGTGTCCCTAGCTTTTAATCTTCTGATTTTACAATAACTTTACTTTTGCTAGCATCTAGATCAACTGACTTTCGTGTTTCTATGCTGTAATACTCCAACGTTTTGCATGTTGTCTTGATCTCCTTACTTCTTCGCGATCTTCACGTCCAATTTTTCCTTGCAATATTCAATTCAAACAGATGTACTTCCCAAAATCTCCAAAACCTGGGATGTCCACAGACTTTTCACAACTTGCATTGAATGCGCCGTTGTGATTATTGCTATAACCTAGAAGAACAGAAACATTCAATGGACATCAATTCTACGAAAGAAAAAACATATCTCAAATGCCACACCTGGCAAGCTGTGAGGAATGATGGTTGGTCCAGAGAAAACCTTGCTTGTTGTAACACCTGCACAATCATACAGTCTAATGCCTGTTAACATAAAAACTTTGCCTATCTAATGGGGGTCTGTTGTGATGTCTTTCAGCTGCCATTCGAGTCTAAGTTTCCAAGAGATTGATAAAATGGTAGCATGGAGTTTCAGCTCAAAGAGCTATGAAAACAGTACAAGCTGGATGTCACCTACCATATGGACCCCATTCAAAGAAATGGATTGTTGATTCCTGCAAACGCAAGCACATTTTCTCTCTGAGAAATCCAAAGACATCCTTAGCCTCGGTCACTTCTAAAAAACATATGCAAATTAAATGTTGCCCTTGAAACTAAAAAATAACAAAGGAACCAGTACCTTGCAACATTTGAAAATGCAAAGTGCACCTGCATTTCAGAAACATTCAGTTTTATGAAGATGTCCTGTGCGCAATCTCAAATTGAGCACTCCTATGTAATTGAAGAGGCCGTCAATTCTTTAAGGAACAATTCTAAGAACGAAACCAAACTAACAAACCAAATGGCTAAGGGAGTCAGGAATTGTCCAAACGCACCGTATTGAGAAAATTGTGAAGACTAGTGAATTGTGCATTTCAAATAGCCAGTCATTACGTGTACTGTGCAATTTTTAGTTCATCCTCTCATTAAAAGCCATTGTCTCCTTGATAGTCGACTTCAGACAATAAAAGGGAAAAAATAATTGTACTTTCAAAAAACATGGAACCATTTTGATCAGCATCGTTCATCCTGTGCAAAAAGTGAACAAGACAATAATGAGTTGGACGACTTGTAATTCAGTCTCATCACTGCTTTTTGAAGAACAATGCTGGACTCACTACCGGAGTTTCTACAAGGAAAGTTACAACTCGAAAAATAATTGCAACATCTTAAAAAATCCCCAACTACATTCACAAAGTTAATATATTCAAGGTAAATTAATATTAATCTAATAGAAAATTAGATGAATATTAAGATAATGTTAAACCTAATGTCAAGCTATGTCAACCATTGTTAATCTAATAGAACAGTAGATGAACATGAAGATAATGTTAAATTAATGTCACCAATGTCAACCAACGTTAACTTAATAATTATTAGTATAGTATTAAGTTAATGCCAAGGACACGCTGTGTGATTTCATGTTTTTTTTAGCAGTTTTGAGTAGGTCCTATGTGGACTTCTGTTTGTTCAAACTACTTTGTTGTTTGACCAACGCATGCAATGTTCTTCACTGATTCTCGTGATATAAAATTGGGTCTCATCTGAATTACATTTTTCACATTATGATGCATTGAATTTGTCAATTTAAAACCATGAATCCTTGGTCCTTGCAGCTACCCATGGTAAGAGTTTGACTACCTTACCTGATCATCTGTGCTACAATTGATTTCGGAAACCTTAAATTCGATGCTTCCAAAGCTACCTGTACACAAACGCACAAAAGAAAAGTCCCATGCTAAGTCCAAACGGCATTGCTGATTCAGGAGTACAATAATGATCTTAAAATCTCAAACTCAGTGTCAGTGACAGAGCACTTACAGCAAACAAATCTGTTCAAAACTTCACTGCCTACGTCTCAACAATAATTGCCATTCCCGAATCACAAGACACAACACCAGCAAGCTCTAAAATATGTTAAGAGTTTCTTGATAAGCCTCACCTCCTCTTTTCACCTTAAACTCATATAAATGAGTGGATTCAATAATCCAATAGAGTACAACCTATCCCACTAGACTAATTGCACCCTCAATCAAATCAAGCAAGCGCTGGAGGAGATAGTTCACCCCACTTTTGTCCACTTGACCTAGTACAATCGAGTGCAATTACAGTATTTAATGATTCAATGGAGTATTCTACTACTCCCTCCATCCCAATTTACTTAATGAAAATCTGTTCAATTTGAGGTTGTTTTTTTACAGATTCTAATAAAGCAAAATCACAAGACAAGTGCGCATGAAGTGTTTTTTTCTGTAAAGCTTTTCTTTAGCCATGTGTGGATCACAAACAACATATGAGCTAATTAAAATCAATGCTAGCATATGTTCATTGCATCAGAGAATACACCGCAACAAACATCACCATGCTCCACATGCCACACATACCATGTTCAGTGCAGTATGACAGACAACTACTCTGCAGCAACAGAAACTTATTATATTTAGAGATTTGATGAAATAGTTCTAGTTTGCTTTATTTTTTATTTTTTTCAAAAACATCATCTATTTTGGCACGGAGGGAATATAACATAAGAGACTAAGTACACCTCTACAAATATATTCAATTCAATTCAAATTCAATTCAATACAAATCTGCTTCAAGAGACAAGAAAACTAGACGATGTTCAAACACCCTGGATTCTAGACTGAATCAAGAGCCTGGAACTCCACGAGGTCGACAGCAGTTTGTGATGATCAAGTGGCAAAACCCTGGAGGAGAAGAAGAAACCCTAATTGTTGACAAGTAACTGAGTAAACCTGAAGTTCATCAACGTAGATGGAATTGGCGTGGTCGGTGTCGACGGACTGGAACCACAATCGCAGCGATGCCGTGTCCAGTTGCTGTTGGGCACAATGGCGGTCAACGACTCCCTCACCAAGTTCACGATTTGCTGCCGCACGCTCCCAACCTCGACATCTGCAAGGTCGATGTGTGCGTCCACGACCACGGAAGGAGCGGCAGGAGCAGCAGGAGCGGCATCGCTCGCAACTGCCATCGCTCGCGGCCGGTGCGAGGAAAAAGTGCGCGGAAGATGAAGAAGACGGACAGAAGAGGTGCGACAAGGCCGGGGAAGCACCGAGAGCGGGGGTTTAGGGTTTGGGGCCAGCATGGGAGAGAGACGCAAACTACAATACAAGTCCATGATTCTGCCTGCATCTCCAAACTCCTGCAAACCCTAATTTGGGAGAGACGGCGGGTCGTCCTCGTCACCATTAACCCTAAACCCTAGTTTTTTATTATTTTGATTTTTCCACTTTTTTGACAGTCAACTTTACGTATTGTTTTGATTTGTCTGATGATTTTTCATCTGGATACCATAACATTCAGGGCCGCTAAGTACTCAAACATCAGGCTAAGTTTGATTCAATGCAATTTTAAAGGTACACTAAATAGTGTATTTAGTGTGAGTAAGTCTGAGTAAATCCTATTTGATCTTGAAAAATATGTGACACTACAATGTCTGGGAAAGTGCCACAGTAGGAACAGGTTTTACCAAAACTATTATTTTACGTTACTGTACTTTTGACAGTTATCGCATGGTAAGGAAATGTAGGAAAAACCGTGTTAGCTTAAATGTCGTATAATAGTAATTTTAAAATGAAACCTACTATGTAACCATTAATGGAAGGCCGTAAATGTAATTGCCATTCAGGGTTATCCACAAATGACTCTCACAAAAGAAATAGATTCAGTATGTTTACTGGGATAAGGTAACAATCAATAAATTACACAAGAATGATCCCGATATTCTGTATAATACGTACACCTTGTAGGGATGGGATCTCAGAGTCACATCTGTGTCTAAAAAGTTGAAAATTAAATTTACCGAGCGTCAGTAAGCATATTTGAAATTACGCGTAGGGCACCATACGAAGAAATTAACCGAAAAGAGGAGCCAATGATATTTTCTATAAAATACCTCCATCTATGGGGGTAAATTCAATTGCAAATTACCGTGGGCAAGAAATATGCGTGATAATACTTTCCAAAAGGTTATATGTTACCGCAATTAGAAATGTTTATATGTGGCCAGTCAGGCGAACGAGACAAAAAGTTGCCATGTCAGCACACCCTGTCACCACAATGGTAACCTAGAACCTGAAATTAAAGAAGTATTGAAGGCAACACAAATTCTGTAGAAATTGTTCATCGTTTAACAGGGAACTGTCAAAGACACCAAGTCGTGACCGCAACTACCCGGAACAACAGAAATCTGTTGAATTTCTGTTGTTCCGGTCACAGTTTTCTAGTAGTGAAGCGTCTTCTGAAGCTGGCCAATAGTAAACAGCGGAAGGAAAAATCCGAGCAAGGAAGGTACGCCAATTCACAAAGGAGAACCTTGGACAGAACGGGATCACGAGGGGTAAACGGCGTAATCGAAAAGCTACAGGAGAGGTTTAATAGGTCTCTTGATCCAGAGGAAATTGAATTTGAAATGAATCGTGACAAGGGATTCGGTGGACAAAATAAAAAACAAACTCCTATTAAACAAGAGAAGGTGTCCCTGGAAGTGTCATCCGGTGAAGAGTACAGCGGCTCGCCTACAGACAGTCCTAGATCAGGGGACAGTGGAAGCGAAGACTGTCATGCGGTGGCACAAGTGCATCAGCCGAGTGGAAAACACAAGGTAACTGTGTAGGAAGTATTTGTATAGGAAGTTTACCATTTTATACAGATTAAATTTTTTTTTGCAGATGTTCAATACATATTATTCTTAGTCGGCTGCAGATATAAGATGAAGGATAAAATAAATGTGGTAATATGTAAGTAGAATATGTAAAGGAGTTACCGATAAAGATTGAGTCACGTAGCACAATTTCAATTGACTGTACTTGATATTGTTCATGTCATGTAGGAGAAATGTGAAGACTCCGATGACGTTAATGAAGATGACAGGAATATGGCCGCAGCACGTAGTGGTTCAAACAGAACACACAACAGCGTCCGTGACAACGAACGACTGTCAAAGGAGGAACACATTAAGCGGCTCCAGGAGGAAATTGATCGATTGACGGAAGGCAGTGGGAGCACCTCGAAGTATCTAAGATCAAAGAATCTTTGAATTTGTAAGAAACATCTTTAAACAGTTTTAACCATTGTTGTACCCTTCATACAAAATATTTAGCTATGTAAATGTAATTATACAGTACGGAATGACAACAACACAAAGCTGAAGTGATTTAAGGGATAAAAACACGAATGGCATGCACAGGAGGGATTGTAATAATCCTTAATGTATGTAAAAGGATTAATGTTAACCATAATAATTGTGGATTGTGGTTGTCTATAGGAGTCGTATAACTAATTGTGAGGAGGAAGGAACGGCACTGTGAGAACAGGCAGTGCAGTAGATGGAGCACCCATTGACATGAACATGTTACAGACCCTGAACCGGTCAGCGTAGAAGTGTGAATCCGGGAGGGGGGGGGGGGGGTGGTGTGCTAACCAAAACAACATGAGCAGTTAGAACATATTTGGGATGGATATATGGAATTGAAGTGTAATGTAGTAAATAGTACGGGATGTAGCGGTTGCTATAGTTTTGTGTTGATTTCCAATGAACATGTAGTGTGGAACAGTGCACCTGCCGAATTAGGAACTTACGTCACCTACGGTATGCGAATGATATGTGTGTAGTGGGTGTAGGACCCGAACACCTACAAAGATTAGGATCACCTCAACTCTGAACGTGAGGTTTGATACTGGTTTTATTGTTTTATATGTGAACAATTAAGTCATGAAGGTTTTTTTGTATTGATATCAGAACTAAATGTGTAAACATTCAGTACAGTAAATGAATATGATATGGAGCTCAACCTTGCTCATGACGGACTGACATGTGGATGGAGTAATTGAAGAGAAGGTAGTGGTTGTTTGCACAAAGAGTGCTGAACCGTATTGTCAAAATAATATAAAGAAGTGCAGAAATCATGAAGTATGGTTGTAACTGAAGTTTGCAGGAACAATTTTTATGTGTTTTAATTGAATGTAATGTGCATGATGGATTTAGTGTCATTGAGATGAGTTAGACATATGTAGTGTTGTAACATTTAAAATTGAAAGATCAAGTACTATTTGTGGGGCACACTCTGATATTACGAGCATATGAGATGTGGAGGATGGTCAAGTGTTCAAATGAAGTGACAAGTGTACGTAACTGGTGAAAGTGCAACGGCTCTTCAGTAATTCTTCTGTACGGATGAGGTACGTTGTTTTCAGCGGCTGATTACGGTATTTCTAAGTCGATACCAAAGTGGAAGAGTGGAAATAGTATCTAGAAAATAATGATATTGGGCAGAAGGTATCAAAGTTCTAATCATGGAATTGGGTGCAGATGAATGGAGGAGGCCTAAATTTCAGAAGGCTTCTTAGTGATGTAAAGAAGGCTACTATGCAGTGAGATATCGTCCATTGTAATGGTATGAAGAAATGGTTGCAACATGGTTAATGTATGCAACCGAGAATATGCAAGTGAGTATTCTAATTGAATTCTGGTTGTTATTGTACCCTGTAATTTGTAATGCTACTGTTGTTTTATACTTGTACTATCTGTAACAAGGACTATGGTAGTGCCTACATTGGTGCTGTACGATTTTGTAGGTGATGTTAGACAAATTTATAAATGAAAATCACAGCTGCAATCTAGAGAACTGGTAGGCTGAAACATATGTAATGTCCAGTATGCTACTGCATGTGAAGATTACCTGGTATGATGTGAACAATTTTTCAGGTGCTATCGCTGGAGAATTTTCCGGTTGGCCTCAACAGGGTTAGTACACTGAAGCATTAGGAAAACGAAACACATGAACACTGCAGCTATTTTCATAGATCGTAGTATTTCCTGAAACGAAAAAGGAGGTCCAGTAAAACAGTTCGAAATAACCAGCATGAGATAGAACTTCACAGTTTTCTTGTTTAGGGTTTGGGAGCCATGTCATGTCAGAGTTTGAGGTAACCATACTATTACTTTCATATTATTTCTGAATATGAAACATATCTAAGTCTTTACCCTAAACAGGCGGTGCAGCGGCTCGTAGTAATGATGAAGACGTCAATTATGCAGAGTAAGTGTGCTCTGTTTTTTATGTTTGGTCTTCCTCGTTATATGTATCATGTGATGTTAGTGTACAGGTCCAGAGCATCGATTGTTTGAGTAATGTACAGTGGATATCTTGAAAGTTTTATAGAAATTGTACAGTTTGTGGCTGGTTAAAAACTACAATGTTTTATTATTACTAATAATGCTCTTTAGTCAGTGGTAGATTTCCTTCGGGAAATATATTCGAATTCACGATAAGCGTGTGACTCAATATGTAGGCACAATACGTTTTGCTCAGTAAGTGATGCAGTGCTAGGTGTGATGTAGACGTTGATCATATATTCATAAATGACGTGTGCCATCTGGGAACATTGATGTTTTTCTGTCTGTAAGATGGTTTGTGAAATTGCAATAGATTTGATACAGGCGCAGGGAAAGAGCACTTGTAGAATAATATCGTAAAACAAATTTTTATAACCCTAAACCCTGGACTAATGTATGGATCCTTCTGTTTCAATATTCCAGATATGGGACACACTCTGAACTAGGTTAAAGGTTGCAAGGTTAGAAGCAACAGGGTAATCAAACGTCTCCCAGCATCAGGGCTATGGCGAAGGACAGGGTAAGAACAATTCTTAAATTCTGTTTTTATTGCTTGGATAGACTAGCAAGAACGATTGAGGAGCAATGTTGCTTGCGAATGTGATGAGTACTAGTAATATATGTATTACTACGGTGCACAATGCATGTCAAAATTGAATAAATTGTTGCATTTTGCAGGTCAAAGTCATTGTAGTGTAGAACTTGTTCAAAGTATCGACACTAACCCGGGCGAAATGTGCCTGAACCTTGCAGATCAGAAGAGTTCTTCCTCATTATGATATTCAAATGTGGTACATATACAGCACAACAATTGGAGACGAAGAACGACAGATTCATGTAGAGCGTATTCTTACGATGTAGGAGAATGTAGGGTGTAGAATATTTATTTATTTGATTCCATATAATATTCGGACAGTAGTGTATAGAAATATGTGCTCGCACAAATTGGAAGCTTGTCTTTGAGAAGTAAACTATACGATATTACAAAGCTAAAATTAGATATCACAGAATACGATGTTGTGTTTCCCACAATGTACAAACAGTCTTGATATTCTAGACAATAAATATAAAATGCTGTACATATGGGCGGTGAATAAATTTTCACTGGAGTATGGTAAATTACACAAGCCAGAAGGAGATTCGAAAGTGCAGTTCTAGATTATGAATCCTACATTGTGGAAGATAATATATTGTCTATTATTAGATTCTGCTAAAATTACAATGACCCTAAACGTTGTTACGCACAGTAATTTAAAAAATATTAACCAGCGGAAGTGAAATGACAAATTACACTGAGTAATCTCTAAAAATTAACCACTGGAAGGAAAATGACAATTACACAAAGTAGTATCTATTATGACATAAAGTGAACTCTCAAATACATGGCAAACACTGCCACTGTGCCATCCACATCATCACAATCTGCTGAGGTGGCAAGCACAGTCACGCATCAAAACAGCCCGCATGATGTCCAAATCAATAGAACCGGACCAACGAACTTCTGTTACACCATGTCCAAGACAACGCGTCCAAAACAACACGAACGATCAACACATTCCTGTTAATTTTCTGTTGATTTTCACACTGTTTTTCTACTAGTGCCACTAGCTATATCACCGCACTACATCAGTTCCTCAGAAACGTCTCATTTCGCAGTTCATTGCCGCTCAGAAAACACAGCCGTCAAGTGGAAGAGTATCTCTGGACATGCTGTTATCGCCGAAGCCACGAAAGCATTAGGCGCAGTCATGGCGCAGCAAATGCAAGACATCGCAGACGCATCACGTCATCTTGAGCGTTCAAAGATAGAGGTGCAGTTGAAACTTTTCAGTGAGCAAATGTCGTACCAGCGGGAGAAAGACCGAAGGTTATACGAAAACGCAGCGATAGCAAATGACAACGCCCGATTGAGCATTTTGAAGCAAGGGGAGATGGTAACATGCTTGTCCCACCTCTCTACTGTTTTGAGCAATTCATTATCTATGAACAGAAATTCTTTGTACCCAACGATGCCTCAATCAGCACCACGGGATCACAACACATTTCCACCGGCATTCTATGCTGCCATGCTACAGAGCCAGCCAGCCCAGACTTCCGGCCAAGCAGCCCACACTTCAGGCAAACTGCCCCACCTCGGCAGTGCTAGTGGCAATCAAAGTTGCCTTGGAATAACAGAGAACACCTTGCATTCTACAAACACCGGGCCTCCAGGAAATCCTAGCGGCCTCACACTCAGTACAACAGGCCCTGACCTACAAGAGAGTGGAGCAGCAGCTGCTACAAGCTGCGTACCATCGGCCAGAAGCGGCCACCCTGCCAGTACCAGTACCCCACACCATAACAAGAACCTCGAAGTTGGGTCATCCTCCTACACTGCAGCTCTGCCAACTGAAGCTACTGATGACGCCTGAGGACCGAGATACTACACGGCTGCCCAAGCTACTGAATTTCACTACAACTGCCGTACTCACTCTACTTGTACACCACAGAGTTGTGTTAAACTTTAGCTCCGATTCCCCGCACGTTCTGTAGACGGACCCGTGGACATATGGTTCTATTTGAGTTAGAATGTGAGGTAGATTGATACATGGTTTGTGTATGTACTTTGAAATGAGAAAAGAAAAGAAAAAAACACATTCAACACACATTTGCGAGTGCAATGGACTTGGACATTCTGATTTACAACTTTGAATTGTGTTAAGAACTGAGAACTGAGAATCTGGTTGTGTGTAGACTTGGTGGACTTGGACATTCTGTTTTTTTCATTTTAGGGTGCATTCCTAAGTATATAAATCGCTACATGTATGTGTTATGGAAACAAGAAGAAAAAACAAAAAATGGAAGGCAGAAATATACTCAATCAGTTCACATAGAAGGGACCCAAAAAAAGAAGCATCTAAGGCAGATTTAAAGAACACACGTACCTCCATGGTTTATGCTCACTGCTGTCGTTGCATGCTGAGGTAAACTCCTAACTCCCTGTGCACCTCGCTACCCCGAGCGAACACAACATCGTCTCTGTTTGGGTTGGCACCATCGCACGGCCCTGCATCATCGTCAATGACCTCGCCGTCGAGACCTTCTGTCCGGAGTATCTCAAGCAGCTGCTCGACCTCCTCGTGCGACTGACCGAGTAGGACGTTGTGTAAAATAGCTTAGCAGAGAATCACGTTTGGTAGAAAAGTGACATGCACTTGCGATTTTACGAGCAACTCTCTAAAAGTCTGTTTAAGGATTCCGAACGCATTTTCTACAACACACCTACCGCGACGCAGGCTTCTATCGAAGAGCTCCTCAGATAGGCTCAACTGTCCCGACCCACGGTGAGGGACCATCAACCAAGGGAGAAGGGGGTAACCCGAATCTCCAAGTAGAAAGGAGTGAACCCATCAACTCCATTCCCCCTTTCAAATAAATTACCATGCATCGCTAAGTGATGCAAGGACGACCGTCTTAACACGCGAGAATCATTAGTTGATCCGGACATGCCAAAAAATAAGTCTAAAAATCTTTTGTTGCTATCGACAACAGCCTGACAGTTTAGAGTGTACCCTCCTGATTTGAAGTAGTAATAGTCCGCCGCTCCATGTCTCGGTTTTGCGATGGACAGATGGGTGCCGTCAATTGCTCCAACAACTGTTGGTAGTCCGCAGAGGCGCTTGAATTCAGTTTGGCATTGGCGGAGTCTCTCACCTGATAGCCAAGATATCTCGTGACGCATGCTATCATTTATGGCATCAACAGCGTCTCGCAATATAAGAGATACCGTGCTTTTGCCTATCGCAAATATTTCGCTACATATAATAAGACTAGCTGCATGAGTTAATTTAAACAGGGTACATGCAACCCGTATGAGCACATGGATTGCTATTCTATATCGAGTCTCATGGCGTAGGATATGAGGCTTCAGGATTTCTGCTAATGACATGACTGCTTTTTTCGACATTCTAAACATTTGTATCTAGCAATGGTCGTCATACTGCTCTAATAGGAATCGCGAAAACCACGTCGTTGAACGTGGCCTAACCCAGTACCCTAAATCTTCTCCAAAGAACGAAGAAATAGTACACAGCCTGTAACTATCCAGACCCTCCGTGAACAGACCATAGGGATCATGGATAGGGCCCATCAGAGGCCCCACAACCCCTGCAAATGGGTCTTCACAGTCGTCCTCTAATTCTGTTACCATGCACTGGTAGTATGAGCATGGGGGCTCATGTAGCAGCTGAAGCAGGAGCCAAGCAGTGAAAGCAAACAAGGCTCCAGGTTGCATAACAGTATCTATGGAAGAAGGTATTGCACCCCTAAACACAGTGCACTACCAATATGAGTTGTTGCAGGCAGCCAAGCAAAGTGAAACTAAAATTTAGAAATAAATGTATAACTGCAAGAGTGGGAAGCTAACACCGTAAACAACATTTACAAAGCATATACAGCACTACAACATTACCACAACAAGCGACATTACTGGCAATTTACGAGAAGGCCCTACTATGAACATATCACCCTAGAAACAGAGAACTGAACACAAAAAAATAAAAATGAAATTGAACTACAGTCGGGATTTCCATACAAAACCACACCTGAATTACTTCTGAAAGAAGGTATTCTCCACCCGTTCAGTTCCCTCTCCACCGAGTCCCTGCAAAACCCTGCACAATAAATGAATATATTTTGTTATATAGAATTGAAATTTGCATTCAATACCTCTGATCCCTAGAAACATTCAGTGTAAACATTCAATACATTCAGTGTAATTCAGTGTCAAGGGGAATAACAAACGACATGTATTAAATCCTAAACAAACAGGTACACAGCAATAACGGACACTCAAAGAGAGGACGTCCAGTAAAGGAACCAAGAATCACACATGAAATCCGTATGGATTTGTTATGCTCTAAATGAGAGCCTCTATGGCAATGGCGAAGGTTACGAACCCTAAAACTTGTTGTGTCGATTATGTGGTTTTCTATGAAAACAAGACAATTTACACAATCCCAGCGACCACATAGAAAAACATGAACACTGAAAATAGCACAACGAACTTCTTCAAAGCACAAAATTCCCGATAGACAACCCAAACCCTCACGGACCCTATTGAAGTACATGTGCAGGAGCTCAGGAAACCCTAAAATACAAACAAAAAAGGAAACATAAAAAAAATTCACAAACAACATACACAGAAGGGAGGAATTCCGTAAACTCGTACCTACGTGCAGAATTGCAGTTGCACACAACTCCGGATATAAAAGCGAGGACGATGGAACTCAGTTCAGGAGGGCGCCTCACTCAACGCGCTCCAACCAAAATTTATAACTCTCCAAAGAGACCGAGTGGCCACAATTCCTCGGACAAACAAGGAGCGCTTCACTGACTCCCACAGAAATCCACCATTCAGCGACCCGCCACAATGCGAGCACAGCAAGACCACCTCGACACTCAGCGGCACTACAGTGGGGTCCAACATGGAATGGCGTTTTTGGTTTCGCAGTGAGAAATGTTTTAGTACTGCCAACTTTGGAAGCCTCCCGAGAGCTCAAAAATTGGTATCTTACCACGAAATTTTTACCAGAGACTCATCTTTAAGTTAATTATATGTATGACAAATTTCAAGGCCGAAATATTCATCCAAAAAAAGTTATTCAGAATCTACCAACATTGGTAGCTGTGGAATTTTTTTCACTGCTGCCAACTTTGACAGCCTCCCGAGAATGGAAAAAAAAATTCCTTACTTTGGTTTTTTTTGGTAGAAACCAATTTGTGTTAGTAATATATGGTAAAAATCTCAAGTCTAAAAGATTAGTAAAAAAAAAGATATTCCCAATCTACCAACATGTGTAGTTGTGGGAAACAATGGGGGAAACCATTTCATTGCTACCAACTTTGACTACTATGTTGGTAGATTAGGAATAACTTCTTTTTGGTGAATCTTTTGGCCTTGAAATTTGGCATACATATAATTCACTTAAAGATATTTCTTTGGTAAAACTTTCGTGGTAAAATACCAATTTCTGAGCTCTCGGGAGGCTTTCAAAGTTGGCAGTATTCAAAGTTGGTAGAAATGAAATGGTTTCCCCATTGTATCCCACAACTACACATGTTGGTAGATTGGGAATATCTTTTTTTTTACTAATATTTTAGACTTGAGATTTTTACCATATATTACTAACACAAACTGGTTTCTACAAAAAAAAAACCAAAGTAAGGAAAATAAATTTCCATTCTCGAGAGGCTGTCAAAGTTGGCAGCAGTGAAACAATTACCACAGCTACCAATGTTGGTAGATTCTGAATAACTTTTTTTGGGTGAATCTTTCGGCCTTGAAATTTGGCATGCATATAATTAACTTAAAGATGAGTCTCTGGTAAAAATTTCGTGGTAAGATACCAATTTTTGAGCTCTCGGGAGGCTTCCAAAGTTGGCAGTACTAAAACATTTCTCACTGCGAAACCAAAAACGCCATTCCATGTTGGACCCCACTGTACAACAACTCGCAGCGAGACTCTAATTCGTCCCTCTACGGAAGAATGCATTGCGCCTAGAACAGAACCGAACTTCACAACAAAAATAGCTTCCGGACCTCACTATATGCGCAGAGAGCTACAGCAAATGCAAAGGCGGGGGGCGCAGAAATTGACAACACAGAGAAACAAGGCGATGGAACAGGAAAAGAAGAAAAGACATCAGCTCATGCAAACAAGATGAGGTCGAAGAGAGAGCGCGCGACAACCTCGAGGCCACTACGTACTGACGGTGTTTTCAGGTGTGACCGCTGCCTCAAATTTTTTCAATCAAATGCCACATGTCATATCAAATACGTATATTTCGCGATAGGTGCGAACAACAAATACGTATGTTCGTCCGTCATATACGGAACCCACTTCCGCTATTCCCACCTGTGTGAACATAAATAGGTTCACCCTTTACGACAGGTCTTAACGTTTTATGAGCAACGCTACATAAGGCCATGTGTGAACCAGGCTTAAGTGAGGGCTAGTATTTTTGACGAGAAATTTGGAACTCAAAATAAAAAAGAAAGAAGGAAGAGAATCTCTTAGTTGAAGTTGTGCCCGACATCCTCTAGTTGGTCAGGAAATCAATATTTTGGCGGGAATCCCGTTATTTAACCCTTAAATGTTTGAATGACTAATTTTGGTTAAGCATTTTTTTCTGCGGTTGAAATGCAATTTTGGCCATCGAGATGATACTTTTTGAATTTGAGCTTACCTAAAAAAAATGTAGCTTACAAAGTCTAGTTTTCACTCCATTTTGAAATTTTGAAAATTTCCTAAAATTGAATGATTTATAACAATTACAAGTTGAGGGTGTATTACCGTGGCACCTTCACAATGTTCCACGGTTTTAGGTTTTTCCACTGTATTTTTAAATTTAGAAATATTTTTTGAGCACGGTAAACAAACTAATGTTTTTCTTTATAATTTACACATTTGGAAAGTTTTTTGTATTTTTAAAATATAGTTTATAAATGATGTGAATTTTCTTTGCTTTTATCACTTCAAAAAATCATGATAATTGAAATTTTGCATAAATAATTTTGAAAAAATCATACATTGTAGTTAACGTTCGGTTTTATGTAGGAAATATATGAATTTAATTTTTTATTCAATAATGATGGTGAAAGATGGCATACAGTCTAAATTTTTTCCACCACGGTGATAGGGTCAGGCATTTAAGGGTTAAAAAAGAAGCTGTGAGCCAGACGGAGTGAGATTTGCAACTTCAGTGGATTTATTTTTTTATTTTTTTATTATTTATATGCCAGAACCTCGTAATTTTTTATTTATATTTCCTATTTTCTGTAATTTCCATTGATTATGAAACTTATGGCCGGCAAGCTTGAAACTGAAGCTCCGTCTCTTGGCCGGCTATGGCGCATCGACGCCCTCATCACTCGCCATCGCCAAACTTCTCTTGTCATCGTCCCTTTCGTAGCTTACCTTAACAGTATTGTACAGGGCCATTGCTCTTGCTCCCTCGCAAATTTCTGAATGCATCGGTCGGGGGAAGCACGCGCGAGTCTCGGAGGAGATGATCCAGCCGAAGATCCTAGAGGCAAGGACTTGCGCATTGGCGTTGCGGATATGGCGAGCATGAAGAATACGGCGGGTTCTTTGTTTTTCGTGGCGGTACATGTCGGTGCAGGTTTCCATGACGAGAAGAAAGCCAAGGCGTATAAACTAGCCATGCGACGCGCTTGCCAGGCTGCGGCTTCTGTTCTCTCGGAGGTACTTGATTCCAATGTTTGAATGATTTAGAGCAATGCGGAATACTCTGTCTTTTTCAACTCGATCGTAATTGTCGCATTATAGATGTTTCTTGACTTATGTTCCAAGGTGAAATTAATTCACGCTTGACTATTGCTCTATTTCTGCACTTTCCTCTTATTAGGACCAGGCGAGGTCTAGATATTTCCTCTTAAAATATCACGCTGATGACGCTAACATTGCCGAGCGTCGTAGTTCTTTTTAGTTCTTTTGCAGTATCTAGACCTAGGCATTTGAGTCTCTCAGCATTGATAAAACGAATGCGAAACTGTTACACCTATCTTTATGTCATAGGCGCACCAATTCGTGGTGCTAAGCATAATTCAAGATAGCTTGTTTTGATGAGGTCAGACTTAGTTCGTGTCTTAATTGTTGCGTGTGTTTCAGGAGTCAGGGACCAGCCTCGACGCTGTATCAGCGGCAATTAGAGTGCTTGAGGTGAGGGACAGCGACAATTATATCTAAAGCAAGATCATTCTGTCTCGCTGTTTTTATTGTGAACCTTATGCATATGATATCAGGAGGTTGTGGATAACTTTACACTGAAGTCGCTGAGATTTTTAGTTGGCAGTGAAGCATGAACTCGTGCCTTGTCTCTGATCAGTTGGATGGATGCGAATGACTTTTCCTTGAAGTCAGCTGCTGAGGTTGCAACTCTTCTCTTTCAGGTGCTCGGCACTGGTGTGTTAGGCGCATTTATGAAATCTTCGTGCATTGCAACTTAGGATTTTGAGTATACATTTTCCAGGACGATGAAATCGCAAATGCTGGCAGAGGTTCAAACCTGACAGAAGATGGCCAAGTGGAGTGCGATGCTAGCGTTATGGACGGGCATAGTGGAGCTTTTGGAGCTGTTGGAGCAGTTCCTGGTACTTTTGGATTATACTGACCCGAATGAAATTAGTTCAGATCAACTTTATATTGAGACGTTGTATTCATTTCGTATGATCAGAGCCATTGTAGAAATACTCCTAGTGCTTCCTTGTTTACTTGGACGAGTAGAAGGATAAAGGATAAATGAATAGATAATGTACTATTCTGATGCGCAATTTTTTTTGCAGGTGTTCGAAATGCAATTGATGTTGCCATGCTACTGGCTACAGACAGCCGCAAAGGGATCCTCCCGCTCGGTCGAACTCCTCCTATGTGCGGAACTGACCTTTCCATCATTTAAGTAATACATGCTGTAGCAACAGAGTTATGAGTGTAAATATTTCTTTGTTTTGAAAGTGAGCATGAGCATGCGCTTATCTAAATACACTATCAACTTCAATTTCCCACTAAAAATTATCCTGAAAGAAGAACAGCTTCATGTCGTTTTTTTCTTTATCGTCTACAGTTGGCTGCAATGTCTGCAGTGTTATTTTGTGGTGAGCATGACAGTGTCCTAGCGGGTGATGGAGCAAGGGAGTGGGCAGTTCGACATGGCCTTGCAACCGAAACAGTCGGTGGTGAAGTCGAGAAGGTGAGAAATTGTATCCAATGCACCTGTAATAACCAGATTGGATGCTGAATTTTACCTGTGTCTGATGCCCTTCATTATAAGCGACGTCTTTTTAAGAAGAAGAGCTACTAATTTTTGAATGTGTTCTGTATGGTCCGTGACGAAATGAACTCTGAGTCCCAGCATTTGTGTCATTGACCGAGAGATCGAGTCAACACAGTGTATATCAGTTTTCTCTGCCTTTAATCCCAGTCGCGTGAGCTCCATCTCTTCCTGTGAGGTTTCTCTTTTTATTTTATTGGAACACCAACATTCGGATGCATTTTTTTTTTGGCAGTGGCTTGTAACCAAAAAGGCATACGAACAATGGGAAAAATACAAGCTCATGCTAGCCAGGACTATCCCAACTGCTGATAGGAACAACGTCACAGATGCTCAGATAATGAATGGTATTGACGAGGAGAGCAGGGAAGACGTGGTGCTAGATACTGTGGGGGCTGTCTGTGTTGACAGAGATGGTAATGTTGCTGCAGGTGCTTCAAGTGGCGGAATTGCTATGAAAGTAAGATTCGACATCTATGTAATTAGTGGACTTGATGGAGTTGATTGCTGCCATCTTCGTACTTTGAAAAGTTATTGCAAACCTTGGACGTTTTTATTCTATGCATTTTGACGTCACGCAGTAAGAAAATTTCTTATCATATCATCTATAATTTGACTCAGGTTAAAGGACGGGTGGGTTTAGCGGCAACTTATGGGAGTGGCTGTTGGGCGACCTCAAAAGACACTCTTGGTACTTCAGTTGGCTGTACAGTCTCAGGTGGCGGCGAGCAGCTTATGAGAGGGCTTGCTGCATACGAATGCTCTTCGTTGGCCACAACGTATGTCGCAATTTTCTGTTCTCTTATGTATTTGTACTTTGCAGCCTAAGTGTTGCTAAAACGAAGGGATCGATATCTAAAGTGTTGTTATTTTATTACCAATACAGGTTGCAATTTGGGCCAGGATATGCGTGTGAGACCATGCTGCGCTCTGTTATTGAGAAGGGTCGGGGCTTTGGGGGAAAAGATGACGCTGGGGTTTTGTTTCTACAGTCAAGTTCCGACTCAACACGGGTAAGCGATTGAGGGATGAACTGCAAGTGAACATTTTCTGATCCATTGCTATCTTGTTTGGGCTTCGACTTGATGCTCTTAACCTCTTCTTTTTTTCTTTCTTTATTTCCCTATGTTGCTTTGAGAACTGGAGGTAGATGTCCACTTTGGCGGGAGTGAACCTCTAGGAGCTTGGGATATTGTAGGTGAGCAGGATGGCAATCTGGTCCGTCCAGTAAAAAAATTTGTACAGAGTTCCAATAATTTGGGTGGACTCCAATTTGATTCGCAATTCATACAAGTCAGTTAGAAGTGGAGGCTATAGGAATTAAGCTTGCAGGACTTATACCATTCTTCATCTCATACGTTGTCAAGCACCCTACCTTAGTCGATTTGCATGACTTTTTAAGACACCATGAGTAAAACAGGGTTTTTGAGTTCAATTATGATTTTCAAGAACAGTAACTTTGGCATACGGGGGAACTTAAGCGTTTTTACTTGGGCCAACTAGTAGCGTTACATGGATTGTTGGTTAGCCTTGGCCGAACGCCAGTGGACGTTACCAGGGTTTTGAGTCATTTCAGTTCGGTTGAATATACTTCCTTACTCTGTTGAACTTGTTATGTCAACAGAAGGCCACCGACGTGGCATCGCTGCTGGCAGTGGAGTTGGTAGCAGCCTTTACATCTTCATCTTTTGGCATTGGCTTCTTTGGAAGCTCCATGAACAAACCAAAGGTAATCGCTGATGCTTTTTAAGTTGTCATGTAGGAATCTGAGTGCTGTGAAATGCTGCATTGTATCAAGGTCGTGAAAACAGTTTTTTTGCTCGGGATTACCTTGATGAAACAACCTTTATCTCCGAATACTCTCGTGAAAACGTGAAGTTAATCACTTTGCTTGGGACAAACTGATCCCATCTGTCGGTGCTGAACTTTGAAATTGGGACATAAAATAACCCTTTGGTGGGTGGATTTGTGCAGACTTTGATACTAAGAAAACCGCCGCAGGATGACGGCAACTTAACTCTGTTCGCACAAAATTTTAAACTCAGTTGAGATAGCCACGCTCATGCATTGTTCAGGATTCTAGTGCCATTTTCTCGGCAACTCTATTATTGCGATTAGTTTTGAAATTTGTCGACTCACTATTGGCTCTTTCTTTTCGACTTGTAATTGCTGTTGTGCCCCTTCTTTCAACTGGAGATTGATACTTCCTTAACCCCTAAACGACGGAGGGGTAAAGGGCAAAACATAAATGTGTTATAAAAAAATACTTCTTCAACTTTGATGAAGTTTAGTCCAAAAGAGAAAATGAGGAGCTTGATGTTTAGTAATTATCCATACAATCAAATTTCAAAAAATAGTTTTTTATTTTCTTATAATGAATTTAGAAGCATTTAACTTCATATATTTATCAAAATTATAAATTTTATTTTTAGAATTTGAAATTTTTTATGATTCGTTAAAACTAGACATTCTATTCTGAAATTAAAAATTGCAATTTTTTTAATGGAGAGAACATCATTACTTTCCCCAAATAGTAAGTTTTATAACACTAGACAAATGTAGAAGTGTTTGTCTTTGAAATTTTCTCCCGGGTGGAATTTAACTCGGATTGACATGATTCAAATTGGGTTGGAAAGTAGACTTGATTCCCTATTTGAAAATATTTTTTATTTTCTATAAACATGTTTTATCTATTTTGGGCAGCCCATAAAAAAAGGGAAGAGACCATAAAATGGTTGATCTGTCACTTAGGGGTTAAGTAAACCTTTAACCCTTGAACGCTCCTGCGTCCAATATCTGGACGATGGACAGATTCACGTTATTGGATTCTCATCCGAATTGGACAGTTTTCATCCAAATAAATTTCTCTTGGTTCTTGTGCAAGTTTACTATCTATTGTACGGTTTGGATATTTAAAATGGGTTATTATGATTTTTGGAAAAATCACACAATTGGTTTATGTCAAGTTTCATTCTTAGTTCAAAAAGTGAGACCTAAAACATGATTTTCCAAAATAAGTAGAATCAAATAATGGAAACCATACCATCTCATAGAGCATGTTATTCCAATTTCATTACAATATTTTTAATTTTTTTGGTGTTGATGTGGGATTTTTAATCGAATTTCAAGAGAAAACCTTGCAAAAATAATTAAAAATACTTAATAAAAAACATGATAAATCCAACCGTACAGATGTGATCTTCACGTTGACATTTACAACTTTTCTTTGTACATCAACTCAATTTTTGGTATTCATCTAACATTTTATAACGTTTCTTTGAAAACAGCGTTGAATTGGGACCTTAAAGGGTTAAGTGTCTGGATGACTGTTTGGTCTTCCTAAAATATATGTGGGTTAAATTTAGTTGTTAAAATTGAACTTCTTGAAATTTTTATTTGGTAAAAAGAAAAAGTTAACTTTATGAGACTTTATTAGAGTAATCTAAAAAGAACTCCATTGTATGATAGGTCATAAATTAGGAGAATTTGCACCTATATGAGATTTTTGAAGACATGCAAAAAGTGATAAAAAAATCTCATCGTTAATTAGATCTACCTCCCTTTTTCTCCACTTCTAACCTCCCTTTTGAACTACACTTGGGTGGAATAGTGTCTTGTCATAAATTATCCCATTGTGGGTCATGGGCTTGGAGCTTTCGTGGAAGGTATGGGAGCTATACCAAGGTATGGAGAACAATGACAAGACCATGTTTTAGATTGTCCCTCAACTCATCATTGACTAGTTTTTGGTCTATTTGTATGAATTCAAGAGGAGTTCAAAATGAATTTGTCAAATCTTTCGTCTTTGGGTTGACTTTTTGGTTATTTCTTGTGCGAAAAACAAAATATTTATTTTAAAATATAGTTTCAATGTGTTTATTCTTCAATGTCCATTTCACTTAACCCCTAAAGGCCCCAGGTGTTTTGGGACCTCCAAAACCAAAAACTGCGATTTTTGAGCACCTTGTGGAAGTTGATGTATGTTTCAATATGTTTTAACTTTTTTTGTACTTCCAACCGTAAGATCTTCAACCCAACTACTTGCACTAACACCATGTTAAATTTCAACCGTTGGATCTTTACCATTTGTGAGTTTATAACATTCAAAGTTGATTCAAAAGTTTTTTTGGGCTTTACCCAAAAGGCATAGTCTAAATGGTGCAAAGGGGGACTTGATGATTATTACCCCAAACATTTTGCTCATATTTTTTTCCATGTAGGTAACTAAGTTAGGCACCTCCATGCAAAATTTTAGAGACTCATTATGCTTTTTTGGCCTTTATGCAAATTTGTTAAGGGGGTTTTCTAGGAACCGACCTTAAGCGAATGAAGCTACTCCGCCCAAGACTATTCCACTCTAGACTAGTTTCTAGAGATTGAGAGGAGTAGTAAGAGGTTTCTACTAAGAAGAATGGACTGTCGACTAAGGAAAAGCACCAGTATGCTAGTAAGTCGACTCCTGCATACCCACAAACTACTGCAACTAACCAAGATACAACCATAAGGAATGATTCAAGAGCAGAAAACAGCAGTAGTCTAACAGCAGTAGTCTAACATACTAGTGCGCACAAGAAGAGCGTAAGACAAGAACGAAGTACAACTGAGGCTGCCAAAAAGATGTACAAATGGTATAGCAACAACTCTCTCGAAGAGAGTGAAGGTACATATAGGAGACTAGTCTGACAGTGTGTCAGACTGGTCGACCGTAAAAGTCGGGTCGACCAGTCTGTACCAGCCTGTACTGCCACGTGTCTCCTGCTGGGTCTATTCCTGCCGAGTATAGACTAGCCTACTCTTAGCCTAAGGGAATATCAACTAATATTCGGTTAACATTACCCTCCCTCTGAGCTAAGTACACTCCTGTGGACTTTAGACTACCCCGGTCGGTGACTAGGAAAATTCGTTCACGAGGAATGACAAAATTACCCGCGGTCAAGTAATCGACCCAGCTGAGGTCGAGTCATCAGTCGTGGACGTCGCTAGAGTCCTGGGTCATGCCTGGCGAGCGAATATCGGAAGGCATTCCTGAGAAGTCGAACCCCAGAGAGTGTGGTGAAGAGATGACCGGTAAGTCGACTGAGGTGTTGTCGACCGATGGTGTCGGTGCTGTCATCATCTGGTCGGGTGCTAGGGTCTGCTGATCCTGCTGTTGCTGTGGAGGAGGAGGGTGTGGAGTGGCTGGCTGCTGTTGCACCGTGTCTTGACTGTTGACTGGCGGTGGCTGCGGGTCTTGTTGCTGCTGATCGCGGTCTTCGTCTTCATTGGTCGACTCGCTGTCGTCTTCATCTTCGTCCTCACTTAACTTGACATTGGTAGTCAAGACCTCGTCTTCGTCAGTCGACTGGTTCTCCCAGAGCGAATGGTCGGGTTCGAGGTGGCTCGTATCCTCCTCTTCGTCTTCGTCGACTGCTGGAATCTCCAAGTCTGGGTGGTCGAGCTGAAGTTGGTCGAGTTGCCTGCGATACATGTTGAGTTGGTTGCGGTCGGTGCTGAGGGTGTGCTTGAGAACCTTGATACGATTTCGTGCCTTGAGTCGGAGTCGGTACTTGCGCGCTCGAAGCTTATGTAACTGCAGCTCTCGACTTGCGAACTGGCGGGACTTCTCCTCGTTGTCCTGGAGTAGTAGGTCGAGTCGGTTATTGGAGTCGACTATCTCCCTCCGAGCTTGCTGAAGACTGTGCTGGGTTGTTGCTACCTCGGTTCGTGCCGCCTCGAGTTCGTTTTGTGCTAGCACGAGCTCGCTCTGGTGTTTCTGTTCCTGCTGTCGACTGCTGTGGAGGTCGGCTTCTAGCTGGGTCAATCTGTTGTCGGTCTGATTCTTCGCCTCTGTGACGGTGGTGAGAGTAGTACGGAGTCTTGCCAATTCGATGGTGAGGTTGTCGACCTGTTGCTTGTATGTTGTGGAGTCCTTGGTCAGTCGACTGCTTTCCAATCGGTGGCGGTCGAGCTCGGCTTGAAGTGTGGTTTTTGCTTGAACCGCCTCAAACAAGAGGAGGTTCACTCGGGAGCCGACATCCTCGAGTCGACCTACTGCTCCTTGGACGTCCTCCAAGCGCTGGCGCCAGTGCATTGCTAGTGTCGTAGCTCGTGATGTTGGTGAGTCGGGTGCGGGTCGATTGACCCCAGGTGATGGCGGCGGTCGAGTCGTGGGGGAGACGGGTGGTGGCTGGCGAAATTCGCCGGTTGGTGCCGCTCCATATGCTGCTTCGAGGTTGAGCGGCGCGAAGTCGGATAGAGAAGGCGAAGGTGTGTCGGGGATGGGAGTCTCTTTTGGCGTTGGTGGTGGAGTCGACTGGGCCTCACTGTCGGAAGAAGTCAGGTCGACCTGTCGAGGTACAAACTGACTCAAGGGTGTGAGTTTACCTCGTTTGGCACGTTTCTCTAGTCGCTCCTGGTCCCGCTTGCGTGCGAGTGAGGAGCGTGTCTCTCTTCGTTCTGTGGTCGGTTGGCTCCCGGTAGTGGCTGTCGGTGCTACTGGGTCGGGTGTAGTTTGTCGACTAGGGGGTCGAGCAGTCGATGTTTGGCCCTGGTCAACAGGTCGGGGCGGCCGAACATGGTCCTTCGAGGTGCGGTCGGATCCCAGCCCGCCTTGGAACACGATGTAGTCGGGTCCTCGGGAGTTGTTTTCCGAGTTCTCCGAGTGTCGACGTCGGTCTTTGGTGTTCTGCTGGGCGACTGTTTGGTGTGCATATTCCTCGTTAGTGCTAGGAAAATAAGACTCGAGAAGGAAGTCTAATACCTCGGCCGAAGGGCAGATCGTGGTCTTCGTGGTCTGCATCGCCTTGATGTTGATGGCGATCGAGTTGAACATCCATGTCGCCCAGTCCCATTGCATGTCGCGGTCGATGAGGGCCTCGACTGTGCATACTACGTCGAGCATTTCCTTGCTGATGTAGGTCGTCTTGCGTTTGAACCCGAGGCCTTGAATGAATGCCGTCAGTCGCCTGTGGTGTTCGGGTTTGCAGTGGCAGATGCTGTAGCCCTCGGCAGTCCTGCCGGCTGCAGAATATTCTTCTAACCGACCCGGTGGGAACTCCTCAGGGTCGATTGGCTGGTTAGTAATGCCAAATGGCAGTTTGAGAACCTCGTGAATCACAGTCGAGTCGACTGTGACTGTATGCGTGCGGACTCGCGCGGTGATCGATTTGTTGGGGAGGTCGACTACCGCAGCGTTGACGAACTCCTCGATCAGCTCCATGCGTGGCGCGCGTTGAGGGTTGTCCCAGTCGAGTGCTACAAAGTCTGCAACGCCGATTGCCTTGATGAAGTCGGCCTCGGTCTTGTGTTCAGCTGCGTACTCGCGCCATTCTCGCATCGGCCGCATCGACTGGAAGGCGAGGACTTTGTAGAGTCCCTCCCTAGTGCGGATCGGAATTTCGTAACTCGGTGGTGCGGAGGACCAAAGGCGTCGGGCGCTGCGATCAGTCGACTTGCCTTTCGCCATCGATCGGTCGGCTGTAAATCTGCGCACAAGGAGACAAGAGAAAGGTCGGCGTAGTTCCGAAGTCGGCTCGTACACACTCGGCTGTAGTGGCGATGGGCGCGCTCGTTTCCTACTCAATCTACTCTCGATGATCTCACGTACAGTCGGGCTACGGGATCGTTTCACTACTCGTCGCCGTTCTACTCGTGATTGTCTAAATCTTTTGCTAAGAATGCACAAGGCAAGAGCCGCGGAGTGGCGGTCGGGCGGAGGAGAAGGGAAAGAGGGGGAAGAGTGAGCAATGGGAGATAGGAGGCGCGCGGCCGGTGGGTCGGCTGGAGCGGAAACTAAAGGCGAGGAAGCAAGAGGAGGAAGAAGAGGTGCGGCCATGGTGCTAAATACCTGCCCTATGGGCCTTGCATTCAAAACTGAGAAGATAGGTGAGGGCGGCGGCCATAAATATGGCGGCTCGTCTAGGGTTTGACCGGTCGGGTTGACCAGTCGGGTCGACCAGTCGAGTCGACCCACGGTGACTAGGTCGGGTTGGTTCCGTTGCTGTCGGTTGGGCTCATCTTCGTTCTGTTCTAGAGTCGACCTAATCTCTAATTTGCTAGAGAGTGGGCTAGCCAGGCCGGCGGGAGGTAGCTCGCCTAGAACTCTGTAGGGTTTGAGTTTGTTGACGTTGACGACTACCGGGTCGGGGTCAAAGTGTTGGATGCTGACTAGGAGGACAGTGTTGTTTGGGAAGGTATACTGGACACGATATGGACCGAACCATTTGCTACGAAGTTTACCGGTATGAATATTTTTTCCTTTCGGGTGCCATAGGACGTAGTCGCCTACATTGTATCGAGTCGACTGACCTTGGGTGTGGGCCCACTGGGCTCGGTTCCACTGGTGTGCGCCGTGGTGGGTGGCTGCTGTCAGTCGGGTCTCGTCTAACTTCTCCAGTTCAGCGGCTCGGGCTGCTAGGACTCGCCTGGGAGTGAAGTCGGTAGTCGATGTCGACCGTGGTGTCGGGATGATGTATTCGGTTGGCATCAACGGCGTCAGACCATAAACCAATTGGAAAGGTGTGTGGCCTGTGCTAACTTTGTATGCCGTTCGGTAAGCAAATAGGACCGTGTGGAGCTGTAAGTCCCAGTCGGTCCGATTCTCGTTGACTAGCTTTTGGAGCATTCGGACTATGATCTTGTTGGTCGACTCGGCTTGGCCGTTGCCTTGCGGATAGTATGTCGTTGAAGTCGTGTGTCGGAGTAAGAAATGCTCGGTGAGAGTGTGCACCGTGCTATTGATAAAATGGGTCCCTTGGTCGCTTACTAGGTGGAGTGGACATCCAAACCGGGTGAGGATTGCCTCGTATAGGAACTGCGCGGTTTCCCTGGCGGTGTTTCCCCGGAGAGCTCTAGCCTCCACCCATTTGGTGGCATAGTCGGTAGCCACCAAAATGTATCGACAGGCTGTATGTCGGGTCTTCTTGACGGGGCCGATGAAGTCGAGTCCCCATTTCATAAACGGTTCTGCAGGTAGTTGGATGACGAGCTTCGAGGAGACTGTCTTGGGTAGTCCGCCTGTCAGCTGGCATTCATGACACGACTGGCAGTACTGTACAGCGTCTTGGTGTAGAGTCGGCCACCAGTAGCCTGCGTCTAGTATTTTCCGGACCGTGATGTCATGAGAAAAATGTCCTCCCGCGTTGCCTTTGTGTAATTCTTGGAGTATTGTTGTCGGTTGACTGCCGGTCAGGACTAGTCGGAGCTGGTGGTCCTTGCCGAGTCGGTACAGTTGTCCGTCGAGTACTTGGTACGGAATGGCTTTGTGAGCGATTCGTTTGCGGGCTTCCTTCGTCATGTGGGTTGGAAAAGTCCCGGTAGTCAAGTAGTCGACTATCGGATGTAGCCAGTCGGGTTCGGTGGAGAATAGTTGTGCGTCAATTGTCTGGTCGGGTATGCCTATGGCTGGCTCGGCCCCTTCATTTCTTGATAGTGCGTCGGCTACTCCATGTGTTTTGCTTGGTTTATAAACCACAGTGAAGTCGAATTCAAGAAACAGTAGTAGCCAGCGTGCCAGTCGACCCGATACCTGGGGTTTGTTGATCAAGTACTGGAGCGCCAGGTGGTCGACATAGAAGACGAACTTATTACCTAGGAGGTAATGGCGGAATTTGTTGATGGCGTATACCATTGCGAGAGCTTCCTTCTCGGTTGTTGTATAGTTCTTCTCTGCTTTGTTGAGTAGTCGAGAAGCGTAGGCTATCGGCTGGTCGATGTTGCCGGTCGGGTTCTGTGCTAGCATCGCCCCGACTGCTATGTCGGATGCGTCTGTGTGTATGTGGAAGTCGAGTGACCAGTCGACTCCGATCAGGATTGGTGCAGTCTGGTATCGATCCTTGATGGTCTGGTATGCTGTTGCGCACGCTGGCGTCTAGTCGAACGGTTCGCCTTTCCTGGTCAGCTTGGTGATGGGTTCCATGATGGCAGCATAATTTTTTATGAAGCATCGGTTGAACTGGGCTAGTCCGTTGAACGTCTGAATGGCTTTGACGTCCTTTGGTGATGGCATGTCGACTAGGGCCTGAATTTTCTTTGGATCCGGAAACTTGCCTTCCCGTCCGACAATATAGCCCAAAATTACACCAGAAGGAACATAGAATATACATTTTTCTGGATTGAGGCTTACCCCGTACTGTCGACATCGGTCGAAGACTAGTCTGAGCTTCGGTAGGTGGGAGTCGATGTCGCTGTAGACACTGAAATCGTCTAGGAATAGCTTCATGAAGTCGCCCAGGTACTCTTTGAAGATCTGGTTGACGATGCGCTGGTAGGTCGGCGGGGCGTTCTTCAATCCAAACGGCATCACGACCCATACATATGCGCCCCATTCGGTAATGAACGCTGTTTTGGGGCGGTCGGTCGGGTCGATCCGTACCTGGTGGTAGCCTGAGAAACAGTCGATGAAGGAGTAGGCTTCATAGCCTATGACTGCGTCGAGTACCTCGTCCGTGAATGGAAGGGGGTACGGGTCTTTCTTGGTTGCTGCATTAAGTCGACGGAAATCTACACATATCCGTAGTTTCCCATTCTTTTTGGGGACCACGACTATAGGAGATAGCCATGTCGCCTGGTCGATCGGTGCGATGAATCCTGCTTTTAGGAGTCGTTCCAGGTCGTCTTTTACTGCTTGTGCATAATTCGGGTTCATCCGGTACCTTGATTGGTGACTCGGGGAGATGGTCGGGTCGAGCTCGATCCGATGAGTCGCTATGTGTTCCGGTATTCCTCGCAGATCTTCGTAAGAGAAGGCGAAAATGTCAATGTATTCCTTGAACAGGGATTCTGCGCTAGCTCTGAGACTAGGGCTCAAATTTGCGTTCAGCTTCAACAGCTTGGGGTCGGTAGAGGTACCTACATTGACCTGGTCGAGTCGATCCTCCTCATTGTGATTCCAATGGGCAATGTCCATGAATCGCAGCTTGTCTTGTATAGGTGTCTCGTCAACTAACATTGTTCCTGGTCTATGTTGAATCCCTTGGTGCCCAGGGATACTGGCCGACGAAGTCGGTTCCGTTCCAGACTGGTCGACTGTCGACTCGGTAGCTAGGAGGTTCCAGTCGATTGTGCCCATTGTGTGGAGGGTCGGGTCGGAGGCCATCAAAATTTCCTCCTCTTCATCGGTGATTCCTTCCGCGAAGTTGTAACAGACTAGCGCATGTGGTGTAACCGCCTCGTATCCTAACTGTCGATTTATCTTGACGGTCTTGACTGTGCCATTTCCCATGATCTGCACTTCATTGTTGCCCCAGTCGTGTATGACTTTGGCATGTCGAAGCCAGGGTCGACCTAGTAATAACCGGTAGTCTGACTGGACTGTCGAGCAGTCGATGACTATAAGCGTGACTATGTAGGGGATGCCATGAATGTGAATTTTGACATCCCTGATCAATCCTTTGGGTCGTGCTATGGTGCCATTAGCCATCTTGAGGTTGAATGGTGCGGGTGACGGTTTGGCTAGTCCCAACCGTCGACGTTCATCTTCGGTGATTACATTGACGCCGGAGCCGCCATCGATTAGAACGTCGTCGACCATGTTTTTACCGACTGATACTGTGATGACTGGCATGTGTTTGTCGATGACTACTGCAGCAGCGATCGTCACCTCCTCTGAAGTCGAGTAGGGTAACGCTTGAGTCGACTCTGGGTCGGAATGTGTCAGTCGATCCCTAACCAGTTTGGTGAGGGTCGGTGATAACTGTAGTAAGTCACGGATGGAAACCTGTAATTTGCAGTCTTGGAGTTGATCGAGGATCTGCTGCTGGACGGCGCCGAATGCGATGCTGCCTTGGTCGACTGTGGCCGGAGTCGGTTGGTCTCGGTCGTCTTGAAGGGTGATCGTTTGTTGCGGTAATGCCTCCGCGTCCCAGTCGAGTGAGGACGAGTCCTCAGTCGTCTTTGGGTCTTTAGTGGAAGTGGTTGTTTCCAACTCGGCTTGGAGTTGACGAACTTCCTGCATCATTTGATCACGTAGTTGTTCTTGGGCAGTCCAGTCGGTCTTCTCTGTGGTTTTGTCAGGGGTCGGTTGGTCGGTAGTCGACTGGCTTCTTGTAATTGCTGCGACCGTTAGGACACCAACCGAGGTGTTCGGTAGTTCTTCAATGACCACTGACGATGTGTGGGGCTTGGTCTCTATCTGCTGATTAAGGAATTGGACGACCTTCGGATCCTTCAGTAGGGGACACAAGTGTGTCGGGTGGTCCAATGTTTTGCACAGAGAGCAAGGGAATATCCGTCGTGGTGTGCTATCTCGCGGTGGTCGACTCCTTGATTCCACGGTAGTTGACACTGGTGTTGCTGCTGCTACTGGCGCCGTCCTATTAGCCGCCGCGCGCCTTTTTCCGATCTCGCTCTCTAGATTGAGCCAGCAATCGCGTTCGAAATGGCCTGGCTTCTTGCATCGGTTGCAAAATGCTCGTTTTGTAGTCTCGGGCCGCTCGGTAGTAGTCGAATCGGGTTCCTTAGGTAGTCCGCTTTCTGCAAGCTTAGCCGATTTCTTGGCCTGGGCTAGTGTCGATCTTGGTAGTCCGACTGTGGCTACCTGCAGATACTTCAGCAAACCAGCTCGGAAATTGCTTAGTAGGAAATTATCAGCCGGAAGGACCTCAAGTTGGCTGGCTAGTTTCATCATCCGTTCATAGTAATCGTCAACCGACTCTTTGGCATCCTGTTTCATACTGCGGAAACGTAGGTATGCCTGGTCATCATTGTCGATATCCTGGTAGCGATGTTTGAAGGCATCGAGGATTTCATGTAAGTTTTGGTGTGGGTATGACGTCCGTTGAGTCGAGAACCAATTATAGTTAGCAGCATCGACTAGGGAATTTCCGAACAACGCTATAGTAATAGTCGAGTCGGTTTCGCCATTCAACGTAAGGGCATTGAGGAATCGATGGACATGCGTAATGGCACACTTACCTTCCTTGTAGGTAGGCATCGCTACCGGTTTCCGAGCAGTCGTCCGAGTCGGGAGTGTAGCTGCTGGGTAGGGAGGCTGCTGTTGCGTCTGAGCTGCAGGTGCCGAATAGCCTATCGACCGGGGGTTGTATAGTGCACATTGGTCGAGAAGATGACCATAGTCGCCACAAGATGTACACCTAGGTACGGTGGGTTGGTACTGGTTCACAGTCGGTAGGGCTGGTGGCTGGGAGGCTACCGGTCGGTTGTATGGGTTTTGTGGCATGGGCCTATTATGCGTCTGTGAAAACGATGGTTGATTGATAGGTTGCATTATAGGAATGCCTATCGCTGGTTGAGTTGGGTAACTAGGTGGTAGACTAGTCCGAGGGGTCGACACTCTGGGTGTTGTAGTGTGGGTGACCCTCGGCTGATCTATGTATAGAATATTCGGCTCATGAATGTGAGTACGAATATTCGGGAGACTGGGTCGAGTAACAACTTGGTCGACTGGTTGGTTGGAGTGATAGATCTGTCTGATCCTATCGACTAAGTCATTATCAAAGTCGTCTATGCCGGTCGAGTATGGGTTGTCGGTACCTGGTGATCCGGGTCGACTATTCATTTGACCAGGAGAACTGGGTTCCTGGCGAAATGTAGGCGACTGGTCCGGTCGACCTGGCTACGGTTCCGAGTGTTGTAGCTCAGGTGTCGGGTTCTGGCTAGACAACAGATCGGCCAGTTGGGAGTCCAATTCATCCCTATTACAACGTAGTTGGTCTATTTCTAACTGTCGTTGATATGAAATGATGGGAGGTTCGGTAGCGTACCTTACTAGTCGTTGATGCGCACTGGAAGGTCGTTCCGGTAAGTCGAGCGGGTCGTCCAGGAGCCTTCGTGGAGAAGTCGGGTTCGACCTTGTCTGAAACGCCACTATCGGGCGGGTCTGATGATTCGTGGTGTACATGGTTAGTAGAATCGCCAGGGGTCGGATTGGCATGTCTGGGATGCCGCGTCCCATTGGTACCGAAGTTTCGTGAAAAATGGTGCCTTCCGGGGTATTCATCCTTCCCTGCGTGAACTCCATGTAGTGTTGTAAAGACGGGTCGGTAGAAGTCGATGCTGCGACTTGCCTTCGAATCTCGTATGTTGGTCGGGGATCTATTCCTGTGGTAGTCTCATGGACTACTGTTGGTGGAACGATCTCCGACTGTAAATTTCGCCATTCTCTATGAAAACGTGGGTTAGAGAGCTGGTCGGCAGTGACTTCGACTGCTAAGGGAGAACCGGTAGCTCGTGTACGTGGTCGTTCCATACTAGCGACGCGGCAGTTATCGGATCTAGATCTGGATCTGGGATTTAGATCCGACTTCTGCTAGGTAGGTCGGGCTCTGAGATCCGTTTGGCTAGTCTTTTGTGCTGGCCTAGTCGGTTGCTCGGTGGCACCGTAAGCCTTGTTCACAGACTGCTCCTACAGATTCTTGGTCAGTAGCCTTTATCGACTGTTGACTACCCTGGTCGACTGTTACACAGACTGATCTCCGAGGCACTTTTCGGCTACTCGGGCTCTGGATTTTTCTCAAGACATGTGATTTACGTGTAGGAAGCAGATGGCTGCTGTTTCCTAGGGACGTATAGTGCCTTAGCGATAGGTGATAGGATCGACTAGGATCTAGATCTGGATGGACCAGGATTTGGATCTGGATCTAGATCTAGATCTGGATCTGACTAGCCCAACAGAAAGACTAGCGTCTGAGCTGAACTTTGCATGGTCGCCAAATGTTAAGGGGGTTTTCTAGGAACCGACCTTAAGCGAATGAAGCTACTCCGCCCAAGACTATTCCACTCTAGACTAGTTTCTAGAGATTGAGAGGAGTAGTAAGAGGTTTCTACTAAGAAGAATGGACTGTCGACTAAGGAAAAGCACCAGTATGCTAGTAAGTCGACTCCTGCATACCCACAAACTACTGCAACTAACCAAGACACAACCATAAGGAATGATTCAAGAGCAGAAAACAGCAGTAGTCTAACAGTAGTAGTCTAACATACTAGTGCGCACAAGAAGAGCGTAAGACAAGAACGAAGTACAACTGAGGCTGCCAAAAAGATGTACAAATGGTATAGCAACAACTCTCTCGAAGAGAGTGAAGGTACATATAGGAGACTAGTCTGACAGTGTGTCAGACTGGTCGACCGTAAAAGTCGGGTCGACCAGTCTGTACCAGCCTGTACTGCCACGTGTCTCCTGCTGGGTCTATTCCTGCCGAGTATAGACTAGCCTACTCTTAGCCTAAGGGAATATCAACTAATATTCGGTTAACAAAATTATTTTCCAGAAGAAGGTTCAAAAACCACAATATGGTAAAACTTGAATAACGTTAAAGGTTTTTGGTTTAGTAAAAAAGTGAACGGTGAAAAGTTACATCTATGAGTTTGTGAATTTTAGAAGAAAAAAAAATCGAAAAATTCCTAAATCTCAAATTTTGACATTTTTTGAAAGAAAAAAATGTAAAATTACAAAAAACTTTGAAGCTTGCTCTTGTAAATTTTGAAGGCTGCCCATGTAAAATTGTTAAAACTTTCAACTTGGATTTTTTTTAAATGTGTGTAGTAGTATTATTATAAACATATTTCCAAAAAACATTTCAAAAAAACACTAATTTGTTTTTTTTTTTTGCTGCCCCAGTTGGGCTTGAAAACAAAATTTTGCATAATAAAATTCTAAAACTTGACTTTGGCTGCCCAAATTTTACCACATGTAGTATGTATGTATTACCACATCCACACCGAAGTTTAACCCAAAATACTAAAGTTAAACCCGTCATCTAGGCTGCCCGAAATAGCAAAAAGCCATTTTAGCTTTTAAGGGCCTTTAGGGGTTAAGCTTAGTTACAAAAATTTAGTACATGAAGCAAAATGTGCTTGTGAAGTTGGCATATAATTGATGATTAGGATTTGTTGAGCAAGTTAGCATGTGATTCCCATGGGGTGTACTCTATGATTGAATGAATTGTATCTATGACTTGTTCATTGAAAATTGATTTTCTTTTCACTTACTAAATACAAATAAAAAATAAAAACACAACACAAATGAAAAAAATTAAGATAGGTATTGATCATAACAATCAAATGAAATCTAACCAATCTTTTATTAAACCTAGTAGTATTAGGAATAGTATATAGTATAAAGTCTACATTTTGCAAAAGGAGAATGTACTTCACTTTGAATTCCATATTATCACACTTCCTTGTTTTGATATCTACATGAAATTTGAATGTTATACAGAAATGCGATTGGAGAATCTTTCAAAATTATGAATGTACTTTCTTTGATTAGAGTTATCCGCAACTCAACTTGGGACTCAACTACATCTACAATAGTCAACAGAAGTGTTCGGACAGGACGCTTCCACTTCCAATATGAGCTAGTTTTCCTACATAACTCACATTCAAGTTGTAAAAATTTAAACATACAATCACATAGTTACAACAAACATGTAACATATCATTCATAATCAAAAATGTCAATCAAGAAATCAATAAAAAATAAAGCACAGGATGTGGGTATCCAATTCTTTTTGCAAAAAGTGAAGTGGTTATCTATTTACATTGGAAACAAAACCATGAGCTACAAAATCAAGCTAAAAACTTGAATGTAGAATCATGATGACTAAGGTTGGATGTCCTAAAACCACCACCTCCCCCAATTATGACATGTAGACCTTTCTTGGGGCCACCAGAGTTGAGACCCAAAACCACCAATTTCACTATTGAAGTAGACCAATGGCACGCCAAGCATTGCAAAGATATAGTTGGTGGTTTTGAGTTTCATTATGAGTGAAAATTAGTACCACATGGTGTGAACATGGGGAAACCTAGAGGTCTGATTTAGGTCACGAAGTTCTTTTCACTTCAAAAATTTGTATCAATTTGAATATTGGGAATTAAATTGCAAAAATTTGTGCATTCTATGAGAAATCTTCTTTCAAATGACCGAAAAATATTTCTCATAAATAACCTTGTTAAAACGAGGCCATATTTCTTAAGTTGGTGGTTTTAGGACATCCAACCTTACCTAATAATTTGAATGTACAATCATAATGACTACCATCGTGTATAGCCACCTTTTGCTTGATAAACATCTGCAGCTCTCTCAAGCATAGACGTGATCAATATCCTCACGTACCAATCTCAATGCTATACCAAATTTCTTGCAATTTCTCCCACAAATCCTTCTTGTTAGTGGGTTTCTTCTCCGACATTCTCATACGACAATCTACTTCATTCCAAAGGAGTTCTATAGGATTCAAATTAGGAGATTGAGCCGGATGTCAAATTAGTTGAAACTCCTGTGCTAACAACTAATCTGTAACATACTTAGAAGTATGTTTGGGATCGTTGTCGTGTTGAAAAATAACATTCTCCTCTCCTAAATCATGCATGTGTATAGTATTCATGAGCTCCATCTCTAAAATTTCACGATACACAAACTTATCCATGTTCCCTTCTATAAGACGAAGGTTGCCAACTCCCTCCCAAGTCATACATCCCCAAACCATAATGTTTCCACCTCCAAATTTGATAGTAGATTGCACATGCTGATCTAAAAGATGTTCTCCTCTCTTCCTTCAACAATATTGCCTTTCATCTAAACCAAACAAATTGAATTTTGACTCATCTGAAAAAACCACTTAACTCCAATCCATCCAACTTATGCGCCTACACTTCTTTGCCTTTGCATATCGACGTGCTTTGTGCTTCTTTGACAAGAATGGCTTCTTAATTTTCATTCGTGCTCTCAATCCTTGTCTCCTAAGACATCTTCTAATTGTATCATCACTCAAATCCACTCCTTGAGATCGCATTTTTCTACCTACTACTGCAGCTGTACCATTAGATGGTGCGTTCAACAACCTTACAACCTCACAATCACCACGTTCATCAAGTATTCGAGGTCTCCCTTGTGAAAGAGCATCTATCAAATGACCTCTCATTGTAAACCTCTGCACAATAGCATGGCAAGTGCTTCGAGAGATGCCTAGAACCGCTGAAATTTCATAGTACGAATTCCCTCTCTCATGCATCTCAAGAACTAACTCACGTTCAGCAAAAGACCTTCTAGGAGCCATAGCTAATCAAGAGCAATCTTACTCAATCACAATGAATCTTGAAATACATGTTGATTCTCAAGATTTTTTAGATGCACAACTTGTGTGCATAATGAATTGGACACCCATGATTGACACATCATGAATTGCTGCCCTTGCAAGTGGCTCAATGTCAATGATGGTACTGTTTTTAATTTACAAATGGCTCTTTAGTTATAATTAGATGAAAAAATCAGCACCTACCTACCAAACTTGACAAGTGTTACTACTAAACTGAGATTGTCATTACTGTCCGAACACTTTTGCTAATCACTGTACATGTTGAATTTGGATAAACAAATGTGAAATAGAAATTCTTATGAGAAAATTTTGCATTAAAAAAATGAGCAATGGGAAGTGACTGTTGGGCCAAAGAAATCATACTTTTAGAATTGTTGGGAATGACGTATCTATTAAACTACATTTGCAACAAACATTAATTTGCTACAAAAGAAGGCATTTTGCTACACGTGTTAGCAAGAATAAAGTTATAATAATTAACAGCTTATACATTGGAACAAGTTGGGGGCTAAACTTTTATGAGCACCATTTTCGTACCCAATTTTTTTTTTCATCTCCAATTTATTTTAAGTGCCATACATGTTTGCTATTTTTGGGTTCTCATCTCCTCTTTTTGCAAACTAGGGTTCAACATGCCCAATAGTTTAAGGACTTTGCAAAGAACTCTGTTGTCTTCTGAACTTGGATATGGGGTTTCAATAAGGAATTCTTCACTCCCATTTATAAAAAATCTAGAACATTTTTTTTCCAACCCTATAATGAATCCAACATAGTATCCTAGCAGAAGGTTTTGACACACTATTGAGGAACTTGATTATTTTTTAAAAGACTTGATTTTTTGCACTCCAAATAAAAATTTTATTCTAAGTATTTTTCCATCAAAACAAATTTCCTTACAATTATATTTATCCATTTGGATAAATGGATCATTTTTTCACTTTCAAGCAATCATAATTTCAAATTAAAAATAAATTAAAAAATCCAACATTTGACTATTATGTAGAGTACCGGTACACCGATTATTGCTATTATTGTGAGTCATCAAATTACTAGTGTGAGACTTTAGACTAATCTTTATGACACTAGTAAAAGAAACCAAAAACAAGTAGTGAGTTCTATTGAATCCATGCGGGGTTCTATTGAGTTTGTTGAGTCTACCCAATATTATCAATTTTTGACATCAATTGTTCATGAATAGTCCTTTAGGCTTGGGGGAACTTGCAGTCATTTTGAACTAAAGACAAGTCCAAGGTGAATTTCCACTTTGAGACACTCTTTTTGGTTAACCTTCAACCCCTAAAAGGACCACAACGACGCATTGTGTCTAGGAATAAATGTATTACTTTAGTAACTTATCTAGATTCTATAATTTTAACTCCATATTACCTAGAGAATTGTAGATACCCATTATGAGAACAATAAAAATCTTTCAAGATGTGAAATTACGTTGGTCGATTCACCGGGAAAAAACTAAAACATCAACGCAAGTGAAATTGGGACATGGAAGTTAGAGAGGTTGGTGACCTGTAAGGCGTTTTCACACTAGGGAGTTTGGTTTGTTTAAAAAAATGTACAATATGTAAAACACTAGCCTTTATTGCGTCATTAACACTATATAATAATTACAATATATATAATGGAATATTTTAATAATGAGTGGAATCTTTTCTACATATTTTATATTATTTTGAAATGTTTCAAAAAACTTTTAGAAATCCTCACACATTTAATGTAATTTAACAGTTAATAATAATCACAAACATTGATTCAACTAGTCATTGCTTCCAAACATCAATCTTTTGAATTCCATCATCGTTGTTGTGTTTAGTTTTAGAATACCATTTTTTGCTTTCAAGGTCCTTTTAGAGGTTAAAGGTCTCTTGGAGATGGTAGCTCCAAATTGGGATCCCAAAAGCTCATTAGAACCATAGCGACATGAATTTTAGTTGTACTTTTGAATTTAGACGGTGAGGAATTGTTTTAAATACAACAAAATATTGATGCATTATATTAGTTGGAGCAGTCTTTCTGGACCTTCAAGGGTTAACTCTAATGCTGAATTACTATGACTCATTGTAAGAAGGCCTAACCGGTGTACTCAAGGTTTGAAATGATATGTGTGGCTATGGGAGCTATACTATAAGTATGAAAGTTTGGTTGTTTATAATAAGTTCTCAACCTGGATAGGCCTTTCTCTCTAAGAGCATCCCCACCCTTGTTTTCTATCCGTGACTCTCTAAAGGGACAGTAGAGGGCTCGGTCGCAGGTTGGACGTGCCAAAAAAATCCTGTTCTATACTATCGCATTGAAAACAAAGAAGACGACTACGACCAAGGTACAAATACGGGGGCTGCTGACACGGTTTAGAGAGTTAGAAGATCCGTCACGTGAACAATGCGGCCACAATGTTATGACCAACACGGCCATCATCGTCTGGTTCAGGGGTCCAACTTCAAAGTTGTGGCCGGTTGAACAAGCGAAGATGACCATCACTAAGACTAGGAGCATCATTTTCGACCTCAACACTGGCATGTTGCACGGCCAGCAACTTTGGACATTGTAGTACGGGTGTATCGTGATTTTCATGTGTTTATCTAGTTGCCAATATAAATCAATGGCGGCAAAGTCTTTTTGCAACCTGGGAGCTTTTCTTGGATGATGATGAGGAAGATGAATTCAACGTTAATTAGGTGACGGGATTAGAGTTGAGGGCACCATGTCGTGCAACACTTAGCAATGTTAGAGATTCACATCTTGGAAAATCGCCCAACATTGAGAGACGTAGACACGAAATGCATACACGCATGATATCCAATCATTTTGCAAATGTACTTGTGTTTGGACCCGACGTTTTCCGCCTTCGCTATTGTATCTGGCTGCCATTTTTTTAACCATTATACATAGGGTTTGTACAAGGGACAATTATTTCATCCAGAGAACATGCAGATACGTGTGGCTACTTAGGTTTGTCTCCTTACCATAATATTATATCAGCATTAAGGATGCTTTGTTATAAGTTGTGTGCCGATGCCACAGATATTAACCCCTAAAAGCCCTTAAAAGCCAAAATGGCTTTTTGCTATTTCGGGCAGCCTAGATGACGGGTTTAACTTTAGTATTTTGGGTTAAACTTTGGTGTGGGTGTGGTAATACATACATACTACATGTGGTAAAATTTGGGCAGCCAAAGTCAAGTTTTAGAATTTTATTATGCAAAATTTTGTTTTCAAGTCCAACTGGGGCAGCAAAAAAAAAAACAAATTAGTGTTTTGTTGAAATGTTTTTTGGAAATATGTTTATAATAATACTACTACACACATTTAAAAAAAATCCAAGTTGAAAGTTTTAACAATTTTACATGGGCAGCCTTCAAAATTTACAAGAGCAAGCTTCAAAGTTTTTTGTAATTTTACATTTTTTTCTTTCAAAAAATGTCAAAATTTGAGATTTAGGAATTTTTCGATTTTTTTTTCTTCTAAAATTCACAAACTCATAGATGTAACTTTTCACCGTTCACTTTTTTACTAAACCAAAAACCTTTAACGTTATTCAAGTTTTACCATATTGTGGTTTTTGAACCTTCTTCTGGAAAATAATTTGCATAAAGGCCAAAAAAGCATAATGAGTCTCTAAAATTTTGCATGGAGGTGCCTAACTTAGTTACCTACATGGAAAAAAATATGAGCAAAATGTTTGGGGTAATAATCATCAAGTCCCCCTTTGCACCATTTAGACTATGCCTTTTGGGTAAAGCCCAAAAAAACTTTTGAATCAACTTTGAATGTTATAAACTCACAAATGGTAAAGATCCAACGGTTGAAATTTAACATGGTGTTAGTGCAAGTAGTTGGGTTGAAGATCTTACGGTTGGAAGTACAAAAAAAGTTAAAACATATTGAAACATACATCAACTTCCACAAGGTGCTCAAAAATCGCAGTTTTTGGTTTTGGAGGTCCTAAAACACCTTGGGCCTTTAGGGGTTAAAGAGTATTTGAGCCCAAGAAATGTCCTCCAAATTTTGTATCACCACAAAAACAAAATGTCCTTTTCTTGGTACATTGTCGGCCTTATTGTGTATGTGTGAAGTGGTTGTATTATAGATGACACAGTAGGGTCTAAATAGGCATGGACTGGCTAGATGAAGGAGGCATGGAGGATTAGGGAACAATATTTAAATGACAAGTTGTACAATTGCTTGCATGACTAACTGACAAGTCCTTGCAACTGCAGATTTTTTACACATATATTAATCAGCAAAAATACTCTTGGACTTGTTTATAGTATGTTTGCAGGTTGTTTGCTGCAAATGGAAATGACCTTGAGTATGTTCCGACAGTATCAGTAATTCCTCTGTCAGTTGTAGATGTTAGTAGAAGTCAGGGAGATTGTATCAGACTTTGGACTTGCATTTGCATTCAAATTAGTTCCTAGTACAACTACTACCAAATTTATAGGAATTAGAAATGTTTCACCTTGGATTTAATGAACCTATTGCTATCAAAAACTATGAAGGTTTTGGTGTCCCTGGGAACCCACTGAATTACCCCAATTAGAAAATAATACATAGCAATGGCTATGTTAATAATGAGGAATCTAGGATTGTAAAATTGTCAGTCTAATAAACGGAAAGAAATCAACTAACTGTAAAACTAAAAACCTCAAAATTTACAAGATTTAAAAGCAAAATTAATTTAGCTGATGATTAGTATATAAATCTCCACATGATCCCAAAGTCATCCATACACTATTATATAGGAAATTGTAGAAACTCTAACAAAGTATAACACCACAAACTAGTAAGCTACCACATTCAAAAGAACAATGAAGCTAAAAAAATCAGTGTGATGATCTTTGGTTGGCTCGTGTACATAGTAAGTCATACAACATGGTCAAATCTCCTAATCTTCAGCCGTTTGGGAGGGAGAATCTCTGAAACAGTTGTATACTTCTCACAACATCGATTGATCTTTGTACAAATTTCTCTGCATTTCAACGTACAAACACGATTTCAAAAAACGAGTAAATGTTACCATGACAACATCTATTTAATGAACTGTTGTTGCCATCATAAGCAGAACATTGATCATGTAGTTCAAAAGAGATATACGAAGAGCGGCTATACACACAAAGATGATAGCCTAGATTTAGTCAAAATTGCATCGGACATCAGTGTAAAAAAATGTAACGCTTGATTCGTACATTACTGATATGAAATCTTGAGTTCAAAATGCACTTGCCTCTTCAGACAGCTTAGTTTGGTTACTATGCTGACAACTTGCCTCTTCAAACAACTTGGTTTGGTTACATTACTGATAGTGAAATCGTTGTCAGCATAGTAACCGAACCAAGTTGTTTGAGGAGGAATCAAGATATTATCCTGCTGGAACTGAAAAACAGTCATTGGACACCAAGTTAATCAACACATATACAAATCTATGATCCAACAAAAAGGAAAACGAAGTTTATGGTTGACAAATGTACATAACACGCCTACTTCATTTGTAGAGAACATTCCATTCCTCTTGGATGTTCAAGCTATTAGCGCCAATGCTATTGAGTGGTAAGTGCAAGTAATATATCCCAGCATCCACATATGCACTTGTAGATATAAGCAAAACAGAAAACACAAAAGACATTAAGTTTCAAGTGCAGGGACTCACCATAATTAGAACTAGGTGATTGAGACTTTCCAATATCTTTTTATAGGTCTCGTTACGATTTAACGCGATCTCGTTGTTTAGTTTCGGTAGAAACAAGGAACCCTTGTAATAAGCAGCAAAATTCTACACAATTCACGGCCAAAAACTCAGTCTACAGCAAAAAAGATTATAACAATCCTCTCATAATTCAAACAACTATGAACCATCAAAACATGCAACTCCATCCATTCCTTGAACCTGTAGGAACCTTACTAATAGCGGCAAAATATATCACACCACGGCTTAAGCAACTCAGTTTGGAGATTGATAGACTGTAGAAGTTTGCTTGTCATTCAAACAACATGAACCGGACCAAACTAAGCCTTGGGGAAAAGCTATGAAGTCTACAAGGTGCCGATGCTTACATTTGGAATTTTTACGTAGCCGCTTGGAGCAAGATGGTTCTGCAGTCATAGCATGAACTCAGGACTATTCTTTCAATTTTGTACAACTAGAAGATTGACTTCCTATCTCATTAGCTGAGTCTTTAGACACTGGAATGCACATAAAATAGAACCTCTTCAGGTCAATAGTTCATGAAAAGAAAGGTAGAGAACTTCGAACCTGTACAAATGGCAAATATACACCAAGTCGAATCAGTGAGTCGAACAATTTACAAACAGACATGAGCTGTAGATTATCAACCTCGGAGCACATACAAAAACGTCTTTTTTAGATTGATGAGCCCAAAATAATTATTAAGGGTTTATTTTAACAATAACTTTATTGTAATCTCAACTGTGTGTACCAAGTATCACAAGATTAAAAATTGTGCACCAAGTTCCACAATTAGAGTAAGGTAGACGACTTGTTTCCGATCAGGCCCCCAATCACGCAATATAGGACGACCTATTTCCATGAAATAGCTTGCATTATTTTTGAATTCATTCGTAAACGGTGACGGAAACATGTTTCTTCTTAATATGGAATGGTTGGCGCCGAGAATGGAAATTTGTTACCGAGTTAGTATGATATCATGTGTTCTTGAAATCTAATTTTACAGTTCTTGGAAATAGGTCAGCCTATATTGCGAGAACGGGTTGGAGAGAATCTTCACTTTGAAAATTCGTAGTAAATTCAATATTGCGCGAAAATTTGTTCAAAAATATGTGACCTTCTTCAAATCTATTTCCCTATACTGCAAAATTATTTGCCTATTCATTACTCCACCGGAAGTATGCTGAATTGCTTAAGGTGATCGGAAACAGGTCGTCTACCTTATTGAGCCTTTAACACGCAATTCCCAATTTATGCACTTGGCCAAGTGCGCTCATTTCACGAGCAAATTTGGCTTAAAAAAATTTGTTTAAAAAATTCTCTAAATTTTTTTTATTTTTGTCTTTCTATGATCACTTACATTGTAAACAAACAATTCTTTTATTAATTTTTTATCCTTATCTTTTATCTTTTCTTTTATCTTTTCTTTTATCTTGTTTTCTTTTTTGTCTCCATCTTGTTTTCCTTCTTGTTTTCCTTCTTGTCTTCCTTCTTGTCTTCTTCTTTTTCTTCTATTTTTCTTCATTTCTTACTTTTCACTTCTTTTCTTCTTGTTGCAGCAGCAAGTCCCACATTCACAACAAAGGAGGAAAAAAACCAAAAAAAAAAAAAAAAAAAAAAAAAAAAAAAGTTTTTTTTTTTTTTTTTTTTTTTTTTTTGTTTTCTTCTTTGTTTAAGGTTCAGCCATTGTGGCGCTGAGCCCTAAAAAAAAAAAAAAAAAAAATTATTTTTAGGGCTCAGCCTCTGGCTGAACCCTAAACGCCGGCACAGCCGAAGAAAAAAAAAAAGTTTTTTTTTTTTTTTTTTTTTTTTTTTTTTTTCTTTGTTGTGAGTGTAGGACTTGCGGCTGCCACAAGAAGGAAAAAAAATGAAAAGTAAGAAATGAAGAAATATAGAAGAAAAAGAAGAAGACAAGAAAGAAAACAAGATGGAGACAAGAAAGAAGACAAGAAGGAAAACAAGATGGAGACAAGAAAGAAGACACGAAAGAAAACAAGATAAAAGAAAAGGTAAAAGAAAAGATAAAGATACGGATAAAAAATAAATAAAAGAATTGTTTGTTTACAATGTAAGTGATTGTAGAAAGACAAAAATTGAAATTTTTTAGAGAATTTTTTAGACAAATTTTTTATTGCGCCCAAGGGCCAAGTGCATGATTATATGGCCAAGTGCGTAAATAGCGAATTGCGTGTTCTTTGCAACTTACCGCACACCCAGGTACCGAGGCTGTTCCTGCATGGGGCCCTCCTAAGGATATAAAGTTACTGACCTGTTCACATTAGTGGAATTATTAGAGCCTAACAGAGCTTCCAAGCAGCTGCATGGAACTCATTCAGAAATCTAGCTGATGGCATCAAGAACTGGTCAAGTATTATCCTCAATCATATTTTCTCCAACAATAGGAACTGAAAATTGGCCTAATGTATCTAATCTCTGAAATTTAAATCTTGATTTTTTTGCACTATCATTTTGCACACTCGTTATTCTTTAAAGAGCATAGCTGCTTAAATGTACCTTTAGAAAAGTTGAAAGGCTTGCACTGCAAGAAAATGGAAGCGCACAAGGTAAAGGGTAAAGCACAATAAAGAAATTAAGGCAAAAAGTAAAAGCTTACAGGTGGTCCATCGTCACAAAATTCAATCACAGCTCGAGCGACCACATTTCCCTACACGCGTTTTATAGATTGTCACTAAGAAAATTTGAAAACTTAATTCTATCTCAAATCAAGCATTGGAAGCCCAGATGCACATTTTCCACAAACTTGAATACTCACCTCTGATAGACCAACAATGTTGTAACCGTCTTTCAGCTCTGGGATTATTTTCACCTACCTAAATGAACAAATAAAGCCAGCTTAGAATCGAATGGGGACACGCCTAATAACTCGATTATCTGATCTCCCAGTTGAATCCTGAGACATGCGCATTCAAAGACCACGACCGGAAAATCCGTCCTAAGGATGCAAGTGGTTAATTTAAAGTCATACCTGCTCGCACACAAGATCGGCCTGTTTTCCACCCCAAAACACAAAAATCAGCACTAGAGCCTTTCAATTGCTAGTGCATAAGGAACGTGGAACTTTAGTCACCCTACAGATATACATAAAACCCCCACCTACTGCGAACATGTTCAAAAGCTATTCACCTGATTGTCAAGGCGCATGAAAAATGAGTTACTTGCTCCATTTCCTATCTCTGTAGAGAAAACGTATCAGAAGAGACCGAAATGGCATTCACTGTGTTAGTCTGCAGAAACTAATCTGCTTACTGGTCTAACAGAATGAAAAGGAGTTCACAATCTTGCTCACGATACGGAGTGTCCATGACTCTCAGCCAAGTTCGAAAATTAATCCCCTGCCCTGAACCCAATCTACAAAATGTGGCATGACCATCAAAAGTACTTACAAGATGGCGCCTAGCAGATGGATTCTCCATGTTTGTAATTTTCAGATCAAAAGATATCTCTGCATTTATAAACCAACGCCAAGCTCAAGTCATTGACAACAAGTATGGCTTATATGCAGAACCCTACAGCTCCAGACATATTGATGAGGAGCTGGGTGAACTCGTGCAACCCTTGATTCTTGCATTCGATTCCAATGCCTGGTTCAAATACATCAATCCCATCTTCAGCTGGATGACCCGATTCAAATCCATAGCATTCATAAAATAATTCATACAACTATTAATCCCTGAAGGGCCAAGAAGCCCAAATTGGGCCTCATGTTTATTATGGTAGTTTTAAATAGGTCCTATGTGGACTTTATTCTATTCAAATTTTGAATAGACCTTCTTTAATTCAAATTCTATTTTTCTTTCGATCAACACATGTAATGTTCTTCACTGCTTCCAGTGATATAAAATCCGGTCCTATCAGAATTATATTTTTCACAATCTGATCAATTGAATCTGACATTTTAAAACTATGAATCCTTAGTCCTTTAGGAGTTAATTTAGGTCTCAGAACATTCAAATCGAGTCAGAAAGATAGCAGATAATAACGCTCAAACGATCCTCGTTGATTGTTGTATGCAAAGATTAGAAAACTACGAGCCCTAAATGGCTCCACCATCATTCAATTAGAGCCATCACTGCACAGTAGAGAGTCTCAAACTAGACCCGAAACTAGACCAAACCAAGGGCGGTTTGCCTCGATTGATAATCAACCACACTCTTTACTTCATCGACCTCGTGGCTTGCGAACAATGATCTTTCTATCAGACCCGTTCACTTCAGTCACAACGAATGTGAATTTGTTGGTGCATCAGTTCCCATGGCGATTTGGACTTCTTGCTTCAAGTGCAAAAGGGGCCAATCTATATCAACGTTGAACTCCATGTCAATGTGGGGGTTCGACTCAATCACGATATACCTGAGAAGTACTAGTTGAACATGAGCATCTTCATCCATTGCGATCCACTCCCTTCCGATCATCTTCTTCCTAGTGAAATTGAAGTTCACATACAAAGTTTGTCTTCCAATGTGGTACCTGTTACAAGGAGTAAACTTAAAGAATTGACACAATAAATTTAATCAATTGTTGCATGATAAGCTTTAAGAGCTCACAAAGTAAACAAAGAGTTGATACAATAAACTTCAAGAGTTTAAAGAGCTTATAATTAAGCATAGTTCACACAACTAATATAATCAGAACAAGCCACTTTTAATGTTACGACCTCGATTACAGCAACCAAGAACATTATGGCCACAAGCAAACCATGATGGCCACAAACAACACCATGGCCACAAAACCAACAACAACACTTGGCTACTGCCAGCAAAAAATTAGACCATTATGACGGTTTTAAAAAAACAAACCATCACCACGAGCATAAAACAACCAGGTCATAAAACCAGGCCATTATGGTCACACCCAAAAATTAAGCCACCAGGCCCACCACCACGGGCACCCAAAATCAGACCATCACAGTAGTTGCATTATGACCCAACAAATATCACACCACCTGGAGCTCACCTTGAATTGGTCCTCTCTTCATCGTTAGACTACGGCAATTTGAGAACCTCTCAATCCTTTGGAACTGCAGCATTTCCTACACCATCATCAAAATATTCTTTGTCGTTCTTATGGTCACACTCCTTGTTATCACGTACTTTGTCAAATTCCACCCTTGTCTCCCATTTCTTGTGCCACCTAGGCCGCCTCTTCTTGTACGCATGTTGTCTCGACAATTTATGCGACTTCTCCTTCACGCCATTCCCACCACTTGTTTGCCGCCAAATCCTCCATCCTACGTTGTAATTTGTGCAATTCCTCTTCTCGGAATAGACGAAGATGTTCTTGAACCTCCAGCATTGTCATTTGGTCCATTGGAGTAATAAATAAAAGAAACATGTTGTGATACTCGAGGCTTGCCGCTTTACATAATGTTGCTTCCGCCATCACCTTAGTTGCCTTGGCTTGCGCCAAAGATGCTTTATCATCGATATTTTTCTGCAAGTTGGGCCTCTTTCACTGCCTTCATACCACTGGGCCTTAACATGAATGCTATGCTTGTAGATGCGTCACCTGCAGTTTCCACAACACTCACTAACTCTTCCTCAGAGTTGAATTTTTTCCCTTTGGCTAGACGTGCGGATCCAATACCACAACTACGGCTTCAACCTCTTTCATCCAAACCCTATGATCTTCTACCACCCCTAAAATATCCTAAAACACGGTTTTCACTCATCTGGGTTTCGAAGGCGTATGAATCTATTTTAGTCACAACTGCAATATTCATCTTCTATATCTGCAGTACTCCAGAAACTCGTCACCTTTGATGGCCGTCCTCAACTTGGCCACAACCCGCCTGCCGCGATGGCGCTCCACCCACCCGGACGAGGATAGTGTGCGCGCGGGGAGCGGGGAGCGGTGAGCAGCGAGCGGAGAAATGTGGGATTACGAGCAAGAATTTCAGGTCAACCGTGGTCAACGTTACTATAATTAGCAAATATTCGAATATTCGGTTATATTTAGTAAGTTTTTGGACCTATGACCGTGGAACATTTGGTACCTATTACCGTGGTTTAGGGTTAGTGGTTTAGGGATAAAGGCACATTAAAGGCACACTCTGTCTTTATAATTGTGGTAATTAGACCCAAATCCGTGGTTTAGATAGAAAGAGATTGTTATTTCAACGTCTTATTGGGGGCCAATCCACTCGTTTGGGCATAATTATTTGAAATGCATAGCAAGTTTAGCGTTTAGACCAGATTGGGTACAAGATAGAAAAAATACCAGAGTTTAGGGTTTAGGGTTTCGTAAATAATACAACACGATTTTCAAATCTGCAGTAGTGGCCCTTTTAGTCTCACTACAATTTCATTGATTTGGAAAGTGAACATGTCAACAATGGAACCAACGACATTTTAGTATCCTATGATGTTGGATGAGTCAACAATCCGCTCTCAAGAACTAGCTTAACTTCGTTGAAGCTAAGAGTGGGTGCATGTATGAAGGCATCTACATCAGCATCAAACCCACAAACGACCGTGAAGACAAAATAGAGATGTTTGCAGTGAGCCCATTGGTTGCGTCCTCTTTTTGCCTTGGTCACCATCTCCTTGAAATAAGGGCAGGAGCAGTCTGGAAACTGGGAAATTGTGAGAAGGTACTGTTGATTTGTCGGAGGCGTGCCTGAATCCAACGTGACGATGCAACCCAGGGCAGGGACTGGAACCATGTCCACCTTCCTTATGCAACCCTTGAATGCTGCAGCGCTAGCACAGTTGTTGGCTTGCTTGATGGATGGGCTCTTCTTGTTGCAGCGGACATTCTTGCCATGACGTCGCTTGGGAACTTTAGCTGGGAAAGCTGGAGTTACATATGTTGACAAGTCGACGGGGAGAGGGTGGTCTTGGAAGAGCCTTCGCGGCGATATGACCTCGCGCTGTGGAAGTCGAAAGCCAGCGTTTTCTAGGGCAAGTATCTCCTTGCGTATTAGGTTAGTACCGTTCTTGACGGGCCAGATGTCGGGGACCTCAGGGCGGGACATAACCCACTTTCTGCGAGTTCCTTTGACACACCTCTCAATGTCGTCGTTGCAGAAGAAGAATTGCATGCGCTCCTTGCAATTCTTCTTGTAGTTGTCCATCATGCCCGCGTACATAGGAGCAGCGGTAGATTTCCCGTCTTGTATGATTCGAGCGATGCACTTCTTCTTAGTCACAGCCTGCTGCGCGAAACAAGCCTTCGCACATGGGGCTTTTAGCCTAGCTATGTGCCACTGACTCTCGTCGCAAGCCGTTTCTTGCACGGAAGTAACGTGGTGTAGAGCTGCTGCTAGGGTTGCATCTTGAACCTGCACTGGTACATCAGACTTCTCTAGTTCTTGGGGAGAGACTGACAGCTGTACAGGAGAAGCATTTAGGTTTAGGGCGTTGTTCCCTGCAACCCTGGTCTGGACTCGAGGACGAGAGATGCTGATCTTGTCAGGTCTGTGAGAGTCATACTCCGAACCGATGGGAACGTCTGCTTTCCGCTTCAACGACAGGAAGACTTCTTCTCCTTCGAGTTGAGGCATTCGAGTGCAAAACTCCTCCGCTCCAGGGATCTTCGCTAATGCTTCGTGTAGGGATTTCGAGTTCCCCGTGCGCTCTGTAGACTTTTGTGCAATCCGGAGTTTCAGTTCTTCTTCGGTAGGGCCAGTTCCAGCTCTATCTCCCTTGAGGTATTGGTAGTACGCGACGCTCTGCATGAAGGATCGGACGAAGTCATCCACAGTAGCGACAAAGAGGTCTGACCCTCGATCACCAGATTGTTGTTTCCATTTGTTGTGGATACTTTCGGCTAAGTTGCAAGAGGGCATTTCCGCCAACTCGTCCTCGGTAAGGTCCTGGAATATAGAAAGCAATGCACATTTAGAGTTCGTAGTTGTAGAGAGGAAAACAAGCAATGGCACGGACTTAGGGTTTTCAGTTTAGAGTTTATAAGCTTACAAGTTGCATGAAGCCTCCCCACTGGCGGTATCGAAAATGCCAGAAGGCTAGCTATAGGTCGAGACGCCTCAATCCATCTTCAGTAGTAGCTCCGGAGGAGTGCCACCAAGCTCGGATACCAAGATAGCGGGAATCTGCCTCCGCTTGCGTCGAGGCGTTCTTGTATTGCTTGCAGAGCATGCGATGTTGGTCTTGGAGGTCAGCTCTGATGTCAACCTTTGTGTGCTTCTCCAATGACTGCACCCAATGGAAGAGACATGTTCGCTCTTTACTCGGCATTGGGATTGAAGCATCTCCACTCCCGTACACAATGCGTACAGCATTCCAGTTTGCTTGCGCGCTGTCTGCCATGAAGCCCTTGAAGTTTGGATCTTGAAGTCCGTGGCGAGCGACGACGGCATTGAGATTCTTCCAAACGACCATTTGAGCTGCGACGTCTTCCGACTGCATATCGCACAACGCAATGGTCATAACACGGCAATAAGTGGGGTCGTAAACATGGCAGGCCATGGTTGTCCATTGTTTCACCGTCTTCACATGATCGAACATGAGCCATGCGTTCTGTAGGTCTCCACCAGGCTGCATTCGCTTCACAAGGTCAACTCCGCTACCGGGACCAATCTCTGACATTTTGAAGACGAAGACCTTGTCCGACTCCGATCCTTGACCAGGAAACTTGTTCTCCTGGACAAATGGCCAATTGCTGGAGCCGCGAAGCTTGGTGATGCTATCCATGATACCGAACCTTCGGAAGTACTTGAAGCCCGTCACCTTGTGCGAATGTTAGGGGACGTCAACTCCTTGCATCTGTCAAAGAGCGGCAGGAGGTCATCGAGTTCAAGAGTTTTTGATTCCGCACCTTCGGCTGTCAGAAGCATATCCCCTACCATCTCCTTTGTTGCCTCTAAGACAATCGCAGACTTCGTAGCAGAAGGAGTTCGGTGCACGTGCTCCTCCACCAAACTTTCTCCTTTGGCAATATCGTCTCGGTAAGCCCCGACCTTGACAGGGTGGTCGTGAGTTCCAAAATGAACACAAGCTCGAGTCATGCTGTTTTTTCCTAGGACGTAATATATTTTTGCATCGCAGGTTGCAAGACAAGAGGGAGGAACTTTACAGCATTTGCAAACAAGGGTGGAGCCGTTGGGAGGATTAGTTCCCACGTCAAAAACAAATGAAGATACGCCATCCCATTCAGTTTCGTTAACAGCTGTCGTGCGGTGAACGCGGGTTAGAAAATCGCAGTCGACATTTTCACACCGTAAATGACCACAGCAATAGGAGGTACGGAAGATCATCCCAAAATCATTAACAATGTTGGACGTGTGAGTACGAGTCCACACATGCCCATCATAGTGTTTGTCCATGCCACGGAGTTGCTTTGCTCTGTTGGATCCTGAAGAGGATCCCAGGGGAGGGAACTCAAAGATGACATCGCCATTGTACTGGGGTGGCAAGAACTCGACTCGTTTGACACAGGTAGAGTTGTAGTCAAATTTTTTGAATATATTCCTAGAACCCTTTCTAGCGCATAGCAATTTCAGGCACTCTACGACACTTTGTTTTGGTGACAGAGAAAACGGTGTAGTCTGCATACTAGTGGAAGGACAATTGCCTGCAGAAGTTTGGGGATTAGGCTGAGGAGGAAGGATGGGATCATGTTCTACATTCTCTGGGACGTCATCATCACTAAGTTCATAGATCGTCTCTAAACCTGGCTCAATTTTCACTCGGCCTGGCATGGTGGTTTGTACAGTGCAAGTGGATGACTCCCTTGGAGTCAAGAGTTCGGTAGATGCACCCATAAGGCAATCGGATAGACCGTAAGCTCTATACCTACCTGCCTTAAGCAACCACACTCTTCCATCTTCAGTAGTGGTTGGGAGCTGCCTAACGGTGTGCGTAAGCAGACCAGACTCAACATCGAATACCTCTTCATCAACGTGCACCGTTGCTGCAAGAAACTGAAACGTTAGACTAAGACTGAACGCAGAAACAACTGCTACTCCGTCGTCCCCTAGCGGGAACGAAGTAGGGACGCCTGCTCCTTCGACACGAACGAGTGCCATGGTCTACTTTTGGGGAAGTGTAAATTCAGGACATTTAATGCAATCCGGAAAGAGAGTGAGGATTTGGGAAATGAGCGCTTAAATCTAGATGTGTGTTTCTGGATCCCTAAACCTTAAATCTAGATGTGTGTTTCTAGAACACTAAAGCCATAAACCTAGATGTGCGTTTCTGTAGACAAATATAATTGAAGGGTGCAGATGTTTCCTTCGGAAAACCACTGAGATTGGAAGTAGCCGTCTGAACTCTGACAAATATCTAAAAACATTTACATGGATGCTGCACGATGAGCATGATGGCAAGTTGACACTAAAGTCTGCACTCAGGATTAGACTCTCTTAAAGAATGAATGATTCATACCTCAATATTAGGCGCTTATTGATTTGAATTCCCTATGTCAGTCTACCATACGGCCGCCAAGCTGACTGAACGCTTGATTCTATCAATAGTAATTATTCAAAACAAAAGTCATAAAGTCCTGGTGCCGGTTCAAAGTTGTTAAGTGCTTGAACGATGGGAGTTCTTCATTATGCCTGGAGGAGCCCAGAAGAGAAGACGAAAGGGTAGTCTCAGGTTCAGTAGTAGAAAGCAGTTGGAGAGAAGCAGGATGAGGTTGAGGCGTGGGAAATCTCAAGAACCTGCCCAGGAGGACATTGGTAGAGTCTTGGGTTATGGCAAACTTGTCAATGAGCGCGAGTTGGAGACGATTCTAGAGACAAACTTCGAGACGCCTAGACAACAGCGTCCACAACAAAGCGATCACCCAGACATTTGTGAGGACGAGGAAAGTGCTTCGGAGGAAGTGTCGTATGATGTAGAGGTACCATTGTCCTTTTTCTCTAAATAGTCTGAACAATATTTTCCTGTCATGGATGTAAACTCCAATGAGACTGAGATTTGGTTGTCTTCTATAGAGCTTTTTTCTAGAGGAGAATGTAGTACGACCGATTAGCGCCTTAGTGACATAATTGTTCTAAAATCATAATATATAATTTTTTTTTCAACCTGGGCCTTATCCTTGTCTTCAAATTTTTGCCCGTGGCCTTCAAATTTTTGCCCACGGCTGCTTGCCAATGGCCTATTGCTGGTCCTAGTCAGGTGGGCCCTGCCCATTTAGGGTTTGTGATTGCCCTCATATATAGCACTGTAGGCATGGCTTCAGTCACTTGGGCTTGTCCTCGAGTCCTTTCCATCGTGCTTGCTCCTGGCCCTGCCATTGCCCTAGGGTTCAGGGCTGTGTATGCAGGCCCTCGTCTCCATCTCCTTCCTTCTCGTCCGGACTCAGCCACTCTTCAGTGTTCCCTCGCTTAGGGTATCGTCAAGCCGATCACTGGGCATTCAAGCCCTGTGATCCCATTGTTGTTCTCGACTATCAAGACATCGGTCACCCTATACCGAAGCTGCGTTCAGGGTTTGATCTCCTCCCTTAACACATTAATTTCTACCCCTCGTTTGTTTCTTCTTATTGCGTTTCTGAACCATAAACTCTGCGCTTTCACTGATGAAGATCTTGGACTTGGTTTCACCATTTTGCATATTGGGTTCCGCAGATGGAAACTCAAGCGAATGGTAATGTGTTAGAGAATGAGGGAAGCGCTGGTGGACAAGCTGAGGAGGTTGCAGGAAGGGAAGGAGAGGAGACGAGGGCCACAGGAGCCACGGAGAACACGGCCAATGGAATTCTGGCTGTGCAACAAGGTATTAAACTCGTTCTCACATTCTCTTTACAGCGTCCACCATTGCTTAGGGTCGACCATGGGTCAATTAGTTGACCCAGCTTTTGTCTTTACGGGTCAAGCTTGGCAATTCAAGATTCTTCTTGACCTAGGGTTCTAGTTGACCCAGCTGGAGGCTTATAGTTTAGGGTTATTGTGCCTTCAGGGCTGTAGTGACCCAGCCGGAGCTTCGAGCATGGCAATTCAGGGTGCTTAGATCTCCTTCAGGGTGCTTAGATCTCCTTTAGGTCAGCAGTGATCCAGCCTACACCTAGGCTTGAGCAAGGCAATTAAGGGTGCTAGATGACCCTAAACCTCCTTTGAGGGCTGCAGTGACCCAGCCGGTGCCGGCCAAGGATCCAGGACGGCAATTCAGGGTGCTTAGATCTCCTTCAAGTTTTGCAGTGACCCAGCCTAAAACCTAGGCTCGAGGTCGCAAATTCAGGGTGCTTAGATGACCCAGCATCTCCTTCAGGGCTGCAGTGACCCAGCCGGTGCCGGCCTAGGCTCCAGCATTGCGATTCAGGGTGCTTAGATCTCATTGAGGGCTGCAGTGACCCAGTCTAAACCTAGGCTCGAGCATGGCAATTCAGGGTGCTAGATGACCCAGCTTCTCCTTTGAGGGCTGCAGTGACCCAGCTTCTCCTGTGAGGGCTGCAGTGACCCAGCCGGTGCCGGCCTAGGATCCAGCATGGCAATTCAGGGTGCTTAGATCTCCTTCAAGGTTTGCAGTGACCCAGCCTAAAACCGAGGCTCGAGCTCGCAAATTCTGGGTGCATAGATGACCCAGCATCTCCTTCAGGGCTGCAGTGACCCAGCCGGTGCCGGCCTAGGCTCGAGCATGGCAATTTAGACTGCTTAGATCTCCTTCAGGGCTGCAGTGACCCAGCCTAAACCTAGGCTCGAGCATGGCAATTCAGGGTGCTAGATGACCCAGCTTCTCCTTTGAGGGCTGCAGTGACCCAGCCGGTGCCGGCCTAGGCTCCAGCATGGCAATTCTGGGTGCTTAGATCTCCTTCAGGGCTGCAGTGACCCAGCCTAAACCTAGGCTCGAGCATGGCAATTCAGGGTGCTAGATGACCCAGCTTCTCCTTTGAGGGCTGCAGTGACCCAGCCGGTGCCGACCTAGGCTCGAGTATGGCAATTTAGACTGCTTAGATGACCAGCTTGTGGCTCGGGGGCGAGCAGGGGTCTTCAGGCTACTAGTTGACCCAGTTTGTCTTCAGGTGTCAATTTGACAAGCTGACACGACCCATAAAGACAAAAGCAACCCAGGTAGGCCTCATGTTGACCGAGCCGGTACCATTCGAGAATATAAAATAGACTCAGCCAGCCCATTCGAGAATATAATTTTTAGTTCAAATTTTTGTCTGGTCACACATCTTCTTGATCGCAAAATATCCTAAGAATTCGAGGGCCCTGAATCCTTAAGCAGTTGCAGTGTCCACCTTAGCTTAGGGTCGAGCATGGCAATTCATTCTAAAGCTTAGTTTGTCAAAAAGCTTCTAGTTGACCCAGCCGGTGCCGGCTTGGGTCGAGTGTATTGATTTTTACTTCAAAGTTTTTTTAATACTTCTACACGTTAGACTGTCAAAAACCCTTAGGTTAGTGCCGGCTTATCCTCCGTATCAGAACTCACGTATCAGAACTCACGTATCAGAACTCCATCAAAGATCTGCTTGTATTAGAACTCCACGTACTCAAATGTACCTAGCTGAATACTGCTTAGGGTCCAATATGCAGAGTTATTTATAAAATCTCAAACAACGTGGCCATCTCACTAGCTTCAAATAAACCCAGCCGGTACCTGCTTAGGGTCCAGCATAAACATCATTAAAAAAAAACTCAAGCAACGTGGCTATTAAACATGCCTATAATTGACCTAGCCGGTACCGGCCTAGGTTCTAGTTAGAGGTATGTCAAAATCTAAGCAAAGTAGTATCACGTACTCACGTGATGAAGCAACTCAGACTCCAATGCACCCTGGCAGTCTTCTAGCAGTCAGAGACTCTAATGTACCCAGCCGGTACCGGCTAACCTTCTAACCTACCCAGTCCTAGCCTCCAATGTACCCAGCTTATGGTCGCGAATGTCGACTATGGCATTTTTAGTTCAAAAGTTTTTTGAATGATCGTGTCTCATGACTCTCATGGCCTCATATGTACCCAGCTGGTGCCGGCTTAGGCAGGAGTATACTAGATTTAGTTCAATAGAATTCTGAATCATGGAGGCCTTAGGCTGTCTCCAAACACTAAATGTACCCAGCGGGTACCCAAAACCCTCGAGGATTGTAATTCTGCTACAAAAGTGCAGTGTACACCTTAGCTATGTATGTCTTTCAGCCTCAAATATATCCAGCCGGTACCGGCCTAGGGTCGAGAGTACTAAATTATAGTAGAAATCTCAATCATCGTGGCCGTTGGCTGTCTTAAAGCCTCAAATGTACCTAGTCATGCCTCAAATGTACTCAGTCCAAGACTCAAATGTTCAAAGCCTAGGGTCCAGACCCTAAATTTCAGTTCAAAGTAATCTCCATTAATTGTGGGCTTAGGCTGTCTCCAATACTCAAATGCTCAAAGCATTTGTGTATCAACGTTGCTTTAGGCTTTCTGTTAGCGTCAAATTGTCCCAGCCGGTACCGGCTTACCCTCGAGCCTTTAACAAACCGTCGTGTCATTTCTTATAATTTTCCTTCGTGGTTTGCCTTCGGCTGTCTCCAAGTCTGAAATCTACCCAGCCGGTACCGGCTTAGTGTCGAGATACTAGATATTAGTTAAAAAAAATTTAGATCATCAAGGCTGTCAAATAGCCTGAAATTTGCCCAGCCGGCACCGGCCGACTCTCGAGCATGGTCTAACTGTATTAAAAGTCCATGGTACCCTTACCTGAGGCTATCTTTTAGCCTCTAATTTACCCAGCCGTTACCCTCGGGCCTCCAATTCTAGTTCAATTTATCTTCAAACAGTCGAGGCCTTAGGTTTTCAAAAAGCCTCAGCTAAGGCCAGCTGGTACCGGTTTAGGAATGAGCATCGTCTGGCTGTAACAAAACTCCATGGTACACTTCCTCTAAGGCTTTTTTTAGACGCTAATGTACCATCCGTTACCCTCGGGCCTTTAGTTTTGGTTTAATTTTGTTTAATATAATCGTGGCCTTAAGGCTGTCAAAAAGCATCACATGTGCCCAGCCGGTACCGGCTTACTCTCTTGAAGCATCTAATGTACCATGCCAAAACCCCCTGAGCCTTTCATTTTAGTTCAAACTTTTTTTAATTCATCATGGCTTAAGTCTATCAAAATGACTCAAACGTGCCCAGAGTGTAACCCTAAACCCTCGAGCACCGTATCAGAACTCTCCCTGTATCAGAACACTTCCAGAACTCAGCCCCTGTCCGAGAACACTGCCTTTATCAGAATCCATGGTATCCTCACCTGATGCTTTCTTTAAGCCTTTAATGTTCCCATCAGGTTTTAGGCCGGTATCCTTGAGACCTCAATTATATTTTAAATGTATTTTAAATTATCGTGCCTTCAATGTGCCCAGCCGGTCCGGATGACCCTCGAGCATGGTCTAGCTGTATCAAAAGTAGAGGCAGCACCTCAGTTGAGGCTTTCTGTAAGCCTCGAATGTACCCAGTTTGAAGGGGCATTACACTCGAGCCTACAATTTGATGACAGTTGTTGAATGTGAATGAGAAACATTTATCCCTATGCCAGCGGAATGAATGACATGTAAGTTTCACATGTACTGAATGGTTTTGTTTCTTGCAGAGGATCTTAGCAACTTAATTTGGGAACTCCAGTATCCGGATGAGGATTATTTCGAACCATGGAGTTATTACGATAACTTAGAAACTATTGATGAGAACTCTCAAAGCAGAATATAAGGTTATAAAGAGCAGTAGAAAGAGGGATGAGCTTTGAACCATGTGTGAAGACGCAGTGGTTATAAGTGGTTCCTTCTTATGTTTTGTGAAAGACTAATGTGTACTATCAGTGGACCCTAAAACTAAGTGTTTGACTCTATGGTCTTACTGGGCAGTGACTGTAGAGCCGTATGGATTCCCTAAGCCAAATACACTTGAACTAGTCAGGTTTTATTTGTAATACATACTAACGTTGAGTATACAAAATACAAAATTCAAAATACTAGTTGTTATACTAAATACTAGAATAAATGGTGCTTAATATGCAGGGCGGTGTAGTTGTGTCCATGTGCAGGCTTCGTAGCAGGGTCCATGTGCCCGGATGTGTCCATGCCCTGATGTGTCCATCCCCTGATGTGTCCAGGCCCTGCTGTGTCCATGCCCTGCTGTGTCATTGCCCTGATGTGTAGCACTGTCCATGCCCTTCGATGGTACCCAGCCGGTACCGGCTTACGGTGTCGCGCTGCTTCAGTGCAACCCAGCATTACCTGATTCAATGCAACCCAGGCCTGGCCGGGATCTCCTATTAAACCCAGCCGGTACCGGCTCCTCCCAATCGTGTCCTTCTAACCTAATCCCTTCTCTGTACAGCTGCCATGCCCTGCCTTGTCCCTCTCCTTTAATACTCCCTAGCCTGTACTTGCCTTGCACTTGTGTAGCCGTGTCCCTTTACAATGCTGGTATTCTGTGTACTTTTGGATGCAGGTGTTATTGTTCACACGTGATTCTGTTCAAAGTTTTTAAGTGCTCCTAGACTAACTGTCCCTCACCTGTGTGTATAGAACAATCAGAAATGGATGCGGATGGTGAATTACAGGAAAATGAGGATGAAGACCTTGAAGGTGCTATTCAATCCTTTCGATTAGCCTCATTTCATGTCAACCTTTTTTCCTTTCAACTACTAACTATTGGAACTTGACTATTGTGAAGGTGATTATGTTGACCTTGGCGAACGTACACAAGAAGAGCTGCTGAATGAGCGCGACGTTCATTCCCAGCTCACCTCAATTCTGCTGAGTGAGACCCCCAACACACGATCTCGAATCGAGAGGCTTCGGTTCCAACCTCGTCATAAGTCCCGATTGATGATTCCCCTCTGTAGAATGGTGTGCCTTCCTGTTGTGAGACCTTTTCTCAAAAACGATGTCATGAAGCTGGCTTCCCATTTTATAAAAAATGGATATATGGAAGGTAACCGTGTCTTTTATGTGGCCTCTGAGGACAACGACGGTAAGACCAAACTCGTGACTCCAGAGATTAGATCATCTTGGAGTGATCATTGGGTTACTGTCAACGATGAGTTCGAATCCATGCTTGTTGCTGATCCCATCCTCAGTGTTTTCTGTGGGAAAATGTTCCATGTCTGGGATGGTAACCATAGAATCCAGGCGTGGATGCCAATCATAGATCAGGACCATGCAAATGATCTTGGATGGCATTATTCAGTTGATAGCATCATCTTGGAGGTGAAAGGAGATATTCCCACGATGCTCACTGCTTTACATGAAGTCAATTGGTACGATTTCAACTTTGTAACATATTTGTTATCATGCAATTTTGGTGTATCATTTCATAAGTACACTAATTTAAATGTATTTGATTTAACAGGAGAAATGAAAAGTCTCATGTGACTTCCAACCTTGTCCATAAACTCTATCGAGTTCGAACCATTGGTGCCCAACCTCTCTCATATTTTAAATCATTGGTGCCACTAGAGGACCTACGACTCTCTGAGAATAAAAAGAAGGGTGACAAGAGCCAGACGTGGTTTTCATTGACTGTTGATTCTCTTAGTGCTCTTCTCAATCAGGTATAACCGTCACTTAACTGCTGAAGTTTGTGTATAATTTTGACAATTAGTTCTTTCCTAATGTCTATTTAATTTTTTTGTCTTCATATTGCAGCAAGAGATTGGAGAAGCAACCGCCGTTGCTCAGAGGAGATTTTATGAGAGATATCCTAATCCAGAAGATTGGACTGCTAAGAGACTTGAGGAACTCGTGCACAGGGCTGTGAAGAAAACCAAAGTTCATTACAAGGGTGAGTTGAAGAAGATGCTGCCTGTTGCTGATCCCAGCAACACCATACCTTTTCTTGAGGAAGTGAAGTATCACTATGAGTCTCATGATGAAGAACCAGAGATGAAGCTTGAGAAGCTTTGGATGCTTGGCACCAGCGTTATGGATCCTATCATGAAGGTTCTTTGGCTTGAACGATGGAATCAGCCTGCAAAACTCCGAGTGCAACTTAGGTTTCCTAAATCTAACTTTAGTGATGACACCTTCTTGATCTGGCTTCACAAGGCTACTTGGTGGTCCCAGGTACATTCCAAGTTTTGTCTACCAAGTTCTTCATGTTCTCTATCAATGCTCCCACAATTTTACATTTGATTCTTATATCACATTGTTATCATTTTATTACACCTTTCTCAAGTGTTAATTTTTTTGCAGTTGACCATGGAAGCTGGGGTCATTTTTGAGTGTATTGTTCGAGATCAAAAGGTCACCATCGATTACCACCCAGACGGTAGAGACCCAATACCCACCATCTATGATTACATTGAGGAAATGCGAATTTCACTCTGGGACACTGCTTTCTATAGAGAATTTGCTGTTGATAAAGGCATCCACAAGAACAATACGGTTGACAAGCAATATCTATTCAAACCTGCATTGCACCGTGTCTTGTACCAATACTTTAAGTATATTTTGTTTCCGGCAAAGGCCATGTCTAGGTCCCCTCCATTATTCGTGAACTATCTTGATAAGGAAAGTGATGAGTTCATGCTCACAGAAGGGCTTATGAAGCAGTGGGATAGTGTGCACTGGGACCGCTGTGGGTGGTACTTAGATTGTCCACTTACCAAGCCTCCTTCATTTGACATTGCCCTGCGAGACTCCCTCGAGCCTAGTCTGATTGGAACAGGTACACAGAAGGACACAGCAACTCCTGAGAAGGAAGCTGCTCTGACTCAAAAGGCAACCACGACATCCAAGCGTGGTTCAAAACGCAAGGCTGATGCTCTAGAGACCTCTGCACCAGCGGCTGCAGTTCCATCTACTCCCACTGTGGCCTATACCGCAGCACCACCACCAGCACAGAGTCCACCTCCACCGGTAGAGACCCCAGCTGTGACAGCAGCGGAGCCTGCAACAAAGAGGGTGAAGTTGTCCAATGCAGGCCCTTCTAGTCCAACGGTGTTCCTTTCTCCCCCGAAACGAGCACCCATGTTGAGCAAGCCCGGTGTTAGTGTTTCAGAGTACACTTCTCTTGACCTTCTTGTCAACGACTCTTTCTTGCGAATGGCAGATGAGAAGAAGAAAACCGGTCAATTCTGCCCAGAGTATAATCAGATCGTGGAGTTTTTGAAGAAGGTGAAAACTACTTCTAAAATTTTTGGGTCTACTGTTTGCCAATTGTTATTAGTTTGTGTATTGTAGTCTCAATATTTGATTCTCTATGTTACAATGAGATTGTGGAGTTATTGAAGAATGTGAACACTACATTTTGTTTTTGATTCATTGTTTGCCAATTGGTATTAGTTAGTGGATTGTAGTCTCAATATTCAATGCTCCATGTTTCTTCATTGTGACAGGTTTCTAGCTCTAGACAGCTATTCTTTGACGGTAAGGCTCTAGAGAAACCGGGGGTTGATCTACTTATTGCAGAGTATCCAGATGGCTTGAGGGTCCCCGGTGTTTCAGACCCTCCATCTCAGGTTCCTAATTGGAATGAGAATCTTGAGGGTTTTTTGAAGGTCACCATGGGATTTGCATATGCTTATCTCCATGACGATGGTGCATTTCTCCTTTTTTACCCTGATAGTCCCATTGTCAAAAAAGAAGTAATGTCCTATTTTAAAAATTATAAGATGAAAGTAGTTGATGAGTGGACAATCATCAACTACCTCCATCTAGCGAATCCGCTCCATCCATCTAAAAATGTGAGCTCCTCTAACTTTTAAACTTTCTTCAAATTGAATTTCTAGGACATGTTATGTAATATGACACCGTATGTATTAATATTGAGTGTTTTTTGGTAGACTTTGAAGTTCAAGGCGGTTCTTCTTGCCCGTGATGTTCCCATTACTGTTGCCCGGCAGCCTCCACCTCTAGTTATTGTAAAAGACCCGTCCATTCCGCAAGTCGACCTAGCGTGCGATGACGTTCTTTTCAACGCTGTGACGCTAGAGTCACAGCTGTTGAGGAAGGATACAGGGACACCATGGCGTGGTCCCAAAGAGAAGTCAGAGGTGTTGATGAAACTGTTTGTGTATGGTTTAACTCCAGAGAACGGTATCGTAGCAGACCTAACGGCATCCACAGGTAATTTCATTCTCCTTCATTGAATGCTAGAATCAATATCATGTGACCTTAAACCCTTTGTCTCTAATAAACCTTTTCTACTCTATTGTGCAGGTGCGTCTATCCGTGCAGCACGGGCTTGCAACCGTCATATTGTCGCACTTGAAAGCGACTCAAAGCTATTTGCTGAGGTCTTGAAGCCCCTCATTGCTCCTCAGCCACGGACAGCGCCACCTGAGACCGCTCACATCAACCTTCCTGATTCCGATGATGAGACCGTTCCTAACGAGCCCCTTGACTGTCCATGTGAGTAAGTTTCAATGTTTATTTAATGCACCTTGCAAATACTAGTTAGTACATCTTCATCTAAATACGTTTTCTAATACTTTTACACTTCTCTTGTTTGCAGTTTGACAAGGACTAGACTACTACAGCGGCGCCGTTTTAACCTTAGAAAGTCCTTGCAGAGTTTGATCAGCCCTAATAGTTCCCCTCAAGGACTTCCAGTGTACGTAGAAGCATTGGCAACGGCATTTGCCAATGCTAGTCCTAGCCCTAGTGGTTCTTCATGCTATTCTACACCGCGTCGACATTATGATCCTCGTGTGCTTTCATATGTCGATGTGAGTGCTATCGAATCTGATACAGATTCACTTTGATTGTACGGTTTGAGTATTTATTTATTTCCACATCATTTCTTGATTCTATAACGAGTTTGAATGCATTTCTGTTAGATTCAGGAACAAGCAATTGTTGTTAGAAGCTACTAAATTCCACTAAAACCCTAAAAATACACCCTAAATTCCACGGCTATAGGTACTTTTCACAAATCAATGTTTCATAAATACTCACCAATTACACCTAAATCCGCGGTAATAGGAGGTCCTTTAAAATCCAACAGCCCGAAATTTTTCCAAAAATCTCTGCTCACTGCTCACTGCTCACTGCTCACGTAATAGCTTTTCCCCCACCCACCCTCCTCGCTATGACTCATTTTCTACGGAAGTTGTTTGCGACGCCAATCTCCCTTGCCGCAGTCCCTCCTCATTTACCTTGTTGATGTTGCACGCGCCCACCTCAATCTTCATGTCCTCTGGAGAATAGACAAATTGCTCCACTCTCGCATTCCGAATATCCTTTCCAATGACAATAGAACTTCTAGCACGACCACTTTGTACCGAAAATAACAACAAAGATAACAATTGTCCGAAGAATTCCCGACTTGTGGGTACACTCAAAAAACCAATGGACTTTGGAAAATGACAAGGAACGTGAAGAATTTGACGAGGTCGCTCCCACGTAAGCCGTTGCCAGAGTTGCGATCGAGGGTGCTCACAAGCCCAACCCCGCCAAAGGATATTGTAGCCACGTATAGAGAGCAAGAGCATAGATGCTCTAAAAGCATGAAGGTGACGGTCGTAAGTTAGCCATATAGTAGTAGTCCACCCACCCTGGCTGTCTCAAGCTTCGATTGGCCGATAATGAGTAGATTACTGACAATAATACCTCACGCAAAAAATTGGGGCGCAAATACCTAATAAAACGATGGTACGAAATTGCAACGCGGTTCGCTAGAAAACCAATGTAAACTTCGTATTACACTCCAACATGGATGAATTTTTTTGTGATCTACTCAACTCCAATGTAAAACTGTACAGTACATCCAATGCTCCAACAGAAAGAGTACGTGGCGATCACAAAACAAAGTGTTCAACAAAGGATCGAACTCAAAATCTCTTGGATTTCAACCAGTGTTTTTTGACATAACTTTTCTGCTCCAAGATCACTCTTGACATGCAGGATGGGTGGACTACATTAGAAATTAAAGACCCCATGGACTTTAAACGATTTCCGTGCAACATCCGATATTTCATAGGTTTGTACATTTTTCACACAGATTTTGCACGAATTTTGCTCTAATTTCACACAGATTTTGCACTTTGTTTAATAACGAAAAAAGTGAATGTAGAAGCCGTGCAGATTTATTCCAAATGCATGAACCGATGAAATATCGGACTTCACATAAAAATCATTAAAAATCAGTGAGGTCCTAAATTCCTGATGTACGCCTGGTAATTCCATCTTCTCGAAGAAATATGGTGGAGAATGCCCTTGCACAGCACCTTCCTCGTCCTCCCGGACCATTCTTTCTTCGAGAAGATGGAATTACCCAGTTCGTAACTTACTGGTCAATGGCGCCCTGCCGCCCCCTTGAAACGCCATAGCCAAGCTATTCTTCGTGGTCCGCCATAGCCAGTCAGCCATTTCCCAAATTGGCTGAAGCTCCAGCGCAAGCAAGCTCACTCACAGACATAATTATTCTTCTCATTCTTCACCATCATTGCATTGCAAGCACTTACGCATTTGCTTCCCTCCCCCTTTTTTTTTGCATGATTCCGAAGCTCATCACGCAACTCAACTGGCAACGCAGGTTTGCCCTCATTTCGAGCTCACTGGATCCTTCCATCGTTTCTAGCTTCAAAAACAATGTCGGGACAGAATTATGGCAACCTTGGCCATCGTTTTCAGCTTTCATTCTCGATTTTTGGATCTGTCGAGGTGAAAAATTAGAGTATTGGTTATTGTTGTAATCGAGCTGTGAATTGATGCTCTAGGGTTTCGAGTTTCGCCATTGTTAATGTGATTCTGATTGTTAGATAGCGATATGGAACGCATTAATTGTAATTTGGAGTATCCTATACCAGAGGTTCTCGTTTTTGTGGAATTATAGAGTCAAAGGCAGGAATGTCGTTTCTAGCTTCAAAAACAATGTCGGGAAAGAATTAGACCCTGTCCATTCGATCTGTGGAGGTGAAAAAATGAATGTATTGGCCATAGTTCCAATCGAGCTCCGAATTCCTGCGCTAGGGTTTTGATTTTCGCTATTGTTAATGTGATTCTGATTTTTCGTTTTTGCTCACTTGATTGGCTTCTTCGTTCTCGGAGCACATTAATTATGATTCACGATAATTTTGAAATATCCTATACACGAGATTCTCCTTTTTGTGGAATTATAGAATCAAAGGCAGGAATATTGTGTCGGAATCATTCCGGGCGGTGGCAGGAATAGTATGTTTCTCGTGTACTGATCTGTTTTTTTTTTTTTTTTTCTCAACGGGTGGCAATGCGGAAAGCTGGTTAGGGCTATAGATCTGGTGTTGTGGCTGAATTTGATTGTTTACTGTACAGGTTGATGTTTGAGTGTTGCTTGCTACTAAGGGAGACAGAAACATGGGGAGGAATCGAGGAGCGCACATTGGGCAAGCATTACGAGCGCTGCGCACTTGCAAGGGCACTATAACGTGTCAGGATAGGGTCCAGCCCCTGTCTCATTTCGCGCAACGGGTGGCTACTCTTGCAGTGGGGCTCTCTGGAGAAGGCGGCCCCCTTCGGTCCGGGGATCGCGTAGCTATAGCCGCCCTCAACAGGTCAGACATCCAGATTACCTTACTCTGTAAATCAATTGTTGCAGGGCCTTTTGATTCCGCAGTAATTTAATGGGAGAGTTCTTTGATTTTGAAGTTTTTTACAATCACTTCTCCTATGTCGGTTTCTGCTTGTTATTTTATTCACCTGATAACATGATACTCGTGTCTACTCTTTGTTTTTAGCTGCCTTTGTGTTCATTAGCTTCTACTACAAACTCCACAATCCCAGTAAATTGAGTTGGAACTACGTAACCACAAGGCTTATGAAATTGAATTCACTTCAGGTTTGAATGACTCCGTAGTTGAATTTTCATATAGATTTCAAAATTTGAGTGAAGCACATGTTAACCCCGAAGCGTCCACTGTGTATTTTCTGTAGTGTAGGAAAATTGGACCCCCTGCTGCAAACCATCTGTTTTTTTGTGTGAAAATGACTTCAGTTTGACAAGATCGAACGCTCTTGATCTTGTAGTATAGAACAAGAGATTTAAAATGATGTATTGCAATCAGAGAACCGAGGTAAAGTGAGAAAATGCCACCGTTGCAAAGTTCAGTGATGCAGATGGCCATATTGAGCGTTTTAGACGCTTAGGGGTTAAGAGAGCCGTGCATCGGTCGGTCTTGCTTCCTGTAGGATTACTCTAAGACTCCCATTTTTATAAGGATAAACGCATTCGGACATTTAATCAGCAGCTGTTTTTGCTTTTGTGATTTGTGTCGACTTTTGGTTAGTATCACATGATCTTGCACCACTTTCAAGTCTCTTCCGTGTCTTGCTTAGAATTCGGTTTAGAGTATATTGTTTAGAGAATTCAGCCCGGAGAATTTAGTTCTGGCTTACTTCAAGTTGTTGTGAAGTAATGGACAGTAGTTGAACCGAAACAAACATGTAATGTGAGAAAGCTCTCTCGTTGATAAATGTTTGCAGAGTTCACAAACATGTATTGTGATGTCATTATTGAACATTTGCACTTTCAAATGTCTCAAAGAGTCAAAATCGTTGTTTTACATGCCGTGCAAGATATGACGCATACTTCTTTTGAATTTTTTTAGCTTTTGAGACCTCCCCTAGGCTAAGTCAAGATTCATAGATTTCTTGCTGCAGTGAAAGGTATTTGGAGTGGCTCTTTGCAGTGCCTTGCGCTGGCGGAATCATCGCGCCGCTTAACTACAGATGGGTATGTATAGATAATGCACCTCCTTTGTGATTCAGTCTCTTGTGCCTGTTGATAGTCGAAAAACTGTTATGATGGTACTCGCATTCTTAACAGTGTGCACATTTCGTCTCTCATATATAGCTTTCGGTTGCACTTTTTTCTCTTTCATTTGTTTGGTTAAGTATTCTTAGCCCTGAAAACTCAATCTAGTTGTGTATATCAATGAGCATTTTTCACTATGATTGCAGAGTGTGGAAGAAGCCTGTGAAGCCATTGAGCAAATTGGGGCCACTATATTGGTGCTAGATCAGACCTGTTTACAGCAGTGGCCTGATCTTCACACCAGGTCCCAGTCGCTTCGCTTGCAGATTCTCCTTGGTCCAGGATTGAACGGTTTTCCTTGTGAGTTTTCCTATTTTTGTGGATGATCTAAATATTTGTGATGATAAGTTTCTTCTTGTGCTTTTTCTAGTCTCCTAACCCTAAAACGAAAACTCTGTTGAACCTATATCTTGCTCGAATTTATCGTTAGTGATGTCTTGCCGCATCATGTTTTGCCGAAGACTTATTCTTGATGAACATATGCAGCTTTTATTGACGCAGAGGAGGTGCTGACGTGGGCTGGTTCTATTCCAGAAATTGACCTAAAATGGGCACCAGATTCTACTGCCCTTATTTGTTTCACATCAGGTTCTTATTTATATATCTTGATACCTCATGAGGAATTTACTCGCCTGTATATAAACTGCTGAGAACTTCAGATCTTATATTTGTCTTAATTATTAGAGTTCTTGACCTCATGAACTCTGATGTCAAGTAGCGAGTAGTATAAATCTTCTCCAAGAGGCACTACTTTGTGAACTGCCTAGTCTCTTCTTGTCAATTTCTGGAATAGTCCATAAGGCACTACTTTTGAACTGCCTAGTCTCTTCTCGTGGGCTGGTTCTATTCCAGAAGTTGACAATTTCTATTTTCCACACAAGTTTTTGGTAGCTGTTTTGAGGTTTCCGTATTTGACTCTACTATCTGGTCTGGGTAGGTGGGTATATCTTCCATGTTGTATCTATCATATTTGAATTCAAGTTTTCTTCAAAATTCACGGCTTTAAGAATAAGACCCTTGTGCAATGGAGTGGGTGTGTACATTGGATCAAATGGGATCGATGTGTGGTCAAGGTCTGCTCAGGCCTGTTTCCCACCTGAAGTGTCATTCATGCTTAAACTTCAGTTCTGCCTCGTCTCCTCAGGAACCACAGGAAGGCCCAAAGGAGTGGCGATTAGTCATAATGCGCTTGTGGTGCAGTCACTAGCGAAAATTGCAGTGATTGGCTACAATTCCTCTGATGTAGGATGATCTCCCTCTGTATGTATCGTCTTGTTCCCGAGATTTTATTAGTACCAATGCAATGTTCTTTGTAAGCAAGTTCAAACACCAGGTCTTTGAATCCCGTTATCTTGTATGCAGATTATTCGCTATGAAATTTTCTGATTAGCTGGTTGGCAGATATGTGGAGGCCATCTTACTGAATCACTTGCTGTGCTTGTAGGTGTATCTGCATATATCACCACTCTGCCATATAGGAGGAATTTCGTCGGCGTTTGCAAATATTATGGCAGGAGCCTCCCATGTCATTTTGCCCAGGTTCCAGGCAGCTGCAGTCTTTGATGCCATTCAAGATTATCATGTCACCTCCATGATCGTTGTCCCAACTATGCTTACAGACTTAGTAGCAGCTTCTACAAAGGGGTATTTTCTCTTTTCACAGACCCGTGATATTATTTTAGGGACCAAAGTTGCGCTACGTTGTAAGAATTCTCGTCGTTAGATATATGCTTAACAGATGGAATTCACTACGGTTCATAATGGTAATTTTGCATTAAAACGGCTTGAGAATTGGCAAGAATAGTGTATGGAGCAAGGAATTGATTGTGAATGGTGGTCCAGAGTAATGAAGAGTCAGCATTCATTTACAAGCATGCGGAAGTTGTTGAATGGAGCTGGGGGAATTCCTGTAAATCTCTTGGATTCAACCAGAATACTCTTTCCAAACGCAGAAATTTTCTCAGCATATGGTGAGTATTCTAGTACCAACAATGGATGAGGTCTGTTTCTCCAGCTTGACTATACTGTAGAAGGTGTTCTTACCACCTGCTTGTTTGGTTTGTGTAGCATGTACATCTATTGTGACCTTCAGTCCTTGTGTTTCAAAAATATGGTTAAAATTGTCGTTTGGTTAGTGTATATTTAAAATTGTCGTTTGGTTATTTTTGCAAGTTTAGATCACAAGGCTCTGCAAAGCTATTTTTGATTTGATATTGCTTTTTCTAGAGAGCTGGAATGCAGTGGTTTTAAAGCTCTAGACAGTTATACTCAAATATCTGATTAACAGCTTCCGTTCTAACAAGTCTCTTCTTGTCTTATTTTGGCTGAATAGGCATGACTGAAACTTGTTCAAGTATGTCTTTCACACCGATAGATGAGCAAGATTCAACTGGCCAACTTGGTGGTGTCTGTGTTGGAAAGCCAGCACCCCATGTCGAACTGAGAATCGGGCAGTACCCAGTCGATGCAAAAGAAAATGCTATCGTGAAAAGTGGACTCTTTAAAGAAGGGCATGTGCTCACTCGAGGGCCGCACGTTATGGAGTTCTATTGGGGACTTCCAACAGAGACCGCAGCAGTCTTAAGCGCAGATGGGTGGTTTGACACGGGTGATGTGGGATGGATGGATGGAGCTGGACGTCTTTGGCTCCTTGGCCGTTCCAAAGATGTCATCAAAAGTGGCGGTGAAAATGTTTACGCCTCTGAAGTAATTATCATCCTTGCACTCTTTGCTTCTGTAAGAGAAGTCGTGTAATTTACTGGCGCTGTGGTTGTTGAGGGACCAGGTCTGCTCTCTAATAGTCATTTGAACCAATTTTGACGTTGTTAGGAACGTTTCTGGACATTCATATCTGAAATATTGCACGACTTTACTCTCAACAGAAAGACTTGGTTTAGCATTACGGTTTTTGCATCATCTTATCAAGAAAAGAGTGTAGCAAACAAGTTGTCAATATTAGAAATGCTGAATTTTGTACCACACGACGCTCCACCACAGCTTTGCTGTACAGTACTGTTTCAAAGTTCATGAGGCATGGTTCAGGGCCCATTCTTGAGCACCTCAGTTCGATTGAACCCTAGGAATAATCTTTGATTTTCAACTTCTGTTTCTTTTGATGCACGCTAAATTTTGGTGTTGTGAATGCAGGTAGAGAATGCCTTGATGAAGCACCCCGGAATATCGTCTGTGGCAGTTGTGGGTATTCCTCATGAGAGACTGACTGAAACGGTGGTTGCGTTCGTGCGTCTTCGGGACAAGTGGGTTTGGGAAAACAAATATGAAGGGACGCTCAGTGTGACAGGAGCTTCTAATCAAATTCAGATGGAAGATTACCGAGTCAAGCGGGTCGTATCTCCGGTCGAGTTGCGCATCCACTGCCAGCAACTTGGCCTTTCAAGGTCCATATTCTAATCACTGTTTCCTCATCCTATCAGAAGCGTACTACTTTTCACTCCCGTGTCTATCTTGACCTGTCTTTGAGTAGGTTCTTACATAATTGCTGGTCATATGTTCATTAACGTTCAGAAGTTCCCGTAATCCCATTAGATTGGCAAGGTTATTAATGGTAATAGGACATTAGATCAATATTAAAATAGCACTAACTTAATATCCAGTAAATGTTGATGTGATATTAACTTAGTAGTTGCCACTGTAATCTCAAATTAATGCCGATGATACTAACATCACATTAGAGTTAACGGAAAGGAAGCCCATCTAACCTCCCTTTATGCTCTACTTCTAACCTCTCTTTTGAGGTATACTTGAGTTGAATAGTGTTGTGTCATAGATTGTCCCCTTGTGGGCCATGGGCTTGGAGGTTTGGTAGAAGGTGTGGGAGTCATTGCAAGGTGTGGAGAATAATGACAGTGGCTTGTTTTAGATTGTCTCCCAACTCATCATGAACTAGTTTTCGGTCTATTTATATTTCAATAGGAGTTCAAGAGGAGTTCAAGAGGAGTTTGCTAAAACTTTCCTCTTTGAGCTGACTTTTTGGTTAACTCTATTAGCATTGATTTAGTGTAACACCATTTGCATTACACTAACATCAATTCACAATATGAATCTAATGTCCATTGACCTAACATGAGAATCTGGTGATCTTTTGTGATGAATGGCAATCTGAGCAACCTCAACAACTTTTTGGCTTGACTTTTCGACGTACAGATTCAAGTCCGGAACCGACGTCGTTCGTTGATGCCAACTAAAAGCTCCGTATGTGGTTTCTTTTGGATCTTTTGCAGATACAAGGTCCCAAGACTTTTTCTAGTAAGCAAAGAGCCCTTTCCAACTACCTCCACCGGCAAGATTAGAAAAGAGGTGGTTCGCAATATGGCCCTGCAACGACTGGCTCAAAACATCTCTCGAATGGAAATGGGTGATACAGCAGTTGATCCTTTAGTGAGGAACAGTACCTTGACTCGAAGCCGGTTGTAATTGTTTTCCGGTATTCATCTTCCTTGGCGCATATTGATATTACTGAGCAGGTCCTAGTATTCAACTCTTGCTTGCCCTTTCCAGTACATCATTAACATTTTGCATATTTTCTCGGATAAAAGCAAAGAGTTTTTGAGGGATCAATTCAATTTTCTCACTCACTTTCTCTCTGTGAATCAAATCTAATCTGTTATTTCAATAGTATTCCCTGCACTGCCAATTTCTGTAACTGTACAACAGATGGAATGTACATTACTGGTAGATAGATTACATGGAATATTTGAATGGTTTCCAAAGTACCTATGCAATCTTGTCAGATTTTAGAAGGCGTGTCAGGCTTCGGTATTCTCATAATATGTGTGGCGCCAGATGCTGCAGTTTGGCACCAGCACCGTTCCTCAGCTGAAATACAAATATTTATATCCAAAGGGTAGAGTTTTAGCCTTTTGGGGAAAGCACTTCCATTTCAAATTATATGAAGAAGTTGAGACTGTTTGTTGTCTCTGCCCCCACGTGGGGGAGACTATGGAAACGCTTCGTTTTCAGGAGTTACACGGCTGGGCAGTAAAAAAAACCATTAAAGAAAAAGTAAAAGCTATAAAAAACTAAGATACGCTTCGTTTTCAGGAGTTACACGGCTGGGCAGTAAAAAAAACCATTAAAGAAAAAGTAAAAGCTATTAAAACTAAGATACGCTTCGTTTTCAGAAGTTACACGGCTGGGCAGTAAAAAAAACCATTAAAGAAAAAGTAAAAGCTATAAAAAACTAAGATAGAGGCTACCCGAGCTAGTTGTTAGTTCGAGATCTCACATCAAAGAACAAAGGACAAAAGTTCAAAAGGCAGAGGAAGTGATTACAAGAATTACAATGAGATAGGGACACCTAACATCGTTGGTTTTTTATTGTGCTATTATAAGACTACCGGTAGTCATTTTCTTTTCGGTGAGTGAAAGAGCTTGGAGTTTAAATTCCCTCATTGGCATTAACCCTTTAGTGCCCAGCAAACCACATTATGGTCACTACAAAGTCCGAAATGCAATTAGCAGAGAATCCGTGAAGAATTGGAACTTCAATTTTGAAGTTTAGATTTCCCACATATATTACGTACCTTCCAGAAAAAGAAATTTTCAATTTGGAACTATACAACTATCAAAATACCTATCAATAGAACGCAAAAATACTGCAAATACTTGAAAATACAGGAAATACTTACAAATACAACATATGTATTGTGTAGTATTTCTTGTGTTTGAAAGTTTGTTATCTTGTTTTATTTTTTTGGATTGTGTTCTCTTCTTCGTCTTCCATTAGTGTGTGTAATCTGATCTTGACTAATGTACCCACTCCTGTCAATTTTCAACGTATAAAATTTTGTCCTAAACCGTACATGGAGAAGTCACTTTCACTTATAAATCTCACAATAATTATGTGTGAGTCTATTTTTGATATGAAAGATTGCAACGGAGAGGTGTTGACATAGGGCATAGCTGAACGTCTTTGCTTTTATTTTTGAAAATTTACCTCAAATTCTATTTAACTTTGAAGTCACACACCCCCCAAAATCTCGTTTTTGAGCGTGCATTATACAGTTCAAATACATACTATAATCTTCCGATCCCACCATCGGATGATTCTCAAATTTTAATAAAATGTGTGCTCTCGAGTTGAGAATAGAATTGTACGGTTACTTTCTAATTTAACCCATTCTATTTTTGGTAGTCTCAACGACAGTGAAAAATTCTACTCAAATCCAGGGCTCTGAGCTACAGTACCCTGGGCACTAAAGGGTTAAAGCAAGTGGACAAAACCTGCCCCTATTTTGTGTATGTTGGGGCCCATCTTAAAAAATAACCTCCTCTTCCAAGAGTTTAGAATTCCCGAGAGAGTCTTTCTACATTAATTTGCAATAACAATTGCCAAAAGTAAACCCTATGGTGCCCAAAATGGTAATTTCATATAATGGGCCCCATGGGTGAATAGTACTTGCATTAACCCTTAATGGTCTGAAGAGCCCTTTCCGAGCAGTATTATACACCAATATTCCATCGTATTTGGCATGGTTCCACACCTCTTATGGGTTTAAGATCAAAAGTGAAGTTAAAATTCAAGTCGACATGAATTCAATGAGCTATTGGGATCTCAATTTGAAACTTTCTATTTACAACAAATGTCAAATATACGCCAATGTATCTACTATCCCCATCAGCCTTTTAAGGGTTAACGTCGAGGGGGGATTTAGAGTTAGGGATAAAAGAAGGATCTTTTTTTAAAACAAACGGTAACTTGTTTTATTAACAAATTACGAATGAAAAATGATTTCAATGCATCATTTGCGTATAATTGCACGCAAAAGTTATGAAGGGTCAAAGTTTTGTGATAGATGCTCTAAAATTGCTTCTTGAACATCCCAAATTTTGAAAGGTCACAAATTAGTAAATTTCTTCCACATGTTTTGTATACATATCCAAAGGGTTCATATTTTAATTTTGTGTTAAAAATGTAGTATAACAATGTAAATTAGGCATGTAATATGTTTAATAATCAGTAAGCATAGATTTTTTTCCAAATCTAAATTGAAGTGGTATTTACAGTGTTTTAGTACATTTTTTCATGAAGAAAAAGCCCAAGCCTTTTGAATCATATAGAAAAGAAACGTTTTTGGCGGCCTTCCAAATTCAAGATGAATAAATGTATATTGGTTTATAAGATGTACAATCAAGTGGTGTTTTTAGACTTGTAGTGTCCCTATCTTATATTTTGTTATTGTGAATTAAGTAAAAATCAATAATTTTGACACTTCAATTGTTTTAGTTGTATGAAATAAAATTTATAGTTTATATTTAGTGATGCATAATTAAAAATAAATCCATATCATTTGTAGAAATTTTCCAATTACAAAAATGAAAAATAAAATAAGAACTAATTATTAAAAATGTGAATTGAATATTATTTATTTATTTATTATTAAATTGTTAGTTTTATTTTGTTATTAGCTACGACGCTCATTAGTTCCATGACACTTTCAATGTTTTTTCAAATAATAATTAATTATTAAAAAGTCCTTAATCATTGTGGTTTGAGAACAACGTTGAAAACCTTTCTAAAATCTTTTCATTCTTGTTCCCAAAATAACCCTTCAGTTTATTAAGATTGACTATGAACATTGAATTTTGGTAAAACCTAAACGAATCACGATCTTTGAATGGATAAATGAATTATTTTCAATAAATCCGGAACAAATCCAATTTCAATTTTTTTTACCACTTTTTAGAATGTTTTGAATTATTTTATCGTCAATTTTTAAAAACCTTGGTCTAAAACTCTTAAACAACCTACTCAACTCAAGGGAATGGATTTTATTTATTTATAATAATTTTCAAAGCACTTTGACCACGAATATTTAATAATTAAGATTGTTTTTTTAAGTAGATTTTCTTTTTCAAACATCATACATAACAAAGATAATATGTGTTTCCATTTTTAGAGTATAAATAACTTCAAAATTTTCTAATCTTGGATTCTTAGGACAAATCACAAGAAAACGGTGATTAGGCACCACCCTGGCATCATTAAAGAGATCATCAGATCTACGTGTATCCGAGATTCCACGGAATCTACGGAAACGGATGATTTTACATGAATCCGTCCCATTCCAGACGAAAACCGCTTTCCTTGTTACCAAATCAACCTCGTGAGGAACATTTCACATCCGAGAATGTACGGAGAGCGTATATATTGGAGTGACCGGGGACGAGAATGTACAGAAACGGAAGATAGTGTGGTTGTCTGCCGGTGCCTGCTCTCCTTGGATCTCCATCGCCATAGCCACGACCGCGTCTTCAGTCTTCTGTGTTGCGTCTCGGTGCTCTTCGAGGCCGGCGTTGTCGCCTCGCCGTCGCCATAGCCGCAACCTCGTAGCCATTTTTCTCACGTTTCTTTTGAGCCTCTCGCCGCCTCTTTTGGTGCAGAATCGCAAAAGTTAGGCCCGATTGCGTCCCCGAGCTCCCCGTAGTGAGCCTATAATGCAAAAACGGCGCTATGAGCAAAGGTTTGAATCCAGAGTTACGATCAAGCAATAAAATGGCGCCTCCTATGTAGGGATTCTGCGTTTTTTTCTTTTTTTTTCCTTTAGTTTTTTTTCCTTTTGATACAAATTTAGGTTGAAGCGGAGGAAGATATTGCAGTGTTGATAGGTGACCATTCGGCTTTGATGTGTGGTTACTCATTTCCTCCCCGTTCTATGTAGTGAGGTTTGTGATATTATGGTGTGAATTTGAGTAGCTTACAGTGGATCCCGAGTTGATGAGACGGTTTGTGCACTGTGCGGGATTTTCCACGAGGATTTTCGATGATACTTGAACTCTTGTACAGGTTCGCAACAGCAATGCCCTTGTTCGTTTGTTTTGAATTGAAAGCTACTGCATTATTAGTTAGGGTTTTCGAATCAGTTTTTTTTTTTCGTGTTTCGGGAAACTATCAAATTGATGAACGACTGGAACGACTGGATTTAGGTTATGAGTTTATGTGAGGGAATAAAGGAATTTTTGATCGTTACTTGGAAATTTTTCTGTTGTTGGAAGAGTGTCATTAAAGCACATAAACTTACTTGCCGAATGTCTTTGTTGTGTCTAATTTTCAATTTCTTTTTAGCGCGTTGGAATTTTGAAAAAAGACTTAATATTCTCACATTCCTTATCTGTTTAGGGTTTGATTCGATAGTTTCTCATCAATGTGATTTATTTATTTATTTTTGTTTCTCTCTCTCTTGAGTTGTTAATGACACTATGTAGCTTGGAAACAGGCATTGATGTAATAGCCAAGTTGTGAGCTATAGCAGCGATTTCATTGCATCGAAGGCATGATGCCTTTATGGCTGGATGAGCCAAGGGGACCTTCATCTACCTCAAGCTCTAAATCCAGTTCTCATTCTTCACCATGTGGTCGATATCATCCCTATTCCCGGAAGAAACTCATGTATGGCTTTCTACACTGGAGATTGTGAACTCATTTGCTTACATGAACTATGTTTCAGGTGCCTATAGTTGTAAGAATGCGCTTTTACGGCTGGAATTAAACATCTGCAGAATTGGTCGTATGATAGCAGTGGACTTCTACGTATCTTATAATCTTGCCACATGAGTTTTGTTTGTATGCCATCCTGGAATAATCACATTTATGTTCTATGTAATGCAGATGTACTTATGCTGACCCAGTCTGTGATGGTGCATTGCAGAGGTGGCAATGTAATGAGGTTGTTAGCATGGAGGGAGGTAGCACCTACTGTGAGACGGCCTATCAGACGGCTGTGGGGAGAGGCGGCTTCTGTGAGTGTGGTACATGCAGGACCTCGGTTGGAAGCAACAAGTGCGAAATTGGCGCTCATTTCATGGTCAGCTTTCTTATTTGCTTGTCCTACACTAACAATTTCATAGTATTTTAGTTCGATTACCTGCATAGTACTTTAGGGTTTCAGTGCGCTAATGAATATACTTTCAAGCCCTATCTTGAACATGATCTTGACGTAGTTGGAGTCTTGCTATGATTTTTAACTGACTCTCACAGGTTCTACAGGTTGGAGGCTGAGTCTCTTCGTCATTGCACTGCTAAATATTGTCCACTGCAACCAGCCCCACGGTCTACCATAGCAGCTGCTTTCAGCCCTGATGGCAACACTTTAGCTTCCACACAGTGAGTGCCTAAGCTGCCATTCCTCAGCTACATTGCAACGTGGAAAAATATGTGCTAAGCAGTCACGGCTGCGATGAAGTGCTAGTTAGTACGTTTTCTTTGAGTCCTTGATTTCTGTACAATCTCTTTGTTAAGGTAGTATTTAAATTGCAAAGCTGGATTGTTCACAAATTACATTTCTTTACTCTGTTGTTTATCCTGATGTTCATTCTAATCAATTTTAATTGCATTGTGCAGTGGCGATCACACGGTGAAAATTATATGTTGCAGAACTGGCCAATGTTTGAAGGTTCTCAGCGGACACCGGCGAACACCATGGGTGGTAAGTTATGCTTATATGCTTGAATGTGGCTCTCTTTGTACTTGTAGACATATTTCTGTACAGTTGACTACGAAGAATAGTTGTTGGAAGGTGTCTACAAGTACATATTGGATCGTTTCCACTGTATAACTCTGGTTCCATAAACAAATTATCATTTCAGTTCACCTATGCTCACTAGTAACATGATTATGCTTTCCTTCAGAATTGTTGTCTACTCTGCTCTCAATATTTTTGTCCTCTAAATCTCGCCATTGAAAATCATGATGACCCATGCACGGGATTCATTCAATTATGCACACAATTAATAAAGTCCAAGTATTCTGTTTGCCAGCTGTTTATTCAAGGAGATGTTTATTCTTGTAGGTACGTTTTCATCCAGCAAGCTCGGAGGTGCTAGCTAGTGGGAGCCTTGACAATGAAGTGCGATTATGGAATGCCAACACAGCTGAATGTGTTGGTTCTCGAGATTTCTGTGAGTATCTATGAATCTCCTTCTGGTCTTTATCTTTCTGTACGTTTTTTGTCCAAGTTTATGCTGGTGGGAGCCGATAATTCTGATAATGTTGTGCTTGTCTGTGGGAATGTATGATTTCTGCTTGAACTCATGGTAAGTACGCTGGTTTCTAATATGTCATTGTGAAATGGCTGTTGGTCGTGCAGATCGACCCATAGCTTCGCTGGCCTTTCACGCGCAAGGAGACTTGCTTGCAGTTGCTTCTGGACACAAGGTACTTTTTTGTTTCTTCAGGTTATCTGTAGTTTTCTAAGCAGACTCTAAGTAGGGCATTTTTATGCTATCCCGAAATTTGTCAACATACTATGGATGCATTCAATATTGCAAATTTATATTATTTTTATTTATATAACTTATTCCTTTACCTAAGCTGCCTCATTTTCTGTTCAGCTTTACATATGGCAGTTCACAAAAGCAGCAGACACTGCTCCGACTATTGTTCTTCGGACTCGTAGGTCTTTGCGGGCTGTTCATTTCCACCCGCTAGCTGCCCCTTTTTTACTGACTGCAGAGGTAATACGATTTCTGGCTTTTCTGATCTCCAAACTGCTGGTATTACCAAGTGTCATTCTTATTTCTAACTCTTACCAGTAACCACTAGGGTTATTGAAATACTTTTGCTGTCCATCTGCTCTTGTTCTCCTTATTTTGTTCTTGTAATCACCACAGGTTCTAATCGTGAGATCTCTGGCAGGTAAATGATTTGGATTCCCCAGACTGCCCAATGACTGTAGCTACATCACAAGGCTATCTACACTATCCACCTCCAGCTATTCATTTTACCCCGTCTACATCAACTCCCTCGCAATCCAACACTTCAATACCCAATCAGCAGTCAATCGTGCCACTGCCCAGTTGGTTCTGGCCAGTGTTAACAACTGGCTCAGAGCTGATGTTCCCGACGGATCCCACTATAGCTGTTGAGGTTGCAGATGCTGGCAATACAAACTTTACAGAAGATAGTATAAGTCCAATTATCGCAACAGAGTTGGATATAGACACAGGTAGGCCGTCGCAGCTGACGGAGCTTCAATTCCCTGATTCTTCGTCACCTGCCCCGATGGATATCTCTCCTCGACCTGTGCACGACGATGTTTTTGATGACTCAACTACTTATGAAGTTTCCACTAGCGGCCGGGAACCTCTAGAAGAAGGTGAAATATTAGAAAATAACGATACAATAAATGGTTTCGGTTCACAAAGCAGATCGCATGCACATGATCGCGTTCGTAGGCCGACAGATGTGGGCGCTCCATGGGATGTCGGAGGGTCTGCAGCCCATCCCTCTTCTACAACACCAGCAGGATATAATAGTAATACAGACTTAGGCAGAGGTTCTGTAAGTGTACCTATTCCCATTCCAGCCTCAACAACCTCCCGACAAGATAGTGAGAATGAAATGCCAGGACCAAGCGTATGGCCCTTGAGTGCTTTTCCAAACTTAAATGCTCAAATTTTAGGAGGAGCATCTGGTGGTATACCACCATTCCAGAATTTTCTTCCTGTAGGAGAGTACACTAGTTGGGAGCTACCATTTCTACCTGGATGGACTCAAGGTCAACCAGTGCAAACTGGGACCCCATCAAGCGTTCCTGTTTTAGGACCTCAACAAAGTGCACAAGAACAGCAACAGCAGCCGAATGCAACCGTATCAGTAGCCAATGTTGCGATGGCAGCAGCCATCGCTGCTGCAAGGGCTGCTGCTCGTGCAGGTGCTGGTATGGTAGGAGCGGCAAGCGCTGGCTTGGGGGCTGGAATTGGGGCTCAGCTGGGAGTTGGTAAGTTCTGTGCTCTTCTTTGCAGAACTGGTTGATGAAGTGACTTCAGCTAGTGTTTAGTAGTTTTGAGAGAGTGGCAGCTGACGGTTTGAAAGCTTCCATTATATCAGGATCAGGACTCAGTGCGCGGACTGTTTCAAATCAAGGTATAGCAATCCCAGGAAGAGTTGGTGCTACCATTGGTGCTGCTGAGGCAGCAGCTGCTCAAGCAGCTATGGCAACCGCTGCTGCTGCCGCTGAACTTCCTTGCACTGTAAAGTTGAGGATATGGCCACATGATATCAAGCATCCTTGTGCATTATTGGATCCTGAGACATGCCGCCTTGTTATCCCCCATGCAGTCTTGTGCAGGTAATCACTACAACAGATCCTTGTTTTATGTGCTGATAAGTAAGTTGAAACTTCTAAAGAATATTACGTTACCAGCAAGCCTCTCAAATCTTTCTTGCAATGTTCTGTACTAATAGTTGTGATTAGTTGATATGGAAAAGTGACATTTGCATGTACTTATGTCTTTAGTACCTGAATGCCATTGTTTGCCATGGAGTATGTTAATGTCTTGTCTTCTCAAATTCGCTCTTTGGAACGCCTACCTTGAAAATCTCACTCAATCTCTAGTTTTACAAGCTCACGTGATTTTTCAACCCACTTCTGATATCTCTGCGACCTTTTGAATTTTTGTGGGATGCTCGAGCAGTGAAATGGGTGCACACTTTTCACCTTGTGGTCGATTTCTAGCGGCTTGTGTTGCCTGCGTTTTGCCTATGGTGGATTCAGATTCACGGCGTGGAAACTCAACGGGCTCTCCAGGTGCTGGAACATCAGCGCATTCTCCAACTCAACATCCAATCTCGGCACAACAAGTCATATATGAGCTTCGAGTATATTCTCTTGAAGAAGCCACGTAAGTTTTCATACCTGGTTCTGACCCATTTGTACCTGTAGGTGCCATCGTCAATGTGGTCCTCAATTTTTTTAATGTCCGTTTATTTTGAGTTCAACTTCTATTTTGAGGACAAGCTCAAATACTCTCTGGCTGTGTACAAAAGAATTTTGTCTTAATCGACAGACTTTGCTTGGAAGTGTTTGCTTTGATAGGTTTTGAATAGGGAACTTCAGAGGACTTTTCATGTATCTTGAGCAAGCTTAGTTTTGATTTTTCAGGCTCTCATATCACCACCCTTCATGTGAACTTGTGTTGGTATTTCAGGTTTGGACAAGTGCTTGCTTCAAGAGCAGTGAGAGCTGCCCACTGCCTTACTTCAATCCAGGTCTGTTGGATATAGATGCAGCCTATGTGTGATGGAAGCAGCTTTTTAAGTTCTCCTTATGTTCTAGTCATCACAATTTGTTAAAACTGATATCTTGTTTTGAGCTATACTGACCATATCAACAGTGTGTGTTGACAATGTCAAATGTTGACTAATACAACTTGTGGTTTTGAACATGCAGTTCTCACCGTCATCAGGCCACATATTACTAGCGTATGGTAGGCGTCATAATTCACTCCTGAGAAGCCTTGTTGTAGATGGCTCAGCAACCATCCCGATTCGAGTTTACACTATCCTTGAGGTGTGTTCTATTTCATTCAACTCACTAGTTGTGGTGGGAAGTGGCTCACTGTGGTCATGATAGTTTTTTGTTTCGTATAGCAAATATGGGTCCGCTATTTCTGCCTAATATCTTCCTGTGCTAATGTCTCTGCTCTGCATATTATGTTGTCAGGTGTATAGAGTTTCAGACATGGAGCTTGTGAGAGTACTCCCTAGTGCTGAGGATGAGGTGAATGTGGCATGTTTCCATCCCCAAGTTGGTGGTGGTCTTGTGTATGGAACAAAGGTGATTCATGCCCTCTTTGCATTTATTAGCTATTCTTTACATTCCATTTTTGTTTAGGGATTAATTGAGATCACGTATTAGCGTAGTCTATATCCTGGTTACTATATCAAGCGTCATCTACTCTTCTACATCCTGTGAGGCTATGGCTCCCGTACTACTTTGGAAAGTTGAGATTCATAGCGAATGTCCCTTGTGACTGGTATGCATATTAATTGAATATTCTTTTTGATACAGGAAGGAAAGCTTAGGATACTAAGACACGATCGAACACCACTGCATTCAAATGCTCGTTCAGGCTTAGAAGATGAACTACTTGAGGTAAAATTCAACTCTGGAAACCTATTCTTCCCTTTGTCTTCTAGGCCGTTTTCAACATTCGACTGGCCTGAAATTAAGTGTATATCCTTTGTGTGTTGCTTTTGATTGTGAAGGTTTTGGATGATTTCAATCTTGGAGATATATATTCTTCATTTGAGGTTTCTTAGTGCGCTTAATCAAGCTATCTTTGGTTTTTCCTACTGTAGCAGGCAGAGACCCTGGATCCACTGAGCTTTGGTATGGTACCCGACATCGATGATACCCTATAAGGAAATATATCTGAAGCCCTTGTCCCAGTATTATTGTTTGTAACAAAGGAGCAGAGTTGTGCATACTTGCCAGGTTTAGAGGCTTCTTTGTCGAAGTAGCCCTTGTTTGTTATAGGTTATGAAACACATCCCAGCTCAAGGAGCTGTATCAGGAATGTGACAGTTCAGAACATAGTACTACATAGACTATTGGACGCATGTCTGTCAAGAGGGAAAAAAAAGAAAAAAAAATCAGAGCAAAAGGATTATTAATCCACTTTCATCTGGTCTTCAGCGTCACAGCCTCTGAGGCAGCACAAAACAACTCATGCAGAATATAAATCTTCAAGATTGAAATCATTTGTTTGCATTGTTTGCATTGTTCAATGCAGTTTGTGTTGAGTCTTGTTGGCAATTGAAAGAGGATTCTATTTTCTCTTTGCATGTGAACACCATATGAACAAACTATGAATTTTTCGAAAGTGTATTAGCCCCTAACTGCCTAAAGGCCCGTTCCCACTTGGCCTTTGCAAAGACCGTGGATAAAAATTTAACACCCCCACAATTTTGGGAAAAATACCTTCTTTGTAGGAAAGGTGTCATCAATGAGGTTGGAAAGGTGTTAGCAATAGTAGGGGGATTACATAATCCCTGTCTCTATATCCCCGGTGGTCTTGAATGCGAGACCCCTGCGAGACCACTGTTCATGGTCCCCCCCCCCTTTGAATTTTCCATTTTGGGCACCTTTGGTGCTTTTTTTGGCAATTTTTTTTTGCAAATTAAGGGCCTACGGCCCCAATTTACCCTAGGGGTACCTATTTGGGAATAAAAAACCATTGGAGGAGGGGGTTGTTTTTTAAGGTGGGCCCTGACAAGGACAAAAATAGGGGCACTTTTGTCCCCATTCATTCAAGACCACCGGGGATTTATTGACGGGGTTACATAATGGCCCGTCAAGTGCCACATTAGCTAAGACCATTCTTTAGTATTCAAAAGTAGGGAATATTTCCTATTCTGGTGCTCCCTTAACAATTGCCTACTATTGCTCAAATATTTTTTGTCCTCCTAAATGTTAGCTAATACCCATTCTTAAAAGTGTGCCATGTGTACATCCATGTAGGATTCGTAATTATTAAAGAATGTAGGTGGGAACACACACTTTTTTAAGGATGTAAGACCCCCTTGTAAGACCACCTCTAAAGCCAGGTGTGAACATACCTTAAGCCCTCAGTTTTTTTTTGCTTGATGTACAAAATTGAATTTTGTTTTTTCATCCGTCATGCACTTTTTTGCATGTAAAAAATACTCTACAAAATTCTATGGCAAGATAGCTTCATGCATGTGACCTAATTAGAAAAGGGATGATTTGTGAAATTTGTATGCCTCATTTCATGTCACATTATTCCACCAAAAATTTCTAAGAGCATTCACACCCATGCACACTAGAACCGACTCGTTGAAATTATTCATTTACATTTAACCCTTAAACGTTAAGAGGGCCTGATTGGGCAGCCCGGAAGGAATCTAAATTTTTTTGGGCGAATTTTATTTTATTTTTTTGGCCAAAAACTGCTCTGCAGTGCACTGCTGGCTAGCACTGTAGCACTGCGGCACTGCTGAACTTCAGCTGCCCCAACCTCAAAACTTGTTCAATTTGATAAACTTTGATTGCTTACCAATGATTCCACAATCTCTCAAATGAGGCAAAAATTTGGAATCTAGATCGCATTTTCAGTAGATTTCCAACGCAACAAGTCTCGCTTGATTTGGTTGAGAAATGAAACTTTTTTCTCCATTTATTCCTTTATACCAAGCCCGTGGGGCTTGCTTTGACGTTTAAGGGTTAAAGAGCCTTTGCACTTACACTTCCCCACCCTTAGAGCATCCCCGTCAATGGGCCTGTGACGGGCGTGCGGGGTGGATCTTGGCTTGACGGGGGAGAAGTGACGAGCGGGCGCCCCAACGCGGCGCCCGCCAAGTGCTCCGGGGATCGCTTCAGGGCGCCGCGGGGTGGCCTGGAATGAGAGTCACGAGGGCATGTGTTAGCAAGAGGAAATCCCGGAAGGATTTGCTTTTCTATTCGTTGGTTGTGTGTAGCGGGAGGAAGAAATCCTCACGCCAAAGGGGAAGAATTTATAGAGACCGGGAGGGCTTTGGCGAGACACAGGAGGTTGACGAGACTTTGGGGAGGGCATGGGTGGGCATGGGTGGCCATGCTCTAAGATTTTAGTTCAAAATAGTTCAAAAGTGCTTTTGAAAAAATCAACTCTGTATAAAATTAAACAACCAAAAAATCTCCAAAAGTCATTACACTTAGAATATTACATTTCAACCCATCAACAAATTTGTCAATATCTTATTTCTAATCGGATAAAAAAAAATTGAATTTTAAGTTTTAAATTTTATACAAAAACATTGGTGATTGCAATCAAAATCTAACCGTATAGATAGAATCTAAAATTCATAATGTACAACTTTTATTCATACATCAAGTTCAAAATATCCTTTATAGTTGCATTTTATAATGCATCTTTACAATTCTTCAAATCTAGAGAGGGCTGAAAGTATTTAGGGGTTAAAATTTATTCATGTACTCAAAATTGACCCTAATGTCATACAATGAGATGTATATATGTAGGGATTGATTTTGCAATAAGGTTGAAATAAAATGTGGTTACCTTGCCACTAGTGTACCCAACTATGGTAGTGTTTTTGAGCAAACTATATCCTTGGCTTTGGAATTTTATTAATTTTGTTTTGTGTAAATTTAGTTTTCAATTCACCATTCAAGAAGTTCCCAACCAATCATATGATTACGTGCTATACTTTCTTGCAATTGTCAAAATTGACTGGAGTGTAGGTTAATTAGACATGTGGGAACTGAACCCCTAAATGCCTAAGTGTTCATTTTTTGGACGATGTACAGATTTCATCCAAAATTTCTCATACGTCATGCACTTTTTGTAGTGTGGAATTTTTACTGTAGATTCTATGGGAAGTTAGCTTCATGCATATGTGATCCGATTAGAAAGGGGATGATTGCAAATTTTTTATGCCTCGTTTCATGTTGTAGTGATTCACCCAAAATTTTGAAGATTTCAGTGTAAAAGTGCTCTGAAAAAATTCAACTCATAAAATTAAGCAACCAAAAAATCTCCGAAAATCACTACACTTAGAGTATTACATTTCAACCAATCACAAAGAATTTCATCCGTAGATTGTCAATATCTTATTCGTAATTGAATTACAAAATAATTTTGAATTTCACGTTCCAAATTTTATACAAAATTATTGGTAATAGCAATTATAGATCTAACCATATAGATGGAATCTAAAATTCATAATGTACAACTTTTATTCATATATCAAGTTCAAAATATCCCTCTAGGTTGCATTTTATAATGCATCTCTGCAAAACTGCCGAATTTGGAGAGGGCTCTAGGCATTTAGGGGTTAAATGAATGCAAGAATGAATGAGGTATACATACCTACGAATTGTCACTCTTGCCTAAATTTACCTAAGAGTGGTCACTCTTGCTTACTTCAAAGTTTAGGGTACTAGGGGAGTGCACTAGCAAAAGTTTAGAAAACGTGTGATAAAATATAAGGTGGGTTTATTCATTAGGAGGTAAAATTTCTACCAAATTATAAATTTATAAATGTAATATAGGGTGCATTAAAATCAAGTAAAGAATATTTTCAAAATATACGTAGAATGTTTTATTAAATTATAGAATATTTCAATTATGTGATAGCCCCCAATGAAATACCCCTTGATTGCATGTGGTTTTCATTTAGAAGTATATGTACGTCCTCGGTGTTAGGGTAACAATATTGATGCAAAAAAATAATAATAAAATCTTAGTGACATTATAGAGGTTTTAACAATGGGACAAATCATGTTGTAAAGAAGAAGTTACAAGTATGGAAAGCACACAACACAAGAATTCTACAAGAACTTGATTCCAAAACTCTGGGGTTATATTCTTTTATTTACTTAGTGCAAACGCCTTCCTTGTCATTGAAGCATAGAAGTGTCAATAGTTTATCATCAAGTCATTAGTCCCTAAATTGGTGGATGTAAGATGTTTGTGCACTAAAAAGGTCACTTGAAATAAAGCAGCCTACGCTAAATAGACTTACACTAGATATATTTAGATTGACTTACAAAATTGAGTATGTTTTATATATGTTTTAATTAATAGAGAATATACTCAAATATACTCAATTTTGTCTTATATTTCTCTTTATAAAAGTTTCACTATTAAATTCTAAACCATAATTTACACGGACCATTCATATATTTAAAATTCATAACTTTTCATTTTTATTCAACAGTTGTACATGTGACATTCAACCAAAATTTAGAGTTGTCGTTGATTTTACAATTATCACAAGATCACTTGTAATAATTTCCTATTCTATTCATCCAAATTATAATTGTAGTTGGTTTAATTTTTCTACAGACATTTATAAATGTCTAAATAACAAAAGAAGGAATAAAGCTTTGTTAGCATTTTTAGTTTGGAATTCATATGAAATATAGAGTTTTTCTAATCATTTGAAACCCATGCATCCAAAAAGTAATGGCAGCTTCTCAAGAAGAATTTGCTATTGACCATATGGGATGGATTTGGAAAATGAGAAAAGGAATGCATTGCCAATAAACAAGTTGTAAATTGGATACTAGGTAGTCTTCTAAATACAAAAGTATACAGTCCAAAATACAAAAAAGTAGAACAAATATGTCAACGTACAACAATATACATTAACATATTGTTGTGTATTTCTAACATTCACGAAAGATACTTAAAATAAATAAATTTGGGAGTTCATTTGTACAATTCCATTCTTCAAGGCTCCCATCAAGGCTTTGTATGTTGATCATTGATGCATGAAGTTTTGGAATTGGTAATTTGTGTATAAAATCAGTAGGTGAACCATATAAGAAGTCTAAGATGCCATTTCAAAGACTATAAAATAAAATGCTATGTTTTGTGAAGATTTTAAATTGTAAATTGACATCTAGGTTAAATATTTTCTCCACTTTTCAACTTCGATCGAATAAGAGAAAGTTCATGATTTTTGTGCACCATAACGCTAGAAATGCATATGATCAATAATTTGGTATTTACTAGGGTTGAAATTTTTACTATGTGACTTGTTTAGTAAATATGAAAATGGAAGGATTTAAATAATTTATTTAAAGAAACTGGTTTTTATAAGTGGGATCATACATAAAAGGAAATTTTCATCCAAGTCAATTCTCACCACGCAATATGAAGTCTACAATTGGTATACAAGCATGTATGTGAGAATTCTTCTAAAACTCACTACATATTCTTTAAGTTCTAGAATTCAAATTCATCTTTAAGACTTTATTTTCTAATAATAAGAAAAAATAATCAAAACAAATCAAATATTTTCAAAGTTTATAAATAGTTTCATTTACACTAATTTCTTGTGACACTAATTGCCTACATAATCAATGTACTTAAAAGAATGTTTTTGGGCACCAATGAATAGTTCTAGAATGTAATGTCAGGGCCCATATTAGCACCTAGCTAGTGCCAATATAGGCTATAGACACCATGCTCTCATCCCAAGAAACTCTTTTCTACTACACTAAAATTGTGATTTTGTGACCGGGACACTGTTTCTCATAACGGACACTATTTGACTGAGTTTGAGAAATAGTGTCATAGTAAAAAAAATTACTAATATTTTTAAAATGATAAAAAAACTTCAGGTAAACCTTCTGGATGTAGTGTTCTAGTAAACAAAATGACGGCGTTTGAAGATATTATTTAATTTTTTAACACTAAGAACTTGTTTGAAATAAAATAGAAATTTAGTTGTTAAATTCAATAGGGGTCAACTATTGTGTGGTGTACAGTAAGGTAGGAAAACCAAAAACGGTGAAAACAAGGTGATTTGAACAGAAGGAATGGAGTTAGAAATTATGTGAAATTTTTTTGAGATGAAGAAGAAGAAATGATGAAGAATGCAAGTTGTTTCGTATTTTTATTCCCGGTAAATAATTATCTACAATTTCTCAAAGTGGGAAGTTTGTCAAACCCCCTTCTTGTATACTAGACTCTTCCTTTTCTACACATGAAAACACCTAAAACGGTTAACTAATATCACAGAAAACCGCACACAAGATTCCAAAAAAAATAGTAATTTTTAGTAAATTTTTAGTAAATTTTTAGTAATCCTCGTCATGCAAAAATTCTCCATTTTCGGTCTACCACCTCCCTGCTTTTAAAAAACTCTAGTGCACGCCTTGAGGGCATTAACCGTTTTTGGTTTTCCTACCTCAGTGTGGGTGTGAGGTGAGGTGCAGGGTGTTGGGGCTGGGCGGGTGTGGAATATAGGGGCAATATATTTCCTATATATTCCCTAAATATTGCTGACAATAACAAAAATATTCCGTAAGTTCCAAATTCTAAATCCTAACCTCCAAACTGCCATGTGGTTTTTGTATTTGCCATGTGTTCTTGATGTTAGAAAAACCAGCATTTAAACTCCATTCGTTGATTGATATAAAAAAATATTATTAAAGGTAGCAACACCAACAAATGTGACTTTTGGAGCCTCTTGGTTGGGAATTTGCTCAAGAAATCTTGGAAAAAAGTATTTAAAGATCCAACAAACAAAGAGAATGTTGAGGAAAAATAAATGCATCAATTCGACGTATATGCTCTGAAAGTGTGTGGACTACATCCATTATCATTTTTAGTCTGAGAGTCAAAATTAGTCCAATTTTTTGTACTATCTAAATTAGTCTAAGGATATGATAATAAAATATTAATATATCATTGAGATTATAACACTTTATTTTTCAAACAAATAATTATAATTATTACATATCATTTTATTAATATTTTATTCATACTGAGCATGGTAAATTCATATTAATTTGGATTAATTGTTTTTAGTATAGGCCACACTATACCTACATTACCACAATTACTACAAGTCATCTCAATTACTCCGACTCGGACTTTTTTCTAATTCCACAATTAGTTTGATTTTTCCTTATAAGTCCGAGTTAACTATACATGATAATGGGTGTGGTGAGCGATAGTAGGAGGCTATGAAAACCGTGTGCAAGAGAACCAAAAAACATGGAGTTTTGTCACATTCTTGCCCTATAATAATTTGTACATGAGATTTGTTGTGATTGATTGAAATGTAATACTCTAAGTGTAGTGATCTTTGGAGATTTTTTGGTTGTTGAATTTTATGAGTTGAATTTTTCAAGAGCACTTTTACACTAAAATCTTTGAAATTTTGGGTGAATCACTACAACATGAAATGAGGCATAAAAAATTCACAAATCAACCCCTTTCTAATCACATCACACATGCATGAAGCAAAAAGTCCACACTACAAAAAGTCAATGACGGATGAGAAAACTATGTGTGATTGTGTACATCGTTCAAAAAATGGATGGTTAAATGTTCAGGGTTAACTAAACAATATATTTAACCCTTAAGCGTCCACACTACAGTTACTACAATTTGGATCTAATCTCATCGTGTGTTTGCAAAGATGTCCGGCTTGCATTTAGTGTGACACACACTAATAGCCATAATCAACGTACATGTGGATCCAAATTCATTCAATGTCGATCTAATCTTATGTCGTGAAACAAAAGTTGAACTGAAAAAAATCCAACATCATGATTATAAGGTTCTTTAGCAAGTGGTGGAGTCCACCCTTTTCAATAGTAGGATTGTAGAAGCTTTAACATTTAATACAATGTCTCACCACCCAACCTTTAGCAAAAGATGACGTGTACTTGTCTTGATTCGGGTATTTTCTACAGTGATTTGGAAATAGCGGTAACTAATAGCTGTTCCAAAGATGGACTAAAAGTGGGCTTCCATGTGAACATCAGACTGGTGAATACAACTAGAGGACAACAATTGAGGCTCTAAGTTTCACCCATGCTCAGTGAGCGTTGAGAGTGGACTTTGCATTTCACCCACTCTCACTTCCGTCAGTGGGCTACGTGATTAGTTGTTTTGTGGAAAGTTTCTAATTATATCTACTTGATTGCTTTACCGACAAAACATTGAGTAGCATGTGTTAGTATGTCTTTTAGCTTCATTCAACAAGATAAAGTAGATGCAATATAATAGATGAACATAATATAGGGAGGGAATGAGATGGTGGACACATAGCAATCATAAGATACACCAACATTTTCCAAGAGAAGGACATGCTTTCATTACTCCTATGCTTGCAAATGAAATGGTCGACACATGTGCTACTCACTTACATCTATAACAGGAAACCGAGCAGTTCGTCAGTGTGCACCAAGTCTATATCCAAGATGGTATAAGAGCATTAGGAACTTCGCCAACAATAAACACCAAGTGTGCCTAGAATAGAGGTCATCGATCAATTTTAAACTATTACTTTTGTCACAACTTGGGACAATCATAATGACAGAGAATAAGTTTATTAAAGTTAACCCCTAAACGTCCCATGGGGATAGTATATACGTTGTTGTATGATTGGGATTTGCTACCAATAAGAAACTCTAAATTGGGGTCTCAAGAACTCACTAGAACCGCATTGATCTAAATTTCAACTTTTTTTTTGAACTCAAACCCATTAAAGATGTAAATCCATTTCAAATACAACCAAAATACACCGTATTCTACTGACCGCAAAGGCACACTCAGACGTTTAAGGATTAACTTCATAAAGTGATAACATGGTCTTGTCACAGAGTAGGACAAAGTACTTCATGTGGAAACCACCTCCGTCGTATAGACAGACTATCAAACTAGAAATATCAAACTTCAAACTATGAGAAACACTTTATCAATCAAAAATAGAGTTGGTGCATGAAAAGAGAATACTGATGGGCTTGCTCTAAGAGCATGCCCAGCAGCATGTGTTTTGGAGGGACCAACACCAAGATTTGGTGTAGTTATCTCCACTTGCTTCGAAGTTTGGCCCAGCAACTACCCACCAACGCTAAATAATAGTTTTTGGAGCCAAAGTTTGAGGTTTCCCCGCCATCCAGAGAAGCTTTGGCGCAAGCAAATTTCTGACACCAAGCAAGCAAAGATGCTCAATCAACAATTAAATAACGAGCTTGAAGACTATTCACCGGCCCATGCTTCAAGGTCATCAAGTAACTTTATATAAAATCTTCATTTTATAAGTTGCCTTGGTGTTCGCTCCAGGAATGTTGTTGGGGTACTTCATGTATTACATTCCTCCATATTAAAAATGGCCTTCAAATTGATGCTTGGCGGAATTTTTTTCTCTGGAACTGCTGGGCATGCTCTAAGTTCCCAAGACTTGCAACTTCCAGTAAACATGGGTAGCACTGAATTATTATGTTCAAAAAAGCAAGACATAAGAGAAATTCGTAAAGTCCTGAAATCTCAGGCTTCCGGTACTGCGTCAGTAAAGATTCTGGCTCATGGGACATTAAAAGTAGGAGTGTCGGGCTCCAAAAATAAAAACCGGATGAGTTATATTTCCAGTAAGTAAAGTAGGGTGAGTGAGTTTGCTCTCGTGTGAAGGCGCGCCACCGAGTATGCCGCCGGGGCCCGCCCATAATTACACCACAAGGTACAACAACAGAGGCCACCGAGGCTTGAACCGTGGACCTCATGGACCCCAAAGAGCCTTATGGTTCCTATTCCTAGGCCGGCACACCACTCTTGGACTTGTGTTAGAGAGTATTCGGATATCTTAGTTTATACGGGATACAGGGTGCATCTCTGGATCACTGATCCAGAGAGTTTGCGAATTTCTCTATACTTCATATTAGTTGGGAGTCCAGGAAAGAGCCAAGCATTACATTAAATAGGTAGATTAGTGTTAGATAATTATAAGATTTGAAAATATTATAGATTTTTACTCTCGACAAATTTTTTTACCAAAGACATTGATTCCAATACTATTGAAAGATCCCCATCTTGACCAATATAGAGGGTAAAAAAATTGGTCAACAGTAAAAACTTACAACATGTTTATGTAAATTAGTGTATCTAACACTAATCTACCTATTTAGTGTAGTAATGAAGTGCCGTTTGCGCTATTTTTATCGGTTCGAGAGTAGATTCAAGGACCGACCCAACTCTGCATGGAAGGAGGATATTCTTAGATGAAACAAGTAAAAAGCTGTCAGGGGGCGGCTTGTTTTTTAAAAGCTTGTGTTGGTTTGTGCCCCTGTGTACACATGTCAGTTTGTGAGTGGGCAAGAATCCACCTCCCTTCCAGTCGGTGGCCAACCCCACAAGTTATTATTCTCTTCGATTCACTCCCAATGGAAATATCTCACTGTTCTCTTCTTCGCTTCAATTCTCAGTTGTTGTAGGCCCAGCTCACTCATAAGTTACCGTACCCGGAAGCCAGGGTCGGCAGCTCCTACTGAATATTATTATTTATTTTGTCAAAATTGATTCGAATATTGTGTGAGTATTCTTTATAATTCTATCTCTTTTTTCTTTTTGAAACGACATGACATTTCATTCCCCCACTTTAAATTCCCTTGACATTAATCCCTAATTTTTGCATGTAGGGTCCACCTTAAAAATTAAAAAAAACCCTTCTTCCGAGGGTTTAAAAATTCCCGAGGGGTCCTCCTAAACTAAGTTGGAGTTGTAGGCCCCAAATTTGCAAAAAAGTTTGCCAAAAAAGGATCCTAATAGGTCCAAAATGGAATTTTCAGAAAATGGGGCCCATGGGTGAGTAGTGCTTGCAATGACGTCGAGGGGGGTTTAGAGGCCCGACTCTAAATCCCCTCCCCTCCCGAATATTAATGCAAACACTATTCAGCCATGGGCCCCATTTTTTGAAATTTCCATTCTGGGCCTTCTAGGGTCTTTTTTTGGCAATTTTGTTTGCAAGTTTGGGGCCTACTGTCCAAATTTGATTTAGGGGGACCTCTTCGAAAATTTCAAACCCTTGAAAGTGGGAGCTATTTTTTAAGGTGAGCCCCTATACGTTCAAAATAGGGGACAACTTTTGTCCTCTTGCATTAACGTCTAGGAGGATTTAGAGTCTTTGATTTAGAGTTGAGGATTTTATTCCTTTGAAAAAAAACAAAACATGAAAGAGGGCCGGGCCCAACGAGTTAAAATTGTTTGTTGTACACCCCAGAAGCTAGGACTAAGAAAACAATCCCACTGGGGGCTCTGGAGCGTCCAATTTTGTGGATCCACTACCCTGGTGGCGAACAAGTCAAATTGGAGCCAAGTACGTTCTATCAAACGTGAAGTAGAAATGTGCAGTCTTCGCAAGGTGCAACTCACAAAGCTTCTTATGAGTTAAGATTCTCTTTCTCACCATAGAAAATAATTTGCCGAGATGCCCAAATCCTATAAAAATTTGGATCTCATTTGTTTTATAATTATTTTTTGCCGACCCTGACTCCCGGGTACCATGTTTGAGCATTCATGCATCCATGCAATTCATTCCACCGGGGGCTGGTTGCAGTGATCTCTAAACTGGCTAATATTAGCTGGATTTCTACCCAAAAAATGAGGCTACTAAACATACAAAGAAAGAAAATGAAAAAAAATTGAAATGTAGCGAGAATGCTCATCATGTTATAAATATGTAGCAAGGGTATCATTATGGTATCACCATGGTATCACCTTAATATATCCAGGGTATTGCCGGATATTATAGAGATATCGTGAGTAGTACATTCACAAGGTAGCAAAAGTATCTACCATTTATGTGGGAGGTAGCACCCTGTGCTAAATGTCATAAAGTGGTTCTGAGAGCACTGCCTGGATGGATGCCGAAAGTTAGTTGCCATGAGGAAAGTCAGTCAGAAATTATCTGGCCTCTAATAAAAGCTTCCAAACTTTCTGACTGCCTTCAGTTGTACTTGAGGAATAATTAATAACTTTCTGTGTTTTTTAATGCAAACCACTCACTCTTTCAGTTCATTGCACTGAGCACGCGTGGTACTGTACTATAACCCTCATCACAGGAAGGTACTAAGCACGGGCTTCCATGTCAGCATCGGGCTGCTGGTGGATACAACTACATGACAAAAAACGAGATTCTATTTTCATTCAAAAAACGAAGTCCCAACTTTCACCCAAAAAACAAGGTTCCAACTTTCACCCAAAAAACGAGGTCCCCACTTTCACCTAAGGTAGGGGTACCAATTTCCGTCAAGCACCAAAAACCGTGCAGTAGCTTGATTTCAGCAGGAGGTACATTATAGCCCCCACCTCCAATTTTGAATGTACTCAATGTGCTCATTTTAGACTGAACGGTTTTTGGTACCCCTACGGCTTCTACTTCCAAAATTTATAACTAATTCAAGATGTATCTAAAATTAATGATTCCAATTGCTTTAAATTCCAGCATACTTTGCACATGTACCAAAATTGATTCCCTGAGCCGCCCTCCAATAAGCTAGCCAAATCTGAAATTTGAACGGTTATTGGTACCCCTACCTTATGCTCTGTGAACGTTGAAAGCAGACTTGCAAAGTCACCCACATCACCATGCCATCAGTGGGTAACGTCATTGGTTGCTTTGTAGAGAGTTTCTAATTTTAACCCCTAACTGACCGAACGATCATTTTGTGTTCGCCCAAACAACATTGATTGCCCATGGGCAGAAAATGACATTTATCAAGTTTTGATTTTTTGTTTAAATTGAGGGTTGAGATCATGTTCTAGTGCTTTTTTATAAAACAAACAATAAAGGCTCTATGACGTACTTAGATTTGCGTTCTAAGATGGTACCCGTATGTAGAAATTATCGGCGTTGGGTACTATGTTGGAATTGGGTGCTCCTTTCTTAGTATAGGTAGCAACAATGATTTTTGTTGTTGCTAATTTTAGCCAAATTGCACCATAAATTTGGGCTACCTAATTGATACTAAGATTTTTTATTTTTATAAACGAAGATGGAATAATAGCTAGATTTCCTACATGGATAGCTTCTTTAACCCCTAAAGAACCAGGTGGACACATTGTGTCCAAGAATAATTTCATTCCTTTAATAACTTGTTTGGATTCCATAATTTTGACTCAATGTAAACTAGAGAATTGAAACTGTTCGTTACAAGAACACAAAAATCCTTAAAGATTTGCAATTATGTTGATTGATTCATCTCGAAAAAACTAAAACGTCAACGTAGGTGAACTTGGGACATGGTAGTTAGGGCGGTTGATGACTTGGAAGGCGTTTTCACACTTGAACATCACATTTGTAAAAAACAAAAAGTGTACAATATGTAAAATATTTGCCATCATTAACACTATATAATAATTACGGAAAATATTTAAATATATTTCAAATGAAATATTTTCAAAATAATTGGAATCTTTTTACATATTTTATATTATTTTGGAATAGTTTGGAATATTCCAAATATATATTTGAATTCTTTAAAACACTTATTGCAATGTAAAAATTAATAATGATCACAAACACCGGCTCAACAAGTCACCAACAAGTCACCAACAAGTCACTTCACCGAAACATAAATCTTTGAGATTCAATCATTGTTGTTGTATTTAGTTTTAAAACACTAGTTTTTGTGAGCACCTAGATATAGTACATCTTTGTATGCTCCTAAACTTTTAAACACTAATCATGGTTTTTCAATTTATGAGAAAGTTTGCAATGAATGACCTGTTGGTTTTGTTCAAATTTTTTAGAAATCAACATCAGGAATTTCGGACCCCACTGATTCTGCACTGATTCAGTGCGATTTCCGATATTTCAAGGGTACGTACGATTTTCGCACTGATTCCGCATCGTTGCGTCATTCATCGCAACTACAGTGATATGACACGATGTTCGTACAAGCGGATATAGTACTGATTCGACACGATTGATACATCCATTGAAAACGTATGAATTCAGCACTCTTTATAGTCGTCAAATGTCGTGTTTTAATCGTCTTTAAAAGTACACTGATTCAGTGCGTTTTTCGTGCGACATCATCTTTTCCATATCTAGATTTTCTTTTCTTTTTATATCTAAATTTGATCAAAATAGTACTATTAAAAAATATAAAATAAAATAATATAAAATATAAAATAATTACCTTCCTTGCTACCCACTTCAACTACATAGAAATTGCCCGCACATGCGGTGGGGCCCACCATAGCTTCCCAAGCTCTATCGCCAACGGTGGGATTTGAACTCTCAACCTCCCAGTTGCTAGTCAAGTTCCAAACCACCAAACCACCTCAAACTCTTCATGCATAGAATAGAACTCTTTTGGTAATTATCAAACTTTTTTTTTCAGCGGACTTTGAATGTTTTTAACTATGTGAAAAAAACCTTTTTTCCAAATTTTTTTTTGCACTAGATTATGCAGGACGTTTTCTATATCTAGGATTTTTTTCATTATTTTTTGAATTTATTTATTTTTTGCAAAAATCGTGGTGGTTGTGAGCTATTTTTTTTTGCTCCTATGATGAAAAGTACAATGATAACCAATAATTCCAAATTTGAATTCTAAAAATATAAAATGTTATTTCTTTGAAATTTTAATGTGTATTGCTTCTAAACTCTATAAATGAAGATCTAAAAATGTTTTGGGAAATTAACCCCTAAAAGCCCGAGGGGTATTGGACAAAACATAGATGTGTTATAATATGTGCCTTCCATATGTTTGATGAAGGTTGGTTCAATAGACAAAATGTAGAGTATCATCTTTACAAATTATCCATACGGTCAAACTTCCAAAATAATCTTTAGATCATTTTTTAATGAATTTAAAAGCATTAACCTTCGAAAATTTGTATAAATTATAATTTTCAATTTTAGAGTTCAAAATTTAGTACGATTGGTTAAAGTTGGGCTATCTATCGTAAACTTCAAAAAAGCAAGAGAAATGATGGAGGAATCATCATTACTTTCCCCAAATAGCAAATTTTGTAACACTAAGACAATGTTGAGGTGATCTACTTTGAAAAATTCTCCCGGGTGGAGTTTAACCCTTTAGCGCGCCGGCGTCCAGAATCTGGACGCCGGATGAATTTCAGCAGCTCGATTTCTGTAGGTATCGGATGTTTTTCATCCATTTTTATTTTTTAATCATTCTTGTGCTAGTTGAATACCATTTGCACGGTATGGATCTTCCAAATAAGATAATGTGAATTTTTGAAAAATTACAAAAGTCATTAATGTCAAGTTTCAATCTTAGTTCAAAAAGAAAGACCTTAAATATGATTTTCCATAGTAAGTAGAATCAAATAATGGAAACCATACCATCTCGTAGTGCATGTCATTCTAATTTCATTACAATATTTTTAAATATTTTTGTGTTAATTTTGGATTTTTAATTGAATTTCAAGAGAAAACCTTGCAAAATTACTTTAAAAATATTAATAATAAATATGATGAATCCAACCGTACAGATGTTATCTACACATTGACATTTACAACTTTGTTTTGTACATCAACTCCATTTTTGTTTTTCATCAACCATTTTATAACAAATCTTTGAAAACAGTGTTGAAACGGGACGTTAAAGGGTTAACTCGGATTGCCATAATTCAAATTGGGTTGGAAAGTAGACTTGATGTAGTATTTTAAAATATTTTTTATTTTTTCAAAAAATTATTTTTTTGTTCCAGGCAGCCCGTTTTTTCCGGGCAGCCACCAGAAAATGGTCGCTCGGGAGCTTAGGGGTTAAACCGGAAGTATAATTTTAAAGAAGATTCTTGGAATATTCCAAAATATTCCAAAATAATATAAAATATTTTGAAAGATTCCAAAAGATTCCAAAAATATATATTAAAATATTGTACACGGATGTCGTACGAAAATAATTTGCATTATAATAGATACTGAAATCGCACGATTATAATAAATGGCATTAATATGATACGTATACAATACTGAATTCGCATTAACTAAAACCGCACGTTATCCGTGTCTTATCAGCCATGTGATGTAAATACACGATTAACGCACGGATTCCGTCAAGCACGACTTTCGTGCGGAAACAACACTTTTCTGATAATCATTGAAAAGACACTGCATCGACACTCTAGTAATGCATGTCACTTCCGTACCGTAACGACACTTCTAAATGCACGTATGACATGCGGAATCAGTGTTTAACGATAAACGCACTGAATCAGTGCAGAATCAGTGGGGTCGGAAATTCCTGATGAACTTATGATCAAACCTTATAATCATGTAATATATACGGTAGATTTTTTTGAAAATTGATATACAATCTCATGACTAAGTCCTCTTTGAGCTTCAACGGTGAAGTTTTCTACATGAATACCAATCAAGAGATACAACTGCATTTTTGAAAACATCATGAGAAAGTGATAAATTTTTAGGAATGAGCATGGTCCTTTAGGGGTTAAACCTACGTATCACCCATGTATTGCCTAAGTAGCACCGTGAGCAGCACCTAGGTAGTAAATGTGTATTACCCTAATATTACCTATATATTAGTATGAAAAAAGCATCCAAGGAGCCAGGATTTCTCTAAGCCATGGAAAAGTAGCAAAACCTGCTAAGCTATCTCCTGACAAAAAAAAAAAAAAAAAAAATCATTAGGTAGCAGGGCATTTTTTGGGGGTGAAATAGTGCAAGAAGAAAAACATATTGGCTAAAAAATGGTCAAAACTATGAAGTTTTTTGCCATGAAACTTCAAACTAAAAAATTATCTTGGATGAAATCAATCTCTAGATTGTTGATGAAAACATAATTATTGATATGTGATATCTTCTAATGTGGTATTTTCTATTCAATATGTGGATGAATTTTGAAATATGGAGCACTACTACAACATTTTCTATCGCCAATATGTCACTTCATGAAAAATGTAAAAAAACAATAATAATAATAATAATAATAATAATAATAATAATAATAATAATAATAATAATAAATGAAAAAATGTGCTAATAGATAGTGTGTATTTTGTATTAATGAAAATTTAATTTCATTGCAATTTCATGGGTTTTTTTTTTAAATTCTTATGATTACATTCCATTTGTTTAAAAAATCATCCAAAGTTGAATGATTTTAGTTGAATACAGATGATAAATCAAATTAAAAAATGTATTCATTTCTTTTTCATAGATTTTGTGAATTTTAGAGCATTCCCACATGTGACTACATTTATCTTCACATTTTTTTTTGCTAGAAATCCGAGGTCCCGATTTGACTTGAAAAGACTGTTTGCCAACTATAATGTTTGAGGTTTTTGTATTGTTTATTGATACCAACTAGATTCCCCTTGTTTGGTAAAATGATGGTCTAGATTGGTATATCAGGTTTCGAAATAGGGATCATCAATGGACATGCTCTTAGTCTAGTTTCAAATTTGGTTGCCACTTTGAGAAAATCCATATTATTACTAAAAACTATGGAATGTAAGGATGAAAACGCAAAAACAATTACCATAATTCAACCCCTAAGCTCCCAAGAGACCATTATTAAATTGCTGCTCGTTTTTAACAAGCTGCCTAGAGCGAAATTAATTAAATTAAATTAAATATTATTTTATGTTTGCTTTCCAACACAATTGAATTATATCAATCTTTTGTTTTTTTTGAAGTTTACAATAGATAAACCAATTTTAACTAATCTTGCTAAATTTTGAATTCTAAAAGTGGAAATTATAATTTATATAATTTATCAAAGGTTAATGTTTTTAAATTCATTAAAATGAAATAAAACCTAATTTCTTTTTTTGGAATTTTGACCGTAAGGATAATTTGTAGAGATGATACCTTACATTTTGTTTATTGAACCAAATTTCATTAAATAAATGAAAGGTACATATTATAACTCATCTATATTTTGTTCAATTCGCCTCGGACTTTTAGGGTTAACAAAAGTTTCTTCGTGAATCATATATCAATTCTAATGTTTGTTTATATCTACCAAAATAACAAAATGAAAATGAAAATGCTGAATTCATCAAAATTGATAGTACCAATCAAATCCTTGATGTGACCCCGGCCAAAAAGAAATATGTAAAAAAGAAACATTGGGACGTTTCAAGCATGGGATGGTGTAATTTATAAATTTAATCTTCACTCATTACAGGAAACATATGCACATTAGTACAAAGTATCAAGAAAATAGTATGAAACAACCTGTGACTGTTTTTTACTTCAGTAGAGTACATAACATTATTAAAATAAAATTAAAAAAATTAAAAAATTGAAACCCCACTAATGAAGTATCATTGGCTAACTTAATTAAAAACCTATAACATTCACGAGAACATTCCCTACACTAAATAGTGTATTTAGTGTGAGGCACTGTAATTGCGAACATCACTCTCAATATCAAAAAGCCTACTTTTGTAAAAACACTAAATGTGAATTCTCACACTATTTATGAAGAATAGTAACGTTTTGACATTGTGATCTTTTGAGATATGGATATTTAGTGTGAGTAAGGAATGAAACTTGAAATGAAAGTTTAGATGGAAAAACTGAAATTTTAGAAATGGAATGAATCAAATTGGATCATAACTAAAATCATTCAACACTAATTACCCACAAATTGACAATTAGTGTTAGACAAGTAGTAGGGGTAAGCACATTATTCATCACATCACACTAAATACACTATTTAGTGTAGCCTTTGTGACTGTTGCCTTCCCCCAACGTAATGATGTGGAATATCCCACATCATTTCATCCTCCAATGAAATGATGTGGGATATTCCACATCACATCAGTAGCTATGGGGGCAAGTGGCATTAAGCAAGAGCAATCAACCATGATGAATAGTAATGAAAAGCACTCACTCAATCACAATTCAACAATGTTTTGTAATTGTTTATTTGATTCAATAGTCCATTCAATTACAAATCACTAGTCACTCCATATATAAGTTAAAGGCGGATGAAACCAAAAGGCACCCTCTTGGAAGACTACTGAATGTTATGCCCTCTTCAAAAATATTGGAAATTTCTAGTGAGGTGTCATTATCTTGGGTTATAGAATATCATATAGTCAACCTATAGTTATAATGAAACAATTCTTGGGAATAACATCAAACAGGAATCAAACGCTTCAAAACACGTTTCAGAGACTCTTTTGCAACCACGGGTACAACAAACACACTACCAACAACTTTTGGGATGAATTCCATCCATAAGTAAAGATTTCATCCAGATGTATGTTGGTACTCTAGTGTACCCTGTGACTATGACTATGCAAGATTGCTCCATTTGATCGTACCGCAATAAATAACTGGGAAAACTGCACAATCTGGAGTCTAGAGAGTCCAAAATAATTGGCTCATGGGAAGTACAAGTTTGGACAGTTGTCATTCTCTAGTATTCTAATATATGAATATATATATATTCCCAATATTTGAGCACCAATGAATGTACTGTACTTCAGACAAGCACCTTTCAACTGTTTGCTTATCCTTACCCTCACTCACCCTTCCACCTCATCAGATATTTGAGTCAGCCACCAGAATTGAATTCTGCACAAAATGATCTCAGATCAGTGTTTGCGCTTCAACCATAAACTGGAAAACTCACATACAATTAGTTCAGCAGGAAAATATGAAATGGTCTTCAGTAAATAAACACTCCACTGAATCAGGTAGCAAGGATATTGCCTCTTTGTGTGTGTTACAGTCACTGTGTTTGTTTACTTGCCACCAACCCTCTAACAACAGCTTCCGCAAACCTTTGCTGCCTGAAACAGGTGAGAGAAGGAATTATTAGCAAGAGAATAATACTCCCTCCGTCCCAAAGTTATTGTCCAACTTGTTTGCTTGGTATTTCTTTGTGCCAATTTCATTGATAATATTGTAAGAAACATGATTAAAAAAGGTTCCAAATTATGTCACTAGAATGATTGAAGAACATTGCATGTGTTCATTGCAACCTAAATAAAATTAGCTACAAGGAAGTATTTTTTTGACCTACTTAAAAAAGCACTTTCAAACATGACCTTCAAACATGACAATAACTTTGGGACGGAGGGAGTAGTATATATGGATCCAAATTCGAACATGTGTAGCAGTTCACAAAAGTATCATAAAGCATGTGTTCTATCCAACGGAGTTATACTTGTATAAATAACCAAGATGGGGTGAATAGTCGGAAGACCATTCTAGAACGCTGTTCACTTTTGACTTCACTTTACAGTCTGTACATGTAGAAGACGTACAAAGACTTTCGTTGTATAGACCCAGGATAATGAAATGCAAACAAAGACCAATACAGGCACTCGGTCTCTTTCAATCAAAAAAAGAAAAATTGCATAGTTACAAAGGCTTGCAGTACGTACTTCTTATCCTTGATCTTTGGGCTTGGTCTATAGTATTTGAGGTAACCATCCCATGGAACTTTTTTAATTCCAGCTCTTTTGGCGATCAACTCACGCACCCTGCCGAAAATATATAGTCCAGCTCAGTGAGTCACAAACTACAATAGGATTTCTGCTTGTATGCGAAGAAAGGCACTTTCAATGCAAACAAAGACCAATACACTCTCACATACCTTTCAGAAAATTGAATTGGGGTCTCACCCGGGCGCAATTGTTGGGGTTCCAAGTACCAGACATCACACACAACCGCCCAAGAAGTCATCAAACGCATCAAGTGCATTGTAAACGATTGCCTGTGCACACCCAATGAGATTTTTTCATCACCAATTTGGCATGTAGGGAATATGAATCATAAATTTATCCAATTTTCCACAACTTCTGAAGAAAATAATAGTGATTCAATGCGAGAAAGTAAAGATTGAGTCTTACTTTTTGCTGTTCCAAAAGGCATCCACAAAGATCTTGTTGTACTTTATCGCTATGGGGCACACCATGCAGTCGAGTTCAAACGCACCCTGCGGATCGTAGATATTCAACAACAAAAGGCTTTTTTATTCGGTTTTCTAAGTTTTGAAAATTTCAAAACAATACACATACCCAGTTAACTGGATCAGAACAGGCTTGTAAACAGGTTGAATTACTTGCAGATTCGAACATTGAAGGAGAAGGTAAAACCAGGCTTCACACACGTTTAACCCCTTAAGGACCAAGGATTCGTGGTTTTAAAATGACAAGTTTAAACGATCATATTGTGAAAATTATAATTTTAATGGGACCAAATTTTATATCACTGGAATAAGTGAAGAATATTACATATGTTGAATAAAAAAAATAAAAAATAAAACAAAAGGAATCTACATAAAACCTACTCAAAATTACTGAAAAAACAGGAGCCACCTGGTGGCCTTATGGTCTTTTAGGGGTTAATATACGCAATCAATGCTCCATTCAGGATGAAAGGCTTTCTACTATTCATCTAACGGATAATACCATGTCATGGGATCTTCAAGTCATTTTGTATAGCACCAAAGACGTCAAGCTCTATAATCTCACTCCTCGTTCGAATAGAAAAAAGAAAATAATCTTCTGAAACGGAAAAGGAAGACCAAAGGGTGATACAAGTCACAAAAATTATCCTTAAGAACGTTCATTCCCTGAGAACAGATGATACCTTCTTAAACATGACAGTATATTCGTTGTTTATACATGTGCCCTCCGGAAAGATCAGAAGTGGGTTGGAGTCTGGGTCTTCAATGTATTTCTTCAGTCTGTGCCGAAGACAAAACCACTGGATTAATAACCCCTAGTTTCTTTAAAAAAATGTCTAATCAGTCACAATGTGATGAGACTAGGATACGAAAGATATAATAGCATAGTCTCTACGAAGAGTGAGAGTTTACTTCTGTGCTACAACTTTCCGGTCTTTAGCTTCCGTCCGGTTGAACCATATACAGCCCAAACTTTCGAGTACAGTACTTTGCAGAAAACCTGTACATAAGTCATCATTAGAGGAAATCTGGCAATCAAATGGCCTTGTAAAACTACGTTTCCTATGTTCACATCTTCCTACATTTCAGGGCATACATTAAATAGAGAAGACAAGAAAGTCCTACTTGAAAATTAAAAGACCCTTGTTATCTACTCAATTGTTAAATCTATTCTTGTCACCGCATTGAGAATCTTAGAGTACGAATTAATTTCTCCCATTTTTTTGTAGTGTGTTTGTTATGGTATTTTCATCCTGCTCTTTTGACAGTATATGCTCAAAATCTTAGCAAGTAAGAAACAACAGTCTCCTCCAGTAACACCAGATCAAATCAAATGCTGGAGAATAAAGCGATCAGACAAAGGAAAAGGCAACGTACCAACCCATCCTGGGTGCTTTTGCATAATCACAGCGAATGCAGTCATTTGCTCCAATATGATGAAGTCGATCATAGATGTATGATTTGCAACAAAAACCTGCAAGACATAGTATATTCTCAAAATGTGTATTTTCAAGCCTCCAAGGGCCACAAAGTGTTCACTCTACAATCACATCCCACAATTGGCATCAGAACGTGGGTATTGGTCTACCTGCTTGGGACGCATACTCGGCCGTGGCCCATGGTATCTAATGACGCCAGTCCATGAGCACACAAACACACTACATATGAACTCCACCAAGCCTCGCTGTCATTTAACAACAACAAAAAAGGGCATTAGAATGTTTCCTGCCCTATGTTAGAGAACAAGACTGAAATGTTTTTGTCATTTTAATCTGGCAAATTTCCCAGCCAAACTAACCTCAACCTGACGTCTGAGACTGTCATGATGTTTCAAGGCCACATGTAGAGGGAAAAACAATCCCAGAAAGATTATCCAACCACCTGCCAGAAGAATAACCCTGTTCACTTCCACAGAGCCCAGGGATCAGGACAGTAAAACTCATGGAAAAACTACACTAAATAGGTAGATTAGTGTTAGATAATTATAAGATTTGAAAATATTATAGAGTTTTACTCTCGACAAAAAAAAATTACCAAAGACATTGATTCCAATACTATTGAAAGATCCCCATCTTGACCAATATAGAGGGTAAACAAATTGGTCAACAGTAAAAACTTACAACATGTTTATGTAAATTAGTGTATCTAACACTAATCTACCTATTTAGTTTAGTGAATGTTTATGTAATTAATCAGCCATCATAACATTTTATGGAAGGAGCTGCTAATTCACAAAAGAATCGAGGCATCCAAATTGCTCCAATTCTATGCAAGTGTTGCAGCTACAGTGAAGAGGGTGGGCAGTCAACACTGCTCTAGAATGTTGCAAAACTGATAAGCCATACTAACACAGGCCAAGAGAAACCCCAGACAGAGTAAAAACCTTAAGGGAAACAGAATACAGAAGCGCACTATCACTCCCATCACCCAGAGAGGAAACAGGTAGATGTTCCAATTCCATGGCTCCGAAGCATTCGACTTAAAACATCTGGTAAAAGAGTCCTGCATACATCATATACTCCCATTCAGAGCCAACAGATATAATGATCTTTCGATGAAGAGATTGCAATGCGGGTCTCAATGTCATTGACAATAGCTAGATACACAAACTTCAAATACCAACCACTACATTAGCAATGGGGTGCATTCACAATATAACGAGTCAACCCCGCCCAAATCTAATGACTCTTGAGAAAATTATATCTTCAATTTATGTGCATATTAGAAAAATTGAAGGACATTTTGCGACATATTACGAATATTTTAGCACATTTTAGTTGTTATTAACGACTGGTTACGATCATATTTTAGTTGTTTTGGAGTACCAATAACTTCTAAAACATCATCAAAATTTAGTATATTGTAGAATGACATATAATATATGTAGTTACTAATTTATTTTTCATTATCAATTCAAATGATAAGATTATTGCGTAATAATCCGTTAAATTAATCACTGGTTACAGTTTCCTTGGGTCGTAATACTGTGAATGTACCCAATGACTACATGTACACTTCCAACTCGATACAATTGATTCAGCAATGATAAAAGCTTTTATGACTAGCTACAAGACAAGTAGCTCAGGTCCAAAAACTCAAACTGTACATACATCAACAATCGCACTCCCGGCTTCACTGAGAACCTGAGAAATATCCAACAAATCTCGCCTGTAAAACAACAACAACCACATATCAGAAATCAAACAAACGCCCTACATATATCATAAACTTTATTAGAAACAATGGCAAATGTGCATGCTTATTAGAGATGATTTTTGGACTCATTCTTACGTACGTTCGTTTTATTCCATTTTCTTCCAAAGAGATTTTCCAGCATAACACTTTAAAAACATGGGAAATTTTCCAACCTCGTGTTCAGTTTTAACAAATGATGTGTTAATGTTCAATAACGTACTAGCCTAACATTCATTCTTGCAAGGACCTGCAAACACCTTTGACCCAACAAAGAATCAGGATATCCAAAAATAATGCTCCAATTCTTTAGCACAAATTCAATTTTGGCATTAATTCCCGCAGTATTTAGAGCAAGACAAGACAAGAAAAGAACATCAACAGGAAAGAATACAAAAGAGAAAAGTAATCTAGAGCTTTATACAAACTAGAATTCATTGGCATTACGCACACTGTTTTCTCCCTCAATTTCCAAAGGCGGAAGAAAAACGATCATAAAAAGAAGCAAACATCATAATAACATACAACTCTTAGTGTTTTCTCAAAAATGTCGATAATATCATGGCCATATATCACGCCCATTGTTTGGAGAAACCAGAAGAAGAAAACGAGCTCGAGAACATCAAAAAAGTAAACAAGTAACATACAGGTGTATCTTCTCATCAAAAATCAATAATATCATAGCCATTTATATATATCACGCCCATTGTTTAATTTGCTTCCAAAGGAGATCGAAAGCAGAAGAAGAAAAACGAGCTCGAGAACATCAAAAAATTACACAAATAACATAAAGCTCCCATCAAAAATCGATAATATCATGGCCATATATCACGCCCATACTTTTCTTTCAAAGGAGAAACCAGAAGCAGAAAAACGAGCTCTAGAACATCAAAAAAGTATACAAGTAACATACAGGTGTATCTTCTCATCAAAAATCAATAATATCATAGCCATTTATATATATCACGCCCATTGTTTAATTTGCTTCCAAAGGAGATCGAAAGCAGAAGAAGAAAAACGAGCTCGAGTACATCAAAAAATTACACAAATAACATAAAGCTCTCATCAAAAATCGATAATATCATGGCCATATATCGTTTTCTTCCAATAAACATTAAAAAAATTATGCAAAAGAGATCGAGAAAGAATTAACATACAGCTGTATCTTCTCATCAAAAACCTCGTCCATCGCATTTCCATCACTCCGCCCCATCTTGTCCTCCTCCATGGAATGCAGAAACCCTAAACCTATCTCACCAAACCCTGAAACGCCCTCCCGGAATTCAGCGAATTCAACTGAAATTTTTTTCCCATACAATCAATGAGCAGGTGTCTCACCTGCAACACATCGCATCGTCCTCGCACTACTGCCAGGAAATTAACTATTAAATTAACTGGCGGTACAACACTGTCTGACTTGATCGATATATAGAAATATAATATTAATGGAAATGAATCAATGAACGGCATCTCTGTCATGTACAAACCACGAAATGAATTGGATTGCAACATCAAACCCTAGGTCACACGAATTGCGCTGCAGGTTGGAATGCGTTGGTGCAGTAAGTTAGTCATGCAGAAGAGGAGCCAGGCATCAGAATCGCCGACACGGGCACCGGGGGCGCGGAGAATCTAGGAACGGGGTAGATCCGCGGTGAAACACTCTGTTCTCGGGGTCTCCGCCGGGGGCGTTTGAATTTGGCTTATGACCGTGGGCACCTGTTATCAAGGTGGCGGGAATTGCTACACGAGAGTGAGGTGGAAGGTGTTGACTGGTCCTCATTTCTCACACAATATCCCGTTTGTCATAATATCCCTTTTCCCACAATATCACCTTTCTCACAATATCTCATTTATTTTTTATACAATAAACTCTCCTATGAGAGGAGAGTTTGTTTGCCACAATATCCCGTGAGAAGTATCTCTTTGGCAATGATTCACGCCATTTTTATCAATAGTTTTGGTTTAGCTTTGGAAATTAAATATAGTAACTTTTGGCTGACATAGTCACTAGTATGATTTTGGTCTTTTATAGCTCGTCCTTTCGGTGGCTTAAATGGTTCTTTGTGACTCAATTGCTTTTTTTATAAGTTGTTTTGGACCATTTAAGTAACAAAGGACCAGTTATAAAGAACCAAAACAATACACACGGTATTGTTTCAAGCAATACACATGTAACAGTCATTTGTGTGACTACTTCATACGTGCCACCTTGAAATTAAGATTTCCAAAACATGTCATATTAGAGAGGTGCAATCAAGTTTATTGATCTCATAAAAGAAATTGGGAAACGCTTTGAGACATTATTTTTTGGAAGTTTGTAGAAGAACAAAAAAAAAGGTAGAAGAGTTTGAAAGGAAATGCAAAGGTTTGCTAAGAATAGCTTGTTTTGAAGAATGATCGCCTTTGTAGTAATGGTCTTATATTGGTTGATATCATATCTTGTTTAGTAGGTTGAAGAGTTGGCCACGTAGATGAAATTCACTTGAAATTATTTTTTTTAGAGAAATTTGGAGATGATGTTATACGTGGGAATATTAATTCCTTGATGCATCAAAAGTAGTGTTTGAGTGTCGAGTCGATTGGATCAAAAAGAGTTTGAACTAGTAGTGACAATATTGTAAGAAAATAAACAATGGATTCAAAATAGAATTTTTTTCATATTTTAAAATAGCTTTTTGTATAGCTCAAGTGTTGGTTATATAGATGCCTACAAAAATTATTTTCAATTAACATTCTTGCTCCTGTTGTTTATTTTTTGTTTCAATACAAGTCATGTTTACATTATCTTTCTATCATCTTTACATTCAAAACAAGGTAAATTTTTATAAGTGTAAGGCAAGGATGGTAAATGTTTTAAAAACGAAAATATCAATATTTTGGGAATTTGTTTTCAAATTGTTTTTTACAATGAAATAAAGAATCTTAAATAACATTTATGAATATTCCAATTACCAAGCCCTTTTTTCCAAAAAAAAAATTAAATATTTGACACAAATGCATTATGCATGCCCTCCACCTGCAGTATTGTATGTTTTTGAATCTAGATGTATTGCACATACTATACCCACTTGTTTTATTTTTTTTCTTTGGGGCACAATGACAAAAGTCCCTTCAAAACTAGTGAACGAATGCAGTAGCATTGTTTCAAAAGAGAAACATTGATACCCACATAACAAGTTCGTACAAGCTATGATGAATTAATTTTTTTGGAAGATTCTATTCTTTTAAATGTCAAATACTATCACAACATTTTAGTAGGGTACTAGGGTTGCCTTGGTGTTTCATCCAGCTGCATCTTTGAAGTTCTCCCAGCCAATGCGGTATATCCCCTGAACTAATGATGGAGCTGACAAAATGATGAGATATATTCCCCCATCATTTCAATGGGGGAAGAGTAGTCCTTGAGTTTACTCCTGAATGCTATGATGTATAGTCTTCTGTTTTTCATCTTACAAAGAAGAACTTTATGTGAAAAACCAAACTCCCCAAAATATTGTTTTTTATGTTTGTATGAACCTGCTATGTGGCTATGAAATTAGAAGACTGAAACATGTGGAGAACTCAGCTCCCCCCCTCAAGGAATTTTAATGTTTTTCATTGTCAAAGTACACACGTGCAGCAGATGAAATTTTGAGCTACTTTTTACAATAAAAAAAGGATGCTTTTGAAACCACACTGTTGAAGAAATCAGCACGAGTAGAATGTGAACTTCCAAGCCGTGTATTGTGCCATCAGAAGTGCAGCTAGAAGTGCAGTTGAAAAATAATAATAATAATAATATATGTATTTTTTACCTCTTTTTTTTGTTTTATTTTTATTTTTATTTTTATTTTTTGACACACATGAATTGCATTTTTTTGTAACCTGCGACAAGTTTTTCCAATCAAGTAGTAAGATGATTTCACAACCGGGAATGGAACCGCCAATCTCTCCATTTGGTTTGGTACCTTACTACTATCACCTTGGTAGTTTAGAGTCATCTCGGATCGCCTCTTATCATTTTATAGTTATGCTTTTAATTCTAATTATTATTTGTTATTTATACCTTTTATATCATTTGTACATGGTGTTTGATATTACTTGGTATGAATGTAGGGTGGACCAAAAGAATCATGCTTTGTCTACCATCTTTAAAACTTAGGTTGTCCTTCCTCATGCCACCCCGCATTCTTTGACATAGCCCAAGTTTTATCGTAAACAGACTAGGTTTTAACGCGAGTGGACAAAGTATGATTCTTTTGGTCCATCGTATGAATGGCCCTAGTTTGATCAAATGACTATGGTGACTAAAGAGTCCGTTGGAGGTAGTTCGTTTACTTATGCCTCGTGGTCAAAATCAATCTTTTATAACCCTCTTTGATTTATACTAGTAACTAGACATGGTGTAATCAATCAATGATTGGAGATTTTGTATTCATTTTTTAACCAATTTTTTCAACTAATGTATTCATAACATTTTTTTTGAAGTGTGCTTCTAATGAGTTATAGTGATTCTTTTGACTTTAAAGTATCAAGATCATGAGAGATCATTAAAATTGCGTGACAAATATAACAAAAATTTACGTATAGAGCCAACAAGTAGTTTGATTATTAGATTTCATGTACATTTTTTGATTAAATCATGTATATGATAGTTTATTGGAAAGTTATAAACAATGCACTTGTAACAAGTTATTTTTATGATTTGATTTTCATATTGAGATTCAATTGACTAATTGAGATATTTTGGTTAGGAATTCAAATGATGTTAACAAAGTTTTTATAGAAATGCATTGATTTAACTCAAATAAAATAATTTTCATTGCAAACAAGTACAACATTTTTTTAATTGGTGTCCAAAAGCGAAAAAATATGTTGGCAACGTTATAAAAATTATGCTCAATTAAACCAATTTACCTTTGGGTTTTTTCATAATCATGTAAATAAAAATGAAATTTATAAGAATTTTCAAAGTTTTTTCTTGTAAAAATCATTGTAATAGCAAAATGGTTAAAATAGTATGATTTGGGGAAAACGTAAATAATAGTGATAAATAATGTAGTGTAGGTGGCATGCTTCTCAAGCTTAATATATATCAAAAAAATTGATTGAATTTTTTTTCTGTATTATGCATTGGAATTTCAGGGTTTTGAGCTTTAAAGTGATGTAAAAAACGCAACTTTAACGATTTTGAAGAATAGTGCATTGGACTAGAAAGTAGAAGATAGCCCCCACACTTTCATAGTTGAGACTATTTTCATTTAAAACAAGGAACTAGGTGAAAATCAACGTTTAACTGGAAAAACGACTCAAGTGTGGTCATATTGGGCTCTTTAGATGCTTAAGGGTTGATTGTGAGATTTACGTGGTTATTGAAACCCATGACTATTACGGGAGTTGACATTGTGGATGTGTAGCATGTTGAGAATCACCAAGTTGTGTTTGTTGTTACAAAAGAATTCAGGTGCCCATGGAGGCGCCATTTAAACACACATTACAAGAGTAACGGGATTGTTACACAAGGCCAAGAGAGTGTTAGAAGTACATTTACCGTGTTAGTAATTCCTATTAGAACGTTATGTATTTTGACAAAGTTTTTAGTGAACAACTTGTAGGCGGCGCAGTTGTAGTAAGTAGCCGTCATATCCGTCATAGTTGTTATAGCAGTAGTCACCAAAGTCTACTCCGTAATTGACTACGTGTGTTCACACTTGTTGTCAATGATCTAAAACAATTAGGCCCATCGTATAAGAGCTCAAGGGTGAGGCTCTTGATCATACCTCTACATTTGAGCTCCAATTTTATTCCCATTAGCAAAACTCCTATCTTCATAGACACCTCTTGTTTTTCTACAAAGAGTTGATGCCCGTCAAACCAGAAGGTTACACTTGGACTACATATGCCAATAGGAATCGAACCGGCCTACCTTGACATGCCCATAGTAAATCGACAATTGAAATCATCTACAATATAGTAGATTGTTTTGAATCAAAAATGACAATTTTGGTGTGTTTTTGGAGCAAAAGCACCTCTAAACGCTTACGGGTAAAATGAGGGCAAATTGTACAAAGATTCAGTGGTCCCTGGCATATCCAGCTCGGGATTATTCTAGATGTCAAGGTTTTGTTCGGGAGTGACATTGGGTTGGGGTCCGTTATTCTCCATGGCAAGGTTTTGTTCCAGAGTCTACATTGGGTTGGGGTCCATTAACAACTCCATTGATAGTACATACTGTAGCCTACTCTGATTAAATAATTGCCTCCAACTGTACCTTTCCCTCATCCTGGGAGTCCAATTAACTTAAGTTACATGCCACAAACGTGGATCAAAAATCCTTTGAATTGTGCATACGCACCCCCACCATTATCTTGGCTAAGGTTCGCTTTTACGTATGAAGTCGAGGTTGTTTTTTCTTGGGGCCGATTCAACCAAATTTTCAGCTTAAATCCAAAGTTTCTAGGTAAAGGTGGAACCCTAAAATGACATCATTTTATTTATTTTTCACAGCCACTGAACTCTCTCTTCTTTCCTTTATGGCGCAAGTCTCCATGGAGTTCTTTTGTGTGATGTCATTTTTGGTGGTTACCACCACACCCTGGGTTCAAGGTCGATCGAGTAATCAATATTATAAGATTATAATGTATGGAGTAGGCCATTCCTCCCATGTCTAATGGCGTCGGGGCTAAAGAATTGAAGGGAATAAGAGATTAACCCTTTAGTGCCTAGCAAGCCAGATTATGGTCACTGCAACGTCGGAAATGCAAATAACAGAGAATCCGTGAAGAATTGGAACTTCAGTTCTGAAGTTCAGATTTGCGCACATACATTACGCACCTTCCAGAAAAAGAAATTTTCAATTTGGAATTGTACAACTATCAAAATACCTATCAACACAACGCGAAAATATTGCAAATACTTGAAAATACAGTAAATACTTACAAATACAACATATGTATTGTGTAGTATTTCTTGTGTTTGGAAGTTTGTTATCTTGTTTTATTTTTTTGGATTGTGTTCTCTTCTTCATCTTCCATTAGTGCGTGTAATCTGATCTTGACTAATGTACCCACTCCTGTCAATTTTCAACGTATAAAATTTTGTCCTTAACCGTACATGGACAAGTCACTTTCACTTATAAATCTCACAATAATTATGTGTGAGTCTATTTTTGATATGAAAGATTGCAACGGAGAGGTGTTGACATAGGGCATAGCTGAACGTCTTTGCTTTTATTTTTGAAAATTTACCTCAAATTCTATTTAACTTTGAAGTCACACACCCCCCAAAATCTCGTTTTTGAGCGTGCATTATACAGTTCAAATACATACTATAATCTTCCGATCCCACCATCGGATGATTCTCAAATTTTAATAAAATGTGTGCTCTCGAGTTGAGAATAGAATTGTACGGTTACTTTCTAATTTAACCCATTCTATTTTTGGTAGTCTCAACCACAGTGGAAAAACCCATTGAAATCCAGAGCTATCTGCTACAGTACCCTAGGCACTAAAGGGTTAACCCCTAAACGTCACAGCGTCCAGAAACTGAACGACGAATGATTTCAAAGCCTTCTCACGTTCTCATCAACGCTTGGATGATACTCATCCAATTTTTTGGAGATTCTTCACCAAGTTGTTGTCCTATCTAATGGCTAGATTTAGTCATACTAGAGTACATATTTTTCTAAAATTGCAAATGTAGAAGTATGTCAAGTCGTTGACCAAGCCAAAATTGCATTGACTCTAGTTCAAAGTGGAATCGTGAAAAATGAGGTCATAAATTTAAGAAACACAAAAATTTCAAAGTATCACCACACTTAAGAGTATCTCATTTCAAACTCATTCCAAAAAAATTTACTCAAAAAATATTGAAATTTAGTTTGTAATCGAATTTAGAAGGAATTTTTAATTTTAACTTTCAAATTTTATAATTAAATATTGGTGATTGTATTAGTGAATGGAACCGTACGGATGGAATCTAAAATTCAAGATCTAGAACTTTCATATGTATATCAATTCCAGAATATTCTTCTAAATGGTAGTTTATAATGTTTTTTCTCAAATTGTCAATTCCAGGGACACCCTAGTACGTTAAGGGGTTAAGGTCCGCTTTTACGTATGAAGTCGAGGTTGTTTTTTCTTGGGGCCGATTCAACCAAATTTTCAGCTTAAATCCAACGTTTTTATGTAAAGGTGGAACCCTAAAATGACATCATTTTATTTATTTTTCACAGCCACTGAACTCTCTCTTCTTTCCTTTATGGCACAAGTCTCCATGGAGTTCTTTTGTGTGATGTCATTTTTGGTGGTTACCACCACACCCTGGGTTCAAGGTCGATCGAGTAATCAATATTATAAGATTATAATGTATGGAGTAGGCCATTCCTCCCATGTCTAATGGCGTCGGGGCTAAAGAATTGAAGGGAGTAAGAGATTAAAAGAGTCATTCAGATTCGCAATCAATCCAAAAATGCTCAGTGTTGCTAGGAAATACATATTTTAGCAATCTGAAAATGGAATTTCATTTTTGGTGCACCCAAACTTTCATTTTGTTGCTTTTAATTTAATTAATTAGTTTCAAAATTTGACCTCAAATCTTGGTGTAAAGAGGTTGAGAGTTGATTCTAGAATTCGGACCTATAAGAGGTGATCAAATTTGAACCCTCTTATCTCACATCAAAACGGCCTCCGTGGACTTCACATGTAAAGTGGCCCTAAAGACTCAATTTGTTTACGAGACGTACCCTTTCACCCGAGCCATGCATTTCATGGGGTTTTGAATAGCCCGGGGCTGAGGTCTCAAAGTTAAATGTCACATTCACGGACCTCCAAATGGAATTTGACGTGAGAAAAACTCTACAAAGCTGAACTTATAGTAAGCAGTGGAGTGAAAAGTGGAAATTTTGATGTACTTTATGATTTCTTTCTTGGGCAAAGCTGCGAGACTGGTTCCATGATGCGAGGGTCTCATGGTGAAGACACGGTGACAGCTACCAAAGTTGCTCGATTCCATCATGGTGTTTAAAAAGTTAGCTATGTCACTACGTCATGTCAGAAGTCATGGCCCATTCTCACCAGTCACCCGATGCGAGTGCAGCACGGAATCTACGTTCGTCGAGTAAGTTTTTGATAGCTACAATGTGCTCTTGTAAAAAATTAAAAAAATTAAAATTAAAATTAAAAAAAAAAAAACTTGATGCATGCAAGGAGCTGCTCCAACACATTTTGGGTGCCGCAAGAAACTTGCGCTCCACCAACGCACATGCGTTGAGCCAAAAAGAGGACAAGACAAGGCTCTGACACACTACAAGAAATTGTATATAATTTTCAAATTTTACCTTGCATGAGCATAACACAAGTGCTCGAGCTTCTTAGTGTCAACGGGGATCAATGACTTAGTGGTGTGCAGGGTTCTTTTCTTGGACAAAATATCACCAGATGAAAGATAATATGCCATAAAAATAACTTAAAGAATAAATTATGGCTTTAAAATGGTCAAAAACCGTGAATTTTTTGCTAGAAAACTTCAAATTAAAAAATGGATGAAATCATCAAATTGTGGATGAAAATAAAACAAAACTATGAATTGGATACGTGATTTTTACTATCCAATATGTGGATGAATGTTGCACCGCCATAACGTTTTGTATCGCCACTTTGGCACATCATGCATGAAAAGTGAATAAATAAAAATGCCCTGGTGGTATGGCATCCTTCATGGGAAAGAGGTTAGGCTAGAACTTCAAAATTGTAGCTGCAATGACTTTATAACATTGGATTACATTTGTTAACACTTCATGGGTACATTTGTACATCTCTTTAAACTTTTAGATCCATCATGAAAGTTTGTACGGAAGATACAGTTTGAAATCTGCATCCCTTACTCTTGGAGTAGAGTAGACTAGGCACTGCATACCAGGGGTTTTTTTCTCTTTTTTGGGTTTTCGGGTCATCTAATTTTAGGCTACAAAGCTTGCATGCAAGTGAATGAGGTGGATTTTTTTATCTTTTTTTTAAAATAATTTTATTAGAAAAACTTGGTGCCCATCCTATCTTTTACATTCAATATATTGGCCTTTCATAAAACCCTTCATACATCCTGTCATTTTTCATTCAACATCTTGGCCTTTTTATTCACTGCATGTTGCCTGAAGTCCCAATTTGGCTTGCAACTGGTGCAATCCATTGCCATGATGGCTACATGAAATGGCATTTTTTTTCATTGTGTACCCATATGGTGATTCTCCCAATGGATTCTTATAGCATATTGGCTATAAAAAGCAAAAACAAAAGAAAACCTTGCTGCATCTTATTGAACCCTATTAGATTAATTTCTTGAATGGAGCAAGAATCTATGCTATGAGAGATTATGTCCTAGTAGCAAATTTACTATAGTACACCCATTATCTTGCTTACTCTAAAAGCCACAATTATTCTAAGTTATTTTACAAATCTTTGGACTAGTTTTTGGTATGAACTATCCAATTTAGTCTGAGAATTGATAATAATAATAATTTTAATTTAATATTTTTCAAACATCTAAGATTAGTTATTTTTAAATTTTTATTCATGTTTGACATGGTATATTCATAATAATTTGGATAACACAAAACCAACATTATCACAATAACTACAAGTTATATATAAAAAGGATCATAAAGCCCCCATGCTGCTTTTGGAATTTGAAAGCGAGGAAATTCGAGTTGTTGTGCCGTGAATTGTAGGTTGAACAATAAAGAGACCCTGACTCTTTTTGAGAGTTGAATCCGTGGGTAGTTCTTGATAAAAAGTTTCATGAAGTGTGAAATTTTTGGTGATTTTTTAAGCTGCAAGGAGGCTATCTCAGCATCACTTCAGACCCTCATATCTTCCTCTTTACACCTCCAAATTACATGAATTTTTTTTCACCTATTCAAAATGATGATTTCTACACATGGTGAAAATTACAGAATTTTTGGAGCACTTTGGACAATCCGATTTCAACATATGTACTTAATTCTCTAAATGAGTTCCATCAATCTTCTCAACAGTGGCATTTTCTTTGAAATTGTGCGATCTTGTTGATCCTATATTCATGCAAAATCTAACTAAGTGAGTCTTCCTTAATTTCAATTGTGCCAATTGTCAAAATTACCCGACACCAATGAGAAATTGAGCTTGTTACAAGAGCTAGTCAAGAAAACAAGAGCTAAGTTCAACACCCCTGGTCCTTTGGAGATTATACTTCCTCTCATTTACTGTAGATGTAGTTTGTGTTATTGTAAGACTTTCTCCCATTTGTTTTGGAGTTAATAATGCAAAGTCTTTCTATTAGTAGTTACAAGTATTGACTACATTGCATTAGATTTTTTTGTTGAAAACACTAAATGGAGAACTTCTAGGATGCCATGTCCTCTTAACTTTCCTCTTCTCAATTTCCCTACTTTCTTGAATTTTGGTTTCAACAATGACTCCCTCTAATGTAACTAATTTATGCAATTTATTTCTTTCTAACTTAAAAAAAACAAAGAAACGGTTCAATGACAAAATAACTACATTTCCTCATATTTTGAAATATTTTGTTACAATTTTGAAATTAATGATTAATAGTTTATGTTAATCAATCAGATATGAAAATCTACAATATAACTGCACAACCACTATTAAAAAGGTGGTCTTTGAGCACTAAACACTAATGTGAGAGTTTAGTGTTCAATACTACTATTGGCACGAGCTCGCTTTGGGCTTTGGGCACCAAGCTTTAGCACTTCCAGTATTACTTGGTACCCAAAAAATCACCCTTTCTACTAGTGAGTGTAAATTATAATTTAATTTGTAGTCATTCATGCTTTTGAGATTTAAATTCAAAATATCCAAAGTCATTCTTCCTCACCAAATAATGATCATAGCAAAGGCAACATACAATGAATTTGGAAATAGAAAACAAAGATTATTTCCAAGAGAAAGCACCAAGGTTAAACCTTACTACCCATGTTCTTCAAGCATGGATAGATGAATTACATCCAAACCAATTAACCACTTGTGCAAAGGGTGCCCAATTACACCAAAAAGACCACCAAAAAGTGTCCTATTCCACCAAAAAATTAAAATTTGATGGAATCAGACACTATTTGGTGGTCATTTTTGGTGGAATTAAACACCCGCTTTGCACAACACCAAAATCACCATATATTGTGACCCACGATATTTACGAGAAGCTTTAATAATAATAAAATTTTCAAAATATTGTGGTAAAATTCATCTTCATTAGATGAAATTTGATTCAAGTTGGATGATAAATTATCCGAATGGATGAATGTACCCACGACCCACAGTATATGGTGATTTCAGTGTGGTACTCCGTATGGATATTGTGCCAGTAGTACTTATGAGATAAAGGAAAGGCTATCCCTATCAGGATAAAAACAATCAGAAAATAAAAAGCATTCCATACCACAGCAATTAAATTGTTTTGATATTGTTTGAATTGATATATTGACTCAGTTGTGGTTCCTGTTTAGATAAATGTCAATATCAAGTAGCTTGAATAGTAGCTAAAAAAGAAATTGCAACTTGGCCTTCATCCTTGGAATGGCCAGATTATGATTGATGCTAACATACATGATGACTGACTACGAACAAAGACCGTTTTGAAGCTTTGGTAGGTTCGCAAAAGAGATTCCGATGTGATGTCATTTGACTACATAAGCTCCACAAGATGCATCTCTTTCAATTGGAACTCCCTTACATTGTCCAAAACTCAACACACAACATTGTACATTCGCTTTTTCAAAAGCTTGAGAACAAGTCCTAAGTGGCCACAAAAAACCCCAAAAAAATAAAAATAAATCCACTCAATCCGTGTTTGATAGACACGGGCATAAACCCTCAAGTACTCCCCTTGTGAACGGATTATATTCTATTCGTGGAAGGTAGTTTTCCCATCCCATAGCTTTCTCGTGATGAATGTGTTTGCCATCTGGGTCTTGTGCCCATTTTGAAAAGGGTTCTTATGCACTAATATGATTTTATTTCAATATTGTATAAATAAGTTATAATGTTTTGAAGTTTTGCTAATAGATTTTCCGAAAGATATTGGCGTTGTGACTCTTTGGTCAATGATTATACATTTACTCAACTATTTTAAACCTCCTACGTAAATGGGAAAACCATGGGAATGAAGAAACTACCTTCAACAATACAGTTAATTTAGAAACAACAAAGTGTGTTTTTTTTATCTTTTTGGCCTGTACTTTAAAACACATGTCGATTCTATTTCAACATTATAGTTATTCTTAATGTCAACTTGAGTTTTTCATAAGATACCATGAGCTTTGCTTTAATATACTCTTATTTGTACACTCCAAGTATTGTACCTTCCAAACAGCTTTGTCTTTACATAATTCAAAAAAACCAAGACGGTTTTTGGGAATTACAAGTAGTGTGGCCCATAGTATTCACAAACGAGGTTTTAATAATAATCAAAATATGGTGGTAAATTTCATCCAATCTGGATGAAATTTTGTTTAAATGGATGAACGTACCCGCAACAATTATCCACCCACAGTGTATAGTGATTGCAGTGTACAACAACTCTAATGACAAAAGGATCATTCATCCAAGACGGTGGAATTCCAATCCATTTTAACATTCTTTTTAATTTTAAAGCTGAAGGGCCAAATGAATAGTGAGCCACAGAGATCCATCCAAGTCAGATGTCAATGATTGACCTGAAAACAAGGACCTGGAAACGTGCTCCTCACATTCCCATTTTTTCATTTGCCTGCAGGAAAGAACTGAAAGACAGTTTTGCGAGTGAGGATTTTAGACCACAAAAACACAAAAAAGGGGGTGAAACGCATTCACACAGTCAGATGCTTCTGGAGACCATGCCACGTGAACTGCCAGCAAGTGGACGGCCACGTGTCCCATGGCGAGAGGCTGCCTTTGCCAAGACGCCATTTGCTCAAGGACTTGGGGAGATGCTTGCTCATCCACAACTGACCCCAAAGGCAAACAGTTAAAATGGTATCTACCCTACAGTAATATCAATTACTGTGGTCTGGGGACGATTCCCCTAGCAGAAACTAGCGAAAAAGACACATGAGAAGATTCTACATGACGAACTAGACTACATATACTAATATGTTTTTTTCTTTTTATGGTTATTTTTAACTTCTGGCAGCTGCTTAGAAGTTAAAAATTGCCAAAAAAGAAAAACATTGACATGCACACATTATCATTTTTAATCTGATTAAGATTAAAAATAAAAACTTGAATTAATTGTGGAATTAGAAGAAAGTTCAAATTGGGGTAATAGAAATAAGTTGTAGTAATTATGGTAGTGTGGGTATAGTATGACATGTACTAATTTTTTAAATTTAAAACAATTTATTTTTGTAAGCTCGATCGTTTAGTTTACAAGATTATAATGTTCAAAGTTTGCATTCAACTCGGGCATTCAATTTCTTTTCCGGGGATATTTTGATGTCCTTTGGACTTTAGGTTAACCCCTAAATGACAGAGGGGGTAAGGGCAAAACCTAAATGTGTTATAAAATGATGTTTCTACAACTTTGATGAAGTTTGGTCCAAAGGAGAAAATGAGAAGCACAATGTTTAGTAATTATCCGTACGGTCAAACTTTCAAAAAATGTTTTAGATACTCATTAAACAAATTTAGAAGCATTTATCGTTGAATATTCACCCAAATTACAAATTTTATTTTTAGAATTTGAAATTTGGTATGATTGGTTGAAACTAGACATTCTATTCTAAAGTTCAAAAAAGCAAAAATTTAGAAAGAGGGAACATCATTACTTTCCAGAAATAGTAAGTTTTGTAACACTAAGACAATGTTGAGGTGTTTGTCTTTGAAAATTTCTTCCGGGTGGAGTTTAACTCGGATTGACATGATTTGAATTGGGTTGGAAAGTAGACTTGATTTCCTATTTGAAAATATTTTTTATATTTCAAAAAAATATTTTTTTCATTTCGGGCAGCCCGCTAAAAAAGGGCAGCGACCATAAAATGGTCGTTTGGGCACTTAGGGGTTAAACCGATGGTCTCCATATAAAAGGCACAACCATAAGATGCCATTTTTATTTTTTCCATAGTCAGTGAGTTCTCTCTTCTATCCTTTATGGCACAAGTCTATGGAGAACTCTATTGTGTAATGTCATCTTTGTTTCTTACCACTGCACCTTGAGTTTAACCCCTAAAGGACCACGACTGTGTTTCTCTCCAAACACTTCGAAAGCTATTTAATAGTACCCCTTCCAAGAAAAAGGCATATAGTTTTTTATCAAAAATCTTTTTAACCAATCAAACTGTAGGATATATCAACCAACTTGAATTTATTAGCAATTACAAAATTTCAACCGTTCAAGGTTCTTCAATAGTAAGACCATTAGCTACAAAGTTGATTGCACCTTGATCTTTGACCCCTTGCCCGAGCTTGAAACTTTTTGAAAATGACGAAAATGCAAAGTTCAATCTCAAATTTGGTAAAATGGATTTGGGTGTCGTCTTAGCTCATAGTGTGCAACACTTTAAATGCATAGCTCATTATACGCAAATTCGAGAAGCTGCTCGCACTTAAGTTTTTATTTTTATCTTTATCTTTATATGATTTTATACTTTAATCTATACATCACCTACATACACAAAGTCCCATCCCATCTTCGTAACAAAGACGAAAATCTCCAGAGAAAATCTCAAAAAATGAGGATCAAAACGTATTCCACATCTAGGTAGACCGACTGAACTTTAAAAATCAACCGAGGTCCTTCTGGGGGTTAACCCCTTAACGTACCAGGGTGTCCCTAGAATTGACAATTTGAGAAAAAACATTATAAACTACCATTTAGAAGAATATTCTGGAATTGATATACATATGAAAGTTCTAGATCTTGAATTTTAGATTCCATCCGTACGGTTCCATTCACTAATACAATCACCAATATTTAATTATAAAATTTGAAAGTTAAAATTAAAAATTCCTTCTAAATTCGATTACAAACTAAATTTCAATATTTTTTGAGTAAATTTTTTTGGAATGAGTTTGAAATGAGATACTCTTAAGTGTGGTGATACTTTGAAATTTTTGTGTTTCTTAAATTTATGACCTCATTTTTCACGATTCCACTTTGAACTAGAGTCAATGCAATTTTGGCTTGGTCAACGACTTGACATACTTCTACATTTGCAATTTTAGAAAAATATGTACTCTAGTATGACTAAATCCAGCCATTAGATAGGACAACAACTTGGTGAAGAATCTCCAAAAAATTGGATGAGTTTCATCCAAGCGTTGATGAGAACGTGAGAAGGCTTTGAAATCATTCGTCGTCCAGTTTCTGGACGCTGTGACGTTTAGGGGTTAACTGAAGAAAATCCTCCTCGACACTATTTACAGAGCTCGAATTGAGTGCGCATGATATCCACTATGTACTATCAGCTGTTTTTATTTTTTTATTTTTTTTCTGTTCTAGTCAGTGCTTTGAAGTGAGCCTTGTCTCACAAGGTATGATCATGGTGGGATGATATCGAGCCCACTTTTGCAAGGACTTTAGGGAATTAGTGTGAACCAGCACACAACTGAACCTCCAGTTTGTCCTCCTCCACAGGGCCATGTGAGCCTCACCATGATCAGGTGCAATTGTGCATACACAAAATTGTTAGTTGCCCCTGGTTCTCTGTGATGTTTCTCTTCTTTCAACGGAGTAAAAGCGTCCGGTTGTTTCAACAATTAAATAAGTAATAAATAAAATTGTTAGCAGAAATTGTTAGCCTTACTTTGTTGAAATTGTTAGCTTTTTTTTTTTTTTTTTTGAAACAAATGGAGCTTTTATTCCACTGTAGAAACGAAACAAAGAGCCCCAATGCGAACCGAGCAAGCCCGAGGAGAGCCAACTGGCAAGTACCAAATTTTTGTTAGCTTTTTTTTTGAAAGAGTGAAACCGATCCATTAACCCCTAAAGGAGGTTGCTCCTTTCATACAATACGCATACAAGTAAGAACATTCGCATACAAGTAAGAACATTCGCATACATGTGACATTTACAATAGTTGAACGTGTCTTATAGAGCCAATTGTTTTTGTCAACCTTGTCAGAACTACAGACATATTGCTGTAAAATTTTAAATTTTTTTCTTGTACAAAAGATGGTGAAAGAATTTCCCGTACATTTGTGGTAGTGAGAAACTGTAGAGCACAATGAGGTTGTTGCATGCATAAGGGGTTAAAGTGCGAGGAAAAAAGAGAAAAGAACAATTAGCTGGGGTCCCAAAAAAGAGGCAGCAGGCAAGTGAGAGTGGGAGCAAGCTTCCATCCGACTAAGAAAATTCTACCAGCAACAAAAAAATAATAAAAATAATAAAAAATTAAATTAAATTCTACCAGTGCAAATTGTTAGCCTTCCCTTCCCCAGCTGGACTCATTGCTGCCTTGAACCACAACCATGTCTATTTATAGAAATACCACCAATTTGGAAATTCCACGTCAGCTTCCCCTTCCAACTCAGCCTGCCTGCCTTTTGCATTGAAAACTGGTGTTCAAGTCACCCTACCTTTCATGAATTTGCCACCTGGCAATACTCATTTCAGCCTTTAGTTTGCCAGCAAGCATTATGTGCCCTTCAAGCTTACCAAAAATAAATCGTTTTAGCTTGGTTGTAAGTTAACCAAAAAGTGGAAACTTTTTTTGAAATCACTTTACACCCATTTCGGGTTCAAAAAGACTCCAAAACTAGTCTATAGTGAGTTGGAGAATAATTTAAAGCAAGACTTTACATTGTTGTGGGGTATGAAACTCTTGACCTCCCCAATGTTAAAAGGGAGTTTCCACACGTTCTCCCAAGCCTAAGAGAGCCGACCAAGGGACTATTCATGAACAATGTATGTCAATAACTGTTAATATTGGATGCACATTGCACTTGAAGTCCTACGTGAACTCCCCTCTTATGTTTTTCAAATAACTCTATTGTATCAAAGATTTACAGCTTTTTAACAAAATGTATAATTTACAAATGTAATACTTGAAGTAAGTATAATATACAAAATATCTATTATATGATATAACGCGTCAAGATGGTTCCACCGTTGTAACTAAACAATGGCGCGGGACAACCTACTTTATTATATAATGTAGATTGTGCACGCATGCATGAGATGATGGTTCCATTGTTGAAGTTGTTGTGCCAAACTCTAGTACAAGTTAACATATTTACTTCAAATATGGACATTTGTTCCAAAGTGAAAATCCTAATACAAAACTTAACTGAACCAAGGCATAGACTTCCGATGAGGAAAGAATCAAACAAAGGGAAACCATTATCTTGGGGGACTAAGCCTTTATAGTTCAAGGACCCACAACTGGTCTAGTTTGTCATGTGTGATTTTCTCGTGGGTCTTTCGCTAATCTACGTAGGCGGTGTTCCTACTAGCGATATAACTTATGATTCTTTTTAGATGCACATTTCCAAATGCCTTCATAGATATTTTCTATCTGGGATATTTTCCAAACAGAATATGTCACTTTCTAGTCATAAATTTTTAAATGTGTTACTTGTTTATCCTTCAATCCAGGGAATAAATTCCTTTTCTCAAAACAATAAGAAGAAATAATAATTCTGAGTTCCTTGATTTTTTCATATGTAAATGTAAAAGTGATTGTTGCATATCACATGTGGAACATTAACAATATTTTTTCCTTTTCATTAGTATATTAATAGTCACTGTGGTTGAGTGAAATTTGGGTGTTTGACTAAATTTCCCAGAATTGTACAGCAGTATTGACTACCGTATTGATGTGGTATTTTATTCATTTTTAATTATTTTTTTCACACAAGTAAAGAGTAAGTTTACTGTTGCAAGGCAAAGGTGTGGTAAACTGATAATGTTTACAAATGTTTACAAATTCTCATTTTCACACTGCCTTGCCGCTATGAAAGGGATAAAAAAAAATTCCGCTTGTTTCAAAAAAAAAACAGAAAGAAAGGGATAAAAAAAATAAAAATAAAGGAACAATGAATGCACTGGCAGCACAGGAACAGTTGCATTTATGAGCTCTGCCATAGATGCTTCAGAGGTCCCAATAGTGTAAGCGCATGTGGATGGCAATGTACATTGCTTTAACCTAAAAAGGGGGAAAAAGAAAAAAAGATTGAAGGCATATATTTTCCATAATATAATCAATTGAATTATTCATTTTAAAATCATAGAGGTTAACACCATATGTATGTAGATAGCTGTGGAATCAAACTTTACATTAGAGTTAACCGAGAAGAGTGTCTCAAAGTGGAAAGAAATATAAAAAAGTCACTTTAAACTCATACTGCAATATTATTGTATATAGTATAATAGAGTTAACCTAAAAGAATGTTTCAAAGTAGAAACTCATCTTAGACTTGTTTTCAGTTCAAAAAGATGAAAAAACTAGTTTGCGGTGAGTTGAAGAATAATCTAAAGCAAGACCCTGTACTGCCTATGGAAATGGAACTCGTGACCTCCCTAATGCTAGAGGAGAGTTCCCACAAGTTCCCCCAAGCCCATGGCTCTATTCATAAAGCAACCAAAGGACTATTCATGTGTAAATTGTGTCAAAAATTGGTAATATAAGATTGTTGATCTCCATAGACTTACTACAGAGCCCTCTTTGTTTTTGGTTAACTCAAATAGAAGAATGGGAGCCATCACCCTTTTGCACTGGGACCACATTCAATTACAATTAGAAACTAAGTACACATCGGAATGACACAATAGTCCCAAAATTCATGGAATACAAATGGCATTTCTACATTACCCTAAATGAAGATTCTCTTTTGATTCAATTTTCAAAAGGGTTCTTCATTGCATTGCTCTATTATGCTATGTAGTTTATCGTGAGTTGAAGAATAATTTAAAGCAAGACCCTACACTGCTATGAGGTGTGGAACTTGTGAATTCTCCGATGCTAAAGGAGAGTTTCCACAATTTCCCCCAAGCCTAAAGGACTATTTATGACGGGATTTACGAAGGGACCAAGGGACTACTCATGAACAATGCATGTCAAATTCCGCTTACATTGGTACACAAAATCAACATAGAAGTTGTTTTGTTTTTGGATAATTCTATCTACATTCAATTTTTTGTTTTAAAATTAGATAAGAATCAACTTTTATGTGCTTAGTGGATGAAAATATATGTCACCTACAAGTCATAATTTTTCATGAATGAATGTAGGTGAATATTTGTATTTATATATTTTCAAAGTCGATTGTCGAAAAAACTCATATTTATAAATAAAAAGGTGCTCCAATTGACTTTAATTTTTTTTAAATTATAAAGAATTCAAAATTTAGTTTAAAATATACTTTGGGGGCTATGTTTTGTGAGTTGGGCTTATGTGCATGTATGACACAGTGATCCATTTTCATCACATTTTAGCATTTGAGACCTTATGTAAAATCCAGAATTACCTTGAGTGACCCAAAATAAACTTTAAAAAGTAGCAAGGACAAGAAAAACCATGGAGATTAAAAATCAAATGAAAACTTCATCAAATTTTCTACTATAAAATGAATAGGCTGATTGTTACTCAAAAGGCACTTTGCGTGTTTTGTGTCTTTAACAAGCTTTTGTTCTTGAATCTTGTTTCCACCTAGCAAAGACCAACCTTCAATTGAATAGACATTTAATGCACATGGACACTATTTCAAAAAGAGATTGAAATTCTTCTAATTGTTAATATAAACCACATAATCCCATGCAATTACACCGTGTAATGCGTTGAAGTATCTCAACAAACAGAAAATGTCTATGTACAATGAAGATTCTATGTTCACATTTCCCACATTCTTTTAAAAATAGTCTAACTACACTGAAATTTCTTTTTGTAGTTTATGATCAAATGTGAAACATGTGAGACTCAACGAAAGCAGTTCTACGTGTGTACTACAAACACTAGTAGAAATTATGACCGTGTAGTCCAAAGAAAAGACCCCACATGACAAACTAGACCAATTGTGGGTCTTTTTAGGCACGCTTCTTTGGTCTACGCGGGCAACATTTCTTGCTCCTCTATTCCCAATACAACAAAGCCATCACACAACATAACACACATAAAAAGTACACACGTAGAAAAGTTCACCTCGCTATAGGGTGGCCTTCCATATAGGATTGCATGCGTTACTAATAATATGCTTTTCCGGTGGCAAAGTGGGGTCATAGCAGACTTGTGCCACTTCCAAGGTTCAGGGGATTTTGTGGCTGTAGCTGCTGCCTGCCCTTTTGGAGCTCGCCCTCATCTTAAGGGCCCCCACCCAAGGCAGCCCCCATGACACTGTTGAGACGACGACGGTGACGACGCAGGTAGCCATTTGTGTGTTCCCACAAGCAAACTCATAACTGCATGTGTGTCAACTTTCTTGTAGATCAAGGTTCCATTGTGGATAACTTGTGGTGTTTTGCATTCATGCCCAGTTGTGTACTGCATTCATGCCCAGTTGTGTACCCAAAAATTTATACAAAAAGGTCGGACTTATGGATAATAATATGGTAACCCAGACTGTCAAGCAATGCATGGCAACTTTCGCATGGAGGTTGTTCCTTACAACATTGTCTATGTTATTTTAAAATATATTGTAGTAGATAGAAGTTGGTGCATGTTTGCAGTCTTGAAGCAATGAACTCTTGGTTCTGGAAAGGTCAAAGTTAAAAGTCTTAAAATTGGCATTCAATGTCATTGTTCAAAATTGCAAGATCACTAAGGGCCGCTTCACACTATGGCCGTTCAAGTTGAGAGGCCGTGGGATTGAGAGTCCAAACTTTGTTGAGAGTCCAAAGAAATCTACTGAAAATAGGAAATAAAATATAGTTTTTATTTTTTATGAAAATAAATCGACAACCTCTCGACCATAGTTTGGGTTTCCATTCCCGTCCGACCCTAACTTCCTCTCGAGAGGCCGTCACCTTGGTCAAAAAGTGTTGCCATGTAAGCATTTTGGAGGTCCATGGCCTTTGGACTTTGGCCTCTAGTGTGAAGGGTCGAGAGGCCAAACCCATGGTTTCTTGCAATTTGATTGGTGGAAATGGACGGCATCTCGACCTTCGGCCATAGTGTGAAGCGACCCTAAGGTAGGGACACCCATTCCCGTAACTGCACCCATTCCCGCCTACATACACGACACCTGAATTCGAGTGCTTTTTATCATGGGTGGTTGTGGCTTGAGAACATATTTAGGGCATTTCTCCAAGTCACAAGCGTTTCTTCAAGTCACGGAATCAGGGCCATTTAGACACAGTCAAATTCGCAAATCAAATTTTGGCTTTGATTATCGAGAACGTACACAAATTTTACAATAACATGACTTTGTCGATACATTCTACATTAATATCTAATTGCCTTTCCCCTGGTATAATCGTTTTTCATACTGCTCATTCAGAAGTATGATAATCAGCTTAAAGTCACGGGAATGGGTGTCCCCACCTTACACTGAAATCACCATATACTGTGGGTGGGTAAATGGCGTGGGTACATTCATCCATTTGGACAAATCATCATCTGTTTCAAAAACTTTTCATCCATTTGAACAATTTTCATGAGGTTTGGATGAATTTTACCACAATATTTTGGAAAAATAAATGTCGATAAAGCCTCTTGAAAATACCGTGGGCTACAATATATTTTTTACGTTAGATATGCACTTTTAAACACTAGAATTCTTCAAATTATAGTCGTATATCTTTTGTATGAACATCACTATTTTATTTTTTTCATGAATTTCAATTTTCAATAGGAATCCATGAGTACCGTGACTAGGTACACTAAACAGGTAGATTAATGTTAGATAATTATAAGATTTGAAAATATTATAGATTTTTACTCTTGACAAATTTTTTTTACCAAAGACATTGATTCCAGTACTATTGAAAGATCCCCATCTTGACCAATATAGAGGGTAAAAAAATTGATCAACAGTAAAAACTTACAACATGTTTATGTAAATTAGTGTATCTAACACTAATCTACCTATTTAGTGTAGCAGTTTCGGCACAAAATAAATCTAAAAATAGGTGTCACACATTTAGGGGATAATATAATCTTCAAAAAAATACAAGAAGAAAAGAAACTTCATTGAGACTACCCTCTATATTAAGCAATCTATTACCGTACCAGGAAGGCAGGGTCGGCAGAAAATAATTCCCCCAAAAAATGCCGAAAAAATAAATAAATTTATCAAATATTTTGTCGAAATCAACAAAAATGAAGTTAACAAAAATTGTACACAAAAAACAAAAGAAAACGTTTAGCCGCTAGTAAAATTCAATGTTAGTTATTAATAGCCGATTTTTTAATAATTATTTTTGAAAGTACCGACCTTCACTTTTTGAACTTTTACTAATTATTCGACACAAAAGTGCCGACCCTGCCTTCCTTGTACGGTATGGCAAAAAAAAATCTCATGATTTTAATAATTATTCGGCAGCCAAGTGTTGAAATTACTACCTAGTTATAGTATAAGTTGCACGCAAATCCAAGTTTTGATGCAATTTCTACGAATTTATTTCTTTTCCACTAAAAGCTCTATAACTACAATTTGGTTTTAAGGAATTTTAGGGATTAAAAGAATCACTGGAACAGTTAGGTTTTTCAAAAATAAAATAAAATTATAGTTTTTTTATTTTTTTATTTTTTGAACAAATGGACATTTTATTCCAGAGCGAACATAAAACTATAATTTAAAAAACAAATATATATCATTATTTAGAACAACCGGACGCTTAGCACAGTCAATTTTAGTTATCAAATCTTCCAAGTTAGTTCCTGGGTATATTAAAAATATAGTGGGAAGAGACTGTAGCGTTGGGTGGGGGAAGAAATGGCCTGGACGCCCTGGAGGATTAATGATTCCACACCTAAATTTGACCAAACGGGGCTTGCTGAAGGAGGGAACTGAGCTTGCAGACAATCCACTTGCAGATTAATGGGAAGATACCAACTTATAATACTTTAGTATATCCCAGAGAGAATTGTTCTCTGATTATGGGACCAAGACCACCCCAATTACCCCAAATTCCAACTCAAAACCCAAATTACCAAAATACTTTCCAGACTCGATAGTCACCTAAGACACGATGAATTTTGCATTAATTTACTTGTATTTATTCACTCCAAATAGTTATAAAGTATGGAAGAACTCGGTGGTCTTTAAATTTCAGGATTTTTTTTTGCTATCAAAATAGATGGTTTTTGGGTTTACCTTGAGTTTAGAGCTCTTACTAACATACCTAATAATGAAAAAAAATTTAAAGTTCTTCTTTACTTTATAACTATTTGAAGGAGTTAAAGAACTTGCCCACTAGTCGAACGTTGGTATTCCTATGTTTCGAAAGTGATATACCAATCCAAACCTAAATTTTGCTAGAAAAGAGAATTGTAGTTGATATCAACAAATAATATACCATCCTCTCTGATACTTTGGCTAGCAAAAAGTCTTCCCAAGTTCAATGGGGACCTTGATTTTCAACAAGACTGTATTTGAGGATATATACCAAGTGTTGGTGGGAAAAAGTTCTTCGGTGCCGCATTTTCTATTTTTGCATTCTTCATCCCTAATGCTCATTGTAAAATGTTTCAATTGGAGATTCTAAAAGGTTGTTTCCTCCAATTATTGAAATAACAAATGAAGAGAGTCGACACAATTGTGTCTCTGCCCAAATGACTAAAAATGGCATACTTTTATTGTCTCTGCCCTTCAAGGGGAGAGACTACGGAAACACTTCATTTTTGAGGAGTTGTTAGGAGTTATGCACTTGGACAGTAAAAAGAAGCCATAAAAATAAATTTGGGGTAAATACTAATGTAGAGACTTTGCGACTAGCCGCTTGTTGATTTATACGAATTGAGATAATCATTTGTGAAACATAATGGAATACCGGTACACCAATAGTAAGAAGAAACCATAATTTTTGAATTATACAGACTAGTTTGGATACCACTCACAGAAAGGGAAGGGGGAAAACAAACAATTAAAAAAAACAACCACCACAACGGAGACCCACGTGCAACTCACCTACCTAGCTGGCACAGAGATTCCCGTCCGCTTGTATTCTACGGAGCGTATTGCGCGTATTGATACTATACAAACACCCGGGACAGATACCCGGACCTGGGCGGGCCAGCGGGGTAGTATCTTCCCGGGTTGCTTCTAACTCTTCAGCAACAACAGACGCGTCGCCGTCCTCCCCGCTTACTGCTCCTCGCTTTACTTTTGGCTAAGCGCTTCTATGGCCCCCGTTGCTCTTCTAATACGCCCTGCCTGCCCCTGCTCCCCTCACTTCCCCCTCCTCAGGCCTCAGTAGCAGGACCTCAGGGTTCCAAACAGCTTTCAAACGACCCCGGATTTGCCTTCTTTGGTAGCGAGATCTGTTTCCTCGTCGAGAATGTTTGTGTCTCTCTTTGTGGCCTTGCAATGTGCATTGAGTGTTGACGACGATCGGAGAAGAAGGTTAAAGCGGTCATCGGTTTTAATTTTATTCGAGACACGAGACTGCGTCGGAGAATAGATACAGGGGAACCACGAGTTTGTTGTTTGAGGCGGCCATTTTTTCTCTGTTCTTGTTTCATCCGACAACAGCTACGTTCGAGGTTTCGCCATCGTTACTGTCGGTAAGCTTCTCTTTCCAATAGTTCCAATTTTGTGAATGAGGCGGTGATAGCACTGTAGGTCTTCGTAACACTTGTGATTCGCGATGGAACAGGTCTTAGAAATACTGTAATGGACAGTGATAGCACTGAGAGAAACGAGGCACTGCAGGTCTTAGTAACAGTTTTAATTCGTGTTAGAGACACTGATGGAGCAGGTCTTAGTAATTCGTGTAATGGACAGTGATAGCACTGAAGGAAATAAGGCACTACAGATCTTAGAAACATGTGTAATTTATTTACGGACAGTGTTAGCACGAAGGGAAACAAGACACTACAGGTCTTAGTAATACTTGTAGAGACGCTGATGGAACAGGTCTTGGTAATTCGTGTAATGGACAGTGGTAGCACTGAGGAAAAGAAGGCACTACAGATCTTAGAAACAAGTGTAATTTATTTACGAGACAGTGTTAGCACGAAGGGGAACAAGGCACTACAGGTCTTTAGAATGTAATTCATTCTGCAATTTTTTCTACGAAGTTTGGAGGAAGGGAATTGATAAATTAGTAGTTGAATTTTTGTGTGATTGTTTGTTCCGGAAAAAAAGGTTCGGTACTGAGTTGAAATTCTTTTTTTCTGCTGCAGGATTTTGCAGACAATTGATAGAACTCTCACGCTCCATGACCACGATTGTGAAGTCCAATACTGTGACTGTTGGCCAGCTGTGGAGGTCGCTTAGTCACATCCGTTTAAGCGGCCGAGACACTGAGCTTCTGGATATGACCAGAGTTCATTCCTACAGCTCTCACTCCTACACGTCCCTACGAGATGTTGTCGCTGGCTCTCTGCCGACTGCCAGCAGCAAGCAATGGAACAACCAACTCAGCTCGTACCAGTCGCTTCCGAACATGCGTCATGTGCACATGAGGAATCCGTTGGTGGAGAAGGCTGCCAGGGCTTATCTGGCCACAGCCACGCACACTCACCAAGAGCATAATGCCACCGGGCTGTCGTCGAGCTTCTCCTCTTTCCTGAGGATTGTTCGGTTTCCTTTCCCCAGAGGTTTTTTCAGCCTCTTCGGAGGCGCGTCGGCTTGGTTCAAGCAGTTGACCATCAAGATATAAGGCAGTACTGATTTCTTATCCTCGCATCCATCATCGGAGCTAGTAGGCGCCAGAAGTTACGAAAGATGGGCCGGATTCTGTCAAGATATGAGGACTTTCGGGAGGAGCTTGAGCTTAGCGTCAGCAAGAAGAGGGATTGCATGAAGGGAGCAATTCGGATGAGGAAGTTTTGTTATGCAAATGGGGGGCCGGTGCTGGTGCAAGTGATGGGTGTTCACAGAGAGGAGGGTCGACCTCCTGCAGCCCTGATGCTTCTATCCTGTCACTTAGGTACAATGACTGTGATAATCATATACTTTTGACTTGATACCTGCTTTTAGAGGTCGAGACTACCGCAGATGTCGTTTTTTCGCACACACAGTAACGTTGCGATTCAGGAGGAATACTTTCTGGAGTCTAGTCTTTTGGACATAGTTTTACATCAGCCCTGCACCAAATGCGGGTTGTACATATGCATTATTTTGAAGCCTAAATTTTGCTATAGAGTTTTGGTTGAATGCAGACAGACCTACTGGAGATTATCACTAGTCTCGGGAGAGGAGAGGATTTTGAGGTAGGATTTTTCTGACCACGATGTGTCTTTGCCACGACAGCTTTGTGCTCGTTGGCTTTTCAGGCAGGGAGTCGGTTATAGCATCATCAAGCACTAATTTTGTATAGTATTATATCATTGAAATCTCTTGATAATGATAACCCCATGGTCATTTGCAGCTACGCTTTTCACTTTGTTTCCTCTCTTGTAAATCCTTCTGGTCATGTCAAGTGCCTCATCAATTTTAACTCTCTCAATGTCTCATTACATTAAAACACTATGGTTTCCTTTCTAATGTATGGAAAGCATGGTGTTTTAGTGGGACACAGGGAATATGATCAAATGTTCTGGCCGACATCAAAATTTTGATGTGTTTTCTAATTGGAAACCATCATCACTTGCATGTGATGTAGCTTGAAACGTAAATCAGCTTTCTTGAAACTTTTTGATTAACAGGAAAAATAGAGGAGAGGATTAGAATCTTTCTCTTTTCTCTAAACCAATCCAAAAGTACAGATATGGATGTAAACGAGAGGTTTTCGCAATCGTTTGCTTCTCAATTGTTTGAGACTCGGAATGAGGGAAGTACTGTTCTGTAATTAGTGTGGCCAGGTAGTGGGGCGACAACTGTGCCTACTGGAGCATTGATGTGCATGTTGCTTACCATCCAGCAGTTGTGTGGCAATCATTTTGTCTTCCATGATTTAAAAGTTAAAACCATGAGGGGTAAATAAACTGCTGCTTTTCAGATGCATAATAAGGTGTTTGATTAACTCTTAAACGTCATTTCCTAATTTAGAAAGAAAGGAGTATTTTTGAGTTTAACTCCAAAAAATAGAACCAATTTTCATTTTAAAGTACACACTATTCTTATTATGGATGATGCTTGAAAAAAATTCACAAAAACATTTCTTCATTATTAGCAATTTATGGTCAAAGTGGTTTGAAAATTGAGAATACCAAGCCCAAGGATTTGGGGTTAACGTTTAAGGGTTTAGACTTTGAAGCACATCTTTTGATGTGTCATGAAAGTAGAGAAATGTAGAGAACTCTTGATTTCTGTGTGATCCTCAATTTGCACCTCAAAACAAGAAGAGGAGGAAGACATCATAATTGTAAAAAAGAGGGCATTACAAATTATATTTGATAAAGTTCAAGACATTATGGTATGTTCTCACTTGGTATTAACCCTTTGACGCTCCAGCGTCCATATTCTGGACGCGGGATGATTTCTATCATGTCCCTTCGACACAGTTTGTGATGTTTTTCATCCATCCAAAACTCTCTTGATTCTTGTGCTAGTTGACTACCATTTGTACGGTATGGATTATCAAAATAAGATAATGTGAATTTTTGAAAAATTACAAAAGTGGTTTATGTCAAGTTTCAATCTTAGTTCAAAAAGTGAGACCTTAAACATGATTTTTCATAATAAGTAGAATCAAATAATGGAAACTATAGCATCTTGTAGTGCATGTTATTCCAATTTCATTATAATATTTTTTAATATTTTTTGGTTAATTTTGGATTTTTAATTGAATTTCAAGAGAAAACCTTGCAAAATAAATTAAAAAATATTAATAACAAATATGATGAATCCAACCGTACAGATGTAATCTTCACATTGACATTTACAAATTTTCTTTGTACATCAACTCCATTTCCGTTATTCATCAACCATTTTATAACGAATCTTTGAAAACAGTGTTGAATCGGGACCTTAAAGGGTTAAAAGAAGTGATAGTGAGGATCTTAGAAATGAATTTAGGTACACTTTTGGATTAGATTCATTGCGCTAAGATCGTTTTTAACACCAAATGTGAACATTCTTTTAATGAATTTTATGTAGCGCTTATCAAGCTACCTTACTACATTTTTTTGATGTCTCATTCATGTTGTCTCATGTGGTAGAGCTGGTGGATCATTTTACTAAACACTTTGAACTAAATTCACTTTGCTAAAATCAAATGTTCCTAACACCAAATGTAAACATACTTTTAGTGAGGATTTACCTAGTGCTTATCATGCTATCTTTATACATTTTTTGAGGTCTCATTGATGTTGTCTTATGTTGCAAAGCTTGTGGATCCTTTCTGTTCAATCGTTAGTGAAAAAAAGTTCCTTCTTAGCAAGATGGGTTTCCTAGAATCAACACTTGAACTTAGCCTTTATTCCACCCATGATAGACCAAACATCTAGATTGTTGTTGAGGTTGATTTTTTGAAGGAGTTTTGTGTTTTTTTTTCTTCTAACTTACAAGATTTTTAATTTGGTCTTTTTCCCAATGACACCAAATTTGAGCTTGAATATATTTGGAAATGGATTTTAATTTTGATTTTTTTAATGAATAACTTTTTGAATATATCCTAGCAACCAATGGGAACCTTCTTCTATTCATTGGAAATCAATGAGTGCCATTTATTGATTTGTTGGCCACAGCTTGTATGAACCTGCTAAGGGGATATGCCCACATAAGCATAAGTTACAAGAGCTTAAAATTCAATGGGTGCACGGCATTCATAACAATTGATGGGTCACACAGTAGTCATGGACTAGAAAAAAGATTCTTTACACATCCTATTGCCTTGCTGAAAAGGACAAGTGTCACTTCAGTACACATAGATTTGACGTGGCGTGAAGACCAGTTGTAGCTTTTACATCAACCCAGGTACACATAAAACAAAGTACACCGATTATTGCCATTACTATGGGACACACTAAATATTTACTCAAGGCTATAACTTTTTACAAGACAAATATTTTTACCAATGTTGGAGATATTGGTCATCAAGAACTTTAAGGTATGTGAACATGGTGTCATGAAGGTGCATCGAAATGCAATTAAGATAATCTGGTGCCAACCTCCATACCAACCTCGTATGGATAAAATGACACTTAAATGACATGTATGCGGCCTTTGGTGTCAAAATGACACCAAAATGGTCTAGCCCAACTTTTCTGATGGTAGTAGAATGTCCATAAACATACTTCGCAAAAATGTTCACCTCATGTAAAAATATGTACCCATTTTAATACAATTAGTAATGGCAATAATCGGTGTAATGGATTGAGCAAGTAATTATGCACCTGGTAATCCTCCAAACGCATGTCGTATAGTTCATCAAGCTCACTGTCATGGGTTTTCAGACACAAAAGTGAATTATAAATCGTTTATTTCAAAGCATGTCTTGCATGAGAACCCACTTATGCATCATGCTGATTAGATTGCACTTTCCTAACCTGAAAAATGAATATGAAACGATTAACTGGACAGCTGCAAAGGGGACTTTATGGTCTGATATTATCACACCAAAAATATTTAATACACGCAACAAGAGAAACTTATCAGCTACGTTAACCTGGAATGAAGCAGAGAGCTCAAATGGCAATACTATGAACACAAGGTACAGTACAGAGGAGTTCTCTTGAAGAAACTGCTCGCTCTTGGCACCTGCAAATATATGACATTGTAGTCCCATAGTTTTCAGCAAAGCGCTTTTTGCAGCCCCAATATATAAGATGTGGAAGAGTCTTGGAAAGCTAGTGCAAGTTCATGGCCTCACAAGGCATGATGAACTTGCACGAGCATGTCCACGATCCTTTCCACATCATATGAGAAGCTCCATCATCTTAAAAGAGCAACAAAATCAAATATTGATCAAAGGTAAATGGCCACAGATGAGAAAAAAGGAACTGCACTCTGTGTGGCATGCAAAACAATCTTGAACTGGGTCCACAAAAATGTCAGTTCATAAACAGTGAACACACCAGAAGCAGAGACAAAAGAGAAAGAGAAAGAGAGGTAATGAAATTCTAGAGCCCCTGAGCAATCCTTATGTAGTAAAACTCAAAGTGCCAAATGCAATGAACTGAGTCTATCCAACGGTTAAGGTCGCCACACAAGTTCAAGGGTTTGGATCTCAGCTGTACCACATCAAGCTCAGCTCCTGTCACCAGTCTCTGCATCATTGTATGTACTCTGCAATACCTGCCATAATTTTACCTTTCCTTAATAAACGACTCCTTTAGCTAGACATCAGCCGACTTGCCTTAATGGGAAAACGTCAAGAACGTGAGAAGTGTCGGTATTACAATGTACGTTTTTCTTTATTGATTGTTGGTTAGCCTGACATTTCATGGTTTTAAAATGATCTTGTGAAAAATATTATTCAGACAGCCAAATTCCAGAACATTGGTAAAAAATACATGAAATTGAACAAAAGAAAGTCCCCGAATGACTAAAAGAAAGACAAGCTCTTGATCCTTCAGGGGTTAATAAATGTAGACTCATTTCTCACAAGTGTCCTATTTCCCCTCTTCTGGGAAGCTAAACTTAGGAACAAAGAAACGTTGTTTGTGTTTACTTCAGTTTAAATGTACCTGGCCAATGCATGCAAGAGAACAATAGAGACGCCGTGTCAAAAAATGCCACGTTAAACTTGCAATTGTCTATGTCGTATGTTCATACGTACCTGAAGAAGTTGATCGTCCTCTGTAAAACCTGACAAAACCAAATAAATGATTAAATAGTATGTAGGTAAAAGCTGCCAAATGGTGGAAACTCACAAATCAATTTTTAAGCAGGACACATAAAGCTACCTTTTGCAAAGGACAAATTTGGAGCTGACAGCTCTCTCTGGAAAAGACCCTGGCTCGCAGAGACTATCCCCTCCGTTGGTTGCCTTGATAGGTCCGCCGAGTGCAAGAGCCTGGCCGATTATTAAAGCTGTACCTCATGTTCACATGTTTTTCGTAGAGCTGATATAGACGTAAGGAAGGTAGAGGTCCTTTTCTGAAGAGCATGTTGCATGTCATGGCTCTGTCATTATGTCCTCAAACGGCGCCTCTTTGTGCTTGTGAAAAGAGAGTGGCAGTCAGTAGAGTGCCTCTGAATCTCCTGCAAAAACTAAGTGAATTAGAAGTTTGCTACAATGGGCACTTTCGAAAACGCTATCTTTATTCCATTCAACAAGGTGCAATCGCACATTCAAGTGACTGGAATACATGACGTAAAATATTTCTAAAGATGACGGATAATCAATTGTGGTCCTGCAACCAGAGTCTACAAGTCAGATGAGCTGACTAATGAACGTCTACAAAAAAACATGGTCAAGGAAAATTGAGAGGGGAAAAAATAGTCCGTCAAAAATGATTTCTCAGCTTTCTAGAGAGGATACTGGTCTCTTGATCTTGTAAGGTAGGAGCACCCAATTCCAACATTGTACCCAATGCCGATAATTTCTACACAAGCTAGTCATTTCAGAACGCAAATCTAAGCATGTCATAGAGCCTTTATTGTTTGTTGACCAAACTGATAAGCTATCTATGGTCTACCTAGATTTACTTTCTAGAATGACTACCGTGTCAAGAAATCATTGGCATTGGGTACACTGTTGGAATTGGGTGCTCTTACCTTAATGCATGCTTGCAGCTGACCCTCTGCTCTTCTCATTGTGGCCATCCAAATCCAGCTCTGTACATCTGTTCTCAAGGTAGTCTTCCTGGTAATAAACATGTACAAATGTGCTGCAACTATAGTAAAAGTCCTGAAATTTTACTTACCATTGCAGGACGGACCAGAAACAATCTTCACATGGCCACCCCATTTATGTAGCATCGTTTCTTAAAAGGAATAAATGGTACATGGTTAAGAGAGATATACATGTTCATAGCATTTCATTCCTTTTGAAATCCTAAAACTTGGTTCTCTCTGAAAAGATCTTTCAACCGATCAGTGGGCCAACTCAATTCCATTAAAACATCGCCGTGTAAACACAAAAAGGACTAACTAAAACTCAGCTTCAAGACTACTCTATCAAGATCCAAGTTGTGGAGGCCGCTCTATTCGCACAGGTCTATGTGGCCGTGGAGCTGCACAAACCAAAAACACGGTACACCAAACTCAACTGTTAGTGAAATGGCTTTTGGACCTTCACAATTCAAGTTGCAGGAAGTCTATGAATCAATGATTTTCATCCAACGTAAATGAAAGGACTGACTTACCGTTCTGATTGCCGTTCTCGTAGAATCCCTTGAAAAGAGCCACTGCTTCGTCAGCCATTAAACCACCCACACACTCGAATCCTTTGGTCTTCTGCACTTCGTGTGCTTCAGCTCTGGAAATGAACATTCAAATCCAAGACAGTCAGCAATAAGGGGGGAGTGGTAATATAAAGAACCCTAGTGAATTTATAAAAACTAAACATTGCTTTCGCATCACATGCGCACTTGAAACAACACACAATTTCTACTGCAAATTGAGACTCTACCAGTACTTTTCTTTATGCACTTGATAGGGAAAGGGAATACCTCAAACCACAAGGTGCACATCCATCAGCATGTATATCCAACACCGATCCACATCCACCGAAGCGATCATTACTACACCCGTAGTAGACCTTCCGAAACCCTGGAGCAAAGGCAACCAGTTTTTCAGTTGATATTTTGTTTGCTAAACTAACTACTACACCGGTTATTGCCATTACTGTGAATCACAGTAACTCACAGTAATTGTGGTGTTAGAACAAAAGTGTGAGTCACAGTAATTGAGAGTATTTGAGAATTCTTGCAATAATGTAGATTTGAGATGTATGTACTGAAATAAGTGTGAGAATTGGTGTAAACTCTCAAGCTAATTCTGTGACTCACATTAGGATAACATTAGGCCTAATGTTATTTTTTTAGCATTTTTGAGTAAGAATTCTTTTTGTTCAAATTCGATTTGTTCTTTGATCAACACATGCAATGCTCTCTGGTGACATAAAATTTGGTCCCATCTGCATCATATTTTTCATTATATGATCAATTGAATTTGTCATTTTAAAACCATGAATCCTAAGTCATAAAGGCTGACAAATAGACGCTTGGATCCAGGGTTTTTGCAAGCAAAAAAGAAGTACCTAAGAGCGAAAGAGCAGCTGCACACATGATGCAGGGTTCGCAAGTGACGTATAAATCACATTGCTGGAACCCCTCGTTGTCTGTACATGACTGCAGCACCATGTCGATAGCCTCCATTTCGGCGTGTCTTGTTGCCTGATATTCCAGTGCAAAATGGTCAGATAGTTACAAATTGTTCTTACAAATCTCTCTACTGTTTCGTTTCTTCCTTTACAGATGTAATACTCCTGTGGATTTATTGCACCAGAAGACACCTTGATGATTGGTTCGCAATAATTCAATACAAGCTACTCCGTAGATGCAACAAACATAATTATGAATTAAAACATGTGGATGTGAAATTAAGGAAGATACGTTTCTTGTCTCGTTGGTGCGATTGCTCCCACAGCCGATGACTTCCCCATCTTTCACAATTACACATCTGCAAGATGTCCACTCTCAGTACTCAAAATTCATCGTTAATTCCTAAAGGACGAAGGACTCATGGTTCTAAAATGACAAGTTTAAATGATTACATCGTGAAAATTATAATTTGAATGGGATCAAATTTTATTTCACTGGAATTAGTGAAGAATAATACATATGCTGAATAATTTTTTATAAAAAAATAACAAAAAAGAATCTACATAAAACCTACTCAAAATTACTGAAAAAAAACAGGAGCCACCTAGTGGCCTTCTGGTCCTTTAGGGGTTAAGATGACTTGAAGCATGATAGATTCACTACCATCAATGCCACTTACTGGAACCACAATCACAAATGCAAAACCCTAAACCCTAAACCCTAAACCCTAAGCATGTGCGAGAATCGAACATACCCGACAGGCACTTCCAGCCTTGCGAGAGCTTCCCTGGCCTGCATGAAAGACCACGAATTGTCAGCACCAAAGCCCGGGGTGCACTATGATAAATTTGTGAAAGTATATATGAGTGCACAAAAAGAGGTATTAATTTGAACATTGCCGATAGACATATTTAGAGCTGACGCATACTTACATTAAACATATATTTAGGACGGAATAAATTTGTATACAAAGGATTTTAGACATATAAACCCTCGTATACAGGGTTTTTTTTAAAGAGGAGGTCATGAACGCAGACGATTCTCAAACAGTGCACCGGGAACTAAAGAGATTTAACAAAATCATCAAACCCTAGAAAAAACGTTTGGGCATACCTCGGCAAAAGCAAGCCTCATGAACTTCATCACAGCCTCGTCGTTAATGGGCGACATCTCAGGCTCTGGCAAAAGCTCATCCTCTGCCCTGTAAGAATCACACTGCAATTAGATCGAAACAGCCATGAAAAAGCTCAACTTAGGGTTTCGAAACCCTAGACTACTAATTCTTTTTTTCATCTTTTGGTTTTCTCCGGGTGACTCCAAGAATGTGGTTGAGACTACCAGTTCTGACGAATTTTGATAATCGGAGTAGCTCTAATCCAAATCGTTTAAGAATATCGACTCTTATGCAAAGCCCTCCGTCGTCACTGCAGCTTTGAAAGAGAAAAATGTATGATCCATTACTGTAGTACAAACCTCGATGAAACCCTAATTTTATAAACAGCAACATGTGTAGAATAGAGTGGCACATACCGCGTAGTAAGCAGCAGAGAAATGAGCTACAAAATTTCCTCCAAGTCACGAGAATTGAGTAGCGGATCCTCTTCGGAACAACGATTGATCTCAAGCAGGAATCTCAAAGTCCCGCCATAGGTAACCATTGCTCTGCACAAGTTGCAAAACACCGACTGAAACTGTCCTTAAATGAAGCCTTTTACTTTAAAGTATAAACATCGTGCTCTCCTTTTCGTCCATTCCCTCCGCCCTGGAGTTTTTGAATCAATGTTTCATGTTTCATGGTTGGTAATTTTGGTCGGGGATGATTTGTTTCTCGGAATGATTTGGATTAGGGCTTTTTAGGGTTCCACTAGAGAGATTTTATTTTCGTTCAGGGGTGAGGACGATGGATTGACGAGCGGTTTCTGCATCTCAGGGTTTTCTTAGTGCTCGACTTGCCATTCCGACATTGCGAGCAGCCATGACGACCATCCGACGCTTCTGCTGCGACGATCTTCTCAAGTTCGCCAATGTTAACGTCGACCACCTCACTGAAACCGTAAGCCAGCTTCAGCTTTGCAAATTTGGTGATTGGGTGACTGGTTTAGGGTTTAGGTTTGATTCAGTAAATGGTGGAGTTCCGTTGATGGATGCTGAATTGATGTGATGCGCAGTTTAGCATGGCTTTCTACCAAACGTACATGGCAAGGTGGCCTGATTACTGCCATGTTGCGGACGCACCAAATGGATCCATCATGGGCTACAGTAGGTCCCCAACTCGATTTTGGTTTTTCTGTTTTGTGGTGAACTCTTGCCAATTTCGATCTATAAAGCATTCAATGTTCCGTGGAAGAAGTAATTGAGCTCTGTTTTTGTTTCTCGAGCTTCTCGTCTCACTCTTTGCTACTACCCTAGCTACACATAGTATCGTGACGTAGAGAGCAGGAAATAATGCCAGTGGAGAAAGCCGATTTCCTTGAGTAGTGTATTGAAGTACAGATCGTTCAAGGAAATAGGAGGGAGATAAAGAGAGTGTTGAGAGATGTTTTTTCACTTTATATGTATAGACAAAAGCATTGTGATCTGGAATTTAACCCCTACGTGCCAATAGTGGCCGATTCCATGTCTGTTGGAGTTGAAGTTTATATTTAGTTAGGAAGATTCTACGGAGGCAAAAAGTGTACCTATATAGATCATACCCTACATTCTGAGCAATAGAGATATAGGTTTCGAAGTTACCATCATAGCTTCCAAAGTGGACTTTTCTGATTTGGTTTTTAGGTTGGGCAGTTAGAGGACGGGATAGGTTGGTAACATTTGGATGTGTGGCAGTCATGGGGAAGGTGGAAGGGCACGGTGAGAATTGGCACGGCCATGTCACGGCCGTTACCGTGGCTCCGGAATATCGTCGTCAGCAGCTTGCGAAGAAGATGATGATCATCTTAGAGGACATCACCGAGAAAACGTAAGCCCCCTTGCAATAAAACCGTTTGAAATATTTGCTGTGTGCTTAGTTTTGTATGCACAGGCTTACCTCTCGACGCATGTGTCACATTGTGAGGAGATTGGTGCTGGTGCGCTGAACCTCCTGTTTGGGGAATATTTCTGTCCATGGGATCAGGTACGACGGCTACTTTGTGGACTTGTTCGTGCGAGCATCGAACATCCCTGCCATAACGATGTATCAGAAGGTATGTCAACATCTTAACCATCTGATTTCCAGGGACAGGTGAACAGAATATATCGGACGTGAATTTGTGCTATTGTTTAGTACCTGCGAGTAGAGAGAAATTGTAGTGTTTCAAGTATTGCAAGGTTTGTGTACTAAAGTGGTGTCTTCCTCTTGGTGCTGTACAGCTTGGATATTCAGTGTACCGACGGGTTCTTAGATATTATTCAGGCGAGGAAGATGGACTGGGTATGCACATGAAAAACTCAAGTGTCATGGAATGTTGGTTTGTATGTATTCATGTGGTTGAAATTCAATATTCTCGATAGATGCAGTAAATGTGACAGAGTGCATGTTGTTATGAGTTACTGTGGGGTTGACGCAGATGCAGGGGAGGGCGGATGAAGGCGTGGGGCTGAAGTTTTGTGGTTTGTTGATTGTTTGCAGATATGCGGAAAGCCATGCCACGGGATGTACAGAAGAAGTCAATCATACCCTTAAAACGAGCAATAACGCCTGAAGAGTTGGAATATGACTGACACTTTGGAGATCACAAGGCAGTTCGTCTTATCGTGGAGATCCGTCATGCAGGCAGCGCGAGTTGCAAGTACCTATGAGTGTGACATTCTGTTGGCAACCTTGTTTTTGCTGAACTTGCAGTAAGAACGTAGGCCGTTTGTTGATTGTATTGCTGAGGATTTCCTCCTCTTAGTGACGACAGTGTACTTGTAGAAATTGAACATAGTTCCTGGCTTGGGGAAGTGAAGAGAGTTGCGTTTGCTTCATAATGTGATGGGGTCAGTCTTGGACTGGGCTCTCAAGTATGCTTCAATACCTGATGAGTGAAATGAAGGAGCACCTCTAGAGTGTGACAATAGCTACTAATATGAAACTCGGGTGTAGAATTGTGTTGAGTGGGGTTTTTGACTTTTTAAATGCAGGGTTATCTGGGCGGATATACTGTGCTCACACAGAACACATCGCAGAATACTGCGCTTTGGAAGAGATTGGTGCATACAGCAATATGAAGAGTGAAACTGACCTGTGCTTGTGATCCACGAGGTGAAGTCCTCTCATGGCAGGGCCACACAAGCTATGAAGCAGTTGGATTGAATCAGATGAGGTAAACAGTATTTCATCAGCTAGGGGACAGGAGACTGTGCTCAAGGTTACATACGGCGTTTGGCTATACAAAGCTTATTAGACTCTTTCATACTAGGAATGTTTTTTACAGATGTCACTTTGTAAACACTTTTAGTTTGGAAGTTTAACTGAATAAGATTACACACAAATTGTTCTTAAACAATCAAGTAAGTGAGGGTTGGTACAAGCTCTATGTTGTTGAATGTTGTTTCTGGCTTGGTCTTCAGTCACCAGATGCAGGTTTGGTAGAAAATGATTCTAATAACAAATGCCAAAGTTTTGATGAGTGAAAGGATGACTGTAATATCCTGCAAGCTTTGACTATGAATAGGAAGGAAAAAAGTTATATTTAGTGAAAATGAGAAATAATAATTCTTTACCAGGCTATATTAGATCATTTAGTCAAGGTTTGCTCTATGTCAATAACAAAACGATAATTGACGTCGTTTTTCTTAAGTCTCTCCATGGCAGTGTTCACATATGAGATGGGGATTTTCTCAATTATGCATGTGATATTGTTTTTGCCACAGAAGTCCAGCATTTCTTGTGTTTCAGCCACTCCACCGATCAAACTCCCGCCCACAAATCTCCTCCCTGCAGGCATTTTCCATGACCAAATTGAATGACTTACTCATTTGATTAACCCCTAAAGGACCATGGTTATTTATTTATTCATTTATTTGTTTCCCTCTTCCCAAGTTTGAGTAAGGCCTTTCATTTGTCTTTTTAATTTATACCAACAGATGTGATTTTCTTCTAAGATTCTAGCGATATAAATTTGGCTCCATTTGAATTATATTTTTCACAATATGACCAATCAAATTGATTATTTTCAAAGCATGTATCCTTCGTCTTTTAAGGGGCTAATTCCTGCACTAATTCATGTCACAGACAGCTTCATTTGAATTCTATTCCTTCACTAATCATAATTATGCTTCAAAAAATATCTACCCATGTACTTGAGGCAAGGATTAACAAACTAACCTCATTCCAGTAGACTCTTTATTCATGATAATCTCTAGACCAACGTTAGGATTAGCGTTACCTTTATTGACAAAACATTGTGGTACATTTTGCCTCCAATATGAAGTGGTCTCTTTCTTTGCAGTTTTGACAATAATAGAAACGCTGGTTATGATTATTCTTTAAAAAGTAAGAATTTTAGAAATTAAGGCTTCAAATTACTACAAACTCTCTAGTTTCTAATTTTTCTTTGCTATAAATCAACACCACTTCTTTGTTCATTTGCGGCAATTGAACTGGAGCAGAGAGTACCAGTACTTACCAAAGATGAGTGAAGTGGGTGAGATCTCCAAGGGGCTTTCCGGAACACCGACAAGGATGAGCTTCCCATTTATTTTCAGAAGGCCCAAGTAATCATCCAGTGGGTGCACTGCTGACACCGTATCGATAATGTAATCTATTGTCTTTGCAGCAGCCTGCCATTGATCAACTAACATCAGTTACTGTATGTACCATAAACTTTAAAAAGTGCTGGATTATTTTAAAATTTTATGATCTATACTGCATACTTACTTTGAAATAAGTCAGAGCCCTAATCAGAACTCACTACGTAACCATGGATGTAATCTCCATGATAAAAATCAGTGCACTCATTAATAATCCCTAAGTGTCCCCTGTATTTTCTTTAGTGTAGGAAAATTGGACCCCCTGTTGCAAATCATCTATTTGTGTGAAAATGATTTCAATTTGACACAAACATTGTTGATCTTGTAGTGCAGAACAAGAGCTTTCAAATGATATGCTATTGCAATCAGAAAATCGAGGTAAAATGCGAAAATGCCACCGTGATGTAGATGGCCCTAATGAGCGTTTTAGACACTTAGGGGTTAAGCTGAAGTGCAATTATAATCATGAGTTCAAATTTATTTTAATTGAATCCTATTGGCACATGAAATATGAGGATTCTAACATTAAAAGGTATAAGATATTTGAGTTATCCTTAAAGTCACCTTGTGTTTGAATAAGATACCGTGAATTTTGCATTAATGTACTCTTATTTGTTCACCCCAAATAGTTAAAAGGTAGGGAAAAGCTTAGTGGTCTCTCATTATTAGGCGCGTAAGAGCTTGGTGGTCTTCAAACTCATGGAAAACTAGTTTAGCCGTCTTTCTTGACGGCTAAACTAGTTTCGCTTGAGTTTAGAGACCACCAAGCTCTTACGCACCTCATAATGATAAACCACCAAGCTTTTCCAAGCTTTTTAACTATTTGGAGTGAACAAATAAGAATTATACATTAAAGCAAAATTCACGGTATCGTATTCAAACACAAGGTGACTTTAAGGATAACTCTATTAACTCTAAATTTTCTGTAGACTTAGACATGTATGTATGTACAAATGTGTACTTACTTTCATCTTTTCTTTGTCAGTGCTGAGAATGAAGTGATCGGCTCCAAGAGTATCGCGAGCCTCTTTCTCCTTGGCGGGAGAAGTACTGAAAACAGTGACGTGCAACCCAAAGGCTTTGGCAAACCGGACAGCCATGTGGCCCAGACCACCCAAGCCGATCAAACCAAAGCTCTTGCCCTTCTCTGTCATCCCGAAGTGCTTCATGGGGCTGTAAACAGTAATGCCTGCACACAGCAACGGCGCACATGCATCTGGCGGCAAATTCTCCGGCATTTGCAGCACAAACCTGACAGACAAAGTGTTCAATCAATCCATGATAGTACGTAATACAGCACCAATTAATGATAGACTTTACGAATTATATGTGTTAACTCCTAAAGGACTAAGGATTCATGGTTTTAAAATGACAAATTCAATGAAATAGATAGTTCAGATGAGGCTAAATTATGTATCAATGAAGAATAATGCATATAATGGTCAAGAAACAAACAAATTTGAAAAAAAGGAAGTCCATATAGAAACTACTCAAAATTGCTAAAAAAACACGAGGCCCAATAATTTGAGCTTCTTGGTCTTTTAGGGGTTAATCTTAGTTTGCTAACAAAGAAATAGATGTGATTCATGAGTCTTTTTATCATATATATTAACCTCGATAATTATGTTTGTTATTTTGACCATGCAAAATGTGAATGATGTTCAAATGGCATGCACTAGTAGGAAATGTGTTGTTTTTTCATGTACTGTAAATGAAAAAAGGAATAAAATTGCGCTAGTCATATGGGTTGGGTTAGTGGTTTTGGTCACAAGAAGACAAAAATATAAGCATAATATTCAACCACTGTTCACTGTTCCCACAAAATGAGGAATGAAAAACGACAGATCTTCTACTAGTGTGGTGAAAACTATGATAGACTTTCGAGTGTGTGCTCAAAAATTATGGTTTTCCATCGGTAGCACATCATGTCCTTTAGGGGTCGATTAACTCCCAAAGGACCAAAGGACCAAGGAGCCCAAATCAATCCTCATGTGCTATTTAAGCAATTTTTAGTACATCCTATGTGGACTTGCTTTTCTTTAAATTTCTTACATTCTTGGCCAAGACATATAATATTCTTCACTGATTTTGGTTATATAAAATTTGGTCCCATCTAAATTATCTTTTTCATAATATGATTCATTAAATTTGTCATTTTAAAACCATGAATCCTTGGTTCTTTAGGGGTTAATATGAAACAAGAAAAGGAATGCATTGATCCATTAGTAGGGAATCCACTATGAGACTGCTGTTTTAGTATAATAGTGGTCCAAGGATTGAAAATGTACTTCTAACCTCTTGAATCTACAGATTTGAGATTCCTAGGTAACAACTACTAGTTGAATGTTAGCTCCGTTTTTCTGAATGAGCCTCCAAATTGTGAAATTACGCCGCCAATTTAATGAACAAATGTGAGCATTATTTATATGCAAAGTTCGAGGTTCTGAAGATATTAATAGGGAAGGAGTTGGCCTAGTAAGGTTAGTACTAACTTTTGGTTGCAGACGAGTTCCGCTGAGTAGCCTCCAAAAGTGGGAGTCCCATCTTGATCAATGGAATTGTACATGAAGACGACTTTGGGACAGAACTGCTCCAGGCCATTGTCACACGATTCACATGAATGACATGCCCCCACCATGCATCCCACGCCGATCGTTTGGCCCACTTTGAAGTCGTCCACATTGGAACCCACTTCTTTCACCACTCCCACAACTTCATGCCTGCAGTCATTCAATCATGTACTATCTGAAAATGTATCGTTTTTCACTTACTATAAATGAAAAAATTAAAAAGGAATGAGACTGTGTCATACACTATTGTTGGAAATAGTCAATTGAAGTAACATCCATTATCCCATTTAGTGCATGTCTCACCCTCCATGGGAAAACTAAACTGGCTAAAAATAGAGTTTGGGGTGGTTTTTCTAAATCACTCAAAAATCAAGTTTTATTTTTTTTACTGCATTCAATAATATAGGGTCCAAAATGATTATTTTTAGTTAGTTTAGTTTTTCCACAGAGGGTGAGATGTGATATTAATTCCTGAAGCACGCACTATTTCGTAAAAATCTCAAAATTGGTGAGACATGAAATTCTTCATATCACGCTGATTGTACATCATAATGATATTTAGTATCACCTTCACTAATTTCCCAGATGCACTATAAAACAATGGGATAATTAGTGTAGCTTACCCAGGGACCATGGGATAGTTGGATCCATTCCAGTCATTGTGGAGTTGAAACAATGGGATAATTAGTGTAGCTTACCCAGGGACCATGGGATAGTTGGATCCATTCCAGTCATTGTGGAGTTGATGCAAGTCAGAATGGCAAATGCCGCAATATGTCACCTTCATCCTCACATCATCCGCACCTGTGGCTCTGTAATAAACGTCCAAGCCAAAGAACACATCTCATTAACCCCTTTACGCCCTCACCCCTCTCCAAATTTGGAGAATTTCGAAGAGATCTTGTAAAATGTCATTAACCCCTAAACGTCCTCATCACTCCAAATTTGGAGAATTTCAAAGATGTCTTATATAATGTTACTAAGAGGGATATTTTGAACCTGATGATATATGAATAGAAGTTGCATAGTATAATTTTTTGATCTATCCATACAATTAGATCTATGATTGTTGTTACCAATATTTTTGTATAAAAGTTGAAACTTAACATTCAATTTTTTTTTAAATAATTTGAGAACTTGTACATGAAATGTGTTGTGATTGGTTGAAATGTAATGCTCTAAGTGTAATGATTTTTGAAGATTTTTTGTTTACTTAATTAATATGATCATGTTTGATAAAAATGGTGTTTTTCAAATTGCTAAAATTTAGTGTGATTTTCAACTGCATTGTAGCACTGCAACACCTGAGATGCCCCTACCTCAAAACCTATTCAATTTGATAACTTTGATGTCTTACCAACAATAATTCCACAATCTCTCAAATGTGGCACAAATTTGGAATCTAAATTTCTTTTTCAGTAGCTTTCCAACGCACCAATCCTCGCTTGATTTGGTTGAGAAAATCCACTTTTTTCTTCATTATTCTCTTTTAAATAAGCCCATGGGGCTTACCTTGACGTTTAAGGGTTCAATTACAACTAGGACTAGTATAGATTTGACAGACATTTGCCTGAAAATAGTGCCAGTTTCTTGAAAATTAATTTTCCATTTGGAAGAATATGACGATGAATGTAAAGGGATATGGATTGTTTATTTAAATTACCTGCGCGTGAATTTGAAGGGAGCAAGGTGGCCAGACTTATCCTGTGCAGCCCAACCCAGAGTCTCCACACCGACTGATTCTCCCATGATGTATGTATGCTTCAATCTTGTCTTCACTCTAGAGTCTAATCTGACTAGTAAGAAACCGGACAACAATTAATATCCACATCAGAACGGCCATTAATTTGAAGACATTCCATGTCATTCAATGGCCCCAACACATACTCTTAGTTTCTGTATAATTCACTATTGCACAATTCTTGGAGAATTTTGGTTTTGCACAATGACAAATGTACTACGTAACTATTAATTAACAAAAATATCCTCTTTGTACACCACTAGTATCATACACTATGTGCTATGTTTGTTAATGACATAGGAGAATAACTCAAGCAAATTATATAATTTAACAAGCTGTACGTAGCGTTCCTTGAGTTATTCCCCACATTCCTAACAATCGTAGCGCACAATGATGTATGATCCTAGTAGTTGTATATATCGTCAATGTTTCATTTTATGTTAACATGATTAATTTAGAGTGAAAAATTGTGATGGTAAACTGCATGTCCAAATTAAAGCTCTAACAAGTAGGACATGTATTAATTGTACATTTAGGGTTTAGGCCACCTACCCTGAAAAGTGACGGTTTTCTAAATATTGAAAAAAACAAAGTGTAGTGTAGTTCACTCACATCAATCTTTGTAACATGAGCATCTTATGTACACAGGAAAAAACACAGAAGGATGATTATTGAAACAACCCATAAATGTTCGAAAATGACCTAAGATATATATAATTGATCAATTCTAAAAGACTTTCTCACTTAGATCCGATTATATATGAACACATCTTATTTCCAAATATCCGAACGTTACCACGCCATTGAATGCATGATCGAAGCACAGACTGACTCCAATATTTTTGTACCAACCATGTACATCCACGCCAATTGTTCACATACATTCATTAATTGTCAAGAACAGTGTTGAAGACTGGATTGAAGCTGTTCCAGTCTTTCAGAGCCCAACTACTGGATGAACCTCACGAGCTGTGGTATTAATACATGAGAAAGATCGAGTTAAAGAGACTCGATCGACAGGTGACAGCGCAGGTATAAACATTCACTTATGGATGTGCAAGTATGATCGAGAGTCAGATATAATTAAAATATTCCTTTAGGCATGTATATTTGGGTATTGTTAATTTTCAACGTACCTTGCAACGTTGATCGAATAATTAATTATCCTGTTGGAGCACTGGATCGATCGATCTGCGAAAGAAACGGTTCCAGCTATATATGAAGATCGATCAGAAAGATATCAATGAGCGCATGCATGCAGCATTCCATGAAGAATCAGTCACTCAGGCGCTCGATCGATCGATCGATCGATAGAGTGTCGAAAGATGGACTCGAGTGAGTAGGAATTGAAAGATCGACTCTCAATGACAGTTAATTGATCAAGAAAAAGAGTCGAATGATCTTCAATCAATTGAAGCAATCGAAGAACATTCAAGAAGCAACGTACACCAAGGGCATGATGGAAGTAAGAAATCAATATAATTAATATATAATTACTGTAAAGAGATCGAGAGACCCGCATCGATCAGTCTCTCTTGATCGATCTCTCGACTCTCTCTGCGCACGTACTACGTCGATCGACATCAGTACGTAGAATCAAGATCCCAAGAATCAGACATATATTAACGCATGCATGCATGTATCCTAACGTACACAGAACCAGCTGGTCACGACGAATTTTTCGACTGAAGATCGATCGATAGAGCCTCGAAAGATGGACTCGATGAGTGGGGATTGAACGATCGACAGTTGATCAATAAACAGAGTCGAATGATATACAATCAGTTAAAGAAATCGAAGAACATTCAAGAAGCAACACCAAGGGCATGATCGATGGAAGTAAGACGAATATTATTTATTAATAGTTACTGTAAAAAGACGCGCATCAGTGTCTCTTAATTGCTCGATCGACTCTCTCTGCGCGCTACGTCGATCAGTACCTCACTGATGCAGAGAACTTCTAAAGATGATCCCAAGAATCAGACATATTAACGCATGCATGCATGCATCCGAACGTACACAGAATTGAAGCAGCTGGTTACGTACCACGAATTTTTCGACTGATCGAAGATCGATCGATCGATGGAGCTCCGATATATCCAGCCAGAATAACATTATTTATAGTTATTGTAATCGAACCGGACCGGGTATCGATATCATACCTGCAACAGATTCTGCAAAATCGCCGGGCGAGGCTGGTTGCTTTAGTTGGCAGAATGGAACATGAGGATTCAAAATTTGAGAAACCAGATATTTCACAAACAAGATCGATCAGCGAAAACTCATGAATGCCACCTGCGCGCAGCACTTGTCAGACTTCGCATTTCCGTAACAGATTTTTTGAAAACGTTGGATTATATTACGTTGACATGACCCACGTAATCAATTGTCACGACCCACGTAATTGACATGACCCACGTAATTCAATTGACATGACCCACGTAATCATTTTAATTTGTGATCCCATAATATGTGGTCCCAAATTTTATAAAATTGGGATACTTAGGTGACACCATTAATTTTCATTGAATTGTCTGTAGAGCCGTAGACACAGGGGTCTCAAACATTTTAGCCGGGGTAAAAAGTGGATGTTTGGCCCCTTTTTTTACCCCATTTTTGGAACTTTTACCCTATTTTCAAAAGTGAAGATTGGGAGTTGGGGGTCAATTTTTGACTCCCTTTTTGGAACTTTTACCGGGACAAAACATGATTTACCGGGGTAAAACAATGGTGCTTTTGATCTCCATGGGGGCCAAAAAAAAACTGCCCCGGCGCAAAAGTCCCTCATTTTAACCCCCACCCCAAGTTTAGCCCTGGGGTCAAATTGTGAGGGTTCCCTGTGAGAATCGCTACATTCGTTTAATCAGGAATTTGGGAGTGTTTAAAATCTACAACTGGCATTCATACAGTGGGAAAATTTATACGTTTTGTAGATTTTCAAAGAGTTCTAGTATGGCAAAAATTCCCAATTAAATAAAATAATATCATAATGGTGTTTAGAGTGAATTTTTGCCTCACTGATGTGATATTTTTTAAGCTAAAAAATGTGCTCATTAATGTTTACTACATACTTGTTCAATCAATTTGAAAATCCACTATCAATTATATATGTTTCGATCAATTATCATGTAAAAAATGAATATAGAGATGTGCTCAAAAATATCCATTCCCAATAAATTTATTGCCTAATGATCCCCTAAATGTCTACAACCTTCTCTAAATTGGGTAGTTTTGCACAGATGCATTATAAAATGCAACTAAAAGGGATGTTTTTTTAACTTGATTTATAAGTAAAAATTGTACATTATAAATTTGAGATTTTATCCATACAGTTGGATCTATGATTGCAATCACTGGTATTTTGTATAAAATTTGAAACTGAAATTTCAATTTTTTTTGTAATTCAATCACAAATAAGATATTGACTATCTATGAATGAATTTTTTTGTGATGGGTTAAAATGTAATACTCTAAGTGTAGTGATTTTTGGGGATTCTATGGTTGCTTAATATTATAAGTTAACTTTTCAAGAGCACTTTTGAACACTTTTGAAATTTGAACTAGAATCTTAGAAATTTTTGGTGAATCACTACAACATGAAATGAGGCATCGGTTCTTACAGGCATGAACCTAACTCCCCATACAATGTATAGTAAATATTTCACACTGCAAAAAGTGCATTACGGATGAGAAAAGGTGGATGAAGTTTGTACATTGTTCAAAGATGGACGCTTAGGCAATTAAGGGTTAAGCAATTTTGCTTCAGATTTGATAAAAATTACACTTTTAGAATGCTCACCTTCTACTCACCTTACATAACATGAGTTTGTCCTTTTTGGTTAACTCTAATATCCAAAATGCCAAAAATAAATAAAATTGAATGTCTTTAATTCTTTGTGAAATTTGAAATGCCATAATTAGTAAATTTTCCAAAACTTTGAAACTTAAAAAATGACATTTAATACAATTTGAATTCTAAAATTAAACTATTTGGACACACAATTGTTAAAAATGACCTAGAGGTACAATTTCTTTCAAGCATATTATCAAGAATACATAGTTTTAAAATAACAATCCAATCATTCATATTGTGAAAAACATAATTTAGATAGGATCAGATTTTGTATCACTAGAATTGGTAAAGAACGTTACATGTGTTGATCAAAAGACAAATAAATTTGAATAAAATAAATTCTATAAAGGCCCTATTCAAAAACTGCTATAAAAAACATAAAGTCCAATTTGGGCTTCTTGATCCTTTAGCCCTTTAAGGTGCATGTGTTCACATAGTGAAGGATGAACATATTTAAACCATTCTCCTGACTACAAACATAGATAGTTTTCATTCATTCAAATTTCTCTTAGTTCTTGACTTCTTGTGCCAATTGACTACCATTCATAACATTCAATAGCCTTCAAAGAGACTGCCTTTTGGTTTCATCCACCTTTGTAAACAGAGTGACCAGTGATTTCTAATTGAATGAACTATTGAATCAAATAAATAATGAATGACAAAACACTGTTGAGTTGAGAATCAATCAAATAAACAATGAAAAAAAAATGTTGAATTGTGATTGAAAGTGCTTTCGATTACTGTGCACCATGGTTGCTTGCTCTTGCTTATTGCCACGTGCCCCTATAGCTACTGATTTGATGTGGGATATTCCACATCATTTTGTTGGAGGGAGGCAATACTCACAAAGGCTACTGAATGTTATGTTTAGTAGTATGTATATCACAATTTTTTGAAAAATGACAGAATTGGTTTATGTCAAGTTTTATTCTTAGTTGAAAAAAAGAGACCTTGAACATGATTTTTCAAAATAAGTAAAATCGAATAATGGAAACCATACCATCTTGTAGTGCATATTATTCAAATTCATCACAATAATTTATGATTTTTTGTATTATTTTGGGATTTAAAACTAAATTTCAAGAGAAATCCTTGCAAAATTAATTAAAAAATATTGATTACAAAATATGATGTATCCAACGTACAGATGTGATCATTTACAACTTTGCTTTCTACATCAACCCCATTTTAATTTTTCATCAAACATTTTATAATGAATCTTTGAAAACAGTCTTGAATTGTGACGTTAAAGGGTTAATCACCCACAAATTTTGGGTATATATATTTAGAATCATCTTCTACCCAAACTGCTATCCACAAACGGTGCAAGTATCTGGTGACTGAAGACCAACCCAGAAACAAGATTCAACAGAAACAAGTGACAACTTTTACTTGTTTGTTTAAGAACAATTTATGTAAAATTTCATCAAGTTAAACTTCCATTCCATTTCACACTAAAAGTATTTACAAAGTGACATCCATAAAACTGCATTCGGACTAGTACTCTATATAAGAAAAAGAGGTTATGTTTAGCCAAACACCATACTGTATGTAACCTCCAGCACAGTTTCTTTACATGTCCCCTTATTAGTTCATGAAATGATGAAATACTGTTTGCTTCATCTGTTTCAATCTAACTGCTTCATAACTTGGGTGGCCCTGCCATGAGAGGACTTCACCTCCTGGATCACAAGCACAGGTAAGTTTCACCCTTCATATTGCTGTGTGCACCATTCTCTTCCGAAGAGCCGTATTCTGCAATGTGTTCTATGTGCACCGTATATCAGCCCAGATAACCCTGCAATTAAGAAGTCAAAACCCCACTCAACACAATTCTACACCCGAGTTTCATATTAGTAGCTATTGCCACACTCTAGAGCTGCTCGGTCATTTCACTCATCAGGTATTGAAGCATACTTGAGAGCCCAGTCCAAGACTGAACCCATCACATTATGAAGCCAACGCAACTCTCTTCCACTCCCCCAAGCCAGGAACTATGTTCAGTTTCTATAAGTACACTGTCCTCACTAACAGGATGAAATCCTAAGCAATACAATCAACAAACGGCCTACGTTCTTACTGCAAGTTCAGCAAAAACAAGGTTACCAACAGAATGTCACACTCATAGGTACTTGCAACTCGCGCTGCCTGCATGACGGATCTCCACAATGAGACAAAACTGCCTTCAGATCTCCAAAGTGTCAGTCATATTCCAACTCTTCAGGCGTTATTGCTCGTTTTAAGGGTATGACTGACTTCTTCTGTACATCCCGTGGCATGGCTTTCCGCATATCTGCAAACAAACAACAAACCACAAAACTTCAGCCCCACGCCCTCCACTCCTAAACCGTCAAACCCACAGTAACTCATAACAACATGCACCGTCACAATTGCTGCATCTGTGGAGAAAATTGAATTCCAACCACATGAATACATACAAACCAACATTCCATGACACTTGAGTTTTTCATGTGCATACCCAGTCCATCTTCCTCGCCTGAATAATATCTAAGAACCCGTCGGTACACTGAATATCCAAGCTGTACAGCACCAAGAGGAAGACACCACTTTAGTACACAAACCTTGCAATACTTGAAACACTACAATTTCTCTCTATTCGCAGGTACTAAACAATCACTCATTTATGGCACAAATTCACGTCCGATATATTCTGTTCACCTGTCCCTGGAAATCAGATGGTTAAGATGTTGACATACCTTCTGATACATCGTTATGGCAGGGATGTTCGACGCTCGCACGAACAAGTCCACAAAGTAGCCGTTGTACCTGATACCATGGACATCAATATTCCCCAAACAGGACGTTCAGCGCACCAGCACCAATCTCCTCACAATGTCACACATGCGTCGAGAGGTAAAAGCCTGTGCATACAAAACTAAGCACACAGCAAAAATATTTCAACATCCATGCAAATGGTTTTCTTGCAAGGGGGCTTACGTTTTCTCGGTGATGTCCTCTAAGATGATCATCAGCTTCTTCGCAAGCTGCTGACGACGATACTCCGGAGCCACGGTAACGGCCGTGACATGGCCGTGCCAATTCTCGCCGTGCCCTTCCACCTTCCCCATGACTGCCACACGTCCAAATGTTTACCAACCTATCCCGTACTCTAATTGCCCAACCTAAAAAACAAAACAGAAAAGTCCACTTTGGAAGCTATAATAGTAACTTCGAAACCTATATCTCTATTGCTCAAAACGTAGGGTATGATCTATACAGGTACACTTTTTGCCTCCCTTGAATCTTCCTAACTAAATATTAACTTCAACTCCAACAGACATGGAATCGGCCACTATTGGCACGTAGGGGTTAAATTCCAGAGCACAATGCTTTTGTCTATACCTACAAAGTGAAAACACATCTCTCAACATTCTCTTGATCTCCCTCCTATTTCCTTGAACAATCTGTACTTCAACAGACTACTCAAGGAAATCGGCTTTCTCCACTGGCACTAGTTCCTGCTCTCTACGTCACGATACTATGTGTAGCTAGGGTAGTAGCAAAGCGTGGGACGAGAAGCTCGAGAAACAAAAACAGAGCTCAATTACTTCTTCCATGGAGCATTGAATGCTTTATAGGTCGAAATTGGCAAGAGTTCACCACAAAACAGAAAAATCAAAATCGAGTTGGGGACCTACTGTAGCCCATGATGGATCCATTCGGTGCGTCCGCGACATGGCAGTAATCAGGCCACCTTGCCATGTACGTTTGGTAGAAAGCCATGCTGAACTGCGCATCACATTAATTCAGCATCCATCAACGAAACTCCACCATTCACTGAATCAAAGCAAATACGCATACCAGTCACCCAAGCACCAAATTTGCCAAAGCTGAAGCTGGCTTACGGTTTCGGTGAGGTGGTCGACGTTAACATTGGCGAACTTGAGAAGATCGTCGCAGCAGAAGCGTCGGATGGTCGTCATGGCTGCTCGCAATGTCGGAATGGCAAGTCGAGCACTAAGAAAACCCTGAAATGCAGAAACCGCTCGTCAATCCATCGTCCTTACCCGTAAATGAAATAAAATCTCTCCAGTGGAACCCTAAAAAGCCCCTAAATCAAAATCCCGACGACGAGCAGACGGCGACGGAGCAACTGACGTGCGGCAATAGCGATGGTGCTGCCTTGCAAGGTCGTCCATTCAAAGCGTCTACGTGGACTGCCAACTCAGCCCATTTGCCACCTCAGCCTTCTCTTTCAGGGCTTCTCACTCTGCTGCTTGGGGTTTGCTTGTTCTCTTGTAAGTTAGAGCTCTCTTCGCCATCGCTGGTCTGTAGTCGTCGTCGTTTTTCATTTGCTGTCGATGCTTGACTGCTCCCGAACTCTCTTTGCTCGTGCTTCCTGGTTGGTGTCGATGATTACTCCACATTTGCGTGTAAAGTTGCACAGTCGGTGAGTGTTTTTGGAGCTTTTTTATTAACAAAAGCGGTGACTAGGGGAGTGGATTTGGATGCTTAGAGGATTTCGGTGAAAGCTCTTCTTCGTCTTCCTCATGCCGGAATAAAAGTGCAGGGCTTGTGTTGACATTGAAGATTCAGCACCAGCTTCTGTGATAATGCACTTGTGAGGGTAAATCAGCTGACTGCGTAGAGTTTCGGGTGCCTACTTTCTCTCAGGTGCAACTTTCTTTCTTTCTTTCGAGCTATTGTTGTTGTTGTTGATGTGGAACTGCGGCAATTAAGGTTAGGTTTTCAGATTTTGCAACGCACTTTGACCTGCTGAAACATTCATTTCGTTTTTGGTTTTGTGGTCATTACTTTAACCCTAAACATTCATTTTCTCTGGAAACGGTAGTTCTTGACTCTGTAGTCTCTTGCAACCAAGGTTTTCTCCCACTTTTGATTCTGCAAAGCACTTGGTGGTGATGTTTTTTTGCGTATATTAGATGCCGGGATTGCAATATGCACGTTAAGTGCCTGAAGAAGGGGATTCATGAAATTAGTTGGAACTTCATAAATTGAGGTTATGCTCAGCACAATCATGCAATGGAAATTTTCAATAAAATGCAGCTAAGGCTTAGAATGTGCATAGCCAAATGAGTTCTTCTAGTAACGCTCGCCCCTGGAGTAACATCTTTAGGCATAGGTGACAAAGTATCAATTTGTGAGTATGTAACTAACCACAAATTAATTTACTTGATTGTGAGTCGATTGTGAGTCGGCGTACATCTTGAAATGACATTCTCATAAAACATTTATATAATGTATTCTTAGCACAATAGAGCAGTGCAATGGAGCACCCTTTTGAAAATTTGAGAGTCTTCACTTGTATCCACTTTCTTGATTAATGAAGGAATGTCATTTGTATTTCACCTTGTCTTTGTCTTACAGAGTGACTGAGTTGAAGCACTCCTTGAATAGCGATGGCAAGTACAAGTGGATGCTCGCACCAGTTCGAGGATTTGTTGTTGTCCGATACTTCTTGTACGATGGGGGATTCAAACAAGGAGTTGGATTTTGCCACAGCGACATGTGCGAGTGAAGTAGATCATGCAAATTCGTCTACGGTGTATTCATCAGCAGTGGAGGAGCAGATCGAGCAGTCCAAGGCTCATTGGAGCATGTTGGCGGATTACTCGGGTGACATGGATGAAGAGGAAGTGGACTTTGAAGCAAGCAACGAACAAGAGTTCCGGGCTTTGCAGAGGCATCCCACTTGGGGTAGTTTCTTTGTGATGTTCAACGGTGATGGAATATCTACTAGCTTTGATTATGTTCATGGTGAGTTGAAAGTGGGGAAGAAGTTTGCTGAGGGTGGCCAAGCTGAGCTCTATGAAGCCGAGATCAGGTGGGATGACCCAAGGAATTTTGAGCTTGATCGAAAGCTGAGATGTGAGTATGTGCTGAAGGTCTTCAAAAAGGGGACTCTCTTAAAACATGTCAAGTCCCAATGGCCACAAGGATTGCTACAAGACCATGTGGAGTTAATGGAAAATTTGAAATCTCCTACTCCGAAGGTGTTTCCGAAATATACTACTTTCATAAATCGCGGGGTATTGTTGAAGGGCGGGAGGTTTGCATTCCTTATGCTAAAGGAACATTTTGATTTGCGTTTTCTGATTGAGCGCAATATGAAATTGAGAGGTGGTGAAGACTCTAAACCATTTTCAAAGGAAGATGCCGAAGTCATAATGTATCATGTTTCATTGGGAGTGGATTGGCTACACAATCAAGACATTGTTCATAGAGATTTGAAGGCATCAAATGTCCTTGTATACGAATATCAAAGTGGTTGGCCAAGATGGATCTGTTTTGTGGCAGATTATGAATGCTATGTTGGAGTTATAGGCACCCATTTCTTTAGGGCGCCCGAGATATTACAGGCATGCAAAGAGCGGAAAGCGCACGAGAGGCCTGAGGTGTTTTCAAGAGCATCAGATGTTTACGGCTATGCAATGATTTGCTATGAAATCTTAACAGGGAAGCTTCCGTTTGAAGATCATCCATTGAGGGATAGTCGATCTTTATTGATTGATCTTGTAATCAATCAACACCTTCGCCCAGAGGTACCTACATATGTTGAGGATTGGACACGTGAACTTTTGGCTCAATGTTGGCATTCAGATCCAACAGCAAGACCTAGAATTGGAGAAATATTGAACGTGCTTTTAACTAATTCAACGGAAGTTAGAAGATATGACGTTTGGTTGAAGGAAAAATATGGTGAAAATTCTAGAAGTTAGTATTACATTGATGTTTTGAAATATAGAAAATGTTGTAAATTGAAATGCTTGAATGATTCTAGAATTGCGTATGTTGCATCTTGAATATAGATTAAAGGTTTCACCTTCTCTAATTAAGGCAACATAGACAACTCTTTTATTAATGTAAAGTATGATCATTTTGACGGTTGGTGTTCTCATATTTTAGGTATGTCAAACTATGCTTTGATGTTGGATTATTTGTACTTTTGTGAGATATTTTCTATCAAAGCTTAGTATAAATAGCATGAGGATTTCATTACAATTATTAATTGTATAGGTTCTATTTGATATTTAGAATTTTTGCAAATGTGCATTTTTTTTGTTTTATTTTTAAAATTGCATGAATGAAATAAATCTTAAAGAAGAACATTCAAAAATGATTTGGCTTCTCGCTGTACACTCATCTAAAACCCACATGTAAGATTGGAATAACAATATATATGTATTTATTAAGTCTTGTGACTTGTGGTAAACAATATATTGTTTAAGTTTGCAATGTATGGGATTGAAATTTTGGTATATATATCAATTGTTAATTTTGAAATCTCACTATTTTTTAAAAAGACACAAGGTTTCAAATTTGGTTTCAAATTTGACATGTCACTCGTTGCAACAAAGCTTAATCATGTTGAAAACAATCAAAAGAAATAATTTTGCTATACAAGCTTGCTTAGTTGGAATGGCATTTGTAGATAGTGTACAAATGAATGACCTTCACTATTATAAGACTATTACAGGATATTATATCTCATTAGTCATAGCTTTAGATCTAAAGGTTGATAAAAAATATATTCCATAATTAGTAAAGTATCTTTAAAAAATTTAAAGAAGAAATTGGAACTTCCAATCCATTATTCCATTGGTGACAATTCACCTTCATTTCTTGCACTTGATGTAGATTCTATGGAAGTTTCAAAAGGCATTGAGCTCTAGTACGTAGACAAACAAAAAACTACCTCCAATCCCCGTTACTCACTATGGTGTTGGAACATCCTTTTTGAAAAGAATGTGACAACACCACTTAGTATCTAAATTCAATGTCTTTTTTGTTTTTTTGGAATAATTTGTCCATTGTAACATTCTTGGAGAATCTTAAAGGAATCATATTTCATTAAGTCATGCAAAATTTGAAAGCAAATACCTCCTACTTTTATTTTTTACAAACTCAGAAGTGGTTTAGAGAATTTTTAAAACTTGTATGTTACATTTTGAGATTCTTTCATTATTCAAAGTCTTTAACCCTTTAACGTCCCGATTCAACATTGTTTTCAAAGATTCGTTATAAAATGTTTGATGAAAAATAAAAATGGAGTTGATGTACAGTGGGGTCCAACATGGAATGGCGTTTTTGGTTTCGCAGTGAGAAATGTTTTAGTACTGCCAACTTTGGAAGCCTCCCGAGAGCTCAAAAATTGGTATCTTACCACGAAATTTTTACCAGAGACTCATCTTTAAGTTAATTATATGTATGACAAATTTCAAGGCCGAAATATTCACCCAAAAAAAGTTATTCAGAATCTACCAACATTGGTAGCTGTGGAATTTTTTTCACTGCTGCCAACTTTGACAGCCTCCCGAGAATGGAAAAAAAAATTCCTTACTTTGGTTTTTTTTTGGTAGAAACCAATTTGTGTTAGTAATATATGGTAAAAATCTCAAGTCTAAAAGATTAGTAAAAAAAAAGATATTCCCAATCTACCAACATGTGTAGTTGTGGGAAACAATGGGGGAAACCATTTCATTGCTACCAACTTTGACTACTATGTTGGTAGATTAGGAATAACTTCTTTTTGGTGAATCTTTTGGCCTTGAAATTTGGCATACATATAATTCACTTAAAGATATTTCTTTGGTAAAACTTTCGTGGTAAAATACCAATTTCTGAGCTCTCGGGAGGCTTTCAAAGTTGGCAGTATTCAAAGTTGGTAGGAATGAAATGGTTTCCCCATTGTATCCCACAACTACACATGTTGGTAGATTGGGAATATCTTTTTTTTTACTAATATTTTAGACTTGAGATTTTTACCATATATTACTAACACAAATTGGTTTCTACAAAAAAAAAACCAAAGTAAGGAAAAAAAATTTCCATTCTCGAGAGGCTGTCAAAGTTGGCAGCAGTGAAACAATTACCACAGCTACCAATGTTGGTAGATTCTGAATAACTTTTTTTGGGTGAATCTTTCGGCCTTGAAATTTGGCATACATATAATTAACTTAAAGATGAGTCTCTGGTAAAAATTTCGTGGTAAGATACCAATTTTTGAGCTCTCGGGAGGCTTCCAAAGTTGGCAGTACTAAAACATTTCTCACTGCGAAACCAAAAACGCCATTCCATGTTGGACCCCACTGTACATAGTAAAGTTGCAAATGTCAATGGAAAGATAACATCTGTACAGTTGGATTCATCATATTTATTATTAATAATTTTTTAATAATTTTGCACCGTTTTCTCTTGAAATTCAATTTAAGATCTCAAATTAATACAAAAAAATTTAAAAATATTGCAATGAAATTGAAATAACATGCCCTACAAAATGGTATGGTTTCCATTATTTAATTGTACTTATTATGAAAAATCATGTTTAACCCCTAAGGGTCCCTAGCTTTTTTGGGCTTAAAATCATCATCGCTTTTGATGTGTTATAGCTCTAAATGTAAGTGAGGTATAGAAATCTCAACTGTACAATCTTGTAACATACATGTTGTAGATCATGTGGATCAATTTTGGAGTCATTTGGTCGTATAGATTGCAAGATCATAGTGTTTTAGTGCTAACAAGGATTCTAAAAATTTCCTAGCAACACAGTTAGAGGTGAAATTTGTTTTCAAAATTTTACTCAAATGAAAAAACTTTCAACTATGAAGTAGTTCCAAATCATCATATAAACACATTGATACTAGAAAAGCCTCATGAAAAAATTTAATGTGCCCTAAAATGGCCTTGCAATGTCAAAAAGTAGCCCAAAAAGTGACCCATTTGAATTTAAAAGCAAAAGTGTTCAAACTAGACCCGTGCACTAAAATGACTCCCAAAATAAATTCATAACAGCATGGATTGACCTAAGACTTTTACTATGATAACTAGACTTCAAGGGGAATCCAATCCAATAAGTTTTATTGGAAACAGACTTGGGATGAAGGAGATACAAGCCCCCGAAGTTGCTGCCATTAAAAATCACATAATTGATTAAAAAAAAGATACCTACTTTCAAATGATCACCAAAAATTCAATTCATCTTGGATTGATCTGAAATTGTTTCCACACATTCCATACATCATGCGGGGAGTTTTTCAAAATTTCAGCAAAATCGGACATGTTTTGCAAAAATTACAGTTCTTCAAAGGTGAATACTCCTCAAAAACGTTCAAAATATGGACGTCGGGATACTTGGGGATTAAGGTCTCACTTTTTGAACTAAGAATGAAACTTGACATAAACCACTTTTGTTATTTTTCAAAAATTCACGTTATCTTACTTTGAATATCCATACCACACAAATGGTAGTCAACTAGCACAAGAATCAAGAGAATTTTGGATGTATGAAAAGCATCACAGTATATGATGAAGGGACGCATCAGAAATCATACAACGTCCAAAATATGAACGTTGGCGTGTCAAAGGGTTAATCAAAGAATCCGAATTAGATAGAGAGTACATCTAATAGTTTATTAGAGGGTTGTTTTTGTTGGTGATGATAGACAAGGGTATAGTATTGTATAGTGTATTGATGAGACATTGAACTATTTATCAACAACAACTCATCACAACAAATTTCATTCACAGATCGTCAATATCTTATTATTCGTCATCAAATTACAAAATAATTTTAAATTTGAAGTTTCAAATTTTATACAAAAATATAGGTGATTGTAATCACAGATTCAACTGTATTGATAGAATCTAAAATTCATCAGTGTATACAACTTTTGTTCATATATAAAGTTCAAAATATCCCTTTTAGTTGCATTTTATAATGCATTTTGCAATCCTCCAAATTTGAAGAGGGCTGTGAATATTTAAGGTTCAACTAAAGATTTTTCTGGAACAAAGCTCATTTCATCATAATACAAGTTTTTAATTCCAATAGGGATTGTCACACCTTCTCTAAGAATCAAACTTCTTTGAAAATTGAGAAGGTCTAGAGAGAAAAGAGAAGCCAGTAGGAACTCTTCTTCCAATGAAGACGGTGTGACTCCTCTTTTCTGCCATGTGGAGAATGAGTATGAAATTTACATGTGATTGAGGATCTGGTAAAGGAACGGTTGAAAAACTCCGCGGTGAAAACTTCACATGCAAAACCATTCTTCTTACCCATTCTTCACTCTTGGAGAACAAGAAAGAAACTTCTCAATAGGGGTTGTCACACATCCTCCACTCTATTCTCAATCTTCAAAAAATGAGGATGTGGCACGTTCTCCTTGAATGATGAAGGGCCCATTCTTTGAAGATTAGAAAATTCCATTCTTCTCCTCCAAAGGTAAAGAATGGAGAATAGAAAACGGCCCATGCTTGAAGGATGTGTGACCAACTAACAACCTCTATTCTCCATTCTCAATCTCCACAAACCACGAAAGGGGTGTCACACTTTCTCTATAAGAAGTTATCCTGTTGGCTCCTCTTTTTCCTCATTCTCTATTCTCCATTCTCCCATTCTCCATTCTTCGAGGAGATGTGAAAACCCCTAATGTGCCCTGCGCAATTCAAACAAGAGAATGCCACATCCTCATTCTTTGAAAATTGAGAATGGGGAGAAGATGGTGTGACAACCCATATTGTAGTAGGAAGGCAGGGTCGGCAGAAAATAATTCCCCAAAAAAATGCTGAAAAAATAAATAAAATTATCAAGTATTTTGTCGAAATCAACAAAAATGAAGTCAACAAAAATTGTAGACAAAAAACAAAGGAAAACGTGTAGCCGCTAGTAATATTCAATGTTAGTTATTAATAGCCTAATTTTTAATAATTAAATTTGAAAGTGCCGACCCTTACTTTTCAAACTTTAATTAATTATTCGACATGAAAGTGCCGACCCTGCCTTCCTACTACGGTAATATAAGTTACCTCAACTAACTGAAATTTTTTTGGTGCACGGTTGCACCGGTCTTGTTATTTGTTTTCCCCTCTGCCCGCGGGCAGACGACCGGGCAGCCGTAACCACTCTAGTGTTTGTGTTCCCTGGAGCAGCTTGCAAGGCAGCGTCCGTCACGCAAATCGCCATCGCCATTGCCGTCAGTTGCTCCGTCGCCGCGCGCCCCTCGTCGTTCCGGCTTTCTCTCGGTAACTCAACCCACCCCTTCTTGCGCTGGAATATTGGAATGAATTTTCAATTATTTTCCCGTTTTCTTTTCCTTTTTTTTTCTCTTTTTTCTCATTTTTTTCGGAGGCAGTTTTGATTCGTTTCCCGCGACTAGGGTTTGCATCTTGGGAAGGGGTTCCACTGCAGAATTTTTCTTTCCTTTAGGAGTGAGGATTTTTTGCGTCGGATTGGCATTGCGGTTTGGAGGAGAATTGACGATGGAATTTGTGGCTTTGGTTTAAGTTGGTGTTCAATGTTCGGGTGAGCGGTTTTGGTTTGCGAATGACATTTTAGGGTTTCATGGAAAGGATGTTTTGGCCTTGGGAGTGGTGTCTGTGACGACGCTTATTGACGAGCGGTTTCTACACTTTAGGGTTACAAATTGTTCGTTGCTGACAATGCGCCGGGGGTTGACCGTTATTTTTTTTCGATTCTCGCGGACTGAAAATACGATGAGTCGTAATTGTAGTCTGAAGTCTCAACCCCTGTAGGACTAAGGTTTCATGGTTTAATCTGAAAGTATTATTCAAATGGGGACAAATTTTATATCACCAGAACCAATGAAGGACATTCCATGTGTTGGTCGAGAAATAAATACGATTGAACAAAAAATATGCTTCTTGGTCGTGTCCGGGTTAACCCCTGAGCGATCATGTTTTTTTAACAGTTTTGAGTAGGTCCTATTTGGACTTCCTCTTTGCATTTATTTGATGCAATGATCTTCACTAGTTCTAGTGATATAAAATTCGATCCCATTTTTTCACAATATGATGAATTGAGTTTGCCATTTTAAAAACTGTGAATCCTTGGTCCTTTAAGGGTTAATTGCTGGAGTGCGCTAACGCCAATGCTGTTTGACGTTGCAGAATGTTGTGCAGGTAAAAAAAAGGATTTCTGGTGATTCTGGATCAGAGTATACCGGGCCCAGAATGTCGGAACTAGATGATGATAGAGATGAGGAGTGGTTCAAAGAGGTATATGGAACAGAGTATACCGGCCCCCCGCGAGCTGCAGGTGCTGCCAACAAACGAGGCCCTGAACCAGCCCCGCCAAAAGCTGCAATCAAGCGTGCTCCCAACCCGAGTGATTCCGAAGAGGATGACGAGCCACGAGACCCCAATGCCGTTCCTACCGACTTCACCAGCCGGGAGGCCAAAGTCTGGGAGGCCAAGGCCAAGGCCGTAGAACGGAACTGGAAGCGTAGGAAGGAAGAAGAACTCACTTGCCGTCTTTGTGGTGAGGTTGGCCACTTTGCACAGGTAAGCGCCATTGAGTTTTTTTATAAATTATATCAAAGAATGTCATAACTGTTTTGATTTGGGTGTGTTTTCCTTGTTTATGCCAGTCTGGACTGGATGACTATGAGCCAAGTTCCATGGGTTTGAGAAGTTGCCCATGGAAGGAGGGGAAATGTGGAACTTGAGTTTGTCTTGTATCTGGCCATGAAGTTGTGTGTGTTCCATGGACTTGAACACGAAAAAAATTGATTGGTTAGGGAGAAGTTGCCATGAAGTCTTGGGCTTGAGAATTCATGACAACTTCTCCACCACTTTTTTTCGCGAATACTCACTTAAAATGTGGAACGTCCCTAAAAACTTGTTTTTTTTAGTGAGATACTCCACCTATGGAACTTGGCCCTATGCCTTGTCCAGTTACGTAGATAGAATGAGGTGGAGTTTTGTGGTAAAAAGTTCATTTGCTCTGACATGCAGGGCTGTCCAACAACACTCGGCGGCAATCGAAAAAGCGGAGAAGTAGTAGAACGTATTCCACTTCGTGATAAGCGACTGAAACCTCGACTCATAGGTACTGGAGGGGCCATTGTACAGGGGATTGAGAAAGAGACAGGCTGCCGGCTAAAGCTGGAAGACAACTTGACTGTGGGAAACGGGGCGTTTTTTGTGAAGATTACAGGCCCTGATAGAGTGACAGTGAACAAGGCAATGGCATGTGTCAATAAACTGGTAGATCAAGTAGAGGATGAGTGGAAGCAACAGGCTGGTACTCGGAAGTCACAGGGAAGAGAGCGCGAAAGAGGAGCAGGAACTTATCAAGGTGGGAATAATAATAATAATCATGCGCCTGCGAATCCTATCATCTCTTCTCAAATGCAGCTGATTTCAGCACAAAGACATCCACATGAGAACAATACTATACCTGGTCGAAGGGGAGATGGATTGACCAGCCCACCATTGGATGAAGAGAAGCGCACCATTGAGCACATAGCGTCCCAGCTGGAGGCTCGTAGGCAGTGGAAAGCCGTATCGGGCTCTTCGCAGCAGTCGTCCTTGAATGGCTCATATAAAGAGGGTAAGTCAAGCCCTTAGCCCTACGTACACCATACAGACTCTCTTAGAGCAGATGATACTTTGAGAAAACTGGGTGTAGGAAAGACATACCTTTTGTGACATAAACAATAATGGTTTGTTTGTTCCCCACAAAGAAGGAAAACTCAGTCACTCATCCTTTCTTGAAAGTTACCCCACCTAGCTCCCTGCTTCCGTCTGGAGCCTTTCAGGTAAGTTTCTGCTCGGTCGATACTCTTCAGTTTACGCGATTTCTATTATATTGGGACCGGATTCAAATGGTTCACCGAGGCTCAACAGCTGAGTATTTGTGGCACTGAAAGTTATGGAGATTGCGCGGTGCGGTAAGTGACAATCTTCCCTCCTGTCTATGAGCCCACTCAGCGCGCCCTGTTCAGAGGATACCCCCTCATGCTTTACCCCTCCTTTTCATGAAGGCCGCACTGCTTCAGGAGTCGGGAGTTTGCCATCAGCTCACCCTGGGAAACTCAATGGCGCGAGTGCATACTACCCAGACATTGCTCCTTCCTACCCTGCTCAGACTGAGCACCAGCTGGAGATGGCCCTGGAGTACGATGTACAGAGCCTGGATGAACTTGAACGCCGATTCCTGGAGGAGACTATTGAGCTTACCAAGGATCAAAACAAGGAGGAGGACAAAGAAAATCTTCGCCACCGTGAGGTTTGTTCTCTTCTTTTGAACCTTAATTATTATGTTGCGCTTCTCACATCCATCACTTACTGCATTGAATGTTCTTACATATTGTATGGGTCGGAGGGGACATCATGACCATGATGTGTTTTGAGATCTGTTCTCTGAAGTTAAAGGACCAAGAACCCCAAATTGAGCCCTCGTGTGGTTTTTAGCAGTTTTCAGTATGTCATTTGGAGACTTTCCTTTATTATTTTGTGGCCAACACATGCAATGTTCTTCATTGATTCTGGTGATAAAAAATTTGACCCCATCTGAATTATACTTTTTGCAATACGAAGGGTCAAGTTGGTCAGTTTAAATCCATCAGATGAATGAATTCTTGGTCCTTTAGAGGCTAAGGTTGTATCACGGGAGGCTCTGTGTCTACATACTACCTTGCTGAATTTTTTTGTAGAAAGCATATCATTTTGAGTAGATGGAAGTACTTGAGGACACTGAAATGGGCTGTTGTGTACTATGTCAGGTCATTTATGATGACAGCGTACATAGTGCTGAGCAGTATTGAAGATGAATGTTTCTTACTCATTGCAAGAAATCTGACGCAGTTCCATTTGTTTCTAATTAAACCCAGTCACTGAAATTGTAACATTTGATCATTCTGCCTTGGATATTTTTCAGAGGCTTCGTGAGATACAGGAGCAATTCCAGCATAAGATGACAAAACTACGAGCAAAACAGGCGAAAAATCGTGAAGAGTTTCTGCGGATTGAAGCCCAGATACGCTATCAAATACCTGCGACATCGAATTATTCTCACTATCAGTATGGGGAGTCGGGGGGCTCATTGCCAGCACCATCTTCTGCCCGACCTGCCTCCAACTATAACGATCCCTTAATGTCTTCGCGCACTCTTTCAGCGTACGTCGATCCTTTACCCCAATATGAGGGGTCTTATGAGCCGACCAGCTATGAGAAGGTGTATGACCAGAATCCAACAGAATCCTTGCAGTCCCTTCGGTCAAACGCATACGACTCGTACGCAGACGTGTCGTACTCCACAGGACCAGCTTCTTACAATAGAAAACAAGGACCGTATGACAAGCCAGGGTACGACAAGGCAGGTTATGATAGTAGCAATGCGTACACCAAAGCTCAGGTGTATGACACTAAACCCTACTCGTATGGAACCAATTCCCAATACCCTGCCTATTAGCAGATACAATTCTGACTGTACGAAAGATTCTCAAAGTAAAAGGGGAGTGTGACGAAGTCAACAGCTCAGGTCATTCATCGAGGGCATCCTCACCATGTTCGGAAATTGTACGTAGCCGGCGCCCTGCTTCAAGTTCAGCAATGAAGGTTTGGACAATGAAGGTACAGAAACTGAGCCCTGTGGGTTAAATTAATAGGGCAAGTAACGCCAAATCTTCCCTGCCGAGGATGTGAATTTTTGTACTCCTGTGAGAAGTTGATGTTAAGACACGTGCAGAGAAAGCAAATTTAACATGTCGGACCTTCTTCTGCTTAATTATGTAGATAGCCTGAGCTTCCTGATGATATACTACATGTGTAAGGTTCAGTTCTGCTCGTCAGTTACATGTGCTTTATTCAAATGTTTAACTGTCATTACCCTCAATGGAAGAAGCAGCATAACTCTTGGAACAATTTATTGGGGACCAGGTTTCATTTGTATGGGTCTATACTTTGGAATCTCTAGTAAGGACTCTCCCTTTCCATATTGTGAAGCTACTACCGGTATATGTAGCGGCGTTCTATCACTTCCAAGTGAATATAAGGTATGGACTTTTTGTTGCTTGAATACCGGTAATCACAGATGCTCTGTCCAGCCCAGCCCAGCGTACTCTCCGAGGAATTGGGCACACTCTGAAAATCTGTACAAGCAATCTGTGAACTTGAGCACAGTTTTTGAACTTGTGACTTGAAATCTTTTGGTCTCAGACAAGCTGCAATGCAATGCAGTGGTTTCAGTGTTTTCTGTGGTTCAAAAAGTGTAGGATAAGCAATTCCATCAAGTGGTTTCACCAATGTTCCATCAAATGGTTTTTATCAAAGGGTTTCACGAGTTGAATGTAAGTGGTGGCTTATGCTCCAACTTATGTTTTGTTGTTCTTAGGAGTAAATTGATGCCTTTTAAATGTCACTAGAAATACACTGGTGCAATTTTGGGAGTTCTTTACAACCACAACTATTCATAAAGTGAACTATTCAAAGCGTGAAGGTGCTTATGCAATAAAATCTCCCATAATCTTTGTGTAGAGTAGTCAATGTTCTAGTACAATGCCATGTTGAAATGTTGTATATTATTAGACTATGTAACCAAAATGGACTACGTAACCAACGAGTTGGGAGAGTGATGAGTAGGTTATTAGAAAGAAAACACTAAAGTAAAGATTACAATGACAAAATAATTACCTCAGACTTGTAGATGGATTATGGTAGAATCGATAAAAGTGTGGGAGTGAGGCTCCAATACTAACTTCATCCATTGGAAACCACCGCGGCTCATTTTAGGACCATGTAAAAGTGAGGAGGGGAATTTGCAACATTCTTGAATCATGTGGTCAAAAATAAAATGTAAGAGTAAAATGCTACTACGATGCATTATAGGAAATACAGAAAAAATTCATGAGCCATAAATATACAAGATGCTACAACCTTGTAAATTCCAAAAGAAAAGATGATCAATCACAAAACAACACAATACCACTATGGCTATTGACATGGAATTGCATAAACCTTTAAAAAATATGGCAAATATGGTACTAAATTGAAACCCTCAGTAGTAAACCACCCTTACAATATATTGTTCACCACATACACAACATTCCACCACCCATACAACCAAATCCCAACATAATAACCTATTTCATAGTCAATTTCAATTTAAATAAATAAATAATTTTTTGTTTGAAAGTGCCACATGTCATCTTGGAATTGGTTTAGGGTGACATGAACTTATCAAAATCTGTGGTAGAAATTATATTTCAACAATAAGCTAACCCTCACGTACAATAATACAAATTATAAAATTCATATACTATCACAACAAAATCATGCTTGAAGTCATTAGACATAATGAAGATAAATACCCTCCACTATATATAATCAACAACATCCAAAACCAACAATGAATTGTTGCATCACTACCAATCATTATAAACAAAAAGAACCATACATAATAGATGCCAAAATAATTTATTACTTATTGAGCATTTAAAACTTAAAGAATATGAATCTTATAAAAAGAATCTAAAAGCCAAAGAACTCTACTAAATTGGAATAGAATATTTCATGTTTTCAATACTTACCAAACATTAATGAGAGAATAATCAATTGGTACTATAACTAAGGTAAATTAATCCAAAAAGATTGTGAGAAAAATTGATCCATATACATAACTTAAAATAAAGATAACACCCAACAACATAAACAATATCCACACAAGATTCAAACCTAGACTGTCAATCACAAATTTATATGTTCTTTATAAAAATATCCCAACCTAATTGAGTGATTTTCAATAAAATCAAAATATACAACATAATGTAAATTAATTAAAAAATACATATATTAGTCAAATGATACAATTGAAGTTTATAAGCATTTTGGAAATGTCCATTTATACACTTAAACCTTATTTAAAACTTCTTCAATGACTCAATTTCTATAATGTACAAAGTATATTAATACTAAGTTTTATCAAGCACTCCCTATGATTAAGTTTAGATGAAATCTTGTGCTTAACCCCTAAAGGCCCAAGCAAGCCAAAACGGCTTGATTTTCAGTGTATTTTGACAACCTTGGGCCTTTAGGGGTTAATTGCATATGTGATGAAATCTTGTCCTAAATTCTACATATAATTCATTATTTACCAAATGCATATAGCATGTGGAATTAGGTTTATGAATGGAACTGTAATTTGAAGTGTAAACATATTTTTTTTGCATTAAGAATGCCTTTATAGCAGTTAGAGGTTAATCCTTAATGGACATAGGTTGCATAAGGGGACAACCCAAAGGAGTGTTTTGGCCAAAGCATTCCTAAACGGTTGTTTACGCATTATGGGGAATTTATTTGAAAACCCTCGCAGGATGGGGCAATAAAGCCATTCAAATTCTTGGGCTGCAAGAATCCACAACGTGGTGAAATAGAGAGATGTCAGCCTTTCCTCCCTTCTTCCCCATCAATGTTTATCGAATGCCAAGAATGCCAACCATTTTCTACTATGTGAACACACACCGTGCAAGTGAGTGTGTGACCATTTGAGTCTTTGTGTGCAAGCGTCCTTGACAACCTGCGTCTAACTTGAAACAGAAAAAAAAAAAAACGCATGGCTCCCCTCACAAAGAAATGATTCGCCTCACCTGAACACAACTTTGGTTAGCCTCCATGAGCATTTGCGAAGAATTTAAAATTGCAATTTTACTACCATTTGAAAAGGACAATCTTTTCATTTTTTGATGAACTATTTCTAAAGTTTTTTTTTTTTATTATTCCCTCAAAACAAAGGGCCGCTTCACACTATGGCCAAAGGTCGAGAGGCTGTCCATTTCCACCAATCAAATTGCAAGAAACCATGGGTTAGGCCTCTCGACCCTTCACACTAGAGGCCAAAGTCCAACGGTCGTCGCTCTCCAAAATGCCTACGTGGTAGTACTTTTTGACCAAGGCCACAGTCTCTTGAAAGGAAGTTTGGGTCAAACGGGAATGGAAACCCAAGAGGCCATCGATTTCTTTTTATAAAAAATGAAAACTATATTTTATTGCCTATTTTCAGTTTTTTGAACTCTCAACAAAGTTTGGACTCTCAATCCCACGGCCTCTCAATTTGAACGGCCATAGTGTGAAGCAACCCTAAGCCCTTCAAAGTTATCATGTCCTTTAACCCCTAACTGCCTAAGCGACCATATATGGTCGCTCAAAAACTTCAGAGTTTAAAAAAAGTTCAGCCCACTTTAACCCCTAAATGACGGAGGGGGTAAGGGCAAAACATAAATGTGTTATAAAAAATTACTTCTTCAACTTTGATGAAGTTTGGTCCAAAAGAGAAAATGAGGAGCATGATGTTTAGTAATTATTCATACGGTCAAATTTCAAAAAATAGCTTTTTATCCTCTCATAATGAATATAGAAGCATTTAGCTTCAAATATTTATCAAAATTACAAATTTTATTTTTAGAATTTGAAATTTGATATGATTGGTTAAAACTAGACATTCTATTGTAAAACTAAAAATTTCACATTTTTCAATGGAGAGAACATCATTACTTTCCCCAAATAGTAAGTTTTCTAACACTAGACAATGTAGAAGTGTTTGTCTTTGAAAATTTCTCCCCGGTGGAGTTTAACTCGGATCGACATGATTCAAATTGGGTTGGAAAGTAGACTTGATTTCCTATTTGAAAATATTTTTTATTTTCTAAAAAATGCTTTTTTCCGTCTTGGGCAGCCCGTAAAAAAAGGGCAGCGACCATAAAATGGTTGATCCGTCACTTAGGGGTTAAACACCCATAACTTTTGAAAAAATAACAATTTTTGAGCGTGATTTTTTTTCACTTGTAGATATTGAAACTGAGCATCTTTTCCAAAAAGAAATTTTGAATTTTTTTTTTACCAATTTTCCTCTAAAGCCCTCGAAGTGACAGCATCTCAAATTGTCACAATTTTGAAAATCTACCTGGAATGGAATCTTTAAGTTTTCTACCAAATAAGATTAGTTCTAACATGAATAAGGTAACCACCATATAAAACCAATGTTTTTGACCTATCATACTTGATTCCAAGTCAAAATGACTAAACATGTAGTTTTTATGAATTTTCAAAGAAAATTCTTATAAATTGATTATTAAATAATTCACAGCATTTTTTCAAAATTTAACCGTACGGATGTTGTCTTACTGTTGTGTTCTACACATGTTAAAAAATTGAAGCTCATAAAAGTTGAGTAAGATGAACATTATGACACATCTAGCATTTCAAGAAAACCCTTGGGCACTTAGGGGTTAAGGGTTATCTCCTAATGGACTAAAAAGCTCAAATCAAACCTCGTGTTTGTTTTTAGCAATTTTAAGTAAGTTCTATATGGACTTAATTTTAGTTTTTTGAAATCATTACATACAATGTTATTCACTGATTCCAATGATATAGAATTTGGCCCCACCTGAATTAAAATTTATTGATTGAATTTGCCATTTTAAAACCTGGTCCTCAGTAAAATACGGTCCACTGCTGAGTCAGACCAAATCCGGTGAAGCGGCAGCCCGCGACGAAAACATTGACCTCTGCCCATGACCAAAATTACAGCCCCCCTGCCCGCTACCCGTTGCCCGAGAGCAAAACCGTCACCTATTGCTCACTGCCCGCTACCCGGAGACAAAAAGGCAGTAGGAGGGCCGGGGGTAGAGGCAAGGAACGAGCAGGTTGAATTTCGAGAGAGAGAGACGACCTAATTTACAATGATTTTACCGATTCCTGCTGCTCCTCCCCTCCATAGCTGCAATCATTCTTCTCCCTTTTAGTGCCCTGGCTCACTCGTCTTTCTCTTTTTTTTTTTCTCGTACCGTTTTCTTTTCGCCTTTTTTTGCTGCGCAATTTGGATCTCAGGGGCGCCGGGGCGCGTGTCTGCAATTACCCTTGCGCGCGGTCGGTTTTTGAGCAGCGAAGGGACTGAAGGCATCATCCAGTTCTTATGGAGGAGACGACGAACGGCGACGAAGAGTTCCTTTATCTTTTGTATCGGGAGCATTTATCGTTGTGATGATTTGAGACATACGAGGATTTGGCAGTTGACGAGATTGCGAGGTGTGTTGACGACGTGTGACGAGTGAATTGAGGCCGTGGATTGGATAACTTATGTGCGGCAAATGGAGGTGTTAGGGTTTGGAGTTGGAATGTGGAATGTGTCATTTTCCGCCTCGGATTTTGGTTACAGAGGAGGGTCGGTTTTCTTAGGGTTTGATGCAATTTGATGGGAGCGTTTTTCCTGGAGCTACGGTTGATATATAAGTGTACATATACATATCTGCATCAATGATTTTTCTTTGTGTTGCTTCAGGGAATCAAGTTCACCATCCTACTGGAGTGAGTCTAATAAACTGAGGACTCGGATATAAGAATTGCTTAGATTCTTGTGCGAAAGACGGACAAGGGATGGCCAAAGATAACGTCAATCAATGTGAACACCACACAGGTACCAGCACCGTATGTATATCTCCGAGGTGCTGGATTAGAAAATTGAGCAATTGTAATGTCAGCTAGGAAAGTGATGCACTCAGCCCAGGGTGGGCAGCGAATGGGAGATCAGTCACGTCATGGAGTACTGGAGCGCGATATTGAACAGGTAGAGGCTTTGATCTTTAGTAGAATGATAACCGTCAATTTGTTTAAACAAATTTTTAGGGTTTTAATAAGTTCCTTCGCTTGATTCTTAGCTGTAGGTGTTTTAAATGGTGAGGGTTTCTTAATGCATTACTCGCTCAGGGAGCATCAGTGACATGTGACAGTAATATTATCGCGTATAATTTGAAACATACAAAGAGGTAGAACATATATACTGTTTGCGTCATTTTAAGCATTTAAACCTATGTGTAGGAGTGTGATTTCTGGAAGTTGTATAGAGCCGTGGAGAGATTTTTGGGTACAAGAACCAAATCTGTTGAGCTCAAATTTTTATCACTACTTTATGGAGTTTGAAAGTGGGAGATTGTAGACCACTATAAGTGACAGTAGACAACCCTATTTCCATTCAAAGATCAGTGGCCATAGACGTTTAGCCAAGTCATGCTTACACCAATTGCTCATAAGTCCAACCGAGTGTAGAAATAGATGGGTTGCTGTTGGTAACAGGGGTCAGTATGGGAGACGGGGTCAGGCTCCTCTACCTTAATCAGACTGTCTTAGAGCAGACAAGAATATCATACCAATCGTTTATATGTGTTAGGTAACCCTGCCTGGATTGGCACGACTTTAGCAGTCTTTGAGATCTCTACTGTATTGGTCATATAGTTGTGAGGTTCTAGCAGAGCTGAGAGTGCTAGTGGTTAAGACTAGGTCGTTGCGATGGAGTTGATGCAACATGTAAATGTGTAAGTTGTGTTTGTTCTTATGGAAGATGTAGATATGATAAATGTGTGAAGGCTGTGTGTCAAAAATTTCTGGCTTTCAGGAACAGAGTTTATTTGCTGTAGTTAAGCTCAAGCCAGGAATGAAAAGGTGACCAGTATGAAATGACGAAGTAGTGCTACATGGATTAATCACTAAACTTTCAAGAGGTTATCGAGGAACTTCGTACATGAATCAAATATAAAACATGGATCATGTGATTCATTATTGCCGTTCTTTGTCTTGCTTCATCATACTTACCGACAGCTCCCTCTGTGCAAATAACATCTGATTCGCTACCTGATCTACTGCTTTGATTGGGTGAAGGCTATAACTGCTCTGAAGAAAGGTGCGCAGCTTTTGAAGTACGGTCGGCGCGGAAAACCCAAATTTTGTCCATTCAAACTCTCTAATGTAAGTCATTGTACAAAACGCCTTCTGCTGACATATTTTGCCCGTGGCTCTGATCATTGTCCCCATCATATTATCTGTATTCTTTGCCAGCTTAGTGTCTTGAGAACCTCCGACTTAGGTTCCGTGCTTCACCGAGTGCTCCATACCAATGACGATCTTGAGTGTTTGAGATCCTGACTTTGAACAGTTGTGTGCAGGATGAGAATGCACTGGTATGGTATTCCGGACAAGAGGAGAAGAAACTCTGGTTGAGCACTGTCTCTAGAATAGTACCTGGCCAGCGTACAGTAAGTGCCTGACTGGTTCCATGTTCCATGATTGTGCTCCAGTGATGGGTATCGTTATGAGTTGCTTATCTATAGAATGTTGTCATGATTCCCTCTTTAGTGCTGTTTGTGAGCACAGTCTTGAGGATTGACTGGACATCTAGAATTTCGTTTAGACCCTTGGTTGTTACTGCTCTTACTGCCGCAAAATAAAAGATGGATCTCGAAATCATGCATTTCCCCATCAATGTTGTTCTGGTTCGATGCTGGAAGATCTGGACCCGAATATGGAGATTGACCTAAAGCGTTTTTGATAAAGTGAAAGTAGAGCGAGTGTATTTTAGAGATTATACCACCCTCTAGAATCGAAAAATTAACAAATTTGGGTGTCTGTCGCAACAGCCAGTTTTTTCACGTTACCCTAGGCCAGAGAAGGAGTACCAGTCTTTTTCGCTGATTCACTCCAATGAGGAACGGTCACTGGATCTGGTGAGTTTCGTGGAAATGTGTGAATGTATGGTTCACTGCTGTTGGTTAGTATTGATGCTTCGGGACTTCTCAAATTGGTGCACGGTTTGGTCTGTTTGGTAGTGCAGGTGATGAGCAGGAGGAGCTTTGGATGAGTTTGCATGTATATTGAAAAAATTGACAAGGAAGTAATGATGTGTAATTGCGATGTATGGTTTGCAGATTTGTAAGGATAAGGATGAAGCTGAGGTCTGGTTCGTGGGTCTGAAGGCTTCTGTTGCTGGCGCTCAGTTGCGGAAGTCAAAGTTCAACCTACAGCATGAAGGATCCGCGGATGCCATTAGTCCTGCACTCACAAGAAGTAATTCGCCTCTGACGTCACCGTTTGGAAGCACTGACAATCTGCACCAGGTATGTGTTCATAGTTGTTACAAAAGAGTTCTAACGAGCCTTACATTGCCTTATATTGTAAACATCAGATATGAAGTGACTAGAGTGGTTATAGACCACGCTAACAATGAGTGGTTGCCATTTACACTATCAGCAGTTTGTTTAAGAGAAGATGCCGCTGGGACTATGCCTGTCTAGCTCTCAGGCGAATATACGTAGAAAGAAATCACCTGCTATATTCAAGGTTTGAACTCATAGTAATATGCTGTCATTACTGAGCTAGTGTCGTATATTATGTTCTTGATGCTGTGGGGTCTAAATTAATAATTGGTTTATCTGCCTCATGATCGCAAATTTCTGCTTTGGCAGGAGAGCGGAGATTTTTTCAAGACCTCGAGTTTTTTAGGCAGCCCCCTGCGATCAGACAAGGGTTATCTAACAGGGTCCGCACATACAATAGATGCAAAGAATGTTTTTGATGCTGCTTCAGTTGGAGGATCGATGCATTCCGGCAGTTCGTCGCTGGGGTCTGACAGCGTAAGTGCACATATGAGGCTGGCTGGCGCCGGCCAGTCTGACAATTACAGGATCAGCATGTCAAGTGCTGTAAGCTCGTCAAGCCACAGTTCGCTGCACGGTGAGGACAGCTCCCATCATGGTGAGGCCTTGGGCGATGTGTATCTGTGGGGAGAAGGTGCAGGCGATGGCATTTTGGGTGGCGGTCTTGACAGAATCAGCAGTGGTGGAGGCAATAAACTGGATGCACTTCTTCCCAAGGCTTTGGAGTCTGCCATGGTTCTGGATGTGCAATACATTGCTTGTGGGGGCAGGCATGCAGCAGTGGTCACGAGGCAGGGAGAAGTGTACACTTGGGGAGAGGAATCTGGCGGACGTTTGGGTCATGGGGTGGATTGCGATGTGTCGCATCCTCAACTGGTGGACGCATTGGCATCTTCGACCACTGAGGTGGTCGCATGTGGGGAGTACCATGCTTGCGCAGTAACGCTGTCTGGGGATCTGTATACCTGGGGCGATGGCACTCATAGTCTGGGACTGCTGGGCCATGGCAACGACATCAGTCATTGGATTCCAAAGCGGGTGAATGGGCCGCTGGAGGGGATACGAGTGGCCTCCGTCGCGTGCGGTCCTTGGCACACGGCATTGGTGACGTCCTCAGGGCAGCTGTTCACCTTTGGGGATGGCACGTTTGGAGTGCTGGGGCACAACGACACGAGAAGCTCCTACTCGCCGCGGGAGGTGGAGTCTCTGAAGGGATTGAAGACGGTGAAAGCCGCATGTGGGGTGTGGCACACTGTGGCGGTGGTGGAGGTGATGGTGGGAAATTCCAGCGCCAGCACCATCTCATCCGGGAAGCTGTTCACATGGGGCGACGGCGACAAGGGGCGATTAGGCCACGGAGACAAGGAGCAACGACTGGTGCCGACGTGTGTCGCAGCGCTTGTGGACCACAACTTCCGGCAGGTGGCCTGTGGAAACAGTTTGACAGTGGCACTGACGACGTCGGGGCAGGTGAGTGGTGATTTCTCTCAAGTATTTTTTTGACATGCCGTCCAAGATCATAACATTATTAAGCTGCAGAACGGGGTCCCTTTGGTTCAAAGTTGAGAGAGCCAGTTTTGCTAAGTGGCGATTGCTATATTGGCTCTGAAAGCTCTGAAAGTACAATTGAAAGAACTTCAAAGGTATCCATATCTGAAGGTCTCCTTCAAATTGCTATTCCAGGGTAGGGAGGCCCATGCTGTGTTATATAATCACATGTTTACATGTCGTGTGACAAGTTCTTTTAAAGAATACCGATGTTCCTGGCTTACCGGTTTTCAAATTGCTGTACTGGGTTGACGTATTCCAGTTTATTTAGCCTTTCATTTGTGGCTTTTTGACGTGTGTAAAATCAACCCTGGGGCAGGTGTTCACGATGGGTGGGTCGACTTTTGGGCAATTGGGCGATCCTCAAGCAGACGGGAAGCTGCCGGGGGTGGTGGAAGGGAAGCTGTGCGAGGCATATGTGGAGGAGATATCCTGCGGAGCGCATCACGTGGCAGTTCTGACGCACAAGTCGGAGGTGTACACTTGGGGGAGGGGTGCGAATGGACGGCTGGGCCACGGGGACCTGGAGGACAGGAACACGCCGACGTTGGTGGAAGCGCTCAAGGACAAGCAGGTGAAGAGCATCGCATGTGGTGTGACATTCACGGCGGCGATCTGCCTGCACAAATGGCTGTCGGGCGCAGATCAGAATGCGTGCTCGGGATGCAGGCAGCCGTTTGGGTTCACTCGGAAGCGGCACAACTGCTACAACTGCGGGCTGGTGTTCTGCCACGCCTGTAGCTCCAAGAAGGCTTTGAAAGCCTCGCTAGCCCCAAATCCAGGGAAGCCATTCCGAGTGTGCGACCCGTGCTTCATCAAGCTTCGGAAGGCCAATGAAGTAGGGGGGTCAGTGGGCGGTTTGGGGGCGCGCCGGCGATCAATGGAGCTGAAAGATGGGTCGAGCAAAGGAGAATCGAGGGTGCCAAGACCGCATGGATCAAATTCAGGGAAGCCTCCGAGCTCGTCGATCATTATGGAGTTCGGGAAAGGAGGGGATGCGAAGAAGCGGACAAAAAAGCCCGACAATTCGTCAAGTCGGGTGTCGCCAGCTCCGAACGGGTCAGGTGGGCTGGCGTCGTGGGGCTCCGTGAGTGTGCCTGCGGGGTTTGCAAAGCCTCCATTCCAACCGAGCTTGAAAGGGCCAGTGGCAATATCGAGTACAGTGTCATCAGGCCGAGCAGTCTCGAGAGCAGTGTCGCCTCTGTCGCGGCGGTCGAGCCCGCCCAGATCGACAACACCAACCCCAACGGGGTCGGGGCTGGTCGTTCCGAGGACCGTGGTGGAGGACTTGAAGAAGACAAATGATACTTTGAGCGATGAGAATGTGCAGCTGAGGTCGCAGGTAAGATGTTGATTTATGTTGATTCTATGGTTGTATGGTATGTTGCACTGTTGTCCAATTCAGCTTTTCATGTCGCAATTGCATAGGCAGTTGGCATGCTTAATTAGGGTATGGTATATTATTCTACAGGGCTAACTGTGCTGCTATTTGATAGGTGGAGAGTTTAGCCAGGCAGCTCCAAAATCATGAGAAGGATATGCATCGTTCAGCTCAGCAGCTCCAGAATGCCATTGCGATGGCAACAGAAGAGGCTGCTAAGTGTAGAGCTGCAAAGGAAGTCATCAAGTCTCTCACTGCACAGGTATGCTTCTTTGTTCTAACGAGGGTTATGGTTGCTTGTGAAATCAGCCATAAGCCAGGACGCTTTATGCTGATAACTCGCTGGAGAATCCTGTATGATAGATGCTTTGAATCCTTGGGAAGCAGATGCGGATACATGCTATTGCAATGGAGGAGATAGGCCTTTTTCTTGAGCAACCTCTCGAGACCTTGACGCTGGACTTGGTATCATAGTCTCACTCTCAACCATTTGCACACGACCATCTGCACTTAGTATCCTTAGTGCTTTAGAGACCTCCAGATCACGTTTTGTTTGACAGATTTTGCAATTATTGCTTCGTGACTGAACTTCGTGATTGATTCAGATGAGGTTCTCTGTCGCGGCCACAATCGATTTGTAATGCCCAGTCGCTGTGTAGACCTTTTAAAGATCGATAGTCTTGCATTTTTTATTTTTCTTGTTCTACATTTTATCGCGATAATTTATTTTTTTGTCCGAGTCCAGCTCCAAACTCATTGATATGGGATTGGAAGTTTCGGGAGACATGTGGTTGTTCGTTGATCGAAGGTAGCGGTAGCATGAACAACGCTTAATAAGCCGTGACCCCCTATTGTTGCCACGCTTCCCCTTTTTCTGGTTCTATCTTGTTTTGGTACAGTGTTTTTTTTCCTCTGAAATTCAACTGCACATTCACGTTTCATTGTATATTAGCGTCTAAATGGTAGTTCTTGTGCACTTTGCAGCTGAAAGAGATGGCTGAGAGGATGCCTCAAGGTGCGTTCAAACACGGGCGATCGGCTTCTCTATCTCTTGCTCGTCTTGACATTCCGAATGGCGCTCAGGGTAGTGCTGCCCTTGATGCAGGCAGCGAAGGACCAGGGTTGCTGTTTCAACAGTTCAGTCCAAGCGCAGATGCCGCGTGCAACCATGGCAGCGAGGCCAATGGAGTTGCGAGTCCGCAGTCAATGTCAGGTCTGCTTTCAGGGCGTGGGTCGCAGGGAGCGAACAGCCCTCGCGGTGGTGCAGAGGTTGAGCTGGGAAGTGCCCTGGGCATGGGCAGGGTGGGAGGAATTGTGCGACCGGCAAGTAGGTTGGTAGGTGAGATGAATGGATATGACACAGGACAACGACAAGAGGAAGGGGTTAGGACATCAGGTACCTCGGTGTCAACAGATAACGGAAGAGAACCCGAGGCGGAGTGGGTAGAGCAAGATGAGCCTGGTGTGTACATCACATTGACAGCCCTTCCAGGAGGTGGAAAAGATTTGAAGCGCGTTCGGTTCAGGTGTGGTTTCTGCAGTTTTATATGCTATGATATGTTTTTTTGGCTGCTTGGCTATGCCATCCAGCAATGTGTATTTGTATGGAATACAAATGGTTACATTTACTAGATCGTAATGCCAAAAACCAGAATGTCATGTTCAAAGACCACATTGCCATAACAAAAGACTGCATTGCCATGACCAAAGATTGCAGTGCCATAACTGATGACCATAACTTTCAGCAACGTGGTCTTCGGCTTCGGAAACGTGGTCTTTGGCTTCGGCTACATGGTCTTTGGCTTTGGCTACATGGTCTTTGGCTTCTGCGATATGGTTCTTTGGTGAAGACATTTTGGATATGGTCAGGGCATTTTGGTGTTTGGCTAGGGTAACATGGACTTTGGCTATAACAATGTGGTATTTGCACAAGGGATTCTGGAATTGGCATTATGATCTAATAAATGTAACAAATTGTATTCCATATATATTTGATTATTCGGATCGTTGTTGGTTGAAACGCATGTGGTTTGGTACTGGAGGCTGAGGTGTGGGAATGATGATGTAGTTGAGAGTAGTGTGCCTACCTTGCTAAGGTGGTTTTGGTGTGGGCATTGCAGTCGAAAACGGTTCAGTGAAAGGGAAGCTGAGCAGTGGTGGGCCGAGAATCGGGTAAGGGTGCACGAGCAATACAACGTCCGAAGTGGAATCGACAGAGCCAATGGAGTCCCTGCTGGACCTGTGGGAGGAAGGTAAGCAGAGGATGGGATGCAATTTTTGATGCATCATGGCAGGTTTCACTACGCCTTCGGGAGCGTTGTTGAGCACTACTACAATGGAGATTGGTCCCCAAGGGTGGCAAAGAAGTGTGGAGAGGAGGTATGTTTGAGCCGGCTTTCATGGTAGCTACAAGAGAATATTTGTAACATTGGGAATTGGTGACACATTGTTGCCCTCTTGTGAGGTTACTCATGATAGAGTGCGGCATCCTCACTTCGGCTTGCACGGCTTGCAGTGATGTGTGTTTTATATGGTTGCGGCTTTTTGTTTCTGATTTTTGACATCAGATTTTCCGCTCTGATCACCTTCAGGGATTGCTCTGTGTTGGGGATATCCTTGCATCCTCTCCACCTAGAAGCTAAGTATATTGGGAACAGAGTTATAAAACATTGTAGAAGAACAACGTCGTTGAAGCTCTAGGTTTAGATGAAAGTAGTTCTTTGGATGGATGAATGCATGTACTCTAGGGATAGTCTGTCGTTTTCTTGCTTCTACCCGGCTATGGCCAGTAGTCGTTCATTGTTGTTTGTTTTTTCTCGCAGGATGTAGATCCACGCAGTTCTTGCAATAAAGTTTAGCGAAGACAAGCGTTGTATATTTTGGGTATCGTGTGTGCACTTGTCTGGTTCTATGTTACAATACGAAGTGCGGAGTGGACATGTTTTTAGAATCTGTAGCACTAGATTTTGAAAAATAATATTTACGTGGAAATAGTCTTTTCTGCGCAACTGGAATTAGTCGTCCAGCAAGATTTGGACGATGGCGAGTCTTTCTAGAGGAAGTACATTCTGCATTCTAGAAAATTGTCCATGTGCTAAATTGTCCTGGTAGGTTAAAGGTTACAGTAGATGTGCCATTTGTGTGCTCAACCTATGCTCACATGCTGGAATGCTCAAAGGGCATTTTTATTTTCGTGTGGGTTGTGTTGGAAACCATAAGGGGGAAGAGCAATTTGTGCGAATAGCTTGTAACATACAATTGATTTCTTCAATGGCATCTGCTGGAGTTTGTGTTTTTCAATCCAGTTCACTGGAGTAGAAATATCTGTTTTCCATTACAACATCAGGTTGTGCTCGTTGTGGTTGAGTTTTAGCGAGGACATACCAGAGTAGAGATTTTTGTCTACGGTGTTGAATTTCTTTGATTGTTCACTTGGTACCTATCATCAAAAAAAATGTTTTTTTTACAATTTGCTTACACTTGGTGGTGACTCGTCTCATGGTGCAAAAGTCAAGACATGGGTGTACAATTTCATCCTTCCTACAACATAATTTTGGAAGTATGAAAACTTTACAAATTTCCAAATATTCATCAATTTTGTATGTAATTGAGAATCCATTACAAAAAACAATATTGAAAAATTATCAATATTTGAAGTGTAATTTTGAAGAATTTAAAATTTACTTCCAAAATTTATATGTATATATTTACAATAGCTATAGTAGATTTGACTATGTACCAGATGTAATTTAAAATTCAAGAAAAATTTACATATTTTTTTCACACACCTATCCATGTCACTTAAGTGCCCTATAAAGTAATTTCCAAGAAAAGTAAAATGACACATAAAAGACGACGTGAAAAGAGCACGAGGTCTGGCAAATGAAAAGCGGCGTCAACGCACAAGTGGAAGCTACATCACGAAATTTGACCATGCACTGCTGGATACACGGCACTCTCGTTGAATCCCCACCTTGTGCTTTCGATTAGAAGAGCTTTCCAGGGCTACTGCCATATTATAGCCTCCGGTAGGAAGTAGAAGCAACGGCCAGTCCGTTTGACCTTTCATTATCATATCATCATTTAGTGTATATATATAATTCTAAACTGTATAATACATATCTATATTCTCCTAAATGATGTTATTCAATGAAGCGACAGTATGTCAACTCTGAGGCAGGGACTACCGTGTCTGAAAGGTTTATGCACTCAGTGCGACGACGTCGATCAATTCATATAAATGGACCGCACTATCACTTCAATCTCATTCAAGTTCTTCGATTCTCAACTCACTCCGATCCATCCATATCGACACACATGCTCGATCAGTGTCTGGATCGATCTAGCTTCTGATTCACATGAGACGACTGGCTTAACTACTGGACATTCAACGGATCTGAAATTTGCTTCCATCATCGACGATTTGCCTCGGTCGTGGTTTCATTAGTGCCTCCAGATTGGCGACGTCGACAGGGTGAAATTAGCCATCGAGTGATGGCGTCCACGATGAGGAGTGGCATGAATAATTATAAATTCATGTTCCAGTGCTGGCGTGCTCTGCTGGTCACTGTGTGCATCGTGCAATCGGCGTTTCACGTGGCTTCGGCCGCGCAGGATTTGCCCGAGTGCAAATTCCCCGCCGTGTTTGCGTTCGGAGACTCGCTGACCGACACTGGCAACTCCATCGCTGCCTTCCCGGACCAGTTTGCTCACGCGGAACTCGACCCCCACGGCGTTCTGTTTCCTGGCCACGCCGCCGATCGCTACACCGACGGCAAATTGTTGATCGACTTCCTTGATACGTACGCAGCTCCATCATTAGAATATATCCCTGGAGGTTGACTCGTCAATTTATACATGCCAGCACTTTATCAACTGACAGCTAGCCATCGAAGCTAACTGCAGAGTCAGATATATCGAAAGATGATTGAATTATGCATGTACGCAGTCGTAGCAGAATTAATTGGATGATTGGCTGATTGAATGATTTTTTGGGTTCTATCTTGCAGCGTTCGGAGTGCAGCTGCGGCCCATCTACCCCATGCTGCGAGGCACGGGAGCGGATTTCCAGTACGGCACCAACTTCGCGGCGTACGGCGCGCCGGCGCGGAGCGTGAAGGTGTGGCGCCGGGACTCGGGATTCAACAGCCCGTTCTCGCTGGACGTGCAGGAGCAGTGGTACGAGCGCTACAAAGTGCGCGTGTGGTTCTACGAGGACCCCAAATTGCACACGCCCGGGCTGTACCAGAACCTGCCCAAGCTGGCCACCGTGAACGAGTCGCTGTTCATGGTGTGGTCCGGCTACCAGGACTACGTCTCCGGCCTCTACGACGCCACGCTCACGCCGCGCCAGACGTTCCACATTGTGCCGCAGGTGGTGAAGGCCATCGAAGCCCACGTCAAGGCGCTGCTCACGCCCGTGCTGTACACGCCTCCCGGCCGGGCGACGCTGGTCATGCCCACGGCCACCACCGTTCTGGTGGTGAACCTGTCGCCTCTGGGCTGCATCCCCGCCATGCTGTCGCTGTACGGCGGGCCGCACGCGAAGTACGACAGCCACGGCTGCCTGAGCGACCTGAACAAGATCACGGAGCGGCACAACAAGCTGCTGGGCCAGGCGATGGACGAGTTGCGGGCCAAGTACCCGGCGGTGAAGATGCTATATGGCGACGCGCACGGCGTGTACACGGACATCCTGAAGGAGCCGAAGAAGTACAACGTGACGGCGCCGCTGCAGGCGTGCTGCGGCGTGGGCGGGGCGTACAACTTCAACAAGCAGGTGACGTGCGGGCACGCGGGCCTGGTGGAGAACAAGTTTGTGAACCTGACGACGACGTTCTGCGCCGATCCCGCGGCGCATCTGAGCTGGGACGGCATCCACACGTCCAACACTTTCAACAAGGCAGCCGTCACGGATTTCCTGCTGGGCAAGCACATCACGCCCAAGGGCGGCCTCAACTGCTCCCCCGACTTCACCTTCTGGGATGCCACCTCTTAATTAATTATCCAGGCCTGCCGGAGGTCGCTCCGTTAGCAAATCAATATACTTCAAACACGCTTCGTTATGGCTCGCTCCTGAGAGTCATACATAGTTCAATTGGTCTCAACAACGTAGCATAATCCGATTCTTGATGAAATTCGTCCAGATTTTCATCAATAAAGTTGTGAGTCCCTAAATTGGGAATCACTTTGCAACTGTCATTTTCAAAATGACTTCCGGGGGCAGAGTACAAATTTATTGTTCAATTCTGCTGTCATATATTAACCAATAGGAATGTTTGAAATCGAAAATCGGACCAAAGGGTCGGGTTCAAAATTATCCTCTTCATCATATCTTGTGACAATCTACATGGCATAATTTTTTTGCATTAGAAAAAAGGTCGGAAATTACACTAATTCACATGTAAAAGGTTAGAAGAGTGAAATTGTAGTATCAATCCAATCATGTACTGTACATGCAGATTCCGAATAAACCCATTTGAAGACTGGATTTCTAAACCAACCAAGTTCGCAGATTAGGCTCTTTCAAGATCAGCCTGTGATGTAATAATTAGTTTTCTAGATCTACCTATGATGTAGATTCAGGTGTTCAGAATTTAATTGGCTCCCATCACCAGGTATGAGAAGTAAATTCTTGGGCATTTAAAAGTTTAATTTTATCCATCGATGTATTACTGAGGATTCTAATGAATCTACAGATTTCAAAGTACATACATGATGCCAAGCCCTTTCACTCACAGCTCTTGTAACTGAAGGTTGTCATTGCATACCAAAAGATATATGGCATAATAACTGTGAACATGAGATTGCCCGGGGTGCATTGTACTATACACGTACAATTATATGTGAGTGCACATAAGGGGTATTAATTCAAACATTTTCATATTACGTATACATACAATAAACATATTTAGAGCTGAAAATATGAAAGTATACTAACATTGAAAATATATTTAGGACGGAATAGATCATTTTGTATACAAAGGCTTTTAGACAGATAACCCTAAATATACATGTTTGGGGTTTTTGAAGGGGTCATGAACGCACGTGATTTCTCTAACATAATGTAAAGTGCACCTCCGAGGGGAATTGCAAGTGTGAATGCAGGAATTGCAAGTGTGAATGCAGGGATTCAAGTATTGATATAGCGAAATATAATTTAAATGGGTGGCACTTTTCTAGGCTAGGACCCCATCTGGAACCTTAGAACTACAAGCTCAGCATTCCTAGATTTTAGAGCTTTAAGCATTAGTGAATAAATCAATTCTGGTGGTCTATAGCTTTGTATGTATTCAAAGTGCATATCATACTCTAGATAGGGAAAAACAATTGTATGGTACAGCCTGTTGTTGGTGGGAAAGAAATTAAAGCAGCTAGTATCAAACTCTAGGCATACACTGTAAGAGATTTATGCATCTAGCTCAAAATATACAAGATATGTAGCCAGGCTGGCGAAAGAATGAACTAATTTGAAGGAGTGGATGTAATTCCCATCCAAATTTGCAAAAGAAATGAATTGCCTCTGCTCTAACTAGTGCACATGTCTACATGCCTCACTTTGGGCCATTGCATGTCTATCGAAAAATCTTTATGTACAAGCACACTAAAAACTACTAATAGTGGCTCAAAATAATCTTAAATGAATCCCCTAGGCTGCTGGATCGAATCATAATGGCCTTTTGTCTTGTGCACACTGAGTCATTAACATTATAAACAGATACTTTATTCATACCGGCCTCGAAAGAGACCGGAGTTTCTATCTATCTAGCTCGATCCAGGTCCATCAATGGGTATCTCAATCCAGCAAGCACCAGCTGGCGTGCACGTGGACTCCTGGAAGCCTATATTCTACCTCCTGTTGCAAAGCCTTGATCGAATGCTATTCGGGAAGATCAAGTGGAACACCAACCACTGCAAGCATCCCACCAAATTCATCCATATTAGCAAACAAAATAAAAAGACAAAATGAACCGCTTACTGATTAGACTAGTGGAGGATCACATTTTTAGTAATGAAGTACTAGTTACAGTTTGAGCTTCATTAATTTGCAATGTTAAGCGATTCAAAATTCCGGACATGCAGGAAGTAAATTAATACTCGGTCACAAGAATGTGCACAGCATTTAATACTCAACATGAGGGCTAGAATGTAGTATCGGGAACCTCCCGTGTATTATGCCGTGCCGTGTAGAATGTAGCCAGGGCTACGTTTGCGAGGTGATGTTCCCGATACTAGATGAGTTTCGTTATATATTGCGACTGAGCGGGTTCCACAGAAGTCCGGGTTTGACACTTACTCCATGCAAATCGGCAACGGGGTATGAGCATCTGCACAATCTTGGTTCGTTACACATGGACGACACGTGTCCGCCACGCAGATCTGAGATGGAGTCCCCCAGAAATGTGACGTATCCAGGCACGACTCCCCACAGTTACCGCAATTCTCCAAGTCCGTCTGGGAATTCACCTCGCAACCATCCGCCAACACGCCATTGCAGTCCTTGAAGCCCTCGTCGCAGACCTTGATTTCACAGACACCATTTGTGCACTGCGATTCTAATACATTTGGAAAGCTGCTGCACTTGTGACCACACTCACCGCAGTTCTCCACGTCCGTCTGGGAATTCACCTCGCAACCATCCGCCGCCAGGCCATTGCAATCCATGAATCCGTCCTTGCAGACATTCTTGCCTATACCGCCAGCACAGGTCGGCTTGGCATTGGGAAGACCGTTGCATGTCATTCCACAACCCCCACAGTTCAGAAGGTCTGTTTGAAACGCCGTGATGGCCATCTCACAGCCATCCGCCGCCAGGCCATTGCAATCCTGGAATCCGTCCTTGCAGGCATACCCGCATTTACCACCAGCACAGGTCGGCCAGGCATTGGGAGGACAGTCACATTTCTTCGCGCAAGCCCCGCAGTTCTTCACGTCCGTCGCGGGGTGACCTTGCACCCATCCACCCACACACCATTGCAATCCTTGAATCCGTCCTTGCATTTGTAGCCGCAGCTTCCACCAGAGCAAGTCGAGTAAGCATGGGGAGGACAGTGGCACTGCTTTCCGCAAGCCCCGCAGTTTTTCACGTCCGTTTGCAGCGCAACTTCGCACCCATTTTCAGACTTTCTGTCGCAGTTGGCGAAGCCCTCATAACATTGGAGCCGGCATTTGCCACCGAGGCAGATCCCAGCAGCATTTGCAGCGGGGTTGCATTGCACATTGCATGCACCGCAGTTCTTCTTATCACTGGACAGCAGCGCTTCACACCCATCCAACGCCAGGTTGTTGTTGCAATCCTTCCAGCCCTTCATGCAAACGCCGGTTCACGCGCCGCCGCTGCACATCGGACACACAGTGTTCCAGTAGTGAGGGCACCTCTTGCCACAGTCCCCGCAGTTCTTCACGTTCCATTGCACTGGCGTCTCGCAGCCGTTAAACCCCTTACCGTCGCAATTCTTCCACCCGTGCACGCAGTCAAAGCCACACTTGCCGTCGTGGCAGTTGGGCGTCGAGTGGGCACAACTGCTGCACTTCACGCCGCAGTAGCCGCAATTATTCACATCGCTCTTCACGTACGTCAAGCACCGGTTCCTGTGGTTGTAGCCACAATTCATGTATCCCACGGGACAGGTTGGCGCTGGCACCGCTGCCGCTGAAGACACTGAACCTGCATGCATGCACGTTCGATCAGTCAATCAAACTTGCCAACCACCAACTTCATAACTTGACAATTATATTCATTAATCGATAATAACCTCACAGGCACTCAGAATGGATAATGCATAATTCTCCGAAGATGCATCTTACGCACCTGCTTGGAGAGAGCAGCAGATCAGCATCGCCAGGATGAGCACTTCGGTTCTAGAATGTAGGACGGACGCCATGGCTGAATTCCTGCGTTGAAGGTAGCTGCTGCACCAAGCGTCAATCTGAGCCAAACACTTACTGCACTGCCCTGACTTCAGCTTCTTCTTTGCAACCGCAATTTGGCTTCCCGCCGCATTTAGACCATCCCGCGCAGCCACAATTTGGCTCGACGCACGAGCTAGCTGTAAGTGGGTTTCACCATCCAGGGTCCTGTAAGTTAGTCCGCACATGGTCTTGATAGCCGATGATTCATGATCGACAGGTCGATCATCAAAATAAAAATATTCAACTCCTGGCGCGCTGCGACCTAACCAGCGCGGCATGTTCTTAAAATACTTCTAAGGTTTACTAGCATTTGCTTTAGACATGTGCTGAACAGTTCCAGTGTGCATTTCAGGAACACAAGTGCCTGAAGTGCACTCTGGAACTGTTCCACACATGTCTCCCGGAAAATCAACTTTTCCGTTGACATTGAGCAGATTGGTCTCCACAGACCTCTCATTAGTCACTGAAAACTGTTTTGAAGTAAGTTGGACCACATCGATCGATCTAAAATACACATGCACTCGATTGCGGTTTGCTGGACCGTGTGTACGCGCCGTGTGTAAAGTACGAGCCGTATGTACGTACGTGCATGAACCTAGAGATCAAGTACCTGGAAATCTTACTGATTTACCGATTACTATTCAGAGTCAATACCCCGCCCGCTGCGACAGAATTGAAGAAAAATTACTGTCGTCTGCGGTCACGTTACTCACGTACTGCGCTGCATGTAATCATTCTATTAAGTCGGTGGTGTAGATGTTAAGGAGTTCATTCGGAAGTTCGGGCTAGAATGTACAACGCCATATTCGTTATATTGGCCGTTCCCAATTATTTTGTCCGCTCAAATAGTGTGACTTGAGTTCATTTTCTCTCCTTATCAGATTAGTGTGGGTAAAATATAAACAGGATTGGCCAATTTAATGAATATGGCGTTGTACGTAGTATCGGGAAACTCCCGTGTATTATGCAAGTGCTGTATAATGTAGCCAGGGGTACATGTGCCGAGTGAGGTTCCTATACTACGTACATGTGTCCCGGAAGTTTGTGTAGCCAGGCTGCGTTAACCCTTAAACGACAATGCCAGCCCCACGGGCTTGGTTTTGTTTTGGGAGAATCTTGCTCATAACTTCTACTCCATTGCACCAAATGGGGTTTTTAAAATGCCAAATGGAGCATCTTAGAGAGATCTATACTTCTTTAGAATAGAGCCAAAGTAAATTAAAAACAAAATCATGCTTAAAATGGAATTTGAAAGAGATTTTGGGTGTGGTATCAGAATAGCATATGTCGATTAAGGGTTAAGGAAAAAAATACATTCAGAATATCACTCCTTTGTAACCAACGTACAGGAATTTAGAACATGTAATGTGGGAAGTGTCCAATTACATATGTACACTGTCTAGCAAATATTGTATGTAGATACTGAAATGTGTTATTGGAGAGTAATATCAACAAGTTTAGAGTGTACATACCAAGGTTTAAGGTCGAGGCACCTAAAACCGACCAGGCACCCAAAACCAACCACCCTAGATTCTTGCCTAATTTCTAGATTTTCAAAGGGAAGATGTACATCATTTGTATAGTACATTAGAGCATGTGATCGGTTTTAGGTAAACCTATGACTTTCACTTTGAAAATTTGTACTTATTCAAATAATTATCAAAAAAATTAAATTAAATATGAAAACTTCTTAATTTCTTATTGCTAAAAGAGAAAAATACTCAAAATATCGATTCATCTATCCCATGTATAGTGAATGTCTTAACTTATCGGTTTTAGGTGCCTCCACCTTACTCAAGATTGGTACCTCCTTTCGAAATTTAACTCTATGATAGTATGACACTGACTCACGGATCTAAGAAATGTACAAGTTACGAGTGACTATTAACTACTAAAAGTATCTGTTAATCAGTGAATTATTGTATATTATATAATTAGTTTCATTTATGTTATATTGATGATTGTGCTTCAATTTGTTAAAAATCACTCCATGACTCTGAGGTAGAGGTATATTTGTGAAAATTCGATGAGTCTATGATTGATTATTCAGGTTCAAATTTTGTATGTGTGTTGTTTGTGATCGATTTGGGGTGTCTGTCTCTGCCTCGCACTCTGCTGGAACAAGTTTTTCAAGCGTGGAGTAGGACATTGGCATTACAAGTGTCAAAATCGGTGTACATTGTAGTAAGCATATATTTAAATATTGTGGCATGTTAACTTGTTAAGCTTGCACATCCAATCCTTGAGTTGTTTTGGTGTTTAATTTCTTGAGTGTAATATGACGTTATTCTCTAGGCATTGAATTCAAATCTCTGAGTCTGAGATGACGGTCCTAATGGCTACCAAGGCGACGGTGGTGCTCGGGGGAGCACTCCCTTGTATATATTGCATACACGTGCGATAATGACCTATTTATTTGGGGGGTTATTTACCTTGCAAAAAATATTATAAGGTGATGGTACTTTACATGTAAAAAGCCTGAGAATATTATATGTGATGGTATTTTACATGTAAACATGTTTCACTTTTTAAAAATCCCCTATTTTACATGTACATTTTTTACAAAATTTATCTACAATGAATATATTGGACCCTATTTTTTATTGCATGTTGTTTCTAAAATTTTCGCCAGTGAATCCCCCGAGCGGTGGTGAGGTACCCAAACCGAGGGGAGAGGCTGGCGGTTTCGATTCCCGGCTGTGAAATCGATTCACTACTTGATTGGAAAGCTTGTCGTGGGTTGCCAAATGCAATTTGTGTGTCTTAGAAGTAAATAAATAAATAAATAAAAAGTAAATAAATAAATTTATGAGGACTTCACCAAATTAAAGGTGTTGTAACATGCGTTTGTTTCATGCAGTTCAAGAGTTGGTTTCTTGCGTGAATGTTTGATTGAAGTATTGGAAGTTGTCTTTTGCATTGATGGTTGAAATTGGAGAGATTGTTGATAGCCTTGGTACAGTCTACAAAGTCTCAGGAAGGAATGGTAAAGGAACCATCACTACAAGGAAATTGGTCACTTCTCACTGTTTTTTTGAGCCATTCCAAAGTTGGTGAGTGCGTTTGGTCACATAGGACAATGAAGGGTTTCTTCAATTTCAGGTTAGTGAAAAGCGACGGGTTTGCTTGTAGTGCATGAAATTTTATTTTTTTCCTTGAAAAATTCTTACACAGACAGTGTAGAATTTGCACTCTAAGAACCACGGCTCCAAGGTGAGTCTGACCTGAATGTTGGTGAGGACGGTCTATGCAAAGACACTCTCTAATTAAACCACGTTGGTATGGACCAGGGCATTTTTTTGGGGCGAAACATTGCCAAATTGCACCACAATAAAAATGGCTAAAATATGACTAAAAATCATGAAGTTTTTTGCCATAAAATTTCAAATTAAAAAATATATCTTCGATGAAAATCATGAAATCATCATATTGTGAATGAAAATAATACAAAATTATGGATATGTGATATCTTCTATCCAATATGTGGATGAATGTTGAAATATAGAGCACCAAGTGCTTTAACATTTTATATCGCCACTTTAGCAGTTCATGAAAGATGAAAAAGAATGGCTCTAAGTTGTACGGTGCAAGACTACTTCCCCTAGTAGCGTTGTCATTTTATAACACATTGTTGGGTTCAAGGCATGCCTACATAAGAAATCGTTCCACCAACGATTGATTTCATTTAGTGTGTACATATTTAGAGCCTCTGCTCCCTTGCACACTAAAACTCACATGCTAAAATTATTCATCTAAGTACATTTCAAGAGCCCTTTCACTTACACTTCCCCACCCTCACATATCAAATTTGGCTATTTTGGCTTGCTATTTGGCAGGGTCCACAACATTTTTCATGTTTAGAAGCCTTTTGAGTGCATGGGTGTGGATGTTCTAACTTTCTTGGACCTACAACTATTTCCCAACATGCTTCATTGACATATTCCTTGGCATTTTATGAGAATGAAAACAAGCATGCATATACATAAATACGTAAAATTTTATGCCATCTTTTGCGAATTTTATTTTATTTTTGACACAAATGAAATGAAGCCTGAAGTATATTGATTTGCTGACGGAGCGACCTCCGGCAGGCCTGGATATTAATTAAGAGGTGGCATCCCAGAAGGTGAAGTCGGGGGAGCAGTTGAGGCCGCCCTCGGGCGTGATGTGCTTGCCCAGCAGGAAATCCGTCACGGCCGCCTTGTTGAAAGTGTTGGACGTGTGGATGCCGTCCCAGCTCAGATGCGCCGCGGGATCGGCGCAGAACGTCGTCGTCAGGTTCACAAACTTGTTCTCCACCAGGCCCGCGTGCCCGCACGTCACCTGCTTGTTGAAGTTGTACGCCCCGCCCACGCCGCAGCACGCCTGCAGCGGCGCCGTCACGTTGTACTTCTTCGGCTCCTCCAGGATGTCCGTGTACACGCCGTGCGCGTCGCCGTACAGCAGCTTCACCGCCGGGTACTTGGCCCGCAACTCGTCCATCGTCTGGCCCAGCAGCTTGTTGTGCCGCTCCGTGATCTTGTTCAGGTCGCTCAGGCAGCCGTGGCTGTCGTACTTCGCGTGCGGCCCGCCGTACAGCGACAGCATGGCGGGGATGCAGCCCAGAGGCGGCAGGTTCACCACCAGAACGGTGGTGGCCGTGGGCATGACCAGCGTCGCCCGGCCGGGAGGCGTGTACAGCACGGGCGTGAGCAGCGCCTTGACGTGGGCTTCGATGGCCTTCACCACCTGGGGCACAATGTGGAACGTCTGGCGCGGCGTGAGCGTGGCGTCGTAGAGGCCGGAGACGTAGTCCTGGTAGCCGGACCACACCATGAACAGCGACTCGTTCACGGTGGCCAGCTTGGGCAGGTTCTGGTACAGCCCGGGCGTGTGCAATTTGGGGTCCTCGTAGAACCACACGCGCACTTTGTAGCGCTCGTACCACTGCTCCTGCACGTCCAGCGAGAACGGGCTGTTGAATCCCGAGTCCCGGCGCCACACCTTCACGCTCCGCGCCGGCGCGCCGTACGCCGCGAAGTTGGTGCCGTACTGGAAATCCGCTCCCGTGCCTCGCAGCATGGGGTAGATGGGCCGCAGCTGCACTCCGAACGCTGCAAGATAGAACCCAAAAAATCATTCAATCAGCCAATCATCCAATTAATTCTGCTACGACTGCGTACATGCATAATTCAATCATCTTTCGATATATCTGACTCTGCAGTTAGCTTCGATGGCTAGCTGTCAGTTGATAAAGTGCTGGCATGTATAAATTGACGAGTCAACCTCCAGGGATATATTCTAATGATGGAGCTGCGTACGTACCAAGGAAGTCGATCAACAATTTGCCGTCGGTGTAGCGATCGGCGGCGTGGCCAGGAAACAGAACGCCGTGGGGGTCGAGTTCCGCGTGAGCAAACTGGTCCGGGAAGGCAGCGATGGAGTTGCCAGTGTCGGTCAGCGAGTCTCCGAACGCAAACACGGCGGGGAATTTGCACTCGGGCAAATCCTGCGCGGCCGAAGCCACGTGAAACGCCGATTGCACGATGCACACAGTGACCAGCAGAGCACGCCAGCACTGGAACATGAATTTATAATTATTCATGCCACTCCTCATCGTGGACGCCATCACTCGATGGCTAATTTCACCCTGTCGACGTCGCCAATCTGGAGGCACTAATGAAACCACGACCGAGGCAAATCGTCGATGATGGAAGCAAATTTCAGATCCGTTGAATGTCCAGTAGTTAAGCCAGTCGTCTCATGTGAATCAGAAGCTAGATCGATCCAGACACTGATCGAGCATGTGTGTCGATATGGATGGATCGGAGTGAGTTGAGAATCGAAGAACTTGAATGAGATTGAAGTGATAGTGCGGTCCATTTATATGAATTGATCGACGTCGTCGCACTGAGTGCGCAGACGTGGTTCAGACACGGTAGTCCCTGCCTCAGTGTTGACATACTGAAGCTTTATTGAAGTCCCTGATTAGGTTCAACTGCGAAGTTCTGCGTGACAATTCCAAGTCGGAACTGTTCAGGCGTTCGTGCATGTATGGTGTGTAATGGACTACGTCAACTGGCTCAACACAACAGTTCCAGGAGTGGAACCTTTGGGGCAAGCTTGTGTGAACAGTGTGTAGTATATAATAGATATTACATTTGGAATAATTTGGGCAATAATAAGCTTGGGGTATCACTTTTTGGACACACTAATTAAGGTTATTTTTGTTTAAAACCTCCAAAGTTTGCTTAATTTGCTCATTTTGATCAAGTAAAAAGACCCTAAAATGAAAAAAAAAAAAAAAAAAAGTCCTGCACCTCAATGGAATCAAAATGTATATGTTCAAAGAGTTTATATTAAAAATAATAATTTTTTTAGATCCATTCATAGATGTGTAAAAAAATGCTGAATTTTGGGATTTGCACGCTACATAGTGCACAATTCATTAATTCTTTTAATGATAAAATAAATTATTTTGTGCTCTACACAATTAGATGTAGGTCATATTCAAAAATAAATTTTTTTTTTTTTTTTTGATATTCCATTTGCTTGATTTCAGGGATTCTAGGTGATTGGGACATAACTTACTTTTTCAACTAAAAAATTAAATATAATTACTTAAAAATCTTTGATTGTAATCAAAAAAAATTCCTTGATACGTTATAAGTGTAGAAAACTAAATTCACATTTAATAAAGTCTTACTTTATTAAAATTAAAAAATATGTTTGTTTGACACACCAGCATATAGTGCAATTGTCCCGAAGACAACTTTTTTGGGTACCCCAACCATACCATCATCCATTTAAGTATATAGAATATGTTACAGTAGAATTGTGAGTGTTAAGCATGATTTTGTAGAATAGGGGATCCACTTGAAGAGAATGCATTTAGGTTTGCATCTTTGGCATTCACCTAAATGCATTCTAAGTAGTGTAGTAGAAAGGTGGTTTTTGGACGTTAACACTAGTAGAAATCTTGTATAATGTGACAGGTATTTAGTTATGATTAGGAAGTGTTTGGAACAAGTCGATAGTGACGCAAAGACCCGTTTTGCATCTCTATGGACTTATTGTTTCAAACATTTAGTTATTATAAACCTATCACACCATACACAATTTCTACCACATGTAATGTCAGGAATAGCATCTATTCATTTAAAAATGGTTTGGAAGTGCCCCTAGTGTCCTTGTGCATCATCCTCAAACACTATTCCAAGCTTGGTGCCCAAAGAACACCTTTCTAATTTCTATCAAATGATGTATGTATTTGCATAGAAATATATATTTTGTTTATATACTAATTTTCATTGATTTTTTTAACCCATAATTTGTGTACCTAGGATTTGTATTTTAAAAATGACCAATTCCTTGTGTTGCTCTAGAAATGATAAAATGTAGACCAAAGAAAATTACCATCTAACATGTTGAAAATTAAATAAAAGGCCCTATCCTTCACAAATTAATGACATTGGATTGATTTATAAAAGTTTGCCTACAAATGCAATAATAATGACTTTGAAAATTATGAGTTCAAACTGACTCTTTCAACCCCACGCACTTCTTTAATGTCACTATTTCACACAATCTTGAGTATCGTCAGAACTCCTGAAGTCCTGATACAGTATATGCAGGGTCTGGATTGTGGGCGGCTACAGTGTGACAGTAGAGAGGTCAGGATGACCGACTGTAGAATTTCTTCAACACGCTCAATTGAGTGTACTGTAAAATTCTCCGGGCAGCCCAGTTATCCGTGTCATGTTGACGAAGGCGTTGACAAGGGTGAGGCTTTTAGTTGCCATGGGGATGCATGTTGACGCCGCGGATGTAGGACCCCAAGGCTCTTGTTGTTTGTTCTTTCTTATAAGGTCGAGCCACCCATAACCGACCACTTAAGGATTTTAGCATATGATATTAAGGTATATAATTTGTTTAGGGTTTTTCATGTGTGCAAACATAAGGTTCTTGTTGAATGCAAAAAGTTCCGTGATTTTATTCCCACTATTCAAATAGTTATAATTATTTGAAGTGAAAAGTACTTCGGGACCCAAAACCGATCATATGCTCAAATGTACAAATGAGGTACATCTGTTCTTTCACAATCTAGAAATTAGGCCTGATCGGTTTTGTGTCCCTGGTTGGTAATGGGTGGCTCGACCTTACTAACTTTCTTAGAGCAGGGCCACCCATGCCCTCCCAGAGTCTCTCACACTCAAGAAGTAGATGAAATGTGCCAAGAGTCTTTCCAAAATGCCTCTTGACTTTGGATCCTAGCGTGTTAGAAATTGGGCCTTTAAATCACTATTTAGTTAACTGTATTCTCACATTCTACTTGTGATTGGTCCATTGACTAATTATGAATGCACACTTTTGATATGTGAGGGGCATGCAAGGGTGGGGGAGTGTGAGTGCAAGGACCTTCAAATATAGATGAATAATTTCAAAGAGTTAGCCCTAGCGTGCATGGGTGGGAATGCTCTTATTGCGTGAGTGGGTTTGACTAATCCTTGAATTCAATCCCTAAAGTTGGATTATATTCAATTTTCTTGATGGACTATCAAACTGTCATGTTCCTTCTTTACAAGTAGATAATGCAATATAATTCTTAAATGGCACCAACATGGAATTAACCCCTAAACATCCTAGCGTTCACCAACAGATTCAAAGCCTTGTGACTTTCTCACACAATTTCAGATGACTTTCATCCAAGTCACCTTTGTAAGAGTATTAAATTCTCTAACAATTACAATAGTTCTCTTTTAATGACGAGTTGTTGATAATTTTGAAGAAGCCTCCAATAGCAAGTATGTTAAAATTTATTGGGTAGATTTTATGCTTGCAACATTTGGTTCTCTTATTTACACCTCATGTACATTTGAGCCATGCTAATATCTATCTTTGAGGCTGGCATCTACTTGTGTCCAAAGGATCGGTACGTTTAGAGGTTAAATGAGTGTTTAAAACATTTTTTTGAATGTTTTGACAGTACAGAGAATTACTAAACGTCATGCTTCTCATTTTCTCTTTCGGACCAAACTTCATCGAAGTTGTAGAAGTAACATTTTATAACACATATAGGTTTTGCCCTTAATTCCTTTGTCATTTAGGGGTTAACTCTATTTTCTTTACAAGTTTAAGACAACATGGGTGGTTCCACATGATGCTGAAAGCATGAAAGCCCCCTTTTTGAATGATTTCTAGTTCACATAACTTGGTTGATAGACTTAACATCTAGCAAAACATTCAGTAGCCTTCAAGAATGTTGCCTTTTAATTTCATCCACCTTTATATGTGAAGTGACTAGTGATTTGTAATTGAATGAGCTATTGAGTCAAATGAACAATTACAAGACAATGTTGAATTGTGACTAAGTGAGTACTTTTGATTATTGTTCACCATGGTTTGTTGCTCTTGCTTAATGTCACCTGCTCCCATAGTTACTGATGTGATGTGGAATATCCCACATCATTTCATTGGGGATGAAATGATGTGGCCAATATCGGGGCCAATATTCTACATCATTGTGTTCAGAGGAGGGAGCAGTCACAGAGACTACTGAATGTTGTGGACGGAGCCTGATTCATATGTGCCTTTTTATCTGCTTTTACATAGCAGTGGTCAATGGAGTCTACCCAATCAAACATGAATGCTACATTCCTAACTGCAGAAACAGACCCCAACCCCAATTCAAACCAATTGGATTACAAAAAGGGCAATCTATTATACAATACAACTCGCTTTGTCTCACTCGACCGTTCCGCGCTGGAATCCGTAGAGGAGACAACCCAAGCTCAAAAACAAGTGGCTTCGATGTGATCAACAGCATGGGTCCCACTAGTTCACAAAAAAATATGTAGGTCTTGTCTGCATTTTGAAGAGGATTCCAACGTACTAAAACACATATTTTATGGATGATTTTTGATGTTTTGTTAAACCCTAAAGGACCAAGGCTAATTTTCCAAGTTCAGTCATCTCAGTATGAAATGAGTATTGATCGTCAACTGTTGAGATTTTGTGGTGATTCTACTCTTTGTAATGAAGATGGGATGGTAATTTGCGTACGTACATGATGTATCGATCAAAAGATACAATCATGTAAAGGTGAAAAACCTAATTGCGGGCAACTCCTAAAAAATTTCATACAATGAGCTATGCATCTAAATTTTTGTACACAATGAGCTAACGCCCCCATATACACAATTCCCAAATTCATTTTACCAAATCTGAGACTAAACTTTGCATTTTGGGCATTTTCAAAAAGTTTCAAACTTGGGCAACAAGACAAAAAAAAAAATGCTACCAACTTTGAAGCTTATAATCTTACTATTGAAGAACCTTGAAAGATTGAAATTTTTTAGGTTGTAATAAATTCAAGTTGGTTGAAATATTCTATAATTGGATCGGTCAAAAAGATTTTAGATCAAAAACTATTTGTCTTTTTATGAGAAGGGATACTTTGGAGTGTTTGTAGAGAAACATAGTTGTGGTCCTTTAGGGGATAATATGTTATGAATTTTTAAATTCGAACTTAAAAACTTCTCAAAAGCTACACTAAAATTGTGATTTAAGCTTAGTGTCCAATGAGAATTGATGTCCTTTACCATAGTTCGTTCAAAGGTAAAAACATAGTGTTTTTATGTACATAAGAGTTTGCCACTTGTCATTCCCACTTCCACTGAGAGTTACTAGAAGTATACTTACTCAACTTCAGTTCTAGTTTCAACTACCCATGGGAAAAGGGAAACCATGGAAATATGGGAATAGCGAAACCATGGGAATGTGGGAATAGGGAAACCATGGGAATGGAGGAACTACCTTTAGTACATACTTGGTCTCAAGTTGGGAGGCCCGAGACGATGAATGCAGGTAACCCTCTCTTTCAAACTAAATTAAGAATATACCAATAATATCGTAAAGATATAAATACTCTATGAGAAAATGTAGGAAGTTGTAGATTATGACTACCATACGTGGAAGGTAAGGTCGGCACTTTCATGTTGAATAATTAATAAAAGTTGAAACAGTGGAGGTCGGCACTTTCAAAAGTAATTACTAAGAAATCGGCTACTAATAGTGAACATTCATTTTTTTCTGGCTGCTAAATGTGTTATTTTATTTTTTGCGTTGAGTGTTATGTTTTCATCCAATTTCGTTAAGTGTTAAGTTTTGAGATTGTTTTATTTTTTTTCGGCTTTTTGTTGACTTTATTTTTGTTGATTTCGACAAAATACTTAATAAATTTATTTATTTTTTCGGTATTTTTGGGGGAATTATTTTCTGCCGACCCTGCCTTCCACGCTCGCTTCCACGTACGGTTCTCTACTTTTTGCTAATAGTACATGTGGAAATAATTCCAAAAGACAATTTACACCCAATCATTTACCTACACTAGGAACAAGAACCCATTGCACAATGATACACAATACAATGTTCAACTATACAAAGACACATTAGAGAAGCACGCACTGAAAATCCACCTTGACTATTAGCCAAAAGTAGTAAGTAGTATAGTGATTTGACAAAAAGAAATTTTGAATGTAATCGAACTCTACATTTAAAATACTTACATGTGGGAAAAGATAAAACCTCAAATCTACCAAAGAACTATATTTTCTAAATATCTACAAATAATACCCACCCATCAATGGATATGCAGCCGGTATTGATCATAGATCTCTAGAATGTAGCCCTCTACTAAATTTGAGATCCTGCCTTTGTCTTAACCCTGTTCTCAAATCTCAAATCCAGGAGGGGCTACATTTAACCAATACCAACCCATGACTACTTACGACTCTCCTCTCTTCCAACCGTAATGTGCCATGGCGATGAAAGCAAGCAACAGGAGATGGTTATGGAATCATGGCACTCCAATTCTGTTACGTCAACACAAAATCATGCAATGATAAAAAATATCGTAAGAGAAAAATACTGCACGTGCCCAAATATCTGGACAACCAGTGCCAGAATGATTATTTATTGAGCAAAGTTAGATTTGGCGAAGACAATACGCTTGCAACAAATAAAATTACGTAAAATATTTGAGGAAAGATATTAGAAACTTGCCCTGTAAGTTAGGTCTCAAGGCCATCAATAATGTTCTATGCACTCCCAACATGAAGTATATGTAGTAGTACTTTTCTGATATTGATCCAGACTGCTCAAGAAATTCAAACACAACAGAGAAGAAAGCGAGCCACTCTCCCGAATCTCTAATAAAGCACATCTGCTATTTTGACTGCCCGTCAACAGCTAGATCAATCAACACGTGAATGGTTATTGAAAAAATTACATCTTACATATAATACAGACTTGAAAAAAAACAGAGCAAGAGGCTAAGGCAGAATATTAGAACTATGCCTTTTTTCTCTCAACCAAGTACTACTTCACAAAATCCCAGATCTAATCAATGAAGACGAGACTATATTCCACTAAGCTACGTGTAAATGGAAGATGTGGTATATAATACAAGCTGTTTCACACATCTTGCTCTAGCATCTCCTGCATCCTGGATCAACCCACATGAACAGGGAGTGCCATTTGTGCATTCCACTGCCATGGGCATAGAGCACGCCCCATAGACACAAAAATAGAAAGAAGCAGTCTCTAATGGCAGGACACAATCACTGATGGAGGACTAAATCCAGAGAAAGAGCAGAATTACCTGCTGCTGAAATGGATACATTGTCCTTTTACTGTTGAAATAGAAGCAGAAGAAAATTAAACTGGAAATGAAGATGTCCCACATACACCAGGTGTTTGTTTCCACTGACTTTGTACCTTCAGAATAAGAAGTCCCGTTGCCATGTATCACAACTTCCTCAAGCCCGCAATCTTGGACAGAAAATACTCCAAACTGGTTAAAGGCTCAATAAATGCAATAGATTGCGCCTTCACCGACCTTGGAAAAGCTCAAAAAATGTGCCGAAGTGAACAGCAATTGAGGACACTGCCATTACTCACTCACAAGAGGGGTAACAATGTGTCACCACTTCCCAGTGTTACCAACACTTGTTTGTAGCCTCAAACAAGCCTCTCTTTCTCCACAGACGACATTTACCATCCTTGCGGACAAATCTCCACTCAACACGCTGAATGAAACTGGCCGTGATGGATCGAAAATTGCATCCAATCCTCTCCTTACTGTACTGCAGCAGCAGCAGGGACTCCATTGGGGTTGTTCACTCTGTCAATTCCCGTTCGAACATTATATTGTTCATGCACCCTGACTCGATTCTCTGCCCACCACTGCTCAGCCTCCCGTTCACTGAACCGTTTTCGACTGCAATCAATCCACGCCAAAAGTATCTTAGCCAGATTGCCAATGTAATATCAAGTTAATGCCAATGATACTAACATCACACTAGCCTTAGGTTCACACCATTTGCATCACAACATGAGGATTATATGAATCAAATGCCTATTAACTTAAAATTAATCCCTAAGCGTCTAAAACGCCCAATATGGCCATCTGCATCACTGAACTTTGCAACGGTGGCATTTTCTTGATTTTTTGATTGCATCATGAAAAAGCTCTTGTTCTATGCTACACGATTAACAGTGTTGATCGTGTCAAACTGAAGCCATTTTCACACGAACAGATGATTTGCAGCACGGAGTCCAATTCTCCTACACTACAGAAAATACACAGTGGAGGCTTAGGGGTTAAGGACTTTGTCAATCTAAAATGGGGTCTTTTGTGATCATATCTTGGCATATCTAGAGATCCCAGTAAGCCCTACCTGAACCGAACGCGCTTCAAATCTTTGCCACCTCCTGGAAGGGCAGTCAATGTGATGTACACACCAGGCTCATCTTGCTCTACCCACTCCGTGTCTGGTGCTCTTCCATTCTCTGACGACACCGAAGTAGTAGATGGCCTACTCCCATCGTCTGGTCGTTGTCCAATGTGGTAGCCATTGCTGTGGTCTCCTCCCATCTTGGTACGGGCTGTACTTCCCACATCGACCTCCGAAGCTCGAGGGCTGCCCACTCCATGGGGACCTAGACTCACCACTCCATTGGCCTCCATGCCATGGAAGCTCGGGGTAACTGCACTTGGACTGAACTGCTGAAACTGAAATCCCAGTCCTTCACTGCCGGATGACCCGAGTGAATCCAGAGCAGCCACATTACCCTGAGCGCCATTTGGAATGTCAAGACGAGCCACAGACAACGAAGCTGATCGCCCATGTTTGAACGGGGCCACTTTCGGCAACCTCTCCGCCATCTCTTTCAGCTGCACAGTTATTCACATCCTTCAGACACTGGGTACACAGTGGAATGTCAATTGCCAAACACTGAAAAATATTGATGCGTTGTGGAGGTCCGTGAACCATGGAAAAGACTAAACACACGAAGGTAAAAGGGCTACTTGCTCCATTCCAGACACAACTGCTTTCTGAAGCATCCATTATACAAAGTGCTCCGGCCAGTTAGCAGTATAGCAATACATCCTGGACTCTTACTGATTACAGTCGTCACCCTAAGTGCATACCTGTGCAGTGAGAGACTTGATGACTTCCTTGGCAGCTCTAGACTTGGCGGCCTCCTCTGTCGCCATCGCAATGGCGTTCTGCAGCTGCTGAGCTGAACGATGCATTTCCTTCTCATGATTTTGAAGCTGCCTGGCTAAGCTCTCCACCTGTCAAATAGAGACGCGAAGTAAGTGATCAAACCTTCAGAACAACAAAAAATCAATTCACAACAATGAAACAAACTCCACGTAGCCCAAGATAACCACACCTGATTGCGACACCTACCTGAATGAAACACTCCAAAATGAATCCATGATGATATTGAGAATGTACACCAACTCAACATCAAAACTCATGTCGATTTTACCAATAAAACTTTCAACACTTTCAACTTTTGCATATGGTATCCAAATAATGAAGGCTTTGGTGCGTTGGAATCTACAATGCCATAGAATGAACATGATACCTGAGACCTCAGCTGTACGTTCTCATCACTCAAAGTGTCATTTGTCTTCTTCAAGTCCTCCACGACGGTCCTCGGAACGACTAACCCGGACCCTGTTGGCGTGGGTGTAGTGGATCTGGGCGGACTCGACCGCCGCGACAGAGGCGACACGGCTCTGGAAATGGCTCGCCCTGACGCCACTGACACCCTGGGCCCTTTCAAGCTCGGCTGGAATGGAGGCTTCGTGAAGCCTGCGGGCACACTCACGGAGCCCCACGTTGCCAACCCGTTCAAGGGAGCTGGTGACACTCGACTTGATGACCCGTCAGCCTTCTTTGGCCGCTTCTTTGCATCCCCGGCCTTCCCAAACTCCAAAGTGATTGACGAACTTGGAGGCTTCATGGATCCCTGTGGTCTCGGCACCCTCAACTCCCCTTTGCTAGAGCCCTCTTTCAGCTCCATCGACCGCCGACGCGTCCCCATGCCACCCAATGACCCCCCACCTGTTGGAGATCATATCACTTTAGTACAGTTATCCTATAACTCAAAAATATTTCAACCTATTTCAAAGCTCTGCCAAATTTCAACCTGTTTCAAAGGTCTTGTTCAAAGCTTTGTCACAGCTCAATAACTCTAGTCTGTAAATAACTATGGCAATAAGAGTGAAAGTACTTAAAATGGAATAATATACAATATGTGAGTACAATGTTTAGTACCTTCACTGGCCTTCCGAATCTTGATGAAGCACGGGTCGCACACTCGGAATGGCTTCCCTGGATTCGGGGCCAGCGAGGCTTTCTGAGCCTTCTTGGAGCTACAGGCGTGGCAGAACACCAGCCCGCAGTTGTAGCAGTTGTGCCGCTTCCGAGTGAACCCAAACGGCTGCCTGCATCCTGAGCACGCATTCTGATCAGCACCAGACAGCCATTTGTGCAGGCAGACGGCTGCTGTGAACGTCGCACCACACGCGATACTCTTCACCTGCTTGTCCTTGAGCGCTTCCACCAACGTCGGCGTGTTCCTGTCCTCCAGGTCCCCGTGGCCCAGCCGCCCATTTGCACCCCTCCCCCAAGTGTACACCTCCGACTTATGCGTCAGAACTGCCACGTGATGCGCTCCGCAGGCTATCTCCTCCACATATGCCTCGCACAGCTTCCCTTCCACCACCCCCGGCAGCTTCCCGTCCGCTTGAGGATCCCCCACTTGCCCAAAAGTCGACCCACCCATCGTGAACACCTGCCCCAGGGGTGATTTTACACATGTCAAAAAGCCACAAATGAAAGGCTAAATAAACTGGAATACGTCAACCCAGTACAGCAATTTGAAAACCGGTAATCCAGGAACATCGGTATTCTTTAAAAGAACTCATCACACAACATGTAAACATAATGCGTGGGCCTCCCTACCCTGAAATAGCAATTTGAAGGAGACCTTCAGAGATAGATACCTTCGAAGTTCTTTTAATTGTTCTTTCAGAGCTTTCAGAGCCAATATAGTAATCGCCACTTGGCAAACTGGCTCTCTTAACTTTGAACCAAAAGGGACCGCGTTCTGCAGAACGCTTAATAATGTTATGATCTTGGACGGCATGTCAAAAAAATACTTGAGAGAAATCACCACTCACCTGCCCCGACGTCGTCAGTGCCACTGTCAAACTGTTTCCACAGGCCACCTGCCGGAAGTTGTGGTCCACAAGCGCTGCGACACACGTCGGCACCAGTCGCTGCTCCTTGTCTCCGTGGCCTAATCGCCCCTTGTCGCCGTCGCCCCATGTGAACAGCTTCCCGGATGAGATGGTGCTGGCGCTGGAATTTCCCACCATCACCTCCACCACCGCCGCAGTGTGCCACACCCCACATGCGGCTCTCACCGTCTTCAATCCCTTCAGAGACTCCACCTCCCGCGGCGAGTAGGAGCTTCTCGTGTCGTTGTGCCCCAGCACTCCAAACGTGCCATCCCCAAAGGTGAATAGCTGCCCCGAGGACGTCACCAACGCTGTGTGCCAAGGACCGCACGCGACTGAGGCCACTCGGATCCCCTCCAGCGGCCCGTTCACCCGCTTCGGAATCCAGTGACTGATGTCGTTGCCATGGCCCAGCAGTCCCAGGCTGTGAGTGCCGTCGCCCCAGGTGTACAGGTCCCCAGACAGGGTCACTGCACAAGCATGGTACTCCCCGCACGCCACGGCTTCCGTGGTCGAAGATGCCAATGCGTCCACCAGCTGAGGATGTGAGACATCGCAATCCACCCCATGCCCCAGACGTCCCCCTGACTCCTCGCCCCATGTGAAGACCTCCCCCTGCTTCGTGACCACTGCTGCATGCCTGCCCCCGCAAGCAACGTATTGCACATCCAGCACCATGGCAGACTCCAAAGCCTTGGGCAGAAGTGCGTCCAGTTTCATGCTACCTCCCATTCTGTGCACACCACCCCCCAAAATGCCATCGCCAGCGCCTTCTCCCCACAGGTACACATCGCCCAAGGCCTCACCATGATGGGGGATGTCCTCGCCATGCAGTGAACTGTGGCTCGACGAGCTCACCGCACTTGACATGCTGATCCTGTAATTGTCAGACTGGCCAGTGCCAGCCAGCCTCAGATGTGCATCGGAACCATGCGATGAGGTGGTGCCGGAATGCATTGATCCCACATCAAAAAGATTCCGTGGCTCTGCTGAACGTAAAGTCCCGGTGAGATGGCCTCGATCTGAACGCAGTGGGCTACCTATCCAACTCAGTGACTTCGCAAAGTTCCCGTTCTCCTGCCAAAGCAGAAAGAATGCTTTCTTAAACCAGAGTCATGAAACAGTACACCAGCTTGGTCAGAAGAGCATGTTATCAGAAGGGTATCAGCAGGATTATTGACTGCTTCCCAGTCAGAAAGGTAAGACATCTTTCAAGCATACACAAGTTTACAGAGAAGGATTGATTCTGAGCTGGATTAAGAGATGGATTCACTCTCGATTATGTTTATCGAGGGGAAAAGGGTAGGGCTATTTCCAAATCCTTATTTCTTTTCACTTTTTAAGACATACCACTTGTAGATTGTCAGTGCTTCCAAACGGCGATGTAGATGGTGAGCTACTCCTTGTGAGTGCGGGACTGATGGAATCCGCGGATCCTTCGTGCTTTAGGTTGAACTTCAACTTCCGCAACTGAGCGCCAGCAACAGAAGCTTTCAGACCCACAAACCAGACTTCAGCCTCGTCCTTATCCTTACATATCTGCAATCACACAACACATCATTAATTCCCTGTCAATACATGCAGACTCATCCAATGCTCGTCGGACTATACTGCCAAACGCGCCAGCTTCAGTAAGAGAGTGTCCTGTACCATCAACACTAACAACAGCAGTGAACAATGCACTCATTCACACATTACTCACCAAATCCAGCGACCGTTCCTCATTCGAGTGTATTAGCGAAAAAGACTGGTACTCCTTCTCTGGCCTTGGGTACCGTGAAAAAATAGGCTGTTGTGGCAAACACCCAAGTTTGTTAAGGTAGAGGATACGATCCCGTCTTTTATACCAAATCCTTACCAGCAGCAACTCGTATATTCACATATTTGGTTGCAACTGGCGTAAGCTAAATATCTATGGCCACTTGTGTTTGAATAGAAATGAGGTTATCTACTGTCACGACCTCCCACTTTGAAATTACATACATAGTGATGAAAAATTTGATCTCAAAAAAGTTTGGCTCTAGTACCCAAAGTGATCTCTCAGAGCTTTATAGTAATCTCCGAAAAATCACTCCTACAAATGCTTAAACTGACGCCATCAGTACCCTTTAAACCCTAAGCGTCTAAAACGCCCAATACGGCCATTTACATCTCTAAACTTTGCAACAGTGACATTTTCTCATTTTACCTCAGTTTTCTGATTGCAATACATTATTTTAAAGCTCTTGTTCTATACTACAAGATCAACGGTGTCAAACTGAAGTCAATTTTCCTACACTACAGAAAATGCACAGTGGACGCTTAGGGGTTAAGTTAGATTTTAGATTCTAGGGATTAACGGAACGTTCTAGATAAATATTTCTTTGCCAAAAAGGAGATGGACTGTCTTTCCCCAAGACTGCTCACAAACAGCAAGAATGAGAACTATGCCGACATTGTGATGACAATGCAAACACGTCACATTCATTGGAACCAGATAGTCAGGCACTTACTGTACGCTGGCCAGGTATGATTCTAGAGACAGTACTCAACCAGAGTCTCTTCTCCTCTCCCCCGGAGTACCACACCAGGGCATTCTCATCCTGCACGTAGTTAGAAACTCAAGATCATCGACAGTATGGAGACCGTAAAAGACAAGCTTAGTGTCAGATGACAGTAAAGAAAAAGCTGGCAGGGATACATCGACGTTCATTGTCTGCCAATGTCAAAGAGTTGACGAATGTACGAAGCATCTCCTCAAAAACCTGGAGGTGACCATGACAGTACCAGAAGCTGGGTTGACTGGGATGGATGTGCAACAACAAAGGCAGGCAAAACGTGACGATGGAAAAAAGCATACGACTTACGTGGGAGAGTTTGAAAGGACAGAATTTGGGTTTCCCGCGCCGACCGTACTTCAAGAGCTGCGCGCCTCTCTTTAAAGCAGTTATGGCCTTCATTCAAAAATTCAGACAATCAAGGCAGTACTATTAGTGTTTCAAACGTGTGCATAATAAAGCCCTTGATTTAGGGAAAGCGAAACAGAAGAGTACTCGCATTACCCAGTCACCAATCTATAGAAATACTAACAGTTCGATCAAATTCTTAAGTATTTGCCACAAAAGCTTCTGATCATAAACGATCTTCAAAACTCACAATAACAAAAAGAGTATCACTCTATCTTCACAAATTCGAACTTCAAATTTCATACTAATAAACACAGTCTACATTGTCCATGCCGACCGCGCCGAGTTTCGAAAAAACAATGCATGCTCTTAGGGTTACGAAACCGACACATGCATAGATCATCCGTTACGCATCGTTCCAAGACTAATGTTCATCGTGAAACTTGGTGCGAAACAATCAATCAATCAATCGCGAAAGACAAATACCTGTTCAGTATCGCGCTCGAGGTTTCCATGTCGAGATTGATCTGCCATTCGCTGCCCAGCCTTGGCTGAGTGCATCACGGATTGACGCTCTCACTTAGAAAATTTACGGATATGCACATTGCTCATTCTCTTTCCCAACGCATCATAGATTTGCAGAAGCATCAAGAATGGATAGTCATTACTAGAAAGCGCCTCCTCAAAAACCCAAACAGGCATTGCCACACGAGATCGAATCCGAATGTTCGATCGCACTCCTACATTGATGCAACAACAACAAAAACCCTAAACACACGAGGGGTCAAAGAAATTGAACAAGAACGCGCCCATTCCCCATCGAGCATCTGGTGCATGGTGATCCTGATAGTCAGCGTAGGCACAAATCCCAGTCGCGTAATCTGCCAGTAAACGCGCAAAGCGAATGCAAGAACTGGCACTAGTCCGGCTATGGCACATGTCCTATGGCCGTGAGACTGGAACTCATGCCCGCTCGTTGGCGCGATGTGGAACACGTCGCTGTCGTTACCGCGCCCTGTTTAGTACTGCGCTGGCCCACTTCCGAATATACATGCGCGCGCCTTCGCCGAAGCCGCTTTAGGGCGCGCCTCTTGCGGGGTGGTCAGTACAACAGTACGATGCTGTAGCTAGCGCGGCATCAATGGCGGGGCCGGGATTGTTCTGTTCTGTTGTCGAAGCATCATTCTGCTTCGTGACTGAGTGTTGTTGGTTCTCTTCTCCTCCGCGACTTTCCCGTCGATTGTTTCTTGTTGCCGCTGTCTCGTTTCCTTCTTTTCGGTTGCAACTTGAGCGTCGCTGCATTCCCTCTCATTCTATGTAACAATCGAACGCGTTAGTTTCAGATGCAACTACTTTGAAACTGAAGTGCACAAGCAGATGGAGAAGCTACCTACTCGCGCAATTCATTCCATAAGTAGGATTAGGATATTGTCAGAGCTTTTTGTACTGCTAGTCTTGCTGCAGTGTCATTTACAGTACATGTTTTTTATTTGTTTATATTATAAGAAGAAATCGTCTCTTACACTCTATTATGTGAGAGATTGAATAACCCACCATCCAGGTGATCTGTTGCATCTTGTAGTTTCAGATGCAACCGAAGTGGCACTTTGATAACGTGCACAATTCATTCAACTGCTGTTTCGAATAGGTAGGATTAGGATAGTGTCAGTGCTTTGTGTCACTTGCACTTTCATATTCTTATGTAAGAGTTGTAGGCAATCTGTTGCATTCTACTAACCCTTTTAGATGCAATTGAATTGGTGGTTTGAGAATTGCATAAGCAGATGGAGAAGGTGCCAAACTCTCACAATTTCATGAGTAACATTTGGATTAAGCTAAGCTATTGTCAGTCACTTTCATGTGATTTTTTTGGTGATTTTTCTTGTTCTTTTTAACCCCAAAGTGTGTACTTGTATTTTCTGGACCCCTGTGCAAATCATCTGTTTATGTGAAAAATGACTTCATCGACATTGGTGATCTTGTAGTGTAGAACAAGAGCTTTAAAATGATGCATTGCAATCCATAAAACCAAAGGTGAAATGAGAGAATGCCACGGTTGCAAAGCTTAGTGAGGTAGATGGCCATATTGGATGTTTTAGACGCTTAGGAGTTAACCCTTTAGTGCCTAGGGTACTATAGATGCGTGCACTGGATTTCAACACTGTTCAACAATGCCCTATGTTGACACCTCTCCATTATAATCTCTTGTGAATTTTCTAAGGGAGAGTGACTTATCCGTATATGGTTTAGGACAAAAAAAATTATACGTTAAAAATTGAAAGGAGTTGGTACATTGACCAACATCGAAATTCACTACTCGAACACGAACATGAAAACGCAATCCAATAAAAAAAACAAGATAACAAACTTCGAAAAACTAAAAATACAGCATAGTATATGTGTTGTATTCATAAGTATTTACTGTGTTTTGAGGTATTTGCAGTATTTTCACGTTTTGAACATGCGTATTTTGATAGTTGCACAACTCCAAATTGAAATTTTCATTTTCCAGAAGATGTGTATTATAAATTTCCAAATCTAAACTTCAATTCTTCACAGATTTTTTGTTTTATTTGCATTTTTGACACTCCAATGACTAGAATGTGGTCAGCTAGGCATTGAAGGGTTAAAAGAAGATTCATTCTAAAAAGAAACCGTCACTCACACTTTGATATTCATTAAAAAAATTCAACATGACGTAGATCTACTTCATCCCATAGTTTCAGATGCAACTAAATTGATGGGTCGAGAGTTGAATAGATGGAGAAGCTTCACATAACCGATTGTTGACTTTTCAACGCCAACGTAGCTCCATCCCATTGGCAACCTGTCACCATCGCCATCTCAAGTTGCAACTTATAACCTTCTCTCCTTTTAACTTGCATCCTATACCCTTAAGATCAAGAGTTGTGATTGAAAAGTGAACAACTGGTTATGTGAGATAACCAGTGATCTTAAAACCACTTTAAGACATTTAGAACATTATGTGACCTTGCACATAAATGGTATCCACTTTTGCTACCCACTGCATATAATACTCACGATGCCTCTATAATATCCAGCAATACCCTTGATATATTAAGGTGATACAATATTACCTCATGAAGTTGCTACATATTTATATCAGGATGAGCATTCTCGCTACACTTCAAAAAAATTTCATTTTTTTTCTTTATATGTTTAGCACCCCATTTTTGAGTAGAAATCCAACTAATTTTAGTCAATTTTGAGATCACTAGAGATAACCTACTCGTTGCTACCGTGGCTCGTCAGTTGAGTAGAAATCCAGCTAATTTTAGTCAATTTTGAGATCACTGGAGACAACCTACTCGTTGCTACCGTGGCTCGTCAGTTATCTATTACATTACATAACTTAGTATATTAAGATTAGGATGAGGTTATGAGCTTTATATTGTCAGTGGAAGCTTTTTGTGTTTGCAAGTTACTGCTTGTTGCTGCAGTGAGTGTTGTTGTTGATGACTGGATACTGCAGAAGCAATTATTGACATGAAGTGCTGACATCAAAGGCGTGAAGGAACCCCAAATCCTTCACAAATCCCCTACTCACTGACTCACCACAGCTTCATTGAAGATGAGGAAATCCGTTTAGATTATTCATCCAGTGAGTTGTGGGGTCAATCTCATCCATAATTCATTAAGGCGGTCGGCGACCGGATGAATAAACTTCCGTCCAATTGAAATCCAGTCAGTGCGAAAGAAAGGAATACATTGGATGAATGCATTGAGTTACGATGGATGAATACAATGGATGAATATAGTGGATGAATTTATGAGGACGAATGCGTATGGATGTATACATCAGATGTGTCTACACCTATCAAGTAAGTTAACCCTTAAAGGTCAGATTGGCCATTCCGGCCAATGTACACGACCGTATTTTATTGTATTTGGAATGGTTCTACACCTCCTATGAGTATTGTATCAAAAGTAAAATTAAAATTCATGTCTACATGGTCTTAAAAGCTATTGGGATCTCAATTTGGAACTTTCTACTCATAACAAATGTTAAATATACGGCAACGTATCTACTATTCCCTAAATCCTTCAAGGGTTAACAGACATTCCTTCTAAGTAGGGACTTTTATTTGACCTTGAATTCAACGCTCCCTTGACAACTAGGAGAGAGACACTCTTTCTACAATGCATTGGTTGGAAGGACCTTTCTATCAAGGCAGAGAAAACCTAAAATTAAAAACCTCATTACTAACAAGGACTTGATAAGGGCTGCTTCACACTATGGCCGTCCAAGTCGAGAGGCCGTGGAATTGAGAGTCCAAACTTTGTTGAGAGTCCAAAGAAATGGGCTGAAAATAGCCAATAAAATATTGTAATTGGAGCCTTTGGCCGGGCATAGTGTGAAGCCTCCAAAGGCCAAGCCCAAACCCTTTTTGCCAAAGTGGTTTGGTTTAAAAATTAAAAATCAGAGCTCGGGTGGTCACAAGCTCGAATCAGGCACACTGTAGAGTGAATGGTCGATCCATTAATAGCGCTTCAACACGTGAAGCTGGCACAACACTCTTTATAGCATGAACAGTGTAGGGCCTCCTTTGAAGCATGAACAGTTGCACAGGGCCTCCGTGTTAATTCAAGCAAGTTCTTGTCAGTTTTTTAGTTTTTAATGAAAAAAATTTGACGGCCTCTCGACCATAGTGACCGGTCTTGCAAAATGCAAGACCCAAACGAACTTCGAGAGGCCATCGCCTTGGTCAAAAAGTGTTGCCACGTAGGCGTTTTGGAGAGTAGGCGTTTTGCCATGTAGACGTTTTGACCGGTGGACTTTGGCCTCTAGTGTGAAGGGTCGAGAGGCCGAAACCATGGTTTCTTGCAATTTGATTGGTGGAAATCGACGGCCTCTCGACCTTTGGCCATAGTGTGAAGCGGCCCTAAGTGTCCAATTCGGGATAACATCTACAGTATGAATCTACATTGAATCTATGCATATCATGACTAAGGGGAATAATAGCAGGTTTACTGTTTCTGGGTTGCTGCTGCTGCAGCATCACATCCTGAAGCTCCAGCTTGTGTGCAGTACTTGGAGAATGGCTACTGCTTTTACTTAACCCCTAAAGGACCAAGGATTCAAGGATTCATAGGTTTAAAATGACAAGTTTAAACAATCATATTGTGAAAATTATAATTTGAATGGGACCAAATTTTATATCACTAGAATCAGTGACAAATATTACACATGTAGAATTAAAAACAAAAATAAAAATAACAAAAAAAAAATACATAAAATCGACTCAAAATCACTGAAAAAACAGGAGCCACCTGGTGGCCTTGTGGTTGGGTTAACCCTTATACGACAATGCCAGCCCCACGGGCTTGGTTTTATTTTGGGAGAATCTTTCTCATAACTTCTACTCCACTGCACCAAATGGGGTTTTTTAAATGCCAAACGGAGCATCTTAGAGAGAACTATACTTCTTTAGAATAGAGCCAAAGTAAATTAAAAACAGAATCATGCTTAAAATGGAATTTGAAAGAGATTTTGGGTGTGGTATCAGGATAGTACATGTCGTTTAAGCTCTGACCATGCTGGAGTCGAATTCTTGCGACTTGCTAAGCCCTGAAAGAATCCTTCGGGTTGATGGTTGTGCTGCAAAAGTTGATGTTAAATCAATGTCAATTTAGTGTCATAGCAACATCAATTTCAAGTAACATCAATCCCTGGAGGACAAGGTTATAAAATGACAACATTCAATTGATCATATTGTGAGAAATATAATTTATATGAGACCAAATCTTATATCACCAGAATTAGTGAACATTGCAAAAGAAAAAAATTTGAACAAAAGTAGGTCCTCATAGGACCTCCTCAAAACTTAAAAACATGAGGCTTAATTTGAGCTTCTTTGTCTTGGAGGGGCTAACTTAAACCTAACAAAGTGGTGTTACTTTTATATTGTTTTTGGTAGAATGGAATGAACATGAAAGTAGAATGAAATGAATCTAACACTCACTAGAGGTTGTTTTCCTTAATAGGTATTAGACCAATATTAAACCAAGAAGCCCAAATTGGGCCTCATGTCTTTTATAGCAATTTTGAATAGGTTCTATGTAGACTTCCTTTATTCAAATTCATTTGTCTTATGATCAACACATGCAATGATCTTCACTGATTCCAGTGACATAAAACCTGGTCCTATTTTTCACAACATGATCAATTGAATTTGTCGTTTTAAAACTATGGATCCTTGGTCCTTTAAGGGTTAATCTAATGCCTAGTAATATATGAGATAAGTACAGAAGTTTGAAATAAAATACATACCTGCATTATCCACAATGGTCTCGTCATCCTTCATTGTGGTAGTAGTATTGGTTGCAGGCACAGGGGCTGGGGCATGAGAGCATCCCCACTCCTACACGCTAGTGATGACTTGCTCAAATTATTCATTTACATTTGAAGAGCCATTGCACTTACACTCCCCCACCCTTGGAGGCCCCTCACACATCAAATAGTCAATGGATCAATCACAAGTAGAATGTGGGGATATAGTCAACTACATAGTATTTGAAGGGCCATTTCTTAACACACTAGGAACATCTTCCCCCACAGTCATGAGGCATTTTGGAAGGGCCCTTGGCACTTTTCATCTAGTTCTGGAGTGCGAGAGACTCTAGGAGGGCTGCGGTGGAGCTGCTCTGACTAGTATGAGGTGAGAGCCGGTCACTCGGAAAACCCCCTGACGAAGCAACAAACATTTCCAGGGGTGGGGGGGAGATGTTCCTCTCTGGGGTATGAACGGCTGAGTCGGCTTTCTGGTGACCAGTGGTAACTTGGGTGGTAACTGCGGTCCATTCGTACTAATGAGTTTGTTTTTCCTTGCCCGGCTGACCAGGTGATGCAGCCCCACAATGAGCTCCAAAATATAGGCCTCCACTTTCTGTTGATTTGCATGATGCAATGTTTGTAACAATGTCAGCTCCGCGTATCCCATCGACTTCCGCTCAGCTGATGACCTGCCATTATGGACACATCAACACATTCAGAGGTAGAAACACAAATGGTAATAATCTACAACTACATTTCTGTGGCCTTGCACTCGTAGGAAATGTGTCGCTTTTCTCTTACTTTAAATGAAAAAGAAATGAAATGGTGCCGGACACGTGGGTTGTGTCAACGTTGGTGAGTAGTTTTGGTCACAAGAAGACAAAAACATAAGTATAATATTCCGGTATTGTTCACTGTTTTCACAAAGTGGGGAATGAAAAAACGACAAATCTGCTACTGATAACGAGGTGATGGCCTGATATGGGTACCCCCTCCAAAAATAGTGTGATTTTCAAGAAACATTCTTTTGGTAAGAAAAAACCATCGAAAAATTACAAAAATTAGATGGTGTCATAAGGGCCATGGCTGCAGCTATATACACGGTGTTAAAAACGGAATTTCTAGCACACATAATATGAGTTAGACATAAGTCAGACATAGTGAGACGTGTCTCACCGGTACCCATATTAGGCCATCGCGCAACGCTAATTCTTAACATTTTACTTTTTACAAGCCCAAAATTTTATATTGTGAAGATATCTTCAGTTTTTTAAAGATATTTCAACCCATACAGAAAGGTAATTGGTATGGTACAACATTACTATAACCATAGGGGGGATCTTTCCATGGATCATGGAGAAGATGATGTTGTCTAAAACAATCTAATTTTACTGAAAACCCTGTTTTCATCCATTTACAGAAAAATAGCGACATGCAGGTTTTACATTCCAGGACCACCAAAGCATGGTTGAATGCACAAGTTATAAACCCATTAAAAGGAAGCAATCATAACATTCTTGAGGAGCTGCCTCAACACACTTGCGAACGGAATCCAAATTCTTTTTGGGAACAATCTTAAGCTCATCTAATGTGGGAGGTACCGAAAGCAATAGGATAGGCACTGGCCTTTCACTAATTGATCTCTATATTAAATATCACGTTTTTTTGGTTGCCATCATCAGCTGTGACTGCTGAAGATTTTATGATGACTGCACCGCTTGATAATATACATAAAGATGTTTTACAGAATCAGCAGCTAAGCATGTCGCATACTTCAGGAGCAAAACTAGACGTACGGTTTGGGCTGTTATAAGAATGAACAAAATGAAATGCAATGCGGAGATCAATACTCACCCAGTATTTGCCCACTCTCCAACCCATCCAAATCCGTGGTGAGCCCTGAGCTCCAGGGAAAAACAATTTCACAATTTAAATCAATTCGTTGAAAGCTTTTGTTAAAAAGAAATCTTCTGTCTAGATGATATACAAACATATGAAGATGTCATTTAACTTCGAAATTGCAATCCCTGACAGCCCAAAGATTTACTGATCCAACACCACGGTAACAGTGCCCTTACAATGAAATAATCTGAAGACAGCATTCTAAGAATACAAGCTATCATGCTGGAATCAATGCACTACTAGAAAATCCAACTAATCTGTTGATTTGGTCACGTTGATCAAGAACATTTTTTTGTTGATTTGAACAACAATCTATTGATTTGAACAAAAATTGACCAAATCAATAGAAAAGTGTCCTTGATCAACACGACCGAAACAACAGATTAGTTGGATTTTCTAGCAGTGATGAGGGGACTACATTTTCCACAAGCAAGGAATGTTAATTTCTATTTCGTGCGATTCTTACTTGGTAGTGTTGGATGCAACTGGGACCATCCAATCCAAGATCTTGTACAGCTCACTTTTGAGTTCATCCATTGTTAGCTGCACAGCAAGCGAATAATAAGTATGAAGGCACCGATGCACGTAATACTTAAGTGAGAATTTACCTATGGTACGTAATATGTAACTTAAAATTTCTTCTTTACGATTAACAAACCTATAGTCTTGGATGTTACAGGAAACGACCAAGTTCCTCTGTAATCAGTCATGTCCACTGCAACATTACTCAAACGTTGTTACTTCGAAACAGTTCAAATAGCTTCAGTTCAGGTTGATAAAAGTTGGCATCCACAAACTTGAATGTACTTATTAGGAGCGTGACTCACTGCGTCTTTATTGGAACTTTGCTGCAGGCGAACTTTCAATGCAGTTTTCATGGTTGGGGGCAACCCTTGGTATAGGTTGTCTCTTGCATTAGTAGGCACTGAGCTAGGTCTTGACACCTGTACACACAAATGTCAACAAAAGGTGAGCATTGGGGTGAAACCTACGTACTAGAACAAGACCAAAGCCTGTCAGAACTTGCAATAGGAGGCGATTTGGAAACTAGACTCAAGTCTCATGGCTGGGGCTACTACTTTTGCACGCGATTGTTTGGTTTTAGAATGACACTGGGCTTGATTTAGAAAGTAAAACTCAAATCTTGCATCACACCCCTAATGTTCCCAAAAGCCTCTCAACCAGTACTAGTAGAAAATCCCCCACCCCTAGAGAGGTGTCCTAGAAAACCTAGCCTTGTTAAACCCTGCTAATTGTAACGCCGTTTAAAGCAGGTTCTATGCCATTTACAATATAGCTAGATTTTCTAGAGTAACCAAGAAAATAGGACCAAGAAGAGCGCAGGTTTTCAAATGAATCGAATCCCTCCACATGTGTTATTCTCTTATGATATAAGCAAGCCTTTAGGATATATAATATCACAAGTTCAGCTCTTTTAGTTCATGCCAAAATCAAGTGTGATAAGTTAAGACATGAAAAAATAGATAGATATGAACTCCGGCCCTCTTTCGAGGTCGGCGTGAATAAAGTGTTTGTTCGTCTTGACAATGAGCCAGTGCCCACCGGACAAAGGGCCATTGGTGCAAGACTATTCTCCCCTTTTGAGAATAGACACTTTAGTGACCAGAGATACTACAAGGAAACATACCAAAGTGTCTATCTGATTGATGATGTTCGCATAATGAAGAGCCAAGCCCGAGGTTCCTAGCTTTCCAGTCTTCCTTCTGCACCCATTTTCAGCCTCCTCCAGAAACACTGCAAGGCACCACATGACTCAGGCTCATGCCTTCCTCGGCAACAACAGAATTGTCTACTATTGTGGCTGGTTGTATGAATAGATCAGCTAAACAAATTTCTGTAATAACCAGCAGAGACTTGCTTCTGAATCCTAAAAGCTGACACTCTCAAGTGCTGGAAATGTGGGTGTGTTTTAGAAACCAAAGAGCATCAATTTTACCATCAGGCCCAAAATTGTCATAGATTTCTTGGTAAAGATAATACACGATGTCCACCAATTGTTCCATTACCTAAAAAAATCCAAGGTTCACAGCCAAGTGAGTCGTCATTTTGAGCTTGCATGACAAACGACTAACGTGACCAAAAATGAGGCAAGCACAAAATGCCACTTGACCTACCATCTACCTATTTAACAAGGCTTTTAGTAAAATTAGACTATTTGGGAAACCTTTACACTATCGTAAAAAGAAGCTTGGGGAGGTCTTCCTATAATTATAGTGATCATATAGAGCCTTCCCCAAGATACATGGGGAGGCCTCCGTATGATCACTGTAACCATGTGAATGATAGAAAAGATTCTATTTATGATGTTGTCTAAAACAATCCAATACTACTGAAAATACACTACATTTAACAAGTAGCTGAGCCTAGATAGTACTTGATTGTTACCTCTTCTAAAACCTTGACCCACAATGATTTCCTCTTAAGAGTCTTCACATGCCTCTCTTGGCTTTTGACTTCACTCTTCAAAAGAGCCACAGTTTCTTCTGCACACCAAAAGGCCCCAAGAAAAGGTTCATAATAAATTTTCAGCTCTACTCGGCCATCAGGTGATTTCACACTATTTTAGCATTAGTAACAGAGCTCATTACGTGGAACCCTAGCTAACCCAGAAGCGCACCCAGACATGAAAATCACGATAAAACAACATTTGTTGTCCGTAGAAGTGCATGCAAAGTACAATGATTTGTGTTCAGATCTTTTACAATGACTAATCATAAATGCTGATTTTCGTAACTATAACTAGAGGATAATAGATAAAAAAGATATTGACCTGGTACTGAACCACGAGAAGCATTCACAGAATAAAACTCTTCTTCTTGTTGCTTGCGTTTCAGATCTATCTGGAAGCGGTCCAAGGCGTGAAGCTCATGGTACAATTCCTGCACCATAACTGGTCAAGTCACTCTTTTGCACAAAAGTCCTTGGAAAATGAGGAATGGGTCTTAAAGCCCAATTTTGGTATGTTTTATAGAACGTCGCCGATGCCAGCATGTATTAATGATCTTATGTTGTTTATCGATTCTTTCCTGTTTCCATTTTGAACTGCAAGAACAACATTGCCTGCTGTGCTCCAAAAAGGTGAGAACGATGTACTAACCGCAGTATTCTGAGCAAGAATCATCAAGTCATCCATAACATGATCGGCTTCCTCTTTAGACTGATGTGGTAGAGTACCGTCTTTGATGAAACTGCAAAGAACAACACAAACCTTAGCGATGGCAAAAGTTACAAAAGTAGGCCGACTCTTGAAAACCAAATATTTACATCGACCAAAACAACACAGACCAAATGCAGAGCATTTGAACTACAGAAAGCGTACTCACCGATTGAAAACCCGGTCTAGATTATGCCATTCGGGGTCTCGGCAATGGTTACCGAACCGGACCACCTCGTCCGTGAAAATTTTAAGCTCATGTCTAGCCCCCAAAAGCATAGCAGTCATCTCATTTGCTAAGAAAGTTAAATCCCAAGACTGAGAGAAAGAGATTAAAACATAAAGTTTTAAAGTGATACCGGTATATAGATATGTATCGTAATTTTAATAAACTACAAGAATTTGAAGCTCTTCAAGATAATTTCATTTCTAGCAGTGGATCCAGCTAGTCCTACCTCACTACACTGGGATTGAAAACACATACCTCTTGTCACATGCAGCAATACTCATGAGCTCTTTATAATCTGTGGAGACCAAGAGTTGAACACCCTCCGAACCCAAAGTCTCCTCCTTCAACACTCGCATTTCCTCTTCACTGAGAGACTGCTTCAGATTGGAAGCTTTCACAATTGTGTTGGCAACCTCAAATGCCAGAATGCCGATCTTGTTTCCTTTGGGAACTACCCCAGCTGCAAATGTTGGCCCAGTACGGTTTGCAACTGAACTTCCAAGGTTGTCAAATACTTCCACAGCCTTTCCCAAAACCTGTCACAAAGCACATGAAACTTTCATTCACAGACGAAGAATGTTGTAGTCACACAACCTGAACAATCTCAATACTGAAGTAACCCCTAAATGACCAAGGATTCCTAGTTTTAAAACGACCAACTCATTTAATCATAATAAAATTCAAATGGGGGAAAAATTCATGTCACTAGAATCAGTGAATAATCTTGCATGTGTTGGTCAAAAAATAAACAAAAGAAAGTCTCCATGTGACCATTTGATTAGGTTAGGATTTTTGTCATGTTTGCCTGATCAAGAATAATCATCGTTTGTGATACTCGAACCGAAATGACCACTCAATGATCTCCTACCCCCGATTGCACAACAGCTTCCACAGTGTATAGATAAATGTAGATAACATCCAAGCTGAAGAATTAAACCAAAAAGAAAACAAAAAGAAGAAAAAACTCCCAAAATCTATGCAGTACATGTAGTTGATTCGAAAACAACTTGTGAATTCATCCACCAATTGACAGTACCGTAGATGAATCGAAGACAACAACAGTAAATTCACCAATGTACAGGACCTAACAATGGAATCGAAAGCAGAGAAGGCAAAGACCAGCAGGGCACGTACCCTAGAAGCGCCCTTTTTGGCAACTATGGAAGTCATGCTTCTGACAGTACTAGCTCTACCAGACAAAATTCTAGAGAGCCGCCTCTTCTCATCTTTGTTCCTCTCAGCAGCAGCCTCTTCCTCAACAGAATAGTCAACAACAAGCTCGTGAGGCTGGTCGTTTGCTTCGTAATGAGACTCGGATGGAGTAATAATATTGTGAAATGCTGCAGCAGCTTCATGCCTCCCCTTCTCCACAGCTTCGGATGGTCTAAGGGAGGCCCGGGCTACTGTAGGCTCGAGCCCTGGCCAAAGACCTTCATTATTTAGCTCCTTGTCGTCCTCATGAGACCCCGCCTTCTTCCTACTCAATGAGCACGCGGCCCCCATTGATTCTGTCTACTTTACAGCCCAGCACCACAAGGACCTCGAACAGCCTGAAGGCATCTCTGCCTCTACCGACACCATCAAATTTCCTTCTATCATAGTCTCTGCTACAAATGGAAGGAACGAGATTCAACAACAACCATCGCCCGTCATCAAAAGAGCCCAATTCTACATCGATTGACTATGATCAACACACTTCAATCAGAATACTGACGATTCACTTGCTTGGATCGAAACACACACGGCTTGGGCTTCCTCACCCCTTCATGGCTGGCTGCAAATTTTGTGTCTCTCATCAGTGATGTGATGCTCTTAAGCATGTACCACAAAAGCAAGGTACATGAAGACAACAAACTAGTATACGAACGACCCGGCCAAACAGCACCACGTGGGTAATGGATACTCGCAGATTTACATTAACCAGGTGGTTGATTAATGTGCACAGAATTCAGTTGATTCGCATACACATCGATCAGGAGGCCGGAGTCAGTCGTATGATGACTTGAGTGTGTCAGTCTTACGACTTTTTGAACATGGGACAGGGGAAACCCTACTGTAGAAGAAGGCGACTTGTACGGTAACAAAAATCTTCCAACGTAGATGCAATTGTCCAGCCAGTAGAGGTCAAAAAACCCACCATCTTTTCAAATTTGTCAGAGCCTGCTACTTTGGACAGGGTCCACAGTCCTACAGTTGTCGGTACACATGTGAAAAAAGCACTGCACTCCCGGTGCCTCTTACCAATACTACGTCTCAAAGCTGCAGTAGCACTGAGTTGGACTGACAGAATAAATCGATGAAGAGATCATCAGTCCATGAAAAAAGAAAAAAGAAAACAATATATATCATGCTTCACAGATGACAGCTAGTTGTCTCATTGTTTCACAACACTTGATCACCATTGCTTGTAACTCAACCAAGAATTCTTACGTCAAATTCACATCAGTAGTGAGAAAACTAATTAAGGTACAGACTACTACCGTACCTGATGCAGCAACGTTGAAAACACGCCATGATCGCCTCCTCCTCGCCTACTACCACGCATTATTATTGCCTTCCTATTTCGACATTTCCCATCCATATCCATCAATTCCTCTCTACACTTCAACCTGGAAAATGCTACACTTCAATCGCATTTCAACCAGGCACCCTGATCAAACCCTACACTCTTTTCATTCAAAAAACTCGGTCCTCCAAATCCTACGAAAGAACTCCCCCAGCATTAATTCCTACCAAAACTGAGCAATAAAAGGCACACTATAACTGACTGTTTTTTCGATCGAAAACCAAAAAATGAAAGAATTCTTACAACAAGAAAGAGTGATTGAAACTGTGGATGAGCTGAATTTTCACACCACTGATCGATCTTTCACGCGCTCATGAACGCCATCGCCATAGTCATCTGATGATATGTATCTTGGGCTCCTAGAACGTGCAGCAACGCATGGCATGGTTGGTTGGATTCCTAGTTGGCTCCCTGGTTGGATTGTGAGTGATGTGAGTGTGCAACTGGGATTGCAATCGTGCAGAGAGAGGGCAATTGCGACATCCACCACGAGGATTTGGTCGTGGAAGGAGGGCGAGAACGGGAGCGGTCAACGAGCCCGGAATTTGAAGCCACTGCCTTGATGACAGGTCGTCCACTTGGTAGGTTGGTGGCTGGGGGTCGGTACCTACCAAGTGGACTGGGTGGCTACAGTTCACACACACTAAATAAAATGGTCTTGTTCACACACACTAAGGGCCGCTTCACACTATGGCCGTCAATTCGAAAGGCCGTGGGATTTGAGAGTCCAAACTTTGTTGAGAGTCCAAAGAAATCTACTGAAAATAGGCATAAAATATAGTTTTCATTTTTTATGAAAAGAAATCGATGGCCTCTCGACCATGGTGACGGGTCTTGCAAAATGTAGGACCCAAACGAGAGGTCGAGAGGCCGTTGGTCAAAAAGTGTTGCCATGTAAGCATTTTGAAGGTCCACGGCCTTTGGACTTTGGCCTCTAGTGTGAAGGGTCGAGAGGCCGAAACCATGGTTTCTTGCAATTTGATTGGTGGAAACCGACGGACTCTCGACCTTCGGCCATAGTGTGAAACCCCCCAAATGAATGTGCTCCACTTGCAAAAGTCCAAATTGGAGTATGTTGACTGCCTACGCCAGGTCTGCATTGCCTGTGCGGTCAGGGAGTTACTCACTTCCTTGCAGTGGCCAATATTCATGCACGTGATTATATGGAGTTAGTCTTGGCATGAAAAAGTGACATTAAAGAAGTGTGGGGTCAACGTGAGTTTTTAAACTTTTTAAACTTTTTAAACTTACCCACTGCTATGAATACCGTACCTTCCAAGCAGCTTCGTCATGCTTCAAACGAATATTTAATATTTTTTTAAAAGTCATGTTGGTTTGCTATTTTTATAGATTAGTTAAATTTTTTTTCTTGAAAAAACATGATATTGTATTTTCATCATTCATCCAAATGGGCCTTGCAAGTTAGTACCACAATATGGATTACTTCACTTGCAAGGTGATGATTGAGTGTAGTGTAGTCTTGTCCTTTATACAAAATTCAGGACACTAGTGCCAACAATGAATGTGGGATATGTAGAACTCTCACTTCTTGTTCTTCTTAATCACCGGTTAAACTCCTTTACAAAAATGTGAATAACTTGAGCAAAAATACATCAAATCACAAAATTCTTTTTGGAAGTGAAAGATTACGTGAAAATGCAACTAATCTCAGTTGAACAATTCTCAAAATAAGATAGTCTACTATGCACAATTGAGCCTCAAAAGTCTGATCACAACACATGTTCTTCTCATTCAACTCATGCACGTTTTTCATAGCCTTACTGAATTTTGTCTATATATCATTCATAAAAACTTCAAATCACAAAATTCTTTTTGGAGGTGATAGACAACTTGTCCTTCTCACTTTTCTTAGTTGAAAACATTTCAAAATAAGATCATTTGGTATGCTCAATTGTGCATCAAAGTCTACTGAAAATATGGTGTGGTGAGAATTCACATGAGCTTGCAAGTTCATATCCCATATCATTTAGGAGTGACTTGGAATGAACTTGATTACAAGGTCAGCTCTTTCTTCCCCTAAAACTCACACTCTCCTACTCTAAATAATGTTAAAATATGTGAAAAATGGTAATATTTCAACATTTCGACTATTCCAAAAAACAATTACTATGGTATTCGGAAAAATCTAATCATAATTTCCAAAAAAATTCGTCTTGACTTTTTTGAATTAATTAAAGACGAAGCTGCTTGGAAGGTACGGTAACCCCTAAATGTCTGAACGTGTTGTAGCGACCAGTAGAATACGGTGTATTTTGGTTGTATTTGGAATGGATCCACACCTTTAATGGCTTTGGGTGCAAAAGAGAAGTTGAAATTTACATCAATGCGATTCTAATGAGCTATTAAGATCCCAATTTAGAGTTTCTTGTTGGTAGCAAATCTCAATCATACAGCAACGTATATACCATCCCCATGGGATGTTTAAGGGTTAACATGCTTTGACATTTTTGCCGTTAGTGACGGCAATTCCATTTCCCTGTAATTGTTTTTCAACGTTAACACTTGACACTTCAAAAAGAATTGGAAAAAGTTGGTATTCACTTCTTCATACAAAAAATTCAAAGAGTAACTTTGGCCAAAGGGTCATCATGATTGAAGAGTCTATTGCAGGAAATGCTACCAGAACCAAGTTCGTGTGTGCTACCCTTGATGTCCTAAAAAAACATTGTTGATTGAAAGAATGTGATGCAATCTCCTGATTTCTAAGCTCTTTTTCAAATTTATATGTGGAACTCATTAAAGTTTGAAACATTCCATTCACCAAACCATTAATCCATTCTAAAGTGGAAGGACCTTATTTTCACCCTTTAATGATTTTTTATCATCAAAACTAATGTAATAAATCTATCAAAATAATATAAATATATTATAAAAAAATTGGACAATGTAGATAGTAAGAAATAATTGGCTTTTGTAGAAAATTCATTATTGATTCATTTTAATAAATTGTGCAAACAAAAAACTTAAATCAATACATGTATATGAACTTTTAAAGTCATGCAAGTGTGTGCTCGGTAGTCTGCGTAACATTCAAGGTATAAGCTTCATGTTGTTTAGAAATTAAGTGCACTTCAAAAGCACTTTTATGGGATGAATTTAGTGGTGGAATAAAGTGAGGTCCCTATACACATAATGACTAAATCCTTGAAGGATATGGCTTTCCTAATTCCCAAACCCAAAATCTTTTTTAAACTCCATTTTAAGTACGATTCTTTTATTAGTTTACTTTGATTATATTCTAAAAAATATAGATCCTTCAAATATGCTCAATTTGGCATTCAAAAAATCTCATTTGGTTCAACGAAGTAGTGGTTATGAACAAGATTCTTTGAAAACACAAAAAAACCTATGGGCCTGGTATGTTCTCCCACCCTTTTGATGCGCCAACATTTATTTTTTGAGCGTTGGATGAATTTTAAGGCATCTCTTCGCTACCTCATGCGATGATAATTTTCATCCATCTAAAATTCTCTTGGTTCTTGTGCTACTTAATTTTCATTTGTACAATATGGATCTTCAAAATAAGATATTGTGAATTTTTAAAAATAAAAAATTGGTTTATTTCAAGTTTCATTTTTAGTTCAAAAAGTGACATCTTAAAAATAATTTTCCAAATTAAGTAGAATAAAATAATGGAAATTATACCATCTCATAGTGCATATTATTTCAAACTCATTACAAAAAATTTAATAAAAATTTGTTAATTGATTTGGGGTTTTTAATTGAATTTCAAAAGAAAATCTTGAAAATTAATTTTAAAAACTTGATAAACCCAATTGTACAAATGTGATCTACACATTGACATTTACAACTTTTCTTTGTCTATCAACTCCATTTCTGTTATTCATTAAACATTCTATAACACATCTTTGAAATTGGTGCATCATCTAGAACTCAAAGAAGCTATGTAGAGTCAAATACTTTGTAGTCCATATAACATTCAGTAGCATGCATTGTTCTTGCCTTTGGCTTTAAAGCAAATGGTGTGGAATATTCCACACCCAATAGTACTTAATCAATAGCTAAATGAACAAGTGGAGGCTCTCAAGGTGGAATACCATAGTACCATAGCTTGGTCGCCACCCCACAAACGATAAAGCCGTTTTTGCAAAAATAAAATAAAATATACATATATATATTATTTTATTTTCTTCCTCCAAAAATTTAGATGCCTTCCGGGCTGCCCCATTCAGGCCCTCTTGACGTTTAAGGGTTAAAAGAGAATAATGAAGAAAAAAGTTGGTTTTCTCAACCAAATCAAGCGAGGATTGGTGCGTTGGAAAGCTACTGAAAAAGCGGTCAAGATTCCAAATTTTCGCCTCATTTGAGAGATTGTGGAATCGTTGGTAAGCAATCAAAGTTATCAAATTGAACAAGTTTTGAGGTTGGGGCAGCTGAAGTTCAGCAGTGCTACAGTGTTACAGTGTTTCAGTGCTACAGTGTTACAGTGTTACAGTGTTACAGTGTTACAGTGCACAGCCGTTTTTGCAAAAATAAAATTATATATATATATATATATATATATATATATATATATATATATATATATATATACTTTTTCTTTTTCTTTTTCTTTTTCTTTTTCTTCCTCCAAAAATTTAGATGCCTTCCGGGCTGCCCCGTTTAGGCCCTCTTGATGTTTAAAGGTTAACCACTAACTGCCTAAGCATTCATTTTTTGAACGATGTACAAATTTCATCCATGATTTTTCATCTGTCATACACTTTTTGCAATGTGGAATTTTTACAGTAGATTTTATGGGAAGTTAGCTTCACGCATATGTGATTCGATTAGAAAGGGGATGATTTGTGAATTTTTTATGCCTCATTTCATGTTGTAGTGATTCACCCAAAATTTTGAAGATTTCAGTGTAAAAGTCCTCTAAAGAAATTCAACTCATAAAATTAAACAACCAAAAAATCTCCAAAAATCACTACACTTAGAGTATTACATTTCAACCAATCACAAAAAAATTCATCCGTAGATTGTCAATATCTTATTTGTAATCAGATTACAAAAGAGTTTTATATTTTAAGTTTGAAGTTGAATACACAAATATTGGTGAGAGCAATTGCAAATCTAACTGTATGGATAGAATCTAAAATTTATAATGTACAACTTTTATTCATATATCAAGTTCAAAATATCCCTCTAAGTTGCATTTTATAATGCATCTTTATAACACTGCCAAATTTGAAGAGGGCTTTAGGCATTTAGGGGTTAAACCACCACAACACCTAAAACCACCAACTTTTCATTTTAGGGAGGAAATGTAAGTTGTCAATACATGACTTAACTTTTGAGCAATTGATACATAAATCATGTAATGAAAGCCTACATTTCCTTCCTGAAATGAAGGAGGGATGTAGCAGTTGGTGGTTTTAGGTGTTGTGGTGGTTTAAGGTACGCCTACCTTATATGGTTTAGTGTTTTTTTCAATTTTTCCATGTAGCTAACTTTTTTTTCACGATACTCCGGTGATACTTGGTACTACCATGATGATTCTTGGGTAATACCTAAACAAAATTTAGCTACTTTACTTGACTTTTCTTATTCACTTTACTTTTCCTAAGTATTTTGCTATTTTTCTTTTCATATTTTCAAAAAACATTCATTAAAATTAGCCATTGCATTTCAAGTGTTGCAATTGGACTATTTTTAGTTGAAAAAATCACTAGCTCTATATGTGAGTGAATGTTTCACCCTCAATAGTCCAATAAAAATCAAGCACATGGTTTTCACACCACTCCCTCTATGCACTCCTTTCAGTCTTGGGGTTAAGATTTTATTTATTTATTTATTTTGTTTGCTCGATCCCTATTTGGGATATTTGGGTCTCACAATGAGCCGTCAAATATGTAATCCAAAAATAATAGATAAAGGTCTCATAACATTTTATAATAGAAGGATTCCAAATCCCCCATTGCTTGGATTGAATTTTACAAATACAATATTTTTTCTCAAAACTATGGTGAAAGAGGACATTTGGCATTGTATGAGGAAATATAGTAAGAATCAAACAAGGAAAACTTACTTAAGATGTGGAAAAAGAGCATCCAAGAATATCCAAGAGCATTGGAGAAAATCTTGGAAATTTTAATAAGCGTCAAAAGTCTAAGGCTTAATAATGTGATGTGATGCTTGCTATGTAAACTGCATTATTTATTCTATTTAGTATATAATAAGAAACAAAATGAATGTAGTGTTAAAATGACATATGACAACTTCATAATAAATATGACATGTCATTTCACGTCACTCTCATTTCTTAAGAATAACATAGCAGTATAGCACTCTCAATGAAAGTGAGAATGACAAGTAGCAAACTCCTACGTAATGTCAAGGGACACTATTTCTCCTCACCTTTGCACAAGTGGTGGTAAAAGACATCAATTCTCCTCGGACATTAAGAGCATGCCCAACAACACCCATTTTTCACTCACCAATGCTATTTATGAATGATAAAGTGGTGTGGAGTTTGATATTTGCCCACCAAATATTGCCCATATGGCAAAAGGTGATTCTTGCATCAAACAATTTGACCCATTCTCTGACAAGTCCATGCTCCCACATTATGAATTTTAGTTTAATAAATTCATTCTCCGCCATTATGAATGTCCCAAGTAGTGACAAAACTAGGAGTTTAAAATTGACTGATGTGCTCTATTCTAGGCACACTTGGTGGTTGTTGCTGGGGAAGTTTTCAATTCTCACACCATGAACTTTCCCACATGTTCTCACGCCATTCTGGGGAAGTACATGACGTGTGAGAATGGAGAACTTGTGCACAGTCTTGTGCACAATGAGGAACTGCTGGGCTTGCTCTAAATACGCCATTCAGTGTACTGTTTTGCAAGAATCAAAGTAAATTATCAAAAGTTCCAAATTATGTGTCTCACTGTAGATTCCACAGTTGTGGCAATCGAGGAAATCTTGTTGATGCTCCGACTTTTGTACAGTAGGATTTTGTACAGACAATTTGGGAATGGTTCGCAAGGCTAGCGCATCATACTGTATATATGATCAACAAATGTCTGCAAAGTCCGTCCGTCGTCGACAAAGTCAGTGAGTCCGCCATGCCTGGCGTATATTCGGCCACAGAAATCAATTTTCATCAACCAATTAAAACGCACTCCATCGTGAGTACTTCTTCTGTGTCTGTTTTGCGCAATGTGCATCGATCAGGACTTGAGGAGTCGATTGAGGTTGATGTATGCAGGGTTCGATCTAAAACCGTATTGCAGAACTTTGCACTAATTCTTTTGCTATATATAACTTTGTGGCTAGATTGTTGTCTGACCTTTTACGTACCGCCATGTTGCATGGTTACCCTTGGATAGATGGAGATTAGCAAATGTATAAGACCAGCTGCATGATCGCTCCAACGAACTAAGTTCAAATCACCTGTGAATCGATCACTGCTTAGACGTTGACAGCATCTCACAAGGTACCGCAACTCACAACCGACAGTACTACGATCTCTCGAAACTTGTAAGTTCTTCCAGAGATCGAACAATTATATATGTCAGTCCTGGCTATTTCTACAAATTTTCACTTCTTTTTTTCATCAGTTGACATGTAATTTTGCTAGCTAGCGGTGGTGTCAAGCTACATGGTTTCAAGTTATTTGTGAAAGTTAGTAAGTCTGCTCCATCGAATCTCACTACTGTAGTAGCATTTCCTGTTTCCTCCCACCGGCGGAGAAACAAGGGAGGTGTGTCTGCAATTGTGACCAGTTTTACTCAAAACTCGTCACCAGTGGGGTTCGTAGTGAAAAATGTGAGTGGAAAGGACCACCCCTTGCTGGTGCCGGTACACTAAATGAGCTCTTTAATGTCCAGTGAGAATTAGGTGAAGAGAAAGCTCATGTTAGGTGAGGACACTAGTAGGAAATGTGTCGTTTTTCACTTACGATAAATGAAAAATGAATGAAATCGCGTCAAACACATGGGTTGTGTTAGTGATGGTGAGTGGTTTTGGTCACAAGAAAAGAGAAATATAAGTATAATGTTTAGCCAAAATTCACTGTTCCCATAAAGTGAGGAATGAAAAATGACAAGTCCACTACTAGTAGGAGAAAGCTCAGAAGAAATAGTGTCCTTATGTAGGAGTTGTCACTTGTCATTCTCACTTTTATTGAGAGTGCCATATCTTCCTTTTAGGTGATGAGAGTGATTTGAGGTGGCATGCCATGTTTATTGTCTATGTCCCACAAGGGAAGAGCCCACAAAAACGCTTTGTTTTTAGGAATTACATGCTTGGACAAAAAAACAAGCCATAAGAATAAATATAGGGTAAAAACCAAGGCAAAGATTACGCCACTAGCTGCTTGTTATAAAGTTTCCATTTGTCATTAGAACACTACATCTAGAAATTTTAATTGAAGTTTTTATCATTTTAGAATAAATACTATCTCCAAAAAAGTCAAATAGTGTTCGTGGTGAGAAATAGTGTCCCGGACATTAAACAGCCCATTTACTAACATATCGTAGTATACTAGCAGGTTCGGCACCTTGCTGCCTAATAATTAATTAAAGTTCAGAAAGTAGGTTCGGCACCTAAAAATAGTATATTAATAATTTCGGCAGTTTTTTCCTTTGATTTTTTCAAATTCCGGCTTGTAGTCAATTCCAACTCTTTTACATTAGTTGACATATAAGATTTGAGTCTTGAGTGGCAAGAATGCTCTGTACTTTATACAAGTGGAGTGGAGTTGTATCCAACAATGCATATGGGATATGTGAACTTTGAGGTGAACCACCTAGTTAGTCTTTATTTTTATAACACGCATAACTTTTGCATAAAGTCTTCAAATGACATAAAATTTGTTGGAGGTGAAATATTACTTGATTTCTAAACTTTTCTTAGACCAACAAAATTCCAAAAAAGTTGATCTTCTATGCACAAATGAGCTTCGAAAAACTGTTAGGAACACATTTTGATTCATTGACGTTTACAATGTTGTGTTGTTTTGTCCATATCTTTTGCATAAAAACTTATTTTGACACAAAACTTGTTGGAGGTGGAAGAAGACTTGATTTCTCAACTTTTGTTAGTTAGACACAATTCTATAAAACTTCATCTTCTATGCTCAATTGGACTCCAAAAATCTGTGTACAACACATTTTCAAAAGCCTCACCTAGAGTCTTGCTACTTAACCCATATTCTTTGTGGACTAATGTAAGTGGGCTTGATTACAAAAGGAGCACCTTCCCTCTCATGAAATTCACACAAGCCTCCCAACTAAGTAAAATCTTAGTGAAAAGTTAAAAAATTCTCACTTTTCGGCAATTTTGAAATATAAATTATATAATATTCGGCAAAAGATGCCAATAATTTTCCAAAATTTTAGGCATCTATTTTTAGAATTATTTTCCGCCGAATCTGCTAGTAAACTACGGTAGTGTCTTGAAAACTGAACCTGGTCGTCTATCAAGAAGGGTATCATTAGTGGCGAATTAGCTAATTGCTCTATGACAATGATCCCAAAACTGGCTTAAATTAGCTAGATTTCTACCAAACTAAATTCTTGTGCTACTAATACATTGTAGGTAAAAATAGTCATTAGCAAAATATTTGACAATTTTTATAAGTCAATAGACAATTTGTTACATCATTCACCTTGGAGGTAGCATCAATAACAACCAATTAAGGCTTCATAAGTACTTGGCAACCAATGAGAACTCTCCATATATATTTTGTAAGAATAATTTCATCTTTCCTTTAATTTCTACTTCTAAATGCTTGGGTAGCACATAACATTCAGTAGCCTTTGTGATTACCGCCTCCCTCTAACAGAGTGATGTGGAATATCCCACATCATTTCATCCCCCAATGAAATGATGTGAGATATTCCACATCAAATCAGTAGCTATGGGGACACGTGGCAATAAGCAAGAGCCAGCAACCATGGTGCACAGTAATGGAAAGCACTTTCAATCACAATTCAACATTGTTTTTTCATTGTTTATTTGATTGATTCTCAACTCAACAGTGTTTTTTAGTGTTTGGTCAACTCAATAGTGTTTTTTCAACTCAATAATGTTTTGTCAACCACAGTCCGGGAAGTTTTTTGAGCTTTACCGGTTACTTTCCTTTCATTCCAAGATTGAACCAGTTTTTCAAGTGTGGAGTCCGGTTATTTTCTCTATTTAATATATAAAATAGATTTTTTTTAGCTTTTTCACCCGGTTTTTAGCCGCTCCTTCTAAATTCCATTCGGTTTTTTACAAAATCAACCGGCTCATCTTACACTAGCTGCCGGTTCTCCCCGTTCATTGTTGTCAACTCAACAGTGTTTTGTCATTCATTGTTTATTTGATTCAATAGTTCATTAGATTCAATAGTTCATTCAATTAGAAATCACTGGTCACTCTGTTTACAAAGGTGGATGAAACCAAAAGGCAGTCTCTACTGAATGTTATGCAAAAGTAGCTGACTTTCTGCATGGGTGGTAGCATATTGCACAAAATACAACAAACTAGTCATGGGATCACTGCTCTGTGGCCTTGAATTTGTGCCTTAGAAACAGATTCTTGAGGCGCACCCAGCTTAATTGCCAGAGGATGGACTCCCACTCAGAGCCGACGATGAAAAGTGAGGTTGCTAATTCTGCTTTCTACAGCTCCGGCACTACTCCACGACCTTCTTCATCACAATACCATTCTGCTCAAAGCGTGATCACAGCGGCCTCGCCAAACCCTGAGACCGTGTTGCTTGAACGCGAGATTGAGGTATCGAAAGTGTATTGGAGCGAGCTCAGCTTCGAATCCGACAACGTGGATGCCCGGGGAATTTGCAACCCCGAGAAGAGCAACCGCGAAATCATCGAGGACCTTCGACAACTCCCGAAGTACCGAATTTGGCTCAACTCCGAATGGGATTTACGGGACGTCGAGTCATCCGCCGACTTCGTGGCGGGCCGAAAACTGGCGGAGGGAGGGCAAGCGGAGATTTTCGAAGTGGAAAACCGCCGCACGAAGAAAACCGATCCTCGGTACCTGTTCAAAGTCTTCAAGGAAGGCTATTCGGCGCGAGACTTACAATCCCAATGGCCACAAGGAATTCTCGAGTGCGGGTTTTTGATCAAACTTGTAGTTCGAGCTGGGATGGTGTTGGAAGACGACAGATTCGCTTTCCTGATGTTCCGATGCCACATCGATTTGCGGAAGCTCATCGACATCGCTCGCGAGAAAAACTCTCCTCTCTGGGAGAAGCCCAAGAGGCGGCCCTTCCAAGAATTTCAAACCTACGAGCCGCCTCGGAAAACCCTAAACCCCAAACCCATATTCAAAGACAGATGTGCATTCCACATTATGAACCACATAGCGTGGGGGATGTTGTGTTTACACAACAATGATGTTCTTCACAGGGACTTGAAAGCTTCCAACGTTCTGTGCACAGATGAGAACTCCAATCCACATAGTCCGGCAACCGTGTCCGGGGAGAATCAGAAAAGAGAGGATCGGAGCGGCGGGCGGTGCATTTTTGTGGATGTGGCAGACTTTGAAAGCTCTCTTGGAACCGTCGGGACGGCGTTTTGGAGAGCACCCGAGATTTTGCAGCAACTGAAAGACGGGAAGCGAGGCCGCTTGCATTTTACGCCGGCGGCGGATGTCTACAGCTACGCTATGACATGCTACGAGATTTTGACCGGGTGTATTCCATTTGAAGAATACAACGTCGGTGATTATGACCCTGTCCTGCGTGGAGTGAGGCCTACATTGCCGGATTTTGTTCCTACTTGGATTAGAGATTTGGTGCAGAAATGTTGGCACCAAGATCCTTCGGAGAGACCCAGCTTCTCGACTATATGGCAAGAGCTTCGGTCACATGGCATGCCTAAGCCACATAGAAACCCTGTTGTTTTGGAGCCACCTGAGAAAAGTTGAAGATCAACTTATATGTGGGTGTTTGCATGGTATAGCTCACCACATTGAAGGAATTTAGGGTTGTGCAATATCATGGTGCACATTTGTGCACGTTGTACATTTTGTCTAAAAATTGATATCGACTAGGATTGTATAGTGATGACATGGCATTTGACATAAGCAATTTACGCTACTAGTCACCTCGAGATACTATGTAACAGAAATTCTATGAGAGTTGAGCCAACTTTTGTCGTTGCTATTCTAGAGGAGTCTGATATCATAGTTCCACACCTCGTAGTGGCGCAAGGCTCTTTTGTCGTTGCTATTCTAGAGTCACTCGTGGTCTCTACCTTAGTTGACTATAATTTTCAACGCGTGGTCTCTGCCTTAGTATTTATCCTAGATTCTTTTATGGCTATGTTTATACTGTTCAATCATGTAACTCCTTAAAAACGATGCGTTTTTGTAGTCTCTCCTGTGGTGAGGCAGTGACAACAAAAATGTGAGTGACAATGATTGAGAGTATTTGAGAATTCTTACAATAATGTACATTTGAGATGAATGTATTGAAATTAGTGTGAGAAATTGAAGATTGGTGTAAAATCTCATACTAATTGTGTGACTCATAGTAATGGCAATAATCGTGTACTTAATCACAATTACTATAAATTATCACAATTAGTGTGCCTCATGCTTTGTTCTAATTCCAGAATCAACGTAATTTTTTCTTATTACTGCAACTTGCATTAACCCCTAAAGGACCAAGTGTCCTAACTAGGACATTTAGAGAACCGGGTAGGTTCCGGTGAACACATTTTTAATCGAATTCTAAAGGAAATTTAATAGTAGATTCCCCAATGTGCCACGAAAATGGGGATTTTTTTTTTTTTGAACTCCGACACCGTATGTGAAAGTTATGAGGGGAAATGTGTTTTTTTCGGGAGAAAGGGCAGCGGGGCAGTAGAGAAATAGTTGAATTTTAGGGGGGGGCAACAAGATGGGCGGTGTGTGGAAAATGGGGTGGACTGTGGGGGGCAGAAGACCACCCCGTTTCCCAAACTCATAAAAAAAAAAAATTAATAATATTTTTTAAATTTTTAAATTTTTTTTTAAAAATAAAAATTATTATTTTAAACTGAAAAGTATTATTTAAATTAAAAATATCATTTTAAACTAAAAGTTTAATTTCATAATTAAAAATATTATTTAAAAATTTGAAAAATAAAATCATTTTTAAAAATAAAAAATAAAAAGTAAAAATCGTCCAATGAGGGACAGCCACGTGGCATTGTACATTGAGAGTTAGTGGGGTCATGAACATTGGAATGGGCAATTCCCTTCCTCCACCCTTTATTTCCCCCCTAACCCCCAAAATTCTTAGAAAATGTGCTACATGTCTTCTAAAACTTGGAGATTTACTTTTTTTTCAAATTTTTTTTTCCATTTTGTAGAGGGTGGAATGTACTTGTGTTTCACCGCTCGGATTTGTATTTTAAATAAAGAAAGTCGAAAATATTGCAATTCCAAAAACACATAGTCTTTTCTGAACTTTTAAACCCCCAATAAGTGCAAGGTGTTATTCAACATCCTAAACATCTCCAAACGCAACGAAAATTGGTACACAACTAAGTAACATCATATAGAATGTGAAAGTGAAGTGCGACAAGTTTCGGTAGTGAGGTTTTTTTGATGTAGCTGTGGTCAAACGCATCTGAAATTTTCGGGCATGTGTTTTTTTGGGGTGTTTTTTCCATCAAACGCAATTATCTTGCAATCCGTGCGGTCAAAATTAACGAAATTTGTTGTGTATGTTTTTCAAATAGTTTAGGGCAAGATCTTACGGTTAGAAGGTAAAAAATAACATTCTTTTGGATTTTTTGCATGGGGGAGTAAAAATGGCAGCATTGGAATGTTTTTGTAGGAAAAACACTCCGGTCCTTTAGGGGTTAAATAAGATACTTTGAGTACCAGTAGTATACCGGTATGTCAAATACAATAATTTGTTGAAATATACTGAAATCTTATGTTTTCGAATTATCGACTCTAGAAACCGACAATCTTTCCTCAAAAAGTTGAATTCAGCAGCATGTGTAAGTTAATCACTGATGAAGCCTCTAGCCATTGCCCACTCGCAGACTCACACGTGTCATCCAGGTGGACAGTCCCCCATCTGACAGAGTTAACCCCTACATGCCCACAGCCCACTCCACATGCAAAGCCATGCATTATAGAATGCAATTAAGAGGATATGATGTATGAATAAAAGTTGTACATTATGAATTTTAGATTCTATCCATATGGTTAAATTTACAATTGCAATCACCAATATTTTTGTATAAAATTTGAAACTTAAAATTCAAAATTCTTTTGTGATTCGACCACAAATAAGATATTGACAATTTGTGAATGAAATTTGTTGTGATGGGTTGAAATGTGATAATCTAATTAAGTGCAATATTAAGTGCAGTGATTTTTGAATATTTTTTGGTTGCTTAATTTATGAGTTGATTTTTTCAACAGCACTTTTAAACTACAATGTTTGAAATTTTTGATGAATCACTATAACATGAAATGAGGAATTATAAAAACTTCACAAATCATCCCTTTCTAATGGGTTCCCACATGCATGAAGCTACCTTGAATAAATTGTACATACATTGAGAAGTTGGTTCACTCTTTTTTCATTGAATCATTGCCACATAATTTTCGAATTGGTTTGAAAATTAGCCATTTTTAAAACAAAATGCTCATAGTACACAAATGTGCACCAAATTGTAGTTAGTTCACCAAGAGGAATTAGGGACGCTTCACACTATGGCCGAAGGTCGAGAGGCCGTTGATTTCCACCAATCAAATTGCAAGAAATCATGGGTTCGGCCTCTCGACCCTTCACACTAGAGGCCAAAGTTCAACAGCCGTCGCTTTTCAAAATGCCTATGTGGCAGTATGTTTTTACCGAGGCGACGGATTTTTCATGGAAACTGTTGTAATTTGCACTTGGGTACACTAAATAGGTAGATTAGTGTTAGATAATTATAATATTTGAAAATATTATAGATTTTTACTCTCGACAAATTTTTTTTATCAAAGACATTGATTCCAATACTATTGAAAGATCGCCGTCTTGGCCAATATAGAGGGTAAAAAATTGGTCAACAATAAAAACTTACAACATGTTTATGTAAATTAGTGTATCTAACACTAATCTACCTATTTAGTGTAGTTGTTTGCAAAAATCATGAATTTAGATTATTTTCATTAATATTTTTACCTTATTCAATAACTGAACACCAACTTATAATTTCTGAAATTTCCAATAAACGCCATTTTAAAATTTTATTTTGACGAATCTGACCACAGCGTAGGTGGTCCTAGGGTATCACCTCACCAGGGCCACGACTTGTGCACGAGTAAGTCGTTACAAAAGCCCTGGCACGGGTGATACCCGGAACAGTCACATACGGGTATCATCGTCAACATCAACCGGGGCCGGGCCGGTACCGTTCCATTTGGGCGTCTTTGAACCGCCAGCCCGCCCTCCTCCCTCGAGCGGCTGGTCAAGTTTTGTTTGAATTCGAGCCAGGGACGCGCTTTTGGTGGCAAGATCAAGATTATTAGTCCCCCAACACTCACGTTGCGTTTAACTTACAGGATCATGTCTCAGTTTTAAATCCGAGTTCATTTTTTTTCCTCTTTCTCGAGGTTTTTGAGTGTGCGAGACGGTAACACACAACGTGTTGCAGAGGATTTGGGTTTCGTCTTTTGCAGAATTTTTTCGAGTGGATCTTGAGGTCACGTGTGTGTTTTTCGTTTCAGCGTGAAGAGGCGCGGTGGTGATTTGTCATGTGTTCGAAACGGTTTGGTGAAACGGAGTAAACGAGTTGCGTAACGTAACGCCTTTGCTTTTTGTTTTGTTGTTGTGGTGGGTGGTGGTGGTGGGAAGATTTCTTTGCATGAGACTTCGTTTTCCGTTTGGGTTTTGAATTTTCGAGTCGCCTCGGTTTTGACTCCATACACATTTCAATTGAAAGTGAAGAAGTGAAAGGGACGGAGGAATCAGTTGTAAAATGAATTGAGGCGTTGTTGCGAATCTAGCTTGCATCCTTTTAATTCAAGAACAGCAAGAGGACGCACGGTCTTCCAAGATGATGGGATCCTTCATTACCAGGGGAGTCATGTAAGATGTTCATCTCTCTGTCTTTGGAATTTAACTTGTGCTTGGTTAATATCTTCTTTGTGGAATAGAAATTCGAAGTTACGATGAATGTTGGATTCTAATTTTAATGTTGGCTGTGAGAGTCTTTATCTTTAATGATACGAATGGGGTTTCCTTGCTTTTGAAGTTTCGGAATGAGCGGTGTTGTTTATACTGGACGTAGCGAAATTGGGTGGTTGCTGATCTTAATTTTGGCATCAATGCAGCATGGCACTTGGATACGTGTACCCAGCTTATGAATGTTATAAGATAGTGGAGAGGAAAAGCCCGGATTTAGAGCACCTGCGATTCTGGTGCCAATACTGGTACGTGTTTGTCTTCATGGCATATTTAAAAAAAATAGCATCAGTGGATGTGTGTTCACCGAGGTTGCTAGTTCATCCAAGTCCCCGAGCTGTGTGCAATAGATTCTAAACATCACATTAGGCAGAATATTAATTATATCATAAGTTTGGGTATGTTCTTTCTAGTAGTTGGATACTGAATCCTTATTATCAGTTTGATTGAATTGCCGAACTAAGTGTAATGTATATCGAGAAGACGAATTTGGTGTAATGTATATCGAGAAGCATCGATATACCAATATGTCTTATGCTGATGCTTTGTGTTGCCTTGCAGGATGATAATTGCAGTGATGACTGTTTTAGAAAGATTGGGAGACGTGCTTATTTCCTGGTACGTCTTGAGTTTCTTCATTTTTGCTGTTATGTTCACATGTCTAATGTTCTTCACTGTAAGTAGATATTAGTATATCTTGAGAATGCTTTGCTATCTTGACGTTTAATGATTAAAATTAAGTGTAACATGTAAGTGGCACTATCAGTTGTAGTAGCTCATGACGACAGTATCATTCACTTGGGTTAATGTTTTGTGGTTGTCTTTCTTGTTTTCCAGGGTGCCTATGTACAGTGAGGCAAAACTCGCCTTCATCATTTATCTTTGGTATCCCAAGACTATGGTAGGCCCCGTTTTACTGTGACATTCAGTAGATACACTGATGTGATAGTATATTGACGGTTTATGTTTCATGGTGAATTTGGTTGTCTCGCTTGCTCAGCATATGGATTCCGGATGTTTTGCAGGGGACAGCATATATATACCATTCGCTCTTGCGGCCATTCGTTGCTAAACATGAATCAGAAATCGACCAAAACCTCAATGAACTCAGGACCAGAGCTGGTGATGTAGCGCTTCTCTGGTGGCAGAAAGGGTCCGTGTATGTGCAAGCCCGGTTTTTTGAGCTGCTTCAATTTCTCGCATCGCAGTCTGACCGAGCCCGGCAAGTCTCAGTTTCGACTCAAGGCGCTCCCGGAGCTCCGGCTCGACCTCCTACCACTCAGGGGCCTCCTCGGGGTCGTCCACAGGTGTGCTAAAATTGATATACCTTACAACGTCTCCAAATTCTTTTGAAGGGCTCCATTTGATGGCTTTAAGCTAGCTACTATTATGTAGGCTCTTTGACATGATACTTCTGGCGTAAGACATGATAGAGCTTGAGCTGGACTTGTTCTCATGGATCCAAAGTGCATAGGAACCACACCATGCCTAGGCTACTGGCGGTTTTAGGGTTTTCATGACTTGTCTGGAGTTTTGATATGATAAATGTTCATTAGCTTTAGAGCTGAATAACTGCGAAATTAACGAAGAGGCCCAAGTTAGGTTCTATGTTCCTTCAGCAGTTTCGAGTTGATCATATGGGAGCTTTCTTTCGTCTAACATATGCGATGTTTTTCATTGATTCTGGCGATATATAATTCGGCCTCATCTGAATTATTGGTTTTTCACAATCTGATCATTTAAAAACTATGAATCCTTGGTCCTTTAGGGGTTCAGAGTTGCCTTAATTCTCCATGTTGTGCATCTATGCAGGGAGGGTCACTCTATCCTCCACAACCTCCCCAGGCTGTCCAGGGAGCACATCTCCGTCGTCAGTCAGGGTCACGGGATGGTGAGGGAGAGCCAGAATATTATGAGGGCCGTGTAGGGCGACCAGGTCCAGCGGCTGGAGAGCAAACTCTGCCTCCACGAGTTCTTAACACAAGGATTCGTGCCGATAATCCCTGGTGAGAACAACTGTTTAATTCCCTTTTGTATACTACCCATGACTTTTTTGAAACTTTAGAGATGAGTATGATGAGTATGGCTCACCACTCCACCCGGTTAGTTTCCCCCTTGTATTTCAGGTTTATTTTGGCGAAGATGAAGTTGTTGCTCTTTTTGTGCTTCACTTACGAAGCTGGTTGAAGATGACCAGGAGCTCTTTTGATAGTTGTTACTGAAGGGGAGATACGCATGAGAGATTATGTACACTAATTGCGAGAATTGGTCTTTAGTTCCGTCAGGATACAATAGGTTCTTGTTGAAGATATGTTCGAACTCAGCATCAAACTGTATCAAGAATTCAATCGTTGGCGCATTAAGTTTTATCGATCTCACAATTTGGAGTTTTACTTGTATTGTGTTTGTTGATAGGAATCTGTCGGACTGGTTGCCTACATGGTTTGGAACTACTGCGCTTTCCAAGAAGGTTGATTGAGCTTCTTCTCGTCAAGCATTATCTGCTACTCTTTTCCTTGTACCCTTCAATCCAGGAATGAAGCTGAGCATGTCTCATGCACAGTCGTCTCATTCGTATGTAAGAGCGTTTACAGTGGCACTTTCTGTACCTTCAGTTCTTACGTAGGGAATAGACCGACCGCTTATACGTTCCAGGTAAATTACACTCCTAGCAGTTAGTGAGTCCCAAGACTTGGTAGCTAATGACTGCAAAGTGCAGTTGTAACGATTATTTAGTGTCACGAGTATTCTTTTCATCAGTTGTATCGTTCAAAATGCTCCAGCAGCTGAAACTTGTATAAAGAGTTTTTCGTGCCTAGTTCTTCTTTTTCTTGAGGTTTTGATTGTGTTGTAGTGGACATGTTCAATGTTCAGTGCTGCCAAGATCTAGGATTATTAGAAGGTTTTGTGTTGTGAATGATTCAAGGTATTAAGGTTTAGGGGTTGAGGTCAAACCCTAAACCAGTAGGAAGCCACGATATGACTCCCATTCCCTTTCCTGTTGGGTTGAAAGTCACCCATTTCATAAGGTTCTTTAGCCCTTCCCAGATTTACCCTTTTGTTCTCACTGCATGAAAAATAAATAATTTAAAATATGTGATTCTTGAGGTGGGGTTGTTGTGGACTTCCAACTCTCCACCACTTAAGTAAAGAATTACGTGGCATGTTCATTCTAGAATCCGCTATAGAGATTCTTGTGCAACGATTCTTATTCCTAGGTACACCTCACAAGGGCTAAAGAACCTTATGTTACACTGTTAAGTGTCATCTACACGAGATTTTTGAAAATTTGAATTTTTTATTTCTTTTGGGTCTCATCACAATCAAAGATTCTTCCGCGAGATACGCTTCAGATGCTATACTTTTGGTTCGAGGAGTTGTCCGCTGGAGAAAACCCCAAGACTTTGAACTTTATCAAATCCTCTTGAAAATGGAAAGATGTTCCCAAAACAACATAGAATAATAATAAATTATTCTAATATTAAAAACACGATTGAAAGTCATAGGAATGGGTTGTACACAATTACACATTCGTTTTCTAACTTTATCTTTAAAGGTAACTACAGTTGACTGCACTTATAGATAACTAGTTGAGTGTCAGTGAAGTTAAAAGTGAGTGAATTTTTGCCAGTGGCTACATTTGTATTCATGTGGCTAATGGCGACAAAGGATTTTATTTATTTTTAAATGGAATAATCACCTAATGCTTTCCATCAGCGCATGATGTATGGCTTGATTGCCAGGTTGGCTGAATCTGCCCTAGCCTAGTGATGTCATTGTGACCTTTGTTGGCCTAACGTCCACCCCCTAAACCCTAAATCGCCTCCGCTTGAACCCAAGCGGGTCATACATTGTACACGGCCGAAGATTCAAAGTGTGATTGAACGTACAACGTATGACCTTTGCATGTTTTGCTCTTAACTGAATAAATCCACCACTATAGCCCATTTGTCATACTTCCACAAGGTAGACAGTCTTCGGTATTCCACAAAAGCAAAGTGGCATTAGCCTCAAAGGCTGAAAAAAATAATTCCCATAAGCCTTTTTGCTAATGAGCCACATATTCCCCACCTTCGTTGTTGACAGCCGAGATGATCCAATTCCAATGAATTAAGATCTATGGGTGTTGGAATTGGATCATCTCATTAACTATGAAGACCTCAACTAGTTTTCAAAAATAACTAATGGAAGTTGAAGATTTATTTTAAATAAGCAATAGGAATTGACACATTTTATATTACAAAGATGTTTGATTAAGGGTAGTCTATTGTCAACAACACGCACTAATGTGATCTCATCTTTGAAAATTCACACTCTAATCATACACTCCAAAAAATTTCAAACCAATTGCATTTAAGGTTGGATGTCCTAAAACCACCAACTTAAGAAATATGGTTATTTATGAGAAATAAATTTTCAGTCATTTGGAAGAAGATTTCTAGCGGAATGCACAAATTTTCACAATTTAATTCCCAGTATTTAAATTGATACAAATCTTCAAAGTGAAAAGAACTTTGTGACCCAAATTAAACCTCTAGGTTTCCCCATGTCCACACCATGTGGTACTAATTTTCACTCATAATGATACCCAAAACCATGAACTACTTCGCAATGCTTGGCATGCCATACTTGAATAGTGAAATTGGTGGTTTTGAGTCTCAACTGTGGTGGCCCCAAGAAAACTCTACATGTCATAATTGGGGGAGGTGGTGGTTTTAGGACATCCAACCTTAGTTCCTATTTCATAATTTGCTAACATCTTCATGTAGTATTTTTCCCAAATCATCTTCGCAGTTTCTGGATCTCAAACAAGTGTCTGTCATTCTTTCCACGCAACCATTCATATTGAACTTGTCAGTCACATAGTGCTAGAGACATTTTGGATAAAAATAATGCCCTATCCTTGACCTACTTTCAAACTTTTGGATCCCAGAGTTTGGTTCTACAACTGATCGTTACACCATACATGAGCTATAATTAGGGATATAATAGTAAGACGCATATACTACTGTGATACACAAAATACACATGGGAGCAACGGTAGGGAGCCCTGTTCCGGAGCAGGGAAATTAAAATCAGACTGACCATGGAGGAGGGAATAGGGGGAGTCAGGGTGAGAGCAGAGCAAGTCCACAATGTGCAGCCAATCTGAGAACGGTAGCTGGGTGGAGTACTGGAGGGACACGCCTTCACGCCCTCGCTTCCTGAGATAGTAGCTGCGCCAGAACTCCAGCAGAGAGCGGAACGTTCGTAGCACTCGCATGTCAGCTGCCCTCAATGCTTGCAGGTATGCCTGAAGCTCCCCATGTTTCTCCACAAATATGAAAATGATGAGAGCCGTGTTCAGCACACATATGTTATCCTGCACACGGTTTCTCGTATTGTCAGGCTCTCTAACAATGGGATGCAATCACCAGAACAACCACAGGGCTTTCAGTGTTTCAGGAACTTAACCCCTAAAGGACCAAGAAGCCCGAATTTGGGCCTCATGTTTTTTATACTAAAGTCCTATGTAGACTTCCTTTTATTCAAATTTGTTTGTCTTTTGATCAACACATGCAATGTTCTTCACTGATTCCAGTGATATAAGGTAGAGGGCTCTAAACCCGCCACGGTTCTAAACCCGCACTCTACCAAGGACGAACATTTTGAAATTTTGGATGTACCCATGGTGAAGAGCACCACTTTAGAACCCATGTCATTTCAACTTCAGAAATTCATAACTAATCTTAGGAACATCCAATTTTTTTATTCAAAGTATGTTGGTCTTTGCTTTGATTTCTCTTCCAGTGAAAAATCATGCTCAGTTCTCCCCGTGTCCTCATAATGCCACAGCCCTTAAAGGGGCGGGTTTAGAGCCTCCTCCCTTAATTTTCACAGTACGGTCGATTGAATGTTTCATTTTAAAACTATGAATCCTTGGTCCTTTAAGAGTTAAAGAGAATCGTCTCCATGATTCATAGGAAGGTCACTGTGGCCCTGGAGAGACCTCCCCGTGAATCATGGGAACTAGTCTAGTTTTACTGTTAAATGCCAGGCGGCAGTGACGAAACATTCCAGCAAGCAACAGAGGGGATGCAGCCATAGTCGAATAAAACATCATGTTTCCAAGTACTGTACATACAGAGAACAAGAGACTAATCAAGACTACGAATCGACTGGTTTAATTGGAGAGAGACTTAGGGACCAACTGAAGGTTGTGATGAAGCAGCACTGACCTGGTTGATGTCGTCGAGCCGAACGGCACACATCAAATCTTTCAGCAACCGTAAGGTGTTGTGCGAGATGAAGGCAGTAATCTTACAGTAAATGCCATCCTCCCTACTTCCAAAACTAAGGTCACGGTCTTTCCTCATGCTGACCGTCTCCTCCAAAGAACACGCAGCAGATGGGCTTGAACCAAGGCCCATTGTGTCCGATTGGGATCGCTTGAAGTAGTTCAGAGACAGCACTACAGACCGAATGAACACATTCGAGTCCACCAGGTTCGTAACCAACACCTGGAGTTAAGAAAATTATGTCAAAGATTGCACACATATACCCACCCCGTCAAAAAACCATTCATTCACATTCAACATCTAATGTGTATGAATGGTGCATATTTTCGCTACTAGAACTACTGTACCCAGAAGATCCGTCTACTGCAGTGAAGATATTCAAGATTTATTGATGACGAAGGGAAAAGATTGACACACAAACGAATTCATGATGTACCTCTACAAACTGATCAAACTTATCTCCAGCCAAAAGTCTGTCGAGACGCTGGAATAAGGTTTTGTTGAACTTGATAAGCTCCCCGAGAAGATCAAAGTTGATCTAAGCACACTCAACCAGAAACGAAAAAAAAAACCTGAGATCAAAGGGATCATAGTGCCTTGAAACCTCTGCAGATACACAATAGCACACTCATATGATATAGAATAGGCGCACTGTAACCGAACCTGTAGAGAAGTAGCACATCGAAATCCTCCTTTCAGAATTTCTTGTAAAAGATGTTCCATCAGACCCGTCGATGCTACAACGTCCTGCTCAATTCAACGGAGTAAACAATTAGGTCAGTCAATCCTCAATCATGGGATCCATCAGGATAGAATCTAAACTAACCTGTAAGTGCCCAAGTTAAAAATAGAAACCCAATTTTGGAAGCGAATAGTCCATTATAGTAACTCTCAAAACATATTTCTATGGTGAACTTCTGACAGAATATCAAACTGACGTTGAGGAAGGTCACTTACTTGATCCTTATGATCCGCGCCTCGCAGAAATGATTCCACACATGAAGCAAGCCAGAACCTGCAAGTGCCGTTCTATAAGCTGTGTGCAAGCAATATTGTAGCCAACAAACAATCATTCACAAAGCACCACAAAATAATAAACCAGCCTTATGCGCAACGTGAATAGGTACAGTACCGATAAAGCGAGTCTCCGGGTTCATTCACGAAAATCTTTAATATTTTCACCAGAAGGCTATCTGATTCCTTGTCGCTATTTTTGCTCCAAAAAGAGGAACTCTCCTGATCATAACCACCGTCATGCACTTATGTCACTAGTAGCAAGGCACGAAACTGCTGAGGAGTCAAATTTGGGCCTCTTGCTTCGAACAGTATACAATACATGATGGCCATTCGATGAATATGGGTTGTGATCTTGTACCTTGGAGACACCTGGAACCAATAATAGCTGCTTGTTGATGCGATTGCAGCTGTCACGATCACAAAAGTTGTGAATCAACCTTAGATATTGAATTTTGAGGGCCTGCAAGTAAGGAAAACATATAGTCAAGATCCCACGAGTTCAAAAATACCCACTGCTGTGCGAACGACCAATTTGACAAGCATGAGCATGAAGATGAAGAGATTGCTGGAACGGATACCCAACTACAAGAGAAGTACGTTACGTTTCAAGTTGCCACTTGGTAACACTATTTCAGCAGAGTTTTAAAACCATTCTATATCTACTCCAAACCGTCAAAAGAAGTAGCCCAAAGTCCATAAATCCCCTTGTTTAGGACACAGGCAATGCCAAATCTTGTTCCGAATGGTTGACACTAGATAATTTCGAAAGCTTGAGCATATTACGTTTGTACGTTAGAGATTGAAGTCCTTACCGACTTTGGATTGCACACACAACCAAGGCCATGGATTCCTCGAGGGTGAGCACGTGCCTGTGCTGGCACCCAATCCAGCTTGTCAAACATGTCATTCAACACACTCACCAGCCCCAGCTCTGCCAGCGAATTCTGCACCTGTAAAAATCAGCACCCTTCACATCTTACGTTGCAACGTTGTCGGAATTTCAACAAAAACGACGTGGTCCCTACTAAGCCAAATTTTCAGAATAGAGGACTCATAATGTTATTGTATAACCAAAAAAACTCGACGAAAGAGCTGCGCTAGAAGACTACCTGTTCTCTTCTCTTGCCGCCACACAAGGCACATAATACAAAGAGCACTTCCACGTGATGCTGAATCCAACAAAGCCAAACATCATTCAGGATTCGATTACAAGAACATGAAGTAAGAATCTTAGAGACACAATCTAGTCTAACTGAAATTATCACGAGAGTGAAGAGCCTCTGGGGTGCATGCATTCTGCGCAAAGTTGTTATTCTATCTCCCTGACAACACATTCTCTATTTTCTCAAATCGCTTCATTCATAGAAGACCACCACCTTGCTTTACTCCCTTAGATTCATATGCAATCTTGAGAAAATAGGGATCGTTCTCATGAGTTGGATTTCCTTGCTGCCCAATTGACAAAATTTCTCACTGTAATCAGAGCGAAATCAAATGGCTCTTACAGATGCAGTCAGTTGTACAATGCCGGGGGAGAGAGCAGTACGGTCCAGAAATGTTATGATGTTCCAATCTAACATACTCTCATCCGATAAAGTGCTCAGACGGTCTGCCCTCTCTTGGTGGATCTGAGGAGAAGCGGGACCGGATTCCTGCCGACTGGATTCCAGTTGCGAAATCACAGCCCCTGTCTCGTCCAGAAGTTGAGCTTGAGTCATACGGAACGCATGGTACATCCTTTCCAACGTGCCCCGCATGGACAAGGCTGCCGATAGATCAGAAAGCTCAGATGACAGATTACCCTGCACAGCCACTCGACACATAGTGCAAATAAGAACAACCGATTATCCTTATCTATATATATATATATATATATATATATATAGACCAGAATATAGTTAACAAGATTCGCAGACTTGATAAGACCAAAAGGGAAGATTGGGTAGCCATGATTTCCAAGGCTTCATTTCTTAAAGGAGTTTCTCAGCTGCTTAACTCACCTCACGATTGAAGGACACTTTGTCCAATGTGAGGAGTTTCACCAGGCGTGCAAGAATGTCCGGTATCAGTAGAATGGTCTCATGGTTTCTGTCAGCCACCGTCCATTCAGGCTCCTCGAACCGCGGCTTCTTTTGTTGCACACAACTATCTGCACTCCGCTCCTGGCCCAACCATGTGTTCCCTGCCTTGAAAACGAACAAGAAAACAACAGCAACAGCTACACATAAATTTGAGCACAGCAGGACTAACCCACCTTTCAGCAGGACTTTCATCAACCAATGCCTCCTTTGAACACTCTAATTCAAGCATCTAAAGAATGAACCTCACAATTACTGCTGTGTGGACATATAGTAGTAATCGCCGAGTTCATAATAAAAGTATGAGCAGAATGGAAGGCATGGGAGCTAGCGCTCGTTAAGCTTGCAATCAACAAATCAAAAACGACATATCCATCGAGTAATGCACAGCTATTATCCAGTCCTTTGAAGCTTGGCTGACACTTGTAGCACCATGATTCTATACTAGTGAATGCATTCACACACAAGCATGGTGCCCATTGTGCAGTACCTCGGGTTCAAAGACCACCATCGCAAGAACACGACAGAAGGAAGCCAGCTGCGGCGAGGAAAAATTGCACACTAGGCTCGTGAAGTTCGGAACATCGTGTACTTTCCATGTCTCTTGCCGAATTGCCAGCACCTCTTCTGCAAGAATAACAGCTGCATAGATGAAAACCAACTGTTAGTAAATTGTAAATAACTTGCACGGCACTTCTGAACCTCTAAATTGTTGCACTATGCACTCGAAGGAATGCAACTAGGGCTACTGAATATTAACCTGACAATCAATACTAAAACCGTTGGGACCTGATCCAGTCTCCTATATTGACCCTTGTTCCCAATAACAAACAACTCATCTATTCATACGATTGGTTAGCCTTCAATTAGCATAAGCATGACTTGGCAGGCCACTGGTCTTCGAATGGAAATGGGGCTGTCTACTGTCCCTTCAATAGTGCCCTACAACCTCCCACTTTAAATGATTGCATAAGAAATTCATACACAGTGATCTTAAAACACTAGGCTCGTGTTTCCAAAGTGATCTGTCCACAGCTCTATACTGATATCCCAAAATCACTCCTGCATATGTTATAAGGTGACGGAAAGAGTATCCTCTGCCTTATGCACAGCCATGACTTCAAAGGAATGCAATTATGTAGTGTAGGGCTACTGAATACTGAGGAAGCATACATTCAAAATTGGAGTGGAGTGCTGCTCAGGTGTATGTTCTATGGAGAGAATGTACCAGAGGTGTACATTGCAGGGGGCACTCAAATGAAGCAGCTACAGAGAGGAAGCCAGGGTCGATGATTCCGGAAACACGACTGCTCATACAGAATGCTTCCAACGGAGATGGAAATTGTGATATTAAAATCAAAGGCACACTCACTAACCATTATTGAATGTGTTGTGAAAGCGCATCATGCCGAATAGCTTGACCACGAATGTCGCATCGGCTGCCAAGTACTCGATGAAGGGATGCACTGTGAAACAAAGCTCACGCAAGATACTCAAGCATTTGTTCCGGATGTACAACACCTTCACGGTAAACCGCAGCTTCTCGGCGTTCTCCGGAGTGGGAAACTTGCAGAAGAGAGCTCTCAGGAGCACGACATCGCCCCCGAACAGCACGAACGCTTCGCGGTTCTGGTGATGCGCGTTGTTCCACTCGCACAAACTCTGCGCCAATTTCGACAGCGCGTCTTGGCACGAATCCACGTCGTACGCCACCAAGGCGCTCTCGAGCTCAATGCACAGCGGCGCTACATCCTCCGTCGTGCTCTGTAACCTCCCGTAAACCGCCGCCGGCAATTGCCGTAAACTCTTACAGCCTTTCCCTGTCGTTTGCGCCCTAATCAGCCCATTCAGCATCGTCTCCTTCCTCTCACCGCACGATGGTTGCTCCAACCCCATCCTAACTCTCAACAACCAGCCCGTAATCCCGGTAACAAGCTCCAACTCAGATGAAGCGCAAGCATCGCGGTATCTAAGAAACCTAGATCCCAGAAACGCCTAACCCTCAGATTTCCAGTGAGCCCACAAACCGAGATCCTCACATCAACTAAAACACACTTGAACCTAAACTACAACGCGCCGAGGTTTCAAATTCACCCCGCCATAGCCCTGATCACAAACCCACGGTGAATTTGACCATTTCCTCCAACGAAACCTTACTCAAAAGTAGCTAACCTCCACATATCAAATTTCTACCGACATACATACAATGCCTAACCCTGAATACATACTCGCAGATTTCTAGAAAGAATGACCCTCACATCGAAGCCCTGTTTCAGATTCACCTCGCCTTAGCCCTGATCACCATTTCCTCAAATGCTTCACCGACATTACTCAAAGTAGCTGCAACTAATGAACCAAAAAGGCTCCCGTAATTCACGTTGTAATTCGCGAGTGCCCACATCTGGAAATCAAGTGTCGAACTCACGAGTGAGAAAACCAACAATGCGCGCTCTGCAACTGACGTGTAACTGAATTGAAGCGGCGATGGCGATGGCGATGGCTTAATGACTCGATGATTGAATAGCACATAACAGGAGATCGTGGTGAAGCAGCCGCAGCATCGAAACAGAGCTAGAACACGAAAAACACACACTGGCGAATGTCGACTGACGCGCCAATTTTCAAATTGCAGGAGCGTGGAAGTACACTAACTTAACTTTCTACTGACTGGGCGCTTTTGTAGGGAATCGGGCATTGACGGAATCGTAATCTGACAAGGAGATCGACCAGGGAGTGTGATCTTTCTGTATCGTGATGATGCTCCCGCTTCTCCGGCTTTTGTGCGTGACGGACTCTGCGGCCGGGCGCTCTGCCCGCAAGCAAGGGAGGGAGGGACACGGGTTGTCGCGATGGATGAACAGAGTGTGGATGATTATTGATGGATGTACTGATTCTGTCACGTCTGAATTTGGATGGATGTACGGAGTCTGTTACGTGGAGATGGATGTACAGAATCTGTCACATCTGGCTCGGATGAGTCATTATGGATGTACAGAGTGTCACGTATGGTACGGATGATTCGTGATGGGATGGACGGATTCTGTGGACGGGACCATATAAAATTATTTTAACCACTCACCACTTTTTAGTCTATTGCTACTCCTAAAATAATGAAATTAGGTAGAATATCATAGTTTAATATAATAATATAGTAGCACCTTGGGCACCTCAATGTTCAATAATTAATAAAAGTTGAGAAAAAGTGTTGGTAATAAAAAATGGTTTCCTACATTTGGGGATTTTAAATTTAATTTTAAAAAAATTGGACATATCATAGTGCAAATTTTTAACACCTAAACGTTCCAGGGTGTCTCTCGAATAGACAATTTGAGAAAAATATTCATTAACTACTATTTAGAAGAATATTTTGGAATTGATATACAAATGATAGTTTTAGGTTTTTTTTTTTTTTTTTTTTTAAGTCAAATGGTGAGATTTCCATTGCAAAAGAAGAGTACACTGCTGCAAGAACCAGGCCCAGACCAGCCGGGCCGGCAACGAAGATAGTTTTAGGTTTTGAATTTTAGATTCCATTTGTACGTTTTGATTCACTAATACTATCACCAATATATAATTATAAAATTTGAAAGTTAAAATTTAAAAAATCCTTTTGAATTTGATTACAAACAAAATTTTAACATTTTTTGAGTAAGATTTGTTGAAATGAGTTTGAAATTAGATACTCTTAAACGTGGTGATACTTTGAAATTTTTGTGTTTTTTAAATCTATGACCTCATTTTTGCAAGGCCACTTTTGAACTACAGTCAATGCAATTTTGGCTTGGTGGACGACTTAACAGACTTCTACATTTGTAATTTTAGGAAAATATGTAATCAAGTATGACTAAATCCAACTGTTAAATAGGACAACAATTTGATGAAGAATCTCTAAAAAAATAATTGACTTTCATTCAAGCGTTGATGAGAACGTGAGACGGGCTTGGATCTGCTAGTTGTTCACTTTCTAAACACTCTTACGTTTAGGAGTTAACCTCCACTTTTTAGTCTATTGCTACTTCTAAAATAATAGAATTGGGTAGATTACTATAGTTTAATATGATAACTATACTGTCCATCCTCGAAAGGGGACAGTAGTTTTGTCCCAATGTCTCTATGTCCGGTGGGCACCGGGTCATTGGCATTACGAACGGACACTTTATTCACGCCGGCCTTGCAATAGGGTCGGTGTTTCTATCTATCTATCTATCTTTAATATGATAATATATCAAATACCGTAGGTTGGTAGCACCTTGGGCACCTCAATGTTCAATAAATAATAAAAGTTGCAAAAGAGTGTTGGCAAAAAAAAAAGTTTCCTTCAATTGAACATTTTTAAATTTAATTTAAAAAATCGGACACATTATAGAGCAAAATTTAAATATGATTAATAACCAAAAATCTTTCATTCATTAATTAGATAGTAAATTTTCTATAAATTTCCGTGATTTGAGCATTTCCAAATTTAATTACTTTTTAGTTGGACAAGTATGTTATGAAATTTCCTAATAATTGGGCATAAGTTTTAGCACATAATTTTTGCCCTGGGTGCTAACAACCTACAATAATTCATTTCAATACTTTGAATATTTCTTAAGATTATGTTTTACACCATATTAAAAATGAATAATTTTTTTCAAAACTTACCAACTTTCATTCTTTGATTTAATGTGTGTTTGATCAAGTCTTACCCTAGGTTTAGACATTTTTTATAAACGCTTTTGTTAAAAATGGTTTTTAATTGTTAAAGTTGTTGTAATTTTATTGATTTTGAATTTTTTTTAAATTGCGAGCTCATTATCAAATCTCGATTATAACTCGTTTTTAACTAAAAACAAACTAATTAGGGTTCGGTTTTAATATTGTACCATAGGTATTGTAGAAGGGATAATGGATATTTTGAAGTTATGAAGGGGAGTGCTCCCTATTAAAATTTGTTAACCAGAGTTGTTTTTGTGCTAGTGTACTGAAAGTTGGATTTTCATAATGGACAGCGCGTCCTATTGGAGACACGCCTTTGTCCGAAAGCAAGTCTTTCCTACATACATGTATTTCCTTAGTTTGGATTTGCTAAAAAAATCGTTTTTACTTAAAAACAAGTTTTATATTTTCATTGAGGTTAGTTGAGAGGTTACTGTCACATCCTTTTCAAAAATATTCTCAAACATTACAGTGAGCAAGGAGAGCCCTCGGTGACGTCTATATGACATCATGAAAATGAATTTGCACGTGAGGTTTGAATAACTGAGGTAGAAGTTACACCAGTTGAAAGTTCAGGTAGTCCTTCGAGGAGCAATTTTAAACCACGCTACGACTAAGTTCGGGTAGTCTTTCAAGGAGCAAATTTGATGGTAGGACGTATAACATCAATAATTTGGTCATGAACATAAAAGAATTATTTAATCAATTATTAATGTTTAAAGGAATAATATTTTTAAGACGTCTATGAATGAAAATTTATATTCTTTTACGCTTTATGAATACAATTGGTGAAAAAATAATATAGTTTAAAATAAACATCAAATTAGAAGCTAAGATTGTGTTAGGAAATTTATACATTTTGTGGTAAATCTCACAAAGAATTGCAACCAACTTGAACCTTCTCTTGGTTGCAATTAGATGGTTGGACGTTTAGGGGTTAAACACTTTAAACCATTGCAATGTACTTCAGAAAAATGAAATATTAAATCTATATCTATAAACGATTGTCAGCTTTAAAGTTACAATAGTAATTTGTATTAAATGACTCTAAGTATAAAATCAAAAAAATGTTAAAGTTAAGCAAATTCTAGAATTATTTTCTACATATTAACAAATAATTTGACAAATGTGAAAAAAATTCTTAACACAACATTATAAAATTCTATGTAATCATGTAGATTTTGGGTGAAAAATGTAATTTTAGTATATATTTGCTGGCTATAATTTTTTTTGTTGTATATGTAAATTTGGTGTTAGATTAGCACGCCTTGGTAAACAACCTTACATTGAATTTTTTTAATTAAAGTATTTTCATTAACTCCTAAGCATCCAAGGAGCTCTGTGGGGCTGTATTTGATCATTTTTCAGTCAAACATTGATTTTCATCTAGTTCCTAATTTCAAATAGATAGATAGAAACACCAACCCAAAGAAATGGGCCGGCGTGAATAAAGTGTCCGTTCGTAATGTCAATGACCCGATGCCCACGGGACAAAGGGACATTGGAACAATACTACTCTCCCCCCTTCCTAATTTCAAATGAAAATGGTCCCATGCAATAAAGTTTTTGGGAAATCTTATGCTTTCAATTCCAATTCATCATTCTCCAAATTTGTTGAAATTGCGTTTTTTTTACAACACTTTGAAGCTCAAAACTCTAAAATTCCAACATACAATGCCAAAAAAAAAAATGTTGAATTTCTTTTTATATAGGCTCAAAAAGCATGATACCCACACTTTGTTGTTTACCATTATTATTTACATTTTCCTTAAAAAATATCATGTTATTTTAAGCACTTTTGTAAATACTATGATTTTTACAAGAGAAAAGCTTTGAAAAATCTTATAAATACCAAAAAAATATAATGAAATTTAAAATGTGACGAATTGATGAGGTGTGACCGGGTAACTATACTAGCGTGGATGCTTAACAGTTGATAAATAAATGATAAATCATGTTTTGTAAAAGAAGAAAACAATTCAAGGTATCCTTCAAATGTAAAATATTTTATAGCCTATTTTATAACCCATTCATCATGCACTCTTAAAAGTTCAGCCAATTCTCATCCCACTTTTATTTTTCTATTATCATTTTATCAAAAACTAAACCCCTTCATGAAATAAAGTTTAAACCTCCAATATTTTTCATTCAAACTTTAATGAGTGGGCTAAAGTTTGTTACATCTTAATCATCTAAAAAGGACATTTGAGGGAACTTAACAACAATTTTTTTTATAATGTTAAAAACAAAAAATCATTATTATCAAAGACATTGCCAACAAAAGGTCTAAACAAATTTCAAATTTAATGTATTTAAAGAGAACATGTACTCGCGATAAAAGAAATGTAACATATGATTTTAATGTTTTAGTTCAAAATTTTGTTAAGTAAATTTCAATTTCAATAAAAACTCAAAATTTATCATTATTTTAATTTTTTGTATTTATTTTTTATTCTTCAATTTCAAAATTAATGTATGATAAATGATGACAAATAAATTGTATCATGATTGATTTTAATTTCATTAATTTCAAGTTGTAGTGATATATAAACTAGCTTGGGATTTATTTGTTTTATTCTTTATTTATGCAATCTCAATTCATAATTAAAATAAACCACATTAAAATGAATTTTATAACTGAATTAAATTATACATAAACTATTATTTTAATTTACTATTATAGACAAGGTTATTCTTCAATTTTGATTGAATTTGTTGTTTGTTTACAATACAACATGTAATCATCTAAGTCTACTTTTCTTAATTTACATTACATTAGCAATAAAAAAAATTAAATTAAATTAAATGACAAGACGATGTGCTAAATGCCATAAATGGCAAGTTAGTCCTCCCAAACTAATCAAGTTCAGTGCCGATGAGTAATTGTGTAAGGTTTTGAATTGTTGATTAATGCTTGCAACTTTCTTTTTATGTTCTTCCATCAAAAGTTTTGCATCCATTGGAGAAGTTACATTCTCTAAACCTCGTCCTTCTTCTTTTTCTATCTTCAACCGTTCAAACATAACCTGCATTGTTATTATAAATTAAATACTAAAGTTTGAAAAACATAAAATGTTTAAAAACCATGAAATTGAATAGAGATTTGTACCTTTGTAGCTTGAGGTTCAAGAACATAAGCATTGATCAATGTTGATGCAATCATCAATCCAAAATTTGATAGCTCCCATCGTTCAACACCATCCGCAATGAACCATGGATGCAAGATGGAATGAAGAATGAAAAGAAGGCTTTGCCCCACGATTAATATTCTCAAGTATATTGGAAAAATACGGCTTTGCACATATCCAAATTGTTGCCGCGAAATGTGTTTTGACAAAATGAGGCCAGAAACAAATGTCACCCAAAAAGAGGATCCATACACAGTAGAAAATGTGAAGAGATGCAAGGCACGAGTAAGTAGTAGAAAAAATCCTTCGGGTCTTTTAAAAAAAATATCCTTCCATGATTGAAGGACAAGACCTTCTTCTAATTTCTTTTTATCTTCATCATCTCGAGCAAAACCTAAAAAGTCTTTTTCAACCAAATTTGCATATTCTTTTCTTTTTGATCGTTGAGGTCTATACAAATGGCCTCTATTTCTCATCTTTCCTTTGAAATTTCTTATTGTTCTGCTAGAAATGTAATCATCATCTTTACTATTGTTGTCATCTTCATATTCTTGGTAGTCAGATTCATGATTAGTCCATGGATGTTCATCTCGCTGTGATCTATCATCTTGATTCGGTGTTTGTAAGTCATTGCGTACTTGGTCTTTGGCACGAATACCAATATCTCGCACATTTTGAGCACTTCTTGTAACGTGTTCTTTTAAATGATCAACTCCTTCACCTATAGTATGTGCTCCATCTTTCACAAAATTTGATATACTATTTGAAATAGTCTCGTGACTAGGATTCTCGCCTTTATTGTGCCATTCATACTTTATATTTCCAATTACCACTTCATCATCTGAAGAAATAGGAACATGATCCGGAGGCACTATGCCAACACGACGCCAACCCATAGATTCCACAACTACACCAAGATCTTTTCCATGTTTGAGTTTTGCATTTCTACTATAATCTTCACCTCGGTCACGTTTGCGGTAAGCATTTGCTTCTCTTTGCCTAGCCATAGAATTATACTCTCCGCTTCCCTCTTCATGTCGATTGGAGATGTATCCATCCATTTTTTCTCTTGCATTTTCATGAGAATTCTTTGTTCTACAATAAGCACCATTAAATGTATGTGTTGCTTTGTCTTTCACGTTATTATAAAAATCATTGGCTTCATCTTTAATAGCATCATAATATGATTGAGAAGGAACATCACGAGTACCTTTGTAGTAGCGTCTACTACCTGTACTTTTGTGGTGATTAGTAGATCCATCGTTATAGTAGTCTCTTGTGCTTCTATAATGCTGCCCAATTTCATCATAATAATCTTGAATTGCATCCATTCCAGAATCATAAATTTCACCCATATAATCCTTTCCTTCATGGTAAACATGATCGGCTTTGTTTTTCATGTTATTGTATGATTGTCGTGCAAAATCTGTACCATCTCTAGCCCTTGCCGTTACGACTTCACCGATCTCTCCCGCATGTTCACCAACGTGTGTGGTTGTTTCTTTCAAAGATGGATCTGACCTTTCAATGTGTCGATAATCAGCTCTTTGATCTAAATTAGATAAATGGGAATTTTCTTCTTGTAAACACTCTTTAGTTTTGCAACGAGCATCTTTCACTCCCTCTAAAATTCCATGGCCAATTTCTTTTGTATTGTGAGTAGCATCTTCTACAATCTCCTGTACATCTGCAGCTATAGATTTGGTTTTTTCAAGTCCTGATTGTTGACTATCAACTATATTATCACGAACATTTTCACCACCTTCATTAGCCTTGTCTTTGGAAAATTTTACAAAATTTGTTGCTCTCTCTTTGGTAGACGTAAGTGCTTTAGCTGCAGAACTGTATACATCTTTGGCAACATCTTCTGCCTTTTGTTCAATCTACATTGATAAATAGCAGTGAATCTAATGGCCATTTCTATGCAACTCAAATATCAATCATTAAAATTTAAATCTTTTTTATTTCACCTAAATTAAGTTGATGTTGCTGCATCTTTCAAGACAAATGATATTTTTGAGTTGTTTCTTAATTTAAGTTATATAAAAATTGTAGTTTTTAAAATGATTTCAAAATGTAAAACTGTATTAAAAATCATTTTTAAGTTATCAATGAGAAAGATTAAAAATATATAAAAATCACTTATCTAATTTCTACAAATTTTAGTATTCAATAATGCCTACTTTTGTTTATTTGTTTTGAAAATGTTTAACACAACATTTAATTTGCATGATTTTGTTGATTTTCAATGATATACAAGATAGTCAATTGAATAATCATTCTATGGTAAACATTTTGTAATGTTTGAAAATTATAATTTGAGGTAAGTACAAAAATGACTAACCTTTTGAATGTCTTGTTCCATTTTGTATTTACTAGTTGCACCAATATCTTTTGTTGCATCTACAACTTGAGATGTTTTATCACCTACACAGTTATTTTTCCAAAATTTTAATAAACACACTTTCTTGAAATTTTTACTCAAATTCTTTTTAATACAAACATAAGACTTTCAATATTAGTTTATTGTTATTATTACTAACATTAATCTATAAATGTGGTTAGTTTTTGCAAACTCTCATTTTAAAAATATACGATTTTGTAAAATAATTGTAAAATAAGTAAACCAAACAAACGACTTTCTAATATGTTAATATGATTGTCTTACCAACTTCATGGTATATGTCAGTGGCCTTGTTCATCACAGAATGTGTAGCTGAATTCAATTTCTCTAATGTTGCATCTTTCAATTCAATGCTTGCTTCATGCATAGCATCTTTGGCAACATTGACTTTTTCTTTGGCAATTGCTAAATGATCATCTGATTTTGGTTTTCTTCGAAACCAACCCATTGATTTTTCTACTGGTTTTGTAACTACTTCTACACCTTTTGCCAATGCATCTTTGGTTTCTACAAATGTCTCTTCTACCTTTGATAATGTTTCTTCAACAACTTCTTTTGTTGATTTCAACACGCTATCATTGTCTGACGATGACATTACAAGTATAGGTTTTGGTGAAAGTATCATCACTAATCCTATTGTAGATAACATTGCTATTGCAATTGCATTCATCATCGCGCTTTGAATTTGGACCCTTTTTCAAAATTTCAAAATTTTAAAAGTTCAAATTCAATAATTTAAACTTCTTAGGTCTATATAAAACTAAAGCCCATCATGATATAATTCTCTAAAAATTAAAAATTAAACTCTCAATTTGACTTATCATATCAATTTAAACATATTAATCAAATCGATTAATCCACATTTTTACTATTATATACAAGTTATCAAAATTACAATTACAATTACTTTTTTTGTAATAGCGTTCAACCTTCTTTAAAGCAATTAAAATTTTTATTGAAAAATTAATTTAATTTTTTTAATGTTTAAGTGCTTAGTAAAACTAAGTTAAAATAATTTTTCTATGTGATTGTTCAAAAGTCTTGTAAAGAAATTGCACTTTATTTCTTCATTGAAATTTCATGTATCTGCAATGTTTACAATGATTTACTATCAAATTAGATTTGACATGTATATATTTGTAAATTTAAAAATAATTAAATATGTGAAATAATATGATTCAAATTAAACTCAATGTATGCAAGAATACTCATTAATATTTTAACATTTTAACAATATGCTACATTTAAGCTCATTTATTGCCTTTTCATTGTTTTTATTACTTTTACACAAATTTTCTAAAATATGAACCTATGAAAATTCATGTATAAAGTTTCAAATTATATGTATGATTATTATAAAAATTCAAGATGTTTATTTCTTTTCAATATTCAATATAAAATCTTCTTTGCAATACAATAATTCTAAAAAAATCTTCAAATTGTACTATTCATTGTGCAGTCAATAAACTATAGAATAACTTGCAATTCATACTTTTATTGCATACAAAAAAACAAAGTTCGAAAAGTACGTTTATTATGTAATATGAATTGAATAAAAAAATTGTAAGAGAGCATACTTAATAGATTACTCACTATAGACACGTTAAATTAAGAAAACACATAATTATATACTAAGATGTTATTCAAACTCCTACACTATACCTATATGACAACTTAGACACAAAGAATATTAACCATTAAGCGTGCAAGGAGCCGTGTGGAGCCATGTTTGATTGTTTTTCGGTGAAATCTTGATTTTCACCTAGTGCCTAATTTCAAGTGAAAATGGTCCCAACCAAGAAGGTGTGGGGACTACCTTCTAGTTCAATTTACCATTATTCAAAATTGTTAAAATTACATATTTTTATAGCACTTTAAAGCTCAAAACCCTAAAACTCCAATAAACACTGCAAAAAGTGTTTTTCTATTGAAATTCTTGTTATGTAAGCTTGAAAAGCATGCATGCCACCTACACTTTGTTGTTCATCACTATTCTTTACATTTTAACCCGAAAATTCATACTATTCTAAACTTTTTTGTAAGTACTATGATTTCTACAAGAAAAATTCCTTTTTGGTAATTTTAGTTTTTGAAAAAATAGCCTTTACAAATAAATTATAACTTGCATTATGGAAACAAAATGTTATATCATTTTCAATTTTACGTTGTTTAGAAAATCACAAAATCTTTTTTTTATTGTGATTATTTAATGCTCAAAGTGATTTGAGCGAGTAGATGACTCAAAGAATTTTTGTCGTTCATTGAAGGTTAACATGCCAAAAAATTGAAGACAAGAACCTTGATTGCTTTAGTGGATTAAAAAATTCACCAATTAATATTATAATAGTCAACAATAGAATTTGTAATTTGAGCAATGAAGATTGATTTTTAATGATCCTTACAACCTTGTGCATTTGATGATAATAAAATGAAATAATCACGGTAAAAAAAGATGAAAAAAATGGAATTTGATGAAAATTCAAGAACATTAATTGCATTGATGAACTTCGAAACATTTTGATACTAAATATTTCAATGTTTCTCCATGATCATTACAACTCTTAATATTTGATGTAAACAAATGGTGTGAAAAATGACATTTAATGAAATTCAAGAGCATTAATTACCTTATGGAATTATAAAAACATTTTGACAATAAATATTGTAACCTTTCTTCACAATCGTTGCAAATTTTTTACAACAATTTTTCTTCATGATTATTGCAATCTTGAGAATTTGATGATAATGATACAAAGAAGTTAAATGTGAAAGATGGCATGACATATGTCACTTAATGAAATTCACAAACACTTATTGTTTTAAGGAACTACTTAGAATCATTTCGACAATAAACATTACAATCTTTCTTCATGACCACTACAATTTTGAACATTTGATGATAACAAAACAAAACAATATCATCTAAAAATAGAATTCAAAGAAACCTTAAGAACATTAACTGCCCAATCTCTAAAGGATTCAAATATATAAATTATATGAAAAATGACATTTAATGAAAATTCATCATGAATGATTGAGACAATTATCATTAATAATAATAAAATAAAATCAAGTAATAAAATTTACCAATTGATACTTGATAGTGATTGTGAGGCGCTTGAGGAATTTTTTGCCTTCTTTGTATTGCGGTGTTGCATATTCGGGGAGCGAACAGGCAAGGAGTCTAAAAGCGAAAGAACGTACAGGCTCGGCGGAGGATTGGTGAAAGATGACATATGAAAGAGTCAAGTTTGGTGTTGTAACTGTTACGTTTGGGAACAGGTCTGGAACTAGGTTTGGAAAGTAGGTTCTTGGCGTGATGAAGCGATGGCGTTTCCTCCGTCTCTCTGGTTTGTCTTTTTGGCTTCAATCATGATGATTAATGTTCTCTCCGTTAATTGGAAAATTTCCTCGTTTGGTTTAAAATTTTGGTGTAAAACAAAACAATCCTAACATGTATTGACCCGTTTTGGTTTGGTTGAGCTTTTGAGGTTTTTGGTTTGGTCGAGCTCATTTGGAAACGTAGTTTGAGGCATTGAAGGAGATCTTTGGTTTTGAAAGAGCAAGATAGAAAACTCATTATAATTAGGTCAATTTTTCCCTGTTCTCTTTATTACACCATTGTTTGTTGCAAAAAGATTGACAGTTATGTGTGGTTTATTTTAATCAAGACATACATAAAGACTTGTTTAAGAGCAATGCAAATAGCGAGAAATTATCTTGGCTTCTCTGAGCATTTTTCAAAATGGTTATGCTGCAATCAACGTACTCCCAAGGTGAGGTGGTTCTTGATTTTTGTCTTTAACAAAAAATATCTTTGTGCTAATTTTTTTTGTCTCCACACTTTGAAGAATTGCCTCTTTGTTGTCGATTTTTTTCCTCAACGTAAAGCATTGTCAAGAATGTAGGTAAGTGTTTGCGTTTTTTTGTCAATTTTTTTCTCTATGTTTTAGTCAAATACATTTATTGCAAGAGTGTTTTCGGTAGGACTCTTCATTTTTTTTACTTATTCAATCGAATTGCAGCTGTCGTTTTGGTTATTCTTGCACATGCCTCTCTCCTTCCTATTTCCTTTATAAATTGTAACGTTGTCTTGTATTATCGACGGTTCAATGGTCCATAGTGCATCGAACAACTGCACTCTCTTTGTAACCCTACTATGTTCATCTTATCTCTTTTGGAAGACTAAGATAGTGACCTTTTTTGCACTAATTTCTATCCTATTATCTTGTAATTTTTTTCCCAAGCCTGTACCTTCTATATTTGCATTAGCTACGAGTAGTTTGTATGAAGTAGCTTCAACATCCAAATATGCAACGTTTTTGTCATGTTTTTGAAGTTTGCTTTGTTAGCATCACTATAATTTTTAGAAGTCGAAGGAGAGGCTCAACCTCTTTCAAATTCGAGACTAGGTCACATATTATGCAATAAGGCTGTTTAATAGAGAGAAAGTTGGAGCCTTGTATGTTAGTATGTGTTTGTAACCGCGATTAATGATGTTTTTTAAGAGAACCAATGTCAACTAATGTACAGAGTTATTTATGCTTCAAGAGTTTGGAATCAAGGACATGTGGCAAGCACTACGTCTTTCTCTTCAACTTATAATTTTCCTCGCTCTATACATCTGGTACTGGTCTCTTCATCCAGATAAACTCTTGTTGTTGGATCTTTAGCAATAAGTGGTGATATGTTACGATGCTTGGAATCATCCATATTTTGACAAATTTCTATGTACTCAACCGTTTGTTGCAATTTCTCTGATACTTAAACTTGAAATAGTATGCCGTACTTAATTTGGTTATATTGTAAACTAGTTTGGAAAGAGTTGCTAATGTAGTAACTTTTTTTTGGCGAGTAAGGATCTTGTGAGCTAATTTTTGTAGGAAATGTGGGAGTCTTGAGGAGTATTTAGAATGCAAATCAGTACCCTGCAATCCGAGAATCTTTGTGAGTGACGGGCTATCTGACCTAGTTCTCTATCACCTGATACTAGAGTTTGCAGCAACCTAGCAATATAAAGTACAAGAAAACTTGGTAAAAAAAACGTAGCTGAATTCAGCTGTAGTTTGTTTAACCGCATTCTGCTATAGTTGCTAAATGACTGCGACACTGTTGTTTTGATATTGCAACCTCAATTTTTAGAATTTGGGGCGTGCAACATATCGTTGGAAAGGAATTTTCAATACCTTTCCAACAATATGTTACACGCCCCAAAATTCTAAAAATTGAGGCCCAAAATTTATAAAAAAACAGTGTTGCAGTCATTTAGCAACTGAGCAAAATGAGGTCAAGCGAACCGCACCAGAATTCAACTACAGTTTTTTTTACCAAGTTTTCTTATAGTTTTAGCATCATAGCAACATAGAAAACTTGACGTTCCTAATTGAACATATTACTTGGGTGTTTAAATCTATTGGATCGGATCGTTGCCAGAACCTAATTCTTTGCTCCTCCATATCTTTTTTGACAATCTTTGAACCGCAAAACAAGTGGGAAACTACTCCACATTTCAAAGTTATAGTGTCTCTCGTGAACTTGTCAGAAACAGCCATCCCATCTATTTGAGCTACTTGAATTGTGTGCCATCGGCTAGGAATGTATACTGTAGATGGATATTGATACTTTGAATGTTCACTATTCCAACGTTGCCAGATTTTGTATAATCTTACTCTATAACATAACAAGTAGCTATAAATAGAAGTTCCTAGTTGAATTTCTCTCTGTTTTATTTTCAGGTAGCATCTCCAACTATGGGCTTCGATTGTCTGTGCGAGTTGTTTATACTAATGTTGTTCAGGGGCTACTTTCAGCATTGTCATGATAATTAATTGATAACATATTATAAGCACATGGATGCATTGGAGAAGTAAAAAGCTACTATGCTAATGACTGTTTTTTTGTTCTCGCAGTAAAGCGCTCCAGTATTTTGGATGCATTTAGGGGATAGATACCGACAATATCTGAGGTCATGTTGATAACCGGCAACAATTTGGAGAGCTCGTTGCTCAACAATCTCTATAGAACCTTCCAGATAAATCTCATCCAATGGAATGAAGTGCTTCATTAGATTTTTAGTAACATTGCATGATCGGCTGGAGCTGAGATTAATGCAGGTTAATTGGTTCAAACCTAAAACGGAAATTAATAGCAATGCAAAGTGTTATGAGAATTTTGAAAAGTGATATAAGCTAGTATTTGTAAAGGTCGTAAGCATTTAGTATGTCACATAGAGTAGACCTACAGACTGGTGGTTCCTCTGGGAGTATGAATTTTTGCACACAGATAGGTGACTATATGTATTTGCTTATATTGTCATGCGATGAATGTAGGTGTTTACTGTAAACAAAACTATTTACTCAATCTCAAATAAAGTCAAAGGCTAGAAATGGAAACTTCTCAACGACTAGAAAATGGCCATCTATGAGGATATGATGATGGTTTATTCATTGCGCAATTTTCAATCACCAGTGGGCCTTGTGAATCATCATAGTCCATTGAACAAGAATTGTGCTGCTAGCATTTTGTGCTTTGAATTTATGAGGTTATTTGTATCGTTGAGATCCAGATGCACTGCAATATGGCGCTGCTGATATGGAAAAAAAATATTCTAATACGGACTCTCAATAAAGACCTTTGTAGTGTTGTCTCTAAAGTTGATGGCGCTCAATCAAGCAGGTGCGTGATTATTCTAAGAAGTTTTGGATGTGGTAATCTATCAATACATCTGAACAAACTTAATTTTCAATGGGTTTCCATCCTCTAAGGATTTTCAATTCCTAGAATTAATGAGAGGCTTTTCCGGTGGCATGCAATCATTGGTTTTTGTATCTAAATAGCCTTTGAAAGTGTGACAGGTGTTTGGAGAGGCTTCGTCTATGTAAATTATTTTTCTGATATTTATGAAGATATATTGAGCGTTTCTAAATTCACACGAGCCCCATTGAACTCCTTGATTTAGGTTGTCTTGGTGTCATCATATACTTGAGGTAGAAAGCAAAGATCAGCTGATACTGGGACGCCGAAGTGAAACATATGATTTTTAACAACTTGCTGTTTGTATTCACTTGGACCTAGAAGCATCGAAGAGGTTCATGGCAACCAAAACTAGACAAACATATCTTGCGATTAGTATGAAGCACTACCAATATATAAAAATGTCCATTTCTTTATTAAAAATACAATTCAGCTACTTACAAGAATAACAACCCGCCAAACTCATGATGATATCAAACATCTTTCAATTAGCATATTTGAAGCTTCAAAATTTTTGATGCAACTTTATGAAGCTTTGTCTTTGCCTAGCTTGTCTCATGTGGTTTTGAGGAATGCAAAAAAAATACTCAAAGTTGTAAAAGAATATGTAAAGGCCACAATACAAACTGAGGAGCTACTTGACATGCTTTCAACAACAACAAATCATAATGTTGACATGCATCTCTTGACTAATGAACTTGAAGATTCGAAAACATCACTTTTTTTGGAAGATCTAATGGAAAGGGAGAATTTTTTTACTAGGGAGAACAAAACAAACTGTGACAAAGCGGAAAATTTATTAGAATCTTTTGGCATTCAGAACAAGAGAACAAACAAATTGGATCCTAAAAAGCAAAGTGTTGAAGATGGTGGAAGGAAAACACAAGATGATGAAAGAACTCCAAGGCTTTTGAGTTCTTGTGGTAAGGACCTTGCTAATTCTGATGGATCAAAATTCAAACAAAAAACAATGGATAAAAAAGGATTGAAGCAAGTAAAAGCAAAAACTTGCAGTGGATTAGAAAAGGATCTCAACTCACAATCAAGTGCAAAAGTTGTAAGCATGAAAAATGATGATTTACTATCTTTAGATGGTTTGAGGGAAATGGAATCCGATAGGAAAGTGCAAGAGTCTTTAGATACTTTCATCCGCCAAACAATGGGTCGCGAACCGTACATGTCCTTCAGTAGTAGATCTAGTGACAAGCCTCTTCAAAGAATATTAGAACATCAACATGCCATGGAGAAGTGCGTCGAGAGCTTGAAAGTTGATATTGATATTCGTGATGCCCTAGAGAACAACGCAAATATGGATCCTCATCAAAGTATGTGTCCATGTCTCGAGCTTTAAATATATTATTTATCATTAAAGAATCTTAATGATTTCAATCTAAACATGGTCCAACGCTTCTACTTTTGCGTGCTCGAACCTTGTGCTCAACATGGATGTTTAATATCTAATTGCAAATTATGCTTTGTGTAGATGATGGTGAGAGGGACCCTTCTGGTACGAAGGGAAGAGGATCTCAGGCAGATTGGAATGTGCAAACAATTAAAAGCAATGTTCCACTAACAGTGGCTGCTCTTGCTGTTGCAGCTGCAAAAAATCCAGGTAAACTTGCTTAGCAAATGCAACCAAGGATTGCTCTTAGTTTTCATGTTATCTCTTGTGATATACTTTGAACAAAGACGTAAGATGGATTTGTACAATTAAATAGCATAGTGTCGCGTACTTTAGTGGTCTTTTACACGTGAATTTTTGGTTTAAGACTCAAAGAAACTTGACGTTCAATAGAGACTTAAACAGATAAGGAATGGTTGTTATAATCAAATACTCTCAATCATCTAGACCTGGATTATGTGTATCTAGATTCAAACAATTATCTAATATTTGATTGATTTTTCTCAATTATCGTGAATGATATGTTGCACAAATGACCTTTTGGTGGTTGATGTGATGACAAGTCGGATATGGCTGGTGGTATTGTTTAAGTTGCATACTAAGGTGGTGATATGTTAATGTCAAAGCCCGTGTCAAAGTCAATACTTAACCTTTGATTACGTGTACAGTGAAGGTGGGTTATTTTACCATCAAAAAGAAATTACCGGTAGCTTGGCTAATGAACATTATTAGATGTATCTTGTCATGGACCTCAATGTAAGCATAAAAACAAAACTCGGGTGTGGATTGTCTTACAGATCTACCAGGTTGGCCATTATTATCACCGTCAAAAGTGCAATTGCAGAAATGTGAAAAATGCTCTCGTGATTTTTTCTCTCCATTAAACCATCGGCGGCACACCCGTACTCATCATCGGCGGATTAGCCATGTTGATAAGGTTTTTTCAATTCCTAATTTATTCATACATTGTAATGATACTCAAGTATCATTTTCTTTAATCAATTACTATCGCCCTCTACTTATTGATGTCTTTAATTTGTAGTTGTTGATTCTTATCCTCTAGTTTACTCTGAACTGTCATGCCACACTAGTACCTTGTGGCAATTTACACATATTAAATTTGTAAAACTCTTTTTAGACACTAACCATGGGATCTAAATGTATTGTACAGGAAGATATTACATTAAAGAGGAAAAATGTTGCTGCATTCTGGGATAAGGTGAAATAAGTGATCCTTCAAGCAAGATTTGTAATCATTTAATGCTTTGCTTATATTTTTCTTGAAAGAAGAATGGATGTGATCAAAAAGAGATTAAGACCCAGCTTTGCTCCACAGTAACTTCTAGTATAGTGTGATTTGCTTGGAAATTGCACGTAAATATTGAAAGCATCGAGCAGATGGGTTATTGTAAATATTTTGACAATACTCATTCATGCATGGCTGGTATTGCAGCTGAATCCAGAAGAGACACAAAAAATCTTTGCGGACTCGAGAAAATATGATTCGGAGGTACTGAACAACATCAATGTAACTATTTTCTTGCATCGAGATTACCTCACAAAAAGGTTTGATTTAATTACTTCTATTAGAAAGTGATCAAATTTGAAGGCTTCAAACATAAGTTTTTGCCATGATTCCTAACGGTTATTCAAAAAATATGCAATGATTGGTTGTAACCTTCCTAATATGTTATATAAAGTGACTAAAATGAAATTATTGATTTGTAACCATTTGTGCAGGATCTGTCAGGAGAAGTAGTTGTGAGCAGCTTGATTGCATTTAAAGGACAAAGCAACCTAATAACTCTTCCACCAACATATATAAAAGCTGGACAAGATCTTCTTGTATGTTGGCCTTTCGCCTTGTATTTTTACAATTTTGAATATTACATAATGAGAATCAAACAAAAGTGAAGCCCATTTGCTAAATCATATTGTACAAGTTGATCTAGGGGTTCCCCTTTATAAACAACCCATGGCTAAAAATGAAAAATATTAAAGGGATCTAATTAAGTCCAAGTCCTCACTTCTATGCAAACTTTGAAGGACTCTCCGTGGGGCTACAAACTAAATGTAGGGTAGCGTTGCGTGAAATTATACTGTTAGTGAGTTACTAGACTTAAACATATTTTGAGGTAACAAGGGTTACGATTTTGGTGATCCTGCATTCACGCTTTAGGCTTATGTGGACGTTTTGTAGGATATGTTGGACAACAAGCAAAGAGTCCTTCCTTTATCTTCAGAACAAATTCTTTTTATTCTAGATGAAGCTAGTGAAAAAACATTTTTATGTTCTCAAGGTGATGTAAGCAAGATTGGACTAGAAGAGAAGAATCTGGTGGCTTTTTTAGGCTATATCGTTGAGCAAACCCTGGTAAGTAAGCTATGGATGAAGTCTAATTTCAATTATTTTCAGTATGCACTTCTTTTCAAGTCTTATACGTAATGCGTATTAGCTCTTGGTTCTTGCTCCCAACTAGTAGTGTGACTTTTTAAGGTCTTGACATGTTAGGTCAAGGCTTGGATGGTGGACAAAGATGCTGAAGCCTTGCGTAATCAACAAGAGCTATTTAAAGAAGAAGAGGCTGCACAGATGAAGTGATGCTCCAATTTCACTCCAAAATACTGAAGTTGTTTGAGTTCATTTGTTTATGTTTCTAGTGTGTAGAATGTCATACGAAATTGTAAAAACTTATAGGGTTATTAAGTCTCTAGAGGCATTGGATAAGTGAAAGCCAATGGAGTTCATTCACTCTCTTCTTCATATTTTGACATCAATCTACTAAAATTATGTAAAGCTCGTGATGTTTGGAAACATAGTCAGACAATTTTCAAGTTGAGGGCAAGAATTTGACTAGAGTCATTGTACCTCCGCATTTTTGTGATATTTAAAGCCTCTACTAGCTAAGCGAGGCTTTCTGAACATAAACTTGCAGACGAGTGAGAAATGTTGCAAGGAAAAAGAAAAAGAAGGAAAAATCTCGACAAAAGGGGTTGAAAGAGCGTAAAGTTGGAGCTAATCAATCGGCTCTAAATGAAGAAAACGAGTCCGTTGATGGTGAGAATCCTTCACCCGAGATTGTTGAAGAAGACAATTCCCCCACTGCTAGTTCAACATCTATGAATTCTTCTGGACTAGAGAATCAATTGTTAGAGTCTCCAGAGATGGAGGTCAATGCCTTGGTTCAAAACGGCGATAGTAGAGATCATAATGTGAGTGGAGAAGATGGACATCTACGAAACTCAAAGGATACACTCTCTGTCCATGTGACATCTAAAGAAGTTGCGTCAGGTTCAACAACTTTATTCCTTTGCATCATTGCTTTTCCTTTTCCTCTTAATATCTTGAATTAGTTTAAGTTTGCTTCTCAACTATCTCCTCATGGTAACAAAAATGTAAAAGTAACAATATACATTTTCAATGGAGTGTGGTTCATTCCTGTTAATATTTGAATTGATCCACTATAAGAAAATTTGGTAAAAAAAAGTGCAGCTGAAATTCAAGACCTCCACTCAAAATCCCAACCTCAAATCAAAGAAGAGATTTTTGTAGTCATTTAGCAACTATAGCAGAATGAGGTCAAACAAACGATAGCCAATTTCAGTTGCGGTTTTTTTTACCAAGCTTTCTTACAGTGATCCCTAACTGGTGGTGTCTATTCTAGGAAATATTCATAAATGGGAAAACTAATAGGAGTTTTCTTTTGGACAGGTTCTATTGATGAAGACCGAGTGCAACAAAGTGGTTTTGATATGGCTTCTAATGGTGAAGAGGGAGACCGGTATTCCAAGTCTCCTTCTCACAACCAAAGCAAGATAGAGGATCAAGGAGGGTGTGGCCATATATTGTCCGAGCAAGATCAAGGTGCTTTAGAATCTCGAAAGCGCATACCATGGAGACCTTATAAAGAACCTTTGAGGTTTGATTACCAAGACTCCTATCAAAGAAGTAGTTGGGTCCCCGATCTAAAGTTCCAAAAAGGATTACCACAAAATTCTTACAGAACATTGCGAAAGCCCGTCATTGGAACGTCGTATACGTCAAATATCAAACGTGGTAGTAGCCCTGTCCCTGGATTCTACCGTGGTAAACTAGCGAATCCTAGAGGAACTATACCCTTTCCAGCTACTCAACAGTGGGCGAAGAAGGCACAAACATCTACTTCATTAGACCATATTAAGGATGGTCAAGAAGATGGAAGTTCTCTAGACCATGACACAAGTAAAAGCAACGTGAAGGATTCCGCCGTAGTACATGCAGTACTAGCACGTGTGACGAATGCCGATACTACTAACAATATCGGTAGATTAGACAAAGAGTCTGATCTAAGAACTTTTGAAAAGAAAGAGCATGCACCTGTTGCAGTTCCATTGGCGAAGGTGGTCGCCAATACTGGAGGCTTATGCAGCATGCCAACTACTGCGGTTCCATTGGCAGAAGTGGTAGCCAACACTGGAGGCTTAAGTAACATGCAAACTGCGTCTTTTAACCTAAATGTAAATTTGGAAGAATGGCCACCCCTGTCCAATTCGCGTGCAACTTCCTATCCAAAAAGCATTGGAAGGTATCCATTGACTTCCTACCAATGTGAATCAAACTCAAGATCCATGAACAAACTCAACATTGATAGAGGAGGTGGCTACCATGGCGGGTTTGAATCTAAAGTTGAATCTGGATCAATTCTTTCGGTCATACCTTCGACAAGAGGTCATGTTGATTATTCCACAAGTGGATCAATAACTGTAGGCCGTCAAAAAGGTATTATGATTGGTTCGGTTTCTGTACCCTTTGGTGATTATGTGCATCTATCTAGGCCTGGACTGGGTTCAAACGCTTGCAGGAGGATTTGTACCCCTCTACGGGCAAACCAGTCATATACTTCTGTTCTTGTAGCTCTACCAGGTCGATATACTCAAGATCCTATGGCAAGCACAGCAAGGCGGCAAAAGGCGCATGATGAAATCAATTGTCATGAATTTGAGGAATCTTCAAACGTGCAAGTAATAGATTCTTATGGAGGCGCGGGCTATTATCAAACTTCGTCAGTAAAATCCACATCTTCTATGAATTTTAATGTGAGGCATATGAGAGGATCCACATTTGAGAGAACCCACACATATTCGCTTGGAGACAGAGGAGAACGAGGGATTATTCCTAAACAATTTTCTTGGTCAGGTGGACCAATACGTCACGTACCTCAAAAAGTGTGGCGGCCAATTCGATCAACTGCTGAGAATACCGATTCTAATGTAGATGGTAGACCTTGCATTGAAGGTAGTCTAATCAGCAGTGACAAGGACCCTGTAGAGCCTCCTAGCAATAAAAAAAGCTCAAATGCAATAATTACTTCTCGACCTAAAGTGCCCGTACAAGTTTGGGACACGGATGTCTGCCGAGTTGACAAGAGTCCAACTCCTGTAATCGACACTGGAGCACAATTTGGAGACGTAAATGGGGTTCTTCATTTGAAGAGCGTAAAGGAGAATGCTCCTCAGAATGTCTCACATGATCTTGATAAATCCATAGTCTCAGATACACAACAGTTGCAATGTCGGAAAGAAACTAGCAAATCTACTTTAGTGACGTCAAAAGATGATGGCAACAACGCTTGCCAACCTATAAAATGCAACACAACAGAGAAAAGTACAAAATGTACTATTCAAACCAACACAGAAAGCATGGATGAGAAGGCCCATATGGAGACTGCCGTGAGCCATTTAGCTTGGATTGCCGAAGCTGCAGAATTCCATTTGAGCAGTAAGTGACCCATGTTTCAGCCCATCAACTCTTAGCAATTCTATCTTTTTCTAGTTTTCCTAGTTGTTAATCAGTTTTACAAGAATTGATGAAGTCATTTGCTGTTTAATTCTACGAATTGTCTATCCTAATGTGTGGCTATATTCATGATGAGGCGTTTGTAGGGTTGTTAAGAAATTTTTACCTAGACTGTCTGCTCCTCAATCAATGCAGGATGGCATTCAGCATTGAAAGATCCTGAAACGATTGTAAGCAATTGTGAAGGAGAGCATCTTGAGCTCCAAACAAGCGCATGGATTGATTTCCTGGACAATCTACCGTCTATAGCTACAAGATTGACTCTCAGGAAAGAGGACGCTCGTGATTCAACATTTAGGGCCTCCAATGGCAGTGATCAATATGGGACAAAGAATTCAAGGAATCTATTGAATGAGAAAACATCAGCAAATGTTCATAATAGTAGACTTGAAGGTAGTGGAGTTGGATCACGAGTTGCCCCAAATACTAGCGAAGAACTCCAAGACCCCTCTTTGTTCTATGAAAGTGGATCACCATTTGGTATTGGCTCTACATCAGGAGGGCCTACCTTAGGTTCACAAAATCATGGGAAGAATGACAGTGAAGGGCGAATTGGGTCACGGTGCGGCAGTAGTTGTAGTGATAGTAGTTTGAGTAGTAATAGTCGGACGGAGAGGCGCGGCTGGACAGGTACAATGAATACAACACGTGAGAGATCCCAGGAGAAGCGGTACATGCTCAAACGAGGTCGTCCAGAAGAGAAGCGAAGCTGCTAATCCTCTCCAATTTTGTTAATTAGGTACAGTTGAGGTTGAATGGTCACTACCACTAGTAGAAATCTTGTCTTATGTGACAAGTCTTTAATGACTCAATGTCCGGAAAGACAAGTCCATATTGACACAAAGTGGTCTTTGCGTCATTATGGACTTGTCTTTCTCGACATTTAGTCACTAAAGACTTGTCACATAAGACAAGATTTCTACTAGTGTACTGTACATTTTGGGCCTAAAGAAGCAAGTTCTGCGCACTACCGGCTAAGAGCTTGACAAGAAGGGAGCTAACATAAGAGTATTCTATTCCTTTATTGGGCACGGGCATTGCCATTGCAATGGTCCCTTGGCAATCAAGCTTACATCGATCTTCACCAGCGCGTTATGAAACAAGTTGAGACTTGTTATGTTTTAACTTTTAACCAATGCCTTGGGTAACTTCTTTTCCCCTGACTCCTACAGGTTCGTAATACCGTAGAGTGATAAAGTTGTCGATTGTTGTTCCAGATACAAACATGTCTTTGAATCCTTGTAATTTCATGATGGCACCCTCTCCTGCAATAATACTAATTGCTTCGGTCGACTAGAATTTGTCAATTCCTCGATGTAATAGATAGAGTACTCCATGAGCTTTGCTACGACATGTAGAGGTGCATACTATCTTCAAGTGGTAGCATGCACCTACTACACAACGTGGCGAGCCCATAGAGTACGTACTCTATTTAGCATAGCCAAAGACATATGTGACACATTAGTAGAGTCATGTTTTGAGGAGTACACTACGAAAAGTTGAGATTAGAAAGACATGAAGAGTTCTCTGCAAAGATTTGGAATACATTACAAAGATTGTGTGCATGGGAAAATACATTACAGGTAGTAATTGCACTGCTTAGAACACGGCTTAGAACCAATCTGAAGCTTCTGATTTCCTGGAGTAGGCTATGTACAAAAACCTGGAACTTGCCTGTAGGCTTGTGTTTATCTGTTGCACCCACGGTAGAGTTTGAAAATTCAGTCCTATAAATTGGTAATTATTTGTTTCACATTCAGAACAATATTGTTTCTTCATGTTACTCTGAATGTGGACTTCGGTGTGGGAGTTCATTAGTAGAAAAGGTGGCACTGCCAAGGGAGCTGCCTAGGCAAGTGGTGCCCAATTCCACGCATGCACATCAATTTTGCTTGGGCATCTCCTTGGGGAGTGCCACCATCAAGAACTTTAAGACATGTGAACATGGTACCATTATGGTGCATTGAAATGCAATTAAGATGATCTGGTGCCAACCTTCATACCAACCTAGTATGGATAAAATGACACTAGCATGACTTGTATGCAACCTTTGGTGTCAAAATGCACCAAAATAGACTGACCAAACTTTTATGATGACCTTTTCTACCAGTGGTTCTTGAACAATGGACTCTTGATTCCCCCCAGCTCCGATGAAGGACTGGAATTTGCAACCTTGATGATTCTGACTCTGGGAAATCTGACCCAGTACGTCATTTGAAACCCTGTTTTCCTTGAAAGTTTGAAAATGAACAGAAAATGGCATCATGGGGGCGGTAGCTTGTAAACTGAGTACATATCCGGTCAACATATGTGCACATATCCGGCCAACACTGACTAAGTTAAGTTATTCATAACATTCAGTAGCATGCACTGGCTCTGCCTTGGCTCTACAATAGGTGATGGGGAATGTTTCACACTCAATAATAGTTCACCCGTAGCTACAGTGGTCAGCAGAAGTGTTCGGACAGGACGCTTCCACTTCCAATATGAGCTAGTTTTCCTACATAACTCACATTCAAGTTGTAAAAATTTAAACATACAATCACATAGTTACAACAAACATGTAACATAACATTCATAATCAAAAATGTCAATCAAAAAATCAATCAAAAATAAAACACATGATGTGGGTGTCCAATTCTTTATGCAAAAAGTGAAGTGGTTATCTATATACATGGGAAACAAAGCCATGAGCTACAAAATCAAGCTAAAAACTTGAATGTAGAATCATGATGACTACCTAAAAACTTGAATGTACAATCATAATGACTACCATCGTGTATTGCCACCTTTTGCTTGATAAACATCTGCAGCTCTCTCAGGCATAGACATGATCAATTTCCTCACGGTATCAATCTCAATGCTATACCAAATTTCTTGCAATTTCTCCCACAAATCCTTCTTGTTAGTGGGTTTCTTCTCCGACATTCTCATACGACGATCTACTTCATTCCAAAGGTGTTCTATAGGATTCAACTTAGGAGATCGAGCCGGATGCCAAATTAGTTGAAACTCCTGTGCTAACAACCAATCTGTAACATACTTAGAAGTATGTTTGGGATCGTTGTCGTGCTGAAAAATAACATTCTCCTCTCCTAAATCATGCATGTGTATAGTATTCATGAGCTCCATCTCCAAAATTTCCCGATACACAAACTTATCCATGTTCCCTTCTATAAGACGAAGTTGCCAACTCCCTCCCAAGTCATACATCCCCAAACCATAATGTTTCCACCCCCAAATTTGATAGTAGGTTGCACATGGTGATCTAAAAGATGCTCTCCTCTCTTCCTCCAACAATACTGCCTCCCATCTGAGCCAAACAAATTGAATTTTGACTCATCTGAAAAAATCACATAACTCCAATCCATCCAACTTGCATGCCTACACTTCTTTGCCCATGCATATCGACGTGCTTTGTGCTTTTTTGACAAGAATGGCTTCTTAGTTTTCACTCGTGCTCTCAATCCCTGCCTCCGAAGACATCTTCTAATTGTATCATCACTCAAATCCAATCCTTGAGATCGCATCTCTCTACCCACTGTTGCAGCTGTACCATTAGATGGTGCATTCAACAACCTTACAACCTCACGATCACCACGTTCATCAAGAATTCGAGGTCTCCCTTGTGAAGGAGCATCTCTCAAATGACCTCTCATTGTAAACCTCCGCACAATAGCATGGCAAGTGCTTCGAGAGATGCCTAAAACCGCTGAAATTTCAGAGTACGAATTCCCTCTCTCATGCATCTGAAGAACTAACTCACGTTCAGCAAGAGACCTTCTAGGAGCCACAGCTAATCAAGAGCAATCTTACTCAATCACAATGAATCATGAAATGCAAGAGGTCTCCAGAAATACATGTTCATTCTCAAGATTTTTTAGATGCACAACTTGTGTGCATAATGAATTGGACACCCATAATTGACACATCATGAACTGCTGCCCTTGCAAGTGGCTCAATGTCAATGATGGTACTCTTTCTAGTTTACAAATGGCTCTTTAGTTGTAATTAGTTGAAAAAATCAGCACCTACCTACCAAACTTGACAAGTGTTACTACTAAACTGAGATTGTCATTACTGTCCAAACACTTTTGCTAACCACTGTAAATGGACAGGTGGAGGCTCAAAGTGATGCGCAAAGTGCATGAAAGAAAGGCAGTGGGGATGAAGGCTACTGAATGTTATGACTGACTATTGATCTGGTATGTACACAAAATGGGAATTCCGTATTCTCTGTTTCGGAGGGAACGGAAACAACATTCGCAACTCACGCGGCACTCAGTGATTTGTGTAAGTTTTGTGGGTCCCCTTCTGGAGTATGTACAGTGGGCTACCAATCAAAATGTCGTTTTCGAAATCGCAGTGAGAAAAATTTCAAGACTGCCAACTTTGAAAGCCTCCCGAGAGCTCAAAAATTAGTATTCTCCCACGAAACTTTTACCAAAGCATTATCTTTAAGTTAATTATATGCATACCAAATTTCAAGGCCAAAAGATGCACCGAAAAAAAGTTATTCAAAATCTACCAACATTGGTAGCTGTGGAAAAAATTTCACTGCTGCCAACTTTGACAGCCTCCCAAAGTTTGAATTAATTTGTTTTTGCCATGAAATTTCTGAAACAAAAACCTCTTGATGTTAATAACATATGGTAAAAATTTCAAGGTCAAAAAATTAATACAAAAAAAGATATTAACAATCTACCAACATGTGTAGTTGTGGGGAAAAATGGGGGAAAACCATTTCATTGCTACCAACTTTGACACCCTCCCAACGGTTGAGAAATTGTCTATTTACCACGATATTTTTAGCACATCATGACCTTTATGATAAAAACATTCATGCCAAATTTCAAGGCCAAAAGATTCACCAAAAAAAAGTTATTCAAAATCTACCAACATTGGTAGCTGCTGTGGAAAGTTTTTCACTGCTGCCAACTTTGACAGCCTCTCAAAGATTGAATTATTTTTTGTTTGCCATGAAATTCTTGGAACAAAAACCTCTTTATGTTAATAACATATGGTAAAACTTTCAAGGTCAAAAAATTAATACAAAAAAAGATATTAACAATCTACCAACATGTGTAGTTGTGGGAAACAATGGGGAAAACCATTTCATTGCTACCAACTTTGACACCCTCCCAGCGGTTGAGAAATTGTCTATTCACCATGAAATTTTTGGCATCATCTTGCCATCATCCTGCCATCATCCCGCCTCACAAAAAAATCTCACATACCATCATCCTGCCTCACAAAAAAAAAATCACATACCATCATCCTGCCTCCCAAAAAAAAACTCACATACCATCATCCTACCTCACAAAAAAAAGCACATACCATCATCCTGCCTCACAAAAAAAAGCTCACATACCATCATCCTGCCATCATCCTGCCTCACTCACTGAGGAAAAAGCCTCACTCAGAGCCTCACTCACTGCCTCACTCAGAGCCTCATTCACTCTTATACTGAGTAAAAAAGAGCTTCTTCATGCATGTATGGTCTCCAATTTTTAAACAAGTGGAGTCTTTGAGATGTGACAAGTGCACACAACTAAATTTGGCTATCCTTGATTTTTTTGAGAAGCGTTTATGATAAGAGATTGCATCATCTAGAGAATTTCAATTTAGAAGCATGATTATCTGACATACTTCAACAACATCAATGTCTTTAATAAAAAGTATCTCACAACTACACACATTGGCAGATTGTAAATAAATTTTTTTGTATAAATATTTTGACCTTGAAATTTTGCAAGAATGTTGTTATCATACAGATCATGTTTTGCCAAAAATTTCATGGTAAATAGACAATTTCTCAACCGCTGGGAGGGTGTCAAAGTTGGTAGCAATGAAATGGTTTTCCCCATTGTTTCCCACAACTACACATGTTGGTAGATTGTTAATATCTTTTTTTGTATTAATTTTTTGACCTTGAAAGTTTTACCATATGTTATTAACATAAAGAGGTTTTTTTTCCAAGAATTTCATGGAAAAAAAAAAAAAAATCAATCTTTGAGAGGCTGTCAAAGTTGGCAGCAGTGAAAAACTTTCCACAGCAGCTACCAATGTTGGTAGATTTTGAATAACTTTTTTTTGGTGAATCTTTTGGCCTTGAAATTTGGCATGAATGTTTTTATCATAAAGATCATGATGTGCTAAAAATCTCGTGGTAAATAGACAATTTCTCAACCGTTGGGAGGGTGTCAAAGTTGGTAGCAATGAAATGGTTTTCCCCCATTTTTCCCCACAACTACACATGTTGGTAGATTGTTAATATCTTTTTTTGTATTAATTTTTTGACCTTGAAATTTTTACCATATGTTATTAACATCAAGAGGTTTTTGTTTCAGAAATTTCATGGCAAAAACAAATTAATTCAAACTTTGGGAGGCTGTCAAAGTTGGCAGCAGTGAAATTTTTTCCACAGCTACCAATGTTGGTAGATTTTGAATAACTTTTTTTCGGTGCATCTTTTGGCCTTGAAATTTGGTATGCATATAATTAACTTAAAGATAATGCTTTGGTAAAAGTTTCGTGGGAGAATACTAATTTTTGAGCTCTCGGGAGGCTTTCAAAGTTGGCAGTCTTGAAATTTTTCTCACTGCGATTTCGAAAACGACATTTTGATTGGTAGCCCACTGTACAGTTCAGTTTCTTCGTTTCTCTCTAAACAATGAGCCCCGCAAGGCGGCATAACTTAAGTTATATTGGACAGGTTGTAAGTTCGTTGTCCTAATCTTGACAGGATCTTGTCATTACCCCTTAACCCTTTAAGGACCAAGAAGGCCATGTTTGGCTTCATATGTTTTTTTTTTTTTTTAAAATTTAGAATTGTTTTAAAGCAATTTTGGGTGGGTACTATGTGAAGTTTCCTTTGTTTATGTTTTTGGTAACGCATGCAATGTTCTTCACTGCCACTCCGGTGATATAAAATTTGGTCCTATCTGAGTCATACTTTTCATTCTATGAATGATAGATTTTTCCATTTTAAAACCATGAATTCGTGGTCCTGAAAGGGGTAATGACCCATGCAACCTCCTTTTCGGGCAGCATTTTTAAGTGTTTTAGATTCAGTTGTTTTCAAGTGCAAGTCGTACTATAATTCTATGTAAATGGAAAGTGATGGAGAAAATGGAAGTGTTTGTTCACACGTGATACTTAAAGGACACAAAGAGTGACCTCCCCAAGTATTTTTTAAATATATTCAACCATTTTTATAGTATGTTAACTGTTAAAGTCTTTTTTGAGAAGCGTAGGTTTTCTTTAGAAATTTCCAAAAGAAAAATAAATTTCCTTGTTGGGCATGTTTACAGGGCAATAATCTGATATGGGTACCCCGAAAAGCCCTTTGAACTCCAAAATCAACCCCCATGGTAACTTTGAATGAGTCCTTCATTAAAACAAAATAAAAATTCAATTGACCGGATGTGATTTTGATTTCCTACACTCATGTACTACACACAAAAAAATTCATGTAAACATTGAAGAAGTTTAAAGATTTTAAAAGAGTTGTTTTGTACAAAAATCAAAATTTGTCCAAGCTGCTCAAAAAGAACCAAAACATTTGTTTAAAATATCCAACAACGTCATTTTGGTACCAATTTTTGATATGAAGTACATTTTGGTATGTGTTATTTGAAATGATTTTTTTGAACGCTAAAAAATACTATTTATTTTGTACTACAATGCCTGCAAATGCTATTTTTTGGCTATTTTTTGTGGCAAGCAAAAAACATGGAAATTAGTTTATTTGATTAAAATTTTGGACTTGAATCAAAGTATTTCATGTTATCTATGTGCTGATATTTTTATAAATTATTTATTTATAATTTTAGTCATTTGAAATGGACAAATTCGTCAAAATTTGAAAAAACAAATAAATGTTTGAAATTTTCAAATTTCCAGATTTTAACAAAAAAAATTACTTTAATTAAATAAAATTAATTATTTTAAAATATAAAAATACCAGCACATGGATGACATGAAATACTTTGATTCAAGTCCAAAATTTTAATCAAATAAACTAATTTCCATGTTTTTTGCTTGCCACAAAAAATAGTCAAAAAATAGCATTTGCAGGCATTGTAGTACAAAATAAATAGTATTTTTTAGCGTTCAAAAAAATCATTTCAAATAACACATACCAAAATGTACTTCATATCAAAAATTGGTACCAAAATGACGTTGTTGGATATTTTAAACAAATGTTTTGGTTCTTTTTGAGCAGCTTGGACAAATTTTGATTTTTGTACAAAACAACTCTTTTAAAATCTTTAAACTTCTTCAATGTTTACATGAATTTTTTTGTGTGTAGTACATGAGTGTAGGAAATCAAAACCACATCCGGTCGATTGAATTTTTATTTTGTTTTAATGAAGGACTCATTCAAAGTTACCATGGGGGTTGATTTTGGAGTTCAAAGGGCTTTTCGAGGTACCCATATCAGATTATTGCCCTACAATACAATTGAAGATTGTTATGTGGCGTGGACAATCACAAAATTCATGTGTTGGGCATGATATATAAACCTTGAAAGTTCTCATTCCTTTATTTTAAGAGCAACTCCGTTGTTGAGCGAAGAGCTCTTCATCTTGAGCTAATCTTGCGTGATCTTGCGTCCATCTTCAGGTTGTTGTGTTCCGGTTGTGTTTTTTTAGTTGCTATTTCATTTGGTCTATTGCAGCCATATGGAAAGGGTGTGGATGGTTGAAAAGGTTAACACAAATTTATAGCTTGATCACCTATTGAGGGCATGGGTGCAGATACTCTAAAACAACTTTGGCTTGAATCTCCTCTAATTTAACCCCTAAGTGTCCACACCCCTCTCCAAATTTGCAAAATTGCAAAGATGCATTATAAAATGCAACTAAGAGGGATATTTGAAATTGATGTATAATAAAAGTTGTACATTATAAATTTTAGATTCTATCCATGCAGTTGGATCAATGATTGATATTACCAATGTTTTTGTACAAATTTTGAAACTTGAAATTCCAAACACTTTTGCAATTTGATTATGAATAAGATATTTACAATTTGTGAATGAAATTTGTTGTGATGGGTTGAAATGTAATACTCTAGGTGTAGTGATTTTTGGAGATTTTTTAATTGCTTAATTTTATAAGTTGATTATTTTTAGAGCACTTTTGAACTAAGGTCTTAGAAATCTTTGGTGAATCACTACAACATGAAATGAGGCATGAAAATCTTACAAATCGTCCCCTTTCTAATTGGATCACACATGGATGAAGCTAACTTCTCATAAAATCTAAAGTAAAAAAATCCACACTGCAAAAAGTGCATGAAAAAATGAAGATTGATTTTGTACATTAAGAGATATTTCTTCTACTTCATTGCTTCAAGCCCCCAAAAAGTTCAGATTACATAGAAAATTTAACCTAAAGAATGTTGTTCCTTTTAGGAAATTAATTTTGACTTTTTTTTCAACTTTAATCATTATAATTTTGGAATCGCACCATTGGATCATGATAAAATTTATAGAGTAGTGAGCAATTGAATCATATGGAAGATTCTATGGTTGAGATGAGCAATGAAATTACTTCCTTGAAATGTGCAACAAAATCAATAATTTGATTGAGTTTGTGTGTAGGGTTGATTTTTTTGTCTCAAAAGCCATAGACCCTACAAAAGTTAAATTTATTATTGAATCTTATTGACAATTTGAAAGACAATTTTAGGTTCTCTTTGGATATCATGAAGAAACTACAAATTTTCAAAATATTTGCAGGGTTTAATTTGGGATAAGGGTAACATTTAGGTCCCTTATTTTATAACACTCTTTAGTATATGTGGTGTAAGTGGAAGCCTTTATGTTATTCTTGCCTTAGAATCTAGACACTTTGCATTTCAACTTTTTTTTAGTGTAATATATTTAAATTAAAAAATAAAATAAAATAATTGTTTCTTTGACACATCCTTTGATCCCAAGTAACATTATATTTTTTTCCTTCTTTATTCTAATTCAACTAATTTTTACAAAGTGCCATACACATGGTCTGTGCAGTGAATATAAGCCTTTACGTTATTTTTGAATTTCCATCCTAATTCTCATGTACACAAAGATCTATAGGGACAGGTGAGCTCTTACAACTTATATACAATGATAATTCAAAACTTGTTGAAACTTGTGGCATTCATGTTCAAAAATTTATTCACAAAAAAAAGTGATGAAACTATAAAAATGAAAACAAAAAGTTGTAGTATGTGAGGTATAATTGCACATTTCTAAATTTGTAAAAAAAAACACAAACACTATTGAAAAAACCAATGAATCCCACAGCTCTCCATCCTTTAGGAACACATTTTATGAAATTGTTTAACCCCTAAAGGACCAAGTATTCATGATTTTAAAATGCCAAATTCAATTGATCATATTGTGTAAAATATAATTCAAATGGGACCAAATTTAAACCACTAAAATCAGGGAAGAACATTAGTTGTGTTTGTTAAAATATAAATACAATTGAACAAAAATAAGTCCACATAGGACCTACTCAAAATTGCTAAAAAAAACATGAAATCCAATTTGGGCTTCTTCATCATTTAGGAGTTTAAAATATCTAAAAATTGTTTTTCCAATGCTACATAATTAACTGTATACTTTAGTATGTTGTTATAAATTGTTAAAAGCCCATCTTCACTAAAATAAAATAAAAATAGAAAGGTATCATCAACCAGAATGGTCAAGAAATGAAAAGTAAACAATGGAACAAGCATGTATGTAGCCAAGCCTAAATCACAAGTGAATTTTTTTTTGAAGAAAAAGCATTTCACCATAAAAATAAAAATAAAAACACTTCATTCAAAAATGAAAAATTCCAAAAAAATTGGCATCTAAGTTAAAAACATTTTTTGCTATCCTTATCCTCCACCTTCAATAGGGCATCCCCTCAATGCAACACTGCAAACCATTCGACATCCTGAAATAACATGGAGGGCATAGAGTAAACACTTCAAATTTGAAGAGTATGCCAAACCCTCCAAACCACTCTCCAAGACTCACTATATTTTGGCACATTCTTGTACTTTACTGCACACTTGATGGAACTTTATCTTACATTCTAAAAAAGTGAAAGCAATGCCATTGGTCCATTAACTCTATATACCGTGCACAAATAGAGGGTGCTATTGGATCAATCGAAATTGAAACTGTACTTTGAAGTGTCATCGCAACTTTTCCGATTTCTCTGAAGATTGAGTCCTCCACAATTCAAGGAGAAAGTGCCACGCACGCATTCTCCAAAAATTGAGAATGGAAAGAAAGATGCGTGACTCCAAAACCCCTAATATAGAGGCCTATGCCCTCAACAACAAAAGGGAAAATAATTATAAGACCATGATGAAAGCCAGGAGCCAGCACAACAATAAAACACTCACTGCACCCACTCACTGAATTTAAAAAAAATAAAAAATTCCTCCCCATTTTCAAAAAGAAAAAGAAAAAGAAAAAAAAACACATTTTGAAAATTTCCAATTTGTACCCAAAACAAAACCAAAAAAAAAGAAAAAAAAATCAAAAAAAAAAAGAGAGCAATTTTGGAGTTTTCAATTTGTGCCCAAAGAAAAGAAAAAAAGAAAAAAAAAAGCAATTTTCATTGCAAAGGAATAATAAGTACAACCACCTCACACTCACTCACCCACTGGCTCAGGCTGAGGCTGCACTTGGCCAGGGCTCAGAATGGTCAGCCATGGCCACCAATGAAGCTCAAAACTGAGAATCATCATCACAAGCAGGAGGAAGAGAAGAAGAAGAAGAAAGAAGAAGAAGAAGAAGAAGAAGCAGGAGGAGAAGAATTCAAAGTTTTGCTTGTTTGTTTGCAAAGACACGACGGAAAGCTTGCCGCCTCGTTCCCTCCGCCCTCTGTTTTTTTTTTTGTTTTTTTTTTTTTCGTTCCTCATCATCAATCCGTATGACGATTGATATTGCAGAGAGGTGTAGTTTCGATCAATCGATGGAGGTTGTTTCGGTTTCATTGTTCCTTTGGAGGTAAGAAACTGATGAGTACTGGCTATGGCGGAATTTCATTCAATCAATAGTTCCAGGGCGGTGCGTATTAGTTAGTATTATGCTTTTTGCAGTTATTGATTTTTACTATTTTAGGTCGGTGATGAGGTGTCGATGAAGTAGGCGATACCTGAGACTGTTCGAATTCTCTTTTCGTGTGTGTTGTTGTTGATGTGGTTTTTGTTTCTTAAACAATTTAGGTCATCATGTTGGTAACAATAGATTTCGTCTGCTTACCTACAGTTGCGGAGGGGTGATTGAAACGGTTGGTTTCCTGCGTTCGTGGTTTTGGTTTAGGGTTGCGGTTGCTCTTCGAATTCGCGGGTGAAATCACCCGATTCTTCTGTGATTGGAATCTGATTACGATTTTTATTTTTTTGGAGGGATCTCGATCTGTTGTTTTGTTTCTCTCGAAGCTCCCCAAGTATGACGTTGGTCATTCATGTTTTGATTTGATTGGAATAGAATTCAGTCGAGCATGGGATTTTGAATATAAGATTGGCTGCTCTGGCTGTAGCAGTGTTTCTTTTTTTTGGTTTTCTCCTGGAAGGTAAGAATTGGGGAGAAACCCTGATTTTAGACTGATTGTGTCATGGGAGGGAATGGAAAAATCTTCGTTGCCTTTAGGGTTCGTTATTGGTAGGAATGCTTGAGCGTTTTCTTCATCAGCTGCAACAAATGATAAGTAAGATTTTGTTTGTCTGGGTAGATTAGTTGTATTACTTTGAGTCGAATTCTCTTGCCTCGTTCTTACAGTTCTGTATGTGGCGCAGCTTATAATGTGCAGGACCAGGGATACTAGCTGTGTATATTTTGAGCGATGAATTTATGAAGCTCACAAAGTATAGTGGCCAATAGATTGTGTGCTTGGAATGCGATTTTATGGATCTCAATTGCCCTTATGGAATTCAGCTTTTGGCTTGAGAACGAGGAGCTTTTACACAAATTCATATTGACAAAAGCAGCAGCAGACACGTACCTTGATCTTAGTGTATAATGGAGACACAAGACGATGTGGTGAAGTACATGACACAGCAGCAGGAGGAGTATATGGCAGAGACGCAGCACAATGCGGTGGAGCAGTTCCAGTGCATCATCTGTCTGGAGCTTGTGTACAAGCCCATAGTGCACGCGTGCGGCCACTTGTTCTGCTTCTGGTGCGTGCACAGGGCTATGAACCGCGCGTACAAGAATCTGTGTCCTCTCTGCCGCCGGCCCTACATGCACTTCCCTCGAATCTGCGAGCAGCTCCACTTCGTCCTGCTCAAAGGCATGCACGAAAAGTATCTCATCCGCGCCAAGGAGGTCCTGGAGGAGGAAGCGCAGGGAGGCATTTTCTCCCCTGAGCTTCGGCCGCGGAGCACTAGGCCCGAAACTCCCCCTCCTGAAGAAGAAGCCGCCTCCACCACCGACACCGAGACTGTGTCTACTTCCAACTTGAGCTCTGCGCGTGGCAGTACTCTCTCCAATTCCTCCAGCAGCAGTAATGGCGGTGACGACGAGCATCCGACGGATCTGGTTTCTTCCAAAGGCAAAGCTCCCATGGCTGATGATGAAAGTGAGAAAAAGCAAGAACCGCCTCCGGAGACCGTGAATTGCGTCACGGTGCTGGACCTGGCCTGTCTGCATTGCAGTCACCTTCTCTACCGCCCGGTGGTGTTGAACTGCGGCCACATGTTTTGCGAGCACTGTGTGGTGGTTGGAGACAACAACACATTAAGCTGTCCGTCGTGTAAAGCGGAACATCCGGGGATATTCCCACAGGTCCATCACTCTCCTCCAAAACTCATTTGTTTGTCCTTTCCTCTTTGCGTTTACACATGTTTGAAGTTCCTCATGTTCAAATCTCCTTCTCTTCCTCTTCCTCTAGAGCAAGAGTTAACAATGCATAGGGTAAGCCTACAGGTATGCTTAGAGCTTCACCACTACATCGACAGGATATTTCCGCTGGAATACGCGCACCGGTCTCTCCAAGTCGCCAGGGAAGAGAGGGAGCAGCCACGTCACAGACCGCAGCTGCCGCCGTCAGAGCCTGAGGATTCAATCAAAGGACGCATCCGGAAGCCGGCTGCGTCGGATCCTGTGCACCGCACCATCGGCTGCGACGGCTGCGGCATGATGCCCATTGTCGGGAAGCGGTTCCAGTGCCAAGACTGTCCCGAACAAATTGGCTTCGACTTGTGTGGCAAGTGCTATGATTCTGGCATTGTCCTGGGCAGGTTCAACCAAGGGCACACGAGCCAGCATTGCATGGTGGAAGTGCGGCTCCCGAGCCGTGGAAGCAGCATCGCCAGACGCTTCTTGGACGTGATGGCCAACCGCAGCCTCAACATCATGGACGACCTCCGTGCCATCGCCAACGACTGCAACGAAGCCGAAGCCCTCCAGGTCAGTCATTCCATTCTTCACCAAGCTTGAATGAAATGTCCCTTGCTCCAAAACAAATGATGGAGTAGCCAGTATGCTTACATTTGCAACCTCCTCTTTACTTTGAAAGAGAAAAGATTGGAAAATAGCTTCACATGTTACTCTTTGACACGCTATTTTCCAAGCTCCTCAGATACTGTAACATGTCAAGCTATTTTCCAAGCTCTCTTTGAAAGGGAAGAGAGCTTGGAAAAGTGTCCCCAGTTGTATTGGTAGCGAATGTTACAGTGCCCGAGGAGTATATTGAGATGACTCCTACAACATCATTTGGTTTTTTCTCATGGTCGTTTTGCAATTTACATTCGACACACTCTGTAATTGCATATATCCTCAGAACCTGTCATGTTGTGTGCCATGAAGCCTATTTGTCCCCCGAGGCCGTGTTATTAGAGGAAGTTGACTGTACAAATTATCAGTAATGAGAGTTATCCTTTAACTCAGGAAAATTTCAGACATCAGATTTCAAATTTTAGTGAGTGGCAGAGCTTGCCCGACTGAGCATCTATTTCATACTTTGAACATTCTGAGCTTTTCATTCTATTGGCACAACTAGTATCATTTTCTGACACTGTATAAACCTGTTTGACTAACAAGGTTAGGCAAGCTTTGTCACTCGCTAGGCAGGAGGATTGTACTGATTATTATAAAATTTCCTGAGTTCAAAAAGATACACTTGAACTGAAAAAGTTTTGAACCTTAATTTGATTCCTAAATTTCAGCCATCAAAGCTTTGAACATGAATCAGTATGGGGCTACCACGTACCTAGAAGTCAGGACTCCCTTTTTGATTGCGCCAGGTCTTGTTGCTGCAGCATCCCGTGGACGGCGGGAGCAACGGAGCAGTGAGCGGGACGGAGAGCGGCGGGGCGCAAGCGACGCCCTCGGCAGCCGCAGAAGTCGAAGGAGAAGAAGACGGAGGAGGAGCGATGGTCAGCGGCGGAGTGACTTACATTATGGAAGATGTCGATGTCGATGGCGATGGCGACGATCACCACCACCTCCACGAGGAGGATTTCCTGCACAACAATGGCAGCGACGACAACGAGGGCGAGTTTGACGGGCAGGACGACGAGGAGTTTGAGGCGTTTAGCCGAGACGACGAGGACATCGATTTCTTCCGGGTTGTTTTCCATTCGTGATGCGGGGCGGGGCGGGGCGGGGCTGTTGTATGTTGTATATACTGTATGGTTGAGGAATTGAAATCAAGCTGTCCGTGCTTCGGCATGATGCAGGAGTGTCTTCCGTTTACTCTCGGGAGTGTATACCGATGAGTTCAATGGAAGTGTACTGAAGTTCTGTATTGGAAACCGGACACCTTGTTTTGCTACTTTTGCACTGGCATGAAAAGGAATCCGTGACACCTTGTGGTTTTTTTTCTTTTTTCTCTCCTTTCTAAGTTGAACTCCCTGTCCCTGTACAATACCCGGAAGAAATGTTACGTAATTTTTACTTAACCACAGTTCTACTAGATAACATACAGTGAACTCTAAGTGACCACTAGGAGTTCAATTTTAGAGCAATTGCCTTGGGATTTTCACCTATTTATAGAAATAAAGGTAAAGTTGTGAAAAGTAAAAGATATGTGACTCCTATTGGTCACTTGAAATTCACTATATGTTATTTAGTAGAATTGGAGTTAAGTAAAAATTACATAACATTCCTTCCTGGTACTGTGCATAGGCATGAAAAGGAATCCTTGTTTTGCGAAGTTCTATTAGATAACCAACAAGCCACGGTAGCAAGGAGTAGATTATCATACAAAACCGGTTGTTCACTTTCCAATTACAACCCTTGATCTTCATGATCCAAGGGTGTTGCCTATGGGATGATCGAAGGGCGTTCCCAATGGGATGGAGCCATGTTGGCGTTGAAAACAACCGGTTATGAGCTCCCTTTGCTTTGGCATGAAAAGGAATGATGTCACGTAAACTTACTTTGAACGCTTTGCATAGGCATGACATAGAATCTTAACACTTTGTTCTGCAAAGTTGAGCTTAATTTAAACTTGAACTAATTTGGCATGACTTTGCTCATCATGCCTGTAGGACTCGAGTGTTATGTGAATTCTATCATGAGTAATGAATTAACTCCAATGCTACCACAAAGTTGTGTTACTTGATCTGATTTATTAACTCCAGCATCAGTTAGGCTTATGCTCGAATATATGATAACTAACAGAACAGCGACATTGCAATCCAGGGTTTGGAATGAGCCCACGGTTATGCCTCCGCCAGTAAGATCAGGTTCGGAAATGAGTAAGCAGATAACCGGTATGAGGCCGCTTGTTTACAGTTGTCAAGAGGCTTAACTGTTACATATTAGAAAATTGGTGGTCCTTGAAGAGTATATGACTTACGACTCTTATGGTATCAGTGCAGACAGACGGCCTACTCTTAACTTTGAGCGAAATACTTCAGTTATGCCCAAAAGAGGTTCACTGAGTATTCTATCCATGGGAATTCAAATGCCACCAACACAAAAACAACAAATTGCTGTGCTCTCTACCTCTCAGAGCTTTCCACATTCTAACGAACATTTTGGACATTTTGAACATTTTCTACAAAGACGACATCATACTCACGTATTCGAGGAAGTTCCTGAAGGTTTTGTATCAGGATTTCAACCTCAGATATTTTTAGGTTCATGAAATGCACCATCGTCAGTCTGAAACAAGTTCCTATAGATTGGAATCAGACTGAAGGGGTGCTTTTTGTGGACGTAATCCAATAAGGCGTACGTACTGCAGAAATATACACAATATAGACCAAAGTTACAATTTGATAAGTTGCCTTCTTCCACTGAAGGGAAGATGAGGGTTTTGGTGTCGAGCATTTCAGGGCTGTCTTGGGGGTTTCTCACCAGCACCGCATAATTGTTGAAATATCGACAATCTCCTTGAGCTTGTCTTCTCCAAATCACTCGACCGCGATAAAGATTGCATTGGAGGATTTGAGCTGTGGACGAAACGACATCGTTTGCCATAGCTGCAAAGCCCAGTATCTGTGAATGACCTGCACAGCTGCATGTGGATTCTCTGTTCACTTCGTGATCACCTCAAGTAAGACGCACAAGAAACAGGAGTCCGTATGCATTGCGTCAGGAGCTTGAAGATCCTCAACATGGTGTCTTATCTTTCAATTGACACTATGCGAAAATCACAAAGATGACCCTTGAAATTCGATAGGTTGCCGGTACCGTAGTTGTCATCATGTTTCTCTTTAACTTGCTTACGAAATCCTATCTCCAAGCATATAGGGAAGAGCATATCAACATTTACAAAATGTTGGGACGCAGCGTCAAATATGAGTTTACCTCCGTTTTATATTTAGGGTGGCGAGGAACTGGGCGGAGATCGTCGTATCCATGCGCAAACTGCACACCAGAGAAATAAGGGAATTCACAACCGCATAAGAACATGCCTACACAGTGTTTTCACATGACAAATTTACCACGTATTTGTTATGGAGTGAGCCATTGGGACCTCGGGGTGAACATTCCATGAATGTTGCAACACTGTAGACATGAAAAAGAAACAATACCACTGAGAGCTAGGAGAAAATTTATGTTAAGAACAATTTCTTAGCATCATTAATTAGCATGCAGACTGATAAATTGTATCCACTATTAGATTCCTCTCGAAGGCGAAATTGTACATTGTCCCCATTGTCACTGGCATACCTGGCACTTGGCTCCATATCTACAGAAACCTGTTTCTTCCCAGGATCTGCAGAGCTCGGTCTTGTATAACCCGACTTTGAGTTGCGGATGCTCCCCCGGATGCTCCGTTTCGTCTGAGGAAACAGATACAGAAGAGCTTGAAGGCACTTCTGAGGAAGAGTTACCCATCGCCTGCTTAGGCCGTATGGTGCTCGGCACAAGTGCACCTTGTCTACTGCGAAATTGAACTTCATGGCCTGGCGACTGTGTTCCTTCATACCGTAGATTGCGGAAAGTACTCTTCGGATCGAAGGAAATTCCACTATTGTAAATATCAGAACCCTCTTGATTAATGCAGAGGAATTTTTCAGGTGCGGACAGAAGCATTCTGCTCTCAGCACGGTGTCGCGTTTGGCCGAGAGTGCATCGCGAAAGTGAGGAGTTTACTAACATCTCTTCCTCAAGGCGTGGGCGCTGAAAATCCCCGTCAGCGTTGGAGAAATATGACACACCGCGAGAGGTCTCCAGTCTGAGACTCGAAGGATTAGAGTAGATGAACTCCAAATTGCTCTCAGGACGAGTACGAGCGTAGCAGTAATTCTCGTCCAGAGGTATAGTGCTACTCCCGTGTAGGTTTCGAGGGAAGGGAATGCCTATCTCTTCCTCTACCTCAGGTAGGTAGCCAAGAAAGGATCGAGATCTTCGAGGATAAGAAACCTCTAGTTGCTTGTGACCACATTTGCAGAGACACTGCACGGTTGAGTCCATTGATACCTGAGAGTCCTCAAGAAGATAGTCGTTATCATCATCATTTAAAGAGAAAAAGCCTCCAGCAGTTGGTAGAGGCCGGCGTTCGTTGCTGAACCCCCGGGTGAACCGAGAGTTGTCCACAGAATGCAGGTTAGATTGTGCCACAGAGCGTGAAACTCGCAACGGCTGGTATGCCACATGAGGTGGTGGAGACCAGGATTCGGTAGTAGTGAACCTCTCTCTTTGGTTCTTGAGGCAATTCATTCTTCTAAAGTCCGATGTCCTTCGACTGATTCAAATTCATCGGAACTCAAGCAACGCACTCAAGATATCATCGCAAAATAAAACTGCAACAACAACAAATCATCATCAGCAACCTAGCAACATCAAAGCTCACGTGATATATTGTCACGCAAGGCCATGAACCGATGATATACATTCTTCAAGTATCTCGAATGCTTCGTTATGTCCAGAGTCGAATTGAATCAATTGGAACTGGTTAAATCAAGACATATTTCTAACACACATGAACACAGTAACTTCTCTCACTCATCAATGTGAGCTCGTTACCTACATTCAACGAACTAAATCATCATGTAGAAAACAATTTCAATCATCAATTATTTCCTACGTATCACTTCACTCTCCATCCAAACGATATCAAAGAAAATGATAGTCCACTACTTCATTGCACGACGCTGAATCTCAAATTGTAAAATCAATTAACAAATTCTAAATCAAACTAAAAGACTCTCACCATCACCGTTGCGATTCCTCGTCAACCTGGAAATCTCAAGAAGACATAGAAATGCAATCGAAACTCTAAATCCAAACTAGACGCGCATGTGCATAAAATTCGTGAGACCGCAATGGCAAAGATCAACGTAATTCCATCTTCAAAACCGAAACTCGATGCAGAAAAATTTACCGGTCTTTCATTCAAAATCGTCTCCAATTGCAACACCGATCAAAATCCACGAAGCTCGCCACAAACTGCACCAAATTCTTCCGCGAAAATTTCCCTGAAAACACAGTTTCGCAAGGGAACCAATCCACCATACTAATTTAATTGAACGAAGAGCTTGCATCAATCTGCGCAGCCTGACTTGACAAACAATATACAGCACTTGCCATGGACGCTGCCTTGGTACCCCCCGATCGAAGCCTCAGAGCAATGAGAGCCGTCCGATTGGGCGGGGTGAGATCGACGGACGAACGGAGGACGAACGAACAGAGGACGGACGAACGTCGACGGACGATGATCGAGACTCAAATCAAGGCGGGGTCCCCATCATGACCCATTGCGCCTAATCATATGTGTCATCATGGGCTAGACCCCTATCACCGCGTCTCAAGTCCCATCAAATTATTTAGCCATAGCAATTATTTCAAAATTGCCTCTCTGTGAGTGTAGCTAACACCTTACCATGCCATAAATTAATTGAAAATAGGGATGTTGAAATTTCGAGAATTCAATAAAATACTGTTGTAAACTAAATTGGAATTATTTATTTAAAACAATCCAAATGAATGAAAAAGTATTCGAATTGATGAAAGTTTTGAAGTTTCAAAAACCTGACTTTGGAGTGTTGAAAACAAAATTCACTAAACTAATCATAAGAGTGTCAAAACCACCCAAATGGAATATCGAATTAGATTGTCACGGTCAGCAAAAAATAATTATAAAAAGAAAAGCCCAAATTTTTTTAGGAAATCATTTTTTCCAATAAATATCTATTTTTTACAATGAAAAAGGTGAATCTTAGAGAACACTCACATCATTTCAGAAAAGAATTAATTATTTGACATGAGGTGCTAACCGTGATGAGCAAGTACTGAAGTAGTTTAAATTCTCAAAACTAAATAACTTTGTCATTTTTATACAATGTTCAAATTTGATATCAATTGTCATATTTTTCTTTCATATTAAAAAGAGAAAATTAAGATGTTTTTTACATTTTGTGTATTCTGAAATACGATATTTATGAAATTTATTGTTTGGCTATCCTAATATAATATTGTCCATAAAACATTGTAAGGTGATTTTGTGTCACCATTATACCAATCATAAATAAAAACATCATTGTATTTGAATACCTCTAAAAATAATAGTAAATGAAAAAATTTAAATAATTTTGGTCTCTTAGATTTTTGTATTTTGTTTCTTTATATAAAATGTATTTTTTTAATTATTATTAAATTTTATTTTTATGTCTTTTAATATTTATTATTTATGTTTTATTTTTACAATTATTTTCAATTGAAGTTAATATAGTGGCACAATATGTGAATAGTGACATTTTTGAACAATGATTTCATCATGGTATTGTTGATGCAGTTTAAATTTGTTTAACCCCTAACTTTCTTTGAAGACCAAAACGGTCTTTTGCTATTTCGGGCAGCCTAGGTTTTTGGGTTAAAACTCATATTTTTACTATGATTTTTACTGGGTGCTCCCTATACTACAAGGTGTATGTGAAAAAAATTGCAAAGTCAAATTCCAATTTTTGAGTTTTTTAACGCAATTTTTAGTTTTCAGGGTCTAGGCGGGCAGAAAAAAACTTTTTTATTTTCAAGATTTTTTTGAATTTTTTTTTGGTAATATGTTCATAACCAAATTCCTACTCATATTTCCAAGTGACCCAAGCCAAAACTTTTACAAGTTTTACAGGGGCAGCCTTCAAAATTTACAAGAGAAAGCTTCACAATTTATGGTAATTTAACAATTTTTTCTTTCAAAATTTGTCAAAATTTGAGATTTAAGAATTTAAAAATAATAATTTCGCTTAAAAATCAAAAATTTATAGAGATACCTACTTACCGTTCATTTTCCCCATAAACCAAATAAAATTAACGTAATGCATGTTTTACCAAATCGTTGTTTTTGTACCTTCTTCTAAAATATGAATTGCATGAAGTCTCAAAAAGCCAAATGAGTCTCTAAAATTTTGCATGAGCGTACTCAACTTTGTTATCTACTTGGAAAAAAATACGGCCAAAATGTTTGGGGTAATAATGTTCAAGTCCCCCTTTGCACCGTGGAGACAATGCCTCCCGAGCAATGCCTAAAAAATCTTTTGCACAAACTTTGGATGTTACGATCTTGCAAATGATAAACATCCAACGGTCAATTTTTGGAACAATAACTAAAAATAGGCTTAGTTACAAGATCTTACGGTCGAAAGTCTAAAAACAATAAAAAAATTTGGTTCACACTCCCGGGAGTGCATAGAGGTAGAAAATCGCAGTTTTGAGGTTTCAAGCTCCCAAAAACACATGGAAATTTAGGGGTTAATAAGCCATGGAAAAAAAAAAAAAAAAAAAAAACGAGTCATACTTAAAGATTTCAAATACTGTAATTGGATCCAAATTGAAAGTTCTACAAGCCTTCAAAGTTTGCAAATCAATTTCTACATACTCTAAAAGTTAAAAAGTGATAAATAGTACTTTGTAAAAAGCAATCAAAATGTATATAACATTCATCCTCTCATACCCTTGAAACTAAATATGAATATGCAGTTTGTTTACAGGACAAGATCATTTAGCCTAATTTAAATTTATCAATTTTTAATACCTTTTTTAGTATGTTATTGTATTATCCGATAGACTTTAAATAGCGATATCTCAAGCTAAAATGTTTTACATTTTCCAAAAATATGTAAATTGGCTCTTAATCTTATGTAGAGGGTATTTTCACAAGAGATCCAATAAAGCTCACTTGTAAAGATGGTGCTATTTGTACATTGGAAACGTAAAATGTTAAAATTCCACGTATCTATTTTATCAAATTTATACATTGATTTTATATATTTTCATAACATTCTTAAACATGATGAGGGAGGTCCCTCTTCTACAATAATATTGTATAGGGATTTTTCTTCTACAATACTACTCCCTCCGTCCCAAAGTTATTGTCCAACTTGTTTGCTTGGTATTTCTTTGAGCCAATTTCATTGATCATAGTGTAAGAAACATGATTAAAAAAGGCTCCAAATTATGTCACTAGAATGATTGAAGAACATTGCATGTGCTCATTGCAACCTAAATAAAATTAGCTACAAGGAAGTATTTTTTTGACCTACTTAAAAAAGCACTTTCAAACATGACTTTCAAACATGACAATAACTTTGGGACGGAGGGAGTACTATACTTCTTCAATGGAAAAATTGCAATGCATTTGGAAAAAGAGAAGCAACATGGTAGAGGAATTGTTCCTCTTTAGTGCTACAAGAGATGAGGGACTTGTCTTATCATATTCAAAAATGTCATGCTAGCTATAAGCATTTCCTTAAAATAATTATTAATAACTTAGGTGAAGGGTAGGATCGGCACTTCTATGTCGAATAATTATTATTTTTTGAAAAATAAGTTTTGAAAATCAGACATTCCAAAATATTCTTCTAACTTCTTATTTTCACTACATAAAAAGATTTCTTTTAAAGAATATTTTCTTAAAACTTTCAACATTTATTTTTAGAATTATTTTATGTTGATCCTACCCTCGACCTTTGGTAGTAAAAATATGCATAACACTTTTGGGTTGTCATGGCTCGGTTCTTTTTTTAGAGTGCTAGTGTAGAAGCATCATACCTCAACATTAGAATTGCCTCTACAAGAGCATTACAAACCTTCGTTTGAAAAAAATCCATGTAGAAAAGTAGTCACAAAAAAGGAACCATAATAAAGGAACCAAATCAAAGAAGCTAAAAATTGCTATGTAGGTCTCATTGGATCAACCTCTTTCTTTCTTTCTCCAAATGCAGATCATCCGTCTTTGACAAGACTAACCCGAAGTATTGAATAGTTAATGATTGCGCTGAAACTAAAAATCATTGGGTTATTAGTCCCGCACTCCATGACTAAGTCCCATGCCAAATGTCAACATCAATTTGTCACAAGATGAAGGAATTTTGTACTGTCATTGAAAACAATCACTCAACCCAAAATCATCACAATATAGGACAAATGTTCTTCCAAAGTTGGTTCATGTATCTAGGAATGGCCTGGATGGCCTAATTGCAATCGTTCAATTTGTCTCTACCATAGCAAAATGATATGTTAACCCCTAACTCTCCAATTGTCCATTTTTTAAACAAAGTATAGATTTCATCCACATTTTCTCATTCATCATGCACTTTTTTGCAAGGAAAAAAATACTGCAAAATTCTATACCAAGATAGCTTTATGCGTGTGTGATTCAATTAGAGAAGGGATGATTTGAGAAAATTTTATGCCTCATTTCATGTTGCAATGATTCACCAAACATTTTGAAGATTTTAGTCTAAATGTGCTCTTGAAAAACTAAACTTGTAAAATTAAGCAACCAAAAACTCTCCAGAAATCACTACACTTAGAGTGTTATAATTCAAACCATCACAACAAATTTCATGTACAAATTGTCAATATCTTATTTGTAATTGAATTACAAAAAAAAATTGAATTTGAAGTTTCAAGTTTTATGCAAAAATATTGGTGATAGCAATATAGACAGAATTCAAATTCATGTCGTACAACTTTTATTCAAACACCAAGTTCAAAATATCCCTCTCAGTTGCATTTTATAATGCATTTTTACAAATTTGCCAAATTTGAAGAGGAGCGAGGACATTTAGGAGTTGACTTCTAAACATCCTCACCCCTCTCTAGATTTGGAGAATTTCAAATTTTTCTTATAAAATGTAACTAAATAGGATATTATGAACTTGATATATGAATAAAAGTTGTACATTATGAGTTTTAGATTCTATCCATTCGGTTATATTTATAACTGTTGTCACCAAGATTTGCAACTTCAGATTCAAAAATGTTTTGTAATTTGATTACCACTAAGATATTGACAATTTTTACATAGAATTTTTTGTGATTGGTTGAAATGTACTACTCTGAGTGTAGTGATTTTTGGAGATTTTTTGGTTGCTTAATTTTATGAGTTGACTTTCTCAAAAGCACTTTTACACTGAAGTCTTCGAAATTTTGGGTGAATCACTATAATATGAAATGAGGCATGAAAATTTCACAAATGACCCCTTTCTAATTGGATCACATATGCATGAAGCTAACTTCTCATAAAATATACAGTAAAAATCCACATTGCAAAAAGTCAATAACGGATGAGAAAATTGTGTTTGATTCTATACATCGTTCACTTTCTGGACGGTTGGATGTTTTTGGGGTGAAAATTAATTATGGGTTTGATGGGTTTTATGACACATGGGTTTTATGGATGAAACTTAATTATCGATTTATCACAACCTTTGTATTTTCTCAAGTGGGTGCCATGCAGAAAGAATCATGTGCATTGCCTTACATGTCAACTCCAACTGTAACCCATCATCATGATCACTAATAATTTCATTTGGGCCTTGATTCTGCTTAACTGTCATATCACACTCGAGCAGCCATTTTATTTTATTGTATTTTCATTGGTCCGGGATGCATTGTGCTAAACACATACAAGTATATGTGAGTGTACAAAAGAGGTATTGACCCCTAAACGTCCCATGGGGATAGTATATATGTTGTCGTATGATTGGGATTTGCTACCAACAAGAAACTCTAAATTGGGATCTCAATAGCTCACTAAATCAACATTGATGTAAATTTCAGCTTCTATGTTGAACTCAAACCAATAAAAGGTGTGGATCCATTCCAAATATTAGAAAAATACCAAATCATATTCTATTGGTCACAAAGGCACTTTCAAACATTTAGGGGTTAGATTGAGCACTGTTGTACGACAAATACATACAATTGACATATTTAGAGCTGAAAATATTGACGTATGCTTACAATAAACATATATTTAGAAATGTATAAAAAAAATTTATCATATAACCCCTCGTATACAAGGGGTTTTTAGAGGGGTGATGAACGTGCGTGCTTCTCAAACATAATGTAGAATGCAAACATAACTTTGTGCAATGACATGTGTGCATTATGTATAATTTCCCCCATGAGATTATCCACAAGATTTAATATACTAAAGAAACCAAGTAGGGACCAAATCCGTAGTTTAGAGCAATACAACAATAGAACAACAAGACAACCAATACAAATCAAAAATTGGTTGGAACATGTGCTAAAAAGAAGGATTGGGTAATCTTGCACAATGGAAGAAGTTTACGTGCATGACGTCACCAAATCAAATCCGCAGTGCAATGCAAGATAAACATTTCTATTGCAAGACAAGCATCTACCCACATGTAATCTCCATTCCAACCAACCTAATATAATAAGAAAAAACACAAACCATAGAGAATTGATGTAGGCATGAAAATGGAAATGTGGGCAAACATAGGTCTCACATGGAATGAGGTTCTAAGTTCATTTGGAAGATAAAGAAACCATGAAATCTCAGTTGGGTCCCTAGTCCTCAAATGAGTTTAATGAGGGAGGTGAGGCACAGATAGATAAACTACTTCCTAAAAACTCCAATCACAATGGTATCTAACGCTTAAAGGACCAGGAGGACGCATTGTGTCCAAGTATAATTCATTATTTCAGTAACTTTTTTGAATTCCATAATTTGATTCAATGTTAACTAGAGAATTGTAAATGTCCGTTACGAGAACACAAAAATTCTTCATTATGTGCAATTACATTGATTGTTCCGCTGGGGAAAAACTAAAACTTCAACGTAGATGCATTTGGAACACTTAGTTAGCAAAGTTGATGACCTAAAGGACATTTTCACATTAGGGCGTCAAATTTGTTAAAAAAGGTGTACAATATGTAAAACATTTGCCATTACTTTATCATTAGCACTATATAATAATTATGAAAAATGTTTAAATATATTTTAAATGGATTTTTTTACATATTTTGTATTATTTTGGAATATTCCAAAAATATTTTGAAGTATTTCATATTTTATGCAATGTAACAATTAATAACAATGATCATAAACACTAGCTCAACAAGTCACTTCACCCAAACATAATTCTTTCAAAATCAATCATTGTTGTAGTATTTAGTTTTAGAACACCGTTTTTGTGAGCATCTAGATACAATACATCTATATATGCTTCTAAAATTTCAAATACTAATCATGGTTTTAGAATTTATGAGAATGTTTGCAGTGAATGACATGTTGGTTTTGTTCAAAAATTTCAAAAAACAACTCGAGATCAAACCTTATAAACATGTAATATATACGGTAGATTGTCATGAAAATTGATATACATTCTCACGACTAGGTCCTCTTTGAGCTTCAACGATGAAGTTTTCTACATAAACACCATTGATTGAAAGATATATTGACTACGTTCATGAAAGCATCACGAGAAGTGATAATTTCTTAAGGATGCACATGGTTCTTTTGGGGCTAAGGTAGAAATTCAATAATAGAAGAAAATTAAATAAAATCATATTAAAGATGAGAGTTTTATTAGAAGAAAAATGATTGCCTCAAAAGGCCTCGAGTCTGGTTCTATCCTACCATCATGTCTCATCCCAAATCCCTCTCACAAGGTGTTACATTCACAATTACTTTCACTCACAATCTCTGACTTGAATATTGGCTAATAATAAAATTCTATGTATTCAAAAGGGCCCACATCTTTTATTAGAGCTTTACAAGAATGCAAGGCCTTCATGAACTCAATTTCCCATCTAATGTGGCAAGGATTTATTTTCATAGAGAGAAAGAAAAATCATAAAGAGGTGATTCAATTCCATATTTGTGATCCCAATGAATAATTTTATATAAATTTCAGAGTGAAAATTTTATTAAATCTTGAAATTAAATAACAAAGTGTTGTGATAGACACTCTTATGCAAGGAATCACCCCAAAAGCTACAAGCCATTATATCCATGAACCGTGCCTATCTAATTTTCATATTAGCTCAGTTTTTAAAAAAATACCACACCTCAATAGAGTTGTCAAATATTCTAAAAAATGAGTGAAGGATGTCTCCGTTGAGAAGAAGTCTACATCTTGTTCGCGAGGTCCTCACAGTTTTCAGTATTTATGTGTATCCCATCTTGGGTTAACACCTAAATGTACCAATAGTTTAAACATAAGTAGATTCTAGCCTCAAAAGTAGATATTAGCATGGCTCAGATGTACATGAGGCGTACATGAGAAGACCATTGCAAGCATAAAATCTACCCAACAAATTAGATATACTTGTAGTTCAGTTGGAGGCCTCTCTAATTTTATCAAAAGCTCTCCATCACAAGAGATTTATTGTAATTGGTAGAGAATTTAATAGACTTTCAAAGGTGATTTGGATGAAAATCATCCGAGGTTGTATGAGAAATTGAAGTTATGAGGCTTTGAATCTGTTCGTGATTCAGTTTCTGACGCTTAGGGGTTAAAATAGGGCGGGGGGCCGCAGGCAAGGTAAACCGCAAGGTAACCGGTTTGCCATATTTCTACCTTACAGGTATGCCCAGTCAAGAGGTTTTACCTTCCCACCACAGAATTCACCAGATGATTGGGAGGCGGTACAGTAACTGATTACATAAGTTCAAATCATTGAACAGATAAATAGTTCTATATGTGCATTTCGGGACTGAACTTTAATATTCTGAAGGGGTCGCTTCTATCTCACTGGATGAATTTAGAAACTGAAATATTATTGTACCATACGCAACCGCCATGTGTAGCAATGTGACTGACTATCCAAGAAAAAGCTTCCACAGCCAGCCTGGTAAATATAAATAGAACGTCCATATTCACTTTTAAAATAAGAAATATGTTAGATTAGTCCAGCGGAGCCACTCAGGAGACCCAGTCTCGATTGCAGCATATTCAACCGCAGATTTTGTTCTACCAAGTCACGTCAAATATAATTAGAATAGGTGAGCTACAACTGTACAGTACATTACTATCTATTATCATCATAGATACGCAATTACGCATGTACTGTACAGAAGGCTCACACTACAAATTTCCATGCGAAGAGATAAGTGAACAGTTCCTAGTAGAAACTCAGTACACAGTTCCGTCAAAGATGATGATCAAGTGTACAAGAAACAGCATTACAAACTTTGTAAATCTTGGATGCACAAACTAGAAAGAGGGAAAGGTTCAGTATCCCCAAGTTTGTACAAGAAAATAATACAAAATCTTATTCAGGTAAGCAAACAATGAGATGAGAACTGCCGCAACTCCGAAAAAAGTGTACACTCTAAGGATATGGAATCTTCAGGAAGTAATTACAGGTATGTACTAGACGGTAATCCCCAACTAGAAAAGATTCCCATGCCTCTTGATCACGTGCAAAATCTTCAAGTTTAGAATGTCGCCTGCTCTTCCTCTAGGACAAGAAAAGTAGAAATCGACAGACTAATCTCGTTTTGTTACAAAATTCTCCGCTTCGGTGTAGACAGGAATGCCAAAGAAATGAAATCATCGTTCTCAAAGTGAAGTCAGGATAGCATAGACACTTCAAAGTTGGTGAACTTGTGTATCACACCTTCACCGCCGCAGTGTGAGTACTGCGGGCTCGTAAAGGGGTTCGTGACCTTGGCTACTTCCGCAACGGCCTCGGCCATCTCTTCATCTGTTAGTTCTTCCTCCTCGTCATCACTATCACTGTCCTCGGTCCAGCTTCCGCCTGAGAAACAAACTTAAATGTCAAGATGGGTTCTCCACGTCCAAAATCACAAAGCTACGTGACCAACTCGATTAGGACTGGGCCAGAGCATTCGAGACCGACCTTAAGTAGCACCAGAGACTCAGAAATAAAAACGCACTAAACTAGCTTGTTCACTAAAAAAATTGCGTCATGAGCAAAGGCTCTCAGTATTATGAATGAAACGCGAGTCAGGAAAAGACTAGGCTGCCATAACTGATATTGAAAATCTCTCAACGAGCAGCAATTTATGTCCGTAAAAATACCTGTCGAACAAACAACGTCGGCAAAGTCTGTTTCTCCAGTAAACGGAAAATTGACAGGAGTGCCTAGGCCAGGCGTTGAGTGGCGTATGATGAAGTCACCATCCAAGCTGCGCCGCAATATTCCGTCGACACCAGCCACAGTCACACCGTCCATTTCCTCAGGCACACCCCCGTTCTCCTCAATAAGCTTCAGAACCAACCGTTTCGGTACCACAGCGATAACACCAGACGTAGTTACATTAGCACCTACTTCCTGACCATTGCGGAAAACCTCGAATGCGGTATCATCGTCATGTATGACACAGCTCGTCCGCAAAACTGCACTCTGAATGCCGCGATAGGTCAGAACCAAATCATTATGGCCAGATGCTTTCACGATTTTTCGAAGCTCGGCTTGCTTGCTGCAATTTGATCGGCCTTGGAAGAAAAGAGAAAATCTGCACAACGAACACAAAGAGACTGAGATATTTTTCCAAAACAGGAAACAAATATCCGAAATACTCTTAATATTCCCTTCGTCCGTTGTATCACACAATATTCAAAGTCTGCTTGTAACTTTTAAAAGACAAATTTTGCCGAAATAAAAACTCCAGCTGAACAGAATATTAGGCAGACAGCATGTCCAAGGAAGTAAACTAGCAAATGGTCCAAGAACGTACGGGTCCACGATGGTCATGTCTCCGGTGAAGTGCAGACTTGTGAAAGAATCGAGCGGAGCAACATGCAATGTACCAGTAACTGCAGCCTTGACGTTCGAGAGCCAGTTTTCATGCTCAACAGACTTAACGAAACCGTTTTTCGCCGCTCTCCAGGACCAAAGGGCATCTCTGGTACACAACGCATTATAGTGCTTGTTTACCTGAAAATACAGAAAAAAAACAGTTAATCATATAATCACATAACCATTGACAACGTGCACGGTAACGCATCTCCGTAGCAGCCATGGAGGAACAAAATGTGTCAACTGTCTCACTCGACGACAAAACATAGTACTAATGCAAGCTATAGGTGGAGAAAAGCGATTACAATTATATCAACAACCTCCAAAACATAACGAAGAATTTCCTCAAAATTATAGAAAAGGAAAATCCTTAAATTTAAATGAAAAATAAAATAAAAAACACGCTGTAAAACATAAAACTCCATTGAACTTTCTCCAAATTAAAGAATCACCTGAGAAAGTCGGCAGAGGTCAGACGCAGACAAGAACAGAGAGACACGTTCAAGGAGTGGAAACTCCAAAGTATTCCATCCTCCTGAAGTTTTCGGAGCAAGCTCGCACTCCTCGTCCTCCTTGGTCGGGGTTCTAGGGCCAAACGCATCGAGATCAACTACTTCAGCTGATTGACTCCTATTCTCCGCTTCCACCTTCTCGAAGCTGACATAAGAAGAGCACATCCTCTTGCTCGGAGGAGCTTCGTCACAAGAGTCTCTAATCCGAGCGTTGAACGAACTCACCGAGATAGGCATGTTTCTCACAAATCGGAAAACGAACACACTGCTTTCCAAAAAAAGAAAACAAGAAACTCTTCAACTCCAAGAACGAGCCTCAATTCAAATCTCCGACTCCACCAAAGCACCGCCACACCCGTACGGCTCTCAAGAACAAGAACTTCCAAGACTTAAAAGCTTCGATTGCTTCTTCTTCCACTTCCACGACGAGACCAATGCTTCTTGAAATTGAAACCGTGCGTTACTCTCCAATTTCCAACTAGAACATACTTAGCTGCACCTCCACTAATACACCAAAATCAAAGCAAGAAACGAACTCTCAGCATGTTCATCGTGGAGAAAAGTCTTCGGCACGAGACTGACTGCGTTGCAGCACGAGTTTGAAATGGAAATGGCGAAGTGTAAGGAGAGTACTGGCTACTTATTGTTATATTATTGTTACTTACTTGTGTCCAGGAGCAGCAGCAGCTTCAATGAAGGCGTCCAGAGTAGGAGATCAGCAGACTTATAATAGCACGAGAACTATAAAAAGGCCTTGTTCATTGGCCACAACCAAAAAACAAGCTTCACGGAACAGAAATTCATGCAATGATCTTCACTGGACTACAGCAGTGGCCGGCCCCGCCTGTCTCCCGAATCCTAGTGAGATGCGGTTATTGCTTTTGTCCTTTTTATATCCATTATAATCAATGGCCGGTTTATCATTCCTGTAGACGGTAACCGAAACTGTTCGACGGGACTATGGCCGGGCGGGGAGGAGCAATTGGACGGAGGAGGCAAAACTGTAGTGAAATCGACATTTTCTTTGAAGCATAACAAGGACATCCTCGATCAAGACAGTAACCTTCGAGCCGCCGTGAGGCGGCGAGAGGGTTACTGGACGTAACCAGCCCTGTTCCAGGATGAAAATTTCTAAAACTGCTGCTTTCATGGATGAATCTTGTATGATTATGAACAAATTGTGTTGCTCGTGGATGAAGCAAGTCCAAACAGACACTTGTGCTCAATCAGAGCTGGTTACATTCACACTTCATAGTATAGTTGCATCCATGTTTCAATTTCAAGTGGTCTAATCACACTCTCTATACCATAAGTTGCTAGCACTCCTGGTACTCCTGGGAAATGACGTCAGCTTCTTTACCTTCCATGTCGACTTTTTCAAATGTCACAACCAATCAGAAAGCAAAACATGGCAAATTCCTGAAATTTTGAATTAATTTGCGCCAATGGTATTTACACAATAAATACTTAATGGACCAATCACGACCATCACTTATTTAGAATGTAAGAACAAATTTCATTACATGTGCAATCAAGTACAAAAATCCACATAAACTTATTCTAAAAGGGCGGTTTAGAGGGCTTGGCACATTCTCTAAATGTGAAGTGTTAACAAGAACTCCACAGTAATATTTTAAAAGCTTTTTCATCCATTTTACTAAGTGCAAGACGGTTTGCACAACTACATTGAAGATGCTTTAACACTCATAACCGTCCTAACACTCGTAACTCTTTTATATCACCCATTTGGCAACCAATGTAAATGAGTTCAAAATTTTGTATGTAGAGTTTCCAATCACATAGATGTAAAATAGCAAATATTTTCTGCAAATATTAAAATGTGACAATGGAGGATGTGACAATAATGGTTTTATGAAGGATTAGGTCCCTTTTCTATAGTGTTATTACACAAGAATAATTCTTTTACACGAGCACTTTAGAAGTTCAATTAAAAATTTAATCAAACGCCTTTGATAAGGCCCATAGAATATTGGTACATTGTAGAAAATGAACTTGATCAACATTGTTCAAAAATGTTATGAGTCTAGCAAGGAACTTTGTGCAAAACCAACATTCCAAAGGTAGACCCTACTACTCGTGACATTGAGGTATGGTTAAATGAATTACCTCCAATAGACTAGCTCTTTATTTACAATAGTCATTGGAACCAACATTATGGTTATTGACCTTCCTCGCACATACCGTTGAGTTGATAATTTTAGTTGCGTTTGTTAACTCAATTTCATACATGTGCGTGTAAAATTGAGTAGAAATTTGCACTAGTCGTTATTGAGTCTGAAAACTCAATCAAATAGGTATATGAACTATAAGTGACCTTGAATCACTATTTTGCTTCATGGCTTGAATCATTGAATCAAGTTTTAAAAACGACAAATAACTCAACTTCTGGAAATGCCATATAATTAAACCTTAGGACCTACATCCGTACAATTCAATTCAACCGGATCAAATTACAATTGAATTTTTCTTTTAATTCCAAACCATCAATACAAGTCTCATTTAGAAAATCCAAGCCAAAAGGTAGAACTTTATGGGTCCATTTTTTCAATTCAATTGCCTATGTAAGGGATAGCCATCATTGGCTTTAACTCCACCTTACAAACGAGGTGGCACCCCATTGTCCGGAAGTTTGTGAGCCCTTCCTCAAGGTAGGTTTTGAGATCAAGTTTGAGCCAAGCAATTGGGGCACCAACTGGTTGAAGTCGAGTTATAGCATCTCCACCAACACTCTAGATGGCTCTTTGGCTATGGAAAAATACACGTGCATGGATTGGTCAACAATTTATTTGGAGGGAGACATTGAATACAACAACCTAGTTCATAATTCTCAAAACAATTCAAGGACTCGTGTATCTTCTCTTTTTAATTACACAATCCATGTGTGGTGACTTGTAAGAGGCTTACTTACTATATTCAAAGTCTAATTGAGTGATGCTGGTGGGCAACTACACAATATGTCCTGTAATTTTTCAATGACTTTCAAAGTGCAATTCAAAGTTGGTGGTGGAGATACTACATAAGATTCTTTAACCCTTGCCGAGGTTCACTTTTTTGCTTTCACTACATGAAAAATAAAAAATTCTCAAAACACGTGATTCTTGAGGCATGGCTATTGTGTACTTCCAACTCTCCACCATCATTCATTAACTATAAGAATTACGAGGCATGCCTAATATTCTAAAATTCCCCATTCTCCTGCAACGATTCTTGGAGCCGCTTCACACTATAGCCAATGTTTGAGAGGCCGTCGATTTTCACCAATCAAATTGCAAGAAAGTAAGAATTTGGCCTCTCGACCCTTCACACTAGAAGCCAAAGTCCAAAGGCAGTGGCCCTCCAAAATGCCTACATGGCAATACTTTTTTGACTAAGGCAACGAACTCTCAAAAGAAGAATAGAGACCCAAACTGTGATCAAGAGGCCGTCAATATTTTTGCATAAAATTTAAAATCATATTTTTATTGCCTATTTTTAGCTGATTTCTTTGGACTTTCGACAAAGTTTGGCCACTCAATCCCACGGCCTCTTGACTTGAACAGCCATAGTGTGAAGTGGCCCTTATACTTAAACAAGGTAGAAGCACCAAAAACTGTTAGGTACCAATTGTGGTCACCTATAAAAGTACATGTTTCAACTTCAAGAGTTCCCAGTCTAAATATCACAAGAATTAATTATAAATACCAAGTTAGCAATCTGATTGGACTAAACATGAAAGACATGTATTGGTACACTTACTAACATCAATAGTAGTCTATGAATATGAAGTTTGAAAATTTATAACAAAATCATACATTGTGAAAAAATTAATTAAAATTTGAGCTTGGTTATTAAATCCAAAGTGTTATGTGCTGCATTTCTTTTATCATTGAAAATCAACGCTCCATGTAGATTGAAATGCTTAAACCAACGACAACTATACCCCTTACCTTATAGCTTACAAAGGTTAAACAACCATTAAGGTAACTATATCTAAAAGCGACCATTTCTTTAAAGCGTCCATAGCTCAATTTTCCATAATAAGTAGTTTATAACACCCTATTGTTGATGAGAATGTGCACAATCTGAACATCAAAGTTTAGAGTCGCTTTTAGGTCAGCCTATAGTCAACACTTTGGAAATTCATAACTTATTCATACATCGTCTAAATAATGCATGCTAAAGTGCGTTGGAATCCTCTTGAACTTGCTAATAAGACCCACTAATTTTTTTTGTTTTGTTTTATGTATGTAAAATAATAGGCTCGGTTGGTAAGGTGAACGTTTTAAGGTATAGCTACCTTGGAGCATCCGCACCCATGCTCTCCAAGAGTTTGACACACGCAATAAGTAGATGAAAATTGCTCATGGCCCTTCAAAAATGCCTTTTGGCCCTCAATCTTAGCGTGTTAAGAAATGGCCCTTCAAATTTAAGTTTAGTTGACTATATCCAACAATCTACTTGTGATTGGTCCATTGACTATTTGACGTGCACTTTTGGTGCTCGAGGGGCGTTCAAGGGTGGAGAGTGTAATTTCAAGGGCTCTACAAATGTAAATGAATAATTTTAGCAAGTCACCTTTAGCGAGCATGGGTGAGCATCTGCACCCGTCCGCGCTACATGCGGCCGCAATCATGTTTGGCGAGCCCGGGCTTCTAACTCTCCCCCACCGGAACGTGCTCAAAGGTTGTCTTGGCCGTGGGCTCGTGAAATTTGTTTGATGACTCGCCATTGTCCAGAGTGCGGGTGTGTTTTCAGCGAGCCCAATTTCCAGAATTTTTTTGGCTGACCGCGGTCCTTTTTTGGTTCCGGATTAGATTTTGGTGTTTTTCTCTTCTTTTCCGGATTCTCGTGGTGGTGGTGTCGTCGGGGGTGCTGGCCGGAGTTCGAGAGCAAGCCGCAACTTGTTTTCGGGCCCAGGAATTTGCGTGTCAGACCCAGGAATCCCGGGTGTCTCGTTGCCTTCGTGGGCGGTTTACAGCGCAACGGTGAGGGGCTGAAAATTTCCCAAGTCATAGTTGCCTTCGTGAGCCCTGGACACCTCCTTTGGCGAGTGCCGGATAGCGCGGAACGGTGCGGATGCTCTTATGCACAAAACAACCCTGGAGCCTGGGGTCCAGCAATTGATCACTCAACACTCAAAGCTCAAACTGACCCATGACAACAAAAGGTAAAAAAGTAAATTTAAAAAAAAAGGCAAAAGGTGAAAAAGGTAGTGACGGCATGAAGTGATGGGTAGTTAATTCTATACATAGGAAATCATTGAACTAACGAATAATAACTTACTGCTCCTTGTGCAGATTTGATTGCACAGGTGGATGTTTCTCAAATATGGTTGCTGTCACTATTCAAGATGCTACTCCTCATGCACAATGTATGACTTAAAGCTACTCTACGTCTCTACCCATCCGCTGCTGACTCACCCACCGCGCCCTTCTCCGTTTCAAATATTCTCCAGGAAATTTTTAGCACCGGCCTTTCAGAAGAATAGTATGAATCATTGATGAGATATTCCCTTTCGATGTACAGCCCTGTGATTAGACTCCTTGCCCATGCCTTGTTTGCAATCAGCCACTTTGGAAATGGCAATTCACAAATGTTGCAGATGTTGCCCAACCCAGTTTGGGGAAGTCCAACGAGCTGTACAAGTTTATTTTTATTTTTATATCTGATCTACAGGTTCATTCATCTCTTTTTTAACCTTAACCCTTGAAGGGCTGATGATAGTAGATACATTGGCATATATTTTACATTTGCTGTAAACAAAAAGTTCCAAATTGAGATCCCAATAGCTCATTAAATTCATGTGGACTTGAATTTTAATTTCACTTTTGATCTTAAACCCATAAGAGGTGTAGAACTATGCCAAATACGATGTAATGTTGGTGTATAATACTGGTCGGAAAGGGCTCTTTAGACCTTTAAGGATTAAAGGGCTGATGAGGATAGTATATACGTTGGCATATACTTGACATTTGTTGTAAATAGAAAGTTTCAAATTGAGCCCCAATAGCTCATTAAAATCATGTCTATATGAATTTTAACTTCCGTTTTGATCTTAAACCCATAGGAGGTGTGGAACTATGCCAAATACAATAGAATACTGGTGTATAATACTAGTCGGATAGGGCTCTTTGTACCTTTAAGGGTTAAAGGAAATCAAACTTTTCTTTCAGTGTTCGATTACAAGATCACGCTTGGTGTAGAGTGAACGATGTTTGCAATGTAGAAAGGTGGGGCCGCTCTGTTCTGAGCAAGATTTTGACATCGGGTCTGTTGACTTGTTTCTACACTTTTCACCCCATGCTGGTAGTTTATAGTTATTTATATACATGACTATATATATTTGTTGTGTAACAATGTAGTTCAATGTTTCATAGTGTTTCACAAACATTCAGATGTAAACCCATAGTAAAGGCTAGCTGGACGCGGGGCCCATCACGATTTCAAATGTTCGCCTAGATTTACTTCGCACAGCGGTAAAACCACAATCCCTTTGCACAAAAACACTAATTAGCAATGTTTCATTGTGAAACATCCATTATAAAAGTTGTGAGGCCTCCAAACAGCTGCAAGTTTGGCCAAAGATGTCATGCAAAAAAATAAAAATAAAGTTGAATAAAGATTATTTGAAAATCGAATCTTGCGTCATATCTATATTTTTTAATTTTAAGTGAATTTTTAATAATGATTTAATTATAATTTTAAACATTTTTTATTTTAAAATTTCCACCTGGATTTTTTTCCTTTAATATTCATTTCTGTGCATGAAGGTGCTCGTTCAATTCACGGTCCTTTGAAGACCTCAAAATCTTTATAATGGTTGTGCATGCCAATGTCACATGACAAAAATAAGATTGAGTAGAGTTATCTCGTAAGGTTTGTGCCATTCACAATCGTAATGAGGATATATAGCGTTGTTGGTTTGAAGGGAGAAGTATACGTTTCTCGACCTTTTTGCTAAGATCATGTGCAGTATATGTTCTCATGAATATAATATGTTTTCACCCAAAAAAACCACAACACCAAAATAATTTCAAATTCTTCATATAGAAGTTTAAAAGAAAAGTAACACACTAATGGTTCAAAAATTCAATTTTACCTCCAAAATTTTCAAACCAATTGGAGTTGAAGTCCAAACATTATAAAAAATTAACACTTACTCCTCTCAATTACTAGTCCAGTGTTTTGGCAGTCCTCTCAACTGCCAATCCAATGTTTTGGCAATCCTCTAAGGTAATAGTCCATAAAGCGGCTCTAAGGCACGGACTACATGCCTAACCACTTCTTTTTATTTAACTAATTCGATCCTATTTTTTCAAAAGAAAAAAAAAATTCAGGCCCTCTTTACACTACATGCGAGAAGCCGTGGAGAAAACCTCACAAGGGCCATGATTCATCCTTGAGAAGCCAACCTTTAAACTTGACAGCCTTTGGATATAGTGTAAAGTGAGAAGGGGCCACAAAATAAAGTGTTGATTATTTAAAATAAAGTTCTTACATATTTCTTAAAAAATAAAAAAAGATTGGTTATGAGAATTTTGGCCAAACCCCCCCCCCCCCCCCCCCCCCCCCCCGCGCGGATTTTGCGTTAAACCCACCTCTTGTGGTGGGCTTAACACTTGCCACGAAGGACAAAAGTGTTGTCTATGTCATTTTCTCCTCCTTCCGTCCTTTGGACTGAAAATTTTGGGTGTAAAAGTAACATACTTTGGTCTTCTTAGTTTTTAGGCCTTCCATTGGCTGAAATTTCTCTCTTCAAGACTTCTTGCCTCTAGTGTAGAGAGGCCCTCAGTCATAGAACCATCCACCGTATTTCATCCTGGTGAGTTCCCAATTTTGGAGGAATAAACCAATTCTCAATATTGGACGAATAACCCAATACTCATTTACAAGAATAAACCTTCCAGATTGAGTACCAAACTTCAAAGATATGTGGTACATATTATAGATGATCAAAAATTAGACTGGGTATCTTTGGAACTGCATTACTTCAATAAAACTGGAGTTGAGTGGACGGAGTTGAGCCAGGCACCCAATTTCGTACTAGAAATCAATCAAATACCAACATAAGTAGGTGAGGTACATCAATGAATAGTAATTTGCAGTGTTATTTGGATGGAAAAAGGCGTTAAAATTATACATGGATGAGTAGACAAGGTCAGAATTCTAGGTGTACAGTAGTGCACTTATTTAATTAGGCGAAGGGAAAAAAGAGGGCTTTCATTAGACCCCATGCACGTCATGCCTTGAATCCATGACTGGAGTCTATATCAGGTACTTTATCTTTATCTTTTGCTTTTCTTACTTTTCTTTGGCTTCCATTAAATTTTGATGACCTAGTCAATATTCACGTTTTGTCCAAGTCTCACCTCAGTAATAATATGTCTCAATACCAGGAAAAAACAACCTTCTAATAGGGTCCATACCTACAGCATGATTAGTATTTTGGTAGAGTGTCCCTCAAGCCCTTCCAATTACAAAATTACATTGTTCCAGCTGCCACCGAGCATTCCACGTCATTACCCAATGACTTGACGCCACGTGGAAACTATGGGTCCATTAGTAAACGGAGGAACCAAATTAAGAGATATTACAGTTGTCTTTAATCTATTCCCCACAGTTACTAGCCCTCTGATTAGAAAACTAAAGACCCAGCCTTTGGTTCTTGTACACACCGGTTCTATTGAATTGTTCATGTTATCTGTCCATGTCATAGAGTCGAGAAGGTTCTTCAGCTCTTCCACTCTTGACTTTAGAGTCTTGGCCATTATTCTTGAATCATTGTAATAGATTCAGAATCATAGGCAAACCCACATCACCTTAAACTAAAGATTGGGTGAAGAGACATTGTATTTAATATTTAACCCTTAAGTGCCAAGGCAACTTAAAAGTGGTCGTTTCAAAAATAGAAAGTGTCGTAAAATGAACTAAGAGTGTCCAAATTGATTGTTTCTTGGGCCTAACCTAATTAGAATCAAATTTCTTATAAGATTATGTCATTGAATCACTAAAAATGTGTTCACAAAAATTCAAAAATTCAAAAAAAAACGTTGGGTGGTGTAGATGTTGGAACAATCTACAAAAGTATCAAATTTGTAAATGTGTGAAAAATGCACGATAAAGAAATCTATTTGCATAGATTTGATTCAAAATTCAAAATTTATAATCTATCTTTGTACGTTCATAAATCATTCATCATACACAATTATATGTATAATATCTAACTAATAAACTTCCAAAATTCAAAAAAAATACAAAATTAATTATTTATTTTTGAATTTTGGTATGATTAACTAAAAACACAAGGTTAATAAAATGCTTAAATACCCACTGGAATTTGTTTCATTTAAACTATGAATTCTATACTTTTCTTACGTAGTGTCGTTTGAATTGACATTTAGACAAATTGTAAACTCTAAATCTTGGCGACTTCTATTCAAGTGATGAACATTTTTAATTTTAAGTAATAATAATTTAATTCAACATAAAATATTGAATAATGAACTTTTTATGAATATTCAAAGTTTATAAAAAAAATCATTTATGAAAAATCTAAACGGTTTTGACAATATTCAACCATGTAGATGAAATTTAGAGATTACACATCTCAACTTTCATATTTTACAAAATTCAAAAAATTCATACATAACACATATTATACAACATTTAGTTCGTAGTAAAAACCCTCAAAAAGTTAAGGGTTAAGCTTCTACATTGCTATTGTTGAAAAGGGTGGACTCTACTAACAACTAAAGAACCTTATGCTTACTTCCCAACCATTTTTGTTTCTTTGTTTTTTCTAGCTTGGTTAGTTGGGAAAAATTGAATAGAATCATCCACATAGAGAGGTCTTTGGAGGTTTTATCCACTTTTTTGTCCATTTTTTCTTGTGTAAAAGTAGCCACTTCCAAACTCACGTAAAACTTGTAAATAAAATTTTGGCTGTTACCTCCTTTTAAAAGGAAGCACCAAAGGTAGCACTCAAGAATCTTCAAAGGTAGCACACATAACCATTTTGATCTTTGTGTGATGGCAACTTGGACCTTAGGTGAAATTTTGGACTTGCAAAAACAAAGACAGAATCTAATCGAAATTGCTAAAATGATGATTTTTTTACTAAAATATAGAACACAAAAATCTTTCAATCTACAAGATTTCAATGAAATATTCATATGTTCAAAAAATCCAAGAGTTACAAGAATTTTTTGTTCATATTCATCTTCTTTTTTTCATTCAAAAAAAGATTTTTGGAATCAATTATGCAAAGTGAATTTACAAACTTAGCTAGGATTCCAAGAGTGGGCCAATAGATTGGAAGTCAAAACATGAGCAAGTTTCCATGTAGTGGCATGCAAGCTGCCTAAGTATGCAAAAAACGTTGTGACTACAACAAACAAAATCAAACTCCTTGATTCTAGATTTCATTTTATCTTCATGTTTGTCATTCATCTTTGCCTTATAGTACTCAAAATTAAACTACATGTAATTTTAAACTAAATTCGTGTCAAAAGCTTTTTAGATTTCTATTGTTCTTGTAGTTGAACAACAAGTTGGTAGAAGAATAAATAAATTTAGTTGTTGTTTTAGACATTGTCACTACTTGCATTTATGAGGTGTAGAGAGTAGTGAGCCCAACATACTAGTATTTGTTCGCAATGATCGTGAAGTCAAATAGTCAATGTATTTTTATTCTTCTTTTATTGGATTTTGTGAAATTTGAATACAATAACTGAACAATAGATTCATTCTTTTGCATACAGAATCATTTTTAAGTATTTCATATCATTTGCTTGAACTTTCCAACTAATTAGGAAATGATGCACATTATTATTTTTCATTAAAATTTATCATTTAGATGAATTTATTATGTGATTATAAAAAAAACTTTCAAATTGAAATACTACTAATATTGCTCATGATGTTTTTTAATGTACCAAATTTACCTAAACCTTTGTAATGTTACAACCTAAACATCCAAAATGCATGAAATTATATGAAGTTTAGTAGCATAATTAAAATATCATGTTGTATGTCAAAAAATTGACACTAAAGAAGTGTTTGATGTTTGCAAGAGTGAAAAATAATGGCTCAAAACCCTTTTACATTTGTCTAATCTCTTCTTAGCACGTTCTATGCAATTCGTTGTACTATAACAAAATGTGACAATGAGAGTTTTGAGTGAGTTTTGAATCAAGTGCATTTGTTTCCAATGATTTTTTTTGAGTATTAATTACGTGTAGAATATGATAAGCGTGTTTTGAATATTCCAGTTTATTATCATGTGTTGCGATGGTATTGTAGAAAGAATTCAATCGAACTAAAAATGTTTGGTACAATAGTGCAAAAAAATGTCACATAATTAAATAATCAAGTGTGAAATCATCAAATACAGTGTGCGTAATATTGTCACAACCCATGCACCACCATAGTCCACCCAACTATGGTGGGGTCCTTGGACCTTGTTGTATGGGTACCTCAAAGCCCTTTGGGGGATACCATGTCCGGTATCTTCAAGACACTAGTGGCTAGCTAGCTAGTAGCATAGTGTGTCACTATAGTGTCCATCCTCAAATTGTACCAATGGACCTTTGTCCGGTGGGCATTGGCTCATTGTCATGCCGGCCTCGAAAGGGGTCCGGTGTTCATATCCATCCTTGAAAGGGGAGAGTAGTATTGTCCCAATTTCCCTTTGTCCGGTGGACATCGGGTCATTGGCATTAGGAACGGACACTTCATTCACGCCGGCCCCTTGCTAAAAAGGGACCGGAGTTTCTATCTATCACAACCCATGTTACAAAACCTGTCATTTTTTCATCCATCATGTGAATTGTTACATTTTCATTCAAGTTTCCATCCACCAATTATCATCCAATATCTCATCATTTATCATTTTCATATTTGCATATTTTGTTGACTGTTTCCAACTATACACAAATTTTTCAATTTCTTTCTGTCATCGACGAGGTCCAATTTTTTTTGGTTGCATTGCAACACTGGTTTTTACTACTGTAGTAAGATTAAAATTCAAGAAAAATGGGCATGGCCAGATGGATCAACGAAGGGCAACGAACAGACGAGCAGGCAACGAGGACAGCCAACGTATGATTTATCGTCGTCAAAGGCGACGATACTGCTGAGCCCTCAACGAAGTTTGCAGTCGGCGCTGCTGTGGCGGACGGCGTCCGCATCTTGCTCCTTACTGCAGCTTGGGGTGCCTTCTCGAGCTTTGGCTGTGGGCGATCAGGGCGATGGCGATGGCGATGGCATAGCAACCGACGTGCGTTTTGAAGAGGATCACATGACGTACGGCGATCGGCCGTTTCACGAGGAGCGGGAGAATATCGAATCACAGTAAAGTTGCAGGAGCCAAAGGTTTAGCTCTGTGCCCGGGAATTAGGGTTTAGCGGAAAGAGGTATGCGTTAGATTCATCCTAATCTTAGTTTGATTTTTCTAGTTACACCTTGTTTCTGTATCATTTTGGTGATGGTTTTTGTTTCGCCTGGGTGAGTGGAGTAAGCTTTTTACCTTCACTCTGGATTAGGGTTTGAGTTTTCAAAATTCAGGTACTGTTTCAGGAATTGCAAGAATAAAAAATGTCGAAGCGGAAGTTTGGATTTGAGGGCTTCGGGATAAACAAGAAGTCGACGTATGAGTTCGAGGCGCAACCTGCCAATACGCGGCTGTATCTACCGTCTCCACCACGGAACAGGCGGTCTGACAATGTAGAGGATCATGACTTGGATAACATTGGATATGAAAACGATGAGCGTGACTCCGAGAATTTCATGAAGTCCGTGGACTCAAAGCAAAGGAGTGGCGCGTTAAGCAAGGAGAAGGGGAAGAAGGATGAGTCGTGGTTTGGGAGTGATGATGAGGACGAGGACAGGAATAATAATGCGGGACAGGATGACGATGAAGTGGATCCTCTTGATGCGTTTATGGAAGGCATTCACGAGGAGGTTAGATTATTTCCTCTTGTCCTCGAATTGGTTCTCGTTGTCTGCCAATAGATTCCATTTAGTTTTTTAAACCCTAAGCGTCCACTGTGTAGTGTAGGAAAATTGGACCCCCTGCTACAAATCATGTTTGTTTGAAAACGACTTCAGTTTGACACAATCGACTCTGTTGATCTTGTAGTATAGAACAAGAGCTTTAAAATGATGCCTTGCAATCAGAAAACTGAGCTAAAATGAGAAATTGCCACCGTTGCAAAGTTCAGTGATGCAGATGGCCATATTGGGCGTTTTAGACGCTTAGGGGTTAAGCACAATTACCTGCACTCCACGAAATTGGTATAAAGTTTCAGTGCGTTGTCACGTTGTGGCTTACGGCTTCTCAGTTACTCCAGTTAGTGACTGCAATTCAGTCTAAACATAGTATTTGAGACATTTGGCTGTTGTAGTGTTATAATTCCGGATCAGCTGAAAGGTAGGGAATGAATGAAATTTTGATCTGAATTCTGTAGGTGAAGAAAGCACCTGTGAAGCCCAGAGCTATAGTCGAAGAGCTGGAGGATAACGATGATGACCCAATGGAGAGTTTTCTTAAGGCCCGGCGGGATGCAGGACTCTCACTGGCTGCTGAAGCCTTGCATGCTGGCTATGACAGTGATGAAGAGGTTTATGCAGCTGCAAAGGCAGTTGACAATGGACAGATCGAGTATGACTCTGATGATAATGCAGTTGTTACTTTGGAGAAAAAGAAGATTGAGTCGCTTGCTCCGTTAGATCACAACGATGTTGATTATGACAGATTTAACAAGGATTTTTATGAAGAGTCTGCTTCAATCTCAGGTATGTTGTTGTTACTGTCGTGTTGGTGATACCTATGAATTCATACCAGGTTGCAGACTTCACATTGACTTTGACATTTCAGCATTAGATCTCTTTGAGAACCAACTAAAACCGCTTATTGATTTGCTCACCGTAGCAGATGGTGAAGTTCAATTGAATGTATGTATTATTTGTTTAAAGCAGAGAATGGTTTAGATTTGGGATATGATCGTGTAGACGAAGTAGAGACTCTTAATGTTGTTGTAGCAACTTAATTGACTTCTCGCTTTCTTGTTTTACGATTTCGTTTTTTTCTTTCGAATGCAGGCATGACTGAAGAGGAAGTAGCAACGTACCGCAAATCGCTCGCAATCAGAGTATCAGGATTTGACGTTTCCAGACCTGTCAAGACTTTTGAAGACCTAGGCTTTGATTCCGCCCTGATGAGTGCAATAGCAAAGCAGGGTTATGAAAGACCTACTCCAATTCAATGTCAGTCTTGTCCAATAGTATTGTCTGGGCGAGACTTGATAGGAATTGCGAAGACAGGATCAGGAAAGACCGCAGCTTTTGTTCTCCCAATGATGGTGCACATCATGGATCAACCGGAGCTTGGGAAGGGTGAAGGTCCTATTGGTGTTATTTGTGCACCGACCCGTGAGCTTGCTCAACAAATCTACTCTGAGGCCAAAAAGTTTGCTAAAGCCTATGGTATAAGAATCTCAGGAGTTTATGGAGGGATGTCCAAGTTTGAGCAGTTTAAAGAGTTGAAGGCTGGATGTGAGGTAGTAGTTGCCACCCCTGGGCGCTTGATAGACATGATCAAGATGAAAGCGCTGACAATGCAACGAGCAACCTATCTTGTGCTTGATGAAGCTGATCGTATGTTTGATTTGGGATTCGAACCTCAGATTCGATCCATTGTTGGCCAAATCAGGCCTGATCGCCAGACGTTACTATTTTCTGCAACGATGCCTAAGCGAGTGGAACGTCTTGCTCGTGAAATTCTGACAGATCCAATCAGGGTCGCAGTTGGTGAAGTTGGAAGTGCAAATGAAGATATCACTCAGGTCTGGGATTCTTCTATTCCTACTTGTAAATTTGTTGTCTAGTATTTGTTCAAATATTAAATGTTCGTGCATGTCGTAATGTTTTCAATGCGTGGTGGTGCTCTTAATCATGAACTCTTTTACAATTGCACTACACTTAGACGTTGAGCAATGCACAAGGAACCTGGAAAATGAATTCACCTACTTATATTTATTTTTTGTAGCTCTACGGAGTTCACGTAGAATCACGATACAGTCTTTCCAGATACTGACGTTTTTACGAATTGCTTTTGAACCAATGGTTACTTGGGCATCAATCTCAGGTGGTCAGTGTGCTGCCTTCCGATGCGGAGAAAATTCCTTGGTTGCTCGACAGGCTGCAAACTTTCGTTGATGACGGAGATGTTCTAGTGTTTGCGTCCACAAAGTTGAGGGTTGAAGAGCTAGAAGGGAAGTTATTAGAGAAGGGCTTTAAAGTTGCCGCTCTCCATGGAGACAAGGACCAGGCTACAAGAATGGAAGTTTTGCAGAAATTCAAGAGTGGGATTTATCATATTCTTGTGGCAACAGATGTAGCAGCCCGTGGTTTAGATATTAAATCCATCAAAACGGTTCTGAATGCCGATATTGCCAGAGACATGGACAGTCATGTGCACCGAATTGGACGTACGGGGAGAGCTGGTGATAAAGATGGGGTGGCTCATACACTTGTGACTGGGAAGGAAGCTCGATTTGCTGGTGAGCTTGTTACAAGTCTCATAGCTGCAGGGCAAAATGTTCCCACAGAGCTGATGGACCTTGCCATGAAGGTCGGTTTCTCACTATTTCACTTTTTTTACCTAATTTGCTTTCGCTTTTCTAAATTTAGCAAGATGTTCAATTGTATATCTCTTGTCTAAACTCTGTCTATGTGCCCCTGGCGCTGAAATTTAACTTAGTTTCACATTTCTTTCCCTGTGATGTAGGATGGTCGTTACCGTTCTCAACGTGAAGGACGGCAGAAGGGCGGGGGAGGAGGTGGAGGAGGTGGAGGAGGAGGAAGGGGTGGTGGAGGTATTTTTTTTTAACCTTGATATGCCGCAGACCAAATTCTTTTCCAGCTTGGGCGGTTTCATGTCTCTTAGTAGATTTAAAGTAATTTTAAACGTGCAATAAGAGCTGCATTGAATTTTATGTCTAGTTGCACATTCTTCTTTGATTCATTGGGTTTAACTTGTTCTGGCCTTGAGTTCAAACATTTTAAGCTGTTTCACTTACCTGAGATTTCTACATGCAGGGAAAGGGAGAGGACGTGGTGGAGGACAGGGTAAAGGTGGGCGTGGTGGAGGCGGAGGTCGTAATGTTCGCGGTGTTGATTTTGGTCTAGGTATTGGCTATAGTGCTGATGCTGCAAACACAACGCCCAGTGCACCCCAAGAAAAAGCGCCTAAAGTCCAGTACCAAAGAGAAGAAGTCCAAATGCGAGGTTCCGTTGTTGATTCTCTGAAACTAGGAATGATGGCTCGATTTAAAAATAGCTTTGTTGCAGCTAATACAGCCAACCCTGTAGGCTATACGGCACCTCAAGCTAGTACTCCTCAAGGGCGTGTTTACGGTGCCCCACCAAGTGTCAACGGTAGGGGTCGCGGAAACTTTGTATCTGCAGGTAGTTTTTCTTTATATGTTACCCCTTTTTTGTCTTTTATGGTCATGGTGTTGGAGGGTTGATTTTGCAGTATTGCTGTAGTACTTTTCCAGAGCTCATGAAACCTTGCTCTGGGTTTTGATTATTCTCTGGCTCCCAGGTTGGGACATTTCTGTTCTGTGTCTTGGTGCTTGTTCCGTTAAATTTCACTTAGTTAGCAATATTCTAATGTTCTATAGTTGCTGCTCCTAAGCACTTACAAGGTGTGTTTCTTGAAATTGTTTTTGGTTTAGGTAGAGATTAGCAAATTTATATGATAAGAGTTATAAACCAAGGTGTATTTGCAAATTGAGATTCCTGGTGGTTGTGCTTTCTCTGTGATTTTCCTGATGTACAATAAAATGCATGGCTCATGCCGACGTGATTGTTGCAGGTATTGGTTTTGGATCTCAATCTGGGCCCAGCTTCACATCTGGAAGCTCGTCAGCTCATACATTAGGGGATTTTCAGGGTGGGGAAGCCGTAGGGAGGCAAGACTCAAGTTCAGGAGGAGCTTTGAACGCAGGATCTGCCCAACCAGCTGCTAGTAATGTAGGAGATGGAGGGAGAGGAAGGGAGAGGTAAGGTGGGACAGAGATCGGGATCAGATTCCAAACATTCAAGAGAAGCCTCGAGAAGCAAGTAGTCACGAAGACTCCAAGCAAGGCCATCGGCCGGACGGGTATGTTCAGAAATCCTTAATGAAATTCTCTGTGTGCAAATAGTATGCATTCTTCTCAGTCTAATTTGCAAACTTCAATTGCAAACGTCTATTGTAACGTCTGCATGCATTCCTTTTAATACGTCGTTAATCAAAATTTACTCCAGCACTTGGGTCCAGTGATTACAAAACTGGCTAAAATTAGCTGGATTTCTACCCAAAAAATGGGGCTGCTAAACACACAAAAAAAGTAAATGAATTTTTTTTTGAAATGTAGCGAGAATGCTCATCATGATATAAATATGTAGCAATGTCATGAGGTGATATCCGCGGATATCATCATGGTATCACCTTAACCCCTAAACGTACCGATCCTTTGAACACAAGTAGATGCTAGCCTGAAAAATAGATTTTAGCATAGCTCAAATGTACAATAAGTGTACATGAAAGGACCATTGCATGCATGAAATCTACCCAACAAATTTGACATATTTGCAATCGGAGGCCTCTCCAATATTATGGACATCTTCCCATCACAAGAGATTTACTCTCATTGGTAGAGAACTTAATAGGCTTGCAAAGGTGACTTGGATGAAAGTCATCCGAGATTGTATGAAAAAGTTACAGGACTTTGAATCCATTCATGATCCAGTTTCCAGTTTCTGGACGCTGTGACGTTTAGGGGTTAATATATCGAGGGTATTGCCAGATATTATAGAGGTATCGTGAGTATTGTATGCACTGGGTAGCAAAAGTAAATACCATTTATGTGGGAGGTCGCATAACGTTCTAAATGTCATAAAGTGGTTCTGAGATCACTGCTTGGGTCAGTGTCCTCAGTCAGTATCCTGTGGCTTAATTTAACCGCAAGAACAGAGTGTCTTTCTGTGAACTCATGTCTGAAAAATCTCATTAACAAGTGCCCCTCCTTAGTAAGTTTAGCGTATTCAAATAAGTGAAATCAAATTTACAAATCATGGTTTCTGACAGATGTCTATTATAACTCATGTTGCTCTGCATGCTTGTACAGGGAGAGGACCAGACAGAGAAGACGCCCCTCAGGTTGGGATCGATAAGAGGTGATCTTGTCCTTTGGACCTCAATTGTCCCTCATAATGTTCTCGTTAGCGGTAGGATGTTGAACGGCATCTGTGTAGCTTGAAGCGTGTCTGATTTATGTATAGTATGATGGTCATTGCACACTTCGATGACCCTGCAGCAGCTCTTGCTTCTTTGATGAAGTTTCAAACATTTTCTTGAGAATTGCGCTCTAGTTGAGAAGCGGAAATCACAACTTATATTATTCCTGCCTCGACTTGTACTCTACTTAGGTAGTAGGCCCTTCAAGATCGACTGTTTTGTAGTCATCAGCTGTTAGGAGCCTCAATACAGGGAAAAGTTTTCGTAGTGAGTTCTGTTGGGTATTTATTTCTTTTGCGGGTGTGGCAAATAGTTACTTGGACCTTGAGAACCAATTTGCTGTCTGGGTTGGTCACGTGGTTGAATGGTTTTTGCGAGCCCTTTCATAAGGTTCTTTGGCAGCTAGCGGAGTCCACTCTTTTCAACGAGAGCATTGTAGAAGCTTTAACATTAAATACAATGTCTCACCACCCAATATTTAGCTAAAGATGATGTGGACTTGCCCATGATTCCGAATTTGCTACAGTGATTTGGGGAATAGTGGCCAAGATTCTTTGGTCAACAATGATAGGTCTAAAGAACCTATTTCTAAATGTTTGCTATCAGAAATTTTAAGGGTTGTACATTCTAGGGGTGTAACTAGAAACATGATGTGTACAATACATGATGTGTACAGTACCTAGTGTACTCGATTTTCTTTAGTACCAAGAGACCCATTGTTTCCACTATGAGATTTGCACTGGGTTAAACTCTCTTTTCGAAGTGTGATTGCCTTATCGAGTGTTAATATAAGGTACATGTACCTAATTGCGACACTTTATCCTGAAAATTGTGATCTATGATTCACATACAAATATATTTTCAAATGAAGACCCTTCCTAGAGAATGTCATAATTAGATGAGTGGCACAATTAGGTGCTTTTGTTTAAGATCACATAAAAATAGGTATACAATTCCATTCTAAAAAATATTTTCATTCAAGATAGTGAGTACAACTACTACAATACTATAATGGATATGAGAGATTGTGTGAGGGATCGTAGAAGCATCCTTGAGATTGCAATACTTGCATTGTCATCTCTTGGATGCTGCTACGATCATATATGATCTCTCATACCCATTCTCATCCATTTTAGTAATGTAGTGGTTTCCTAGAATTCAATGATGGTCATTTTGAGGTTACAACCATGTGTTTATGTTGCACTTCGGGTGCCAATTTGGAGGATTTTTTCATTGTAAGTAGGGTATGGTTTGCGTTGATTTTGTCTACGGCAGTGTTATAAAGAGCCTTGAAATTTGGCCATTGAAGGTTGAAACTTTCATTGAATGTATATAGATTTCTCAACAATTGGCCAAAATTGATTAATAACTGGTTCATTACTAGGCTTTAGCCAAACACAAACTCCAAAATTGATACGGCAACAAGAATCTTTTATGCAAATGAACTAGTATATCTTGTTCAATAATGCTTGTCAACAAGCGGCTAATCGCAGAGTCTTTGCTTTAGTATTTATCCCATGTTTACTTTTACGGCTTCACTTTATTGTCCATGTGCGTAACTCCTGGTAATTCCTCAAAAATGAAGCATTTCCGTAGTCTCTCTTCTGGTGGGACATAGACAATAAAAGGGAAACAATTGATTATGGACAGGGTTTTATTCCTAGCTTTTTGGAGTGAGACTCCAATGTCATGGCACACTCACAATGGTTTAAATCTGGAGGGACCATCCTCCACTGCATGCATGGAGCACTGCTACAATGCAACTCTGGTTATGGTTATAGAGTAGTTGACATTGAGAGGGTTATTGGTGAACAATGATCATGTTAGGGTCTTCTTTAAAAAATTCTTGCTTGGATATGAATGAGCTTCAATGTTTTGTAATTCAATATATGTAAAGTTTTAATCCAAAATTCTTACTTCCGGTCATCGTTTATGTCTTAGTTTATTTTTTAATGGCTTTGTTGACATGTTGTACATGCTTTGTTCAATCTAGCAAGTTAAAAGGTGGATGAACATCAAAATTTATATTGCCAAAGTAAGTGATTGCAAATTGCAGTTGTTGCGGTTAATTCTTTTCATAAATCTTAACAAAATATTAGATTTTCTCCAAAACAATAGTATTTTTTTCATTAATGTTTCTGAAGGGATTGAATAAAACAAATGTGATTCAACTAAAATGCTTTGAAAGGGTATCAATGTCTCAAAGCCGTTATAGTTCAAATACTTGTGGTTCTTCATAGCATGATTCTAAGTAGATTGCGTAGGAAAAAAGAGTTTCTAAAGCTATAGCAATGACACATACTACTAATCCTAGTATAGCATGTATTGTTCTCACAATCACAAGGCAGCCCATTTTGTGTGTAAAACCTAATTTTTTGGTTATTTTATAAAAATTCTTTGCTTGTTTATGACATATACACTCTAGCCAAATTTTCTAACTTTTGTAAATTTTGATGAAAAACTTACTTTAAAATCATTGTCTCAAGTTTAGAAGGTTCGTTTTTTTTGAAACTATAGTCGAACCTTTCTTGTTGCGTGGGAACAATGGGGAAAATATGCCCATATGGAGAGTAAAGGGTGTGGAAACCCAAACCATTGTTTTGAAATTCATTCAACAATATTGATAGCTTGTAATATTCAAAAGAACTCAAAAAAAATCAACCAAACAAGTAATCATCTTGCTTTATAATAGTTGATCCTTGTTGTCAAACATAATCTACAATATCGATGAAAATAGTAGGAGCTATGTTCTATAGTTGATCCTCCCGCTTTCTAATTCCTTTATGTTTTCAGCCCTCCTTCATATTGACAAGTGGTTACTATATTTGACTTTATGCACTACAAGCAGAGGTGTCATTTTTTGCTCAGGAGGATCCTGTTCATTGTAGTTTTTTTTATTGTACAGTGGGGTGACACCAAAATTGGCACCTTGTGCAATTCCAGGGATAGTGCCCACACTGCTGCCAACTTTGACACCCTCCCGAGCGCTGGAAAATTGTTATTTATACATGAAATTTTAGAAACGAAATCATTGTTATATTGACAACATGTGTACGAAATTTCAAAGATAGAAGATTGATACAAAAAAAGATATTCAAGATTTACTAACAAGGGGTAGCTGTAAGAAATGTTTCACAGCTGCCAACTTTGACACCCTCCCAAGGATTGAAGAATTTTTTTTTTTCACATGAAATTTTTGAAGTAGGAACATCTTTATGTTGTTTACACATGTGAAAAAATTCAAGTCCAAAAGACCCACAAAAAAAATGATATTTTAAATCTACCAATAGGTGTAGTTGTGAGAAACAAAGTCGCTTCACAACTACGTTAGTAGATATAGAATAACTATTTTTGTGTGTATCTTTTGGCCTTGAAATTTTTCATACATATGATTAAAATAATAAAAATCATGTGACAAAATTTTCATATTGAAATAACAGATTCTCAGCTCTAGGGAGGCTGTCAAAGTTGGAAGTTGTGAAGCGACTTTGTTTCTCACAACTACACCTGTTGGTAGATTTCGAATATCATTTTTTGTGTGGGTCTTCTGGACTTGAATTTTTTCACATGTGTAAAAAACATACAGATGTTCCTATTCCAAAAATTCCATGTGAAAAAAAAATTTCTTCAATCCTTGGGAGGGTGTCAAAGTTGGCAGCTGTGAAACATTTCTTACAGCTACCCCTTGTTAGTAAATCTTGAATATCTTTTTTTGTATCAATCTTCTAGCTTTGAAATTTGGTGCACATGTTTTCAACATAACAATAATTTTGTTTCTAAAATTTCATGTATAAATAACAATTTTCCAGCGCTCGGGAGGGTGTTAAAGTTGGCAGCAGTGTGGGCACTATCCTTGGAATTGCACAAGGTGCCAATTTCGGTGTCACCCCACTGTACACACATGTCCTACATGACGAATCGTATTTACCAAGTCCAACCCAAAAATTGGTGAGTATGAAGTGGCGCCGTCTGACTCACAGAGGGAGTAAAAAGCGACGCCTTCTCCTTTCAGTGATGCCTAAGCGATGATTTGAACTTAGTTATTTGGGAGCATGACAGATCAGCAGAGGCAATCATGCAACTAGCTGGACTTATTGGCACGTATCCATGTATCTATGCGCTTTCAACACAAGGGTAACCATGCATGGTGGTCGTATAATTAAGATCAACTATCTAGCCACCAAGATATATAGCAAAGGAACTTGTGCATAAACCGTTTCGCTCGGGTAGACGAAATACACCAACAAGTAAAAGATGAGGAGGGTGTAGTGCTGGATTGAGGTCTTATCATCTGAAGAAGATGAAGCAGACCAGACACCTATAGTGGAGGCATTACTCTGGCAATCAACGAAGCCCTTGTTTCCAGGTTCTAAAACCAATAGGTTACATTTCAGTATAATTCTTATGTCATTGTGCACCTTGTTTTTAGTGAGTCATCATTGTTTGGATGAGATCTTGACTTTTCTGAAGTACGATGTGTTACCGGAGGAAAACAACAGTCCTACATCTTTGTAGGAGATGAAAAGAATGTTACCGAAGCTAGGCTTGTCACATGAGACCATCCACTATTGTGAGTGTGGCCAAACCTTGTACTGGAAAGAGAATGCAGATTTGCAGGAATGTCCTAAATGCCAGAAGTCTAGTTACATTACAGGTTCTACCTCGATTCTTGTGCGAGTGTTGCGATACTTTTCTGTCATTAAAAGGTTGAGAAGAATGTTCCGTAGTCTAGAGCTGGCCAAACATATGCGATGGCATAGTGCACATCATTTGCAGGACAGGAAGATGAGATCCGTTGTAGAAAGTGAGCAATGGAGATTCATTGAGGAACAATTTCCAAGCTTTAGTAGGCACGATAGAAATGTGAGAATGGGACTTGCTCTAGACGGGGTAAATTCCCATAGCTTAAAGTCATCTAAGCATTCTGTGTGGTCCGTTATGATAGTATTGGACAACATTCTACCATATTTAGTGACAAAAAGGTTCTTCATATCTTTAATTATGATAATACCTGGACCCAAATCTCCAACTGAGGACATCATAGACGTGTACTTGCAGCCGCTTGTGCATGAGCTAAAGAAGCTTTGGGTGGGTGTTGATGCGGTAGACATGTCAGTGCCCGAAGAGGAGAATAAGCACTTTAAACTGTGTGGTATGTTGATATGGACCATTCATGACTATCCTGCATATATGTTAATATCTGGTCAATCAGGGAAGGGGTTAGCTGGTTGTCCTATCTGCGGAGAGGGAACCTTGGCAGAACATTCTAGACATGCACAGAAGACAGTTTTCCTTGGAAATCACAGGTGGCTAAGGCGTCATCTCCGGTGGAGGGCAGCTCGAGCGTTCAATGAGTGACCAAACCATGATGAAGCACCGCGTCATCAACTTGGTTTTATTGTAATACAATGAGGAGCTTGGAGGCAGGCGTACTTCGAAATAGGCGGGCGTCCAAATTCGAAGCATGATCCAGTGAAGACGACTGGCGCGAAAAAAGTCAGCATCTTTTTCCAGCTACCATATTGGGAGGTATGTTTAAATACTATCATATGAACATTGAGTTGACAAAGTAGAGTAACGAAGGGGATGGTGGGATATAATGGCAAATGATGTTTGTATGAAAACTGAATTCCTATGTTGAGGCAGTAAGGTATGTTTGGGATATGTGTTAGTCAATAGAAGTTGACACTACAAATATGCGTCGTGATCATATTAGGTTTTATTAGAAATGTGGGGGAGAATGTGGGACCATATTGTTACTCTGTGAATATGCCTGAGGTGAACTAAAAACAACATGGTGCAAAGAAGTTGATTGAATTAGACATTCTGAATGAGAGGGAAAAAAACCAACTAAATTACCCATGCCGTCATGAAGTTGTGGTAGTGGAATTAATTTTAAGAACTGTAAAATTAGGCAGTGATACTTATAGGTTATTTCTGTCAAATTACTGTGACTGCGTACGCTGCACTATAATGTTGTGGTAATTATTGAATTGGACATGTGCTGGTCAAGGGATCTCCTTTTAGATTAACGAAATTGCGATACATGTTAACAGAAACTCCCCACACAACATATGTTAGACGCAATGCATTGTAAAAAGAACATGTGCGAGAATTTACTGCGCACTTTGTTTGGTGAGACCGACAGTGCTAAGTCAAGGGAGGATATGCGTGCCCGGGGAATCCGCAAGCATTTGCATTTGCAAAGAAATGCAGACGGACAATCTTATTTCAAACCAGACGCACCATATGTGCTAATGAAACAACACCAACAAGAATTCCTAGCTACCCTACAGGACCTGAAATTCCCTTCTAATTATGTGGGTGCATTAAGCAGGAGAATTCAGGACGGGAAATTGAGGGGATTGAAAACTCATGATTTCCACATATTACTTCAACAAGTAATACCCCTATGCCTGCGAAACATTGGTCATCCACAAGTCGTAGGAGCAGTCATGCGGGTAAGTAGGTTGTTTCGCAGACTTTGTGCCAAGGTAGTAAACGTGGATCAGAAATAGGAAATGCTGGAAGATGTTGGAGAGACAATATGTTGTTTAGAGAAGGAGCTGCCACCTTCCGTGTTCGTAATAATGATGCATCTTTCCAATATATTTGGTCGAAGAATTATTTCTGTGCGGTCCAGTCCACACGCGTTCGATGTATCCGTTTGAGCGATCCATGAAGGATTTGAAAGACTTTGTGAAAAACAAAGCAAAACCAGAAGGGAGTATGACATTTGGATATTTAAGGGAAGAGTCAATTGGATTTCTTAATGAATATCTTGCTGAGTATACCCTGACCACAAAGCGTGTTTACAATGACAAGGAGGAACCAACTATGTATGATGAAATCCTAGAAGGTGCCAACAGAGATCGGGTAATGACACCGGAGTTTTTGAAGCTTATACATGTGTTTGTGTTAGACAACACTGAACACATGGAACCGTACAGAAGGTACGCTATAATTTACTCCCATGTGAAACAGTGAATGGTATAGTAGTTAGACGCAATGATATTAAGGAATATCTGTTTATTTTTAAATATACGGTGCGGGCATGAAGATGTAACATGCATTGAATTTTACAGTAAGCGATGTGTCATTACGTACACGTTTTAAGAGTGAGGTTCAATAAGTGCATTGGGGGCATGATCTGTAATGAAGAACCATCTGTATTTTGTAGGAAATGCAACGACATTCTAACAGTCTACAATTCAAGCAGCATGAGACAACAACCATGTGCTGATGTCATGCATGATCTAAAAACGCATCCAGGGTAATTGTAGAAATTGAATTCCTCCTTGTTTGGTGAAAGCGACATAATATAGTGTTTTTCATATTTTGAAGGAGATATGAAGAAGCAGTAATTGAAAGGGACCACGAAAGAGATCAGTATCGACGCAAACAACGTCGAGGCGGAAGGAGAACAAGATTTGCATATCCAAGATTGAGGAATGCAGAAATTACTAGATTTTGTGCAGTGAGTAATGGAAGAGGTAAGACGTGAGTAGCATGTTGGTACTGAAGTGAATCCTAGGGTCTTAGACACAGCGAGAGGTCCTTTGCATGTATCTACTGGTTATAAATCAATGTATGCATTTGGAAACTATTACCGAGTACTCAGCTCAGACCGACCCCTTAGAACATGCGTTAGTGGAGTTGCAGCCACATTCAAACATATATGCAAGAATGGAGCTAGAGATGGAAACCAGCTGAATGCAAATGTGGAGTATGTTAGCTACATTGAGGAGATATTAAAATTAAACTATAGACGCCATTATTTAGTAGTGTTAGTATGCGATTTTGTGAAAGCGTACTATGTTGGTGACAATGCAACAATTAAGAAGGATTAATGGGGTTTCACATTAGCTAACTATGACAGAAGATATGGTAGTGTTTGCCGAGACAGTTTCGCATTTCCAAGACACTGTGAACATGTGTTTTTTTTAAAGCGAGGGAGCTTCCAGGATGGAGAGTAGTGTTGAGAGAGGAGGTACGAGGAAGAGGAATACTCCGAGATAACGCAGACAAAGAGGATGCAGAATTATTTAAGATGGGCCGAGATGAGGATTTCGAAGGCTTGTGCTCTGAGCGTGATGTCGGGGAGCAAGAGCTACCACTGGCAGCAACAAGAGAAGATGTACTACTGCAATCCGTAATAAGATTCAATAGGAAAAGACAATGAGGACGTGGGGCTCGTGGATGTGGTCGCACAGGCCCACGTGGCAGGTGTGCGAACGTTACATTACACGCACTTGAAGACCAGGAACAAAGTGTTAGCCTCGAAGAGGACGAAAGAGATGAAAAGGAACCGTTGTACAGGGGAAATACTAACACTGGAGTACAACGTCGACGAAAGAGAAGACCTAGAGAAGACGGCCAAGGCGACAAAAACATACATAGAAGATACTTTAGCGATGCAGATAATCAGTGCACCGACGACATCAGCTCCGATGATGCTGCACTAACCTTAGCAAGCTCATATTCTAAGAGTTCGTCGGACATTGAGTCAGAAGACAACGCAGACGGGGAGGTGAGATCCAAAAATAATAATACGTGCAATGCACGTAATTTGTTAGCAATCATGGTTGTGTCTATCAATGTGGAAAAAAATCTAATTCAAGTATGTTTGGATTGGGATAGTGAGATGAGTGTACACTGTCCAACATTGTATTCTGCACTATGTAGTAGAATTGAGGCCGAAAATTCTTTTTTGAAAATGTTGTAGAATTACAACTTGTTGAATAGTGCAAATGCATTTACAGCTGTGTAGGAATTTACAAAGACTGACAATACAATGGAGGGAATGAGAGAAGTAGTGAGTGCTGATTGCATGTAAGTTCTGGAAGAAATTTATGCTCTCATTAACAGTTACTTATATGTGTTGTTTTAGTGATGAAGAAGGTAGTTGTTATAGTAATTGTGAAGTCATATTGATATGCTCAAAGTTTAAGGAATTCTTTTATTTGATGGTGGGATTTCACAGTAATCGTTATGAGGTACGGTGTTGTCTGAAATATGAGTGTAGTCAGGTGTAGCCATTGATATTGTCAGGCAGTTCTACTTAGGATGTTCCTAAAATCATCGATGATCACATTCAATCCAACTCGTGTTGATACATACTCTGGTGCATAATTGCATAGCGGTTTAGAACTGTTAAAGAAACAGGACTGTACTTGTAATGTTCCGAACTTTGAAATCATACCAAAAGATTAGGAAAGAGATGTAATGTACTAAACATTTTGTTTCTGTAGGAGGCGAACTGTGCAACGGAAACGTAAGCAATGTTCAACATTGACATTCCAGCGTGTGGGTATAGGCGTCTGGTGGTATGTGTATTGACCGACAATGGACCGCAGCTACAAGGATGTCGATCACAAAACAATATCGCGGTTCAAAATTTAGGTTTACTCACATTCATATCTTTAAACCGTATTACGTTTTTGTAGGAATGTTGTGCATGGAGTTCTTATGTAATACTTCAAAATGGTTTTGTCTTTATTAATATACAAAATAGTAGTTATTTTTTCCAGATTTCCATACGTATTTGCAAGTTATGTAGTCTTTTACACCTGCTGGATTAGGATAAAATATGTTGTTCGATGTCATATAAGGATTGTACTAGTGTATTGCCACAAGTACAAGAAACTGACAGTATGATGGTACAGACAGGGAATATGACAAAGCATTTTTCCATTGCCCAATGGAGACTTCAAGCCGTACATGTTCAACATTAGTCAAAATAGCAAGCGGAGATGACAAACCTGAACCGACGTAGGGAGTGTGAATCTTGATTTTAGTATACAGTTGTTAGGAGTCCAAAGTAATTCCAATGTCCATTTCGATTACGTGTTTGTAGCATTAGAAAGTACAAACGATTTTGAAGTATTAACACTCCATAAACCGTTGAATGCATCGTCTTTTTGATATTCTGGCTCCATTCATATTGTCTCTTAAATGGCACGGACACATTCATGTACCCTAAACCCTTTCGTTAGAATGATGAAATTGCTATTTTGACATATTTACTTTGTTAAAAGTTTCTTTCCCTAACTAATTAACATCCTTATTCTTTGAAATGGTGTTAAATTTTCTTATTCGAGTACACACAACGTAGGTCCTGACAATAAGAAGTTAGTACAAAAAATACATGTCTGCCATATATAGTACACTGTTCACACATTGGATGAACTACAAAGGCACATGTCACCGTATTCGTACTCACCAGTCCTCCATTATAACTATACTATCCTACACCCAACAGTGCTACATGAACTTGCGCTTCACCGCTGTCATTGTGACTGATATCACATATACCCTAAACCTGAACCCCATAATTTTAGCACCCAATTTTTTTTCATGGTCGCTTATCATTCAGTACAAACGGTTACAAATATAATGTAGAGCATGAAAAACACGTATTCAATTGAGCTCCACAAGTATGATTTGTTCAGACAATAGCCCAATTTTCAAGTCCACATTGTGACAGTCAATCTGAAGTTGACATGAACATTGATAGTAATTACATTTGTGTCTGAATTGACAAAATCAGGGGGCAAAATGAGGCCACTGTTATCTCGGACAAATTTGTGTCAATTTTTTGTCATAAATACACCCATATCCTTGTAGTGAATGGTATCGAAATAATTGTCAAACGGCGTTGTAATCGAAGTGAGCAAACTGTCTTCATCACAAATCACAAACGCAAACATTGCAATAACCTACTAGAAGCTCGTTTGCAAAGTAGAAAATTCTCCATTGCATAATATCTATGACCTTGCTCTTCCAAAAACACTCTCCAAATCGAATACAAACTTTCTCGTACCAAAATTGACCTCCACTTTCTCCTTAGGGCTGCCCAAACCAATAGTTGGGTAGTACGAACCCTTCCCATCTTCGAAAGAAACAACGGGAAGGACTTTTCCATTTCGGGTGAAGAAGATCTCTTGCACGACAAAATTGATTCCAGCGCCCACTGTATCCCCTGTTGTAAACCCTTCCGCATATGGTTTGCCTATCCCTTGCTCACAATATAGGTTGCCATCATCGCCGTGGTAACCGTAGCAATTCTTCTCCCATCCTGGCATTGATGAGGATTCAAAATTCTCGTTCGTAAATCCTATGCCAATGCGACCTTCTTTGCCCTGGTCCTTTACTGTCAGCTCAAAGTAGTAAATGCCCGAATACCGCGGTGCACGACAATTAGCTTGAATGGAACCAAATGATTCATCATCTCCTGTGTACCTAGTCGTGAGTTTGTCCATTGATGACACAAGAATCCGGCTGCAATTATTTGTGTTCAAATGCGATGGCTCTTCTTCCACATGCTCTTCATATAGCGTCATCCTCAACATCATACGAGAAGTTCTATCCGACCGAACAAATGCATTGTTACAGCTCCTCATAAAGAGAATTTGCAACGCATCGCACATTGCTTCAAGCATCTCAATATCATGTGTCGTCAATTGCACTTCTCCACAATCCCACACTCTAAGATAGCTAAGAGCAACAAAGTGATTCAAGTGCGGTAGAACGCTGAAATTGTTGCATTCTGAGATGTCAAGGTCCTTCAAAGCGGTCAAAGGTGCGCTACTCATCAACCCTGTCATCATATTGCATTTTGAAATAGAAAGTTTTCTCAATTTGGGAAAATTAGTCAACTCAGGAAGCTCTAGAATTGCTACCTGATACATGTCCAAAGTTTGAAGCTGCGGAAAATATACTAATTCTCCATGAAGATTCTCCAAAGGGATCAAATCTGGAACCTCAAACTCATTTCTAGGAGCTACCAAAACTTGCAAACTTGGCAACCAAAACAAGTTGAAATGTTGTAGAGCCACGACGTGATTCAAGTTTGGTATTGCTTTCAAATTCTTGCACTTGTAGAGTTCAATGAGTTCCAAAGCAGTCAAAGGGGCAATACTGGTCAACTCTGTTAGTTTGTCACAAAAGTGAATAACAAGTTTCCTCAATTGCGGGAAACTACTCAAATCAAGAATCTCCAATAATGCTAGCTCACATAGGTCCAATATTTGAAGCTGCAGTAACCGTGCATATTCCGCTTCACGTTTCTCCAAAGCCACAATATTTGGCACCCCAAACTTGCATTGAAACCCTTTTGCTACATAAGCTTGCAAATTTGTCAAGCTCCAAATCTCTTCATGTACAAAAGTCACTCTTGGTTTTGAAATATCTAGTTCAAGGTAAACTAGATTCGTCAAGCTCCTAAGTTCAAGAATTTGAACCACTCCTCCAAAACATTTTGGACCAATAATACGAGATAATTGCAAGCTCTTCAATTGCAATAGTGACCTCACATCCAACACTCCAGTTTGAATCTCCACACACCACAACTTCAACACTCTCAAGTTTGAGCACAGACTCAAATTTATCTCCTTCACCACACCATATGATTCAGTATATGTACCATTGACCATGTATACTCTTTGCAAGCTTTCCCAACCACCCCCTGAAAGGCAAGATTCTTCTCTTCGTGGAGCATAAGCCTTCTCAAGCACCCAAGGTCACAATTCAAATTCTCCCACTTCAGCTTTCATTGCAGCAAATCCACGCCATAGATCATGAACGCGTATCATTCCACTTCCTTCACCCAAGTTCTCTAGAAGGGACTTTTTCTTCAATCCTTCAAGCTGCAAAGTAAAAAAAATCCACAAATTGGCTCAGTTATGTACTCCAACAATGAATTTGCAATAAACAATCTATAGAACATTTGCCAAATTACAACATTAAATCATAAACCCCAAACTGGCTTTGTATACACATTTTAAATATCTATGCAAAGATGAGCTCAATAAATGGGAAAATATACAATAGTTCATTACGCCATCCATACCCTTCTCTTGATATTAGAGACACTTCTCCCATGAACCATGCTAAGCCAATCAATGGTGTTCATGGAACTGAAAATTCGCCTTCTAAAACCAAACATTTCATTTGTGATACATCCACGTAGAGCAAAAATGATAGCATCCATAAATAAATATTTGTCTTCAAGTCTCAATTTCTCATAACTTATTCCCAAGATGGAATATATTGGATGGTCTTTATCGTCTTCCTGATATCGGTTGAAAGCATCATCTTCAATCAAGTTCTTAACCCATTCCTCAGGGTCATTCCCAATTTGCCCTCCTAATGTCTGCAATGCCAATGGATGATAGTGATAACTCATCCCATCTCCTTTACCAAAATGACACCGTTGAATACATTGCTTCAAGAGATGCTCACTTGCTTTGTCTACATTCTTCAAATAGGAGCCAGGTGCAGCATGATATAGAAATAATGACCTTGCATCATCCTCTTCCAAATTGGGCATTTCAATGCACTCCTCCTGTGAAATTTTGAGATATCCTAATTGGGATTTTGACCGAGCTGTCACTATCACGATGCTTCCTTCCGGAAATCTCACTCTTAATAAATCCATTGCTTCATTCACTATATTTTGTGCATCTGAAACATTGTCGATTGCCAACAATACCTTCCTCTTCAAACTACGTTTCAATCTATCCATGCACTGCATACACAACATAACCCCTTGTCAAAACCAATCGATCCTATTCACAATTACACACCATTCACGACTGTAGTCAACATACTTCATAGCATGTAAATCATTCTTCATGAAAGACGGCTCTTAGTTATCATTCTATCTCTTTTAGAATTAAAGATTCGAAAGAATCTTGAGCTCAAAAGAATGTTATCAAACCTCATCTTCAGAGAAGTTCTTTACAAGCTCTTCTTCAGTTCTTGTGAGTCTCCTCAAAATCTCTTGCAACCTAAATAGCTTGCTTCCAACCCCAAACTCGATGTGGCATACTCTCCCCTCAAACTCCTTAAAATAATCATTACAAACAACCTTGCAAGCGGTGCTCTTTCCAATACCACCCATCCCATACACTCCCAATATCCGAACTCCATAACTCTTCGACAATTGCAATCCATCAATCTTCCCACGAATTGCCTGCCATACTCAAACATGTCCACTAAACAATGAGCGTCATAGTTGTTGCCATACTCCAAATCAAATTTATTGCATTGGTTTTCAATTCTTATGAAATATAAATATAGAAACAAGAAAATCTTACCGAACACATGCGTGATCTTCCTTGTACGTAAGAATCATCCCACCTTGTTCTAGGAGGAACTTCTTTACAAAGAGCCTCCACAACCTCCCCTCGACACTTCACTTCATCTAATTTTTCATTGAGACAAACTCCATTGATAGGCCCAAACACTTCAAGAGCCTCTTGCCATTTCTTTAGGTCTATTTTATTATCTTCCTTGGCCCAACCTTGCCAATGTTGTGTCAACCATCGATTATGGTTCACCTTGTTCCGACATTCTGCACGTTTGATGTGCAAAAAAACGGGCATGATTATGAACTTTGGATCATGAATCCGCCTCTTCACCATAGCAACCAACTCTAACATTGGCCACTTCGACCGTGAAAAGAATTCCTCCGACAACACCACCACACCTACTCGGCATTTCTCTATTGCATCCAAGATCACTTTTGGGAAATGACATCCAAGATCACTTTTGGGAAATGACATCCAATTGGCAAACTGTCCCGACGTTTGTCTAAAAATGGATATCTATCGTATCTTTCGATATCCACACATAGTTGCTCCACAAAGCTCTTTTGTGCACCACTGTGACTGAGAAAAATAGAGTGAAAGTCGTCATCCCTACACAACAAAATGTTGGCCAATAGTAGTTTTATACAGTAATACCTCAAGAAGTGCACTATTCAATAAAGCCAAGAATCACGTGCATGCACCCCCTTATTAAAACACCCATGTATACTTTTTCTTTTTTTTGGCTAAAATCGAGCAATATATGTACAAATCCAATAGCCTCAAAATACATTTCGTTATGTACGCAAGGGCTAAAAATGAGGAATTTAACTCCAAGCCCCATGTGTTTCTACTTCCTGCTCGATTGAAATGTCTCCCATACATACATTTTGTACATGCTTGTTCTAATTAATACCCTTATTGTGCACGCAAGTGTGTAGTTACAATACTTGAAGAGTGCACTCCTTGGGAGGAATGCATGTTTTCAGCAGAGTTCTTTGAATCCCAATATATAACTCTCCGTACAAAACTCTGTGTTTATCCACATGTAGCAAGAGCTTGATTTATAGAGTAATCTTAGTGGATACTATATGAGATGGGATTCCCTAAACATATGAGCATACTGATTAACATACATGGTAAATGAGACATCATACATTTTGCTATGAATTCACATGAGATTAAATTGTTCATTTTGAAGAAATGTTCTGAAGAATATTTTATAACTTGAGGAGTAAATCGATTCATTCCTTCAACCGCCTACTTCCGAGCAAATGCTAGAGAATGGATAGGTGGTGGAGCAAACCAACCATTGTGAAGAGCAGCTGTCTTCCTCGGGTACTACATCCAACGTCTGTGAAGTGCTGGTACTATCCGCCGACACTGCAACCATCCATCTATGCAGTGCACCATTATGCTCTTGGCGCGGCCGCTGCAGCAAATTGACTGCACCAGAAACCAACTGCATAACATCCAACGCTCATGCAAGTCAGTTTCTTCACACATTTTTTCCCTCATACAACAAACTGAATTGTACCATCCAAGTAGTAGATGACCCTTACCGGCACCACATTGGCTATTATTGTTGCACTTTGAGCCTCCCCCATGATTCCAGCCTTCAAGGGCACTTGACTACCAACACTATTGGGACTCCACCAGTATTAGGATTGAAGATAACTGTCAAGTATTGATGAAACACAATCACAAATTTAGTGACGGATTTACTTGTTCTTATATTTGTAACAAATTGGAGGCGATAGAATAACAAGAGAAAGGAAAGAATATAATATGACGCTGGAGCAATGCATCTACAGCTTAGACTCTAGAGCACATTCAAATGCAAGGGAGTTATTTTGTCAGTTAGCACAACATGGGAATGGAAGAGTAAGTACCTAATGGTAATTTCTTGTGTTGCAAGACCCAAAATTTTCACTGGTTAGGGTGGGTACTTCGCCAATTTCCATCTTCATCTTTCAGTTCCTTCTGGCCCGGCAGCTGCGATAAAACTTTCTCTGGCTCTGGTCGGAAGCTTACGCGGGATTCTCGTCTCGGCCATGACCAGCTTCCTCGTTGCAAGTCTGTTAAACTAGCTTCCTGGTCGAGCCTTGATTGAAGTGTGAATCAAAGCTCGTCTCCAAAATCAGTTAGCTCCTCTCTTAAATCATTTACCTCCTCTCTGATCAATCCACAAGGGGAGAGCAGGTGCTACAGAGGAGATCGAGTCGGCGTGTTCTGTACAGTATATCAATCACCGTCTAAATTTTTTTGGAACGACGGGTATGTCGAATATGTTTGCCTTAGATCTTTCCCGCCGATCTCTTCAGTGTCTGGAAAGATGACAGCAAATGAAACAGATAGCTCACGAGGTCATTGCTTCCTCAACTTAAGAAAGAGAATCAGCTCCAAATCATTTATATTACACAACAGCTTACAATCAGTACTATGTGACCAGCCGTTGGAACTTGGAAACGTTTGTACAGAGGATTGCCCTATCTTACCAAGCACCATTCTTCGTGTGTAATAACCAACTTAAGGCAATCTTAAGGATTTTAAACTTAACAAGAGATTGAGGTTCAAATGCATGCTAAAGAATCATAAGATATCAAATTTATGCTAGACGGTAAGCAATGGTTAGGGTGAGTACTGCGCCAGTTTCCGTCGGCCTGACGATCGATCTCACACACCTCAGACGGAATCCAACATTCCGGTACGAATTGTGATCTGAGTGCAGTAAAGCTCGGAAAAACTCACAGGCTTGTGCTTGCTCGAATCGAAAGATGTCGCTTGTGATGTAAGACCTCAAAACAGACGAAGAAACCTTAGAAGCATATGCTGAGAAGCTGTGGGAAGAGGACTACCGAATGCAGACAAGAGCGGCATTCACAGGACTCAAGAGCTAGCGCCACTGACATGGTGTGAGAATTACACGGGTTCCACTAAACGGCGATCGTGAGGTGAAACCCTCGAGAAGAAACCCTAAATGCGAGGTTGGAAATGCAAGCGCAAGTGCTAGCTGGGAGACACTATGGAAACGCTTCCTTTTGAAGAAGTCTTATGGTTGAACAGTACAAACAAGGTGTAAAAGTAAGCCTAGGCTAAAGAGTAAGGCAGAGACTATGTAAGGTAGGAGCACCCAATTTGGACAATGTACCCAATGCCAATAATTTCTTGAAATGGTAGTAATCTTAGAACGAAAATCTAGGTGGATCATAAATAGCTTATCATTTTGGTCAAGAAACAATAAGGGCTTTATGACGTGCTTAGATTTTCGTTATGAAATGACTACCTTGTGTAAAATTATCAGCATCGGGTACATTGTGTGTATCTGTATTATATTAGAGTTAACCGAAAAGAAGAGAAAATACATGTTAGGTGAGGTGAGTTTGACCCGTATCTAAGGCAGCCAAGCACACTGGCATGGTTTCCAAAGAATTCAAAATAGAAAGGAGTGTGAACTAGTTTTGCCGTCACAAAGGAGGCAAAACTGAGATGAAGGTGAGTTCAAAGAGAGCCAAGGCTTGAAGACCATTGCCCACATCCACTTGAGACATAATTAGTAGACTCCATTGATTAGTGGTCTATGACAATTTGAAGCTCGTGTCTTAAATTCAGGATAGAGGGTATCTTCTTCCCCTTTTGCTTTGATTTCGGCTACACTACAAGACACTATAGACTCTCACTTCCTGGATTTTCGGGGGTCAGGTTACGTGTTTTGTTTTCGGTTAACTCTATTATAAGGCTTGTTCCAAAATTTCCACTGCATTTCAATTAATCATTGTCAGTACAATTATCATCCTATTCCTTGCAAAAGAACTATGATGCTCATTTTCAAAAACTTTATGTGGGCTTACACTGTCCTATAGGCCTCTCCACCTGCAAATATCCTGCAGCTTTTTTCATTTTTGAGGGTCATTTTCACAACTATTCTTCATTTTTTCAAGAGATTTCTATATATTTATTATATTTTGCACCAAAATGAAGTAAAATGTGTAGTTTATTAGCTTAATTGATAAAATCACAATTTATTTCATTGTTCCAAAGTAGGTCATAAAAAAAGCTCTTGAGACCATATTTTTATTGGATGATGAAATGAACCTAAAATTAGAAATTTAACCCTTAAAGGTCCAGATTGGCCATTCCGGCCAGCATTATAGGGCCGTATTTCATTGTATTTGGAATGGTTCTACACCTCCTATGAGTTTCATCTAAAAAGTGAAGTTAAAATTCTTTTTCTACATGGTCGTTAATCCCTAGAGGACCACAACTATGTTTCTCTCCAAACACTTCAAAGTATTCCTTCTCATAAAAAGACAAATAGCTTTTGATCTAAAACCTTTTTGACCGATTCAACCGTAGGATATTTCAACCAACTTGAATCTATTACAACCTAAAAAATTTCAACCGTTCAAGGTTCTTCAATAGTAAGATTATAAACTTCAAAGTTGGTAGCATTTTTTTTGGCTTGTTGCCCAAGTTAGAAACTTTCAGAAAATGCCCAAAATGCAAAGTTTGGTCTCAAAATGGTAAAATGAATTTGGCAGTTGTGTATATGAGGGCGTTAGCTCATTGTGTACAAAAATTCAGATGCATAGCTCATTGTATGAAAATTTTCAAGAGGTGCCCGCAATTAGGTTTTTCACCTTTAGATGATTGTATCTTTTGATCTATACATCATCTATGTACGCAAATTACCATCCCATCTTCGTTACAATGAGTAGAATCACCACAAAAAATCTCAATAATTGACGATCAATACTCATTCCATACTGAGCTGACCGAACTTGGAAAATTAGCCTTGGTTCTTTAAGGGTTAAAGCTACTGGGATCTCAATTTGGAACTTTCTACTTACAACAAATGTTAAATATACGGCAACATATTTACTATGCCCTAAATCCTTTAAGGGTTAAGAGATCATAACAAAGAAATTTTCATTTGATACACTTCGAAAAGAAAAAACATGATTTGACAAAACCTCATGGAATTATAAATGGTTGAAATTTAGTTAGCTTCAAGATATGCAATTCTTTTGATGTGTATATCTCACTTAATATTGACTAATTTAAAAGATAAACAAGTCAACTAGATTGAATTGCAAAGTTTAGAGGAGGAAGAATTTTTCAATGGTACTCCCATATTATTGAACTCCCAAAATATATGCAGGGGGCATCCGCAATAAGACACTATAGAGGATGGCATTTATAAAAAATATATCAAAATATACAGTAATAAAAGAATCAAGACGTTAGGTGAAAACCAAACTAAATAAAATGAAATGTAGAAAATGACATGCGACAAGGAAATCTTAAAAAACTTAGTTGCTGCGGGTGGATCAACTATCTTGTACATGTCATCCTTCCTCAACTTGTTCTTCATGCAAATAAAGCATACCAAGTCTATCTCTGTAACACAATTTAACCCCTAAAGGACCATGGGTTTCTCTTTTAAATGATAAATGATAAACATTTAAGTGACGATTCATTTATCAAGTCTATCTGCAATCCAACAATGTACTACAAGATTTTGTGGTATGATAGGCTCATACATGAGAAAATTCTCCGGGAATGAGATAGCTTGTGAATTTTTTTGCCTCATTTCATGTCATTGTGATCCACCAAACAATTCTAAAATCTTTGTTCACAAGTGTTCTTGAAAAGATGTACTCATAAAATGAAGCATCTAAAAAATTTCCAAAAATCACTACAATTAGAGTATTACACTTCAACATGTCTCAAATCAAATTCATTCATAAAGTGTCAATGTCATATTTGTAATCGAATTACAAAAGAATTTTGAATATTAAGGTTCAAATTCTATACAGAAGTTTTGTAGATAGCAATCATAAATCTAAATGTGTCGATATGATTGTCATCATATAATCTAAAATCTATAATAAACCGCTTGTATTCATACATCAAACTCAAAACATTCCTCATAAATGAATTTTGTAATGCATCCTTGCAAATACCCAAATATAGAAAAGCATACAGTACATTAGGGCTTAAATGACAAAAATTCCAAATGTTGAATAATTGATTCCATATTCAAATTTAAAGGATTTACGTCTTCATCAAACTACAGAGAATGTCCTCTTATCAAATTTCTAGAATTGGATCATCATTTGCTACAGTTACTACACCAAATGATATTTAATTATATTTGGGACCTTCATACAATTTTATTTTTTATTAGAAGTACTTTGGTGATTGATATAATTATCTAAGGTAGTAACACCTTAAACCGACAGAATAAGGGAATTGTTAACCGGGGAGTGCAAAAAGCATGAAGTGAAACCATGAATGTGTTAGCAAATTGGAGACGAAGTGTTGGGTCTTGGAATCAAAAATATTGGACACATGAGCAATTTTACACGAATTTTTGAAGTGAAGGTGCTGTAGTCACATAATCAAAATTGTAGACTTACCCAAAAGAAACAGAAGGAACACATGGACAAAACTTGTCAATGCTTCCATCTCATTGGCTCCATCTCATTGGTTCTAGTGAAGTTTTAGTGAAATTGTGGTCCATTTTAGGTACACTCCCAATCACTTTGAGGTGAAATTATAGGAGGCAGGAATGGGTAGTTGGCAGTTTAAGGTGTTACTACCTTACATGTATGAAACTAATATAAACCGGATAGTCAAATGTAATAAAAAACATTATAATTACTATGTTTGCAAAATCCTATTGGCTAGGTTCCACATAAAGATGAAATGTGACCATCCTGCTAAAGAGTAGGTCCTTCCTCAAAGAGATAAACTTGATTATCAAATAAAACTCTCCACTATGACGCAATCAAAAGTACAAAAATTGCGTAAGTAAAAACTTCTAAATGATCTTGTATTGCAAAGTTGATGGAACTTGGAAAATTAATTACGAGTTTGAATGTCCTTCAAGGGCTTGGAGAATTTCCACCTTTGAACTTCATATGGATTCTTCCCTCCGAGAATCATTTAGTGCTCCAAAAATTTACAAACAAAAGCAACAAGGATCTTGCATTTAGAAAAATCATTCAATTCCTCTTGGATCTGGGTGATGGCCTGATATGGGTACCCCCTCCTGAATTAGTGTGATTTTTGAGAAATATTATTTTGGTAAGAAAAAATCATTGAAAAATTACAAAACTTAGATGGTGTTATAGGCGCCATGGCTGCAACTATATACATGGTATTAAAAATGAAAATTCTAGCACACATAAAATGAGTTAGACATAAGTCACACATCGTGAGACGCGTCTCACTATTACCCATATCAGGCCATTGCCCATCTATCTTAGCTGGTGCAGCTATATAACATGACAATTAGAAATAATCAACAGATTTCTTCCAATTGTTAGATTAAGGTTTCGAAAATCAATCAACCATTTAAGGAAATCAATAGGATCATTTTACACTAACCGCCGATATCATACAAGCATTGGAGACATTAAGTTCCACTAAAACCATAGCCATTGCTAAATATTTATATATTGTAACCATAACACTTCATCTTATCCTGCCTTTGACTATTGGAATCTAAGTTATAAACAATAGTCCTTCAATGTCATTTCGAAGCACAATAGTTAAATGAAACCACTGATCTAGAATCTTTCCATCCTCTTATTGGGGCAATGAAAACCCGTGTGTGAAGAATGCAACAATTAATACCAAATTCCAAAAGGATGTCGTGCTCAAAGATCCATGACAAAGAGATCAATCATCACTTAATGACATTCAAGCATAGATCATGGGTCTTGGAATACCTGAGTATGGGTATGTTCTTAGGCGAAAGCATCTCCAACAATGATATGTCACTTCAAATCGATCGAATCCAATACAATCCATTCTACATTCTTCCAAAACCTAAATTGCAATCACAACTATCTAGAAAATAATTGACACTTGCAACTAAATGGCATTTCAGAGCCTATAATTATAAATTTAGGACAAAAGAAAGTAACTCATCTGTATGGCTTCCATTCTCTCCCTCTATAGTATTTGTCCTTGTGAAATCTTGTATATAATGGTAAGATTTTAAAAGAACTAAAATCCACGTGTACAAATAACACCAAAGTAGTTGAAATAATTGTCAAACGGCCTTGTAATCAGGTTGAACAAACTGTCTTCATCACAAATCACAAACGAAAATATTGCTATAACCCCCTCAAAGCTCGGTCCTAAAGTCCATAATTCTCCATAGCATAATATCTATGACCTTGCTCTTCCAATAGCACTGTCCACATCGGATACAAAATTTCTCGAACCAAAATTCACCTCCACTTTCGCATTAGGGCTCTCAAATCAATGGTTGGGTAGTATGAACACTTTCCATCCTCGAAAGAAACAACGGGACGGACTTTTCCATTTCGGGTGAAGATCTCCTCCACGACAAAATTGATTCCAACGCCCAACGTATCCCCTATTCTAAAGCCTATTGCATATGGCTTGCCTTTGCTTTGCTCACAATAACACTCTCCATTATTGCCGGGGGAGGAGAGGTAGTCAGTCCCGCACCTAAAGCAATTCTCGTTCCATCCCAACGTTAACAACGGTTCTTAATTCTTGTGCGTAAATCCTATGCCAATGTGACCGTCTTTGCCCTGGTCTTTTACCCTCAACTCAAAGTAGTAAATGCCCGAATACGGCGGTGCAGGACAATGAGCTTGAACGGTACCACATAATTCACCATCTGCTGTGTACCTAGTCGTGCGTTTTTCCACTGATAACACAAGACATCGATTAAAATTATTTATCTTCAAATGCGATGGCTCCTCTTCCATGTGCTCCTTATATAGCGCCATCTTTGACATCACATTATAAGCCATACACCAAACGTTTTCATTTACCCAACACCTCCCAAAGCGCACCTGCAACCCTTCGCACATTGCTTCAAGCATCTCAATATCATGTGTTGTCAATCGCACTTCTCCACAAACCCACTCTAAAATAGCTAAGAGCAACAAAGTCATTCAAGTTCGGCACAGCGTTGAAACTGCTGCATTTTGAGATGTCAAGGTGTTTCAAGGCAGTCAAAGGTGCACTACTAGTCAATCTTGCCAACTTATTGCACCTTGAAATTACTAGTTTCTGCAATTTAGGGAAACTACTCGAGTCGGGAAGCTCTAGAATAGCTACATGAGACATCTTTAAAGTTTCAAGCTGCGTAAAATATACATATTCTCCATGAAGTTTCTCCAAAGGGATCGAATCTAGGACCTCAAACTTGTATCTTGGTACTGCTACAACTCAAAGTCTTGGCACACTAAACAATTTGAAATATTTAAGAGCCACAAAGTGATTCACAAATGCACATATTGCAATAACCCCCTTGAAGCTCATTTGCAAAGTGTAAAATTCACCACTACATAATATCTATGACCTTGCTCTTCTGAAAACACTTTCCAAATCGAACATAAACTTCCTCGTACCAAAATTAACCTCCACTTTCTCCTTAGGGCTGCCCAAACCAATAGTTGGGTAGTACGGGCCCTTCCCATCTTCAAAAGAAACAATGGGAAGGATTTTTCCATTTCGGGTGAAGAAGATCTCCTGCGCTACAAAATTGATTGCAGCACCCACCGTATCGCCTATTGTAAACCCTTCTGCATATGGCTTGCCTTTCTTTTGCTCACAAAACAACTTGCCATCATCGCCGTGGTAACCATAGCCATTATTCTTCCATCCCGGCATCAATGACGACATGAACTTCTCGTTTGTATATCCTATGCCAATGCGACCGTACTTGCCTTAGTCTTTTATCGTCAACTCAAAGTAGTAAATTCCTGAACACCACGGTGCAGGACAATTAGCTTGAATAGAACCACATGATTTCCCACCTCCTGTGTACCTAGTCGTGAGTTTATCCGTTGATGACACAAGAACTGGGCTGCAATTATTTGTGTTCAAATGCGATGGCTCCTCTTCCACGTGCTCATCATACGGTGTCTTCTCCAACATCATACTAGAAGTTCCCTCCGACTCAACAAATGCATTGTTACAACCCCTCATAAAGAGCATTTGCAATCCATTGCACATTGCTTCAAGCATCTCAATATCATGTGTTGTCAATTGCACTTCTCCACAATCCCACACTCTAAGATAGCTAAGAGCAACAAAGTCATTAAAGTTCGGCAGAGCGTTGAAACGACTGCATTCTGAGATGTCAAGGTGTTTCAAAGCAGTCAAAGGTACACTACTAGTCAACCTTGTCAACTTATTGCACGATGAAATTACTAGTTTCTGCAGTTTGGAGAAAGTACTCAAGTCGGGAAGCTCTAGAATTGCTACCATACATATGTCCAAAGTTTGCAGCTGCGGAAAATATACATATTCTCCATGAAATTTCTCCAAAGGGATCAAATTTGGCAACTCAAACTTGTATCTTGCTGCTAACAAAAGTTGTCGACTTGGAAAACTATCCACTTTGAAATATTGCAGAGCCACAAACTGATTCATGTCTGGTATTGCTTTCAAATTCTTGCATCCACAGAGATCAATGAGTTCCAAAGCAATCAAAGGGGCAATACTGGTTAACTCTGTCAATTGATAACAACGTGAAATAACAAGTTTCCTCAATTGCGGAAAACTACTCAAATCAAGAAGCTCCAATGAAAATACCCCATAAAGGTCCAATGTATGAAGCTACAGTAATTGTGCATATTCCGATTCACGTTTCTCCAAAGCTACAATATTTGGCACCCCAAACTTGCATTGCAACAATTTTGCTATATAAACTTGCAAACTTGTCAAACTCCAAATCTCTTCATGTACAAAAATGACTTCTTTTGTTGGAATCTCTAGTTCAAGGTAAGCTAAATTCTTCAAGCTCCTAAGTCCAAGAATTTCAAGTACTCCTTCAAAATGTTTTGGACCAATAATACAAGATAATTGCAAGCTCTTCAATTGCAATAGTGACCTCAGATCCAACACTCCAGTCTGAATCTACACATGCCACAAGTTCAACACTCTCAAGTTTGAGCACCGATTCAAGTTTAACTCCTTCACCACACCATATGGTTCAGTATATGTACCATTGACCATGTATACTCTTTGCAAGCTTTCCCAACCACCCCTTGAAAGGCAAGATTCTTCTCTTTGTGGAGCATAAGCCTTCTCAAACACCCAAGGTCGCATTTCAAATTCTCTTGTTTCACCTTTCATTGCAGCAAATCCACGCCATAGATCATGAACGCGTATCATTCCACTTCCTTCATCAAAGTTCTCTAGAAGCGATTTACTTTTCAATCCTTCCAACTGCAAAATTCAGAATATCCACAAGTTGACTCAAGCACGTACTCCAACAATGAATTTGCAATAAACAATCTATAGAACATTTGCAAAATTACAACATCAAATCATATACCCTAAACAAGCTTTATGTACACCTTCTAAATATCTTTGCAAAGTGAAGCTCAATAAATGAAAAAATAAACAATACTTCATTACGTCATCCATACCCTTCTCTTGATATGAGAGACGCTTCTCCATAAATAAATGTTTGTCTTCAAGTCTTAATTTCTCAAAACTTATTCCCAAAATGGAATATATTGGATGGTCTTTATTGTCTTCTTGATATCGGTTGAACACATCAACATCATTCAAGTTCTTAAACCATTCCTCTGGGTCATTCCCAAATTGCCCACCTAACGTCTGCAATGCCAATGGATGATAGTGATAACTCATTCCATCTCCTTTACTAAAATGACACCGTTGGATACATTTCTTCAAGAGAAGCTCATTTGCCTTGTCTGCATTCTTCAAATAGGAGCCACGTGCAGCATGATATAGAAATAATGACCTTGCATCATCCTCTTCCAAATTGGGCATTTCAATACACTCTTCCGGTGAAATTTTGAGATATCCTAATTGGGATTGAGACCGAGCTGTCACTATCACAATGCTTCTTTCCGGGAATTTCATTCTCAATAAATCCATGGCTTCATTCACTATATTTTGTGCATATGAAACATTGTCAATTGCCAACAATACCTTTCTCTTCAAACTACGTTTCAATCTATCCTTGCACTGCATACACAATGTAAGCCCTAGTCAAAACCAATCGATCCTATTCACAATTGCGCACTGTTCACGACTATAGTCAACATACTTCTTAGCATGTAAATCATTCTTCAAGAAAGAAGGATTTAAGTTATCATTCTATCTCTTGTGAAATTAAAGACATCGAGAGAAACTTGAGCTCAAAAGAATGTTATCAAACCTCATCTTCAGAGAAGTTCTTTACAAGCTCTTCTTCAGTTCTTGTGAGTCTCCTCAATATCTCTTGCAACCTTAATAGCTTGCTTCCAACCCCGAACTCGATATAGCATACTCTCCCCTCAAACTCCTTAAAATAATCATTACATACAACCTTGCAAGCGGTGCTCTTTCCAATACCACCCATCCCATACACACCCAATATCCCAGCTCTATAACTCTTTGACAATTGCAATCCATCAATCTTGCCACGAATTGCCTGTCATACTCAAACATGTCCACTAAACAATGAGCACCATAGTTGATGTCATAGTCCACATGCTTGGGTTTTCAATTCTTACAAGATATAATAAAAAATAGCAAGAAAATTTCATGTATGATCTTACCAAACACATGCGTGATCTTCCTTGTACGTGAGAATCATCCCACCTTGTTCTTGGAGGAACTTCTTTACAAAGAGCCTCCACAACTTCCCCTCGACACTTCACTTCATCTGATTTATCATTGAGACAAACTCCATTGAGACGCCCAAACACTTCAAGAGCCTCTTGCCATTTCTTTAGGTCTATTTTATTATCTTCCTTGGCCCAACCTTGCCAATGTTGTGTCAACCATCGATTATGGCTCACTTTGTTCCGGCATTCCTCACGTTTGATGTGCAAGAAAACGGGCATGATTATGAACTTTCGATCATGAATCCGCCTCTTCACCATAGCAACCAACTCTAACATTGGCCACTTCGACCGTGAAAAGAATTCCTCCGACAACACCACCACACCTACTCGGCATTTCTCTATGGCATCGAAGATCACTTTTGGGAAATGGCATCCAATTGGCAAACTGTCCCGACGTTTGTCAAAAATGGATATCTATCATATCTTTCGATATCCACACATAGTTGCTCCACAAAGCTCTTTTGTGCACCACTGTGACTGAGAAAAATAGAGTGAAAGTCGTCATCCCTACACAACAACAAAATGTTGCCCCACAGTATTTATATACAGTAATACAAGTTTTCAGCGGAGTTCTTTAAATCTGAATGTAGAATACTCCGTACAGTACTGAAGTTTTTCACGTGTAGCAAGAGCTTGATTTATAGAGTAATCTCAGTGGATATTATACGAGATGGGATTCCCTGAACATATGAGCATATTGGATAACACACGGTAAATGAGACATCATACATTGTGCTCTGAATTCACATGACATTAAATTGTTCATTTTGAAAATTATTTTATAACTTGAGGGTAAATCCATTCATTCTTTCAACCACCTACTTCTAAGCAAATACTAGAGAATGGGTAGTGGTGAAGCAAACCAACCATTGTGAAGAGCAGCTGCCTTCCTCGGGTACTACATCCAACGTCTGTGAAGTGCTGGTACTATTTGCCGGTACTGCAACCATCCATCTATGCAGTGCACCATTATGCTTTTGTGGCAGCCGCTGCAGCAAATTGACTGCACCAGAAACCAACTGCGTAACATCCAACGCTCATACAAGTCAATTTCTTCACACATTTTTTCCCTCATACAACACACTCAATTGTACCATCCAAGTAGTAGATGACCCTTACCGGCACCACATTGGCTATTATTGTTGCACTTTGAGCCTCCCTCATGATTCCAGCCTTCAAGGGCACTTGACTACCAGCGCTATTGGAACTCCACCAGTCTTACGATTGAATATAGCTGTCAAGTATTGATGAAACACAATCACAACTTTAGTGACAGATTTACTTGTTCTTATGTTTGTAACCAATTGGAGGCGATAGAATAACAAGAGAAAGGAAAGAATATAATATGACGCTGGAGCAATGCATCTACAGCTTAGACTCTAGAGCACATTCAAATGCAAGGGAGTTATTTTGTCAGTCCTACCAACACTCACACGAGACTGAAGACAGTGTAAGTTAGCACCACATGGGAATGAAAGAGTAAGTACCTAATGGTAATTTCTTGTGTTGCAAGACCCAAAATTTTCACTGGTTAGGGTGGGTACTTCGCCAATTTCCATCTTCATCTTTCAGTTCCTTCTGGCCCGGCAGCTGCGATAAAACTTTCTCTGGCTCTGGTCGGAAGCTTACGCGGGATTCTCGTCTCGGCCATGACCAGCTTCCTCGTTGCAAGTCTGTTAAACTAGCTTCCTGGTCGAGCCTTGATTGAAGTGTGAATCAAAGCTCGTCTCCAAAATCAGTTAGCTCCTCTCTTAAATCATTTACCTCCTCTCTGATCAATCCACAAGGGGAGAGCAGGTGCTACAGAGGAGATGGAGTCGGCGTGTTCTGTAGAGTATATCAATCACCGTCTGAATTTTTTTGGAACGACGGGTATGTCGAATATGTTTGCCTTCGATCTTTCCCGCCGATCTCTTCAGTATCTGGAATGAAGACAGCAAATGAAACAGATAGCTCAAGAGGTCATTGCTTCAGAAAGAGAATCAGCTCCAAAACAGTTATATTACACTACAGCTTACAATCAGTACTTTGTGAGCAGCCGTTGGAACTTGGAAACGTTTGTACAGTGGATTGCCCTATCATGCCAAGCACCATTCTTCGTGTGTAATAACCAACTTAAGGCAATCTTAAGGATTTTAAACTTAACAAGAGATTGAGGTTCAAACGCTTGCTAAAGAATCATAAGATATTAAATTTATGCAACGGTAAGCAATGGTTAGGGTGAGTACTGTGCCAATTTCCGTCGGCCAGACGATCGATCTCACACACCTCAGATGGAGTCCAACATTCCGGTACGAATTGTGATCTGAGTACAGTAAAGCTCGGCAAAGCTCACAGACTTGTGCTTGCTCGAATCGAAAGATGTCGCTTGTGATCTAAGACCTCAAAACAGACGAAGGAACTTTAGAAGCATATGCTGAGAAGCTGTGGGAAGAGGACTACCGAGTGCAGACAAGAGCGGCATTCACAGGACTCCAGAGCTAGCGCCACTCACATGGTGTGAGAATTACAGGGGTTCCACTAAACGGCGAGCGTGAGGTGAAACCCGCAAGAAGAAACCCTACGTTAGATGCGAAGTTGGAAATGCAAACCCTCGTGGACGCAAGTGCTAACTTAGCTGGGAGAGACTACGGAAACGCTTCCTTTTGAAGAAGTCGCATGGTTGAATAGTACAAACAAGGTGTAAAAGTAAGGGCCGCTTCACACTAAGTTATGGCCGTCCAAGTCGAGAGGTTGTGGGATTGAGAGTCCAAACTTTGTTGAGAGTCCAAAGAAATCTACAGAAAATAGGCGATAAAATTTAGTTTTCATTTTGTATCTAAAGAAATCGACGGCTTCTCAACCATAGTTTGGGTTTCCATTCCAATCCGACCCAAACTTCCTCTCGAGAGGCCGTCACCTTGGTCAAAAAGTGTTGCCATGTAAGCATTTTGGAGGGTGACGGCCTTTGGACTTTGGCCTCTAGTATGAAGGGTCGAGAGATCGTACCCATAGTTTATCGCAATTCGATTGGTGGAAATCGACGGCCTCTTGAGCTTCGGCCATTGTGTGAAGCAGCTCTAAGTCTAAGATAAAGAGTAAGGCAAAAACTATAAGGCTTTTTCATATAAGGTAGGAGCACCCAATTTCGACAGTGTACCCAATGCCAATAATTTCTTGACATGGTAGTAATCTTAGAACGTAAATCTAGATGGATCATAGATAGCTTGTCATTTTGGTCAACATACAACAACGGCTCTATGACGTGCTTAGATTTTTGTTTCGAAATGACTACCTTGTGTAGAAATTATCAGCATTGGATACATAGTTGGAATTGGGTGCTCCTACCTTATCACATCAGGGTCTTTTTTTTGTTTTTGGTGATGTCCTTAACTAGTGACATAAAATAAAATGGTGTAGTCAATATCCATCTATGTTTTGGATAGATCCATCTTTTCATCTATATGTTTGGATGAGATTTTTTTGAATCTAGCAATTTCATCCAAATTGTTTAAAAAAATTAGAACAATTTGGTGCCTTCATCCATTTTTTTTTCAAATTATTCTTTAAGGTTTGGTGCACGCTCATTGTTTTTGGTGCTTTTTGGCTTTTAAAAGCTTGATTTTTATTGACTGAATCACATATACAGAGAAGTCACTCTCAAGAATTTAAATAACTAGGAGAGAACAAATATAGGGTGTCTTTTATTCATTTGAGATAAAAATTATAAATTTATAGAAGTAATATAGGGTGTTATAATATCAATTTGGGAATATTTTAGGAATACTATTAGATTACATATGAAATATGTCCTAAATATACTATAAATAGAAGAGCATTCCAATTATTTCATAGCCCCCCATTAAATACTCTTTGTATGCTCATATGTACTCAAAATTTACACTAAGTGACTTCCCTGAGATCACATATAACCATAAATCAAGATGAATCATTTTGATGTATCAATTATACATATAACTAGTAAGTAGGTTAGATATCTCATTTTTAGAGCCAAATTTGGATAAGAGTAACATTTGAATGTAGATGAAAATTGTGTTTTCTATCCAAGATACATATGAATGTAGAAATATAGGGATTTACGATATTAGTTTATATCATTAATTTAGCATTCTCTAAAGGTGAAAAAATAGGGTTGGTTTAACTTTCACATTATGACACTCCATGATGTTCCATAATACTTTATAATACGATAATATTATTGTTTGAAAGAATGAACAGTTTTGCTAAATAATTAATTTGGGCAATATCAAGACACCGATTTATTATAGAAGGATATAGTTTGAAAATTTTCAAGAGTGAAAGAGCTTTTGCTTTTAGAAAAAATAATTGAACTATGATTTTTCCAATAAAAATGTTTGCTAACTTATGTTTTAACACCAAAAAAATCACAAGTATAAAGTGAATTTGATATACGTTTTTTTTAATTTTATTTTTTACAACAGGTCACCTCCTTCATGAGACCATTCTTGTCAATGTGACTATTAACCCTTTAAGGACCACGCATCCAAATAGTGGATGTTTGTTGATCAAAGCCAATTGTGACCTTGAAAATGAATTTTTTTCTATTGCTTTTAATTGAGAAAATGAAGTTTAGGATCTCATATATAAATTTCAAGTATTGAATATTTTATTTATGTTGAAAGCTATATAAGCTATATAGCTCAAGGTCTGAATTGCACTGCATAGGATGTTCACCTTTTGAATTTTAAATTTTAAATTAAAGAATTTTACAAAAAATATATCATGTGATTCTCCATTGTCATTTGCACATGTTCTAGAAATCCGGAGATCTATGCAGTGCCCTCTCTGTGCATATGAAGGAAACATTCATATGCCTCCTGCCCACGTCCATGGTCTGCAAGTCCACCAATCATCACGTTCCAGGTGATGACATCATGTTCCTCCATTCTGACAAAAATCATATGCTGCCAGTCTTTGCATGCATGTGAATAATCGCTTTAGCTGCACGCAAATCTGACTCCAATCCATCTGCCCGAATATGGCTGTGCACATCCTTCACCCACTCTAAGGGCCGACTTCCATGTGGGGTGGGTGATCGGTGATCGGGCCGCAGAAGAGGGGAGCTCCACCGAATCGGTGAAAATCAGTGAAACTCAGGAGTATAATTTTTACTTCCACCGAAATGGGTGGAGTATCGGTGACTGTCGAGACCTTGTTTCTTGTCTTCTACTGCCTTCCACCGGACCGATCCTCACATGGAAGCTCGCCCTAAACCACCTGCACTTGCACATGCATTCAAAATGCTCACATACATGATTGGGTCTGGTACACAGCCCTCTCTTCGCATTTGAAGGAAACATTCATATGCCTTATGCCCACGTCTATGGTCTGCAAGTCCACCGATCATCACGCTCCATGTGATGACAGCACGTTCCTCCATTCTGTCAAAAACTCGTAGGGCATCATCGATAGTACTGCCACTCTTCACATACATGCGAACAAACGCAGTCCCTACACGCACATTTGATTCAAGGCCATCGTGTCTGATGAGCGCATGAAGTTCTTTACCCCATTTCAAAGCTGCTGGACTGGCAAATGCCTTCAGGATGCTCAATCCAGTAACTTCATTTGGCTGCACACCTTCTTGGCACATTTGATTGAAAACTTCCAGTGCATCCTTAGCACGATTGTGCTGAGCATAACCTGCACCCATGATGGTCCAACTAAAAACATCCAGGTAAACATCCTTCTTCACAAGTTTATCAAACACTCTGCATGCGTCCGGCAGCCTCCCACATCTGATGTACACTCTAAAAAGGTTGTTTGCCACATATACATTTTGCTCCATTCCACTCTTGATGATGCAGTCATGAGCCTGCTTCAACATACATGTAGGAGGCTATAGTGGTGCCTTGTTGGAGTAAATCCTCCATAACAGCTAACGCTTCGTTCGTGGTACTTATGCTCCGAATGTGCTTACTACGAACAGCATGAGAACGTGATGTGCCCTGAGTGACCAATTTGAGTCTTGCCTTCAACCAAGGTGGAGTTCTCCAACCGGCCATCTAGCCACAGTGCTTCTCCTTTCATCTTATGTTTGAAGTCAGGTGATCTGGGGTTCCTCTGTAGGCACCACAACCCACCATCAAATATGCAACATGTGACGCATATTTTAAGCCCGGTTAATCTGCACCCAACACTCAAAAACCAAAGATAACATTTCTTTCAACACTACAGTGATCAGGCTCCACTCCAAAGTACGCAAAGCACAATACCTATGCTGCCCACATCCTTCGTACAACTAAGAAATATCCACCTCACGTGTCTGATCCAAGGCTTACATCCACTTTTAGCATCAACCCACTGGCAGTCCTGGGATACCTTGTCATCTCTTCTGTTGTCCCACCACTGGGAAGGATCCGCAAAGTACTCTTCCCAAAGTTCCTCAGTCCGCTCAGCCAAGTGCAGCACACACTTCATCATGTCAGTGACATTCTCTCCGGGGAAGACAAATCCCATCCACCTCATTCCACAAGAGCCTGTCCCACACCTGGAGCTTCGGCACGCGTGAATGATAATCTTCTCCAAACCGATGATGTCGATGAACACCTAATTTGTCCACTACGTCCTCCATGCATGAGAGCACAAGAGCACGGATAACAAAGCCATGGAGACTTGAACAGTGTGTTCGCACGCACATCCTGCTCACAAAAAGCCCAACAGTGATTCAAAATCCAATCCGTTCGGTGGTTACTTGCAAAGGCCACTGACAAACCTGCATTAGAGTATGATCCAAAACACCATTCAGCTCTTACCGGCAGTTCAAAAATACCAAAAGTGAGTTTATTTGCACACATAAACATAAAATATTTTCAGTGTGATTTATTAGCAAGTTGAAGAAGATTCCTACGCACTTTAGCATGCATTATTTGGACACTGTATGAATAAGTTATGAATTTCCAAAGTGTTAATTATAGGTTGACTTTAAAGCGACCTTAACCCTTTAGTGACCGTGACCATCCTGGTCGCCGGTGACAGTTCCAGGTGGAAGCAAGGTTTAGGGTCAATTTCGCGGAAATTGAGGCATTTTGTATTTAATCGGGCCGGTGGGATCTCTTGGTTCGTGAAATGTCTGCAAATTTTTAGAGTAGTTGACCGCCCAGATCTAAAGATAATAGGGTTTGAAGCGCATATTTTTGCACGTACGCTGTTTTTGGAGGGGTGAGAGTAACCTTGCTTAGATGATGCACAAGTGTGCAAATCAGAAAAGCCACAACTAAGAAGACGGCAGGCAAAACAAGTGGAGTTTGGTGAGACCAAAAATTTGGGATTCGGCCATACTGCACGCAATCTAGACGTCGCGAGGTGAGGAAACTGCAGTGATAGCATACGGTCCAGAATGTAGCAAAACAACGTGTGCAGAAGCCATTGACTGTAATATCAAAAATCGGAACGGTGGAAAAAATGGTGTGGTAATGACAAACTTGGATTTCAAAATCACACAGCAACTGACCATGGCGATTTCACGTAGTGTTCAAAAATACAGAACATGGGACTGTGCTATACGGTGCGGCCGTAATTCTCTTACGGGCTTCATCTTTCTAACTGTGGGACCAACACGTGTCCCTTCCTTTTCGTGAGTCAAAGTTCTCTGTGAACCTCAGTGCGTTCTCGCAGTTCTAACACCGACTTGTTCCCTTTTCCTACTGCGTTCTCAATGAAGCATGAGTGGTACCCCACGCCAGCTGAAAAGGGGTTGTTGGCCAAGGACAACAAAGCAGCACCCGGCATCTCCAGCGCCTGCGCAGCCACGGTATGTCTCGGAGTTCCAACTGTGAACTGCTTCCGAGATGTGTCCACCATCCAAAATTTCGATGCAAAACCATAGCACCTATTACAGAAATGTACTTTTTAGACATATATTCCGGCTACTGATCAAGAAACTATCCTAAGCAACTAGGCTATATAGTGCGGTTCAATACTCGAGCCTTCTCTCTGTCAAAACGAAGTTTCTCGCGTCAGTACTAATAACATTCAAACGTACTAGGAAGAAGTTATACACTTCAGAGGCGACACAGCAAGAACCAAAATGGAACACATGAAGTGGAACAAATAAGAGGTTTAGGAGTGTACCTCCACCGTCTGATCATTGAGTGAAATCCGGGCAGTCTCCAAAGGGACATCCATTCTGCACAGACCACCATAGACGGTGAATCAAACATTGCCTGCATGGTATCCAAGAAAACAACGCCCTCCGCATAAATTCGGCGTATGCTGACAGCCCCGACATATCCACGCCGTGCACTTGCGGCAGACTTTGCACATTCTCCTCATCTTGTCTCGAATGCTATGATGCGGAACGCGGTTGTAGGCAAGGTTGCGAAGCCTGCTGTGAGGAGTGGGCATGTCTGCCTCCATGAGCCCATATGCAACTGACCGCTGGAAATCGTGGTGGGACATTGCCCTCACGTTGTTGCGTTTACTACACTCACGGTGCATGATATAAGCATTCGTCAATGTTGTGTCGAGGCAGAAAAAGTAAATGCGATGCCACCACTTCTTCGTTGCCAGCTGAGTACTGTATGATCCCCGGAGTTGATCCTGGACATCAACTCCACGCATGTTTTCCGTGTAATGAATCTGCATGGGCGATGTCGGGATAGTAAGGACTTGAGAGCAAGAACGCCGATTGGTGTCCACTCCACCTTTCACCGTAGGGTTTGCCGCTGTTGACAGTAGCATCACGGGCGCAGTGTCCATCCACGAAACTGCAGCCATGCGTCTGTCTCGGTGCATTCGGACGTGGAGCTCGCCGCGAGGCTCCTTATTGCTGATCGCAATGCTAGTAGGGAAACCCTTTCGGTGGGCCTTCAGAGTCCCTGTGGCGTAGAAGCTACGTGCTAGAAGGTCATCAAACAAGTATGGTCCTGCGAAAAAATTGTCCATGGTCACAGTGTACCACATGTGGTCCATCCCCCTCGTCAGCCGCGTCACAACGCCAGCGCCAGACCCAAGGGTATGAGTGAAGGCTTCTCCAACGCGCTGCTCATTCACCGCCCCAATATATACTTCGAGGTTCAGAGCAAACTTTGACTTCGAGCAGGCAAGGCACCAAAGTTTGATACCGTGAGTCACGGGCTTCAGCGGTAAGTACTGCTTGAAGGCGCAATACCGGCCGTTGTAGGCGATCATTAGTTCATCGACACAAACCTCAGCAGATGGATTCCAGTGTGCCCTGAAGTTTACAACCAATGCATCAAGAAGCCATCGTACCTTGCAGATGGGGTCGTATCGAGGATCATCCTTCTCTGTGACAACGGTGGTGTTGTCAACAATGTGCAGACACTTCAGGAGATACTCGAATCGCCATCTCGACATCGTCTTGGAAATGACCTCGCAGTGTAAAGTCTCCGTTCCGGCAGCCCAGTATGATCTGATTGTGGGCTGCTCGCGGATCCCCATCAATGCGCAAATGCCAGTGAAGTGTCGATGCTCTCTCATGCTGATAGGGGGGCGCTGAACCTCGCCACCTGCCATGATACCAGTGGTTGGGTCTCGGTATCGTGCGTAGGTATTACTCTCAAGGACGATCTTCCGCTGAATCTGCTGGTCCCAAAAGCAAAGGAAATACTCCAGTGGAGAACGCATTTCCAATCCAAGTAGAGTAGTGGGTCCTTCGGGCGGTCCACTAAACGGCTGTCGTGGCAAAAGGCACCATGACTTGGCGTGCCAGTTCACCTCGCTATACTTCTCCTCGAGGGATTCGTTGGGAAGTTGAGGCCCAAATGGATAGACACCCAACTCTCCCAACAAGTCCAGCTGTCCTTCTTCTCCATGATCACTGGAGTCGCCAGATGAATATGCGTCAGCATGGGGTGAACCAACAAAGTCGAGGAGATCGGGCGTCCACTCAGACTCGGTATCAGAAGATGTCTCCGACAACACCACGGGAATGTCCACAGCTGCACTTGAGTTGGCAGTGGGCAAGTGGCACTGAACTGGTTCTGCCAGACTCTCCACTCCGTCCAAGTCCGCCCAGTCGTCACGATCTGAGTCTTCAACGGCCTGATCTGGCTCGTGTTTGTCTTCCAGCAGCATGGCGTCCATACAGTCATGAGCCCTGACCATCTGAATCCCGAAATATGCCCCGAAGTCTACGACATAGTTCGTGTCTTCGTCTTCCAGCCCCCTCACCACCTCCAACACCGTCCCATATGCAAACCCACATGGTACCGACAAGTACTCCCCACCCCAAACCATACAAATCAAAGAGATTCTGATCTTCACGGGGTAGGGCGCACCTGCAAGCTCTATTGGCTCCAATATGTCGAGAGAGGTGTCGACGTTCACATCGGGTATCTCACCATCTGAAGCGCCCGTACTGCCGATGCCCGATGGTGCTGCTGGCGCATGCGGGTTCTGTCCACTTTGCACATGCGGAGCGGCTGCATGTTCCGACACTGAGGGCACTGGTCTGGCATTCGAGGTTGCTAAAGGTGAACCCGCCATTACGTCCATGTCAATACCCATGAATATCCCGGGACGTGGGAACCCATTCACAGATGCGGGACTCCGCGGGACAGTAGAGGCCACGCTGCCAATGACAGTTTGTGCATCCACCCTAAAACCGCATGGATTGTCATGAAATAATCTCACGCAGAGCTTGGTTTCTGAGTGTCTTTCGCGATCCGTTGCCCTCCTCGTACGCGGGGGCGTGAAGAGCAACGCATTACCGGCAACCATATTTGGTGATGCCGGTGTGTCTTCCAAAACAGTCAAACCCCGTCCCCGACCTCTTGTCCCTCCTCTCCCCGATCTTCGTCCACGCCCGCGTGATGTAGCCGCTGATTCTCCACCCTCTGCCGAAAGAACGTGTGTCGCACCGCCACTCAGTGCATTCCTTCCCCGACCCCTCCCACGGCCTCTTCGCGCACTTCCCCTACTTTCAACTGCACGCACATCACATTGCCGTGAACCCTCACCTGCAGACACATTTGTCGCTCGTCTGGTGGACTTCCGCAGCTGTCTCGGGCTGGTTCCTAAAACCGCAGGCAAAGCGCGCTTCTCGATCGTACTCGATCCACTGACTAACACCGTGGCGGCGTCCCCTTCTGTGGTTGTGGATTCCGTGTACCACCGTTCTCCCTTTCGAAAAGGCAGTTCCTCGCGCCGAATGTTCTTGTCCGATTGAATGTCGAGGCGCACTGTTCCGCCTGAAAAGTGTTCGCCATCAGTGACAACAGTCATCTTCTCTCCGCGAGAATCTGGACACGAATGTAGACCCTCGGCAGTCGAACCCGCAACAATTCTCCCACGTACAGCCTCGCATCCCAATTGCACAGTGGGACTTGCAATTACTTCACAGTCGCTTGGCAATCCCATGATTGACGAGAGATCCCTAAAAACAGAGGGATCTACATTGGCTCCATCCGAATCCCCCATCCTCGAAGATTCACCACGCTCATGGATAGACGATGGTCCGCAAGGCAGAGTTGAGGGCGTCCGGGAACCCATCGGCACTTCCTTCTTCTCGTTTGCTTTTCCAACCCAGCAATAGTGCGGCGTGCTTGCGAAATCGGAAACGCAGTTGCGGTCCTTCTGGCAGAGTTGCATCAAACGCTCGAGCGCCAGCAGGAGGGGGGATCGCAAGCAAAAAATCTCTGTCAAGTAGGCCTTGAAGTATTTGAAGCTTATATGCAGGAACACCAGTTTCTGCTGTCCAATCTGCCAACATCTGAGCCACCAAAGCGTATTGTGGCGGGAAGGGGGGAGGTTCGGGCCAACCACGCCATGACACCGCTCTCGACACGCCCCGGCGACAAACATTTCGAGCGCCATCCATTCCACTCACAACAGAGGTGTACTACGAGATCAAAAATTTCAAACCACACCTCCGCTCCACCACTCCTCGCAATGAGCTCGTCCGGCCCTACCAGACGCCACGATCGCCGCCTCTCGCCTAAACCACTCTCCAAGCACTCTGGGCAATGATCCAGCCAAGGGAAGCCAACACGCACCGTGAATGAGGAATACGGCCGAGAAAGCTCCATCCACCATTGCGCCTGACCTTGTTCCTAGTCTCGTACGCTCCATCACTTTCTCTCCACGTTCAGTCATGTACCGCAGCTCTTCCCAACCAGAAATCAGTGACCAGGAATGGCGCCAAATCTCCACACAACCTCCTTGCAGCTCTCCAAACATTGGATCCCTCCGCCCGGCGCAGCGACAAAGAAGCTCAGCACGGTAGCTTCCCGTTGGCAAAAGAGACACAACGTGCTGGGAGCTGGCAGTTAGAAGAGTCAGATCCGCGTTCCCCGTTCCCACTCGTTCACTAACCCTACGGCCACCGTGTACTCTTTCACTGGTATTTTTACCTTCTTTCCACTATCTTTCGAAGGAGTCTACGCTGTATCCAGGCATTTTGGCAGTATAATTGCATTTTGTATCCGTTGGGCTAATCCGGTCTGCAAACCGATTGTTGCGTTTGGTGCGCATGGTTTACCAGCTCATCTGTTGGGAATGAAACAAATCCTAATTTTGCATAAACCGCCCACAATTTGCAATTTAGTGACCCCAGCGACCACTTTCTAGTGTCGTGGTCACTAAAGGGTTAAACTCTGATGTCCAGATTGTGCACATTTTCAACAACAGTATGGTATCAAAATATAATTATTATGAAAGATTGAGCTGTAGACGCTTTTAGAAAATGATTGCTTTTAGATATAGTTACCTTACCACCTCTTCAAAGTTAAATTCACATCATTTAAGTTATTTTTGAATTTTTCATGGGTCTCAACTACAGAAAGAGTCATAAAATGGTTCATTATGTAGTGTATATTGGATTTTTTCTCAGTTTTTCCTCCCTAAACTAAATTTAGGTCATGAAAATGAGTGCTATTGAATTTGAGCTTAACTAAAAAAAATGAGGCTTATGAAGTTTAGTTTCTACTCTACTTTGAATTTCTGGAAAAATTTGAAAATAGAGTGTTGTGGATGGAGTTACAAATTCAACATGTATTACTATGGTGTAGCATCAATTTCTAAATTTAGATAAAATGAGGATTTTCATTTACTGTAATGTTATAACATTAGATCATGTTGTATCTCTACGAAAGGCTAGGGTTAAAAATGTTTGCTAGAAGATTAAAGATCCAAAGCTTAGGGTAATAATTTTATCGGGATTAGCGGCAGTAATGTACACTTCAGAGATTACCACCTGCGAATGAATAATGTGATATGTGAATTTACCTTAGACTCTTTATAGCACTTATAGTTAACCTACAAAATCTTAGAATCATAAGACTATCACATGATTCATAGGTGGACATTTCCCAACCTTAGGTACATCTTGTATTCTCTTGCATCTATTTCTAGCCTTAACCCCTAAACGTCTGAATGTGCCTTTGCGGCCAGTAGAATACGTTGTATTTTGGTTGTATTTGGAATGAATCCACACCTTCAATGAGTTTGAGTTCAAAAAAGAAGTTGAAATTTAAATCGATGCGGTTCTAGTCAGCTACCGATATCTTTGTTTAGAGTTTCTTGTCGGTAGCAAATCCTAATTATACGGCAACGTATATACTATCCCCATGGGACGTTTAGGGGTTAACTGGCTTAAATGTATTTTCCCACTCGATAAATGACTTTTGTTGCCAAACCTGTCTTTACAAAAATTGGGAGAAGCACAATGTACAATGCACAAGTAGAAGACCAGTAATTTTTAATTCCTCATTTCGTGGAAATATTGAATAGTGGCAGAATATTATACTCATGTTTCTGTCTTCTTGTGACCAAAACCACTCATCAACACCAACACAGTCCATGTGCCTGGCGCCATTTCATTTCATTTTCATTTATAGTAAGCGAAAAACGACACATTTCCTTCTAGTAGTGGCATCTACAGGGAGACGCGTTTGGAACTTTCGGTAGAACACATTAATTCATGTAATCAGTATTCAACAGTCGATACATTGTACACTGTACATTGTGTGTATCTGTATTATATTAGAGTTAACCGAAAAGAAGAGAAAATACATGTTAGGTGAGGTGAGTTTGACCCGTATCTAAGGCAGCCAAGCACACTGGCATGGTTTCCAAAGAATTCAAAATAGAAAGGAGTGTGAACTAGTTTTGCCGTCACAAAGGAGGCAAAACTGAGATGAAGGTGAGTTCAAAGAGAGCCAAGGCTTGAAGACCATTGCCCACATCCACTTGAGACATAATTAGTAGACTCCATTGATTAGTGGTCTATGACAATTTGAAGCTCGTGTCTTAAATTCAGGATAGAGGGTATCTTCTTCCCCTTTTGCTTTGATTTCGGCTACACTACAAGACACTATAGACTCTCACTTCCTGGATTTTCGGGGGTCAGGTTACGTGTTTTGTTTTCGGTTAACTCTATTATAAGGCTTGTTCCAAAATTTCCACTGCATTTCAATTAATCATTGTCAGTACAATTATCATCCTATTCCTTGCAAAAGAACTATGATGCTCATTTTCAAAAACTTTATGTGGGCTTACACTGTCCTATAGGCCTCTCCACCTGCAAATATCCTGCAGCTTTTTTCATTTTTGAGGGTCATTTTCACAACTATTCTTCATTTTTTCAAGAGATTTCTATATATTTATTATATTTTGCACCAAAATGAAGTAAAATGTGTAGTTTATTAGCTTAATTGATAAAATCACAATTTATTTCATTGTTCCAAAGTAGGTCATAAAAAAAGCTCTTGAGACCATATTTTTATTGGATGATGAAATGAACCTAAAATTAGAAATTTAACCCTTAAAGGTCCAGATTGGCCATTCCGGCCAGCATTATAGGGCCGTATTTCATTGTATTTGGAATGGTTCTACACCTCCTATGAGTTTCATCTAAAAAGTGAAGTTAAAATTCTTTTTCTACATGGTCGTTAATCCCTAGAGGACCACAACTATGTTTCTCTCCAAACACTTCAAAGTATTCCTTCTCATAAAAAGACAAATAGCTTTTGATCTAAAACCTTTTTGACCGATTCAACCGTAGGATATTTCAACCAACTTGAATCTATTACAACCTAAAAAATTTCAACCGTTCAAGGTTCTTCAATAGTAAGATTATAAACTTCAAAGTTGGTAGCATTTTTTTTGGCTTGTTGCCCAAGTTAGAAACTTTCAGAAAATGCCCAAAATGCAAAGTTTGGTCTCAAAATGGTAAAATGAATTTGGCAGTTGTGTATATGAGGGCGTTAGCTCATTGTGTACAAAAATTCAGATGCATAGCTCATTGTATGAAAATTTTCAAGAGGTGCCCGCAATTAGGTTTTTCACCTTTAGATGATTGTATCTTTTGATCTATACATCATCTATGTACGCAAATTACCATCCCATCTTCGTTACAATGAGTAGAATCACCACAAAAAATCTCAATAATTGACGATCAATACTCATTCCATACTGAGCTGACCGAACTTGGAAAATTAGCCTTGGTTCTTTAAGGGTTAAAGCTACTGGGATCTCAATTTGGAACTTTCTACTTACAACAAATGTTAAATATACGGCAACATATTTACTATGCCCTAAATCCTTTAAGGGTTAAGAGATCATAACAAAGAAATTTTCATTTGATACACTTCGAAAAGAAAAAACATGATTTGACAAAACCTCATGGAATTATAAATGGTTGAAATTTAGTTAGCTTCAAGATATGCAATTCTTTTGATGTGTATATCTCACTTAATATTGACTAATTTAAAAGATAAACAAGTCAACTAGATTGAATTGCAAAGTTTAGAGGAGGAAGAATTTTTCAATGGTACTCCCATATTATTGAACTCCCAAAATATATGCAGGGGGCATCCGCAATAAGACACTATAGAGGATGGCATTTATAAAAAATATATCAAAATATACAGTAATAAAAGAATCAAGACGTTAGGTGAAAACCAAACTAAATAAAATGAAATGTAGAAAATGACATGCGACAAGGAAATCTTAAAAAACTTAGTTGCTGCGGGTGGATCAACTATCTTGTACATGTCATCCTTCCTCAACTTGTTCTTCATGCAAATAAAGCATACCAAGTCTATCTCTGTAACACAATTTAACCCCTAAAGGACCATGGGTTTCTCTTTTAAATGATAAATGATAAACATTTAAGTGACGATTCATTTATCAAGTCTATCTGCAATCCAACAATGTACTACAAGATTTTGTGGTATGATAGGCTCATACATGAGAAAATTCTCCGGGAATGAGATAGCTTGTGAATTTTTTTGCCTCATTTCATGTCATTGTGATCCACCAAACAATTCTAAAATCTTTGTTCACAAGTGTTCTTGAAAAGATGTACTCATAAAATGAAGCATCTAAAAAATTTCCAAAAATCACTACAATTAGAGTATTACACTTCAACATGTCTCAAATCAAATTCATTCATAAAGTGTCAATGTCATATTTGTAATCGAATTACAAAAGAATTTTGAATATTAAGGTTCAAATTCTATACAGAAGTTTTGTAGATAGCAATCATAAATCTAAATGTGTCGATATGATTGTCATCATATAATCTAAAATCTATAATAAACCGCTTGTATTCATACATCAAACTCAAAACATTCCTCATAAATGAATTTTGTAATGCATCCTTGCAAATACCCAAATATAGAAAAGCATACAGTACATTAGGGCTTAAATGACAAAAATTCCAAATGTTGAATAATTGATTCCATATTCAAATTTAAAGGATTTACGTCTTCATCAAACTACAGAGAATGTCCTCTTATCAAATTTCTAGAATTGGATCATCATTTGCTACAGTTACTACACCAAATGATATTTAATTATATTTGGGACCTTCATACAATTTTATTTTTTATTAGAAGTACTTTGGTGATTGATATAATTATCTAAGGTAGTAACACCTTAAACCGACAGAATAAGGGAATTGTTAACCGGGGAGTGCAAAAAGCATGAAGTGAAACCATGAATGTGTTAGCAAATTGGAGACGAAGTGTTGGGTCTTGGAATCAAAAATATTGGACACATGAGCAATTTTACACGAATTTTTGAAGTGAAGGTGCTGTAGTCACATAATCAAAATTGTAGACTTACCCAAAAGAAACAGAAGGAACACATGGACAAAACTTGTCAATGCTTCCATCTCATTGGCTCCATCTCATTGGTTCTAGTGAAGTTTTAGTGAAATTGTGGTCCATTTTAGGTACACTCCCAATCACTTTGAGGTGAAATTATAGGAGGCAGGAATGGGTAGTTGGCAGTTTAAGGTGTTACTACCTTACATGTATGAAACTAATATAAACCGGATAGTCAAATGTAATAAAAAACATTATAATTACTATGTTTGCAAAATCCTATTGGCTAGATTCCACATAAAGATGAAGTTTGACCATCTTGCTAAAGAGTAGGTCCTTCCTCAAAGAGATAAACTTGATTATCACATAAAACTCTCCACTATGACGCAATCAAAAGTACAAAAATTGCGTAAGTAAAAACCTCTAAATGATCTTGTATTGCAAAGTTGATGGAACTTGGAAAATTAATTACGAGTTTGAATATCCTTCAAGGGCTTGGAGAATTTCCACCTTTGAACTTCATATGGATTCTTCCCTCCGAGAATCATTTAGTGCTCCAAAAATTTACAAACAAAAGTATCAAGGATCTTGCAGTTAGAAAAATCATTCAATTCGTCTTGGATCTATCTTAGCTGGTGCAGCTATATAATACGACAATTAGAAATAATCCACATATTTCTTCCAATTGTTAGATTAAGGTTTCGAAAATCAATCAACCATTTAAGGAAATCAATAGGATCATTTTACACTAACCGCCGATATCATACAAGCATTGGAGACATTAAGTTCCACTAAAACCATAGCCATTGCTAAATATTTATATATTGTAACCATAACACTTCATCTTATCCTGCCTTTGACTATTGGAATCTAAGTTATAAACAATAGTCCTTCAATGTCATTTCGAAGCACACTAGTTAAATGAAACCACTGATCTAGAATCTTTCCATCCTCTTGTTGGGGCAATGAAAATCCGTGTAGAATGCAACAATTAGTACCAAATTCCAAAAAGATGTCGTGCTGAAAGATCCATGACAAAGAGATCAATCATCACTTAATGACATTCAAGCATAGATCATGGGTCTTGGAATACCAGAGTATGGCTATGTTCTTAGGCGAAAGCATCTCGAACAATGATGTCATTTCAAATCGATCGAATCCGATACAATCCATTCTACGTTCTTCCTCGAGGGGAGCACTCCCTTGTATATTTTGCATACACGTGTGATAATGACCTATTTATTTGGGGGATTATTTACCTTGCAAAAAATATTATAAAGTGATGGTATTCTATATGTAAAAAGCCTGAGAATATTATATGTGATGGTATTTTACATGTAAACATGTTTCACTTTTTTAACCCTTTAGCGCCGGCGTCCTGAATCTGGACGCCGGATGAACTTCAGCAGCTCGATTTCGGTAGGTACTAGATGCTTTTCATCCATTTTTATTTCTTTTCATTGTTGTGCCAGTTGAATACCATTTATACCGTGTGGATCTTTCAAATAAGATAATGTGAATTTTTGAAAAATTACAAAAGTGATTAATGTCAAGTTTCAATCTTAGTTCAAAAAGAAAGACCTTAAATATGATTTTCCATAGTAAGTAGAATCAAATAATGGAAACCATACCATCTCGTAGTCCATGTTATTCTAATTTCATTACAATATTTTAAAAAAAATTTGTGATAATTTTGGATTTTAAATCGAATTTCAAGAGAAAACCTTGCAAAATTACTTTAGAAATATTAATAATATATATGATGAATCCAACCGTACAGATGTCATCTACACATTGACATTTACAACTTTGTTTTGTACATCAACTCCATTTTCGATTTTCATCAACCATTTTACAACAAATCTCTGAAAACAGTGTTGAATTGGCACGTTAAAGGGTTAAAATCCCCTGTTTTACGTGTACTTTTTTTACAAAATTTATCTACAATGAATATATTGAACCCTATTTTTTATAGCACATTTCTAAAATTTTCGCCAATGAATCCCTCAAGCGTTCCACCAAAACCTAAATTGCAACCACAACTATCTAGAAAATAACTGACACATGCAACTAAATGGCATTTCAGAGCCTATAACTATAACTTTAGGACAGAAAAAAGTAACTCATCTGTATGGCTTCCATTCTTTCCCACTACAGTATTTGCCCTTGTGAAATCTTGTATATAATGGTAAGATTTTAAAAGAACTAAAATCCACGTGTACAAATAACACCAAAGTAGTTGAAATAATTATCAAACGGCCTTGTAATCAAGTTGAACAAACTGTCTTCATCACGAATCACAAATGAAAATATTGCTACAACCCCCTGGAAGCCCGGTTCTAAAGTCCATAATTCGCCATAGCATAATATCTATGACCTTGCTCTTCCAATAGCACTGTCCACATCGGATACAAACTTTCTCGAACCAAAATTGACCTCCACTTTTGCAATAGGGCTACCCAAATCAATGGTTGGGTAGTACGAACACTTTCCATCCTCGAAAGAAACAATAGGACGGACTTTTCCATTTCGGGTGAAGATCTCCTGCACGACAAAACTGATTCCAACACCCAACGTATCCCCTATTCTAAAGCGTTTTGCATATGGCTTGCCTTTGCCTTGCTCACAATAACACTCTCCATTATTGCCGGGGGAGGAGTGGTAGTCAGTCCCGCACCTAAAGCAATTCTCGTTCCATCCCAACGTTAACAACGGTTCTAAATTCTTGTGCGTAAATCCTATGCCAATGCGATCGTTTTTGCCCTGGTCTTTTAACGTCAACTCAAAGTAGTAAATGCCCGAATACGGCGGTGCAGGACACTGAGCTTGAACAGTACCACATAATTCACCATCCGTTGTGTACCTAATCGTGTTTGTCCGTTGATAACACCAGACACCGATTAAAATTATTTATCCTCAAATGCCATGGCTCCTCTTCCATGTGCTCCTTATATAGCGCCGTCTTCGACATCGCATTATAAGCCATACACCAAACGTTATCATTTACCCAACACCTCCCAAAGCGCACCTGCAACCCTTCGCACATTGCTTCAAGCATCTCAATATCATGTGTTGTCAATTGCACTTCTCCACAAACCCACTCTAAAATAGCTAAGAGCAACAAAGTCATTCAAGTTCGGCACAGCGTTGAAACTGCTGCATTTTGAGACGTCAAGGTCTTTCAAGGCAGTCAAAGGTGCACTAGTAGTCAACCTTGCCAACTTATTGCACCTTGAAATTACTAGTTTCTGCAATTTATAGAAACTATTCGAGTCGGAAGCTCTAGAATAGCTACATGAGACATGTTCAAAGTTTGAAGCTGCGGAAAATATACATATTCTCCATGAAGTTTCTCCAAAGGGATCGAATCTAGAACCTCAAACTTGTATCTTGGTACTGCCACAACTCAAAGTCTTGGCACACTAAACAATTTGAATTACTTGAGAGCCACAAAGTGATTCACAAATGCACATATTGCAATAACCCCCTTGAAGCTCATTTGCAAAGTGTAAGATTCACCATTACATAATATCTATGACCTTGCTCTTCTAAAAACACTTTCCAAATCGAACACAAACTTCCTCGTACCAAAATTAACCTCCACTTTCTCCTTAGGGCTGCCCAAACCAATAGTTGGGTAGTACGGACCCTTCCCATCTTCAAAAGAAACAATGGGAAGGACTTTTCCATTACGGGTGAAGAAGATCTCCTGCTCTACAAAATTGATTGCAGCACCCACCGTATCGCCTGTTGTAAACCCTTCTGCATATGGCTTGCCTTTACCTTGCTCACAATACAACTTGCCATTATCGCCGTGGTAACCATAGCCATTATTCTTCCATCCCGGCATCAATGACGACATGAACTTCTCGTTTGTATATCCTATGCCAATGCGACCGTACTTGCCTTAGTCTTTTATCGTCAACTTAAAGTAGTAAATTCCTGAACACCACGGTGCAGGACAATTAGCTTGAATAGAACCACATGATTTCCCACCTCCTGTGTACCTAGTCGTGAGTTTATCCGTTGATGACACAAGAACTGGGCTGCAATTATTTGTGTTCAAATGCGATGGCTCCTCTTCCACGTGCTCATCATACGGTGTCTTCTCCAACATCATACTAGAAGTTCCCTCCGACTCAACAAATGCATTGTTACAACCCCTCATAAAGAGCATTAGCACTCCATTCCACAATGCTTCAAGCATCTCAATATCATGTGTTGTCAATTGCACTTCTCCACAATCCCACACTCTAAGATAGCTGAGAGCAACAAAGTGATTGAAGTTCGGCAGAGAGTTGAAACAACTGCATTTTGAGATGTCAAGGTGTTTCAAAGCAGTCAAGGGGGCAATACTAGTCAACTCTGTCAATTGATAACAACGTGAAATAACAAGTTTCCTCAATTGCGAAAAACTACTTAAATCAAGAATCTCCAATAAAAATACCCCACAAAGGTGCAACGTATGAAGCTGCAGTAACTGTGCATATTCCGATTCACGTTTCTCCAAAGCCACAATATTTGGCACCCCAAACTTGCATTGCAAACATTTTGCTACATAAACTTGCAAATTTGTCAAACTCCAAATCTCTTCATGTACAAAGATGACTTCTTTTGTTGGAATCTCTAGTTCAAGGTAAGCTAAATTCTTCAAGCTCCTAAGTCCAAGAATTTCAAGTACTCCTTCAAAATGTTTTGGACCAATAATACAAGATAATTGCAAGCTCTTCAATTGCAATAGTGACCTCAGATCCAGCAGTCCAGTCTGAATCTCCACACGCCGCAACTTCAACACTCTCAAGTTTGAGCACCGACTCAAGTTTAACTCCTTCACCACACCATATTGATTAGTCCTTGTTCCATTAATCATGCATACTCTTTGCAAGCTTTCCCAACCACCCCCTGAAAGGCAAGATTCTTCTCTTTGTGGAGCATAAGCCTTCTCAAACACCCAAGGCCGCATTTCTAATTCTCTCGCTTCAGCTTTCATTGCAGCAAATCCAAGCCATAGATCATGAACGCGTATCATTCCACTTCCTTCATCAAAGTTCTCTAGAAGGGATTTACTCTTCAATCCTTCCAACTGCAAAATTCAGAACATCCACAAGTTGGTTCAAGCACATACTCCAACAATGAATTTGCAATTAACAATCTATAGAACATTTGCCAAATTACAACATCAAATCATATACCCTAACCAAGCTCTTTGTATACTTAAATATCTTTAGAAAAAGAAGCTCAATAAATGAAAAAATAAACAATAGTTCATAACGTCATCCATACCCTTCTCTTGATATTAGAGACGCATCTCCCATGTACCATACTAAGCCAATCAATAGCATTGATTTGCTTAAACGTCAATAACATGATTGGGTCAAACATGTTCACGTGGATCTTTACACATGGAGCAAACATGATAGCATCAATAAATAAATATTTGTCTTCAAGTCTCAATTTCTCAAAACTTATTCCCAAAATGGAATATATTGGATGATCTTTATCGTCTGCCTGATATCGGTTGAAAACATCATCTTCATTCAAATTCTTAACCCATTCCTCTGGGTCATTTCCAAATTGCCCACCTAACGTCTGCAATGCCAATGGATGATAGTGATAACTCATTCCATCTCCTTTACCAAAATGACACTGTTGGATACATTTCTTCAAGAGATGCTCGTTTGCCTTGCCCGCATTCTTCAAATAGGAGCCAGGTGCAGCATGATATAGAAATAATGACCTTGCATCATCCTCTTCCAAATTGGGCATTTCAATACTCTTCCGGTGAAATTTTGAGATATCCTAATTGGGATTGAGACCGAGCTGTCACTATCACAATGCTTCCTTCCGGGAATCTCACTCTTAATAAATCCATCGCTTCATTCACTATATTTTGTGCATCTGAAACATTGTCGATTGCCAACAATACCTTTCTCTTCAAACTGCGTTTCAATCTATCCTTGCACTGCATACACAATGTAAGCCCTAGTCAAAACCAATCGATCCTATTCACAATTGCGCACTGTTCATGACTATAGTCAACATAATTCTTAGCATGTAAATCATTCTTCAAGAAAGAAGGATCTAAGTTATCATTCTATTTCTTGTGAAATTAAAGACATTGAGAGAAACTTGAGCTCAAAAGAATGTTCTCAAACCTCATCTTCAGAGAAGTTCTTTACAAGCTCTTCTTCAGTTCTTGTGAGTCTCCTCAATATCTCTTGCAACCTTAATAGCTTGCTTCCAACCCCGAACTCGATGTAGCATACTCTCCCCTCAAACTCCTTAAAATAATCATTACATACAACCTTGCAAGCGGTGCTCTTTCCAATACCACCCATCCCATACACTCCCAATATCCGAGCTCCATAACTCTTTGACAATTGCAATCCATCAATCTTGCCGCAAATAGCCTGACATACTCAAACATGTCCACTAAACAATGAACACCATAGTGGTTGCCATACTCCAAATCAAATTTTTTGCTTGGATTTTCAATTCTTATGAAATAATAATAGATAGCAAGAAAATCTTACCGAACACATGCGTGATCTTCCTTGGACATGAGAATCATCCCACCTTGTTCTTGGAGGAACTTCTTTACAAAGAGCCTCCACAACTTCCCCTCGACACTTTACTTCATCTAATTTATCAGTGAGACAAACTCCATTGATAGGCCCAAACACTTCAAGAGCCTCTTGCCATTTCTTTAGGTCTATTTTATTATCTTCCTTGGCCCAACCTTGCCAATGTTGTGTCAACCATCGATTATGGCTCACTTTGTTCCGGCATTCCTCACGTTTGATGTGCAAGAAAACGGGCATGATTATGAACTTTCGATCATGAATCCGCCTCTTCACCATAGCAACCAACTCTAACATTGGCCACTTCGACCGTGAAAAGAATTCCTCCGACAACACCACCACACCTACTCGGCATTTCTCTATGGCATCGAAGATCACTTTTGGGAAATGGCATCCAATTGGCAAACTGTCCCGACGTTTGTCAAAAAATGGATATCTATCATATCTTTCGATATCCACACATAGTTGCTCCACAAAGCTCTTTTGTGCACCACTGTGACTGAGAAAAATAGAGTGAACGTCGTCATCCCTACGCAACAACAAAATGTTGGCCGTCAATATCTATATACAGTAATACAAGTTTTCAGCGATGTTTTGTGTATCCGAATGTTTAACACTCTGTATGGAACTGAAGTTATTCACGTGTTGCAAGAACTTGATTTTGTGATTTAAGTGATTTTGGATTAACTTATACAGTGAGACATTATACGTTTTGGTCTAAACCCACATGAGATTAACCTATTCATTTTGAAGAACTGTTCTGAAGATTATCTTGTAATTTAGGAAGTAAATCATTTTCTTTCTTCAACCGCCTACTTTCCAGAAGAAAATGCTAGAGAATGAGTAGGTGGTGGAGCAAACCAACCATTGTGAAGAGCAGATGACTTCCTCGACTGTCGGTGAAATGCTGGTACTATCCTCCGGCACTGCAACCATCCATCTATGCAGTGGACTAGACGTGGAGGCACCAGCTTTTTGCTTTTTGGCCGGGTGGTGCAGCTCATTGACCGCACCAGAGATCAACTGCACAACACCCAACGCTGATACAAGTCAATTTCTTCACACATTTTTTTGCCTTATACAACAAACTGAATTGTAGCATCATAGAAGTAGATGACCCTTACCGGCACCACATTGGCTATTGCTGTGGCACTTTGAGCCTGGTCCATGAGTCCTGCCTTCAAGGGCACTTGACTACCAGCGCTATTGGGACTTTACCATCTTTAGGATTGAATACAGCTGTCATGTTTTGGTGAAATACAAACAGCATTAGTCACATAATCATTTGTTCTTATGAATGAAACAAATTCGACAACGATTTTGCTGGTAGAATAACAAGAAAATGGGAAAAATACAAAGTGACGTTGGAGCAATGCATATACGTTAGAATCTGTTCAGACTCCAAAGCACTCTCAGTTGCTAGGAAGTTATTTGGTGCGTCCTTCCTAGAGTCACTCTACACTGATGACAAAGTAGCACAACATAGGAATGAAAGATAAAATACCTAATTGTAATTTTTTGTGTTGCACGAGCCAAAATTTAGTAGATCAATCACCGCCTAAAAATTTGGAACGAGGGGAACGAAGATGTTTGGCTCAGGTCTGTCCCCACGACCTCTTCAGTACCTGGAAAGAAGAGAGGAAATGAAATAGTTAGCTCACGAGGTCATCGCGTTCTGAACTGAATCCCTAAATGACAAAGGGGGGATAAGGGCAAAACCTAGATGTGTTATGAAATGTTACTTCCGCAGCTTTGATGAAGGTTGGTCCAAAAGAGAAAATGAGAAGAATGATGTTCAGTTACTATCCATATGGTCAAACTTTCAAAAAATGTTGGAGATACTCATTTAATGATTTTAGAAGTTTTTGTGATTTAATATTCACCAAAATTACAAATTTTATTTTTAGATTTTGAAATTTGGTATGATTAGTTTTAACTTAACATTCTATTATAAATTTCAAAAAAGAAATTTTTCAAAGGAGAGTAAAATTTATAACACTAGGACAATATTGAGGTCTTCGTCTTTATAAAATTCTCCTTGGTGAAGTTTAACTCAATTTGACATGATTCAAATTGGATTGGAAAGTAGACTAGATTTCCTATTTGAAATTTTATTTATTTATTTATTTGTTTATTCATTAAAATATTTTTTCATCTGGGCAGTCCATATAAATGGGCAGCAATTGTAAAATTGTCGTTCAGTCACTTAGGGGCTAAGAAAGAGAATCAGCTCCAAAACAATTATATTACACTACAGTTTGTGTTTGTTCAGTAGGTTGCCGTATCATGCCAGGCAACATTCTTCCTGCGTAATAACGACTTAAGGCAATCTTAAGGATTTTAACCCTTAAACGACAATGCAAGCCCCACAGGCTTGGTTATATTTTGGGAGAATCTTGTTCATAACTTTTACTCCATTGCACCAAGTGGGGTTTTTAAAATGCCACACCAAGCACATTAGAGAGATCTTTACTTCTTTATAATAGAGCCAAAGTAAATTATGAACAGAATCATGCTTAAAATGGAATTTAAAAGAGGTTTTGGGTGTGGTATCAGGAAAGCATATGTTGTTTAAGGGTTAAACTTGACAAGAGATTGAGGTTCCATTGCATCTTCATCTTGGTTGTTTGATGTTTTCACATTCTAGTCATGAATATCTCTGTCACGTTTATAGCTTGGTGCCGTGCATGTAAGTTGTGGTACATAATTCTGTGTCCCGATCACAAATTCAAACCTAGCCAAACACAACTCACATAATATTTGTGTTTTAGGTTAACCTCTAAACGTCCCGGCGTCCAAAAACTGGATCACAAACAGATTTGAAGCCTCATAACTTTTTCATACAACCTTGGATGATCTTCATCCAAGTCACCTTTGAAAGCCTATTACCTTCTCTAGCAATTACAATAAATATCTTGTGATAAGGAGCTGTTGATGATATTGGAGAGGCCTCCAACTACAAGTATGTCAAATTTGTTGGGTAGATTTTATGCTTGCAACGGTCTTCTCCAATACACCTCATGTACATCTAAGCCATGCTAATATCTACTTTTGAGGCTAGAATCTACATCTGTTCAAAGGGTTGGTACGTTTAGGGGTTAATTATCTCGACGAACAAAGCCAGCCAGTGACATTTCATGCCATAGACACAATCTTGAAGAGAAGAGAATAAGCTGCCGAGGATTACACGACCTGATTGGATCTAATTTTTTAATGCTTGGTGCCGAACTAGGTTTCTTGTCCTCAAGTTCTACTTCTGAACAGAGCTACACGATTCAAAGCTTGGCACCGAGCTATAAATTAAGGTAACCTGTCTAGCCAAAGTTCTGGGCAGTAAGAGACAGAGCAGGACTTGCAGAAATATAGCTCCGAGCCGAGCTATATTTCTTGTCCTCAAATTCTACTTCTGGTATTAGAGTTATCCAAAAACAGAAGAGTTCAGTGGAGTTTGCATCCGATATTAACAATTTCTAACAAGCATTGTTCATGAACAGTCCCTTGGTCGGCTCTCTTAGCCTTTGGGGAACTTGTAGGAACTCTCTTGAGGTTCACGAGTTCCAAACCTAAGGCAGTGCAAGCCTTGCTTTAGATTATTTTATGCAATCTTAAAACAAGTCTAAGGCGAGTTTTAAGGTTTCTTTCCACTTTGAGACACTCTTTAAGGTTGAGTCTAATGTCTACATAAACCAATGCTCGGCACCGAGCAGCAAAATAAGGCATCCCGAAGATGCGTTATTCTAAGCCGAAGGTGGAAACAAACTACGGAAATCTCTTCTTGATTCAACAAAACCCTAACCACAGATAACAAAGGATCGAGCTCAGGTGACTCACCTCAACATTGTCTTGCTAAACAACGACGGCGATTAGAATATTGTTGGCTCCATAGTCCATCTCCGGTGCTAGATCTAATTGCGCGCACTGCATCAGAAAAACAGAACATCAGAATTAGATGTACAAGTCGCAAGTTCTCGTCAGTGCACAAGAATCAGACTCGAGCAAGAAATCGACATTGATGCGAAGAAAAGAAACCTCCAGCGTGTAGAACGAGTTGTCTGAACGAGTGAACGTGAGAAGGAGTACGACAGCACTGCCTGGAAGACAAAGCTCCGACACAACAACGCGACAGCGGCTACGGCGAAAGGAGAAGAGAAAAACGACGACTCAGGCAAAGACTTAACCCTAAGGAAACGTCTAGAAACCCCAAAAACTGGCTGATGAATGTACCTCTCTATTCGATGGATTGTTTTCATCCAATTCATTTCGTGAAGGATTTTTGTTGGTCATGCTACCTCTTTAACCCTTTGAGGCGCATAAGGTAGGATGTCCTAAAACCACCACCTCCCCCAATTATGACATGTAGACTTTTCTTGGGGCCACCACAGTTGAGACCGAAAACCACCAATTTCACTATTCAAGTAAACCATTGGCACGTCAAGCATTGCGAAGAAATAATTGGTAGTTTTGGGTATCATTATGAGTGAAAGTTAGTACCACATGGTGCGAACATGTGGAAGCCTAGAGGTTTGATTTGGATCCCAGGTTACTTTCCACTTTGTAGTTTTGTATAAAATTGACAAATCTGAATTAAGTGTTGCAAAATTTTGCAATCCTCATCAAAACCTATTTCGAATGCGATCATATTTTTTTTTTGAATTTAGCACTGCCAAAAATAGGCCAGATTGCTTAAGTTGGTGGTTTCAGGACAATCAACCTTAACCCTTAACCCTAAAAACGTTTGGAGAGCCCAAACACTTGTAACTCACTATTCAATTCCAATTGCTACATGGATTGTTTTCATCCAATTCATTTAGTGAAGGATTTTCCTTGGTCGTTCAAGTTAACCCTTGAACAGTCTAAAAGCCCGCTGCAGCCATATGGTATATTTCGTATTTGATGGTATTTGATCAAAATAACAATGACCACACATTTTTCAATACAAAGCAAAATTGATAATCGTGATAATATGTATTTAACAATATATCACAATTAGTATAATAAACCACAATTCAGCAACTAACCCCTAAAAATTGGGCCTATGACCATTGAATCATGTTTTATCTGTCACGCTAAATTTTGCTACTATTATAATTTTGGTAGATGAAGTCACATGTCTGCTACAAATCATGAGTTTTTCATAAATTTTGGTGAAGTGCACAAATGTGCACCAAGATGTAATAGGTGCACCAAGAAGAGTTGGTGGACTGTACCGTACAAACATCCTTTCACCTTTCGGCGGTCGGACTTTATAATGCACAATCTACCTATCCTAAGTGATATTAGTACAATTGAGTACAAGCACTAAATTGGAATGGGTTTGAGATGTTATATGAAGAATTGCAAAAGCATTCAAGAGCTTGCAATACTTGCATTGTCATCACTTGGATGCTCTTGCGATCACACGCGTCAATCTCTCGCATCCATTCACACTCAATTTAGTAGTGAAGTGATTATCTAATATTGAATTATAAATGGTCATTTTGATGCTCATTTTGATGTTACGGCCACGCGTTCATGCTAGTCATTAGGGTCAATTTGGAGGATTACTTCATTGTAGATAGGACATGGTTAGGGTTGATTTTTTCTAAGTTAGCATCATCGAGAGCTCTAAAGTTTGACCATTGAAAGTTGAAATTTTCATTGAAAGTAAATTGCGTATAGATTGTACAACAATTGGCCAAAATTGATTGATATTTGGTTCATAACTAGGCTTTAGTCAAACACAGAAACCCCAAATTTGATAAGACAAAAAAAATCTTTAAACAAATGAACTAGTGTCTTTTATTCAATAATGCCTATCAAGGAAAGTGAAGCAATCGTTTATGGGCTCTAAATTTATTTTTATAGAGTGTTTGGCATTAAAAGGATGATTGGTGAATGGAAATCCTAAGGGTTTTCTATTTTTATTTTTACAGTTCTTGCTTGGATATGAAAGAACATTATTGCCATTGAAAGAAACGCAAACATTCAACAAGACTTTGTGTTGAACTGAAAATTGTTTGAAAAGACATAAGAATGTAAACATAAGTATAGAAGCTTCTACTTGGACTTCCAAAATAGGTCTAATTAATGAATAAATAATAAGGGGAGTCAATTGGTAGAATACAGTGTTTTGTCTAATTCAACATGTGTAAAATTTTAATCCAAAATTATTATTTCTAATCAACAATAGTATCCTGGCTTTTTTTTAATGACTTTGTCAACATGTTTTACATGCTTTGTTCAATCTAATAAGTTAAAATCTGGATAAACATAAAATTTTATAACGTGAAAGTAAGTGATTGCAAATTCCATTTGTTTCCATTACTTCTTTTCACAAACTCTATCCATATATTAATCTTTTTCAAAAACAATTATTTGTAACAAACAATATTGGTAACCAAAGGATTAACATTACAATGTGCAATGAGAATACATGACTTGGAGAGCTAAGTGCAAAGCAACATGAGACAACAGGGTCCTAAACTGGTTTGACTTTAAAGTAGTATTTTTGCCAATGATGTCCATGTAAGGGATTGAGCAAAATATTAATATGATTCACCTAAAAATGTTTTGGAAGGATATCAATGTCTCAAAAGATTAGAGTTCAATTTATTGTGGTTCTTAACAACATGATGCTAAGTAGATTGTGCAGGAAAAATAGGTTTATATAGTTTTTATGACACATGCTATTGATACTAGTTTACAAGTATGGCACGTGTTCATTGTTGTTGTTGTCACAATCACAAAGCAACCCATTTGTTGTATAAGCCCTAATTCTTTGGTTACTTCTTTTCTTTTCTTTACTTGTTTATGATATATATACTCTAACTATTTTTTCTAACTTTTGTGACAAAATTACTTTAAAAATCACTAAGTCAAATTTAAAAGGTCCAATTTTTTTAAAACTAACTTTTCATTGCTTATCAAGGGTTTTTAAATGGTATGAAAAACCTTGCCATTAGCTCCACATACATGATACACAGTGTGTGGTCACAAAACACAAGAAACGATTATTGTGTTAGTGTATTGATTTCCTAAAGTAATTAGTATTGTTTGTAATCAAACTAAATATCTAGAACCTTAATTACTATGTTCTTATTACCATCTAAACATTTTTAGAATATGGTGTACGTATGTATTATTGAAGATTAGATTTGTTAATTGCTAAATAGTGAATTTGACAGTATTCTCATCATTGTAAATACTTTACATGCAATTAAAAAATAGCTAGACTTGTCTTGATAGGAACAGACAAGAATGTGGAAAAAGGTGTCATTGCAACACCTTTAATTGTGCAATATTTTTCTTATATAGACCATTTGTGTAGAAGTTTTTAGCGTAAATCCTTATTATGTATTACTTAATAACTATTCAAATTGTATTCTTTAGAATACAAAAGTTCCACATGCACAATAGAGTACATTCACAATGTTATGTGGGAATTCTATAAATAGTTGAAAGACTTCTATTGTACTTTATTGAAATCTTTTTTTATAGCTTTAATGATAATCCTAAAACAAATCTATTGACATCCAAATGTAAAAAGAAAAATGTATTGAGATAGTTCACTACTACATTATCGCTTCAATTTTTTTAAATAAATTTTATCAACAACATTAAAAACTAAGGAATAAATGTGATATTTTAAATATTTTAAATATTTATTAAAAAATAGTCATAGTTAATAGTGGTGTGAACTTGTAACTTTCTAGTCTTTCTTTGTTTAATCACCTTTTTGTTTTGGTCTAGTTACTTACAATTTTGTAACAATCTCTATATCAACCTCTCGTGCCATGTCGATGTTTTGCTTGTTTATGGATATGAATCCTTTGTTGGATTTCACTTTAGGTTTTTGAACAAATTTTTTTTCATTCATTTGATTTCTTTTTGGATTGCTCATAGAACTTAGTGGCTTGGAACTTTGAAATGAATTTTTATATAGATGTTTTAGATTTTTTACAAAATCACACGTAGAATTTAAATTAAATGAAAACTCAACTATGTGAAGAGATATATCTTTTGTACTAGCAACTTGATGAATACAATCTCCTTTAAAATTAGATAGTCTTACTTTAAATATATTTTAGAAATACATCTCAAATAATGTTATATAAATTTTTAAAGAATAGTAATAGTCTTACAAATTCATAACGGAAACCCTTGTATCCTGTTGGCCAAATGTTTAACAAAAAATAGAATAGAAGTTTTAGCAACTAAATACACGTATTTTTGCTATTGACAAAAGATCATAAAACTTAAGAAGATAAATGGTGATTCTTTTTAACTAACTTGAATGATGTATTTTACACAAATTTTTTTGAATATAATAAGATAAGTATAATGAACACCATGTATACACTAAAATGGCTCAAAACCACAACAAAAATGTCAAAATGTGGATGTAGATGCATTGATATTTTCACAACATCATTTTTCTTGTGAATTTCAAGAAATCAATTAGTCATCATTTACTAAATATAGAACGCGTTCTTTGAAATTATTTGAAGTACCTGACACCATGGTCTCTTATTTATATCTTCTAAAGTTGTGAAAACTTTGCAACCAAGTTCTAATGGTTGTTTCACAATTAGTTTTCTATTTGGAAGATTATCGTCAATTGGAAAGTATTTGTATTGTGCATGCCCTTTGACACGCTTTTCTTCTTGGAATTTACTCCTAGTCTCTTGATAGCTATAAAAGTAATCAAACCCTCATTTTTAACACAAACTCAAAAAAAATGATTTGATTACGTCATTTGGGTATAATCTTATTAATTTAAAAAGAAAAATTAGAAGGCTTCAAAAATAAGGAAGTCAAACTTGATTTTTCTTTCATTTTTTACATATTGAGAATTTACTCATATATGAAAATCTAATTGGACAACTTACCTTACCAAAATTTGTTGAGAAATGGAATTATTTACAAACCAAAGATTGCATAGGAGGAAAATATATCTTTTAAACAAAATGATTTTAGTCCATTTTTAAATTTAAGCAGGTCATTGTGAACGCAATATTTATCAAGAAAAATCTTTTATTTTTATGTCAGAAAAATGTAATTCGAAACTTGGAACAATTGATATATCTCTATGAATAAAGTTGAAAATCAATGAAAAAAAATCAGCCAATAGGTTTTTAAAACAAGAATGTTCATTATGAAAAGAACTCATTTTGGAAAAAAACTACTAAATAGAATACGAGGTGATGTGAAAATTAACGAGTCTTCAAGTTAGACTAAACCGCATGTTCATAAAATATTCTAGGTTTCCTGATAAATGTTGTTGGTTTGCCCGATTTTAAAAACGGACAAATAATAGATTCTAATTTTTAAGGATAACATAATAAATTCATTTGGCTAGAGGAAAAATGTAAAGTAGTGCCAATAAATATGGGCAAAGTGTTCAATGATTTTTTATAAATTACCAAAAAAGGTAGAACAACAACACAAGTATATTCATATTAAAAGAATAATAGAACAAAGCCTACTGAACTCCCTGTAATTGGAAACGAATGAAAATGAGATATACACATGATGAAAACATATGCAAATGTGACAGGATGAAAATTTGGGATGAAAATGTGACATCTAAGTCGTGACACCGGCTCATGACCATGCTCATTTAATAATATAATATTTTTAAAATCAAGTTTAGCTTTTTTCCTTCTTTCAGAGCTTTAAAAAAAATTTAAACCCCGATTGATCTATGGACGACTGTTTCTAATAATACTATATTTTTTACCACACCTTTAGTTATTAATACCGCATGTTTTTTTCTTTTGTGTTTGAACCTTTTTCTTTAAAAAATTGCTTATACATGTGATAATAATTGAATCATAGTAAAGCTATGTAATTTTAAAATATTATATGTTGTGTAAACTTTGTGTGAAATTGTATTCATTTGCCAAAAATAACGATTGATTTTTATGTCATACAAAATCAAAATAATGATTTTTTTTACAAATTTGAAAGATGTGAATTACATGTTTTGGCACATTGATCTTTTTACACCATGAACATCCATTGTTATAAAATTGTCTTTATGGCTCCAAATAGGTACATGATTACCAGTCAACGGATTATAAATTTGTTGGTGCTCTTTCCTAAGCTCTTTAAGTTATTTTTAATTAAATTAAGAACTATTTTCATATAATAAATTTACTCAAATATTAAATTATTGGGAAATAGGATTTTGAAAATAATGTTTATGCAAAACATACAAAACAATTTTGAATGTGACATAATTCTAATGTCTGACAAGTATACTATAGTTAAAATATTGTTGCAAGTGTGCAAGATATTCTAAAATGTAATTGTAAAGACTATCATCGTTAAGAGATTTGAGTGTATATATCTCTTCAAAATGTTGAACCATAAAAAACTTGAGCTATATTTACTGCATTACATTAAAATAATGAAATCCTTTAATATCAATCATTTACACATTTACACAATCAAAATTCATTACATCAAGCTAGTTAGCCTCATGCACTTGAAATAAATTTGTGCTACAATATTCAAAGTATATAGAATGCAAAGTAAAATCCATGTTTGTTTAATAATTTTTTAATATTAAAATGGAAGAGAAATTCAATCAATGTAACGCTCAAAAAATTAAAAAATATATTGATTTCATTTTTTTAAAATTTTGTGATTTGTAACAAAATCAACAACACATTTATTGGTTGTGAATTTAAAAGGTCTTAATCTAATAAAATAAATTCACTCAATCAAGCTTCAACATATAAATAACATCTAAATTGAAATGAAAAATTATAAGAACATCATGAAACTCTTTCTATATATTATTCAATGTCTACTATTTTATAAATTCATTGAATTAGTATTGTGATCAAAACATCAATAATATCATGCACAAAAAATAAAGAGACACATTTAAAAATCATGAAATGATTATCATATTTCATTTTTTTGGTAGAAAATAGAACTAAATCATGAAAACAAATCACATATCATTCAAACAAGCAATGAACCCTAGGCATTATCAATCAATTTTTAATATAAACCCAAATCTGATGTTGTTAATGTAATTGTGCATGAATTTTGGTTTTTTATTAATTTACTTTGTATGAAATCTTGTGTACCAAAACTACATATTTCAAATTCACATCTAAATAAGAGTATAAAATGAACTCATACTTACCATGCGCCACATTTCTTTCCTAATAGTGAAGTGTGTTCAAGCACCATCACTCCTTGGCCTAAGCATGAAGGCATACCCCAATAGCCCACATCAAATCCCAATGGTTTTGGGACATCAATCTCTTTGATATGACTCACTCCAGTTGAAGTTCCAGCAGGTTCGGTATCATTTTTTGAATTCCACATTTAACACGCAATTCGCTATTTATGCACTTGGTCAAGTGCGTTCATTTCATGAGCAAATCTTGCTTAAAATTTTTTGTGTAAAAATTTCTCTAAAAAACAACCATTTTTGTCGTTCTACAATTACTTTCATTGTAAACAAACAATTATTTAATTTAATTTTTATTCTTATCTTTATCTTTTATCTTTATCTTTTATTTTCTTTTTTCTTTTATCTTTTCTTTATCTTGTTTCATTTATCTTATTTCTTTCTTGTCTTCAATTTATTTTCCTTCTTGTCTTCCTTCTTGTCTTCTTCTTTTTCTTCTATTTTTTTTCATTCCTCTTGTGGCAGCCGCAAATCCTTCGCCCGCACCAAAGACAAAAAAAGTAAAAAAAAAAGAAAAAAAAAACTTTTTTTTTTTTTTTTTTTTTTTTTTTTTTTTTCTATTTTTTTGGTGCCGTTTAGGGTTCAGCCGCCGGCGGCTGAACCCTAAATTTTTATTTTTTTAAATTTCTATTTTCAGGGTTCATGAGCCCCAAACAAAAAAGAAGACGAACTCCAAAAAAAAAAAAAAAAAAAAAAAAAAAAAAAAAAGTTTTTTTTTTCTTTTTTTTTTACTTTTTTTGTCTTTGGTGCAGGCGAAGGATTTGCGGCTGCCACAAGAGGAATGAAAACAAATAGAAGAAAAAGAAGAAGACAAGAAGGAAGACAAGAAGGAAAATAAATTGAAGACAAGAAAGAAATAAGATAAATGAAACAAGATAAAGAAAAGATAAAAGAAAAAAGAAAATAAAAGATAAAGATAAAAGATAAAGATAAGAATAAAAATTAAATTAAATAATTGTTTGTTTACAATGAAAGTAATTGTAGAACGACAAAAATGGTTGTTTTTTAGAGAAATTTTTACACAAAAAATTTTAAGCAAGATTTGCTCATGAAATGAACGCACTTGACCAAGTGCATAAATAGCGAATTGCATGTTTAAATTGACTTTTTATCATAAAAATTTCAAATGGAGTAATTTGTAATATTTCTAAATATAGTTAAATTGTGTTTTTAGACACTATTTAATGTTGATGTGCCTTTTATTTTCAAAAGTCTTGGGGGGTGCACTCCCTCTTATATTTTGCATACACGTGCGTTCGGGACCTATTTATTGGAGGGGGGTTATTTACCTAGCAAAAAGGATTATAAGGTGATGATATTTTACATGTAAACATGTTTCACTATTTTAAAATCCCCTATGTTACATGTACATTTTTTACAAAATTTACCTACAATGAATATATTGGACCCTATTTTTTATCGCACGTTTCTAAAATTTTCGCGAGTGCCCTCCCCCCCCCCCCCCCCCCCCCCGAGTCAAAAGTATAAAAAATAAACCCAACAATGAATCCAATGGTAATATGTATATGTATATATCATAATGATCTATAAGGCCATGTGCTATAATTGCCTTAGAAAGATTATGAAGCCTTCAAAGGGCCGTGAATTCACTTCATAACATTCAGTAGCCTTCAAAGAGACTGCCTTTTGGTTTCATCCACCCTTATGAACAGAGTGACCAATGGTTTCTAATTGAATGGACTATTGAATCAAATAAACAATGAATGACAAAACACTGTTGAGTTGACAAAACACTATTGAGTTGAGAATCAATCAAATAAACAATGAAAAAAAAATGTTGAATTGTGATTGAAAGTGCTTTCGATTACTGTGCACCATGGTTGTTTGTTCTTGCTTATTGCCACGTGCCTCCATAGCTACTGATTTGGTGTCGAATATCCCACATCATTTCATTGGGGGGATGAAATGATGTGGGGTATTCCACATCATTCTGTAGGAGGGAGGCAATACTCACAAAGGCTACTGAATGTTATGTTAGCAACTTCATGCACAAAATTGAATAAAGATAAAAATTAAAAGTTCAAAGGTATTTATAATTTTTTTAATATATATGTAAAAAATTCATAAGTATTAGAATTAAAATTTTACTAAAATTTTATTAAAAATGCATCAAAAATAATAAACCTGGATCTAACGTGGCCAAATTTTAGCAACGTCAAATTTGATTTTAATTTTTTTAATTAATTTTTAAATTTTTTAAATTTTAAAATCTCTCGGAGAAGTCAGTATAAATTTTGGATACATATGAACAAATAAAAAGTATTCATAGGGACTATGAAATAATTGGAACATTCTACTATTTATAGTATAATTAGGGCATATTCCATATATTCTTGGAAGAGGTATATTATAAATTGGATTTAGGTCAAGAGATTTAGGTCAAGGGATGCTCAATTGGATTTATGTCAAGAGATTGAGCAAGACACTTAAGAAAATCAAACTTTTGTGATCTTAGCCATTGGCAAACACTTTTTGTTGTATGTTTGGGATCATTGTCATGCTAAAAAATCAAATTTGAAGGATCAAGATTATATGCCATCACGGTGTACATTAGATCTCTTTGCAAGATTTTTTTGTATTTATGTTGATCCATTCTCCCTTCGATTCTACAAAACATGCGTCGGCCCTAGAATATCATACAACCCCACAACATGACCGAAACACTGTCAAACTTTACAGTCTGTTTAACTTTTTTTGAATCATGAGAGTGTTCATTGCAAATGCAACACCAACTGCAAGCATCTGAGCAAAATCAATTTACCTTTGTCCCATCAGAGAAGTCGATATGCTCTCAATCATAAATGGTTCAATGTTCATGGCGTCAAATTGATCTTTGATGGCTTTGGTTCAATTTCGGTTTCTTCTACTTCACTTTTAATCTCAGTCCTGCTACACATAAGACCCTTCTTACCATATCAACACTTACAGTAACTTGGCATTCTTCACATACATGTTGGGTAGCCTATGTTGCAACTTCAAACATTCCTAATGTGATAGTTCTAATGCATGATCACTGCTGTGCATCTGTTAATGCCTGTGATCTACCACCACTACTAGCAAGAATATTTAGACAATCTCTTCCTCTTATGTCTTGCAACATGACTTTGAGACACCTGCAACTCACTTGCTACATCCCTTGTGGACCTACCACCTTGCAACTTCATCAAAATAGAGTTATTAAGGTCTATTCAAGCATTTGCAAAAACCTCCTCTAAGGACACCATGTTGAGTAATCAACGTCTACTTACAATCTGCATGAAGCTCTAATTCAATATAATTGCAGCATTGAAATTCAACATGTCCATGCCAATTTTGGCTCAATAATTCCTCGAAGCATCTTTTTAACCTTGCTATATTTATTATGGAATGGCATGCAAAACTGAATCAAGATATGCGTTTGTACTTGAACAATTTGTAATTATTATAGTCTACGTGTGTCAACATAAATTCTATGACGGCTCATTAACTCTATATTGTATCTCTATTTTAAAAATTGCGATTTCATTCAATGAGTTGTCAACAATTGACGGCCAAAGATTTGTTTCCACAAACTTGACTCAATTTTGCCACTCAGTGTACTTCACATCATGTGCATTCATAGACCTTTCTAAAATACAAAACCAATAACGTTCTATGAAATGTAACATGCCTTAAGTATGGATAATATGATTTTCTATGAAATTTGATAACCCTAATGTATACATAGATAATCAACATGAAATCAAATAAGAGAAAATTCAAAGTCTTTGAAATCCCACCAACTGAATGGATGCTACAATTCTTTGAAAACTTATAGAATTCAACACAAAAATGTCTAGTAAACCAATGATATTTGGGTACTCTATACAATTTCACTCTCCACTAGGCAAATTGATGTAAGAAAACTGCCACCTCTCTCAACAGTGCAAATCTAAAGGTTGAACCACTGCAACTGAGTACAGTACGTAATGATATAAGATGCCAATAACCTTCTTACCTTCCTCCACTAATTGGATTTTTCAATAATCAAGTGTTGTATCTATCAAAGATTTCACATGGCTGATAGTCCGTGAAATTGTCGTCACAGCTGACCTTCATACCGGGAAAAAGGTGTTCTAATATAAATTTACAGTTCGAGAATTCCTATGTCTTGTGAAAATAAGCCAAACGTATAAACCTGTATGTATATGGAAGGGAAGGGTTGAGTTCGGGACTATGACAATCTATATATATCAGTCGGCAAAACCATTGTCCGTGTTTCTGGGCTCTTAGGAACTGCCGAAGAGCTTAGCCACTCAAAAAGTGCACGCCCCCGATAAAGAAACTGCAAAACAGACATAAAAGTACGTTAACATACCACGACGGTGATTCAAATGAGGTGATAGATATCATGAGGCCTCTCAGCAAAACAAATCTCTCACAAACATTAAGAAAATTGTGGTGGCAACCTTGAAACTGTGACCAGTAAAGAGAAACATACGCACATGGAAACATTCAACAAACACTGCTATTTATTCCCTTATATAACATCCAGTGCTACTATGTTCACTTGATCCAGAAGCAAAGCCCATGTCAGTGAGCCTTAGGTCTAAAAAAAAGGGCCAACATAATGAAGGCAGCTGAATACAGATTCTTTTCAAAGAACGGTACAAAGACATAGAATACTTGAGTAATATCATGGAGTACATACTAAACTGCTTAAAGTGGACCTACAAACCTTTTACATAAACACTCAATCAGAAAGAGAAAAAAACACATCCACGAAGTCACTCACAGCGTGCTGCTTGCTGAGTATTGCACTTCGTTGTATAACTGCGACAACATCAGGTGCAATCGTACCATCCTACAGAAGGAAACTGTTGTTAGAACATACAAAATTCTGGTGAAACTATTTCGAAAGATGCTGAACAAGAAATGGCATATGCGTTTGAGTAAAGAACTGAGGGTGATGAGAAAGAACACATACAGGACCCAGGAGAGGTTCCAAAGTAATGCAACAGATAGGAGCAGACTGTTGAGTTCCCGGTGAGAACGCGTCAAAACATCCCGTCCCCAACAATGGAACCTCCGCGCCTCCCATCAAGGCTGTCAGAACAGCTCTCCGCACCTACAATCAAAGAGAAAAATTATATTCACTTCCTTGTCTCCATTGGTACTTTGCTGCTTGACAAGTTGGAATTCTAGGGAGAAAATGCAATATCACTACTGTATACACTTTACAGTCCATAATCCAAGAACCCGAGAAGAAAGCGAGAAGAAAGTCCAGAATGTACACTATGAAGTCCTGAATAACCAAAGGATACTACATTTGAGCTCAATCAATATTGAGCATTATTTCCTCATTCATGCTACTCAGTGACTGAAATATCAAAATCAGACAATAAAAAAACAAGCAGGCATCAAACTCATGATAACAGTAGAGGCAGGTGTCACTTATTGCAGTCGCTGTAGCTCTAAAGAAAACAGAACAGAGCCCCAGAGGTTAAATTTACCGGTGATGGCATTGCTGCAACATAAACTTGCTCAAGGCAGTAATGCTGGTACAGACGTTGGGCCACCTTCGCCTTCTCCTGAGATATCTGCAAGTCCACATGACATAATAAGCATACAATATCAACAAAACAAGTTTCTCAGGTACATTTTGGTGCATGAGTGGAACTTTGAGATCTGCAAAGCATCACAGCTAATTTCCAACAAACCAGAAAACTTCAATAAGCAAACACAAACTATTTTTGAACAATAATATTGTGTGACCTTAGGGAATCTTCAAATCAAAGACAGGTTGCAAAAGGCACACACTTGCAATGTACTTGAAGCTGCAGCTTCAACATCAGTGTTTGTCTTCAAATCTGCTTCAATTGATGGGTTGTTGCAAACAAGCCCAGCGATAATTTCCATCTGCATGGAAACAAGAGGATATTAATAAGCAGCAAACACTTAAATCCTCACAGGTAAGAAGTTTGAGTACCTGCCTAACAGCATGTAACCATAATAAGCAATCCTTGGTGCCAATGGTATACGAGGGGCTAAAAAGATTAACACGATAGGAAAAACAAGCAAAGTTCTAATGGTAGATGGCACCAATCCTTTTTGTAATAACAAGCAATTGAGATAGAACAATGTAAACTGATTTTCAGCTTCACATTGTTGCATAAATGAAGCGGGCTCACTAACATTTCTAACTACCACTTTGCGGTATAATCCTCTCCAACAAGATCCCACCTCCAGGAACATCAAAAGATAGCCTTCTGTACATGACTTACCAGATACCCGAATAAAAGAGCAGTGTCTTGATTCGGACAAGCCAAAGCAACTAGCCCCCTGCAATTGCATGAAGAGAACCAAATCAAAAAAAATTCAAGCGCTCTAATGAGAGGCTGCCAACAACATTCGTACAATATGAGGGTAAAATTTAGTTCATGATAATGTCTGCAAATTTTTACCTCATGACTTGGGGATCCAAAGCACGTTGCCACAGCAGCTGATCCAGAGCTCTGGTTAACAAAGGCTGCACAAAAAAGAAGTGATCTCAAATGAAATTGGTATCCCTGATTTCTTCCTCTGAATTCCCAACTTTGCCTTATATTTAGACGACGTGTCATCTTATTTTTATTCTGCTCTGCTTTTGGAACATTTCATAGGTTCTTAGAAAATGGTTAGAAATCTAAGGTCGACAAAATACCTTAAGGTGAGCTTGTTGACGGCAATTCAAACGTGGATTCATCAAAACCTGCACAAAGAACAAAAGCGCAATATAATACCCTCATAGTCAACAGCAAGGAATTACCAGACCAAGCACTATACGACATGCATCCCAGTCACAAACATTATCTAACAGAGAACTTTGACATAAATTTTATGAAAATAGAGTGTGAAGAAAACACTCACCATGAAGTTCAGAAACCTGTCCACAAAGCAACCAACCACATACATAACAAAAATCAAAACTCTGCTCATTCCTGCAACGAATATTCATGTACTCTTTCTCTTACACCAGAATACATAAGCTCCCAAAGCAGCATACAAGAAAATTTCACAACAATCCTTGTATAAAACTTATTCGTAAAACAAACCTGAGAGCACACTGGACATATGCAATGCAATGATCTAAGATGCGGCAAATTAACGAGTTCAAATGAAAACTCACTTTTGTACAGCAAAATCTACGCTCCATTGCCGAGCAATTTTGTATAATACATCATAAACATCTTCCACCTACACCAATTTCATTGTGCCACCATGTATATTACTAAAGTAGATACTTCAATTGACCGACGGATCATGAGAAAATATGGTAACATGCAATGGTCTTCTATCAACCCTGATAAACTTTACTTCTCAGAAGTCAGAAAAGAATGGAAAAGGAGGAAGCCACCCTCCCCACTCACATAAGAAGATTGCAAAGAGACTGTAGGCAGAAATAATTTACCCTCTTCGATAATGTGGAATAGACGTATTCTCCCAAACAAAATATCCGGACTGCAAAAAAAAAAAAAATGTGTAACACTTTAGTTATGATGTCAATCCCATACCTACTAATTAATACTTCGTAAGTCAGAAAGGTAATAACAACCAGTTTCCTCGACCGAAGATAAGATTTTAAAATATTTCACACAATCATTCCAGAAAATTCCATACTTCTAGGTCAAGCTAGTGGTTGTCACAATACTAGATAGATCTAACGAGAGAAAAGTATCATGAACTCGGACAACCCCAACCTAGACCTCCAAAAATTCTAAGCGTTCCTGAAACAGGATCTCACCGACCATATTTTATGCTAACTTAACCGCGAGAAGCCATTCTCCTAAACAAACTTCTAACTTGTCTTTGAGTGTACCTTTGTGCCAGGGTTGCTTCGAGTGATTGTCAGTAGGCATCATTAGACATCCGACCAAACTCCACGTTTCATTCTCAAACTACAACACAACGTGTAGAGGGAAATAAAAAAAGGAAAAAAACAGAGAAGATACTCACACTCAGGTGATCCGATGCGAGAATTCTCAAACTCCATATTCGAAACCTGTCCTTCTTTCTGTTCGCTTCTCAAATCCAATCAACCGCTTATACAACTGAGACTAGGTCTGCGACTCATAACGACGAAAATTGCAAAAAATCGGTCTCAAGACTGCCTGTATGACAGACGTTTCCGTAAAGAACTCAATCAATCGCATCTGGAAACGAAGGCTGCCTCCTTCAAACACTATCATCTTCCAGTTCCAAGGATGTTTTTATATAAAACCCGAACCTCCAGGTGCCTGTCCGTAACCAAACTACCACGACAAAATCAATTCCTTACGCCTCAGAATAACAACTCCCTTGCCGTATCCACATTTCAGAAACGCCTTCAAATATCCTCATACAATGAGATTCGAAAGATTATCCCTCAGTCGCGCTACAATCCATTAATGCATCCGCCAATTCTCCTTCTCTGTGCATTCATTACTGCCAAAGCTACGATTGCATCCCTAAACCTGTCTCCTCCAAATTCCAAATTCTGCCAGCCCTTCAACCTTCCAATCCATTCCCCCTATCCAAGAACCACACGCTTCAAATCCATCCGTCCGGATGCCAAATCAAGAACCATGCCCTGTCTTAGATCCTCTGTATCTACACTTGCACAACCGCTTGATATTTGTTTTCCTTCAGCTTTCCAATCCACTCCACCTATCAAACCCTACACGCTTCAATCCCCGTCGCATCCATGATTCAAAGTCAAGAACCATGCCCTGTCTTTGCAAGAGCCTCTGTATCTACACTTGCACAGCAGCTTGATATTTGTTTTCCTTCCGTCTCAACGCGTCCATCGCATCAACAGCAACACGGCCACGAACCTCCACTAAAACAATCACCAAAAATCACCAAAAATCACCAAAAAATCCGCTTGATATTTGTTTTCCTTTAGCCTTCCAATCCACTCCACCTATCAAACCCTACACGCTTCAATCCCCGTCGCATCCATGATTCAAAGTCAAGAACCATGCCCTGTCTTTGCAAACGCCTTAAAGAGCCTCTGTATCTACACTTGCACAACCGCTTGATATTTGTTTTCCTTTAGCCTTCCAATCCACTCCACCTAAGCTTATCAAACCCTAACAAGAACCACACGCTTCAATCCCCGTCGCATCCATGATTCAAAATCAAAGAACCATGCCCTGTGTTTGCAAACGCCTTAAAGAGCCTCTGTATCTACACTTGCAAAACAGCTTGATATTTGCTTTCCTTCCGTCTTAACGCGTCCATCGCATCAACAGCAACACGGCCACGAGCCTCCACTAAATTTTTATTTTTTTTTAAATCGCCAAAAATCGCCAAAAATCACTCAAAAAATTTCAAAAAAAAAGGAGGAAGAGTGAAATTAAAATTGGAGTTCCGGAGAAACGAGGCCGATGGAACGATTGCGAGCTGAGGGAGCGAGCGGGCACCGCCTTGGAGGACTGGAGGGCGAGCAATCGGGCGGGGATGAGGCCTCGTGACGAGGAAGACGAGCAACGAGCGAGCGAGTCACGGAAACTACCTTCCACCAATCACCCGCGTCAGTCCACCTGGACTGTTCTCGCCGTCTCTGGCCAATGGGGTCGTGCCACGGTGGCTAGCGCGTTTTCAGTACCGATGAGGGGGAGCTTTTGCTCCTGAGGTTGACCGACGTAATTTCTATTTTGGGATGGTCCCGGTGAAAGTTGTTTTCTAATTCATTAATTTACGTGAACTATGGTGTGAGTTACACTAATTGTAGTGAGGGAGGGTTTAGTGAAGGTGATACTAAATGCTAAAAATGACCGTGATATGAAGAATTTCAGACATTCAATAAAAATTCAGCTCTCACTAATTTTGAGATTTAGCACAACACACACTAACTGGGATAATGAGTGTAGTGAACAACTCAAAGATTTATATCCTCATGTTCAAACACACTATACTTTACGTCGGATTTGTAAATAATTAGACAAATATCGGAGTTTGTCCAAATTTTGGTAAATTTATAGATCAAAATCCGAAAAACACGGAAAAAAATTTAAAATTTGAATGTCTTTAGTTCTTTGTGAAATTTGAAACGTCATAATTAGTAATTTTTCTCAAAAAATGGCATTTCGTACAATTTTAATTCTAAAATTAGAATTAAATTATTTCGACACTTTGATGACGAATTTGACCTTGACTTACCATAATTGTGAAGAAATATTTACTACCAAGACATGTATACTGCACAATGTCCAAATTGAGTTTCCGCATTGGATTTTGAAATGTCCACCTCAAACTAGACCAATCACAAGATGACACCTGGTTTTTCTAATAAATAATTGAAAACTTTATTCTTTTTTCATGTCAAAATTGGCTTGTAGGGTATGCTTTCTAAAAAAAATTAACCTAGAACTAAGAAGATTAGAGGATCAAAAGGTGACATAACATTCAGTAGCCTTCATGCTCGTTGCCTTTCCTTCATACATCATTTTGGAACTCCACATATCCTGTTAGCTACCGATGTGGTTTTATTGGGTGTCGAATATGATGCACCATCTACTGTGGGGCAAGGCAGAGCCAATTCAAGCTATTGAATGTTATGCGGACTCATGACTCATCGGTATGTGTGACTAGATCAGGTGTGGGATTTGGGTTTGAGTTTATCTGGGGTTTGGTGTTTGAAAGGGTCTTTTTTTATTTTATTTTTGAAACAAGAGGCTACCCGCTTTGACTGCCTGCATAACATTCAGTGGCATGCACTATCCCTACCTTGGCTCTACAGCAAATGGTGTGGTATATTCCACACCCACAAGTACTTCATCGATAGCTAAATGAACAAGTGGTGATGAACAAAGTGCATGAAGGCTACTAAAACACCCAACAGGGGACCAGCAAGACTTACGTGAGGGGGTGAAACCGTGAAAGGGTCCCTCTTGATTAGTCTTTCCGGATTGAAGTCCTTTTATTGGATCTCTACAACAACTGTTTTCAGGTCTGACTCTTCAAATTTGTTGCCTGTAAAGAGAGAAATAGTTCCAGCTTCTTCTGTTTTAAAAAAATGACGTTTTTATAAGCAAAAGATAGATAGATAGAAATTTTTGTCTCTTTCGAGGTTGGCGTGAATAAAGTGTTTGTTTGTAAGGTAGAGACACCTATTCATGACAATATAAGAGATGTGGTATCTTGGGAGTGTAGGCAACATGAAATGAAATCATGAACGTCTTAACAAATCTAGGAGGAAATGTTGAGCCTTGGAATTAATTTTTTTGGAAGCATGAGCAATTTTACACGAATTTTTGAAGCAAAGGTGTTATAGACACCTATTCTAAGTTCTGGACTTACCCAAAAGAAACAAAGGGCCAACTGTGAAGCAACATTGAATTGAACCAATTGTGAAGCAACAAGTGGGAAGCTGCCGGCAGCTTTCAAACTTATCAGTGTTCATTTTTGGTTCAAAAGTAGTTGGCCACAATGGGTCGTTGTTCATTTTAGATGTTGATGCCTTCATGAAAATAGATGTTGCATTGGGGCTTCTCGGGAGGTCACCCATCTCAGTAATTTTCCGGCTCAAAGGCGCTTACCTTCAGAGTTTCAATGGGATTTGGTGTAGTTGCCTTGGTATGACCGCATCACTTATAAACAAAACTCTACACCAAAATGGTTAATCCCTAAATTCCTTCAGCCCTCTTCAGATTTGGAGAATTACAAAGATGCATTATAAAATGCAATTAAGATTTAAGAGGGATGTTTTGAACTTGATGTATGGATAAAAGTTGTACTCTAAATTATGAATTTATCTATATGGTTAGATCTATGATTATAAACACCGATATTTTGTATATAATTTGAAACATAGAATTCAAATTCTTTTGTAATTTGATTACAAATAAGATATTGACATTTTGTACATGAATTTTTTTGTGATGGGTTGAAATGTAATAATCTAAGTGTAGTGATTTTTGGAGATTTATTGATTGCTTAATTTTATAAGTTGATTTTTTTAAGGGCGCTTTTTATTTGCTTTGAACTAAGATCTTATAAATTTTGGTGGAAATAGTGGCATAAAACGAAGCATAAAATTTCCACAAGTCATCCCTTTCTAATTGGATCACACATGCATGAAGCTATCTTGCGATAGAATTCTGTAGTATTCTTTTCTACTTGCAAAATGTGCATGACGAATAAGAAAGTGAAATTCAATTATGTACATCAATCAAAAAACGGTTGGTTAGGTACGTAGGGGTTAATTAGTATTCCCTTTTTACTAAAATTACGAGCATGTTCTGAAATTTAGCATAGTGTTTCCAAAAATTCAATAATGATAGCATAACTAGGTTGAACATACTAATTCTCATGCTTGCTAATTAATCACCTGTACTAAATAACCATTCTACGGTGTACACAAAGCACCAAGCTACAATGCAAGGGCATAATGTCACGAGCCCATTTAGGCATTAGCCCTAGTGCCCAAATAAATCTATTGTGCTACACTAGCTCTCACGTTATAATTTGGTGCTCCAAATACCCTTTCTAATTAGTAAAATATCCCTTTTCCTAGTGAACCAAGACTTGTCAAATTGCTTCATCAATTCATCACCATTTATTGGTTTTCTATCAGCCTCGTGTTTTTTTTACGTCTCTCGGTCTCGTGTTTTTTTGGAACCACCGTACCTAATGAATTAACCACTAAATGCTTGAGCGATGACGTGGAGGACGGTGAGTGTTTTAGAAAATATACTTTATTCAATAAAGAAGCTTTAAGAATAACATGTAGTATATGAATGAAAAGCATGAAAAATGTTCTATATGAATCAATGGTACTTAGTCTAACCTTTTGAAAGAATGTTTGTTACTTGTTATGATATTTTTAATTAAACCCTTAGTGATTACCATACTTCTATCCATATGATTACCATACTTCTATCCATATGATTACCGTACTTCTATCCATATGGTTAAATTGATGATTGCAACCACCAATACTTTTGTATAAAAATTGAAACTTGAAATTCAAATTTTTTTGTAATTCAAGTACAAAAAAAATATTGACAATCTATGGATGAGATTTGTTGTGATGTGTTGAAATGTAATACTCTACGTGCAATGATTTTTGAAGTTTCTATGGTTGTTTAATTTTATGAGTTGACTTTTCCAAGAGCACTTTTGAACACTTTTGAACTTAGATCTTAATTTTTTTTGATGAATCACTACAACATGAAACAAAGCATAAAAATCTCTCAAAACATTCCCTTTCTAATCGGTTTTCACATGCATGAAGCTAACTTCCTATAAAATTTATTGTAAAAAAATTTCCCTGCAAAAAGTATATGACAGATGAGAAAACATGGATGAAATCCGTACATTGTTCAAAAAATGAATGTTTAGGCAATTAAAGGATAAATAAGTGGTCTACGCTCTAAATCCAAAAGCAAAATACTTAACATTGATGATTGTTTGTATTGCAGGACTCCACATGTTTAAAGATTAATAAAAAAAATTATAAACTAGCTAAAATAATTTTGCTCTCGTCAACTATCAAAATAAAAATAAAAAAACATAATAATTTTGCTTTCTAATGCTTCAAGTTTTGTATTTTTTATAATTCCTATTGCTGATTTTGCACATAGAATATGATCAGATAGATGGATAGAAACTCCAGCTGTCTTTTGTGAATAAAGTGTATGTTCGTAATGACAATGACGTAGTGCCCAATGGACAAAGGGTCATTAATGAAAATGGAATAAGATCATTTATAATCAAATCAACTTTGGGAGTGTTTTGCTTTAGGTACATTTCTATGAACTCTACACCTTACTACTTAACTAAGAGCAAGGTCACCCATGCCCTCCCAGAGTCTCTTACACTTGAGAAGTAGATGAAAAGTGCTAAGGGCCCTTCAAAAATATCTCTTGACTATCAATCTTCGCGTGTTAGAAATTGGGCCTTCAAATCACTATTCAGCTGACTATATCCTCACATTCTACATGATGCGCACTTTTGATATGTGAGGGGTGTGCAAGGGCGGGGGAGTGTGAGTGCAAGGGCCCTTCAAATATAAATGAATAATTTCATAGAGCTAGTCCTAGCGTGCATGGGTGGGAATGCTCTAACACATAATGGAGGTTGAAAGTCAATGAATCAACACTAGTAGAAAAGGTGACACTGTGGAGGCAAATGCCAAGACAAGTGGTGCCCAATTCCACGCATGCACAACGATTTTGCCTAGGCATCGTGCCACCTTTTCTACATGTTGCAACATGCATTTCATGGGAGCCAGCTCCCATGTCTCCTGCTACAAGCAACATTCTCCAGTCACCATGCAAAGGGTGTGTGTGCGTGCAGAGAGGATTATTGGTAGCTGAACCCAAACTCAAACTCATGACTTATCAGTCAATAACACGCTCACTGGATGGAAAGTGCACAACTTTGTCCCTGCAGTACACTATCCCAGTGCAAAAGTTTGCGTAGTTCGTCAATGTCCAAAACAGTGTTCGGATACTTTTTTGAACAACCAGTCAATTTCTATTATTTTCCAAAAGCAACCGGTCATTAACCCTTAAACGCGCCATCGTCCAAATACTGGACGACGAATAGACTTGAACCTTTCAGATCTCATCCAGATTGGACAATCTTCATCCACCAAAATTACTCTTGGTTTTTGTGCAAGTTGACTATTCAGTGAACGGTTTGGATCTTCAAAATAAGTTATTATTATTTTTGGAAAAATAGCACAATCGGTTTATGTCAAGTTTCATTCTTAGTTCAAAAAGTGAGGCCTCAAACATGATTTTCCAAAATAGTTAGAATCAAATAATGGAAACCATACCATCTCGTAGGGCATGTAATTCCGATTTCATCACAATTTTTTGAAATTTTTTTGTGTTGATTTGGGATTTTTAATTGAATTTCAAGAGAAAACCTTTCAAAATTAAATAAAAAATGTCAATAAAAATATGATGAATCCAACCGTACAGATGTGATCTTCACATTGATATTTACAAGTTTTCTTTGTACATCTGCTCCATTTTAGGGTTTCATCAAACATTTTATAGTGCATCTTTGAAAACTGAGTTGAATTGGGACCTTAAAGGGTTAAATAATATATCCTGTATATTTCGTTTATAAATACTAAATATAACTCATTTTAAGTCATTTAGTCCAATCTTTTGTCTTTATTCTTGAGATTCAATCAATTATTTCAAAAAATCAACCGGTTGATTTGTAACTAACGACCTTTATTTCAATTGAAGAATTGAAAATATGCATTATAAAATGCAAATAAGAGGGATGTTTTGAACTTGATGTCGAATAAAAGTTGTACATTAGAGTTATCTGTAAAGTCCATCAAAGCTCAAAGATGATACTACAAATATTGCTTTATTATACTCTTATTTATTCAATCAAAACAGTTAAAAGGTGTGGAAGATCTTGGTGGTTTATCATAATTAGGTGTATAAGAGGTATGCATGAGCTTGGTGGTCTTCAAAAGTTTTCTAGCTCCTTTCTTGGTGCAAAGAGTTTGTTACACAAATCTATAGGTGCAATCACAATCAACATACTCCCTTTGTAATCATGGGATTAAGCTTAATCCTTTCTTGGTGCTAAATTTTTTTTTTGAGACCACCAAGTTCTTACACACCTCTTACATACTTAATAATGATAGGCCATAAAGAATTTCCACACCTTTTAACCATTTGGAGTAGACAAATAAGAGTATAATAAATCAAAAAATTTGGTATCTACCTCAAACTTTGATGGACTTTACAGTTAACTCTATTATCAATTTTGGATTCAATCTATACAATTATCACTAATAATTTTTGTATCACCAATTTGCTATTGCTATCACCATTCTTTTTGTAAAAATCTGAAATGTGAAATTTGAAATTCATAATTCTATTGTAATTTGATTACCAATAAGATATTGATAATTTGTGAATGAAACTTGTTGTAATGGATTGAAATGTAACACTCTAAGTATAGTGAATATTGGAGATGTTTTGGTTGCTTAATTTTGTGAGTCAAATTTTTCAAGAGCACTTTTTAACTAAGATCTTAGAAATTTTGGATGAATAACTGCAACATGAAATGAGGCATAAAAGTTTCACAAATCATCCCCTTTCTAATTGTTTCATACATGCATGAAATTAACTTCTCATAAAATCTATAGTAAAAAATCCACACTAGAAAAGGTGCATAAGGTTCATCCAACGAATTGTCATCCACAAATAACCCTAGTTAAATCACGCACTAAACTCCCTCTTCACCCAAAGAACACAAGAAGTTCTAATTTTTCCACAACAAAACACCCATGACAGACTAGAAAACCGATTAATAAACTACCATAGACTAATAGAGTAAAATAATAGACTAGAGTAATAAATCAAAATAATTGACTAAAAGCATAAACTAAGAATAGGCTAAAATAATAAGCAAATAATAGACTAAAATAATAAATCAAAAGAATAGAATAAATTAAACTAATATAATGGATTAATAAATTAAACTAAAAGAATGGATTAGAATAACAGGGCACAATAATAGACCAAAACAATAGAATAAAATAATAGGGCAAATGGTTCAAACGCCCAAAATCCAACGGTTAAATAGTTAAAAACAAATAAACAACCAAAACTACTTAGACAAAAAGGCATCATAAAATAGGGCAATCAAAACCACACCTAAATAGCTCACAAAGCGAGAAATTATCTAATTGGTTAAAATGCCACATTTAGATCAATACAAAATGCAACATGAATCAAAACTCTAGCGGTAAAGGTTTAACGCTAAAATGGACCGTCTCGACGGTTCACAATTATTAATTTTATATATATATATATATATATATATATATATATATATATATATATATATATATATATATATATATATATATATATTCATATTGAATTAAAATTCAAAATAAACTCTAGGGTTTTAACCTCTAAAAATCGTCACATATTTTATAAACATCAATGCACTACAATCTGCGTACTTGAAATATCACATTGTATGATTTATGTTTTTTCATTAATAGTCATCAACATTGTGGAGGTATAACAAAAATTTGAATATGATTGGAAGGTATTTAAAATTATATAATTTTTTTATCATGTGTTCAAGGTAAATATTCAAAATAAATATATAAAATTGAGACTAAATATCTCAAATTATATATACGGTAGAAAAAATATATATTTACAAGTAGTTAAGAAAAATGAAGTAAATTTTTTGAATGAGATGCATGATTAGAGCATCCTTAGAAAGCTATCTCTATTTTGAACACTCGAACTTCTCAACAACGTAATATCTTGAAATAAAGTATGTTTTTCAATCCCTATGATCAAAAGATGTATCATATTTTAATCCATAACCGTCCTTAGTTTTTTTTGGATTTAAAAACATTGATGTTTTTGAAGTGATATAGGTTTAAATGCAAGTGACGTATAGAAATCTCAACAATACAATTTAGAGTGTACGTGTTGTAGATGATGTGAATCTAAGTCATTTGATGACATAGATTGCAAGATCATAATGTTTTAGAGTTGAAAATGATGCTAAAATTTTCTTATAAACACATTAGAGTTAAAGATTTATTTCTAAACCTACTTAAATGAAAAAACTTTAAATTATAGAGTGATTCAAAAAAATCATATAAACATGTTGGCAACAAAATGACTCATGAAAATGTTTGATGTGTCTTCAAATGGCCTTGCAATGTAAAAATGTCCCAGGTTTTACAAAGCAAAAAGTGTCCAAAACTAGACCAATTTGTACTAAAATGCTTGCTAAATCTTCATAACATTTTGGATTGAAGCAAGATTTTGATTACAAAAACTAGACTTGATTTGGAATCCCTTCAAACAATTTTCATTGAATTCCAATGCCAGATAAAGGACAAAAAATTCTTCAAAGTGTTGAGCATCCAATGTTACCAAAAACGACATTCGGCGCTATCAGGGTCAACTTAATTCCTAAGCGTCTACACTACATTTACACGTGCGGTCAAACCTCATCAATTTTCACATTTTAAAATATATTATATTTTTTGGTATTTTTTTCATGCAGTTTATTGTTAAATAGATTTACCTTTATTTTTTCATAATTATGTTAAAAAAAGTGAGTTTTATAAAAAAAATCATAGTTTTCTTGTAAAAATCATAGTTATTGCAAAAATGCTTAAAATAGTATGAATTTTAATACTACAATGTAATCAATAGTGACAAACAACAAAGTGTAGGTAGTATACTTCTTGAGCTTACATAAAAAGAAATTTGATAGAAACGCTTTCTCCACATTTTTGGAATTTTAGGGTTTTGAGCTTTAACCCCTAAAGGACCAGGAGGACACATTGTGTCCACGAATAATTTCATTACTTGAATAATTTGTTTGGATTTCATAATTTTGACTCAATGTTAATTAGAGAATTGAAAATGTTTGTTTCAAGAACAAAAAAAAAACTTCAAGATTTGCAATTACGTTGATTGATTTATTGGGAAAAAACTAAAACGTCAATGTAGGTGAACCTGGGACATAGTAGTTAGGGCGGTTGATGACTTGGAGGGCGTTTTCGCACTTGGACGTCACATTTGTAAAAAAAAAAAAAGTGTCCAATATATAAAATATTTTCCAATACTGCATCATTAACACTATAAAATAATTACGGAAAATGTTTAAATATATTTTAAATGGAATATTTTCAAAATAATTGGAATCTTTTCTACATATCTTATATTATTTTGGAATATTTTGGAATATTCCAAATATATATTTGAATTCTTTAAAAGAAATTGCAATGTAAAAATTAATAACGATCACAAACACCAGCTGAACGAGTCACCAACAAGTCACCTCACCCAAACATAAATCTTTGAGAATCAATCATTGTTGTTGTATTTAGTTTTAGAACACCATTTTTTGTGGGCACCTGGGTATAGTACATCTTTGTATGCTCCTAAAATTTCAAACGCTAATCATGGTTTCTAAATTTATGAGAAAGTTTGCAATGAATGACCTGTTGGTTTTATTCAAAATTTTCAAAAATCAACTTATGATCAAACCTTATAATCATGTAATAAATACGATAGATTGTTCTGAAAATTAATGTACAGTCTCATGACTAAGTCCTTTATGAACTTCAACGGTGAAGTTTTCTACATGAATACCAATCAAGAGATACAATTGCCTTTCTGAAAGCATCACGAGAAAGTGATAAAAATTTAGGAATGAACATGGTCCTTTAGGGGTTAAAGTGGTGTTAAAACATAATTTTAAAAACTTTGAAGAATGGTTAATTGAACTAGAAAGTAGAAGATAGCCCCCACACTTTCTTATTTGGGGCCATTTTCATTTGAAATTAAGAACTAGGTAAAAATCATTATTTGACTTTAAAATGACCAAATGTAGCCTCAAGGGGCTCTTCACACATTCAAGGGTTAACACAATCACTATATTAGAGAGATATTCAAAAGTTTTGAGAGAAAGGGGGAGAAAGGGAGATCCATTGTCTCTTATAACAAATGTATGTTTTACCTAGGTGCTAAGATTAATGTTAACTACGGTTTTAGAAATGAATTCAAATGCACTTTTGAACTATAATTATACTTAGCACACGTTCTTTTTACTTTAAATGCTTCATTTTATTAAGTGTGGAAATAGTACTTATGAACACACATTTAATACGTACATAATAAAACTTTAAACATATATTTCATAAGTTTATATTTATTAAAACATGCAAGAAAAACATGATATATATTAAACATATAATATATGAAAATACAATGACCATCCATATTAAAGTAGCAATTAAAATCACTAGCATACAAAACTTTATTAAACAGCACTAAAGTGGTATTTTAATTAAGCATGATTACAGCAAATCGCTATTTGCTTCGACCTTTTTAATATATATTAAACTCCGTAAAAATACTCCAAGTCTCGTTCAACCTCACATTCCTAAGGGTGTGGTGCAAAACTAAGGACCCCTTTCACAATTGCATATTGGCAATTGTAGCACTCAATGATAGTAAGCTCATTAAAAATATATATTCAACCCCTCACAGTTAGGACATTATTTTCTATAACGATTTAACAATTTCACCTTTGCACGTTTCTTTTGCACATATTGTTTTCGACGTGGTAACTTAATTCCATTGTTGGGTTTTAGAAAATGTGCCACATCTTCTTTTTAGTCATTTACGTCTTCGTAATCCAATCCCGGTTTTCTCCTCTATCTCACAAGTTCAAGTCTTATGTTTGTAACATTCTTTTATAAGAGGGTGATACTTCCTCCTTCTCTCGGCATCACTATGAAATTTGGCATTGTATTCAACACCATAGATTCTTGAAAAACTGCCATAAGCACTTATCCAACCCTCTTCAAGGCATTCCATTTCTCTGTTGTCAACCTCGCATAGTTTAAAAAAATAAATTATGACACCATTATGCTTAAAATGTTAAAAAACGTCTTTCTTATAAGCTTAGTTATATTATTTGGATTAAAGCAAGGACCGTTGTTTATATCTTTATTTTAACCCCAACTCGAATCCCCACGTAAACCCCACTTAGACCAGTGAGAGACTAAAATTGTCATTTATTAGTTTTTAAACACTTTGTCTTTGTTTATTTCAAATTAGCAACTTATAAGAAATAAAAATAGTGAAACCTGTGAACCGTCGAGACGGTCCATTTTAGCGTTAAACCTTTACCGCTAGAGTTTTGATTCATGTTGCATTTTGTGTTGATCTAAATGTGGCATTTTAACCAATTAGATAATTTCTCGCTTTGTGAGCTATTTAGGTGTGGTTTTGATTGCCCTATTTTATGATGCCTTTTTGTCTAAGTAGTTTTGGTTGTTTATTTGTTTTTAACTATTTAACCGTTGGATTTTGGGCGTTTGAACCATTTGCCCTATTATTTTATTCTATTGTTTTGGTCTATTATTGTGCCCTGTTATTCTAATCCATTCTTTTAGTTTAATTTATTAATCCATTCTATTAGTTTAATTTATTCTATTCTTTTGATTTATTATTTTAGTCTATTATTTGCTTATTATTTTAGCCTATTCTTAGTTTATGCTTTTAGTCAATTATTTTGATTTATTACTCTAGTCTATTATTTTACTCTATTAGTCTATGGTAGTTTATTAATCGGTTTTCTAGTCTGTCATGGGTGTTTTGTTGTGGAAAAATTAGAACTTCTTGTGTTCTTTGGGTGAAGAGGGAGTTTAGTGCATGATTGAACTAGGATCATTTGTGGATGACAATTCGTTGCACTGGCGGAGTCGACGAAGACGAAGATCACGACGACCAAGGGCTGAGTGATCAACGACCGAACAAGACGTCGACCACAGCGTGACAGAATCCGGAGCTCACTACAGGCAGTCAAGGCCACGTGAACAAAGCTCTGGCAGGGGCTACATCGACAAACTCGGCGATGAGTGGCTGATCGAGGAATTAACGTGACGAAGGCGATGGTCACTCAATTCAGCAGGAGCGGCAAGTGAAGGCGACTTTATTCGACTGGGTGACCGAAGCGAGATCAACAACGACGAAGAGAACCAAAATGAGGACCGGCATCGTTCATACCTATGTTTCACCTTTGGTGATAATACGGAGGGCCCATCGAAACATTAGTGAAGGAACTCAACCCTCACCCCTTCTCTCCAATATTTTGCACTCTTTAATACTAATTACATTTGTTAGGATTAGGGAGATTGAAAACACTTTGTATTAGCTTAATTGGTAATTGTAATTGCCAAAGACCTTTGAGTGCATGTTTTTCATGATTTGGTTTCACTTGATTTGCCTTATGTTTCACTTGATTTTCATTTTTTGGTGTTTTGTACCTTGTGATTTCTATTGGGTGTTGTTGTGTAAAATTGTTCTAGTGAAGGATATAGCTCGGAAGCGCTGCCCAATTTTCATAGAACCAATTGGGTGTTAGGTTGAAAATTTAGGATAAAAATTAGGGTTATTGAGCATGACGCGGAAGCGCTGCCCAATTTTTTCCAAAAAACCCTAATTAATTTGTAATTGTGTTGTTTAATTGTAAGGGGTGTGTTTGTAGAGTTTAGGGCCCAATTGTATGCCTAAAATGTGCAATTTTGAGTCCTTTGTGAACCTCTACCAATGTGCTGTAATTTTTGTGTTTATGTCCCAAAACCCTAATTAGAGGCTCTAAGTCACCAAAATTAACCCATTTTAGTGCACTAAGTGCCTAGGATAATTAGTGGGGATTGTGGGTTGGTTTACTGTTTATTGATTGTCCAATTGAATTCTTGGTGTGTGCTGTAATTTTTAAGCACACACCCGTTTTGGCCAATTTATTTCGTTTTTTACTATTTGGAGCTTAGTAGATTCCCGCATAATTTCCTAGGTAATATAGAGTTCATTGCTTGGATTATTTGTCACACCCACCCTCGCGCGGCATTATGACATTTTGACCGAGCAACCGGTCAAAGTGTTCATAAAACCAATAACCGAATTTTACCTAAATAGAAAAAAATATTTACTAATTATTTACATTTAGAATGTTGTTAATACAACATTTTAGATTAAAAAATGGTAAAAAAGAAAAATGGTGGATAAATATGAAAGGTAAAAATAATTAATAAACATAACTCATAAAAAAAAACTACTAAATTACATTAATGAAAAAACTAGTAGAATAAATTAATGAAAAAAACTAGTAAAACTAAAAATTTCCAACCAATGGTAAGTTTAGCTAGCAATAAAATGCCAAACAAGAGGGAAATTGTGAAAATATGCTATTTTAGGGATTTGCAATGATAATTTTGGCCTTCTAAGGCCAATGGTGAAATTCATTTGCAGATCCGAGCTATACTAAAAAAGTTACTAGTAAGTCCAACAATAAATTGGAGATTGTTTAGAAATTCATTTTTAACATTGAAAATAGAAGAAAAAAGTAAAAATAGAAACCGAATTGAATTTTTTTCCAAACAAGATGCATTAGATATTAGCAAAAGTAAGAAAAATAAAATATGAAAAAATCTTTTGAAAAATGGAAGTAAAAGTCAATTGACTATCGATTTCATCTAGACAAAAATTAGTATGTAGATTTTTTTTATTGACTTTGCAACATAACAATAATGCATGAAGTTAAAGATAGGAGTCAATTAGATATTTGATTCATAACAAAAAAAATTATATAATTATGCGTATAAATAACTTTTTAGGAGTAGAAGTAAAAAGTAAATTGGATTTTCTTCATTGACTTTCCAAAAATGACGAACGTGCATGACGTGAAGAAAGATCTTTTGTTCCAAAAAAATTACATGAAAAATAAATTAGAAATCAAACAAGATGTTTGTTCCCAAACAAGATACATGGGAAAAACTAGGAATCAAACAATATGTTTGTTTCAAAACAAAATGCATGAAAACAATTAGGAATCAAACAAGATGTATTCTCTAAAATAAGAATGTATGGAGATTTGTTAGAACCTAATTAGAGTAAATAGGGATAAATCAAATTATGTAAATTAGTCTTTTTTACAATTAGTAGGTAGTGCAAAAACTATAATTGAAATAATTCAAGCTCTCAATTATATATACACGTTTTTTATTTATACAATGCACATTATTTTTTATTCACTCTCTTTTATTTAAATTTTAGTCTAAATTCTTATATTAGTGGTCCACATCCTCTTTGTTCTCAAATTAGTGATAAAATTCTTTTTGATTTCCAAATCAATGCAAATTATTTAGTCCTTTATTAGCATTTAGATAATTTTCTTTCAACTTCATTATATTAATTGATTTGAAGACTTAATCCGATGAATCAGTGTGAATATAAATTTATACAAACACAAAAATCTGTTTGAAGTTTTATCTACCGTTATAGTAAATTCATCCGTCCATTATTTTTTAACTGTACATTCAAATTAAACAAATATTTTAGTTTTAGTATTCGCATGAAAGATAGAAGAACATGGTGATATTTTTATTTTTAACCCTTAACTTCTTGGGCGACCCAAAATGGGTCACACTATTTTTAGAACTGAAAATATCTTGAAAAAGGAGTGCCCGAATGATTCAAGATTTGGCCCAATTTTCTGTAGAAACAAGTTAGCTATCCAATGGTGTAGTTTGATTTGGAGAAATGCACATTGTCAATTTTACAAAAGTCCACAAGTGATGGGTGGTCACAAAACTGAGGAAGAAAAGTCAACAAAAGAGAGTAACGGGCGAAAGACGAGTTGCCACGTGTTCCAGTTGGGCAGGGCGGCTTGTGGGTGGGTGTAGCTACTGAAATGCAAATCTTGCACTTGGATTTCACCTTTTTCCAATGTTCCTTTTCCTACTATATGTGTTCTTTTGTGTATTTTCAACCTACCGTGTTTGATTTTGCAATGAAATCTGATTTGCAGGAAATTGTAAGATTTCTCTCAAAGTGACAAGTGAACTAGTAAAAAGTGGATGTCATGTCAAGGCCTCTTTCTCACTCATTTTTCATCCTAAAAATACAAAACTTGTTGTCATGCGTAGGAAACTTGATTATCTTCAGAATGACAAGAAGGCACCAACTTTCTAAAATAGTATGTATCCAAGAGAGTCGGTCAAAGCTCATTTTCAGCAATGAGAAAACAGTGAATTTCTTGGAGTACCTTTCACTTTTGTGTCCCATCCAAGCAACCTATAACTTGGATTGACACCAAACTTTTTAAAGATGAAGGCGATTTGCATATCTATAAGATCTTACGGTTGATTTTGTAAAAAAGTGAGCTACATAAATCTGAGCAAAATGTATCTGTAACCGAAAAAATCAGGGTCCAAAACGCGCTCATAATGGTTCAGGAAGTTAAGGGTTAAAATTATGTAGCAAAAAATTGCACGTTAGAATTCAGGGATAAATTTAAGAATGTTGATTTTGACTTAAATATCACCTAAAACTACATTTAACCATATTTTTGCATAGTTTACTCAATTTCAATATAATTTAGTTTTTTCAACGTCATGAAGTATATTTTGCATTGTGTGAAGATATTAAACTATAATAAAAAGATTAAAAGTATCAATTGCTTGGAATTTATATGATTGAATTATCATAAGAAAATATTCCAACGTTTTTACAAACCAAATATGCATGTATACCATCTCCTCCAAAGAACTCATTGTACCACAAAGATCAAATTTTTGGTTCACAGGAACCCATTTAAATCCCCATATTGACTCCACTTGAACTCCACTTGAATTCCCACTAAAACCCTAACTTGTATTCTACTTAAACCCAAACAATTTTTTTTATTCTTCTGCAACCTTGTAGTTTGATACTTGTCTCCCCTATTAATCAAGTATCTAGTTTATATAACCAATCAACAACATAGAAATGCTCATCTAAAAACAATCCTCTAAATTAGTATTTAAAATTTGGATTAACAATTTTTGTAAAAAACAATGCATTAAATCTTCGATAGACTTTTCCATTAAATAAGGTAAATTACACATATTGTACATGCGTTCCATAAGGTTAACTGTGTTTGCATGTCCATGCAAAAACATGTTATTCTATCTAGGGCACACAAGTTTCCACCAACAATTCTCCCATACGCAACCTTGTTTGATATTCTTCAACACACTTTCATTATTCACATATTTGATTTTGAACCTTTTACATACTTTATACAAATCATCCTTGGTAAATGCATCTAACACATAGCAAATTCTTTACACAAATCATTTCGAAGAGCCTCATGTTCTGTAAGCAAAAAATGGTTCACTCATACTTTCATTGCATGTAACCAACACAATAACAATTGACATTTTATTTGAATTCTCTTAATTGCTTTATTTCCCAATAACAAATGTCTTCATAGATTGCCCACATTATGACAAACCTTGAAATTTGTCTTTGTCATTTACTATGACGTCTGATCAAATTCTATCCATGTTTTGAAGTATGCAATATCGCCGTTCCCACTTGACCACTTTCATTATCATCACTACAAAGTATAAAAGAAGGCATACTCAAACCGCTTAGCATTTGCAGCAAATAATAACATACCTGATTGATTACTTTTAAATGTAAATTCTATCAATTGTATCAAATTTGAGTTGATATTCTTTGCACGCTTAAGCATCTCTTCGGTCTGCGTCACTATTACAAAAGTTGCTTACTTGAATCCGCGTTTAGAGTTACAAGTTAAATAAAAATCATTTAAAAATATATATTTGAAAATTGTATTTTTCACTACTTTAAGTTCATCTTCACTACATCATTATCGCATTTGAAGATAATACAAGAGAGTAAATGCTTCTTTTGGATACAAAAAGAAACGAAGAATTTTATGTGTATTTCTTTGCGTATTTACACAAGATGTTTTCTCACCTTTTTGTATACGCAAGTGCTAATTGAATGTTATTTAAGTTTTTCAACACCTCCGCATAAATGCTTACTGTATTTCAATGAAGAAGTAAAAAATTGATATTCGTCATCAAAAATGCTACCAAAAAAACAACATTACACAAAAGGCCATAATTTCTTCAAAATCAATTATTTTTGCATGAAACTTTTTTTGGGCGGTAGGTGTAATGTTAGTGCACGTTTTTTAATTAGAGAATTCTTAAAAAATCACTATTCCTCTAAATTAACTCAAAAGAATGCACTCCTCGTCATAAGACAATACTTGAACCTAGAGTGGACTTGCCATAGCAGGACCGTCGATCTACATCGACGGTATAGATCTCTTTTTGACACCCGCGTGCATTGGAGGACGAGTTATGAAGGGAAGCCTAGATTGGATTCTAACTGCTCATGATACAATAAAGTCAGCTAAGTTAAATTAGCTAATGACATATGCCTAATTATGCATGCGGGGCCAAGTTCAAATATCATATGAGATTCCTGTGACAACTATTGAATGACAACCTATACACTACGAGAATGTGGAATTTATTCGTAAGCTTCTAATCACATTGATTTTTATTGTTTCCCATTAAAAATACAGGACTTAAATTCAAAAACGGGTGGTCTTCCAAAAAATAAGTATGTCATTGAAGTCACTTACGACTAGTAAGTGGTGAGAGCTTGCCGAATCCCACAGAAAGTACTATGAGGGTAATGGTCGTGTCTCCCCTCATGATACTAAGTGATGGAGATGACCGTCACCACCACTCAAAAAATTAGGAAAATAGTACGGGGTGGTGGTTATGATCTTCACCACCACCTTTACTAGCACGATCAATTTTGATGGCAGTGGTTGTGCTCACTTGAAGTTTATGGGAGGCAATTTGGGATTTAAAAAATTGTAAATGGGAGGAGCGTTTGTTTAATAAGAAGCATGCTCATCTTATTGTATCTTATATTGATGAATAGTCATTAATTATTTTGAAAACAATCCGCGGGGGAGAAAGATATAAAACAAATAAAGATATTGCTTTGAGAATTGAAGGGGAAGGGTGGTTAGTGAGTACACAAGTGAATGTCATCTCAAAACCTTTCATCGAAAAAGTGATTTGATCATGGTCTGGCTGTCACTTAGCACCCATTACATGAAAGGACAATTCACATCAAAGTACACAATGACGTTGACATGAGAGGAAACATTTTAATAACATCAGAGCTTAACATATGGTACGTTTACAACCAAATAGGAAGAAAAATCAAATGAGGTCTTTTTCAACATATATAATAGTATGTATGTCACTGACGATGAATGTTCCAAGGTAAATCACATATTGATGACGAAATGAGTGATATGGAGAGACTATATTGTACTTTTAAATATGTGGGATGCAAGTTTGCAGTGAAATTCATATATCCAGATGAAGTAGGCCGAGATATTGAGATTCATGTGAACGAGGAACATACAAGACATGAACCGGGGTCACGAACGGATTGTTTATTTTTACCGGTTTAGTAAAATGCAATAAAAAATTGTGCTGAAGTGTTAAGAATAACATTCAGTTAGCGCTCGCCTATTCATAGAAATGCGATGACATCTTGCGCGAAAGTGTCCCTTTGCACGAACAAATGACGTATCGTTTTTTTTTTATCGAAAAGAAACCTCCAACATGTTGTATTGTTTTCAAATACAAGAAAGATGTAGTAAAAATGATTGCGAAGTAGTAAAACAAACGGTTTTAAAATAGATTGAAAAAGAAAAAGTAATTTTCCATCAACCTTATGACACTCTAAATCCGAATCCAAGTAAGCGTCCATTTGTGATAGTCATGCAGAGCGAGGAGATGCTTAGACGGACAATGGCTATAATCCCAAATTTGGCATGGGTGATTGATTTCCCATGTAAGACAAGTCAATAGGGAATGTCATTATTTGTTGGATTGTGCCTCAATGCAAGCGGATTAGGTATGCCTATATTTCTAATGATTTGTAGTAACGATAATGAACGTGGGCAAGTATGAACAGCATTGTGGCTTACTAAAAAAGTTATGTTTCAAAACATGGTTACAATTCGTTTAAATGCAATTGTGATAAACAAAAACATGACCTCAAGACTCGTTATAAAGGGGGCAATTGATGAAGACGTTTGGTATTCGAGGATTAAGAATTGGTGGAATCTAAACAAAGTGTCAATCGCTACTCTGTTGATTTCATGCAAAGAAGGTGTGAGTGGATCATTTGTTACTTAAGTTACTTGAAATATTTTGCAATGATTTATATACAAAAATGTACGCGATGTAAAAGGCAATCACCGATGACAGCTTCAATAGAGCATATCAAAGGGTAAAAACAAAATATGACAATATTGCAAGTGTATCAAGGTATATTGAACAAGGCTGCGCAAGAGACTACAGTCCTTGAAATCTATGTGGCCTAAATGGGCTAAGATATTTAGGCATGGGTATGCAAACATAACAAACCTTGTTGAACGTATGTGACTATATGTCAAGTATAGTTTGCTGTATGGAAAAGTCAATTCAAGACTTGATCAACTAACTTTTGCACTAATATGTAATCAAGACTTTAAACAACAATTTGAAGCACTTACCTTAGAGGAACATTATAATAATGTCAATATGTTGATTGAATCGCGCAAATATTCTATTAAAAGAGACAAAAACTAAACAACGAGGTTGCAAAAGGCTAAAAAATTGGTCTCACGATAAGAAAGGATCGATCAGCAAATTTAGAAATGATTGATCGATGTCATTTGGAGTTTGCGTTCCAAAGTCAGACGGTATCAAACAAATAGTATACAGTTAGTTTTCTCGTGAATGGTGCGAGTGTAATGACTACGGTCAAGCATACAAACACATGTTGGCTGTGAATCAAATTGTTGGAGTTGAATTTTAACATTTGTGTGTTTTTTTTACCTGACATGTATGAATCTCATGGTTTTTTCATGACTTGGAAGATTTCAATGAAGGTGCTTATGAGTTGTTAAGTGACGGCCCAAATGGAGACCCAAGTGATGGTCCATCGACACCTTCGGCACGAACTTGCGTACGGTGAAGCACCGCAAGCCCTACCACATCCACTCACCGCCTGGCCGTTTACATATGCACACATCAACGTGTGTGGTGCCTTACACATTAATCACCGTGCTTAAAAAAAACAGATTTTTTTATGAATTCAATCACGTTTGTGAGCTGCCCATTAAATCCAGAATAGTATTTATTATGCAAATCAAACCCAAAATTACATTCAACACAACTTCAAAAGTACTCTCTATTGAATCGCTCCTACCTGCTCATTTCTTTATCAATTTTTGTTTTTGATGGTCCAATCTTGTGTCTTTTTCAAAGACGAATTCATTGAATTGAGTGAGATATGAATCACTTCCTAATTCTCTGAAATGAGTGAGATATGAATTTTCGAAGTTTGTGAATTGTAGGTACGTTTGGGCCGAAACTTTGGAGCCGTATTCAGGTATCAATATATGTCTAATTTCAAAAATTCAAAGTTCTAAGGTGTGTATTTTTTTCGAGAGGAATCCAATGGTATATCTTTTGTTGTGGAATTCCTTATAATCAACGACATATCTTTTGAAAATTTAGGATAATAATTAAATTCGGGCAATAACTTTGTAACAAGATTCAAGTGTCAAAATTCATCTAATTTCAAAATTTTCAAGTTCAAGAGTGTGTAGTTTTCCAAGAGGATTCCAATGGTATGTCTTTTGTTGTCTAATTCCTTATAATGAGTATGTTATGATTTTTTGAAAATTTTAAAATAATGATTATTTTCGGGCATAAACTTGGAACAAGATGCAGGTATCAAAACTCATCTAATTTTAGAAATTTCAAGTTCTAGAGTGTGTAGTTTTCCTACAGGAACTCAATCGTTTATCACTCGTTATCTGATTTTTTGAATTTTAAAGTTTTTATTTTTATTTTTATGTTATACCTTCTTCTTTTTCACCTTTTTACCTTTTTCTGCCTTTTTTATGTTCACTTTTTTTTGTTCACCTTTTTATTTTGTGATCTTCACTTTATTTTGGGGAGTACATTGGACAAGGGTTCAATATCTAAAATTGGTCGACTTCAGAAATTAAAAAGTTAATTGCAAATTGTTCTTGGAAGTAATGTACTTTCCGATAGCATGATTTCCAAACTCTTGTATGTAGTTAAAGTTGACTTTTTGGACTATTATATTTTTTAAATATGTTACTACACTTTTTTTTGGAGTTGTGTTTAATTTTTGCCGTTAATCACTGATGTTATTTTTGTTCTTTTGTATGTCTGGTGATAATTTTCATTTTGCCAAAAAAAATTGAACAATGGACTCATTGAAATTCTTTTTACTGTCACCTTTCATTGACGATAATAGTAGTGTAGTCATTTTTTTTTCTTGTCATCGATATTATTGTGAGTGATTATTATTGTAAAAGACAACGAAGAGAATAATAAAAGTTTCCGTGCTCGCTCCACAATTAGAGAGTCATGCATGAATTTGTTCGACATTGCACTCCAGAAATTCGTAATGAAAGGTGGCACAATTAGAGAGTATAGGATGAGTTGTGCAAGTTTTAACATTTTGTGTTATTTGTTAAGGCTATATGTGCAGAAGCAAGTTACTCGTTATAGAAATCAAATAGAAGTGGAACGGGCTGTTGCGTTAGTGTTAAAAATGTTAGCTTTTGGATATTCAAATTCTCATATTGCAAATGTATATTGTACTGAGTCTAGCACAATGTGGGAATATACTAAATTAATTACAGATGTCTTTTACAGTAAAAATAAGTTATTTTCTCAATTTATTAGTAATCCTTGTGAATCTAGACTAGTTAATATAATCAAAAAATTCAAAAATATAATTGAGATATCTCAAATGTATGGTGCAATCGATAGAACACACATTAGGCTTAGAGATAAGCACAAGTTAGCATTTGTACCAGCAGATTACTAAAACCGGCATGATCACAATAACATTCTATTACAAGTAGTTTGTGATAATGATTTGAATTTCTAAGATGTTGCCGTATTAGCGCCTGGAGGCACGCATGATGCAACTCATTTACATGCTTCTAGTTTATACGGAGGATTTATGAATAGAGATATATTACAAGAATCAAGGGTAATTATCAACAACGAAACCGTTTTACCGCATATTTGTTGGTGATTCGGCATACTCTCCACTCATAAATCTAATGAAAGCATACTCATGAAGGGAGTCAGGAAATATTCAAAGAGATGCATTCGACAAAGCTCTTCGACAAGGTCGTGTAAAAATTGAAAATTCTTTTGCTCAATTAAATAATAAATGGCGTGTTTTAAAAGATCTCAATTTCACGGTGCCTTATGTCGGACAAGTTATTTTAGCATGTTGTGTATTGCACAATTTTTGTTAATTACAGAATGAGAGGTTAGTGGACGGCAATAATGACATTGATAATCATCTAAATTTTAATGATCTTAGAGTCCCAGGAGTAGTGCGACGAGTTACAGAAAGTGCTTCTAAAGCAACATCACTTAGGATCCGTAATGCCTTATATTCCGAATGAGTTTCAAATATTATTTCATAGATTTATATAATTTTAATCGTGTTTTACATTGATCTTTAAATGCCTACGTACACAATTTATTGTTCTTCTCAATTCCAAATGTTGCCCAAAATTTACTGAGATTATTTTTCAAGAATGTGGATTTATTGTTGCCCTTCATTATTGCCATTACAATAAATTTGAGCACTCTAAGAGGCTCGAGTTTTTATTTTTGTATTATCTTTTTGAGTTAAAAAAAATACGTGATGAATAAAAAATAATTAGAAATGGAATCTGCTATGGCATAAGTTTGATATTTCAGATTGGGCATTTGTATATTACAATTATTTTAAATAAATTTAATATATTTTTTAAAATATTAATATTTAAAATATTAAATATATATATTTGAACACATTTAAAGCATTTTCTAACTTTTTAAATGATGTTTTTTATTTTAATGTATTAAAACTTTATTTAAAAAAAAAATTGATTTAAATAGGAATTTCAACAACAATTAGTTTTGTGCCCAAACACTGAAAAAGCCCATTCGAGGGTTAATTTATCTTTGAATGATTTTCCCTCCAACATGTTTGTTGTCAAAACTTTGCAAAGGTCAAAACATATAAACACCACCTCTTATATCTTCCCAATCAGAACTCCATTGAAGATATTGTTTGAAGCAGAATATTTCAACATTGTCTTTGTTGTTCAAATTTTATATTAATTTTATATTTTGTTATACATAAGTTAAAATATATATAAATTATAAAACAAAATAAAAAAATGTAAACAACTAAACATATGTATAGTCACATACACGTGTATAGAAGTTACCATTTAATTTTAGGTACGGTAATTGATTTTCAATGTATAGACAAAATCTACAACTTTATGTGAAAGTTTGTCCCTAGAATATTTTATAAAATTTTCGATTCCACTTTTCAAAATATAAAAATCATATATATATATTAATCAGAGATAGATATATAAATATATATATATATATAAATATATAAATATATAAATATATAAATATATAAATATATATATATATATATATATATATATAAATATATATAAATATATATAAATATATTATTATTTTGTTTTTGTTATGCCATGTTTTAATTGTTTTGCTCAGATATAACATTTTGTACCATTCTAGTAGATTTGATCTTAATTCCATTTTCAATTTATCCTTTTAAAATGAAATATAGAAAAGTACAAAAAAATGAAATTAATTAGAATTCACTACCGTACGTGGAAGGCAGGGTCGACACTTTCATGTCGACTAATTAATAAAGGTTGAAACAATGGAAGTTGGCTCTTTCAAAAGTTATTATTAAGAAATTGACTATCAATAGCTAACATTACATTTTTCTGGTTGCAAAAAATGTTTTGTTTTATTTTTTGCGTTCAGTGTTAAGTTTTCATCCAATTTTGTCGAGTGTTATATTTTGAGTTTTTTTTTTTTTTTTTTTTTTTTTTTTTTTTTTTTTTTTTGGCTTTTTGTTGACTTTACTTTTGTTCATTTCGACAAAATACTTAATACATTTGTTTATTTTTTCGGCATTTTTTGGGGAATAATTTTTTGGTGACCCTGCCTTCTACGTACGGTAATTAAAGATATGCACAAATATTTAATATTACATTTCATAAATCGTATGTAGTTCACATATGAAAAGGTAATACCCTTATTATCTAAACTAGATTTATACATAACTTTCTCTAGATTTGTATAGGGTATTCTATATATATTTGGATTATTTTCTCTTCCGTAACCTTCTACATTATGAAGGTTGATTTTCAAGTTTGGTCAGCTTAGTGTAGAATGACTGTTCATTCTCAATGTTTAAGATATTTTGTTGTGAGATTTTGGTGGTGAATTTTCATACAATGAGCTATGCATTTGAATTTTTGTACACAATGAACTAACACCCCTATATATATACAACTACCAAGTTCATTTTACCGAATTTGAGACTACAATTTGCATTTTGGGCATTTTCAAAACGTTTCAAATTTGGGGCAGCAGGCCACAAAATAAAGTGCAACTAACTTTGTAGGTTATTAACTTATATTAAAAAACCTTGAATGGTTGAAAATTGTAGGTGCTAATAAATTGAAGTTGGTTGAAATATCATATATTTAGTTTGGTCAAAAACGTTTTAAATCAAAAACTAAATTGTTTTTTAAGAAGAGGTGTACTTTTAGGCAACTTTGGAATTTTCAATGAGAAACATAGTTGTGGTCATTTAGGGGTCAACATTTATAAATTGAATTTCTCAAGAGCACTTATGAACGATGATATAACTTTTTTGAGTAGAATCACTCCAACATGAAACAAGACATAACATTTTCACAAATCGTGTCCATTTCACAAAGTTAACATATGCATGAAGCTCTCCTACTTTATAATTTTGTAAAATTAATTTGCATGTGAAAAATAGGTGCAATGAATGAAACCGATTACGTAATGCTCGGTTATATATCATCAGGTTCCATAAACTCACAATCCGATGCCACATAACCAGTGGTGTCATGAGGGCTGCTCGGATTCGAAGTGATGCAATCTTCATTCAAATCAAAGCTTGCGGGCTCATAATAGTCATTTAAGTTAACGACATGCCCTGAAGGGACTGAGATGCCACCATCCATACCTCATGGTATCCGCTTGCTTTAGTATACATCCTCATAGAATGTCGCAACAGTCATATATGTCCCATGTGGAATGTATTCCACCACTTGCATTGACTACGAGCTCCCTCTTTGATTTATATTTATTCTTCAAATCGTCCAACTTTGAGAGACAATTCTCTTTCGTAACTACAAGGCCAATTTTTTTATTAAATTCAACAACAATGTCCATCCAATGGCGCTTTTTCAAATTACCCCGTTCAATGTGAAAATATTTCTCTTCGTACACGTGAAGTAAAGTGTTGATCATCAAATCGGTCCAAGTTGTCGCTGGAGCTCTTTGCACAGGAGTGGGCATCGCCATCTAACACAATATGCCAAAGGAAAAGATGAACTAAAAACAAGGCGGAAAAAGGTAAAAAGGAAGGAGGAAAAAAAACTTTAGCATTCAAACAATCATAGCGCACTCGTTATGAGGAATTCGACAATGAGTGATATACCATTGGATTCCTCTCAGAAAATTACACACTCTAGAACTTTAAATTTTTGAAATTGGACATATATTGACACCTGAATCCGGCCCCAAAGTTTCAGCCCGAACGTACCCACAATTCACAAACTTCGAAAATTCATATCTCACTCAATTTAAAGAACTAGGAAGTGATTCATACATCAATGGATTTTTCTTTGGAAGAGACACAAGGGAATGAGTTGGAACCAAAAAAAAAGGAACATTACAATTGCAGGGATTCAGAAAGGCGGACGTGAACATACAAGGAGCACCGCAGCAGAAAAACGCAGGAACAGTCGCCTGCACTCCTCTCCTCTGATTTTATGTTGTTTTTGCCGTTTCCGTTGTTGCGCTCTCCTTCGTCGCTCATGGTGAACTTTGCTAGAAGTTCGCCCAAAAACTAGACAGTGCTCTTATGTAATGGGCCGTGGAGACCTCAAATAGATAGGACCGCCCTCTCTTTTCTGAAATGTTCAAAATTACTAGATTTGTAGCTACTACTTCACAAACTCTTATCTGGTGGTGGGGCATTAAGCGGCTTGCATGCTGTGCTATAAAACCGCTCCTAAAGCTCCGCCACATCACCAGCCACGTAGGTTCGGTGGATACTAAACATCGCAAGTGGGAATGGTGTCAGGGAAAATACCGAAACTTAGGCGTAAGCACGATGGCCTAAGGCCAAGTGGGAACAGACCTTAAGCTTCAAATTTCCCTAAACAATTGCCAAAATAAGACCCTAAATAGAAATTTCAGAAAACGGGACCCATGGGTGAACAGTATTTGCATTAACGTCCGGGGCTTCAGACTCAGGGTCGGTCAACGGGGGCCTAACTCTCTCTGCCGTGTGCAGTAAATGCAAACCCCTACCGTATACCGCGAGTATCGATACCGTACCCGTATACAATACGTATTCTTCTTCAGAAACAGAGAGCAAGCAAGCAAGCCCAGGAGCAGTCTGTCTTTTTCGACTTGCTGGATCCATCGTTGTTGCGCTTCTTGTGCTTCAATTGCTGCGGATCTCGCCATGGAGGACGAAGTGAAAGCCCTGCTGGCCCTCGTCAACAAGCTGCAACCCGCCGTTGCCGATCCCGTGCACTCCTCGGAGCTCAAACTGGTAACTTACTGCGTTTGTTTTTCCGTCTTCTGTTCCTTGTTTAGGGTTTCGAGCCTCCACAGGTCGATTTCTTAAAGAGTAAGTGTTGTTTGTTCTTTCTTTCTTTCCAATTTTCCTTTACAGTGCAAATAGAGCGAGCTTTTCCTCACTCATTTGCCAAGTTTTGTGCAGCTTAAGGATCATGCTGAGAGAATTGCAGTTCTGGCGAAAGCGCAGCCGGCCTCGATTGCGCGCCCTAAAATCAAGGTATTCTTGCGTTGGAAAATCTTCGATCCATCGTTAGTCATCAACGCTCTAGAGACTTCACCATTTTCTTTCTCTTTAGTGTATGATACAAGTTTTTTAGCTTTAATGTGAATTCAAGCACCATGTATTAGCGATGAAAATTTGGAATATTATTTAGTGAGCTTTGGATCTTATGTGACTATTCTCTTAAGCTCCTCAATGGCGGTCCTCAGGTATTTTATTAACAAAGAAATGTACATTTACGTGTTATGGTGGAAACTCAATAGAATGATCGGTGTAGTCTTTAAAGCTCTAGAGACTAGATTCTAGGTACACGTCAATTGCCCTTGGTATCTGTAATTTGCTTTCTACTTTTCAGCATCGCAGGATCGGATTATGTCATGAACATTATTGCAGTGCAGTGAATTTCATGTTGAAAGTAAAAACGAAAAACTGCAATTGCCCTTAGACTATAAGATAAATAAGCTTCTCCAAACCACACGAGCACGAGGAGCCCAAGCAAATGGTTTTGTTAAAATATGTTAGATTCCACCAAAAATACAAATAGAACCTAACCAAACATGTCCTCCAATAATATCTTCTAAGTTATCTACACTAACAATCCATCCTTCTCCACCAAAAGGGGATTTAAGTAAATAACCAAATATAACACTGTTCTGAAATGATGTTGCAGGAGATGAGTGGAGAGGTTGTGGACAGTAACCCTTACAGCCGTCTCATGGCGCTGAAGCGCATGGGCATTGTCAACAATTATGAAGACATTCGCAAGTTTTCTGTTGCAATTGTGGTGAGTGCTTACTGCATCTTGCTTTTTTGTACGTGCGTAATTTGAAGGCCAAAATGGATGTTACTACAATGTAAATGAGTCGATCCCGATGAGTCTGGAGGACGATGAGTGGTTCACTTAACTCTCTTCATTACCCTCTCCTAATGCTTTCATCGCCACATGGCGCATTACGGTTGGAAAATAGGAAGGGCCAGAGTCATAACCACCTCAGGCCTCTTAGTCCTCGACTGGTTATCTTGTACTCCCTCCGTCCCAAAGTTATTGTCATGTTTGAAAGTGCTTTTTTAAGTAGGTCAAAAAAATACTTCCTTGTGGCTAATTTTATTTAGGTTGCGATGAACACATGCAATGTTCTTCAATCATTCTAGTGACATAATTTGGAACCTTTTTTAATCATGTTTCTTACAATATGATCAATGAAATTGGCTCAAAGAAATACCAAACAAATTTGTATGACAATAACTTTGGGACGGAGGGAGTACATAGTTATCGAGTTCCCTTGGTTTTTTTCAAGGCTACAAATATCACTTTTTGAATGCTGTTGTAGATGTTTACGCTTGACAAATCCCGGTGGATGTGGTAGGGCATTGGCGGTGTGGGTAGCGTGGCAGCAGAGATGCTCACACGATGCGGCATTGGTCGGCTGCTGCTTTATGACTACGACACCGTTGAGCTGGCTAACATGAACAGGCTCTTCTTCAAGCCTGATCAGGTGTGCATCACAATATCACTCAGTGAGATGTATGTCTTTTCTAGGTCAACGATTCTATGTTGAGCTGCAATCAAAATCTGTTGGTCTTTAGTTTATAAGGTAGGGACCCATTCCCGTGGTTTCAGCTGTTTTGAGTGGGTTCTCTTAATGCGGTCTTGTGCCCATTTTCGAGAGGATTCCAATGTACTAAAATACATATTATTTGAATATTGTATGAGTTATGAAATTTTAAACTTCTTCTCATAGGGTGACTAAAACCGTTTGTAGGCATTGATTCTTCAGCAGTTGTTCATTGTCATGCTCACTAGAATATGTTCTTGTCATTATTATTTACTCCATGCTATACTCATGAATATTGTACGAGTTATGACATTTTAAACTTCTTCTCATAGGGTGACTAAAACCGTTTCTTCGTAGGCATTGATTCTTCAGCAGTTGTTCGTTGTCATGTTCACTAGGTTCTGAATATGTTCTTGTCATTATTATTTACTCCATGCTATACTCATGGCCTATTCAAGACAAAAAAATCTCCTACAAAATAGGATTCACTTAGTGCTTCCCCTCTTGTTGGACGACCTGGGTTACATCTTTTGAGACACATACGAAGATTGGTTTATTTACGACAGTATTGGGGGGATCAGACTTAGATTTTAGCTCTCATAGTCTGTCTTTGATATAATTGACACGTTCGTGATGGTTTGCTTGTTTACAGGCCGGTATGACCAAGACAGATGCAGCTGTGCAGACACTCGCAGAGATCAACCCTGATGTCATCCTTGAGGTGGGCACTGCCTTATCTGTGAAGACTTTTATTCTGTCTTTGGGATTGAAACCTGCCCCAGTCCTTCTGTCTGCTTACGAAGTATGAGCTGGAAAGGACTTTTGGGCTGTGCTCATGCATGTTAGGAGTTATAGTCGAGCCACGTCGCTGATTGATGTAGATCTATGTGTTCTGTTTTAGCGCCGTAACTTCATGAGGACGTGTTTTGAGAGTCATGGTTTATGATTGTGCAGAGTTACACACAGAATATTACTACCGTGGATGGTTTCAAGAAGTTCACTGATAGCTTAACCCGAGACATGAAGGGAAATAGCACTGGAGACAAAAGTGGAGTTGACCTAGTACTTAGCTGTGTTGATAATTATGAGGCTCGTATGGTTGTTAATCAGGTACACTATCACTCTTACACCCCCATTTATTTGGTTTGACACCAACTTATGTTCTTGTGGCGTGCATGTTCTTACACCTACTGACTTTGCAAAACAAAACAATGTCTTTAATTTTCAAGTCTCATTCTTGTACATTTAGGAAAACAGGATTATGCTTACTATTATTTTGACATTCGATGCTCGTGTAATTGTCAGGCTTGCAATGAAATGCGCCAAACTTGGATGGAATCAGGTACATGCACTTGAATATATGTTTTGTCTGAAGTTGAATCAAGAAGAGAGCACATGAAGATGGTAGTGTCAAAACTGGTATTCTTAGAAGCCGACTGCGTACTTTTAAATACAACCTGTCGGTATCATGGGATATATGGCTATAATAGCACACCATGTTTGAGCATTAATTGAATTTCTACTCTAGAGGCCTCCTCTGACTCTGCCAATCTGGTCCACTTATGAGGACATGCAATCTTCACCTAGATACCATTTGAAAATCACACCCTAGATTGTTCCATGATGTGAGGAATTGAGAATGTGGAATTTCCTGTTTGAAATGCAGGTGTCTCTGAGGATGCTGTGTCTGGCCATATACAATTGTTGATTCCTGGTGAAACTGCTTGTTTCGCTTGTGCTCCACCCCTGGTATGATTACTCCAGGAATGCTCTGATCCTCCTGGACTTTAAACATTAAATTTAAAGATTTTTGCTTGAGAGTATGCGAGGTTTTATTTTGGAAGAGTATAAAATTTGCTTTTGCCGCTCTCAAATACTAAGAGGAACACGAAGGTCTGATCGGTATGAGTAAGTTGTTACATGGATTGGTGGGTTCATGGCAGGTGGTGGCATCAGGAGTGGATGAGAAAACTCTCAAGCGGGAAGGTGTATGTGCAGCCTCTTTACCAACTACCATGGTAAGCGTCACTTTTTATTATGGACCTTTTTAAAGTACTTCAGGTGAGCAGAGGATTGCGTAACTTTGCAGATTGTAAATAAGAATGATTCTGAAAGATTGTGGACTTCTGCCGACTTGTAATCGCAAACTTCCTATTAACTAAGCAGAAGTGAGAGATTACTGTGAGGTTTGCTTTAATTGAATCGCATCAATAGCTTCAATTTATTTATAGATGACTTGTTTTTTGATTCAGTAAAGCAGTTTTTTGATGCTAGATTGCTGGCAGGGTATTGTTGCAGGGCTGTTGGTACAGAGTACACTGAAGTATCTACTCCAATTTGGCTTTGTCTCTAAATACTTGGTATGTTTGTTCCATTTTTCTTTTAATGTGTGTCTAAGCACTTTCCATAACCAAGAACATTTTCATAACACAATAACTCAAGCTTTCCACCTACGGGGACAACGTGTGGTGATTTTGAGTTAAATCGTTTCTGCCCAGATACTAGGTTATGGTTCGCCTCAGATGAGTACCTAGGTATGTTATTTACAGATACTTATAGGTCCAGGCACTGTTACGTTGCTGGGAATTGACGCCGATCGTTTATTTGTTGCTCATTACAGGGTTACAGTGCGCTGAAGGACTTTTTCCCAACTATGGATTTGAGACCTAACCCTCAATGCTCTAATACAGCTTGTTTAGAATGTCAGGTAAGTAAGAGTGCCACAAAATTTGGAGACTTCTAAGTGGATGTTCTTTTGTGTTCGAAGAACTATCGAAAAGCTACGTGGGAATGCATTGTTGTTAGGCTTCGTTTAACGTAAATTTTCTCACTTCTAGAGCATGTTTCACCAGCCCACTGGACATTGATCTTGTTCGGATCTAAACATTCGTAGCCTATGTATCACAAAATTGGCACCTGTTCAACAAAGGAGATGTTAAAATACAAGATGTTGAGTTCCGATGTATATGTACTGGCAGCATGAGTATGAAGCAAGTAAACCAGCACGAGATGCTGCTGCCAAGGCCAAAGCTGAAGCAGATGCTGAAGAAGCTAGTCTAGCAGCAGAAGTGCCGCTGCACACTGAGAATGAGTGGAATATTAGGTCAGTAGTCAATGATCCTCTCCATGTTACGTACCTGGTTGACAGGTCTATCTCTCTGTTAAGTTTAAAATTATTTGCACCACGTCTTGGGATGTTTATATTTTGTCTATTATCAGTTAAGCCAGGAGGTACGACCTGTGTTGTTCCTTGATTTGTATTGGCTACACGATTGACTAGTGCACTTATAATTGCTTTGTCTGTGTTCTTGCAGTTTAGTGGATGACGAGGATGATATAGATGTTTTCAGTGACCCTGTCAATGACTTTGCCAGTGAACCCTCATCAGCAAGTGAGATCCTTTTCTCTACCTCCTCAATGCAAGAGATATCTGTTAGAGTGACCTAATTGAGGCACCCTAAAATCTTGCACAATGAATAACATTGACTTTGAGAATGTGCACCACCTTAACCCCCAAGTGCTCATGCTCAAACTAGAAACCCACTTATGAAGCTAATAGTAACTTCCAGAACATATTTCCATCATTCAAATATGTAGGGCGTGGTTCATTTTGTTGCTTCCTAAATGATTTATCTGAACTCCTAAAGATATGGAAGCAACCACTTTTGATCATTTGAGCACTTACGGGTTGACATAAGAACTTGTGTTGGTTTTAGGTCATCTACCAATAAAACTTTGAATCCTTATGACTTTTGCATGCTGTTGCATTGGAATCCTCTCTGCTTTGCAAACAAAAATTTGACCACTGGTAATAGTAATTATGCCCAGTGCTTAAACTGTTACTTTTATGTGTAGTTACCTTGAGCTTCAACTATTCCTAACTTGGTGATGTTGAATTCTCAGCAAGAGACTTGCCAGATGGCTTGTTGCGGGAGCTTCCTGAGGCAGACAAATCCGAGATGACAGGGAATGATTACGTGCAATCTGGAGGAGACTTGGATGAGCTTCAAAAACAGCTTGAAGCGCTTAATGCTCTGTAGAAGTGTTGTTTCTACTTGAGATAATCTTCTCCTCACTTACTGGTGAGGTTCTTTTGCATTTTTTAGACAAGAAAGCGTCAAGATATGGGACAGTGGCAACTAGACTACAATTCTGATTGCTTGGCGTGGCGTTCCTAGCGTGAACTTTTTCTGAAACTGACCTTTTGACGGAACATTTTTTTCTTGAAAATTTTGTACGAGGATGAAGACTTATACGTTGATATGGTTCTTGTCAACCGATCCTATATATTAACTGTTTCTGGTTCTGTGAACTCTTATACTCCATGTCGGTAGAAAATTTATCAGGAAACTACTGATGCTCCTTAGATTTATATCTCTAATGGCAAATAATCTAAAACTGAACCGGAACAATGTCGGCAAGAGGTGTTTCTACCTTAGGGAAGAAAATGGATGGAATTATTTGTATATACGTGTTCATCCTTTAACCCTTAAAGGTCTGGAGAGCTCTTTCCGACCAGTATTATACACCAATATTTCATTGTATTTGTCATAGTTCCACACCTCCTATGGATTTAAGATCAAAAGTGAAGTTAAAATTCATGTCGACATAGTTTTAATGAGCTATTGGGGTCTCAATTTGGAACTTTCTATTTATAACAGTTGTCAAATATACGCTAACGTATTACTATCCCCATCAGCCCTTTAAGTGTTAAAGTATCTATTATAAGGCACTTTCATCCAAAATTTGGTGATTTCAAATGATAGAATGTATTCAGTTCCAAAATCGGGTTAGATTTTTGTGAAAAGTTGCCAGAAAAATTTGGTTGGTGGCTACAATATCACACCTGCATAGCATGTTTGTACAAAAATATATTTTTTAGTTTGACCAAAAAATAGTTTAGATAACACCAAGATATTGAAATTATTTGCCACAAACCTGCTATGTGGGTATTGTATACTGTACCCGATCATTAGGGTTGAATAGGAAATTATTTTTTCCAAATAAGTCCTACATTTTAGAGAATATCCATTGAGTATCCAAAATTATTGCATGATTTCAACAAAGTAATTAAATCTTCAGCAGGTGCCGATCCTGCTAGCCGAGTACGGTATTGCATTACGTTAACCCTTAAACGACAATGCATGGTTATATTTTGGGAGAATCTTGCTCATAACTTCTACTCCATCGAACCAAATGGGGTTTTCTAAATACCAAACTAAGCACCTTAGAGAGATCTATACTTCTTTAGAATAGAGCCAAAGTAAATTAAAAATAGAATCATGCTTAAAATGGAATTTAAAAGAGATTTTGGGTATGGTATCAGGAAAGCATATGTCGTTTGAGGGTTAAGGTAGGATGTCTTCAAACCACTACCTCCCCCAATCATGACATGTAGAGCTTTCTTGGGGTCACCACAGTTGAGACTCAAAACCACCAATTTCATTACCGTAGTTTACTAGTAGGTTTGGCAACAAATAATTCTAAAAATAGATGTATGAAATTTTGGGAAATTATTTTTCAATAAAATATACTTTTTGTATGGGGAAAAAATAGATTTTGAAGAATATTCAGTTTTGCCTAAATATATTTTTAGAAATAATTAAATATTAGGCAAAAAGGTGCATAACCTGCTAGTAAACTACGGTATTCAAGTAGACCAATGGCATGCCAATCATTGCGAAGAAATAATTGGTGGTTTTGGGTTAACTCATGAGCGGATCTAGGAACAACAAAGTGTGAACTTAGGAAATTGAGGATATGTGATGTATGGGTCACAGGTTACTTTCCACTTTGAAATTTTGTATAAAATTGACAAATGCCAATTAGATGTTGCAAATTTTTGCAATCCTCTTAAAAACCTATTTCAAATACGGTCATTTTTTTTTCCCCCGAATTTAGCAGTGCCAGATTGCTTAAGTTGGTGGTTTTAGGACAATCAACCATATTACCGGACAGAGGACGTTGTTGTACAGGTATCAAGTTAGTCTACGGTGGAGGGTGCTACAGTTAATGTCATTCCATCAGAGTACAAGATGAGGGCGTTGGGTGGTCAAATTTCAGGTACTGTATCATGCATGCCAAGGGGAAAAAAAAAAAGAAAAAAAAAAAGAAAGAAAGAGAAGCCCACATTGGGTATAATTAGCCAAGTACCCGGTATTACAGCCAAAATTCAAACCGTGGACCAACTTCTTTGGTGTCTTTCGACTTCAAATTCGTCGGTTGGGTAAAATCAATACCACCTAGGTACACGAAGACTAAATGGGCGGTTGTGTGGTCATATATCAAGCACCACATGTATGAAAAACGTGCAGCTGTAAAGTCCATAGACATCCAAGAAGTTATTCCACTGTTTGAAACGTATTTTACCATATTACTATAGCAGGGTCGCCAGAAGAATAATTTAAGAAAATAAAAAGACTGGAAATTATGAGGACAAAATAAAAATAAAAATATAGAATCAATTGCTTTAAGCTATATTTCTCTATTTCTAAGGGCCTCTTTACACTACAGGTAAGAAGTTGTGAGGAAAGAAATTTCAGCCAATGAGAAATTGGTCTTCTTGGTTTTTAAGCCTCCCCTTGGTTGAAATTTCTCTCCTCACGTCTTCTCGCCTCTAGTGTAAAGAGGCCCTAAGCTATTTTGGGCCATTTTGGGCCATTTCTAATCAATTATTTGAGCAATTTGGATATAAAACAATGTTATTCTGCATATCGTAAGTTTGTAGCACCTTTAGTACCTCAATGTCCAATAATTAATAAAAGTTGGAAAAAAGCGTCGGGCACCAAAAAATAAAAAAATAAAAAAATAAAAAAATCTCACATTTGAACAATTTTAAATTTATTAGAAAAAAAAATTGGACACGTCATAGTGTAATTGTTAAATATGATGGACAATCTAAAAACTTTGATTCATTTGTTACTAGCAACTAAGGGCCGTAATGATTAAATATTGGTATCAATGAGACCTTCTTGGTCCTTTAGGGCTTAAGAAGAGCATACCAGTCATGGCTTGTATACTAAATTGAAGAATATTACTTTCAAATGGGAAACATACATACATACATACATACACACAAACATAGATAGAAACGTCATTCCTCTTTCAAAGCCGGTGTGAATATAGTGTTTGTTTGTAATGTCAATGACCCAATGCCCACCGAACAAAGGACTATTAATATACATGTACATATATACATATACATACATACATATACATATATACTCAAGATTTGGCCAATAGATACCACACCCTTAGATCGATGCAACCAGCCCTTAGAAGAATATGGGACCACTAGTAGGATTTTGGTCTTTTATAATTGGTCTTTGTGACTTAAATGGTTCAAAACCACTTTTTTTTTAAAGAATTGAGTCATAAAGGACAAAGGACTAGTTATAAAGGACCAAAATCCTACTAGTGGACGTACCTGCAAGAACTATCCTCTCAAGTGAGAACTATACACATACACATGTATACATACATACATATATACTTATATATACATACATACATACATATACATTTATACATATATGTATAATATTTTCATTTTCATTTTTATTTTTCATTTTGATCCAGGTGGCTTGTGTTGCAGCAGCAGCAACAACAGCAAGGACAAGGACTTGGCCTGAGCAAAGGAAAGGCAGGAGAGCAAAGCATGTGAAGCGGGTCCTGTTGTTGTGGATACTCAGTGTCAGCCTGCAACATGTTACCATCGTTCCTATCAACGTCATCTTGAAATGAAATGAGTTACGTTTTTTCTCTTTTCCTCATTTGCTCCTCTTCCTCAGGCTTTCTCGCACTCGATCATGGCATGGGCATTCCACAAAACCCGATCAAATACTGAATTATTTTCAGTACGTTTGTCGCACCCCAAAATCACCTCCTTCGCCCCAAAACAACCTGATGCAGTCGTGTATTTTTTGCATGTATTTTTCACTGTACCAACAAATTTGAAACCACCCAAGTTGAAGTGGAGCCTTTGAGTACATTTCTGTTCTTTGATACATAAAATGTTCTTGTAAGGCGCTCACATAAGGTTCTCGTGGAGTCCACTCTTTTCAAAGAGTAGCATTGTTCAAGCTTTAACATTAAATACAATGTAGATCCCACCACCCGATCTTTAGCTTATGATGATGTGGACTTGTTCATGATTTCAAATCTGCTACAATGATTCTTTAGGGATTATTCTTTTCTACCTCCCTGTAGGATGAACAACAGAAGAATTTACATATTGAGCAATTTGAATTTTATCACATTTTGCTCTCTCGTTTGGTGCTTCATAACGTTCGGTAGCGTTCATGTCCACTATCTTTTGTTCATGCACTCTGCTCATCACCTTGAGCCTCCACCTCTCCACTTAGATACTAATGAAGTATTGTTGGGTGTGGAATATTCCACACCATCTACCGTAGAGCCAAGGCAGTGACAATGCATGCTATGTTCAGTTCTTTTCTCATCACGCATTTTCAAAGTTCAAGCCATCAGGACCAAAGCAGAGTTTAACCCCTAAACGTCCTCACCTATGTCCAGTTTAGGCAGTTTTGCAAAGATGCATTATAAAATGCAACTAACATGAATATTTGGAACTTGATGTATGGATAAAAGTTATACATTTTGAATTTTAGATTCTATCCGTACGGTTAGATCTATGATTGCTATCATTAAATTTTTTCTAAAAATTTTGAAACATTAAATAAAAATTATTTTGGAATTTGATTACGAATAAGATATTGACAGTCTATCGATGAAATTTGTTGTGATGGGTTATAATGTAGTACTCTAGGTGTAGTGATTTTTGGAGATTTGTTGGATGCTTGTTTATTTTTTCAAGAACACTTTTAGACTAAAATCTTTAATATTTTGGGTGAAACACTGCAACACAAAATGAGGCATAACTTTGTCAGAAATTGTTTGCTTTTCGATCGGATCACACATACGTGTAGCTATCTTTCCATAAAAAATTCAGTAAAAAAATCACACTACAAAAAGTGCATGACGGATGAGAAACTACGGATGAAATCTGTACATCATGCAAAATATGCATGGTTGGGCAGTTAGGGGTTAAAACTGATTTCTGTAAAGACGTGATTTCTACACTTGAGTCTTTTCTGGTATAGTTTTTTTAGAAAAGGCAAACAGGCAGAAAGTTAGCATTTTTGCATGTTTTACATGCGTCTTGGATAAACTGTTGAAATGTGCATTGATCTGTCCACTGCTAATATGAATCATATTGCTACTTTTTAAAACTATTCTAAGGTAGGAGCACCTAAAATCAACACTGCACCTAATTGCAACAAAATTTAGACCATGCAATCATTTCAGAACACAAATCTATGCACATCTTAGAGCCCTTATTGTATGTTAACCAAAATGATAAGCTATCTATGTTCTACCTAGATTTACGTTTTAGAATGACCATTACGCCTAAACCATGTCTCAATTAGGTATAGTGTTGGTTTTAGATGCTCCTACCTTATAAGGTATGTCAAGAACACCATAATCTTGCCAAACTTAGTAAAGTTAACCAAAGAGAGTGTCTCAAAGTGGAAACTCGCCTCATGCTCACCTTAGACTCGTTTTTAGTTCAAAAAGACTGTAAAATTAGTCTATGGTAAGTTGGAGCAAGGCCATGCACCGCCCAAGGGACTGAAATTTGTGACCTTCAGAATTTCGCTAAAAGAGAGTTCCCACAAGTTCATCCAAGCTTACGAGAGCTTACATAGGGACTATTCATGAACAATGCATGTCAAAAATTATTAATATTAGGATGCAAACTCCACTTGAACTCCTCTTAGAACTGTATTCGCTTAACTCTACTATTTGCTCATTCTCTATGCATGTCAGTCTTTTTGCAGTGTTGACCCAAACCATAACCTTCAAAGGTGAAATGGATGAAGGCTTTACAAAGCCCAGGTGGTCTTCTTGTAAAATGTCTTGACACACAAATAGTGATAAGGTTATGACTCTTGAACCCAAGTTCTTGTTGAAAATGATAATGATATTTGGAACCAAATACTAGTAGAGATGAACATTTAGAGAGCCCCAAAAAATATCCCTTGAAGCTCTAAAATATGTTCAATAGATTTAGACACTCCAAGATTTGCTCTTAGAATTGAACAACTCTAAGAGGATTTTCATCATGTCCCAAAACAAAGGGTTGTAACATGGAAGTGAGTTTTAGAACTATGGCTCGAAATAAAGGGATGAAATGCAATAGTGATAGGTTGAGAAGAGATATCGTTTTTGGGTGAATGTGCTCTCCTTTATAGTTGGGAAGGAAGAACTCAAGATTAACTCACACCCTTTTGGGGTTTCTTTAAAGGTATTTTTGTTCACTAGTAGGATTATAGTCCTTTATAACTGGTCCTTTGTGACTTAAATGGTCGTTTTGGACTCAATTCTTTTTAAAAAGAGTCGTTTTGGACCATTCAAGTAACAAAGGACCACTTATAAAGAACCAAAATCCTACTAGTGGTTGTGACATTATCATATGCACATCTAGTCGTGAGTCCATTCGTCTCTAGAAGTATTTGGTTGATAATATTAGTATTTTAGTTGTAGATTGTATACCTAAGATCCATCATCTGAATTACATGATTAAATAGAATCACCGTGTAGTGACAGAATGAGGAGCTAAAACAAACCAAAGTATGATAATAGGAGGTTGAGACAATGGTATGAGGGTGGGCAATATATATAATGGCCATAGATTGACAACCTTGAAAGTTGTGTTGCACTAACCACTACTATAGTAGTACGATGTTGGGTTCCAAAAACTCTTAGTTGAAAACTAAATTTCTTCTCCATTCTCTAACCCCTAAAGGACCAAGTGTCCTAACTAGGACATTTACAAACCGGGTAGGTTCCGGTGAACACATTTTTAATAAAAGTTGCTCAAAAATTTAATGGTGAATTCTACAATGTATCATGAGAATGTGAATCTTTTTTTTTTTGGAAATCCGACACCGTATGTGGAAGTTATGTGGAGAAATGTGTTTTTTTCGGGAGATTGGGCAGCAAGGGTAGCACTTTTGAGTTGAATTTGAGGAGAGGGCAGCGGAATTCCAATCTCATGACAAAAGGTGGAATTTTCAGATGTGTGGGGAGGGGCAGCATCGCCTGTGGGTTTAAAGACCCCCCCCCCCCCCCTCCAAGACTCCACCCGCAAGACCCCGTCGAAGTCGTAGGGGAGGGTCTTGCGAGGGTCTGGGGTCTGCCAACGAGGGTCTGCTAGGGCAGCTGCCACCTAGGGAGTCTCTGGAGGGGCCAGGGTTGGCTTGAAAGCTGACCCCGGACCCCATTAAAAATTAATTAATTAATTAATTTTTTAAATAATAATAAAATATTTTAAAATATTTTTTTAATATATTAAAAAAAGTTCCGTCCTATGAGGGACTACCATGTGGCAGTCCGCTATGAGGGTCTTCAACCCCCCTCTTGGAAGTTGGTAGGATCATGAATGATACAATGGGTTGGGTGAGGTGGCACTTGGATTCCCTTCCTCCACCCTTTATTTCCTCTCTAACTCCCAAAATTCTTAGAAAATACGCTATATGTCTTTTAAAATTTGGAGATTTAATTTTTTTTTCAAATTTTTTTTTTTTGCCATTCTATAGAGGGTGGAATGTACTTATGTTTCACTGCTTGGATTCATATTTTAAATAACGAAAGTTGAAAACATTGCATTTTCAAAAACAAAGAGTCTGTTTTAAACTTTTAAACCTCCAACAAGTGCAAGGTGTTCTTCAACATCCTAAACATCTCCAAACGCAACGAAAATTGGTACACAACTAAGTAACATTGTATAGAATGTGAAAGTGAAGTGCGACAAAATTTGGTAGTGGAACTTTTTTGATGTACCCACGGTCAAACGCAGCTGAAATTTTCGGGCGGGTGCTTTTTTGGGGTGCTTTTTTTCATCAAATGCAAATAACTTGCAATTCGTGCGGTCAATGTTGACGAAATTTCTTGTGAATGTTATTCAAGTAGTTTACAACAAGATCTTGTGGTTAAAAGGTAAAAAAAACATATTTTTTAGAATATTTACACGTAGGAGTAGAAATGGCAGCATTGGAGTGTTTTTGAAGGAAAAACACTCGGGTCCTTTAGGGGCTAAACATAGAAAATAGCCACGAGAACTCCTTTGTACCAAATGCTTCACCTTATTACGGACCTTTCATTTACCGAGTCATTTACTAATTATTGACCTTTCCACACAAACACTTGAATTGAGAAATCCAATTGCATTTGTAAACTCAACCTCGTGTATACGCTCACATAATTGAATGGAATTTTCTGCAAGTTGTGGTTAAATATATATTATTCTTATTGGATCTTATTGATAAGTAAAAGAGGATTTCAACACACTTTAGCATATATTATTTGGACATTGTATAATTAAGTTATAAGTTTCAATGTCACTTTTGGGTTTAATTGTAGGGATCACTTTTTGAGACATGATTCATTATAAATGGGTATACCCCAAAAGTATTTTTCAATGCATCATTGTAAAAAGGGTGGAATAAAGGAAAAATGTGCCATGCACACACATTTCACATTCACACTGCCCTTTTTGATAGTAATGTATTGACACTACTTTAACCTATGTACATCCAAAATGGACCATGTCTCAAAAAGCAATCCCTACAATTAAACCCAAAGTGGCACTAATACTTGGGGGGCATCCCTTGTGTAATTTTGGGATACACGTGCGTGCAAAGGGTATTTAAATGACGACTATCACATAATTGGACTATTTGAGACATATTATGGAATAATTTAGGTATATTTATGGTAGGTTCTTGAATTATTCCTTACTTGAATTTAAAGCATCTTATATTACATCTAAAATTTTATAATTAGGTAGAAATTTTCCCTCACAATGAATCAGGTGGACCCTATATTTAAATTTACATAGTCTTTTAATTTTTTGAGAGTGACTTTCTCGAACACTAATACCTAGCTAAATATTGATTGCACAATTTACACAAATATAACATGAGAATCTACAAGAGCATAGGGGTGTTTTTGCACAACAATTGTCATAGTTTTGAACAAATAAAGTGTATAATGTTGTAAAGAAATTGATTCAATGATGTAATAATAAATAGGAAAATACCAAAAATATTTTAATATAGTAAAAATGGAATATTTTGGGATATTTTATATGTTTTTTGGAATCTCTTGGCATATTTTTAAAATCTTTTGGAATATCTTGCTAATGTTGTTTTATCCATTTACAAACAACGTCAAATGTATATTCCAGCCACACCACACGCTCCATTTTTAATTAGCCAATGAAGCTCGCAAGAATCTTTTTGGGAACTCGCGATCTTAAAAGGCGTTTGATGTAAAGGAACAAAAATTGCCACTATAAAACTATAATATCCACCTTGCACACAAAATCTTTTAGAATCTTTTTCAATATAATACCTTTATGCTAAAGGAATTGAAGAAAAACATTACCATTACTATATCTTCAATGAAACGTATCGATTAACCCCTAAAAGCCCGAGGGGTATTGGACAAAACATAGATGTGTTATAATATGTGCCTTCCATATGTTTGATGAAGGTTGGTTCACTAGACAAAATGTAGAGTATCATCTTTACAAATTATCCGTACGGTCAAACTTCCTAAATAATCTTTAGATCATTTTTTAATGAATTTAAAAGCATTAACCTTCGAAAAATTGTATAAATTATAATTTTCAATTTTAGAGTTCAAAATTTAGTACGATTGGTTAAAGTTGGGCTATCTATAGTAAACTTCAAAAAAGCAAGAGAAACGATGGAGGAATCATCATTACTTTCCCCAAATAGCAAATTTTGTAACACTAAGACAATGTTGAGGTGATCTACTTTGAAAAATTCTCCCGGGTGGAGTTCAACTCGGATTGCCATAATTCAAATTGGGTTGGAAAGTAGACTTGATGTAGTATTTTAAAATATTTTTTATTTTTTCAAAAAAAGATTTTTTTGTTCCGGGCAGCCCGTTTTTTTCGGGCAGCAACCAGAAAATGGTCGCTCGGGAGCTTAGGGGTTAAAGCAATTACATTTTTTTTCTACAGCATCATCCAATGCATTTGAGAATGCATTGTATAACATTTAGGGCCAAATACTATTGTATATTTTTTTGAAATTATTAATATATATACAATCGTAGAATACCTTTTCAAAGGTTGTTAACATGTTTGCTAGAAAACCAATTTCAATGGCCAATAGAAATTGTTAATGCCAAAATTTTGCTTATTATGCAATGTTACACTACACATTTTGAACGCCCTATTGTGAAAACACCCATAGGGTCAATTTTGGATACATTCACAAACAACACTTTGGAAATTCATAACTTTTTCATACAACATCCAATTAATGCATGCTAAAGTGTGTTGGAATTCCCTTTCAATTGCCAACAAGACCCAATAAAAAAAATAGTGTTTAACAATTGTAAATATGTTCAATTCCTATTAGTAATGATTATTGGATCAGACACTTAATCGATTCCATCCAAGATCCAATTTTGCACTACTTCATTGATCTCCAATCTAATCTAGATTTGATTTTTATTTTTATTTTTTTTAATTTTTGAAGCAAATGGTGAGTTTATTCCACAGCAAAGTCAAACAAAAGCACCGCCGCACAACTGAGCGGGCCGAGGGCCCACTGGCAAATACGATTTGATTCATTTTCACCTCGCTTCAAGTGAACACTAGATGCACTAAATGATAGGTGGAATTGGCTGCAAATGAAGCAATTATAACTCCTAAAAGCCAGAGGGGTATTGAACAAAACATATATGTATTATAATATGTCCTTTCCATATGTTTGATGAGGTTTGGTAAAATAGACAAATTGTAGGGCATCATCTCTACAAATCATTCATGCGATAAAACTTCCAAATAAAACTTTTGGTTATTTCTTTAATGACTTTAAAAGCATTAACCTTTGATTTACTTTATAAATTATGATTCTTGCTTTTAGAGCTTCAAATTTAGCATGATAGTTAAAATTGGTCTATCTATTGTAAGCTTCAAAAAAAACAAAAAAGATGATGGTGGGAACATCATTACTTTCTCCAAATATAAATTTTTATAATACTAAAACAATGCTGAGGTGATCCACTTGGAAAAATTATCCCAATGGAGTTTAACTCAAATTGATATAATTCAAATTGCGTTGAAAAGTAGACTTGATTTAGTATTTAAAATATTTTTTATTTTTTTCAAAACTTAATTCTTTATTTTGAGGTAATCCATTAAAAATTGGTAGTGACCAAAAAATGGTCTCTTAGGAGCTTAGAGGTTAAGTACTTCAATGCATGAGATCACAAAATGGTGGGCAAGTAAATAAGGCAATGAAGGAAACAATTTAGTATATGCAATCAAATAGATTCTTTGGATATGAATCAATGGATTTGGATGTACTGTACATGAAGCGATTTAAGGTTACTTCTCTATCAACTATAGACTAATTTTTAATGATCATAGAGTATTTTGGGGGTGCTCATAGCCCACACCTAGGGACAATTTTTATTTATTTTGAGGGCAAACCACATTGGAAATCCATAGAAATTACAAATTTTATAATTTCACTTCAACTCAACTCTACACACATTTACCTTTCTCAAAAAAATTGCAACACACTTAGCATATTCTCCAAGATGTTTTGATTGCTGAAATGGATGGTAATAGGTAATTTGAAGGTAGAATTCAGAAAACCGTGATGACCCCAATGAACTAGACTGTAAACTTTCACGAAATGAAGACGTTCTTCATTCATTTTCGAGAATGTCCAACAACTATGACAATTCTAGGTGCATAGTGTGATATATTTGAAATTGAACTAATTTAGGAATTGGTAAGAAATAAAATAGGCACGGTTCATGGGCAGAATGGCCTATTGGTTTTGGATGATTTGTTGCACAAAAATTGTTTAACAGACTATTTAGTTATTGAAGAGTCTAAGAAACCAAAAAAATCAACCAAGCCTCTTGGTTCATTAATATTTGAACTTTGCATTGCACTAAAATAAATGTCCTTTATTTCAAAAAATTAATTAATTAATTAAGATACAGTTTTAAGATTTGACAAACTTTTTACTTTGAAAATTTATATAAAATTATCTGTTGTGAATAAAAATACGGAATCACATCGCTTCGTCATGATTTTTCCTTTTCTCTCTATGAAAAACATGTCCTTACCATAACTTCCATTTCTGATATGCAAAACTTCTTCTTTTCTCAGTTTACTGAATTTCTACCTTACCTTACTCTACAAAGAGGTGATAGATGTGAGGAGGAATCCTTTTAAAAAAAAAAGTACCTTGCAAAGATAAGTATGAACAAAATGGTAAGGTTTATTAATAACAGAATATATTATGATACTTAGTACATGGGAACATAACAGCAACAGATTAGTCTGCAATTAGGCTCTTTTTTTCCCCTTTTTAAAGCCATAGAATGGCCAGATTGTGCACTCCCAAATATTGGCCGTGATTCATGCATTTTGAACAATATGTGAAATGTGTAGATAAGTTTTTTAAATGATTTTAAGAGATTTAAATCTTTAGTTCATCATCGTACGGATCATGTTGTTTATTTTGATAATTATGAGATGACATAAAGAATAAGGGCATTCAAATTTTTGTGCTTTTTTTTTTTTTTAACTTAGAAGAGACCTAAGTGAGGAAACAAATTATTGAAAAAGAAGAGTACACGATTTTAACCGCTAAACGTATCTATGGTCATGTATTTTTGCATACAAGCGTATGAGTGCTATTGTATTTCATTGCATCAATATATCTAAGTATATTGTTGTATTTGAGTGTACAACTTATTAAAGGGATTCCATACCAAAAGTGGTCCACTACTAAATTCAAAAAACAACCTTACAATACAATTGATTGAATTCACATACACTAACGATATATTCTCAGAAGAAACAATAGATAATGTAATTCAAAAATATTAACCATTAATTAATAGCATCACTCACTATGGTTGGAAAGTATACCCAGATAGATAGATAGATAGAAACTCTGATCCTCTTTTGAAATAAAGTGTCGGTTCGTAAAGTCAATGACTCAATGCCCACCGGACAAAGGGCCATTGGAACAAAGTATACCCACTTATAATCATCACAGTTAGAGTTGGAGGAACAACACATGCTCCCTCAATGAAACACCCCGAAGCAATAAACAACTTCCATAATATTTCCTATTGTTAAGAAACGTTGAACATGGTTTTAATTTTTATGATATATTTTGTTACCTTTCTTGGAATTTTGTAAAAGTTACATTTAAACTCTTGTTAGATATAAAAGCGGTTATTTTTGGCCATTTAAGACACTTAGAGGTCAAATTGAAAAATTGATTAGAGGCTTGATTTTATGGCTTGATTTGTGACATGTGGCAACTTTCATCTTTATTTGTATTCAACTAAAATAAAAATAAATCGTCCAAGGTAACTCAAACACTTTTCACAAATCACAAATCACAAACATTATTTGAAAATGTTGTGCTTGCGATGATTGAGGGGGCAATTGTTTGAATATTTTAAAGGACCTAACACACAAAAGGGATAAAAAGCATTGTTCTGGCCAAAAAGTAATTTGTTTGAATATTATTATTATTATTATTATTATTATTATTATTATTATTATTTAATAATTCTAAGTGAACAGTCTTTTGATATATCATAAGATTAATGATAATGAATTTTGGTAATCATTGGAAATAAAAATGCGATGTGTATATTAGTTTTCAAAGTTTGTTTATTTTTATTTGTTCTTGTGTTGTTTCTACAAACGAGACAACTTTAGACTAATAAGTGAATAACTTTTAATTTTTCAATTCCTCAAGGTTACAAGGTACCTTGAATTTTGATTATTTATTTTATATTTATATTTATATATATATATATATATATATATATTTTTTAAATTAAAAGAGAAATATAGTGACAGTATTTGAATAAAATTTGTAAATTAAAAACCATAAATTACACCCATGTTGTAAAATGTCTAAATAACATTATCAATAAAATTATTTAGTGTATGTCAACTTAACCCCTAAAGGACCAATCAACCATATTATGCTTGTTTTTTGGTCAAATGCCCCAAAAATCAAGTGTTCTAACTTTATTGTAGTTGGTGTTTTCATTAGATGTTTAAGTTAAGTTATAATACATCTTTTGACCATTGGGATTGGAGAATAGACTTCATTTGAAGATTTTCCACTGTCAAGAAATTTGAATTTTGAGTGTCCAAAATACAAAGGGATTTCTAAAGATGCTCCTATCATAGGTCTCTTTTAATTTTTTCACTTTCAGTTTTTTACTCCTTGTAAATATAACTTTTATCTACCTTAAATATAATTTTTGATATTAAATTTGACAAAATATATTTATTTTGAATTTTTCCCTTGCTTACATAATAAAATTTGTAAATATTCAAAATATCTTCGAATCATGTTGAAAATTTTGCCATATCTTCATAATGTTAATGACCATCTATGAAAAATTATAAATCATACAATGTGATATTTCAAGTATGCAAATTATAGTGCTTTGACTTTTACAAAAGAGGCGAGGACCTTTAGGGGTTAAGGAAAAAATCTTGGAAAAGTTTACTACAAATCAAGTTTGACATTTCAAAACTGATTTGTTTTGTGACGGGTTTGAAGTTCAAATTATCATATATGCCTAACATTCTTTAGCAACCCCATTGTTCACACATGGGAATTAGCATTGCAAGCCAAAATCATTGCAGGAATCGTAATCTTATGGAGAATCGAAGCCATCTATAACTAAAAATACTTTGGCAACTCAACAAACTGTTGTATTTAATAGTTTCCACATGTTCCACATTATGCTCAAATGTTGATTCTCTGCACAAGCAAAAGGGTGTGTTGCAACACTAGCTAAAGAATGTTATGTAGTGGTTCTTTCAAACTTAACTAGTTGACTTGCATTGTAAAAATTCTCTCTTAGAACACCTTCAAACCAAAAAGTGAGAAATACTTTCGTTTCACAATTTAATAAAAAAAATTGTGCAAAATGATTTGGTAAATCCATATGGTAAAAATGTTGTTCAATTAGTATATTGATTAAGAAAATTTAAATGAATGTTTAAAAAATAAAATAAAATAAAACAAAATAAACCAACTTGAAGTAATTAGAAACAATTTTATGTCCATCGTGCTCATTTACGCCATTTCGACCTTTAGAAGTTAAATGTTTGATTCTTGTGTCAATATCTTTGTTACATAGATCAATTTCATGCCGTTATAAAAATTATACAATGAGAGTATGTAATAAAAATATAAAATGATCAAAAACACAATGAAAAATAAAATGAACGCTTTAATACACCGTATTACCTTAGTACACTGCACCAAACACGATGAATATGTTGTGCCAATATATTAATAAAATAAATCCAAAAAATCCATATGATCATGGCAATCATATACATGATATAATTGCATTGGAATTATTAGAATATAATTAAAAATTACATTTGAAAACACCATATGTAAGCATGAAGTCCAACACGTTTAAGGTGCAAGAATAGGTTTGCATGGCTTGAAAATTTTATGGGCCAATCTAAGGATTCTCGGGTAACAAACCTCATTTTTTTTGGTGAATTACTTACAACAAACTTTTTTTCAAGAAAAGTAAATACAAAAAAAAATGTTGTCATTGTGTTCTCTGAGGAAAAACAAAATATATATTAAATGATCATTATTATGTATAATAAAAGAGATTGAGCAAAAGACTATGATTTGTTTCTTTTGTTTCCATGATCATTTCCGGGGATCATTTAGGACCTTGGTACAGTAAATGCATGTCGAAAATGTGTTCTTCCTTTTGTCCCTTTAACCCCTAATGCAGGCAGGAACCACAATGTGGTCTACGGCTTCTGTTTTCCTTCATTGCTACATTTCTACAAAAAATTCTTTCAAGCATTGCCACCTCTGGAAAATTATGGAAATTTCACAACACACTCCCCTATATGTCTTGTACGTTTAACCCTTAAAAGTCCCATGGGGATAGTATATACGTTGTCGTATAATTGAGATTTGCTATCAACAAGAAACTTTAAATTGGGATCTTAATAGCTCATTAGAACCGCATTGATTTAAATTTTAACTTCTCTTTTGAACTCAAATCCATTGAAGGAGTGGATCCATTCCAAATACAACCAAAAAACATCGTATTCTACTGGTCGCCACGGCACGTTCAGACCTTTAGGGGTTAAAAAAAAAACTTGGTCTTATATGACATACTCGTGGACAGTACTTGCGCAATGTATTTTTTTCCTCTCTGTATATTGCATGTATGAACAAAGCAACCTCTTTTAAAGGGTTAACCATCTACCCATCCCAAAGCTTGAACACAACAGACAACAACAAAAGCTATTGTTCCACCAAAATAGTCCTTATTTTTACAAATGATATCTTTTGGCCCGTCCAGTAATTTTTAGGGAGTAGTGCACAGAAGTGTATCACAATTTATTTTCTTAACATGTCGATTAAAAAAAATTCCATATAAGAGTCCTAAATGTCACAAAAGAATCCCAAACCTAAACTGGAGTACCTAAAAATTAGATGAATTACATAAGGTTTTTAGCAGTTAATGGAGTCAACCCTTTTTTAGTAGTAGCACTATAGAATCTTTAACATTAAATATAATGTCTCACCACCCAATCTTTAGCTAAAGATGACATGGACTTGCCATGATTTGGGTATTTACTATATTGATTCGGGAACATTGGTAAAATGTTCAAAAGAGGGGCTAAAGAACCTTATACATCATTGGTAAAATGCTTCCTTTCCTATTCGAGCAACAACACATTGCGTGTGAGGATCAATCGACACCTTCCATCTCACTTCCTCGCCACTAATGTGGTAAAGCTCAACGCCCCGATTGCAACCCCAAATTAGATGTAAAGGCAAAGTGAGTTTGTAAAAAAGCATTGTTTGAATTTGCACTGTATCAAATGGGAGTTGACCTACGGATGAGAAAGTTTCAATACCTTCAGTTTGGCTCATGGCAATGAAGTGAAGTGAAGGGGATGATGAAGAATTCACCAAATGGAATGGCAACTGAACATTCTCTGGCTTGATTACCTGCAGTTCCAAAGTGGCCACCATTAATGGCAATCCGCTCAATACTCATTTCCACATTTCCTGCCACAATCTTGCAGAGGTAATGATCATAATTTCCACACAAAAGCAAATATACCACGGTGCCTGTCATGTGTTTCCTACATAAGGATCTTATTATAACATGGCCATTACGATTACCGTAGTACCATAGGGTAGTTGCAGATTACGGTGTTCCTCTTTTTCGGTCACGCTGGTAGTTTTTGGTCTTTTTGTGACCTTTAAAGCTCAATAAAAGATTATTGGATGGAAATAAACTTGTAGAACTATGAAAAGTAATTAATATTCATATGTGCACATAGAATTTTACTTACTGTACTCCTTTCTGCAATTTTTTATTTAAAAATATTTTATATATTTCAATTTTACTTAATATAGACATCTTTTAGGATTGAGGCATTTTAAGCATGTAAAAGAAGATTTGTAGAAATTACAAATCAATATAGTAATCTATATAAGACATTGCACGTGGGCTTTGAATAGAATTTGTAAAAAAATTAGAAATCATGCACAATATTCATTGTTGAACTTTCATCATGTTCATCGAATTTTTTGTTCAAAAGGGTACTTTCAAATATTCATATTTCTTAACGTAAGGCCTTCACACAAATAAAGAATGTATCTTTAGATTTCATATACATCAATCTCATCATTTGTTAAGAAAAATTAGTTCAAAATATCACCAATGAGTTTTAATATGTTTTGCAAACAAGTGATTTTGACAAAAATGCTAAATGTGCATTGCATGCACGTTCTTTTGGGACCTCATCTAATAGGCACATCGTACCATGCAACTACCCCATAGCCGGGTCCCCAAAAAATAATTCAAAAAATAAAAAAATGTAAATAATCGGAAATTATGAAAAATAAAAAACGTAGAAAATTAGGAATTATGAAAACCAAAAAACTAAAATAGAATAAATTGTTTTTTTAGTTATCTTTTGTTATTTTTAAGTTATTTTGAGCCATTTTTAATCATTTTTAGCTCAAAAACAAAAACCAAGAAATCAATTTTTTGAGTAACAAACCTTATTTTTCAAGAGATATTAAATATTTGTTCGTAGGGTAGCGATCAAACAATGATACAATGGTAATTGAAGTTGTGTGGTTTTAAATAATTGCATAACATTCAATAGTCTTCATGCCCTCTGCCTTTTGTTTGACATGCATTAGTTTATCACCTTTGGACTCCACTTGTCCAATTAGCTACCGATGAAGTCTTGTTGGGTGTGGATTATGTTGTACCATCTACTACAGGGCTAAGCAGAGCCAATGTATGCTACTGGGTGTTATATGATCCAGTGAGTGTTTAACTGATTTATCATTTTAAAATGACAAAGTTAGTTGATCATATTGTGAAAAATCTAATTTATATTAGAGTTATATGTAAATTCTAGCTAAACCTTATTTGGAGAGCAAAGACAAGGCAAAAGTGGTTTTATGGCTTGAAAGGTGGAAAAAAAATTTGCCTTCATTTTTCCAAACTTCCAAGCCACACTTCAGTTCTCGTGGTGAAATTTTCATGTACCCCTATACCGGCCTCATGCTCACTTAATACAAGGAGCTAGGTGACTTGTCATAACCGTTGTAAAAAAACCTATTTATATTTCAAAAAAACCTATTTACAATGCAAAAACCAAGGCTAGATGAGTTATCCGCAAAGTGAATTCCTAGAAATTCACTTTGCGGATAACTCAATTGGACCAAATCTTATATTACCGCAATTAGTGAAGAACAATGCATGTGTTGGTGAAAAAAAATTTAAAAAATAAAAAAATCCACATACAACTTACTCAAAGCTTCTACAAGAAACATGAGGTCCAATTTGGGCTTATTGGTCCTAAAGGCCCAAATCAGGGGCTTTATGTTATTTTTAGTAGTTTTTAGTAGGTCCTATATGGACTTCTTTTTGTTCAACACATTATTATTATTAACACATGCACCGTTCTTCATTGATTATGGTATTAGAAAATTTGGTCTCACCTACATTATATTTTTCATTATATGATTAACTGAATATGGCATTTTAAAACCACAAAATTTTGGTCTATTAGGAGTTAATATTACTAATCAAAAGATATGTTTACACTTGGTGTTAAGAGTGTGTTAGCAAAGGTCTAAAGGACTAACTTAGATACATCTTTGGACTAAATCTACTTCTCTAATACCTGAGCTAATACCATTTCTAATACCAAGTATAAACATACCTAAACAATCATAGCGATGGCCCTATGGGAATAAAGAGTTTGGTGGGGTAGTCTGTTTAGTAATACCTTTAGAATAAGGGTAGTAAGATTTAGTATCTAGTGCCTAATGAATTAAACAAAAATTTAGATTAAAAAAACAAGAGCATATGAAGCCATTGTGACTAAGAGTGTTTTTTGTTTGAGTCTACATGATACCCTAAATGGTTATTTAGTATCGCGTGATAATTGGTTAGGATGAGAATTAGTATGCCTCGTTTAACAATGTCATTGCTACACATGACAAACGCCACAACACCACCATCACTTCTAATATTGAATAGTATGTACTTGTGAAAAATACATTACTACTCAAACGGACCCAACGGGAATCGAACCTAGACTATATAATATGATATATAGCCCTTCACCAACCAACCGTAGAACTCATGACTTGGCGATCTTACACTATACCAAAAATCAACTTATACTCAAACAATTACCCTACCAACAGCTAATGGTCACTAAAATGTCTATTCTCCGTAAAGGAGAGTAGTTTTGTTCCAAATGCGCTTTGACCGGTGAACACTAGGTCATTATAATTACGAACAAAAACTTTATTCACGCTGGCCTTAAAAGAGGCCGGAATTTCTATCTATCTACTTGTGATAAATGTTTAAAAACATACTAATTAACCATTTTAGAGCAGTAGCACAAATAACACAAATTAAAGTAAAATTACTCATTCTTGAACTTCCTCCAGCCCAACAAGATCCCTATTTGTAAACCTTGTAGGTTTCATCATAAAAAACGAAAGACACTTGTAGATATGGACACTTTTGGCTGACCGTGGTTGACAATGGATGATCCCACCATGTACATTTTCTTTATCAAAGTTGGACTTTTAGATGTACAAATTATCAATATCTAGGACCAAGGTTTGTATACTATTAGAGAATCGATGTTCAAACAACACATGTTGCATTGAAATTTGTTGTTTGCTCTAGTTTTTTTGGACGTCTTATACAAATTATTGGTCAACAAAAATCTATTGTTTAAAAAAATTAAAAAAATATAAAAATTTAGATTTTCCAAAAATATATCAAAGTTGCCCATAATTATTTTGCCGCTCGAGCAAAATTTATGGAATGTTTAGTCAAAAATTTTGGGTTGCATGGGGAAAAAATTGGACTACTCAGGGAATTTTTCTTGGAATGCCCAAGCACTGCACGAGGTCTACCACGGTTTGCCCGAGCCTCGTTGGCAGTCGCCAAATTTGAATCTACGACCTCTTCACTCCAAACGATGACTTAAACCATCACACCATGTGAATTTCTTTATACAAGTCTTTGAATGTCTTTGTTAATTATAAATGAACATAACCATTGTGGAATTTTTTGCCATGTAAATTTTATTTTATTTAAAAAAAAAATTGCAATAGATCTGCAGGTATTTTAGTATGTCTACAAAAAAATTCAAAAAAAATTGATTTTTTTGACGAAATTGTGATGGTTTTGAGTTTTTTTTCTACAACAAGCTTTGGATATTTTTAGCGCTGCTAATTCTTTTTTTCAAATTTGTTTTTGCAATAGATCATGCAAGCATTCTTGTATATCTAGAAATAAATTTGAATTTTTTGAATTTTTTGATTTATAATATTACAATACTTTTTGAAATTTCATTGAACTCAATAGTTTTCAATCTCATCTATTCTCGAGGTCAACTACTTAACCCTTAAAGGCCTTTGGTGTAGCTAAGCACTTAGAACCATCTAGAATGAGATACTAAGAAATTAGAAATACGTAAAATGATTTTTTTTGAAGACCTATTTTGATGAACCGACCAATGGATCATAAAGAGAACCATTTTGACATAAGCCTATGTAGTTTTAAGAATCCATGGGGGTGCATTCTTTGTCAAACCTTAGCATCACGTGCGTTTATGATCCCCTTTAAAGTACCCCTTGTATGTGTTAAAATATTTTTATATTTGTTCATGTATATATGTCTAATGTAAATATACAATCCTATTTTCAATCCTAAATATGTGTTTTGTATGTATTCATAATACGGTAGTTTCCAAATTAATCCTCCTCTTGTGCATTCAGGTGATTCCTTGCACAGATAAAAGAGTGCACCCCCTTGTGTGAAAATCATCTTAGGTGTAGATTGCAAGATTATTAGGTTTTAGTTTCTTTTCCTTTTTTTTTTCGCCTGCCTATGATTGGAAATTTATGCTTGATTGCTAGTATTTTATATTTTTCTCAAAGAAGTTATTTTGGGCATTCTCATGAGAGGTGTTTATTTGGCCTCAAAATCAAGTACTACTTTATAAAATAGTGAATGTAGTGTTAAAAAAAAAATTAATTAGAAAATATTTTCAATTACATCTTACTCTTTTTTATCTAATTTTCTTTCCATTCTAAATAGGCATAATCCATATATGGGATGACCGATAGGACCAGTCCTCTCCTCATACACTAAGGCACTAAGGACCAGCCCATATAGCTTATACTAACATACTCTAATTGCTCTTATAACTACGAGCAACCTATTCTTCAACAACTGCAAACTAACAAAAGACTCTTGCATTGTGAGTTTCTTAGTATTTCTGCTAATGCTATGATTCCCATGCTTCAACCACAAATGCCAAATACAAAAGAAAAAGGAGACCTTAGTAGCAAGCACAATTCTTGCACTCAATCCCAACGATGGAGACAAAAAAATGTCTATGTACTCTGAACATATTTGCAAATAGTATTCAGTGCCTAGAGTGCGCTCACTGTGATTGTCCTTAGCTACTCGTAGTTGTCCAAGGCAATTCCTTGCCTTTATAGCACAAAGGCATTGAGCACTAGCCCAGTTCTGTCTGTCGGACCGTTGCACATCTTCTAACCTCAAACCATGGTCATCATAGGAAAACTTGTTATACACCTGACCAATGTGTTCAAGGCAACAAACATTAGCCCCTAATTGCAGAATGCGAACAAAATTGTCCAAAGGATTCATCAAATTCTTACTAATATAAATATAATCTTGGTCATGGAGACCACAAACCCTAGATCCATCTAACTTTTATCCCGAATGCACCCAACCTTCCCATTCAACCTTAAACCTATGACCAACCTGCGATACATAGTCCTCTAGCATAAGCTGCTGCCTCCGTGAATCTCCATCCGATGCATGGCTAAACACAGGCCCCACCACAGATTCACAATGTTTCCCCTATAGATTTTCAACTATTGTCCACTGATTTCGAACCCATTTGGAGTTAAAACTGTTGCAAGTGGCAAAAACTACCAACACTAACCGTGTAATTTATCGTGCAATAGATTCACCATTATTACTCGTGCAAAGCTACCTAGTTTGTAAGTCCTGAAAGCATCAACTATCTTTGTGTAGCCCGACTCCCCACTCCCAACTACAATTTTGAAAGAACATTGACAACAATGATCATCGTTTTCTCCACAAAACCCTACCACTGTATGACCGACCTTTTGATGAGGTGATGTTTGTTATGAATACATTGAGCATTTCACTTGTGCATGTATAAGTGGCAATTCTAGCTCTGTCTTTTCTATGTCTTGTATACATTTTTTAAAGCCAATTCCACTTCCTAAAGTAGTCCTTATTGTTTTGTTGCACAGTCTAAGGTTTTGTGTTGTATACATGATGATGCATTTTATGGTCTAGCTTTTGGTTTCAGGTGTCGTTGCATTTGTGAAGACCCAAAAAATTTAGTGAATGTAATTATTTCTAATTAACATAACGTCCCACAAATGTACGATTCTAGGAATTATAAGTAAGCAAAGCATTTCACTAAATTGACGGGATTACAGATTTACATAACAGTAGGGTCACTAAAAACTCTTTGAACAAAAGAAATACCATATGCTAAATTACCCTTTGCACGCTCATGGGTGGCACTTGTGTACGTAGACTGAACCCCCCGGGACAAAATCTCTTACCAAAAAATATATTTTTGTCAATTTCAAAATTGTGACAAGAATATGTTGGTATATGAACATACTCGCTATGTTCATTTAAATCATAGTCTAATAATAGAAATAAAATGGTCACAAAGTGTGTCTACAATCATATTATCATATACCATGCCCCTAGAAATTCCTATTTTTATATTGACATACAATTCAATACAACACCTTCCTCAAATTATATCATGTGACTACAATTATGTACGAGTTTAGTGTGCATGGACCCACACAAACCTCATGTAATCTATGATCCTAATAGAATATATGATAAGAGAATTACTTTTTACCTAATTTTTATGTTGCATTACAAGTTGAGTCAAGATTTTGCATTGCATTTCGATTTACCCATTTTTTTGCATCTAAATATATTGAATGTTAGAATGTACACAAAAAGTAAACCATATACAAGCAAAGTAAAATAAATCGCGTATATTGAAAAGTAAAATCTATGATCTATACTAAAGTAAAAGCAATCACATATACCAAAGTAAATCATCTCCATAGGATATAAATAGAGCCTCTAGTTGTCACAATGATCATATTTCATGCATGTAGTGGTCATTTACCAATATACAGATATAAAAAAAATACCTAGTGTAGTTTGTTGCTAGTTATTTTGATCATCGTTTGGAAAATAATCATTTCATTTCTATTTCAATTGCAAACCTATGTGGATCAAACGAGTCTGGGCCTTCTCAAATGAAGAAAAACAAAACAACTATGACACTAAATGACGATAGTTATGGGGCCCTTAACCCTTACACAAGCAAGCCCTACTCTGCCAAATATCACACCATTTTGAAGAAGCGGCAAACTTTACCAATATGGCAATAGAGATCAAAATTCCTTCAACTTTTGGCTCACAATCAAATAATCGTCTTTGTTGGCGAAACTGGATCCGGAAAGACTACGCAAATTCCACAATTTGTTGTAAAGGCATGCAATGATTTTGGGAGCAAGTGGTATGCACACAACCAAGAAAAGTAGCAGCGATGGCAATGTCTAGACGTGTGGCGGACGAGATGGACGTGTCGATTGGGGACGAATTAGGGTACACCATTCGTTTCGATGACTGTAGTGGGCCCAAACTAAATTGAAGTATATGATGGATGGGATGTTGTTGCGGGAAACTATGATGGATCCTTTACTCGAGCGCTACCAAGTTATAATTCTAGATGAAGCACATGAGAGGACCATGGCAACGGATGTCTTGATGGCATTGCTCAAGTCTAAAGTTTTGAAAAAGCGGCCAGATTTGAAGCTTGTTGTAATGAGTGCTACCTTGGAAGCCACAATTTTTCAAAACTGTTTTGATGGAGCACCACTCATGGAAGTGCCGGGAAGATTGTACCATGTAGAGATTTTCTTTGTGCAAGAGCCTGTGAAAAGATACTTGGAAGCAACGATTGACACTGCGGTTAAAATTCAGGCCTCTAAAGATCAAGGCGATATTCTTGTATTTTTGACTGGAGAGGAGGAGATTGAAGATGCTTGCAAGAAAATAAGAAGAAAGGTTCATGATTTAGGAGACCGTGAATTTGGACCCGTCGTTGTGGTGCCTCTATATTCTGCACTACCCTCGGCTATGCAACAAAAGGTTTTTGAGGCAGCTCTTGGTAGGAAAGTTGTTGTGTCTACAAATATTGCAAAAACTTCTCTAACCATTGATGGTGTAGTTTATGTGGTCTACCCTGGTTTTTCAAAGCAAAAAATATACAATCCCCAAACAGGAGTGAAATCGCTTGTGGTCACGCCAATCTCTAGAGCGAGTGCTAATCAAAGAGTTGGGCGTGCTAGACGTACTCGACCGGGAAAATGCTTTAGGCTTTATACAAAGAACAGTTTCAAAGATTTGCAAGAACATGCTTATCCTGAAATCCTACGGACCGACCAATTGGCAACGACAGTGCTGACCCTCAAAAAGTTAGGCATTGATGACTTAGTCCACTTTGACCTCATGGACCCCCCGGCCGCAGAGACAATGACGAGGGCTCTTGAGATGCTAGTCTCTTTGGAAGCAATAGATGAAGATGGAAATTTGACAAAGTTGGGCGAGATCAGGGGTGAATTTCCTTTAGATCCACAATTGTCAAAGATGTTGTTGGTTAGCTCTCAATTCAATTGTTCCAATGAAATTCTCTCCAGGCATCACTGCAATGCTTAATATTGCTCCAAATTGCTTTCTCCGACCAAGGAGCGCATCACACAAAGCAACTGATGAAGCAAAGGCTCAATTTTCACATGTCAATGGTGATCACCTCACGCTTCTCAATGTCTACCATGCTTGGAAACACAACGGGGAGGATCCTAATTGGTGTTATGCCAATTTCATCGACATGCATGCTTTGAAGCTAGCTGACAATGTCCGCACTCAACTTGTCCGCATCATGAACCAATACAACTTGAAGATATGTAGTACGAGTTTTAACAGCCCAGATTATTATGCCAACATTCGGAAAGCACTGCTTGTTGGTTTATTTATGCAAGTTGCGCATCTCGAGCAATCAGGATTATACCGCGCTATCAAGAATAATCAGATGGTTCATCTACATTGGTCTTGTTCTCTAAACGACAAGCCATAATGGGTCATGTATGGTGAATTAGAGCATACAAAAGGAAATTGCATCCAGACGGTTACAGAAATACGTGGAGAATGGTTGATTGATATTGCTCCATGTGTTACTATGATTTGAGTGAATTTTGTATAGGACAATCTATTTCTACTAGGGCTCTGTGAGTGTAAACTGTGAGGGCAAAGCTTCATGTGTTTTACTGGTCCCCATCAAACTTATTCTTCAAAATTACACACCTTTGATGCATTAAATTCGATTTGTAATAACAATGTATAAAACCATTTTGTTGCAAAGAATAAAAAAATTAATGGTATTTATCCTTTCCACACATTTCTCATATATTTCTCATACATTTGTCATTTACAAGAAATTAACTAGAAATTTCCAAAGTCCATTTTTTCCAAAAACCATCACTTTAGACTCCTTTTTCAATCATTCATACCATGAAAACATCCATTTACCTTTTTTGAAAATATTGTTGAAATGTTGTTAGCTATTACTATACAAAGCAATATACATTTAATCACTACCTCTTTCATTACCAATGACAATTAAGAATTCAAATGGTCCCTTGATGTAGTCTTGGTGAAAACCACTCTTTAAAAAACTTACTCCAAAATTACCATTTTTAACACAAAAGAACATGTAGAATTTTTACTTTTATTTTCAAACAAATGATTGTATAGATTGTAGGATTGTAGTATTTGAAGTGGATTTTTTCGGATTTTATTTTTTGTCTTACCAAACTAGGTTAACAAAGTTGAATCATATTAGCTTATAGCAAGTTGAGGCTTTAAAAATCACATTGAAGAATTGAGTTTTCAATGTTAAAAAAAAATCACATAAGGTCTAAACCTAAAACATTGATAATTTTAAAATATAAAATTGAAAACATCAATCATGAAGGCAAAAGTGTTGTGGAAAATAATCTAAACCCTATGTATTATTTTTTTTGGAAAATTGTGAAAATTGAATATTGATACCAACTAAAAAACCTTATTTTTCAACATGATGCATTGACAGTTCAAAAATCAAGACTCATAATTAACTTATTTACAAAAATTCTATATTTTTAGCTACCCATAGTCAAATATTGAAATATCCATGGAAATAATTTTTTTATGAAAATACTTTTTAAATCTTAACCCCTAAGTGATGGATCAACCATTTTATGGTCTTTGCCTTTTTTACGGGCTGCCCGAAATAGAAAACACATTTTTATAGAAAATAAAAAATATTTTTGAATAGTGAATCAAGTCTACTTTCCAATCCAATTTGAATCATGTCAATCCGAGTTAAACTCCACCCGAGAGAAATTTTCAAAGAAAAACACTTCTACATTGTCTAGTGTTAGAAAACTTACTATTTGGGGAAAGTAATGATGTTCTCTCCATTGAAAAATCTGCTATTTTTTATTTTAGAATAGAATGTCTAGTTTTAACAAATCACACAAAATTTCAAATTCTAAAAATAAAATTTGTGATTCTGATAAGTATTTGAAGTTAAATGCTTCTAAATTCATTATGAGATGATAAAAAGCTATTTTTGAAATTTTACTGTATGGATAATTACTAAACATCAAGCTCCTCATTTTCTCTTTTGGACCAAACTTCATCAAAGTTGAAGAAGTAATTTTTTATAACACATTTATGTTTTGCCCTTACCCCCTCCGTCATTTAGGGGTTAAAACATACTTAAAAAAGACATTTTTGCAAAGCATATACATTCTCTTACTTTAAAAAACCACACTAAAAACCAACGTCTCAATAACTTTCAATTTTCTTCCTTACATACAATGATTCTTTGAGAATTAACGGAGTAAGAATGCAGAGGCCAAAAATGAGCCTTTGAATGTCATTTGGTTCATTTTCTTGAATGTTCATAAGTCCTATGATGAAAGGTCATGGATCCTACTACAACGATCGACTCAATTTTTTAAATTTTAAAATGAAACAAGCAACTAGTCGCGTAGTTTTCTGCCTTAGTATTTACCCTAAATTTACTTTTATGATTTGTTTATACAGTTCTACCATGTACTATAACTCCTTGAAAACGATGTGTTTCCATAGTCTCTCCTCTAATGGACCAGAGACAATAGAGTTATTTGTAAAGTCCCTCAAATTCCCTTCTTTTTGACCTGTAAAATGGAAAGGAGAGGATCGGCATGATCTTACTGTAGACCCAAAATAGAACACTGGATGGATTCAAATTTTTATGCATAAAAATTTGGAGGGAGGGAGAAGAATTGGGTAGTGGGGTGGGACCATGAGGAGAAGTGGTGTCAGAATGCTCTGGTACTAGCTCTGGTCCATGAAAAAAGCAGGACAGAAGACCGGATGCCTTTACAAATAACTCTAATAAAGACATGCTTCTTCAAAGTATGCCCAAAGCACTCCAAGTCCGAGGGCGAAGTCCGACGTCGGTCAGCCGAAGGCTGCCCAGACAGAAACAACTTTGAATGATACCCGGACCTAGGGGCCGTTAGATGGGCCGGGTCTGTGACCGGAGCCGAGGAGCCTAAAACGGGCGTGCCGAGCCGCTCTCTTGGGACGTGAATTTGCGGACCTGGATTTTTCGTTCGTTCGTCGACGTCCGTCCCTCGTCTCCGCGGCTTTGGCTCTGGCCCTGGCCTGCCCTGGCTCGCCAAGCTTGCTCCTAAGTTATGCATTTGCTTTGCAAGAGTTCCCCCTTTCCGCAGATCTGGAGCTCCTTGCCGCATCCCCCGTCCCGTTCCGTTCTCTAACGATCTCTCCTCCTCCGCTCGCTTTTCGTGCGGGCGCTTCATTGCTTTCGAGGAGCCTCGGTCCGGTTCGGTTCGGTTCGGTTCGGTTGCGGCGCACTTTTCGAGGTTTCGGAACGCGTGTAGTGGAGCAAGAGCAAGCGAGAGATGGACCAGGCAGGCAGCTGAAATTGCTGTGGAGGTTGCGGCTTAGGGTGGATCTGGAGCGGAGATCCGTGGTTGTGATATGTGAGCGGGGAGGCCGGGGTTTGTGGAAGCTGGACAGGTTTGTGAGATCTATTGCCATGTTACGACACACGTGAAATGCGTCATAGCAAGTGAAAGACTCTGGAAGGCTGTGGAAATAATAATAATAGCAGCGTTGTTGCGCGTCAGCCATAAGCCATGAGCACTTCTCGGTTTATCAAGTGCGTAACGGTAGGAGATGGAGCTGTCGGAAAGACGTGCATGCTTATTTCGTACACCAGCAATACATTTCCTACTGTAAGCATTTTCCTACTGGATCAGTGTTAGATAGGTTTTCGTTTCGTTTTTCGCTTACCTTTTATTTTATTACATTACGAGTGTCGCGGTTAACGTGGAGAAGGCCTATGAACTCTGCTTTTTTCGTTTGATGCCTGGTTTTTTTAAAAAAAAGCTTTAAATGTTGAACGCGCAGGATTACGTCCCTACCGTGTTTGACAACTTCAGCGCAAATGTTGTGGTTGATGGAAACACTGTCAACCTCGGATTATGGGATACCGCAGGTGAGAGGAAGGGGCAGATGTGGATGTATGATTTGCATACTCGTTTTCAGTGGCAGTCCGAATAGTGTGTGGCGTATTTTTTAATTTCCGAACGGCAAATTGCATTATGCGTTACTGGCGATGATGTCATTATCAGTCGGATTTTTTTTTCAGTAGATGCCAAATGGTTGGCTATTTATTGCGTGATAGGTTCTTTTATTGGCGTCATTTTATTTTATTTTATTTATGGCACTGAGTGAAGCTCTCGCTCAATGCAGGTCAAGAAGATTACAACAGGCTTCGACCTCTGAGTTACAGAGGTGCTGATGTTTTTCTTCTAGCATTCTCCCTCATTAGCAAGGCTAGTTATGAAAACATCTCTAAGAAGGTACTCCTCTCTTCACTCCTCCTATGAAGACATACTAGTTTTTGGAATGCTTGATGTCGAGATTAAGATGGAGGCTCACGATTGGTATGGCACATTTTCTCATATCTTTTCTCGTCGCAGTGGATCCCTGAACTAAGACATTATGCGCCATCTGTGCCAATCATTCTCGTTGGAACCAAGCTAGGTATTCACCTCTCCGGCGGCTCTCATTTTGATGTGTTCTCACGTAGTCTGCTACATTCACAGGAAGTCCGTATAGTGGGCATCGGTACATTTTGTGAGAACGTCTGAGGTTTATTTTTTAATTTTTTTCCTCTCTCTCTCACAGTAGATTTCCTTCTATGAAAACCAGCTCTTAAAAGATGATGTATGAATTGGCAGATCTTCGAGACGACAAGCAATTTTTCGCTGACCATCCCGGAGCCGCTCCAATAACAACCTCCCAAGTACGTCATGAAGTTCACCTGATGCACTTCTCAGTCTATAGAACTACTTAGTTTGGTCGTGTGATACAAAGTTTGAGCTATCTCAACCACAATATCAGATTTTTGGTAGCCATCCAGGAGTACCTCAGTTGACATTCAATTGGCACTTGTACATTCTTTCCGGGTGATGAGCTGGCTCATCCGTCCAAAATCCTTGTTCTGGTCACGTGCTGTCGCACTGCCAAATCCTCAGCAGAATCTGACAGCAGTAAACTCTTGGGGTACAGGGTGAGGAGCTCAGGAAGACAATTGGAGCAGCTTCTTACATTGAGTGCAGTTCCAAGACTCAGCAGGTAACTTCAGTTTTTAAAAAAAAAACAGTCACGAGTAATACCTTACCGAAGTTCAATTCCTTTTCGTAAATCAAGAGTCGTTACCAGGATTTTTTAAGCGAGATTTTCTAGATCCGAACAACGATTGCGATTTATGTTGAAGAGGCATGTCGTGTTTACTGCTCCCTTGCTATAGCTCGGGCATTTTATATTCGGGCATTTTTTCAGCAATTAGTCTGTCATAAGACTGAGTGGAAGAAGCTCCCCGGGGCTTGTCGTAGCCACGATCATCATCTTATTGTGACTTGCGGTCTTGTATTGCAGAATGTGAAAGCAGTTTTCGATGCAGCCATCAAGGTGGTCCTTCAGCCACCCAAGCTGAAAAAGAAGAAAAAGAAACAAAAGAATTGTGTCATTCTTTGAAAATGACTCCGCTTTTATGATCTGGCTCAGTTTTTGGAGTTGGTCATAATTATTAACTTCTAGGTTCCGTCCTTGCTTTGGTTATGTCTCAGCTGACATCTAGTAGTATAGGTTCCACGAGTGATTCGCCACAGCTTATCCGTGTCCACTCAGTGGAATTCGGGATCACTGGAATTGTAGTGTATTCTTTTCTCCTGCTGGTAATTTGGTGATAGATATGGGGAGTGATTTTGTAGATGGTGCGTTTTGTGCCACTGACCAAAGGGGCTACCTCATCCTAGAAATTGCTTTTGGTCATTAGGTACCTAACAAACATCTTCTGGCAGCCAAAAGGGGGCTGTAGTAGGAGGCTTTGTAGACTTATCGGGCATTCACACTGGAAACATCCCCACTTCAATGCTTTTGCACCATCTGTTGATTTTCACCTCTTGGGTTATGTTTTTTTTTATCATTGGACTACTCACGTAGAGTTGGTATTAGCCATCGTGTTGGTTCTTTCTTTTGAATCTTTTGCCCTTTTTACCCTTGGTCATCTATTCGAGATTTGGAGTACGTGAGGTGGATTCCATCTTGGATTTGACATCGACTTTCGTTAAGTACGAGCGTAGTGTCCGATGCTTGGGGCTCGCCTACAAAAATATGATGCTTTTTGCGTTTATGTTAGATTACAGGAATTTTTTGTAGTTGGAATTTATGCAACAGGCAGAATTTATCTTATACCGATGTCTTCACTTTTTCATTTTCATTTATATATTCATTTTGGTTCAGGGGAAGCATGATTTCCTGAAGATTTTTCTCGATAGTATGCACAGCCAGGTGTCTCGAAGAGGAGACCTTGTCCCACAGGGGGACATGACACGTTGCTAGACACCTCATTTAACCCTTAAGCGTGGGGCCATTTTTGGTCATTTTTCAGTCAAATGCTGATTTTCACCTACATTGAATGGTGTGTTTAACCCCTAAACGTCCCAGCGTCCAGTTTCTGGACGTTTGTTGGTCAAACCCAATTTTGATCTTGAAGATGACTTTTGTTGCTAATACACCCAACTAAGAAAATGAAGTTTATTAAGTCTAGTTTGTACTCCACTTTTCAAATCTTAAAAATTCCAATTATTGAGTATTTTATTGCTTGTGCAAGCTTTGTAGGTCAAGGTTTGAATTACACTACATAGGATGTTCACCTTTCAAATTTCAAAATTTAAATAAAAAATTTCTATGGAAAACATATCATGTGATTCTCCATTGTAATTTGATCCCGCTCCCAAAAAAATATTAAATTTTTAAAGCTTTTTTGTAATAAAAAATATTTTTTGAAGTATTTGACTTAAAAATTTGTTAAAAAGGCCGTATTAAATCAAAAAAATCTGAAAATTTCAAGACTGATAGGAAACATTCAATTCCATGCATGAAAAATATTACAAAATATATTTTGATAAATCTTGAAGGCTAAATTGTGTAGTTTGACTTTCCTACAAAGGAGTGGTACGTTTAAGGGTTAAGGTAGTGGGACCAATTCCCGACTGAATTTCAGGTTTGCATATTTAGACTTGTGAAAGAAATTTTTTACAATTTTTGGATGCTCTGCAAAGCTATTGCAAAGGCATCCCCCAAAAAAAAACATTTTTTGAGCATTTCTACAATTTTCTATGATTTTTTAAGTCTGAAAGCTTAGAGTGACCATTAACCGCTCATAGAGTCATGGTTTTCATGAGAGGTTGGATTCTGAAAATAGAGTGCTTCTACACCAATCAGAAGCTCTTGATTTTTCCAAGCATGGACGAAATTAGAACACTCTTGGACACTATTTGAAACCATGCTGGTTGGTTTCTGACACCCATCCCCCAACCAGTAGGGGTCGGAAATACAACCCGGTCGGAAATATGACCCTCTACCTTAGTGTCCAGAGATAATTGATGTCTTTTACCAGAATTTGTTCAAAGGTGAAGAGAAAGTGTCCCTTGACACCACATAAGTTAGGAGTTAGCCACTTGTCATTCTCACTTTCATTGAGAGTGCCATGTTTTTTTCAAATAATGAGTGACATGAGCTGGCATGCCATTTTTATCATAAAGTTGCGATATGTCATTGGAACATTATATTTATTTATTTTATTACGAAAACATTGTATCTCCCTAAAATTAAGTAGTGTCCGGATTTGAGAAGTAATGTCCCTGACACTAAGTATGCCTTTCGATGTACCTTTAAACTTCTACACCCTTTCTTCATTTTAGGGAGGAAATGTTAGTTGCTTGTAGAGGACTTAACTTTTAAGCAATTGATGCATAAGTCATGTAATGAAAGCCTACATTTCCTTCTTGAAATGAAAGAAGGGTGTAGAAGTTGGTGGTCTACCTTAGTTCCTAATTTCAAATCATTTTGTTTGTCGGTGCATGTGATAGTGTAAGAAGTTGCTTGGTTGATAAAAATATCTACATAAGTAGCATTGATTTTGGATTATGGGTCAATCTACACATTGGTTTTTTGATACTTCTACCTTACATGAGATTTTCCTCTAACTTTGGATAGTGCAATAACTTATTGGCCAAGGTCCAAAGAAGATTCTATTTTTTTTTTCATTTTTTCATTTTAAATGTCTATCTCACAATCCTTATAGTAAAATGGTATGATTTCTTTTCTATATTTATAAAAGAAACTAGTGTGAGGCCTTAAAGTTGGAATAAAGGATTAATAAATTTCCTTTTATTCCTCAATGCACTAGAAACGATAGTTGTTTTTAGGGATCTTTTAGAGCAAATGTTGCGAGGATTGTAGGGATTTAACCTCCAAATGATAGAGGGGGTAAGGACAAAAGATGTGTTATAAAATGTTACTTTTGCGTCTTCAATGACTTTTGGTCCGAAAGAGAAAATGAAAAGCATGATGTTCAGTAATTATCCGTACAATCAAAATTTCAGATTTTTTGTAGATACTCATTTAATGAAATTAGAAGCATTTACCATTTAATATTCACCAAAATTACAAAATTCACTTTTAGAATTTGAAATTTGGTATGATTGGTTAAAACTATAAATTCTATTAAAAATTTTAAAAATCAAATTTTCAGAGGAGAGAACATCAATAGTTTTGTGAAATAGTAAATTTTATAACACTAGACCAATATTGAGGTCTTCGTTTTTGAAAATTTCTCCTCATAGGAGTTTAACTCAGATTGATACGATTTGAATTGGATTGAAAAGAATACTTGATTTGAAGTTTACAATTGATAAACCAACTTTAACAAATTATGCTAAATTTTATAATTTACGGAAAATTTTAAAGGCTAACGCTTTTAAATTCATTGAGAAATATATCTAAAGTTTTTTTGGGAAGTATGATTGTATGGATAATTTGTACATATGATGCCCTACATTTTGTCTATTGAACCAAACTTCAACAAACATATAGAAGGTACATATTATAACACATCTATGTTTTGTTCAATACCCCTCAGACTTTTAGCGGTTAACAACATTGAGTGAAGCTGTAAATGTATGGTTTAAAGAGCTAGGTGAAATTAAGACATCTAGCTAAGTGATTACCGTATTACAGTATCTCGTTCGATAGTAATGTGCCAAATCATTATTATATTTGGAACTTTTCATTTAAGCACTATAAACATTTGTCAAGATTCTCCTTCTCACTATACCAAAACAACGTTTTTTGAAAACATATTTTTTGAATCTTTTCAAACTTTTATTTTTGGATTAATTTGTACTGGACCAACTATTTAATCTGTAGTCTATTACAAAATGGTCAATATTTTGATGAACAAGGCTAAATTTAATACGCATTTATTAATTTTTTGATGAAAGGTGCTACAAGTCTTGTTATAATTGATTAAAATCTATTTAAGATTTATGTGGTAAAGAAATAGTTCAACTCCCAAAAAATGGTGATTATTTCATAGTAATATGGTAGTACCAAAATATTAGGGTTATTTATTAAGGGTGCTTAATCATGATGAATTACATGATAGATCTAGAAATTGATAATAATAGTCAAAAACACTAAAAACACAGGTTACTTTTATTTTACTAATTATAAACTTTATTTATTTTTTCGGCATTTTTTGGGGGAATTATTTTTTGCTGCTGACCCTGCCTTCCTGGAACGGTAAACTTAGAGATGGGGATGTGAGTTCAAAGTGAATAATACTTAACTTCTAACTACCATTATGTATTGTAACCTATTGATTTCAATTCCAATATTTTTTATTTATACCAAAAAATTTAAAATAAAATTTGGTAATCTTTTTAGCATATTATTGGAATTTTTTGTATTCTCAAACATTTACATTTCTTCAAGAGTTTTATACATCTCTAAGTAGTTATAATTTTTTTAAAGTGTGAGCATTTATAAAGGCATAAATTTTAAAATTATCATTTTTCTAAGTAAATATTGATTTTCACTGTTTCATTTTTAAAATATTATACCACCAAAATTTTGAAACATCCATTTATTTATTCTAGTGATTTTAGCATGTAAAAATACCATTTTATTTTATAAACAAGGTTTAGTTACTAGACTATTTCAATTTGATTTGTTTAGATTTTTATTCTTTATTTAAATTTAATAAGTAGGAAATTTGCTGAAGAATGTATATAATGTCAAAATCAATCCTAAAAAATTGTAAATAAAAGGCATAGATTTATATCATAATATTTAAAAACAATTATTTTCACAATTTCACACATGCATTTATTTTGTTCCTTTATAATTTATGAAAATCCATCCATGTTGTAAAATGAACATTTAAAACCTAAACCCTTGGGTTGGCAATGATTCAAAGTTTTCACATTTACAATAATTCATAATCCAAAATAATTTTTGTACAACTATAGTCTTTCTTTCTATTCAATTTAGAACCTGATCATTAATATAGATCATATAAATGATCAATTTCATAAGTTCATTGATTGTTAATATAATTTATAATGTTCATTTACTTCTTGTCAAATCAATTTTTTCCGGACATTTGTGTCATTAGTGATATTGTTCTATAATTATGCAATAGTGATTTTGCATAAAATATTGATTATAAGATGTGTAGTTTATAAAGCACGGCTTATTAGTAATGTGATACCATGAATCATGAAGAAGTTTCATCAGGAAATATATATATTGACAAAAGTAATTCATCAACACCAACTGAAAACATCAATAAACGTTTGATACAAGTAGGTATACAAATTTCCATATCAAAGAAATTGAATAATATTTAAGTACTTAGAAATGTGCATAAATAATAACTATTAATAGTGAGTTTAATTTATATCACCAACTACTCCAACGTTTCAAAATATAAAAAATATTGAATCGAAAACATATGTATTCAAAGTGGGTACATTTATATTTAACTATTGCATTCATAAAATTCTTTAATGTATTTTCAAAAACAACTTTATTAATATCTCTCTTCTATATTTAGGGACTAAATTCTTGGAAAATTGAAAGGATTCGGCTAAAAGATCTCATCAAATCATTAAAATCAAGTTTGAATGAAAAATCATTGTCTTTGGCAGCTGTTCAATCTTCATTAGCAGATGTATTGGTGGCAAAGGTAATTATATGAAATTATTTCAAATTTAAGTGTATTATATATTAATGAACTATTTCTAAAGATTAGGTTATATATAATTCCTATTTTATGTGCGTAACTTTTTTTTTTAAAGTTGATATAAACAAATATGTAAAATCATCATTTATGTTGTCAAATCATTTAAAATAATTTAAGAAAAAAAATAGAAATGTGCGCTAAATTTTATGAAACAATGTTATGTCATTTATAGGAATTTTATATATTGAAATACTTTTAATGAACCTCTTCAGACTGGAGAAGAAACAACCACGGAAGCAAAGCAAATTCACAAATTGGCTATAGAATTGAAAGAACGTCTTATTTATTGGTTTGTTCTCTTACCATATTTTAATACATGTAAGTAATTTCATCACTTTGAATTAGGAATATCTAGTTATGATATAACAATAAAAAAATAAAATATTAATCTATGGTTGTTTAATGTAGTGAAAATGAATTACAAGAACTTCGAGAAGAACGTGACAATTATGTACTTGACGTTACGGTATGTATAACATATCATTGATGAATTGTAAATGACTTCAAATCTATGAGTATATGAGAGTTTGACTTTGAAGTTTAAAAATTTACAAATGACTTATTAACCTGGATTTAATATAACAATAAAAGAATATGTGGTATTATATTTGAGGTTGTGATCTACTTCAAAGTTATGCTAACCATTATAAATGTCTTTAATTATTTTAAGTCACTTACTTACATTAAATTTAAAAATTTGAAGTGAGATCATAATAAATAAATAAATACATTTTAATATTTATTTAAAAAAAGACTTGATAGCATGAAACTATTTTGTATAATGGTATATTGAATACAAAAATATGATGTTATTAGCAACAATATAAGCTTTTATATATCACTATGACAGGTTTTGGAAGAAAAAATTGCAACATGTACTTTACTTGCAAAAGAACAGGATGATTTCATTCAAAATCAACTAGAAACCATCCAAAAATTAAAATCCAAGTAAGAAAATTTTCATTCATAATATCACATTGAAAAGATAAAAAAAATTATAATTTATTTACAAAGTTTGTTTGTATTCATAGTATTTAATATATAATTGTATTGATAGGATCGGAGATCTTCAAAACAATTTGCACAAAGTTGAAAGTAACAACAAAGAGGTAGGGATTATATAAACTTCATCTATAAAATAGATATTATTCACAATTATTAGTGAAACATTGACTATCAATAAATTTAATAACATTAATGCCCACAAGTTTTAGTTAAATTAGATTTTCATTTGTCATACTATAGTCAGTAAGCACTTTCTCCAAATTCACTTTAGTAAATAAAGATATGCATGTGTTTTTAAATTAACACAACTCTTTGATATTTTTGTGGTCAAAACCTTTCAATGAAATATCATCTATATTGTTTAGGAACAAGTGAGGTTACAAGAACAAATACAACTTCATCAACAACGAGCTAATATTCAGGTTGAAAATTCTGAAATATTATTTATTTAATTTACTGAAAAATCCCTTAATTTCATTTAGTGTTGTTTTAAATTTGATATTGGAAGACTGCATATATATACCAATCATGTTTTAAATGATATTTGATAGGATAAAAAAATAAAAAAACTACAACATGAGTATGAAGCTTCAAAATTAAAAAGCTATAAGGTGCACATAAATAATTGATTTAACGTGTTTCAAATATGATCATTTTTTTTGTTATATTATTTAGAAAAGTTTGAACAATAAAGTAGAGAATTAACTTTTAAATGAAATGCAAAAAATTATATAATAAATATATTTACATTTTCAAAAATATTAGTTTGATATGTTATTAACATGATTGTGTTGTGTTTTTTACATAACAAAATCAGTCTGAAACCAAAGAATTTGTTTTAGAAGAACAACTTGAAACTCAGGTACCATGTTATAAGCATGCCAAACATATGAAATTTTGTAAAGAATTTATAAATAAACATAATCATTTATTGACACTAAATAAAAATTAAATATAGGCCAAAATATGTCAAGAAACCACAAAAGAACTACACACTAGTACTAAAGAAATTGAAAAACTTTCAAATTTATGCGCAACTCTTCAAGAACAACAAGTAAGTTCTTGCAATTTGATCACCGATGATAATAAAATTGAAAGCTTAAACTCTTGTAAAATATATATTTATACATTCAGTGATCAACAATGAATGCCTAGAAGAACAAACATGTCTTGTCTATTCTCTTTCAAATATTTATCCATTTAGTATCTTTAATACTCTGTGATCAATATCAATCTGGTTTTGTATTTATTCAATGAGAATTTTCATTATATGCTTTTCTAAATATTATCAAATTAAAATACTTATATATAAGACCATATATTATAGTTTTATTACTTTTAAAAAAATTCAATAAGAAATTTAATGCACCTATTACACCACCTTAGTGGCCTCAAATTTTTTGCCAATTATACCAAAATTTAGTCACCAATACTAAAAAATTAATTCTTATGAATTTTCAAAGTTGTATGCTTCAAAATTAATTTAGCAAATATTTGTGATGCCTTTCAATCAGTTCAACTATTGTGTGGATACTCTTTTCTTTTTCTTTTTTGAAACAAGAGGATGAAATCTCATCGAATTAATGAAGGTCGCACACACCAAACTTGTGCGGATACTCTCATAATTTCTAACCATCATCTTTGATATCTTCCTTTTAGATATCAACTTTCACAAAATTATGGTTTTATATACTATATTAGTTTTAAAGTTTGTCAAAAATAGGTAGACATTTAGATGTTTAATTTAAAATTCAAATCACAAATTTTAAACGGTTTTACAATTAGAATATTTTATAATTATATTTAAAACCTTTTTATGATTAAAATTTAAAATATTATATGATACTTTTGGGTGTTTGCATGGTACAATGGACCAACTTTTTCATCACAATACACAACCTTGAATTTTTTTTTAAATTTTAGGAAATCATAAAAAAATTAAACTACTTTAACTAGAGTGATGTCTTCTACCGATTCCTAAAAAGTAGAGGTCAAAAACAACATATATGTAATCTAAATTAATGTTATTGTAAAAAACTAGAGCCTCATGGCAGTGGGAAAACGCACTCAAAAATTCAAAACGAGAAGGGAAAAAAAGGTCGTGGGTGAATTTTAAACTATAAATTTTTCCAATGTTCAAATATATGTGAAAAAAAAAATTCCAATTTTTTTTATTCTTTTTTGTTTATTTCTCTTTTAGAAATTAAAAAATATGTTGTTTTTGTATTTTTGTATTTTTGAATTGTTTCTCTATTTGAAAAAAAGCCTTTTTGATGGATTTCTTTTTGATTGCGATTGAGAATGAAATTTTGCAGGTGGGCTTACTTTTAAACAACAAATATAGAATCAAACAAGGACTATATTTACCTTCAAAGTTTGATCATAAATTTGTCAAACCATTATTAGAATGGGAGTTTTGATACCCAAAATCTTCAATATAAAATCATTTTGACAAACTAAGATTTTTATTATATGGATAGTACGTACATAAATTTAAAAGTCAGTTCACTTAATTTTTCATTGTATCATTGATGTATGTTTTTTAAATTGGTTTAAACCTTAGCCTTTTAGACAAAATGCATGATGTGCACAAATGTGTACCAAGTAACAATGGAGGGCAACCCAAATTTTGCTCAATGCAATACACCTTACCTTGCAAACACCCTTTTATCAAAACTTAGTTTTAGTATTTTCTTTTTAGGAATTTGTAAATAATACTTGTTGATTTGGTTAAATTAGTTATTGAAAATATTGAAAATACTGACAATATCAATAAATTATAAATTACCAATGTTTTTAGGAAAAAATGGAACAAACATGGTGTGACAATGCAAGGCTTACACAAATTTTGGCATCAATTGGGCAATACAAAGATCTTGTAAATGGTTGTTTATGTTTTACCTTTTTTTCCTTTTTCATCAAAATAAGAAAAAAAAATCTATAATCTTTTTTAATAAATAAATAAATATACAGAAATGTAGTATCATATAATAAAAATGAAGCTCTAATTTTTAAACAAAATAGGATGAAGACATTCAAACATTAATTTGTATAATATAAAATTATATATGTGTACATATATAATTTTAATCAATATTATGTCAACATTTTAAGTGGGTTGACGTGTAGAAATGCATGACGGAAAGGGATTGGTTTACTTGCCGCCTACGTCAAGGGGTGCTAAGATTTTGGTGAGCTTTCTAAGGTGTGTTTAAATTAATTCAACATTGTTTAACATCTTAAAAAATAATATTACATTATATCAAAATGTACACCATTTAGAAAAATTTACCATTTAAGAGCCAAAGCTTAATATATGACATTTCTTTGCAGGGTTTATCACATCGTTATGAATGTTGTAAATTGCAAAGTGAATATGTGGATCCCAAAGTTGAGATGGATCAATGGTAAAAAAAAATCATATTCACCATACTCAAATTTTCGAATAATTTTTACAATTCTATATTTGTTTGTACCGCATCCAAAAGGCAGGGTCCGCAATCCCTGCTGAATATTTATTTTTTGCCAAATTGATGTGAATATTCCCTAAAACTATGTGGATATTCTCTAAGATTGTCTTTAGCACCATAGAAAAATATCTTTTTCTAAGAAAATAAAGTCCTAAAAATATGGACATCTCATTCTATTATTATTTTTGCCAACTCTGCCTTCCAAACACGGTAGTATAAACATTGTATAAAATTATTTGATATTATTTATAAATATGTAATACATACAGATTCCATTCAAAATCTTATGTTTTTGTAATGTCGTAATATGTAAGAAGGATACCAGCTGAAGCTTATGAAATGTTGTTAGCATTTCGAAAAAAATGTTGTCCACAAATATCAATTGTTATATTTCAAGAACTAATGGTGTGTTGATTGAATTCTATATACACAAGCATATATATAATATTTAGATAGATTGTATATAATATCTATATGATATTTGCAACATCTTGAACAATATTGAAATTTGTAAAATATTCACTTGCATAAATGCATATATGTGTATATATATTATACATATACATCACAAACTTAGGAAATCATGTTTTTGCAATGTTTAACGTATGTTGTTAAGATGAACATGGGAGATTACGTTTGACATACGTTTTACTCATGTTTATCGTAAAGTTTACACAATTATTTATAATGTTGTAGGCTGATTTAAGTGTTTTTTGGAAAAATCGTACTAAAAGACAAATGGTATAGTATTTTATTTGAAAAATTATTTGTTATACATACATTTGTTACACAAATTCTAGCATGAATAATGTTATCACTCCATCTTTCAAAATATTTTATGATTTCTATAGAATAAAAATTAATCTTCAATCACAAATATGTGTATTGGATCATAAAAAAAATTATATAATCATTTCAAATAATTACTAAGATTAAAATCATAAAAACAAGCTTGTATACTTCTTAATTGTGATTTAGGCTTCTATGAAAAGAAAGTATGAAAAACGTATAATGGATTTAAAGAGACAACTTCTACAACGCATACCGTATAGACAGGTTATTGTAAATTTTACAGAAGATGCATCATTCAATTTTTTGGTTGAAGTTTTTACAAAGAAAATGTAAAAAATGCATTTTAATTTTTTCTAATTTGATAATTTTTTCTCATTCAAATTTATTTGAATGCATGTATGATTTATGTTTAATATTTTAAGATTCTAAATCAAAATATATTGGGGTGAAATTAGGTAGTGCCTACAATATCAAACAAATCAATTCCAAAAAAGTTGAAGAAGGTAAAGCTATATGCTTTTTGATTATTTAATATGCTATTTTCCTCACAAAAATGAGATTCTTTCTTATTTTGATATATAAATGTTACGTATTTTCAAATCTTAAATGAATTAGCTAATTTGGACATATTAAAATTTCAAACAAAACGATACATTTATGTTGTTAATTTTATAACATATAATTGATATGAATTATTAACAAGCTAATATCTATATTATTGCAGTATGAATTAGATGTAATATCTTCTGACCAAAACACATCAGATGATAATATCAGTAATTATGAATTTCAACCTTTACAAAAATTTTATAATGTGGTAAAATCTCTATATTGTACAAAGATACGTTTTTTTGTATTAATAATTTTTTTTATTGATTCGTTGATTAAAAGTGAACTTAAATCTCCAATGAAATGATTGAAAGTGTGATTTCTTTGTAACCATCAATCAATATGTTTGCAACATTTTGATCATGATACATTGTAAATTTTTTGTTGTTGAAGGTTCCAAGAAGGCCAAAAACAAGTCCAAGTTGTACTACATTTGCATTTGAAACACCTACACCACTTCAACGACAAAAACTGAGCAACTTTGGAGAAAGACCATTACCATGGAGTTTTAATGTTTAAAATGGATAGTATCGTCAATTATTAATATGGTAATAAGTTCAAACAATCTTATAGTAATTAAGTTTTAATTTATTAATTTATTATTTTTAGGCTTGAATTATCAACATCTTTATTTATTGATTGCAATATGTATAAATTCAACTTTTTTCAATACAAAATAGATAAAAATAAAAATAAATGAAATACTTACTTATATTTTAAATGATTTAGATCAGGATTTTGATAGACACTCTAAATGTGTTTGAAGCAAAATTGTATTAATCGATTATCGAATATTCAATGGTATTTTATGTATTTATTTGTTAATTTATAAAACATAAAATACTAATGATCATATTATAAATAGTATTTAAAAATTATAATTATAAATAAATGTTGTATGTTCAAATTGATTTTTAAAAAATTCAATAGAACTATTTTAAACACATTTTTTATATTACAATTAAAAATGTATGTGATTAAAAAAATGTCTAATTGACAATATAATGGTTTACATTATAGTCATGAATAATAGTATTGAATAAAATGACGTTTGAATTTAATTTTTTTGTATTGTGTATAATTTTTATAATTTTAATTGTTGTTGATGATAATAATATTTTTTAAATTGCAGGAATGAAGATTGTTTTATTTTGAAAATCAACGTGAAAGAGAAAAAAACGCTTGACAACTAATTTATTAAATGTTTTGTACAATGCGTATGTTTCATCAACAAAATAAAACTATTTTTTTTATTCAATATTGGATTTGTATAACAAAGTTGACTTTTAACCAATAAAGTAATTCAAAATTTTTATTGCTTGACCAAAACAACACATTTGGAGTCTATATTATCAATTAATGATTTGAAATTTCAAATATTATGCAAAAAATGACATTATGATGTTTAATATATATATATATATATATATATATATATATATATTTCTACAACACCCAATGAGAAAAAATGACACCCTATGAGACACCCTATCATTAATATTGACACATGTGAGGACTTTGAAAAAAATTATTCTTGTTTTTATACATCCTAAAAGTTCAATTATGAGCGCACCATTTTATCTCATTAGTGAGAACAACAACTAGAAACGCTTCAAAATTAGTATAGGTGATTTTAGTTCACTTTTTCCATTAACAATTGGTAACACCACAAATGAAGATGTGTTGTAAATTTTCCATGTAGATGTACATTATTTAAAAAATGTCTTTAAGTTTTTGATAATATGAGAATCAATATCAATGTCATAATTTTCTTAAATCAAAGGAAAAAAAATTACTATTTTCATTTAATGGAAATGAGCACAATAAAATAAATATTCCAACTTCACTAGTTTTAAATAGATTAAAAATAATATGTTCTCAAAACTTATCCACGCCATATATCATCATGGCTATGTCTTTTCTCTCACTCTTCTTATCAATTGGTATTTCATCATGGCCATAGCCACTACCACTCTATTCATGGTCATAAATTTGAAAAACCATGAATGTCTACATATTTCCTTATGAATGTAAAAAATATAAATACAAATAGTTGAATAGTGAAGAGGGTGTTTTTACGTTGATTATAATTGTGAAATTATATAATTGTAAAGATTACCAACACCAACTATTGCATTTTGTGCCATGAGGAGAAATATGAAGCAAACTAGTCCATGTGATCAACATTGGATCATCTAGGCTATAGTTTGGATAATACCTAAAAGGACAATAGAAAGAATTATGTAAAATTTTAAAATAATAATTATTTTAAAATTATTTTAAAATAATAATATAGAGTCTGTTTGGTAATGTTTTGTTCTTTTAGAAATTGATATCACATGCATTCATGATAAATTAGTCTGTAGTATGTATGCAAAGTGTTGACTCAATATTAGATGCCCTTACATGACTACATTGGACTTTGCTTCTATATTCAACACTTTGATGATTCAATTTATAACACAATTAGTAATTTGGTTGGTAACACATGCTTTTTGATTAATTCATTGCTACTTTAATTCATGTGCAATATTTTTGACTACATAAGGTTCAATGTTAATAGGAATATCAAATTCTTACATTTGATAAATAATAAATTTACTTTACCTTTATAACTAAACATATGAAACTCCACTGGAATAATTACAATCTAGGAGATAAAAAATTATATATTTAACATGGGATTTAACAAAACTTTTCAACTTGGTCTCTTTTTTTCAAAGATGTTTGAAGACCATCCAAAACAACCATGCCATATTACAACTTGCCATTTACTTTCTAGAAAAAGAAAAAAGAAAAAAGAAAAATATTGAATTTAATTGAAATTGGTAGATTATTTTCACATATTTCATTAATTTAAGAATCATAATTACTATACCATTAACATTTAAAGATATAGATTCCACTAAGATATAAAATTGCCTAAACCGTATATGCAATCATCCCTATATTAAAAAGATTATCTCAAAGACAAAAAATTTGGCCTAACCTTGTTGGAAAATGAAGTCTAAAGGAAAAAAGAAGTCTCTCCTTGCAGAGTTCAAATTGTTATTAAATGTAATATGACACTCTCCTCTCCACTATATAGGTTTTAAGTCTCTCAATGGCTTTTTTTTTTCTAACTAAAGGCAAAAGACTAAGAATCTTTCTTCAATAGTGTTATAGCAAGGAACTCAACCCCTAAAAGAACCATAAGGCCCCCACATGGCTTCTAGAATTAAAAAGTGAAGAAATTCAAGTCGTTGGGCCGTGAATTGTAGACTGAGCAACAAAGAGACCCTAACTCTAATTGGAAGCTAAATATAGTCTCAAATTTGGTAAAAATGAATTTGGCAGTTGTGTGTATGGGGTGTTAGCTGATTGCGTGCAAAAATTCAGATGCATAGGTCATTGTATAAAAAAATTCAAGAGCTGTCCGAAGTTAGGTTTTTCACCTCTGTACGATTGTATCTTTTGATATATGCATCACCTACGTACTCAAATTACCATCCCATCTTCGTTACAAAGAGTAAAATCACCACAAAAAATCTAAAAAATTGAGGATCAATACTCATTCTACACTGAACTAACCGAATTTGGAAAATCAGCCTTGGTCCTTTAGGGATCAAAGCTTGCATTCTTGAACTCAAAGCGTGGGATGATTTTGTACCAAAAAATCACCACATAATTAGAACATTGCATTAATGAAAGAGGGGGTAAGGGCAAAACCTACATGTGTTATAAAATGTTACTTTAGCAGTTTGGATGAAGTTTGGTCCAAAAGAAAAAATAAAAAGTATGATGTTTAGTAATTATTTGTGTGGTCAAACTTTCAAAAAATGTTTTAGATATTGGTTTAATGAATTTTGTAGCATGTGCACTCAAAATCCATGCAACTTATTGAAATCAAATCGAAAATTTCATCATAGCCGGACAAGTTTCTGATAACAATTGTTGGGGTTTTTCTTGTTGATAACAACAGTTTCTGTTGATAACATTTTCTGTTGACAACAACAGTTTCTGATAACTGTTGGGGTTTTTTTCGAGACCCTAGGTTTTGCTCAGCAACAATTTTATATTTTTACACATTAGGGCAATTATACCTTTCTTTACATAACCTCCATGACTAGGTTTTATAAAAGAATGTATTTCTTATCCCATTTCTAAAAAAATAAAATTTCTAAAATTACTTCACTTCAAAAAAAATTCCAAAAATTGTTTTTACTACACAAAAATTTGAAAAACAAAAAAATCATAAAAAAATAAAAAATAAAATCAGTAAGGGTAATACCAATAATTAAAAAATATTGTAGCTCCATACGCACTTGTGGTATGTTGTTAAAAATTTGTGAAGTTAAAACTCGACCCCCTTCTATCACTTCCCTTATTTTAGATGCACTTCACACTCACTTTTGGCAAGTGACACGCAATCATTTCCAAGCATATATGATTTATTTAGATGGAAATATTGAAATTTTGTAATTAAACTATCGCATACATCTTAACGTTGGAACTCTAAAAGCAATGTAATTTGCTTTGTCACAAAATTTCATCTTAATATTTTTTGGTGCTTTTTCAAAGATTGTAAAAGTGCAACAATTAGTAGTATGCGACAAAAAAACATGGTATAAAACCACCTAAACTGTACAAGAGCATATATTTTAGTTTAAGTAAAAAAACAAAAAATCCAAAATACACTACACGGTGAACCGTTTTCAAGATTCTTTTTGTAGTTGGGACCCCATAAAATCCAAAAATATCTTGAATGATTTGAATTTTACTTGAAGAGCTAGGATGACCAACAAAAACTTGGGAATGTCACTTAGTGTAAACTTTGCCTACATATGAGCGAAAAAGGGCATTTAGTGGGGGGCTATGAAATAATTGGAATATTCTACTATTTATAGTATATTTAGGATATATTCCATGTATATTCCAAAATAATTTCTAAAATATTCCCAAATTGGTTTTAAAACGCCCTATATCACTTCTATGATTTTATAATTTTTTTCTCAAATGAATAAAAGACACCCTATATTTGTGCTCTCTTAGATATCTAAATTCTTGATAGTAACTTCCTTGGGAACAAAAATCCTTCAAAACAAATTGGATGAAAATCGTTCATGTAGCAGTTGGAATTGAATAGTGAGTTACATTCAAAAGCGATTTTTTAGCCTACCAAGCGTTTAGGGTTTAACACTAAAGACACTATTATGAGTAAAAGTAGTTTACAATATGGTTACTACCAACTACAATGCAATGTAGCTGTAATAAAATTAATGCTGATTAAAAATATTATTTAATGTAAGCAATTTCATTTTTGCTACAAAACTGTTTGAGCCCTTGTATGGAGGGTTCCACTGCAAACATGTAAGAATATGCCCACTTTTGAGTAATTGAGATAATAGACGATTTCAAAATGTGAATGTGCCACTTTTGAGGTGCATTAGTGACGGTTTAGAAATGACTCAATTTTTACAATAGTAAATTTTAAAATGGTTTACTACAAAAACTCAACATTCAACATTAGATCAATGACTCTTCTCCAAACCTACAAAACACAACACCTCACTAATAATTGGTGAGGAACGTAGTATTTACATCTTGCTGCAAGAAATCAATTGGTCAGTCATATAAAATAAAGGCCGCTCTATCTCCCTCTTTCTAAACTCTTTTTCCTACATTTGTACAAGCCATTAAAGCTTGAAATATTCCATCCACCAAACTACAAATGCATTGTGAGATTCAATATTAACCCCTTAGTGCCCAAGTGTCCAATTTTTGAATGATGTACAAAATTAAATTTTTTGTCGTGCACTTTTTGCAACTTTTTGTAGATTTTATGAAAAGTAAGCTTTGTGCATGTGTGAACCGACAAAAAAGGGGGTCATTCGTGAAAACATTATGCCTCATTTCATGTTGTAGTGATCTACTAAAAATTTCTAAGATCATAGTTCAAAAATGTTCTTGAAAAAATCAACTCATAAAATTAAACAACTAAAAAATTTCCAAAAATCACTACACATTAGAGTATTACATTTCAACCAATCAAAAATAATAATATATTATATATATATATATATATATTCCAGTGGCACACCAATTGCTTTGCAACCTCTGATAAAGTTAACGAGTTGCTTTTTGCAACCCGTTGCAAGAGAGAATTGAACCGCCAACCCTTTGTTGTGTCTTAAATGATTATTTTGAAGTTTGTAAAATATGAAGGTTGTAATGCATAATTCCTAAATTTATCTATAGTTCTATACGGTTGAATACCATTAAAATCATTTAGATTTTTTATTAAAAAAATGTAAAAGAAAAACTTAAAATATTCATAAATAATATATTATCCACTTTTTGTTGAATTGGATTATTATTACTTAGAGATATAAATGTTCATCACATGGATAGAAATTGCCAAGATTTTTATTTTACAACTTGTAAAAATATCAATTTACACAACACTATGTAAGAACCTGATAGAATAAATATGTTAAATGAAAAAAATTCTAATGGATCTCGTAATGAATATTTAAGTGTATTATTAACCTTGTACTTTTAGCCAATCATACCAAAATTCAAAAATAAATAATTTATTTTTTATTTGTTTTGAATTTTGGAAGTTTGTTAATTGAATATTATTGGTATATATATAATTGTATATGATGAATTTTAGGAATTCATTTGTATAGATCTGATCCAAAATTCATAAATTTATAATCTATCTTTCTACATTCATACATGATATATACTTTTTGTCATGCATTTTTTCACACATTTACAAACTAGATACTTTTGTAAACTATTCCAACAACACCACATTGTTGTGAATACATTTTCAGTGTTCCATAAAATATTCTTATAGGAAATTTGATTCTCAATAGGTTAGGCCCAAGAAACACTCAATTTGGACACTCCTAACTCAATTGACAATAATTTCTATCTTGGAAACGACCACTTTTGGATCGTCTTAACATTTAAAGGTTGGAATAATACGCATGTTCAACAATCTATTCTTATAATGTGTTGAATATTCCTACAACCAAAAATTAAAGATAATATTTATTTATAATATAATTATAAATTTTACCTCAAAAGAACAATATCCTATCTTTTTAATTCCATTGTTTTGAATCCCTCCTCCAAGTAATAAACCATAAACAAACGTGACCATTTTAGAGCACCCACATTGTAACATTTAAAAAAAAGTGGCTATTATAGAAGGTTTTTTTTTATATAAAATTTTTATATCAATTTCAAAGTAACCTAATATCACTTACAAAATTAACCTTTGAATGTTTGAGACCTATAAATAGAAACTTAGCATCTATATAATAGAAACATATTACCGTGCAATTTTTTTTGAAACCTCTACATTGTAAAGATACTCCTTTCTGAAAAGTCTATACATACTTTGATTCATTTCTACTAATACAATCATCAAATGAACAACTTTGAATTCAAGTTGTTACACAAGACATAGGTAACTTCAATCTTGTTCTAACAAGTATTGAATGAAAATCATTCACTCTTGGACGAGATCGCATGAGCCATTTTTTTCCATTCAATGTCCATAATCCGTACACAACAACGTTCAAGGGTTAAAGACCAATACACTTCAAAACTCTACAAAATAAATAAAATATGTCATTGCATTTCACCCAAAGAAATTAACATAACCTTCTCTCGCATTTACTTACCGTGTTTGTAGGAAAAATAAATAAAATAACGATCTCAACCAAAAATCGTGGCTTCACCTTGAAATAGATAGATAGATAGAAACACCAACCCAAAGGAATGGGCCGGCGTGAATAAAGTGTCCGTTCGTAATGTCAATGACCCGATGCCCACGGGACAAAGGGACAGTGGAACAATACTACTCTCCTCTTTCGAGGATGGACACTCACCTTGAAATACATCCATTATCCTCTCTACAACAACTATTACTCTAGGCTATAGCTTTTTACGCAAGGATTTTTTTTCTTTTACCAAGATCAAAGATTTCGGTGTTACTCATACAAGAGAACATTCATAAATATACTTGGTAAAAAAAATTCATTCTACATAGAAAAAAAAAAAAGTCATTATAAAAAAATTAAACTAATTATCTCATTTAGTGAAAGAAAGGTTTATAGTGTGTGTGGAAAATCAATGAAGGTAATACTAAATATCATTATGATGTAAAATTAACGTGATATGAGGGCCTCTTTACACTAGAGGTGAGAAGCCGTGAAGAGAGAAATTTCAACCAATGGAAGGCCTAAAAATCGAGAAGACCAAGGAATGTCTCTTTACACCCGAAATTTTCAGTCCAAGGGACAAAAGGAGGAGAAAATGACATGGACTACACTTTTGTCCTTTGTGGCAAGAAAAATAGACATTTTTGAAGGCCCCTGGATTTTCCGTCAAGCCCACCTCAAGAGGTGGGTGTAACGCAAATTCCGGGGGGGCGTCAAGCCAAAATTCTCACAACCAATCATTTTTTATTTTTTAAGAAATATGTAAGAACTTTACTTTTTAAAACCGGCACTTTATTTTGTAACCCCTTCTCACTTTACAATATATCCAAAGGCCGTCAAGTTCATAGGTTGGCTTCTCAAAAATGAGACATGGCCCTCGTGAGGTTTTCTCCATAACTTCTCGCTTGTAGTGTAAAGAGGGCGTGAAGACTCAACCACTAAGGCCCACTTTAGATACAGGCTAGAAGGCCGGCCTGATTCAATCCAGCCCAAGTTTGGAGTCCGGGCCATGGCAAACCTTATCCTGATTTCGTCAAACCGGCCCAAAGATTTGGCGCCAAAATCATGCCATATAGGACGCCACATAGGAAAAATTGCTCCTTCCGACCCAACCCTAGTGTAAAGCCCTTGGCTGGATTTGAAAGAATCGAATGATCGTATTGGTTGAAATTGGTTGAAATTTGAAGAGTTCGGGCCAACCCTCAATCCGGCCCCAAGTATAAAAATTTCAGTCATCAGTAATTTTGAGCGTGCTTCGAGAATTAGTACCACACACACTAAATGGGGTAATCAGTCAGTGTACTGTAGTGCATGTTGGACTAAATAGGATAAGCGGTGTAGTAAATCTCAGCCCAAAAACAATAAAAAAATACAAAAAGGATAAAAAAAGAAGCTGTTGCAGGCTGTTAATGGATTCCAACGTCACCCTGACTGACTTGATTTTCACTGCACGCGTTCGTTCGTCCGTCCGGACGACGGAACGCCAGGTCCGTCGGTCCTCCGTCCATGCATCGATACCAACGCTGGCTACGGACAGACGCGACTGAGCCGGCCTGTCAGGGGGTCGGTGCTGCCTCCGCCTCCCATCCCCACTTCCCCCAGTCAGTCTCTGACGGACGAACGCGCCTCCGTTCGTCTTCCGTCGTCCAGACGAACGAACGAACGCATTTCGTCCGTCCGTCCGTCGTCTCTCTCTGCTGCATGAGACACAAACCTCATATTGCAGCCTGCAAGGCGGCCGCATGGCCTGTTCTTCGTCTTCTGTCAATCCAGCACAGCCTTGGACGTCAGTCATCACTTGGTAGCTCGCTGGGGTTTCAGTAGCAAATTTGAGCCAAGATGAGGCTGGTGGATGTTTTGGCGCAGTAGAAATCATATGTAAGTCCAAGTCCGTGCGGTAGTTCTTCTTCTTCGAACAATGTAGGCTTCAAAAACATCAGAGTTCCTTTGGGTTTTTGCTGATATGTACGTTCTGCGATATATTACTTACAAGTTAGTCTGTAGACTTTCTTCTTCTTCTTTGATCAATGTAGGTTTCGCTTCAAGGACGAGAACCTCCTTGGGTTGTGCTGATATTCTTCTTTCGGATGCTGCATGCAGGAAACTAACGAAGCTGTCGCCATGAAAACAAGACTGTTCAAGGCTAGCTCACCATTAGTACTTTCGAAGAACTCAAACTCCGTGTCGTTGTCAGTAGTAATCCCGCTCAGCATTTTCACGGTGTCTTAGAACGCGATGTATACTGAAAGAAAGAAGGAAAGAGAAGAAGAAAGCTCCCATTACCGGCGACAGTTTCAACAATACGGCATGCATTGTAGTAGCTTGAGAGGCTGAAGGGGAATCGGTGATAGTTGAAGGTTTCTGAGTTGGTTGGTTCAAAAACAGGGGATGCATTGCTTGAGAAGCAAACTGAACACATCAAACTGAACACATCAAACTTAGCGCATCAAACTGAGGAGCACATCAAGCTTTCGAAGGCTGAAAAGAAGGAGGTGATATATATTTGAAGGGGGGGGTTTAGGAAGATGTCGAGGTACGGGAGGATGCGGGCGTCGTTCGACTCGGACGCGAGCTTGGGCGGGATGAACTCGCCGCCGATGTCGCCGCCGCGGCACGGGCACCCGGTGTACTTCGTGCAGTCGCCGTCGCGCGACAGCATGCAGGACGTGGACTCGCTGTCGCAGAGCTTCTCGCGCGCCACGCCGCGCGAGAGCCCCACGGCCAGCCCCCTGCACCCCAAGCTCGGGCACCACTTCAAGCATCATGCAGCGCACTCCACGACGGCGTCCATGGACTCGCTCCCCTTCGGCGCGCACACCCCGTCGTTGAAGCCCGGCTCGCGCCGCGTGCTGCCGCAGCCCAACAGCAACTACAACAGCACCAAGGACCCCAAGAAAGGCTACCGCCCCGGAGGCTCGTGGGCGCCCGGGATCACCATTCTGGAAGAGGAGGAAGGCATTGAGGGAGAGAAGAAGAAGAAGCTCTCGCGCTGCTGCCTCGTGTGGATCGCCGTCTTCTTCACCATGGTCGCCTTCTTCGCCGCCGCCTTGCTCTTCTGGGCCGTCACCATGCCCAAGGCTCCCTATGTCACCGTCCAGGTTTTCCTCCCGCATGTTGCTATTGATGGGTTCTGGCTTTTGCTGGAATGGTGTTGGAAATTGTTTCGATCAAAAGAGTTCACGGTGAATGTTTTCGGTTTAGATTGCACTGGTCGAAGAAAATTTGAACCAAGCTTGAAATCATTAATCCTTTGCATTTGTGAGGTACTAATTTGTAGCTTGAAACCTTGTATTCTTAGCGTGTCACATAGTAGCCATGTAAGTGAAGCTGAAATGGTGTTGAAAATTGTTTCGATCAAAACAGTTCACGGTGAATGTTTTTGTTTAGATTGCACTGGTCGAAGCAATTTTGAACCAAGCTTGAAATCATTAATCCTTTGCATTTGTGAGGTACTGACAAGTGTTGAATCTGTAGCCATGTAAGTGATGCTCATTCTTGGTTTTCTGGAATGTTGTAAAGTGGACATTGATAAGAAGAAGGTGAATTTATGAAAATTTCGCGAGGAAGGTGTAGGATTTCTTATTATCTCAAAAGCTTGAAACTGTAGGGAGGAGGATACACATAATTCACGATGCTGACGAGATAGTATTAGGGACCTTAGAAGCGCGAGGGAAAGGAATTGGCAGCAATTGCGTTTTTCTCTTTAGATTCTGATTTTAATGGCTACAGTTTCAGTTTTTTTACCTTTGTGCTTGTTTGATTTGTGACTAGAATGTCTATTTCGAAGATCTCCTTGCCATGTATTACAGTGTAGTATTGGAATCAGGCAGTAGTAAGATATGTATAATACTTCTGGGTGTATTTTGAATTGTGACTTTCATGGAATGCTGTGCAGAATGTGGCATTTTCATACTTTGGGTTGGACGATGGAGTAGACAATTCAGGAGTGCCGACGATGGTGGCCTCACTGAACTCCACCGCAACACTGCAGCTGTACAACCCGTCCAGATTCTTTGGATATCACGTCAAAGGCTCCCCACTGGGTCTCAAGTACCTCGACCTTTCCATAGCTGGAGGCCAGGTATCTACACGAGAATCACGATTTGCAAAAATAATTACTTTGATGTGCATGTGCAGATTTTGAAGCAAGAAGAATTCCTTTGATGTGCACGTCCAGTTTTGGAAGCACAACAAAGTAAACTGACATGCATGCGCAGTATTTGAAGCAGAAGGAATTCTTTTGATGTGCAATTGTCCATGTGTAGTTTTTGAAGCAGAAGGAATTCTTTTGATGTGCAATTGCCCATGTGTAGTTTATGAAGCAGAAAGAATGACTTTGATGTGCAATTATCCATGTGTAGTTTTTGAAGCAGAAGGGATTCTTCTGATGTGCAATTTTCCATGATTGTGTAGTTTTTGAAGCAGAAAGAATGACTTTGATGTGCAATTGCCCATGTGTAGTTTTTGAAGCAGAAAGAATGACTTTGATGTGCAATTGTCCATGTGTAGTTTTTTTGAAGCGGAAAGAATGGCTTTGATGTGCAATTGCCCATGTGTAGTTTTTGAAGCAGAAAGAATGACTTTGATGTGCTATTGCTCATGTGTAGTTTTTGAAGCAGATAGAAGGACTTTGATGTGCATGTGCACAGTTTTTGCAGCACAAAGAGTTACTTCGGACGAACAGAGGGCTGATGGAAGGGTGGGTGTGGTGTGTGCAGCTAAACTCATTTTACCTGCAGAGAAGGTCCACAAAGAAAGTGACAGTGGCCATCACGGCGGACAAGCAATTCCTACACGGGGCAGGGCCCAGTTTTGACCAAAGCTACACCGCGGCGCCGGCGGGCGGGGGCGTGATGTTGAAGCTGGAGGGCACAATCTTCACACGCGCATACGTGATGGGCCATATGCTCAAGAACAAGTTCAGCAACAGCGTGGCGTGCACTTTCAAGTTCGCGGCCGGCGGACCAACGCAATGGAAAGTGCAGCAACTGGCATGCCCAAATGCATCTTCATAGCTCCTCAGTAATTTTTATACCACCCATCTCTCAGTGTGATTCTTGTGACAGGGCCACGGATTATATATGAGGAGATGATGGGTCATAGTTTGGTTTCTGGTTTCATTTCATAGCGTAGGGATTAGACTCTCTGAATGCATGCTTGTATTGTATTAATACAGTCTTGGTTTCATACACTCAGTTAGGAGGTTTTGATATTTTTCTACCTTGTAATTCTAGCTTACAGACAGACAGACAACAGGGAATTGATCGACTACAGGGAAGTGTAGATATTGGAAGCAGTGATATTATAGGGATATGACTGTGGGGTTTGGTGTTGACCTTATTATTATAACATTTGAAAAGTTTGTAGGGAGGGACATACTTATAATTAAGTAGCGTAGGATTTGAAGATGTAGCAAAGACTACATGAGTGTTTGGATTACCATTATGATAATAATAATAATACCACCGGAAACTGAATTATGTTGTACGTGCTGTGTAAGTTATGCTGCCTTGTCGTTTTCTGACAAATGTTGGCTGGCTTGCGTCAGTGAAAGACTCTAGGCGTGTGATAATTAATGTTTTGTTCTGTGTACGTGCCAGAGCATTTGATCTCTGAGTGTGCTTTGACTGATTGCCTACAGTCTTACCTCGATATTATCACCCCCTTGGTCTCACCCAAACCAATGTGACATAACCCAATGGACATGGCGAACCTTCCCGCGAACCTTTTGACTAATAAAAATTAGCACTTCATCGGTTGGATTTTCAAAATTAGACATAAAAAACGATCTTACATAAAAGCCCACATCAGGAATTTCAAGTCACGTGAACATAGTGCTACGATGGTGCATTGAAATGCAATTAAGATAATTTGGTGCTAACCTACATACCAAACCTAGTATGGATAAAATGACACAAATGATTTGAATGCGGCCTTTGGTGTCAAAATGACATCAATATAGTCTGGCCCAACTTTTCTGATGCATGACCAAATGACTACAAAATAGAGGGCACTACAAATCCTCTTGGAATTTTGGAAACATGTCTTACTCAACCATTAGTCAAAGTGTCCAACATGCGTCGGAGTCTTGGAGATGTCCATTAGACCTCTCTCAGTAGTTTTAGAATATATATGGAATATTTTGAAATATTTCATGCAAGTTTAATATATTTGACACATGTTTGACTAAACAGCCAATGTCAGATATCTAATACAAAGTTAACCCTCAAGCGAGCAAGGAGCCCGTGGGGCCATGTTTGATCATTTTTAACCCTTTGACGCGCATGTGTCCAAATATTGAACGACGAACAGATTGCAACCATTTCCAACACTATATCATGTACAATTTTTCATCCATCCAAATTTCTCTTGGTTCTTGTGCTAGTTGACTATTATTTGTACGGTATGAATTTTAAAAATAAGATATTGTGATTTTTTTTAGAACAACAAATTTGGTTTATGTCAAGTTTCATTCTTGGTTCAAAAAGTGAGATTTTAAACATGGTTTTTCAAAATAAGTAGAATCACATAATGAAAACCATACCATCTTGTAATATGCAATTTTCACACTGACATTTACAACTTTGCTTTTTATATCAACTCCATATTTTTTCATCAAACAATTCATAATAAATCTTTGATAACAGTGTTGAATTGGGACGCAAAAGGGTTAAGCTAAACACTGATTTTCACATAGTTCTTAATTTCAAATGATAATCACCCAACTAAAAAAGTGTGGGAGCTATCTTCTACTTTTTAGTCCAATTTACAAGTATTCAAAATTGCTTTTTATATAACACTTTAAATCTCATAGCCCTAAATTTTCAATATACATTGCAAAAAATGTTTTTCAATCGAATTTCTTTTCATATAAGCACAAGAAGCATGCCACGTACACCCTCGGGGGTGTACTGTACTAAACATGTACGAATATACGTGAGTGCACAGAAGGGGTATTAATTTGAACATTGCCGTATTACGTATACAACAATAAACACATTTAAAACTGAAAATATTCACGTATATTTACATTAAACATATATTTAAAATGGAATACATTTGTATACAAAGGTATTTAGACATATAACCTCTTGTATACAAAGGGGTTTTTAGAAGGGGTCATGAACGCATGTGATTCTCAAACATAATGCAGAATGCACCCCCTGAGCCTACACCTTGTTGTTCATCACTATTATTTACATTTTTCCAAAAAAATAATACTATTTTTGGCATTTTTATAACCATTACTACTATTACAAGAGAAAAACTTTGAAAACTCTTATAAAATTAATTTTTATTTAAATAATTATCAAAAAATCTATCTAAATCAGTTTAAAAATTAATCATATGAGAGAAATACCAAAAAAGTAAGATACATCTTACAATGTGAGAAATTGATGAGGTTTGACTAGGTAAATGTAGTGTGGACGCTTAACGGTTAAGTTGAAAAATAGTGTCGGACGAAAACCCTTGATATGAACAAGATGTGATATTGGATAATATCATTTTTAGAGAATTTATGTGATACTCCCTCTGTCCCAATATAAAGCACACATCCAAAAATTTAACACAGTGTTTCCAAAGAAATAAATTAAAATTATTATTATATATTAAATAATGACATTTTTATATCATTCTAAGGTGTAAGCAGTCTACTAGTTTTCTTTTATTTTATATTGTAAGTAAACTAGTGTACTTATACTAATTTAACTAATATACTTAGCGTAGTTGAAGGTCTATTTTTTTAACTGCAAATGGATTTCTCATTTTTGTTGAATGTCTTGTAAACTTAAATTAAAATAAATGTTTATTTTATTTTATTTACAATGAGAGTATGCAGATTTTTAAGGCTTAGAATACATCCATGCATTTGAGTAAAAAACATTCATCATTTAGAAGCATTTTAACTTCAAAAGATTTCTTTTGAATAATATATTTTATTGTAAATCTTATTAAATAAAATATATTGATTAATCAATAAAACATATTGTCTTATAATATTTTATTATTATTGTAACAAAAAAAAACATTTTTATTTAAATTTTAGATTGAGTGGCTCATAACAAACTCAAAGATGTGATACATTTTTCCATTTGCAGCTTCAAATAATTTTTAATTTTATATGATAATATCAGACATGGAACATGTTCACAAAATAAGAATGGTAAATGTGTGGCAAGTTTTGAGCATGTTGTAAATTTCATAGTTTTAGCCAACTATTAAAAAATCCAAATAAGAATAAATAAATTTTGAATGAATATTGTCAAAAGTTTTACCTAGGATATAGATTTGTATAAGCTTTATGAAAAACCTCAAATCTATATACTCCAAATTTTTTCACAATGATGAATAAAAGTTCAATGACATGTCAAGAAAGTTGCAAAAAAAATTCTTTTCGTTCACTTTGACTATTATAATTTAGCAATCCATAAAGGCAATTGCACTGATTTTTTTCCTTGCAAATTCTCATAATGGTCTATTACAATTTTATATCTTTAATATTCTTTAAAAAAAAAATTGCTCAAATTTTCTACAATTTTTCCGCAATTTGTTTTGTGAAAGAAGAGACTTAGTCTTTTGATCACTGCTTCCTACCTGCATGTGGGGCCAACTCAGATGCAATGACTTAGTGATCCATCACGATCATTGCAGTTCCATCCAACACTTAAGTTATGTTACAGCTTGATTGGTTGCATTGAGCTCTGGCTCAATCCCCACCCCGCCTTTAAGGATTAATGGATTGATAATATTATATTCTACTTCAAACTTTAGAGCTTTTTGACAAGTACACCCAACTTTTTTACTCTCATTGTCATGGGACCTTAAGCCCTAAAAGATTACGGATTCATTGGTTTAAAATGATCAATACAATTGATTATATTGAAGCAAAATAATTGATGAAATGAGACCAAATTTTATACCACTAAATCAATGATGATCATTGCATGAGTTTGTCAAAAATCAAATAAATTTGAATATAATAAAATCCACATAGGACCTACTCAAAACGGCTAAAAACAACACTAAGCCTAATTCATGCTTCTTGGTCCTTTAAGGATTAAAAACTCTTCATATATGCCAATTGGAGTTAATTTTCTCTCTTAACTCCTAAAGACCCCGGACTTTTTTTAGTGAAAAAAATCATTGCTTTTGAAGTGACATAGGTATAAATTAAAGTGATAGATGGAAATCTCAACCATACAATCTTATAATAGACTTATTGTAAATGATGTGAATCAAGTTTGAATTCATAAAGCCTCTTGGATTGGAAGATCATATACTTTAATATCTAGATTTGGTTCTCAAATTTAACTATTGGTACTGTGGAGTTGAAATGCCACTTCTAAACCTTTTCCAATACAACATCTTTCAATTACAAAGTTGTTTAATCCCTAAATGACGGAGGGGGTAAGGGCAAAACATAAATGTGTTATTAAAAATTACTTCTTGAACTTTGATGAAGTTTGGTCCAAAAGAGAAAATGAGGAGCTTGATGTTTAGTAATTATCCATATGGTCAAATTTCAAAAAATAGCTTTTTATCATCTCATAATGAATTTAGAAGCATTTAACTTCAAATATTTATCTTAATTACAAATTTTATTTTTAGAATTTGAAATTTTGTATGATTTGTTAAAACTAGACATTCTATTCTTAAATCAAGAATTGCAAATTTTTCAAAGGAGAGAACATCATTACTTTCCCCAAATAGTAAGTTTTCTAACACTAGCCCAATGTAGAAGTGTTTTTCTTTGAAAATTTCTCCCGGGTGGAGTTTAACTCGGATTGACATGATTCAAAGTGGGTTGGAAAGTAGACTTGATTCCCTATTTAAAAATATTTTTTATTTTCTATAAAAACAGTTTTTCTATTTTGGGCAGCCCGTAAAAAAAGGGCAGAGACCATAAAATGGTTGATCCGTCACTTAGGGGTTAACATCACGTTAAGAAAACATTGGTACTAAAAAACTTCGATGTGTCCAAAATTGACCTTGCAATGTCAAAAAATGACCCAAATTTTACAAAAGAAATGTCAAAAACCAAACCTCTTGTAAAAACCCCTTGTACTAAAACGTGTGCTAAATCTTCACATGTGTGCAAAAACTAGACTTGATTCAGAAACCAATCCAACAATCTCATTGAAATCCAACACCTAATGAAGGAAAAACAACACTTCAAAATTTCAATCATCCAAAATGTAACATAAAATAAAATAAAATAAACATTCCGCACCATTAGGGATTAAAATCCTCTCAAAAAAAAAAGGCAAAACAACCCACCCAAAAATTTCAATTCAAACCACTCGAACAGCTAAAACTTACGCGAATGAGTCCCTACCCTATGTCGGTGACTTTTCGTTACTTTTGATTACTTTTCCGTTACTTTTTCCGTTACTTTGTTTTCTCCCTTGTGCTCACTGTTCAGTTCATGACGATTAGGGTTTAAGGCAGGGCACGAGCCGACAATCCGAGGCCATTCTGGGAATTTGTGGAGTTTGTTGAAAGAGTTGCCTCGAGGTTTATTGATGATTTTGTGCCGTTGCATCAGCTCGTAAATTTCGTAACACTCTTTTTTGTTCTTGAAACGACTGTTGTGACGATGCTCTCGCACTATAATTAATTTTTATGTGTTCGATTTTCTCAATTGTCGTAGCAATTGTACAAGACTAATAATGTCCAACTATGCTTGCAATGTCAATTCTCTTGCAATTGATGTGATGGCTAATTTCTAATCGTTGTGCTAGCTTCGAAATCCACCATGACTTGGTGGCGCGCATTTCATTTACTGAACTGCCAGGCCGTGAACGATCGTTGTCCGCAAACATGATTTTGATTTCTGCACAAAAGGCCTGGATTGTATCATTCAGTCAGCAGCATTGTTGACTGCCCGACCTTCAAGGTATAACTTCGCCACTTGTGAGCGTATTTTCTTTTCTCGGCGAAGGAAAGAGGATTCCAATGCACTAAAGAAACGAATGCGCTATTTGGATACTATATGCAATAGTTTTATTGTTTAGATGTTTTGAATCGATTCTTTAACAATATGTAAGCACTCATGTTTTTTTTAGCACTTTCGAGCACTTCTTTTTATTCAAATTTATTTATTGTTTGAGCAACACATGGAACGTTCTTCACTAATCCTGGTCTCATGTGACTTGTATTTTACTAATTCCGGTGATATAAAATTTGATGTCATGTGAATTGTATTTTTCACAATAGAGTTAACCAAAAAGAAGCCCATCTAACCTCCCTTTTTGCTCTACTTCTAACCTCTCTTTTGAGCTGTACTTGGGTTGAATAGTGTCATGTCATAGATTGTCCCCTTGTGGGCCATGGGCTTGGAGGTTTGGTAGAAGGTGTGGGAGTCATTGCAAGGTGTGGAGAATAATGACAGTGGCTTGCTTTAGATTGTCTCCCAACTCATCATGAACTAGTTTTCGGTCTATTTATATTTCAATATGAGTTCAAGAGGAGTTCAAGAGGAGTTTGCTAAAACTTTCCTCTTTGAGCTGATTTTTTGGTTAACACTACTATATGCAAAAGTTTTATTGTTTAGATGTTTTGAATCGGTTCTTTAACAATATGTAAGCACTCATGTTTTTTTTAGCACTTTCGAGCAATCCTATGTGGACTTCTTTTTATTCAAATTTATTTGTTGTTTGAGCAACACATGCAATGTTCTTGGTCTCATGTGAATTGTATTTTACTAATTCCGGTGATATAAAATTTGGTGTACCATGTGAATTGTATTTTTCACAATATGATTGATTGGATTTGTCATCTTAAAACGATGAATCCTTGGTCCTTTAGGGGTTTAATGGAATGTAAGGTGGTTACCCCATTCCCAACTAGCGCCTTAAACCAACAGCTAGGAGCATTTTCTGCAATCAACGCTGCAATGATGTTGGTTGTAGCATGAGTTACAGTTGGTAATGGGTTCTCTCTTGTTGGTTTTAGCATATGTAAGTGTGGTTATGGATTCGTTGTTGTTGGTTTAAGCATCTTTACAAATCTTCTTTGGACAAAAACAACTCTACCTATGTGACGTGAATGGCATGTGTCATACTTCAACTTTGAAAATTTATAACTAATTCATTTTTCATTCAAAAACTATGTTTCAACTTGTGTTGGAATCTATTTCTTCTTGCCTAACTCTAAAAAATAATAATACTAAATAATACACATCTGTATTTCTTATTCAGTTGGGAATGGGGTAACCACCTTAACATCTGATAAAGTGATGCCTGTCCGTGTTTTAGGGTTTTCGATTCGGAGATGAGCCAGGAAGCATTTTTGTGTGGAATTCATAATGGCATCGTTCCTATTTCCAAGGTTTGATCAGTTCCCCTGTTCCTCAGTTTCCTGTAAGTCCCAGCAGTCTAGGGCTGCAGGCGTTGTCTCTTGGAGACCTAAGGTAGCTGGAGGCTCTCACACCTTCACCTTTGCAGCACATGCCTCATTGAGCCCAAACAACATTGTAGCCTCAGAGGCTAGTATCAGCAACGGGGCAGAGGAAGGGCTTTTGTGGAGTGTCATAATTCCTACATACAACCGTCTCCCCATCCTCACAAAGTGCCTGGAAGCGCTTGAGGAGCAACAGGGTTTAGGGTTTAGTGGCATTCGAGAGTACGAGGTCGTGGTTGTAGACGACGGCTCTACAGATGGAACTTTGGAATACCTTCTTCCACATTCTGCACAAAATAATACTTCAGTAGAATCGAGTCCGGTGTTTCCGCATGCCAAGGTTATTCGACAGGAGCATGGAGGTACAATTCTGAATCAGTCTCTTTTGCATTTAGCCGAGATTTCACATTCTAAGCTGTTTTTTTTATTCTCCAATGAGGTGTTAACCCCTAAAGGACCAAGGATTCATGGTTTTAAAATGACAAGTTTAATCGATCATATTGTGAAAATTATAATTTGAATGGCACCAAATTTTATATCACTCGAATTAGTGAAGAATATTACATATGTTGAATATATATATATATATATATATATATATATATATATATATATATATAAATTAACCCAAAAAAATCTACATAAAACCTACTCAAAATTACAGGAGGCACCTGGTGGCCTTATGGTCCTTTAGAGGTTAACCCCTAAGAGTCCACTGTGTATTTTCTGTATTGTAGGAAAATTGGACCCCCTGCTGCATATCATCTGTGTGTGAAAATGACTTCAGTTTGATATGATCGACAGTGTTGATCTTGTAGTATAGAACAAGAGCTTTAAAATGATGTTGATTGCAATCAGAAATACGAGGTAAAATGAGAAAATGCCACCGTGGCCATATTGGGAGTTTTAGACGCTTAGGGGTTAAGGCCCACTAGCTAGTTGGAAGTGAACCAATTGTGTGCCTGCACTTGGTAGGTAACTAACTCAAGGATGGAGAAGCCCGAATTGGACCTCATGAGTTTTAAGTAGGTCCTATGTGAACTTCCTTTTGCTCAATTTTTTTGTTTTTTGTTTTTTTACCAACACAGGTAATGTTCTTCATTGATTTTAGTGATATACAATTTGGTCCCATCTTAAGTATATTTTTCACGTTAGGATTGGTTGAATTTGTCATTTTAAAACCAAGAATCCTTGGTCCTTTAGGAGTTTGGCATTCAAGTAAGCTAACTGCTGCTACTTGATTGGTTTAGTGCGTGGATTTAGCAGTGCAAACCATTGATATATACACAAGTAGTTTACTTGTTGTCCTAGATTGGGGAGTTGATTGGTGTAAGCAATTCATTGGACGTTAGTGAGAGTTAACTAGCACCTATTTGCTGACTGACAAAACTTGGGCAATGCGGGCATTTCAGAAGTAATTTCCGGTTAGTTAATTGGGCGGTGTGGGTGGTTGACTCTGACTAATTTTATTGTAGCTTGGCCAATCGTTTAATTGAGGATGCTCTTTGTCCAGGGGCAACCAGGGCGAGAAACTTGGGAGTCCGGCAAGCAAGAGGAGCTGTTATTGTTTTTATAGACTCCGACCTTGTCGTGACTAAAGACTTTCTGCGAGAACATGGTGCTGCTCTTTCCCAGGCCCAAGCTGAGCATGGAGATGACTGCACTTTCACATACGGCCGTGTTGTAAACACCTCCAATTTCGAGAATCCTACGTCCGAAAAGTTCAAACTAACGGTTCGTTCATCTCAGAACTTAACTTTTTTGCTTCGTCAATTCTAACAATGCAGCCAATTCAATCCATAGCTAGTCTGTACCATGGTTTTGTAGTAAGGGGAATTTGAAATACACTGCAATTGAGTTTGCAAATAACTCTTCAAGGGCATCCAAAGTTTGTCAGTTTTGCATTTGTTTCCTTGATAGAGAGAGAGCAAGGTTGAATTCATTTCAGCTTGAGTAACTATATTAGTAGTAACGCAGTTTGGGTTCTTGCAGGACAACTCAGCTGCATTTTTTGCCACCGGAAATGTTGCATTATCAAGGAGACTGCTGCTGAAAGCCGGAAACCTGCTAACGTCTGGGTCCGATGGTCCGTTCGATGCAGATTTTAGTGAATATGGATGGGAAGACCTTGAGCTCGGGGGTGAGAACAACAACTGTTCAGTTCCAGCTACATAATACTAAAAGAATGATATGCTATATGGGGATGTATTTATGGTATGTATTTGTACAGTCTTTCTTTTCAGTGGCCACTAAAGCAAACGTGTCAAAATCCCGAAATGCATCACACCTCAAGCATCTCTATTCTGAACCCCTCTGTGCAGTGAGATTGAAACAGGTGGGGGCCAGAATTCAGCATGTTCCCTTGGCTGTAGGCTATCACTGGCATCCAGCATTCTCTATGGATCAGATCCCGAAGCTCATTGACCAGGTTTGTACTTCAGCTTCATTCTGGGTAAATTAAATCTTATATAAATGCATCTCTGTTTTACTGAACTTTGAAAGCATCAGGACCGTATTCTAACATCATACTGATCATGATGTTAAATTCAATGTCAGAGATTGAAACAACATCAAGTTGCCCTATGATGAGAATAACGTGAACATGAGGTTAACCCCTACGCGTCCACCAGAATGGTCACCATGTTTTTTTTAACAGTTTTGAGTAGGTCCTATTTGGACTTCCTCTTGTTCGAATTCATTCGTTTTTGACCAGTACATGCAATGATCCTTCACTAGTTCTAGTGATATAAAATTTGGTCCCATCTGAATTATATTTTTCACAATATGATCAATTGAATTTGTCATTTTAAAGCTGTGAATCCTTGGACCTTCAAGGGTTAACTGGCAGGCTCATGAATAGTGACTCGTGTTTTTTTATGGCGAAGTTGGCACTGTTGTTGTTTTGAGCAGGAGAGACAAAGAGGGCGGAATGGTGTGCAGTTCTTCCTCAAGCACCCAAGTCTTGATGTTCGTCTTATGACCCAATTAACTCCCTTTCATGAAGGAGTTTGGTTCCTTCTGACCCTCGGTGGCGTGCTTAACGAGAAGACCTTGAGTCCCATCCTTGGTATGCTTGTCACTGCTGGACGCCCAGGTCTTGCCGCTGGCTTACTCTCGCCTACTCTAAACTGGCATACTGTTCAGGCTAGCAAACAGGAAGTCATGCGATTGAAGAAACAGGGGAAATTCGTCAAGAGAGAGTTGTAACCAGTTCATTTCTGGGGCCTTACTATTTAACGGTCCTTAACCCCTAAACGTCCAGATTGGGCAGATTTGCAAAGATGCATTATGAAATGCAACCGAGAGGGATATTTTGAGCTTGATGTATGAATAAAAGTTGTACATTATGAATTTTAGGTTCTATCCATATGGTTAGATCTATGATTGCTATCACCAATATTTTTGTATAAAATTTGAAACTCAAAATTCAAAATTTTGTTTGTAATTTAATTACAAATAAGATATTGACAATCCAGAGATGAAATTTGTTGTGATTGGTTGAAATGTAATACTCTAAGGGCCTCTTTACACTAGAGGCAAGAAGCCGTGAAGAGAGAAATTTCAGCCAATGGGAGGCCTAAAAATCGAGAAGACCAAAGAATGTCACTTTACACCCGAAATTTTCAATCCAAGGGACAAAAGGAGGAGAAAATGACATGGACAACACTTTTGTCCTTCGTGGCAAGAAGAGTGAACATTTTTTAAGGCCCCCGGATTTTGCGTCAAGCCCACCTTAGAGGTGAGTCTAATGCAAAATCCGGGGGGCCGTTTGGCCAAAATTCTCACAACCAATCATGTTTTTGTTTTTTAAGAAATATGTAAGAACTTTATTTTAAAAATCGGCACTTTATTTTGTGGCCCCTTCTCACTTTACACTATCCAAAGGCGGTCAAGTTCAAAGGTTGGCTTCTCAAGAATGAGCCATGGCCCTTGTGAGGTTTTCTCCACGAGTTCTCGCATGTAGTGTAAAGAGGGCCTAAGCGTAGTGATTTTTGCAGATTTTTTGGTTGCTTAATTTTATGTGTTGACTTTTTAAGATCACTTTTACATTGAAATCTTTGAAATTTTGGGTGAAACACTACAACTTGAAATGAGGTGTAAAAATTTCACAAATCATCCCCTTTCAAATTGGATCACACATGCATGAAGCTAACTTCCCATAAAATATATAGTAAACAATCTGCACAACAAAAAGGCAATGATGGATGAGAAAATTTTGTTTGATTCTATACATTGTCCACTTTGTGGACGGTTGGACGTATAAGGGTTAAACTCTTATAATCGCCATTTTGTTCATTTTGCACCTGTTGAATGACCGATGTGGCATAGAAGTTGAAATGGACATTGATAAGTGATTCCATTAAAGTGCTACAAATGGTGGATAAACTGTTTCAGTTTGTAAAAAGGTAAGGCGAATGCTCAAATTCCTTTTAGTAACAATAAAGAGCGCCATCAGTTTTATCATTGGGTGGTAATACTATTTACCAATGGATGGTACTACTATATGCTAAGAATTCTTTTAAAAAAATCGTTTAGTATAATTTATTCATTTTCAAAGGTTTAGAGATTTTTTTAGTATATTTTTCTTTTTTTTGCTCTTTGTTAGCAAAGAATTGGTGCATGAGTGTCATCAATATTCGTTTAGAGTATTGCCACACGCCTAACAAGTAGATGAGGATATTTTTGGACATAAAGCAAGCATTAATATTTTGAGATGAGGACCTGCCAAAAATTTCTCTTTGTCTTTGCAAATAGGTAATTTTGTCATGATTGTGCAACCTTAGCAAATACTTAGCAAATACTACTTTTTCTTCTACAAGTAATAGCCAACGTAGATAACAAATGATGAAGATTCAGTAGAATAGTCTAAATGAACTCCCTAAGAGGCCTTTTCAATGTTCGCGCAAAAATTTAAATTTTTATTGGAATTATTGTTTAAATAAAAGTATTTTAAAAATAAAATGTTAATAAAAAATAAAATAATTTTTTTTTAAATGTTAGAAAATGTTTAGAAAATGTTCAATGATTTTTTTAACAACTTTTTATATTAAAAGTATATTTAAAATTGAAGAAACTTTTAATATTTAAATATCCAATCTGAAATGTCAAACGCATGCCACATAAATTTTCATTTTTTAAATAGTTTTTATTAATTAAATATTTTTTAAAATTTTCAAAAAGTTAAAATAAAATAAAAACCCGAGGCCTCTTACAGGACTCAAATTTCCTGTAAAGCTTTGTGCTTTGTGCACTAGGAGACAAGTGATTGGTTGAAAGTTAGTATAGCGAGCTGCATGGGTGGAAAAATCAAGTGATGTACTCTTTAAATAAATGGCCCCTACTAAGGTAGAAATACAATAAACCAAGAATATAAGAAGTTTTACATATTAGAAATGAAATTTATTGTGAGGACTTTTTTTTTAAGTGAAAGAAGGAATCTTAAGAAATGATTTGATTCCATATCTTTATTGCCAGTAGATAATTTTTTTACAAATTTTCAAAATGAAAAGTTTTTTAAACCCTAAAATTGTTTCCTAGACTCTTCAGTAATCAAGTATTTTGATAGACAATTTTGTATAGGGAACCACCCAAAATCGATAGGCCATTATGCCAATGAACCGTGCTTATCCAATTTTCTACCAATTTCTCATACTAGCATAGTTTCAAAAAATATCACACCTTGCACATAGAATTGTCACAATTGTCAAACATTCTCGGAAATGAGTGCAAGATGTCTCTATTCAATAGAAGTCTACAATCTAGTTCATGGAGTCCTCACGATTTTTTGTATTTCTACCTTAATGATAAAGTTTTAATATGATGAAATTATCATGTTCAAGGGGAAATGTTCTCAGCAAGTCTTGCACATTAGGACGAATTTGAGCTCACGAGATATCCACTTCTATTTCACATTCATGCATTGATTAAAAGAAAGTAGCCTCCTTATAAGAACAGTGGAGGTTCTATACATTAGAGGGAGCAATACATAGCGTTCAATTTGGTTGAAATTTTTTGGTGCCCAACACTTGGTATGTCCCCTAAGATGTTCAAATTGCTTAACCTTTAAGCTTACAATGAGCCCCATGGGGCCATGTTTGGTCGCTTTCTAGTCAAACGTTGATTTTCACCTAGTTCCTAATTTCAAATGAAAATGGTCCCAACTAAGAAAGTGTAGGGATTATCTTCTACCTTTAGTTCAATTTATCATTCTTCAAAATTGTTGAAATTGTGTTTTTTTACAACACTTTAAAACTCAAAACCCAAAAATTCCAACATACACTAAAGAAAAAGTTTTTATATCAAAATTCTTTTTATGTAAGCTCAAGAAGCATACCACCCACATCTTGTTGTTCATCACTAATATTTACATTTCCCTAAAAAAAATCATTTTAATTATTTTTAAAATCACTATGATTTTTACAAGATTTTTTTTTTTAAACTTATAAAATTCATTTTTATTTAAATAATTATGAAAAAATCAAGATATTTGGTTTAACAATAATTTACATGAGAAAAATACCAAAGAATTATAATATTTTTTAAATGTGCAGAATTGATGAGGTTTGACCGGGTAACTGTAGTGTGAACGTTTAAGGGTTAAATGGGTGATAATAGATACGTCCACCTTAGTTAGAGTCTGATGGTGGGAGCCAATTTTCCATATTCTTGGGGAAGCCGTGACAACCGACCCTGAAGTCCCAGCAAGTCAATAAATGACCCCCAAAATAACTGCAGTAATACCGTTGGATTCATACACATGAAATTGAATTTACACATCAGAACTTTGGGAGGTCCATGTCACCCCAAAACCAACCAGAAGATGACACGTGGCGTTATGGGATCATAAAAATTTAATTGTGTCAAAATTGATCTCAACGGAGGATTATTACATTCTATAACAATAGGGTTATGCACCCCCTATTGCTTGGTTTGATTTTTACTAATACAATAACTTTCTTGAGAACTTAAGATGTGATAAAAAAGAAAAAAGCATCCAAGAGCATCAGAGAACATAGGAGAAAATCTTAGTCATGTGAAGCCTGTTAAAAACGGGCAACGACCAAAAAATCGTCTCTTGGGAGCTTAGGGGTTAAAGACCAACCCATTTTTGGAATTTTTGGAGTTGTTTTGAGTTTGGCTTTACATATAAAATTAAATTACATTCTAGAATTATAAATGTAGACTATTTACATCATGGATGATGTTTAAAAAATTGAAAAATAAATCCTATTATAAGATTTTGACGGTCAAAGAACTTTGAAAAATGAAAAACGCAACTTCTTGGGTTGCGTTTAGCATTCAAAGGTTAAAGAGTCAATCTCATAACCTAGAAAATGCATCTAATGATACAAACTTTCATAACATTAGAGTTGATTGAAATAAGTGTCTAAAAGTAGAAAGAATCCTTAAATTCACCTTAGACTCATTTTGAGTTCAAAAGACTACAAAATTAATTTACGGTGAGTTGAAAAATCATTTAAAGCAAGACCTTGCACCACCATGGAGTGTGGAATTCCTGACCTCCCCAATGCTAAAAAAGAGTTTCCTCTAGTTCCTCCAAGCCAAGAGACCGGACCACAGGGACTATTCATGAACAATGATTATCAAAAATTGTAGTTATAGAGAGCAAACTCCTCTTGAACTCCTCTTCTTTTTTGAGATAACTCTAATGTGACAGCAGAGTTATCTTTATTCTTTAAATGAAAAATCCTTGTCATTTTGTCAAACTTCATTCATTTCGTACATAAAAACATCCATTTCAATAAAATTTTGATTTTTTTACTATATAATAAACAATATCTTATATGTATCCTCAATTTCTTCATAATTAAAAACATATAAATGAAATGTGTATGATTTTTCTTAGTGTTTTTTTTATTATAGTAATCCAAAAAAACTTTTAAAAAATCATTTTTTAAAGCAAAAACAAAGATAGTCGATAGTGATGTGCATCATGATGTAATTGGTCTACTTTGTGAACTCTTCTTGAGAAATATTTTATTTTATTTTATTTTATTTTTAATTCATAAAAAACCTCAAAAGTGTATTTTCAAAATTTGGGTTGTAGCCTTAATAGAGCCCTAAAAACAGTATTTTTAATTTTATTTTATTTTTATAGAAATTCAAGAAGTAATTAAAACTAGATTTCTTGATGCTATAGATTAATGTTTAATCGAACTTGACCCTTTGACGCGCATGTGTCCATATAATGAACGACGAATAAATTGGTTCTTGTACTAGTTGACAATTATTTGCACAGTATGGATCTTCAAAATAAGATACAGTGATTTTTTGAAAAACAACACAATTGATTTATGTCAAGTTTCATTCTTAGTTTAAAAAGTGAGACATTAAACATGAATTTCCAAAATAAGTAAAATCCAATAATCAAAACCATACCATCTCATGTGCATGTTAGTCCAATTTCATTACAGTATTTTCACATTTTATGTGTTAATTAGGGATTCCAATAAATTTTACTGAAAAAATATTAAAACTTTCTTTGTAATCAAATTTAGAAGAAATTTTTAATTTCAACTTTCAAATTTCATAATTAAATATTGGTGACAGCATTAGTGAATCGTACAGATGGAATCTAGAACTTTCATTTGTGCATCAATTCCAAAATATTCTTCGAAACGGTACTTTAAATATGATGATTTTATCAAATTGCCAATTTCAGGGGCACCCTGATACGTTTAGGGGTTAACCCCTAACTGCGTCCATTTTTTGGACGATGTACAAATTTCATCCATAATTTCTCATCCATCATGCAATTTTTATTGTAGATTCTACAGGAAGTTAGCTTCATGCACATGTGATCCGATTAGAAAAGGGATGATTTATGGAATTTTTGTGCCTCATTTCATGTTGTAGTGGTTCACCCAAAATTTTGAAGATTTCAATGTTAAAATGCTCTAAAAAAAGTCAACTCATAAAATTAAGCAACCAAAAAATCTCCAAAAATCATTACACTAAGAGTATTACATTTCATCCAATTACAAAAAAATTCATCGATAGATTGTCAATATCTTATTTGTGACTGAGTTACAAAATAATTTCAAATTTCAAATTTCAAATTTTATACAAATTATTGGTAATAGCAATCATAGATCTAACCATGTGAATAGAGCTTAGAAATAAAAATTTAAATCTTTTAATCATATATCAGGTTCAAAATATCCCTCTAGGTTGCATTGTAGGGGTATAATACATTTTTGCAAAACTACCGAATTTGTGCCGAATTTGGGGAGGGCTCTAGGCATTTAGAGGTTAGAGCAGGGTCATCCATGCCCTTCGAGAATCTCTCACACTCAAGAAGTAGATGAAAGTGCCAAGGACCCTTCCAAAGTGGCACTTGACACTGAATCCTAGCGTGTTAGAAATTGGACCTTCAATTCACTAATTAGTTGACTATATCCTCACATTCTACTTGTGATTGGTCCATTGGCTATTTGATGCGCACTTTTGATAAGTTATGTGAGGATGTGCAATGGGTGGGGGAGTGAAGTGCAAAAGCCCTTGCAATAGAGATAAAAAATTTCAGAGAGTTAGTCCTAGCGTGCATGCGGTGGGAATGCTCTTAAAAGGGTTAACCAATGTAACATTTGTGAGAGACCTTGGTAAAGTCTGCTCTATATTGGCACTATAGAGAAGAAACCTTGCCGTGGTTCATGAAGAATGCTATACATGCACCTATCTCAACAGTGTGTACTTTAAGAATGACAAAGCAAGAGGCCGAGTACATGCAATTTGCCGAGTCTATTTGCTGTTGAGGATTGCTTTTCGAACTTTGAAGTGTTGATTCAAGCATTGTTATTACAGCTCCTCTAACTAACCACACAAAACATGATTCTTACGAACATTTAGAACCATATTATTCAAAGGCCAAAACATCGAAACAGAAAAAACGGTACACTTCCAAGTTTGCGCATGAATTGTGGACTAAAATTCCCACTCACAATTGCCACAAAGATGCGGTCAAGATAAACTTGACCCCGAGGCAACAGTTCTACCCATTAAATTGTATAGAAAATAATTCTCCAAACTAATGACAATCGTCAGCAATCGCTAATAAGAAAAACACAAAACTCATTTCAACACACCCCCTCCTCGTTATATCTATCTAAGCAAACTGAGAGAGGGAGGGAGGGAATGCGCTGAAATGGTTGCCTGAATAAACAGGCAACAGAATTTGTAACTATGCAGATATAAAAGAGTCCCACCACTTCTCCAATGAATTCATTCATGTGTCTTTGCGGTGCAAGGAGAAGGGTTGCAGGCTTGCCAAAGATCTACTACAAGGTTTCAATGTGCAAGGATTAAAACCTGGTAGAGATCATGGGAGCTGGATCAATTTCGTAAGATCAGCTTAAGACGCTGAAAGAGTTGCTGCTGGAGTCTCGGTCAGACGAGTGTTGTATGATGGGCAGTTTCCACACTTCTGTCCTACAATGTGGTATTGTACTTCACTAGTAGTTCCGCAATCGTTGCATAAGATCCATACCTGAACACACAAGAGAATCAAGAGATTAATTCATGGCTTTCAATTATGAAAATCAATAACCAAATTTTATATCACCGGAATCGCTGACAAACATTGCATGTGTTGGTCAAAAAAATAATCAATTGGAACAAAAGGAAGGAGCTACTCAAAACTGCTAAAAAAAACATGAGGCCCGATTCGGGTTTCTGCGTTAAAATCTCCAAATGATCGTTTGCTATACACCAAATTCATTAAAAGTGCACAGAATTCAGCACATTGGTTTGGGCACAAAAATGATCTAAGGATATAGGAATATGGGTGGACACAGTTTGTCTTCCTCTAATTTACCTTGTTGAGAGCACAACGAATTATGTGATATTGAAGGTTGAAATGGGAGGAAAAACAAGATGGCTTACCATTCTATTCTGGTCTGCAGGCATTTGAGTTGCGGCGATTTCTTGGTCAATCTGCTTCCAGACACTAGACATATCACACACAGACTTGTTGCAGAGAGGGCAATTGTATCTGCAAGAGGAAAAAAATTCCAAGAGTTAGTCCTGAAGCCTGTACTGAAAAGTGAACAAAAGCAGAGCCTGACTAAGAAGATTAGCAGTTTTGGTTTTTCAAGAGAATAATAATAATAGAGAAGGGTTTCATCCACTTACTGGCAATGCTTGTGCATCTCTTGAAGGCATTCCAGATGCAAAGTGTGGCCACATGATAAGACGGTGATGTCCTTCAAGGAGTCGAACAAGTACTGCAGAGAAAATAAGACGGTGATTACAGTCAGACGCCATCCAGCTTCAAAAGCTATGAAAAGATGAAGGATAACAAAGTTTTCTCAGTAAAATTAGACTGTTGCAGTAGAATCTCCCTCCATAATGTCACCATATATACATACCTCCATGCAAACTGGGCAGTCTTGGTGCATGGATTTTTCGACGCAGGTGTGTCCCTCCCGTAATTGAACGGAGTAGCAGCAGCCACAACGATCACAATGGAAAAAGTTGTCACGTCCTCCAGTTCGGCAGATCCCACATTGGTCGCAGTGGTATTGCTGCTTCGAGGTCTGCAGCGATCAGGAAATTAAAATGGAGCCCATGAGAAATCACGGAAGTTACAGTTTGCTACAAATTACTGCAAGTTTGTGAACAGTTTCTTGTTATTTACTGCAAGTCGAGTTGAATAGCAAGCTTACATCATCGTCGAAGAACTTGCACTTGGAACAGAAGAACTCGCCCATGCAGACACCGCAATTCTCACAGACTTGTTGCACATTTTGCTCGTGCTCGCACAATGAGCAAATGACCTGCAAAAAATCCCGTCCATGATGCTTCAGCACACGCTCTTCACTTTCAGATGAAAAAAACCTGCAACTCTGAAATTCAACAACTGAGATGGACGGTCTCGTACCTTTTCCACACTGTGACGGTCAATCTCGTGACGTTTCTTGTCGTCCGTCTCATTTATGTTCTGAAAACAAAACGAAAACTGATAAGTATGCCGCTCATTAACCCCCTAAGCGTCTAAAACGCCATCTACTGAACTTTGCAACGGTGGCATTTCCTCATTATACCTCGGTTTCCTGATTGCAAACAACATCATTTTAAAGCTCGTGTTCTATACTACAAGATCAAACTGAAGTCATTTTCACCCAAACGGATGATTTACAGCAGGGGGTCCAATTTTCCTACACTACAGAAAATACGCTTGCAAGAGATCGACACCCAGGGACCGCACATTTCAGTCTGTAATAAGACCCGACCAAAAATACCTTGGCGTCGTTGTGGCAATGTCGGCAATCAAAGACCTCGTTGCAGCACGGGGCACGGATCTTGCATCGCCTTCTGTAGTGTGCGCATCTGGTAAAGAAGACAAGAAAAAAACAGAGTCAAACTCCATCTCCGAAACATCGTTAAGTCTAAGGAGTTCGAATTGAAACAGGTTGAAATCTTTCTTACCCGTGGCGCTTCACTCCAATGGACAACTTCCACGCCTGGAACTGCTCTTCCGAGAGATCGTCGTCGTCGTCCTCGACATCAGAGTCCAAGCAGCTGGTATGCCCCTGCAAACAAACATGAAACTAATCAGATGATCCTCCTCGAACAAGAACACCGCATTGTTGCATTGCAGTCACAGATTTCAAACCGCAACGAAAGAAAGAAAGGATACTACAACTACTAATCCAAACGATCCTAAGGAATTGAAGGAGAACACGATCGAGAGGGAATTGGGCGACGTACCATGATGACGTGGTGGTGGGAATGGGCGGCAACATTGTTGTAGGGGTAGCGAAAGTGCGAGTCGCCCCCGAGGAGCGGCGTGAAGAGAGACTCCATGGACGCCACAAGGACCGCCATGGCGACCACCTGCTTTCTAACCCACGACAGGAATCTGGGCTTTGCCGTCGTTTCGTATCTCACGAAACGAAACGGACCCTGCCTGCCTGCCCCCCTCCTTCTTCTAGCTCATGCAAGCTGCAATTGGGCCACCAACAACTAACACGCGTTTTGACCAAATCGGCCACGCCAATTGAGCGCAAATGAGCTCAAATGCGAGCCGAGGAATTCCGGAGTGATGGATCTTCTGCGATTGTGGGTGAGAAGCGAACTAAGAGGGAATTGAGCAACTTGGTTTGCGAGCGAGAGAGAGAGAGATGAAGAGAGACAGAGTGCGAGTGCGGGAGGCTGTGGGTAATAAAGCAATTGGGGAGGGGAGCAGGGTGAAGGGGTGAATATTGCGGTGTGAAGGAGGGTATTATTCGGGGCGCTGCGACGCGCAAGCCGCGTCCCGGCAACCCAAACGAGCGCGGCGACGACGACGACGACGACGACGACGAGACCACAATGAAGTCAAGGCACTACTTCATTAGTTACTCGTAACTTACGCCGTTGTTGTTCCACTTACTAGTAACCGATCCCCAATCAGCGTCCGGTCATGCCCACTTGGTTTGATTACCTACCGTAATTTTTCTCATTTTTGCTACAGTTGAAAATTTTAAAGCTACTTAAAACTGCCAAAATTTTGAAATGAGTACGCTGAAATCACTAAGGTCGAGGCACCTAAAACCGATAACTTAAGCTATCTACACTATTTTTGGACCAGCCATTAATAGGGTGATATTTTTCCCGGGTTGGAAGTTAGTTTTCGCGGAGAATGCAAATTTTTCCATGAATTATTTCCCAATATTGAAATTTGTACAATTTTTCAAAGTGAAAAGTACTTCAGGACCCAAAACCGGTCACATGCTCTAATGTACAAATGAGGTACATCTTCCCTTTCAAAATCTAGAAATTAGGCCAGATCGGTTTTGGGTACCTGGTCGGTTTTAGGTGCCTCGACCTTATACGGTATACTGTAGCCCCCGGTATTTACAAGAGGCTTTACTAGCAAATTCATCCGAATATGATGAAATTTTGTTCAAGTAGATGAAAATTTGTTCCATGATTTTGGTGTAATTTTGTATAAAAATTTAGCTATGCATACTCAACATTAGGGAAGAATGTGGCTATAAGGTAACTATACTTTAAAGGGTGCATTTACCTTAAAGCATCCGTATCTATTGCTGTGTCATATTTCTAGGTTGAAATGCTGCACTGCCATAGATACATACGCTTCAAGTTAAATGCACCCTTTAAAATATAATTACCTTAGTTAATCAGAAAAAAGATAACGCCCGTTCAGTTCCTGACTGGTAAGTTACGGTGTTGTTCCGGTTTACTTACCAGTAAGTAACACCCCGACAATCAGCGTTACTGGAGGTGCTCCTTCCTCTCTCCTTCCTCGCTCATGCCCATTTGGATTTCATCGCTTACCGTCGGTTCCTGGTCTCACTTGGGGGCAGTGATATTCTTTATTTTATTTTTATTTTTATTTTCATTTTCATTTTTTTGGGGGAAAGCAAATGAATTACCGGTATTTCATTGCACAGGCACTCGCAAGTGGAGGATAACCGACTGCATAAATATTTTCAAGATATTTATTTTTATTCCTAAACAGATTGATTGTTATTTGGAAAAATATTAAGTATTCGCCACAACGGTGTTAAACTTTGCCTTTTGGCTACGGTTATTGGACATCATTAATCAATCATATTGTGAAAAATGAATAATTCATACGGCGCCAAATCTTATTTCATTTTTAATTTATTTTTTTATCATATATCATAAGGTTACTTTTGGATTCTTTACCTTGGTCATGAGTAAAATTTCTCAAGGTGTTGCATTGCAACGGACTTAATAATAATAATAATAATAACTTGTATAAAGAAAACTTTACTCCTAATAAATTTTTAGGGCAGTCACCTAAAATTACCCCAAATAGTGCAGGTGAGTTTAGCAATAATGTGGACAAGGGTTGGTAATTAATTACTACTAGGGTGAGTTACATGTGGATTTGATTAGTGGCCGGTGCTGGTTTTGAACTTACCATTTAGGAATATCATACTGCATGATATCATAGGAATTCGCCTCTATGATCCTTTTTTTGAACTTGGCATTATGGTGCCTGTTTACCAATTCTACACTTATGCTTTGAAATTGTACAACTCTCTGGGGGCCACCAGCTAACCAGCTTTCTCTAATAGTCTCCATTAGTCACCCCATTTTAATTTTAAATGTCAAATTCTAATAACATTTGTTAAGATTTTATTTTTCATGATACAAAATAAATAAAATTTTGAAAAAACAAATGATTTTCTAAAGATTTGGGCTCCTCTTTATTTATTTATTTATTTATTTTTATATATAGATATTGATCCCGACAATTGGCTACGGTAGTGTATATTGTAATTTGGAATGGGAATGTCATTACCATTGGCTTATTCCTGTAGACATTCCCATTTTGTTTATTAGTCCCCAATAATATTTTTTAGTCCATGGAATGGGAATGCTCGCATTTGACTGTAAACATAATAAAAATCCTCCAACATTTTTGTATGTTTTTGGTGACATGTCTCATGCTAGGACATCATAATTATATTCAACCGAAGTGGATGAAAAATGGATTGCCACAATGTGAGAGGGACCTCATTTTTAAGGATTTTGCAACGACTTTTTGCCATAGTCCCGCAGTACCATAGCAGAGTCGCTAAAAAAATAATTAAAAAAAAAAAAAACCTAATTATGAGGACGAAAGAAAAATATATATATTACATTACTTTAGCTATATTTTGTTATTTTGGGCCATTTTCAATCATGTTTTTCTTTCTCAAAAACAAAAATAAAAAATTTCATTTTTTGAGGAACAAACCTTATTTTACAAAAAAAAATATTAAACATTCGTTCATGGAATGGTGACTCTGCTATGGAACTACAGTAGTGTGAACCAGCTCTTAGAATAGAATAAGGTCCCTCTACCTTAGACATCAACCCACATGCCGAGTAAGTTTCTTCTCACAAAGTATCTTCCCGAAAAGAGTGGAACAACAATTTCACTTCGTTCAAGTCTAGCATGCAAACGCCAATATAAATTGCACCGAAATATCTTCGACAAGCATGCGATCGGCAATTTCCTTCATGTATAATGCTACATGATTGTCAATGTGGTCCATACTAATAGTAATTGTTTGGAGCACGTATTCAAACACATACCACGTGGTCCTCGCTGCCCTAATAACATCAGGTCAGATAGTTTGGTCCCCACAGTAGACCGATTCTCCATTGGAGCACATCAACCGTGTTTGGTCAAAATGAAATAATTTTGTTGATGGGCAGGGCAGGACAAGAAAAAAAGACCAGCCGGCTTTCGGTTGTGAGCACTGAGCAGGACATGGAAACATGAAACGTGAATCATAGTGTCTGATGAGGGGAATCACGTTTGACGAGACGTAACTTTCAAAGCAATGTTAGTAGCCGTTTTTTGGATTCCTGCAAATGAATACTATTGAAGAATTTTGCATGCTCACACTCTTTTATATCACCCCCTTTCATACGGTAACTATGAGCATCTGCACCTTACCACTGAAAGGAGGAGATTTTGCATCCTTGTATTCTTTTATATCACCCCTTTCATACGGTACTAAGGGCCGACTTCCATGTGAGGATCGGTCCGGTGGAAGGCAGTAGAAGACAAAAAACGAGGTCTCAACAGTCACCGATACTCCACCCATTTCAGTGCAAGGAAAAATTATACTCCTGAGTTTCACCTATTTTCACCAATTCGGTGGAGCTCCCCTTTTCTACGGGCTAATCACCGATCACCCACCCCACATGGAAGTCGGCCCTAAGAGCATTTCCACCCTACGGCTGAAAGGAATATATTGGACAAAAATTGCATGTTGAAAATTCAAGGGTGGTGAGAGAGCTACTGAATATGAATATGATATATGTATTGACATTTGAATAGCTGATTTAAGAAAGCGTTGTGTATTCTAAATTGATGAACAATAACGATTACTCATGTTTAGTGATTGTGATTAGTTTAGTGATTAATAAAAGGATACATAAGTGTGAAAATGATAGCTTGTGACAACAAATTTTGTATGTGATGATAGTGGTCAAAGGGTGGATTGAAGGGAGAAAGGTGCAGATGCACTAAATCACCAAATATTCTGGCCCATGGTATTTACGAGAGGCTGTATTAAAAAAAAAAAAATCAAAATATTGTGGTAGATTCATCCAAATTGGATGAAATTATGTTTAAATGGATGAAAGTGCCCACACCATTCACCCACCCACAGTATACACCCACCCACAGTATATGGTGATTTCGGTGTAGTCCAATGCATCCATTTTTCTTGTGCGTGCTTTTTGTAAATTTTTGGCAATGGTCCCAATATGCAGTTATGCAATTGTACCATGTGCATGATGACCAGTACACTCCTTGAGTATCTTCAAGGAGTGTATTATGATCAATTTGGCTTATAATATACTTCACTAAATGAAATGTTGTATGCTTCAAAATGAAACAAATGAAAAGCAGAATTTCATGAAACACATTGACCATGACTCATGGTAATTGATTTTTTGGGAAAGCCATGAGAGTAGAATTGATTTATTGAGTCGATATGAGACACATTGACCATGACTCATGGTAATTGATTTTTTGGGAAAGGCATGAGAGTAGAATTGATTTATTGAGTGGATATGAAAGTGGTGTTTTTATTAGCAATGTATTACTAAAAAAATATTTTAAAGTAGAAAATGAAAATTTTGACAAGAAATCTCCATTCTTGTGAATTAACTCATCGATGAATTCTCAAATTTTGGTTTCATATCACATATTCTATACTTCTAAAATGGAATCATCGTTATTTTTGCCACCTAGATTTCTCGAGTCTACATTTAAGTCTATGGAGCATATACGACTTGTTATGCATTTGGTGGTTCACCTATCTCTCATGTAATCTATTATACAATATAGCATGGTTTGTCTCACTCGACCGTTTTGCGCTGGAATCCGTCGAGGAGACAACTCAAGCTCAATGTGCTCAACGGCATGGGTCCCACTAGTGCTCTATATGGAAAGAAATAATAATAATAATAATAATAATAATAATAATAATAATAATAATAATAATAATAATAACAAATAAAATTATCTTTTAGTAATATTGTCTTTATGTGTTGTGTGGGATGGACCAAAGTTGCATAGAAATGTGATACTAAATAGTTTGACTAGTGTGAAAACTTAAGGGTACAAAACCACCTTTCTAACTCTACCAACTACAAATACTTACCTAATGTCACTTTCATACACAATCTTTTATTGTCACAATCTTCGAAAGTTCCATTTCATCGCATGAATTTTGGGTGCCTAAATTATAACATTTGTGATGAATTTTGCATTTTGTAGTAAACCTTGGAGGAACCAATTTTTATTTTTATTTTTATTTTTTGTAGTTTGTAAATTTTTTAGGTAGTGCAAATTGCAACACTAGTTTAAAATAAAATTAAAAAAAAAACCAACTAAGGAAAAGTATCAATGCAAGGTACCCAAGGTCCATATTGGCACCAAGCTAGTGCAACTATAGACCTTTGCACCATGCTCTGATACTTTTCTTTGGGTCTGCCCAAAGACCACCTTTTTTACTAGTGCAATCTTTAGTGAAATCTTGAAGCTACTTACATTCATGATTTGGGTGATACATGCAAAATATAGTTGAACTATTATTTACTCATCCAAAAACATATAAAATGTAGCAATGTTATTCTTGCATTACACCCTTTTCCAATTTTTTTGGCATTATCTTTGGTTACATTTCAATACCGTAGTACCATAGCAAAGTCACCAAAAAATAATTGTTAAAGTAAAAATAAATTAAAAAAAAAAAAAAAAAAAACCTAAAATCAAGAAATTAAGAGGAAAAAAAAAGAAAAAAGAGAATCAATTATTGTTAGCTATATTTTGCTATTTCCAAGTGATCATGGGCCACTTTGAGCCATTTTTAATCATTTTTGCTCATAAAAAAAATCAGGAAACTCATTTTTTGAGGGTCGAACCTTTATTTAAAATAAAAACAAAAACAAAAATAAAATAACAAAATCGCTTAAGGCGTGGCAACCTTGCTCTAGTACTACGGTAGTCCATTTTTTTAACAATATGACAATTTAACAATAAATTGCCCAAAAAAAAAACCCTAATGAAACCACCACACCAAGCTTTATTCACACTAATAGAAAAGGTGTGAGTGCTAAAGCAAATGCCCAAGCAGAGCATCCGCACCCATGCCCTCCCAAAGTCCAACACACGCAATATCTAAACGAAAAATGCTAAGGGCCCTTCAAAAATACCTCCTGACCGCCAATCTTAGCGTGTTAAGAAATGGTCCTTGAAATCTAAGTTTAACTGACTATATCTTACATTCTACGTGTGATTGGTCCATTGATTATTTGATGTGCACTTTTGGTTCTTGAGGGGCATTGGAGGTGTAAGTTCAAGGGCTCTTCAAATGTAAATGAACAATTTTAGAGAGTCAACTTTATAAGGTAGAGGGTCATATTTCTAACTGGGTTGTATTTCCGACCCCTACTGGTTGGGGGACGGGTGTCTGAAACCAGCCAGCATGGTTTCAGATAGTGTCCATGAGTGTTCTAATTTCGTCCATGCTTGGAAAAATCAAGAGCTTCTGATTGGTGTAGAAGCATTCTATTTTCAGAATCCAACCTCTCATGAAAACCATGACTCTATGAGCGGTTAATAGTCACTCTAAGCTTTCAGACTTAAAAAATCATAGAAAATTGTAGAAATGCTCAAAAAATGTTTTTTTTTTGGGGATGCCTTTGCAATAGCTTTGCAGAACATCAAAAAATTATTAAAAAAATTCTTTCACAAGTCTAAGTATGCAAACCTGAAATTCAGTCGGGAATTGGTCCCACTACCTTAGCGTGCATGGCTACGGATGTATGGAATACTATTTGCACGGATCCAATTTCCAATCAGAAATACTCTGGAGATACATTCAACCATTCGATTTCTAAAAACTAAGGGTGTAGAACCCTTCTTTTCAACCGTTGAAATTGCAGATTGCGGGATGCTCTTAGAACCAGGGCAACATTACCTCGGCACAGGCACCTTATCTACTAGAGTCAAATCATACAATGGGGCTTAGGTTTTGATTGCCTATGAAGTGTAAGGCCAGAAGTACTGTACAATGCATCCACTGTACTACATTGATGTACCGTAACAATTCCCTTTGCATTTGTGGTGAAAAAGCACAAGTTGCTCTCCGTGCAATGAAATTCCGTTTCATTTGTGTCAAAAAAAAAGAAAAAAAGCACAAGTTGACAAGTAAAGCCCTTGGTCATGATGCAGGCTTTCAGGCAACTTGAAGAACGATTATGATTGGACCCACCTGCTCATCTGGGCTCTAAATGATGGACTCCATACGAGAGCTCAGAGACGGAGTGTTTTTGAACTCGTGCAATGTGTTGGAAATAATTCAGCTCAAAAAATCTAAGAAAGTGTCAGGAGATTCCTCACTTGAGAAAAAGATATCTCTTGACGTTTTAACCCTTTAAGGTCCCGATTCAACACTATTTTCAAAGATTCGTTATAAAATGTTTGATAAAAAAATTAAAATGAAGTTGATGTTCAAAGCAAAGTTATAAATATCAATGTGAAGATAACATCTGTACGGCTGGATTCATCATATTTATTATTAGTATTTTTAATTACTTTTGCAAGGTTTTCTCTTGAAATTCAATTAAAAATCCAAAATTAACATTAAAACTTTTAAAAATATTGTAATGAAATTGGAATAACATGCACTACAAGATGGTATGGTTTTCACTATTTGATTCTACTTATTATGGAAAATCATGTTTAAGGCCTCACTTTTTGAACTAAGAATGAAACTTGACATAAACCACTTTTGCTATTTTTCAAAAAAACTCAATACCTTATTTTGAAGATCCGTACCGTACAAATGGTAGTCAACTAGCACAAGAATTTTTTTTTAAAATTGAATGGATGAAAAACATCACCATGCGTGGTGAAAGAACGCTTCAGAAATCATCCAGCGTCCAGAATCTGGACGCTGGCGCGTCAAAGGGATAACCCCTGTAGGACCAAGGATTCATGGTTTTAAAATGACAAGTTTAAACAATCATATTGTGAAATTTATAATTTGAATGGGACCAAATTTTACATCACTGGAATTAGTGAAGAATATCACATATTTTCAATTATTTTATTTATTTATTTTTAAATCTACATAAAACCTACCCAAAATTATTGAAAAATATAGGAGCCACCTCGTGGCTTTATGGTCCTTTAGAGGTTAGCCCCTAAACTTACCGATTCTTTAAACATGTAGATGCTAGCCTCAAAATAGATATTAGCATGGCTCAAATGTATATGAGGTGTACATGAGAGAAACATTGCAAGCATAAAATCTACCCAACAAATTTGCCATACTTTTTTTTAGAGGCCTCTCCAACATTATCAACATCTCTCCATCAAAAGAGATTTACTCTAATTAGTAGAGAATTTAATAGGCTTGCTAAGGTGACTTGAATGAAAGTCATCCGAGATTGTATGAGAATGTTACAAAGATTTTAATCTGTTTGTGATTTAGTTTCTAGTCGTTGGGACATTTAGGAGTTAACCCTTTAACGTTGTCATTCATCATTGTTTTCAAAGATTTGTTAATAGATGTTTGATGGAAAAAGAATGAAGTTGATGTACAAATCCAAGTAACTGGGATTTGTACAACTATTGTAAATGTTAGTGTGAAGATCACATCTATACAGTCGGATTCATCATATTGTTTATTGATAAATTTTAATAAATTTTGCAAGTTTTTCTATTGAAATTCAATTGAAATTCAATTGAAATCCAAAACTAACCAAAAATAACAATTAATTGTAATGAAATTGGAATAACATGCATTACAAGTTCTATTATTTCATTCTACCTATTTTGGATAATCGTGTTTAAGGTCTCACTTTTTGAACTAAGAATGAAACTTGACATAAACCAATTGTGTTGTTTTTTCAAAAACCTACAATATCTTCTTTTGAAAATTTAGACTATACAAATGATAGTCAACTAGTACAAGAACCAAGAGAAATTTCGATGGATGAAAAATTGTATAGGATGTAGTGCTGAGAATCGTTGCAATTTGTTCGTCCATTATATGGACGTATGCGCATTAAAAGGTTAACCCCTAAACTTCTGAAAATGTCTTTGCGGCAAGTAAAGATTGGTGTATTTTTCTTGTATTTGGAATGGATTCACACCTTTAATGGGTTTAAGTTCCACAAAGGAGTTGGAATCTAGATTCAATGTAGTTCTAGTGAGCTATTGAGATTTCAATTTAGAGCATCTTGTTGGTAGCAAATGCCAATTAAAATGCAACGTATCTACCATCCCCATAGGATGTTTAGGGATTAACCCCTAAAGGACCAAGAAGCCCAAATTAATTGAGCTCCATGTTGTATTTAACAGTTTTGAGTAGGTCCTATTTGAACTTCCTTTTGTGTTTAAATTTGTTTGTTTTTGATCAACACATGCAATGATCTTCATTAGATTTAGTGATATAAAATTTGGTCCCACTTAAATTATGTTTTTCACAATATGATCAATTGAATTTGTCATTTTAAAATTATGAAACCTTGGTCCTTTTAGGGTTACCATTTGAAATTTACTGCTTTGCATTTGGTGTCCATGGGCCCTCATACAAATACTCTTCATTCTTGCCAGCCCAAAAAGTCCGTCTTCTGACATCATTTTGAATTTACATTTTGAGGAATGAAGAAATTAAATCACTTCCGTCAATGAATGATGGACAATGATCATTTATTTCAAGTGATAAATGCCATAATTGATCACTTCGTGACCAATGAGATGGAGAGCATAAAATAACAGGAGTCTGGCTTGTATGCTTGAATAATTGAATCCCATGAGAACATCCTTTGTTCCATAGTTGGCTCCCTTTGTCCGGTGGGCACCGGGTCATTGACATAACGAACAAACACTTTATTCACGCCGGCCCTGTAAAGGGTCCAAAGTTTCTATATATTTCATAGTTGGCTACTGAAAGGGTGATATAAAAGAGTTTTGAGCATAGTCTACACAAACATGCTGCATTTCTGAGAGTATGCTCACAACATTATGGACATTCCAAAGAGCTGCAAATTTGGCTAAAGATGCCCTGCAAAAAAAATCATTAAAAGCAAAATAAAATAAAATCTAACATGGCTAAAACTTGGCCACGTCATATATGGATTTATTCATTTTTTATTTTTTTAATAATTTTTTAAAAAGAATAATCTAATAATGGTTTTATTATAGTTTTCTATTTATTTTCATTTTTCCTATATTTTATTATTATTTTTATATTCATTTTTGTGCATGAAGGTGGTGGCTGCTCTTACGGACCTTAAAATCTTTTTAATGTAGGCTTTTTTTTTAACCAAAGACATTTTTTTGGAAAATGAAAACTAAGGCAGATAAGGGCACATCAATTACGATGGGGACATAAGGAGACATAAAGACATTCCCATATGGGAGTTTCATATGGGAAATGGGACAAAATTTCCACAATTGCAACTTTTTTGGGATGATTGTAGTGTATTTTTGATTTAGGAAAGTTATAATTGTGGGAAACTTGTTCGCGCTTGTGTATGGGAATCAGGTTTTATTTCCTCGTGGGAGTGGCTAGCAATCAATGGAGTCCCATTCCCATCTCCAACATTCTCAACTCATTGTGGGACTACTTCCGAGAGAAGAATAGACGAGGTTATTCAATGCATGTACTGTACATTGAAAAGACTTGATTCCAAATAAGGACGTCTCTCTGATGGAGTGCGCTTCTCATTATGACAATCCAACTTTCGGTACATTGGCAGAAAAGCAACTCCGGTCAACAAATTTCAATGGGGGACACTCCCCACCACAACCTCAAAATACCCGTCGCCCCTTCTACAGTCCCAATGGAGCAAACTTAAAACCAAACCCTAATTAATTTGTTTGTAGTTAAAATCATGTTTCACCCTACCACTAAAATTATGTCATGAATCTAAAAAGTGAATGAAATTCAACATGCATATTCACAAAAGGTGAGAGAGCCATTGAATATAAGCACAATATATACACTTCAATACATCCCTCTATAACAGACTTTAGGAAGGGCTCAATATCCTAAATTGATGAACAATAATGACTACACATGTATATCAATTGTGACTGGTTCACCAACTACATAGAGGAATACATAGCGGTTCAAAGTTGTAGAGACAATAGCTTGTGACCCCAAATTTTGGATGTGATGATAGTAGTCAAGGGGTAAATTGAAGGAGAAGGGTGCAGATGCTAACTATAATGTCATAACATTTGTCGACTTTGGGCAGAGACTACCATACAACTTACACTCCATTATGAAGGCCCACTTCCTATTTTCACATTCTTTTTCACACCAATGGTTCAAAAACATATATTTTCACACAACGCTAACTAAGCTTTAAAAAAAATATTAAATTCTCATACAACATATAGTATCTTATAGTATACTAGTTTGGCCTCGCACGACCATTTTGACAACATAACCATCCTCATCCATAACATCTAGTAGCCTTCATGCCTGGAGCCTTTCTTTCATGCACTTTGCTCGTCACATTGAGCTTCCACCTATCCACTTAGCTATTGATGAAGTATTATTGGGTGTGGGATATTCCACACCATCTACAGTAGAACCAAGGTAGAGACAATGCATACTACTGAATGTCATGGTCTACGCTATATAGTAAGTATTATCTACACAGTTTTCAATGATAAAATATTGATTTGAAACCTTTTTTTTTTAGTATTTACAATGAATATAAAGAAGATTGGGATAGAGCTTTGCGGTTATACCATCCTTTATTTGATTGGACAGACATTGATCTAAACAGCATTTGTGTATCGTAATAGACAAAGCGGAAGGGGCACAATTCCAACATCGGTACGGGTATCGTCCGACACTTTGTACGCATCTGGAAAAATCCTGCAACTTAGAGTGATACTGTGGAGTTACAGAGACTGAGGAGATAGACACATGCGACAACCGACCATTAGCATGTTCATTGTACTTCATAAATACTAGCGTCTGTGGAACCTGTACAATGGGCCTAAAACACACCGAAAGTTTCTGCATACAATTGTCCTCTTCACTAAGATGGTTATGAAAACCCTATATGCATAATAATTAACCCTTAAAAGGACCGACCAAAAAGTCTTTGTCACTAAGAATTCATTAACCCCTGAGGACCAAGGATTCATCGTTTTAAAATGACAAATTGAACCGATTATATTATAAGAAATACAGTGGAGATGAGACTGGATTTTATGTCACTGGAATTTGTGAAGAACGGTATCATATGTTGCTCAAAAAACGAACGAATTTGAAGAAAATGAAGTGTACATAGAACCTACTCAAAATCGGCATTAATAAAGTGAAGTCCAGTTTGGGTTTCTTGGTCCTTTGAGGGTTAACCCTTGAGGTAATGGTACATTCTCACTTGGTGTTAAGAATAGTGTTAGCAAAGGTTCAAGGAATGAATTTGGATATAGTTTTGGATTAGATTCACTTTGCTAAAACCACTCCTAAGATCGAGTGCAAGCATATCCTATTTGTGCCACGATATGAAAGGCATTCTATTTGTATCACTATGTATTAGACTAAGTGTACATGTCAAAATTTTCAATGTAAGACATTGATACATAGTGATCATAAATAGGGTGGTTTACCTTGACCCCTAAGCGTCCCTAGCTTTTTTGGGCTTAAAACCATTATCGCTTTTGATGTGTTGTAGGTCTAAATGTAAGTGAAGTAGAGAAATCTTGTTACATGTTGTAGAGCATGTGGATCGATTTTGAGATCATTTCACCATATGGATTCCAAGATCATAGTGTTTTAGTATTAAAAAAAGGATGCTGAAATTTTCTTAGCAACATAGTTAGAGGTGAAATTCATTTCAGAATTACTCAAATGAAAAAACTTTGAACTATAAAATAGTTCAAAATCATCATGTAAACACATTGGTACCCGAAAAAACTCATGAAAATTTTAATGTGCCCTAAAATGGCCTTGCAATGCCAAAGTAGCCCAAAAAGTGACCGATTTGACCCCAAGAGCAAAAAGTGAGACCCTAAACATGATTTTCCAAAATACGTAGAATCAAACAATGGAAACCTACCATGTTGAAGTGCATGTTATTCCAATTTCATTACAAATTTTAAAACTCTTTTGTTTATTTTGGGATTTTCAATTGAATTTCAAGAGAAAACCTTGCAAAATTAATTTAAAAATATTGATAAAAAAAAGGATGAATCCAACCGTACAAATGTGATCTTCACATTGACATTGACAACCCTCCTTTGTACATCAACTCCATCTTTTTTGTTCAAACACTTAACCCTTAAGCGTCCACACTACATTCATTTGGTCAAACTTCATCAATTTATCACGTTTTAATATGAATTATATTTTTTGGGTATTTCTCACACATAGTATATCTTTAAACCAATTGACACTTTTTTTTTTCATAATTATATAAATTAAAATGATTTTTATAAGATTTAAAAAAAAAAATCTCTTGTGATATCCATAGTAATTACAAAAATGCCTTAAATATTATGAATTTTTAGAAAAAATGTAAATAATAGTGATGAACAACAAGGTGTAGGTTGCAGGCTTCTCAAGCTTATATTAAAAGAATTTTGATTGAATTTGTTTTATTTTTTTGCAGTGTATGCTGGAATTTTAAGGCTGTGAGCTTTAAAGTGTTGTTAAAAACACAATTTTAACAATTTTGAAGAGTCGTAAATTGGACTAAAAAGTAGAGGACAACTCCCACACATTCTTAGTTGAGACCAATTTCATTTTAAATTAGGAATTAGGTGAAAATCAACTGGAAAATGATCAAACATGGCCCCACGGGGCTCCTTGCCCACTTAAAGGTTAATAACGAATCTTTGAAAACAGGATTCAATCAGGACGTTAAAGGGTTAATATCCCATACAAATATCTTTTTATTTCCGTAATCAAATCAAATATTCCCGGGAATAATACTGGTCCGTTTGTGGGCTTTACAACTGAAGGTAACGTCTCCAAGGGATGATAACCATTTTTCATCCATTATTCTACTGTGGAGTGTAGAACAGATCAAGTTGACGTCTGGGTCACTTGAGACTTCAAATGAACGGCAAATTCACAAACGGACCCAGCCCCCCAAAAAAAACATTGATTTTTTATTTGTTGGTCGAGCGACACGCACCCTGGAATGTAGTCAGGTAGGGAAAAATTGGATAGAGTCATTCATAGATATGTATTCATCCATAAAATCGTTTAATATTAGGCACTTTTCATTCAAATACTGACGATTTTAGAAAAAAACTGAGATAATTTCAGCAATTTCATCCACTTTTATGTTCATTTTTTCTAGTATAAAAATAGCAGCTCCCAGAAATTCGTCAGAATTTTTTTGGCTGCCCGGACAAGTCTGTAGAGTTTGAACCCAACACTCCCACGATACTCCCAAATTTGGATTCCAGTTGACCTAGTGGCTGCAGTATCTTCAAATAATGTAGATTCCACCTAACCCTCTTCTCTAATATCACACTCACTGCCCTCTTACCCAGCCCACTTCAACTGTGATCTCAAAATAATTGTCCCTCTCTATTATGACATGTTTGGGAAGCCCTAACTTGAAGGTGACAAGCATAAATTAGTAACAAAAATGACTAGTTTAGTATTTGTATTCCTTGAAACAATAATATCGTCATATTATGGAGTGTTGTTGTATGGAGGGTAGAATTTGATGAGAATTTGATGAGTGTGAAAAGGGTTCTAGATCACCTTTTTCAATCTCGACATTCCAAACACTTTTTTATAATTATCACTTTAACACACTTTTTAACCCTTTGAGGACCGCGCATCCAAATAGTGGATGATTGTTGGTCAAAGCCAATTTTGAACTTGAAGATGACGTTTTTTGCTATTGCTCTCAATTGAGAAAATGAAGTTTATCAAGTCTAGTTTTCACTTCACTTTTTCAGATCTAATAAATTTCAAGTATTGAATATTTTATTTTTGTTGCAAGCTAGGTAGCTCAAGGTCTAAATTGCACTGCATAAGATGTTCATCTTTTGAATTTTAATGTTAAAATTCAATAATTCTACAAAAATATATCATGTGATTCTTCATTGTCATTTGCACATGTTCTAGAAATTTTATATTTTTTGAAGATTTTTTGTAATTAATATGAATTTCTTGATGTGTTTGATCTAAAAATTTGTAAAAAATTCATTTTGTATTAAAAATATCAAAAAAAATTTAGGATCAATAGGAAACATACAATTTCATGCATGAAAAATATCAAAAAATATATTTTATCAATACTTGAAAGCTAAACTGTATATAAAAGTGTAGTTTGACTATTCTGCAAAGGAATGGGACGTTAAAGGGTTAAAACTGCATTGATAGTTGAGTTTAGAAATCCAATTGGATTTGTGCACTTGACCTTATGTGTGTGTAGACACAATTGAGATGAGTTTTCTGCTAGTTTTTGTTGAATTTCAAAACTCAATTGAATAAGAGAATGAAGCATATGATTGTCCTTGAATGAGCATTGTGCTTGATGTTCTAACCGTCCAACCATCTAGAATGTCGATGATGTACAAAATCAAATGCAAATTTCGCACGTGTCGTTGACCTTAGAATGTCGGCGATGTACAAAATCAAACGCAAATTTCGCACCCGTCGTTGACCTTTTGCGGTGTGGATTTTTTACTATAGATTTCATAGCAAGTTAATTTCATGCATGTCTTATCCGATTAGAAAGGGGATGATTTGTGAAATTATTATGCCTCGTTTCATGTTGTAGTGATTCATCCAAATTTTCAAAGATGTCATTGTAAAAGTGTTCTCAAAAAAGTCAACTCACAAATTAGGCAATCAAAAATCTCCAAAAATCACTACACTTAGAGTATTACATTTTAACCAATCACAAAAAAATTCATGTACAAATTGTCAATATCTTATTTGTAATAAAATTACAAAAGAATTTTCAATTTTGAGTTTCAATTTCTATACAAAAATATTGGTGACAACAATTATAGATCTAAGTGATAATGTACAACTTTTATTCATGCATCAATTTCAAAATACTCCTCTTAGTTACATTTTAAAAAACATCTTTGAAATTCTCCAAATTTGGAAAGGAATGAAGACGTTTAAAGGTTGAGCATTGAATGTATGTACTTTTAGTAGACTAGTTAAAAAATTCTTTCAAACAATTATAAGGAGATTCTACTACAGTAGGTATGCATTATTTGGACATTGTATCCAAAAATTATAAAGGTGAAGTGTTTTGGATAGATGAGCTAAAGTACCACTAGTCCATTGTTTGGTGGACACCGAACCATGGGAGGGTCGCACAAACACTCTATTCACGCCGACCTTGAAAGAGAATCGGAGTTCTTACTACGACTACTAAGGTTGAGACACCCATTCCCGACCAAGTACCCAAAACCGATCAGGCCTAATTTCTAGATTTTGAAAGGGAAGATGTACCTCATTTGTACATGAGAGCATATGATCGGTTTTAGGTACACCTACAACTTCGCACTTTAAAAAATTGTACTTATTCAAATAATTATCAAAAATTAATAATTAAATATGAAAACTTCCAAATTTTTGTAGTGCTAAAAGAGGAAAATAATCAAAATATCGATTCATCTATCCCAAGTATAGTACATGTCTTATTTGATCGGTTTTAGGTGTCTCAACCTTAGATGATCTAAAGCAAACAAAAGTTTTGATGTTGATATTTCATAAATTCTCAAAATAATATATATTCATATGTCATGAAAGATTCTCAAGGCGTCCGTTTAAATTTAGTGCAGTTTCTTTACACAAGTCAAAAATTTCTTTGTACTTTTACATCATATTCTATCGTATCACAAAAAGTTGCGTACAATTAGAATAAAAAAATATTTTAAACCATTGTCGTAACCCTTAGAGCATCCGCACCCTATCACTGAAAGTAAACAATTCTTTGCAAATTGCATGAAAAGCGTTTGTATTTAATGTTGAAAATTCAGGACCGGTGAGAGAGCTACGGAATATTAGCACGATATAATCATATCTGAATACATCCTTTTGAATTTAATTTAAAGAAGGGCTTGGTATTCTTAATTGATAGGCAATAATGATTACACATGTACAATAATTGTCATTAGTTCACAGACTATACCAAAGGACACACAATAATTTATGATTGTTAGACTATAGCTTGTAACACCAATTTTATTTTATTTTATTTACTTTTTTAACACAGATAGAACAACTTTTTCCGATGCGAAGTAACCAAATACAACAGTCAAACATACACAAATGCAGTTGAACAAAAGATTTTTTTTTGTCACAAATGCATGACAGTTTCTTACGTCCAACATACCAAATTTTGAATGTGCTGATAGTGGTTAACGTCTAAACGTCACAACATCCAAAAACTCAACGACTAACATATTCAAACCTTCTCTACGTTCTCATCAATGCTTGGATGAAAGTCATTAAATTTTTTGGAGATACCTCATCAAATTGTTGTCCTATCTGACGGTTGGATTTAGTTATACTTCATTACATATTTTTCTAAAATTACAAATGTAGAAGTATGTCAAGTTGTTGACCAAGCCAAAATTGCATTGACTGTAGTTCAAAAGCGGACTTGCAAAAATGAAGTCGTAGATTTAAGAAACACAAAAATTTCAAAGAATCACCATGTTGAAGAGTATCTCATTTCAAATTCATTCCAACACATTTTACCCAAAAAATATTAAAATATTGTTTGTAATCGAATATAGAAGGAATTCTTAATTTTAACTTTCAAAATTGATAATTAAATATTGGTGATAGTATTAGTGAATCAAATCGTACGAATGAAACCTAAAATTCAAAATCTAGAACTTTCATCTATATATCAATTCCAAAATATTCTTCTAAATAGTAGTTTATGATGTTTTTTCCTCAAATTGTCAATTCCAGGAACACCTTGGTACGTTTAGGGGTTAAGGGTTAGTTGAAGGGAGAAGGGTGCAAATGCTCTCAATTCACCAAAATCACCATATACTGTGGATGCGTGAACGGCGTAGGTACATTCATCCATTTAAACACAATTCAATCCAATTAAACAAAAATCTCATCCATTTAAACATTTTCTTCATCCAATTTAGAAGGATTTTACCATATTATTTTGAAGAATTTTACCATTTTATTTTGAAAGATTTTACCATATTATTTTGAGTTTTTATTATTAACAGTAAAGCCTCTTGTAAATACCGTGGGCCACAGTATACGGTGATTTCCGTGTACTTTAGTTTCACTTTTCCATGAATGGTTCTAAAACTCCATATTATCACGTGCATATTACTGTTATGGTTATCTTGAGAAAACGTAGATTTCAAGATGGTAGACTTTGAAAGGGGCAAAGACACAAGTGGGCGGAGATTCCTTGGCCTCTTGCGCAAATCCCAGGGTTTATGATCAGATTCCCCGGAGAGCCCCAAGCCCCCAACTGAAGCTGCAACTTGCACGGCAATGAGAGCATCATCAGGGGTTTTAGAGTCCCATGGTTTTTTTTTTTTTTTTTTTTTTTTAAAGTTTATTTCTAATTTTTTAATTGAAAAAACCCAATTGCAAGGATCCAGCTGATTCATTGGCTCCCATTCTGAGTCAAGGGATATTCCGTTTCCTATTTATCACAAGTGCGGAATATCCACATAATATCTTGGTAGTGCATCTCCCCTTTATGGGAAAATTGTATCACATCAAAACATCATCACTACACCGATTATTGCATTAGTGTGAGTCACATAATTAGTGTGAGATTTCTCACTAACCTCAATTAGTGTGAGACTTTACACACAATTTTTACTGCTCACTATGAGAATTCTCAATAACTGTAAGTCACATTTTGTTTTAATACCACAATTACTATGCTAATATTGAATTATTGTGAGTCACACTTTTTCTAATACTACAATTACGATGATAATAGTGAATTACTGTGACTCACACTAATGACAATAATTGGTGTACTATAGTGTGGGTCACTTAAAGTTGTTTTACATAAGAAGTCAACGTTGTAGGTAATCAAAATCTTTCATCAGGTTTGTGCTTTTTTGATTTTGATTTTCCTACGTTGATTCTGCATTACAAGATGATGTTCACAGTCATGCATAATTTTTTGGTTTTTTCCATTTTGGACATCCTATGGTTTGTTTTTGAAAAAAATTAATACAAGATTAAAACACGTGGCTGTAACTTACTCCAATGAATTATCTAAACTACAAAAATTTGAAAGTTTTGTATATAACAATATAAGGGCAACCTTTTGATTGGGTGTCTACGAAATCTTTACTATGAAAAAGTTTTGACTCATTAGAGTTATCCGTAAAGTCGAGCAAAAAATTCCATAAGAAGAAAGACAAGGCAAAACTGGTATTTTGACTTGAAATGTAGCGAAAACAAGTTTTAACTCCTGTTTTTTTTTGACCTAGTAGAGTGCCATGCATTGTCAAAGAGATTTGAACATTGGACCTTCCCAGAGCTAGAGAAGCTCCCAAATGCACACTCAAGTTCCCACCACGAAATCTTCATGTGCCCCCACACCAACCCACACATGCCAAAAGCAAGTGCTTTAGCTCCTTGTGACCGACAATCTCTGCAATTTCTAATTGAAGCTTGAAAACTCAGTGTTGTAGAGTGGCTACCCCTCCTTAACTTTACGGATAACACTATCATGTAACGTACAACCCTTTTTCCTCCCCACATTTTCAAAACCAAATTTCAAAAAATAAAATAAAATCCAAGCTCCATGAGTGGGTAATTGTAGCCTTGCCATGGACTGAACGTAGCCCTAGGCCGGTGTTGCAGTAATGGAGTGAAGAAGCATCAATCCTCTTTCCATATGTTTGATTTTTCCCCTTTATGGAATGAATGAGTGGAATCTTTGACCCGGCCCCTTTGATTTTAATTTTTTTACTTTTTTTTTTTTTTTTTTCCCTTTCCTCCTTATTTGCCGAAATGCCGAATGGTATATGCACGTTTTGGCCCTTTGCCACTATTATTGGCAAACACTACCCTGGAGAAAAGCAGCCAATGGCATGGACAGATATCACTGAAGACTCTGAGTTCTTTCTTACTATTTTTAATGATTCTTTTTTTGTTGCAAATAGTGTTTTGGTGCTATTTAGAAGTGGTAGGAATGTCCACTCATAATTCTCTAATTGCACTGTTTCAAGACGACCAATATTGTGTGGTATTAGGGCCGCTTCACACTATGGCCGTTCAAGTCGAGAGGTCGTGGGATTGAGTGGCCAAAATTTGGTGAGAGTTCAAAGAAACCTACTGAAATTAGGCAATAAAATATAGTTTTCGTTTTTTATGAAAAGAAATCAACGGCCTCTCGACCACAGTTTGGGTTTCCATTCCCGTCCGACCCAAACTTCCTTTCGAGAGGCCGTAGCCTTGGTCAAAAAGTGTTTCCGTGTAAGCATTTTGGAGACCGACGGCCGTTGGACTTTGGCCTTTAGTGTGAAGGGTTAAGAAGCCGAACTCTTAGTTCCGTGCAATCCGATTGGTGGAAATTGACAGCCTCTCGACCTCCAACCATAGTGTGAAGCGGCCCTTAGAGTTATCCCTTAACTCACCTTGAGTTGAACACATATCATTCAGTAGCCTTCATTGGCTATGCCTTGCTCTTAAAGAGAATGTGCAGCATATTCTGCATTATCATCCAAGAACAATGAGCAGCTATTCATGTTTTTTCACAAATGGAGGTTTTGGAAAACTAAAAGGAAGGGTAACCATGCATGGTTTTTGCTGACATATTCCCACATGTCCCTCATTTTTAAAGAGAGCAACACCATAAAGAATGATATTTTAAATCCAAGAATGTTATAGTGCATGGCAACTTTAATAAAAAAATCCCTGAATACTAAATACTACACCACTTCTTTTGTCCCTCCATTGACAATAGTTTATGACCTTCCTTGCTTCCTTTCCCACCCTCTCCGTTCTCTAAAAAATGAAAAATAAAAGGTTGTACTTATTGTACCACATGGATGGAAATCACATGATGCACTACAAATCACATGATGGATGAAAAGGCATAGTGGTTGAATGCTACCGAATGTTATGCAAGATACCATGAATTTTTCTTTAATATGGTTTTATTTTTTGACTCAAAATAGTGATAAGGTATGGAAGAATTTGGAGTGGTCTCTCATTAATAGGTGTGTAAGAGCTTGGTGGTCTCTAAACTCAAAAAAAACTCAAAAAATGTTTATTTTGATGGCCAATTTTTTTTTCTTGAGTTTAAAAACCACCAAGCTTTTCCAAACCTAATAATTAAAGACCACCAAATTCTTCCATACCTTATCACTATTTTGAGTCAACAAATATTAGAAAGATTCTAATAAAATTGAATTAATATGAATTCTAAAAGATAAAAGATAGTCATACCCCATGTTAAAGCACAATTCATGGTATCTTGTTGAAAATCGAGGTGGGTTTTAAATGGATAACTCTATTACATATGAAAAATGTAAAAAGTTTTGCCCTACAGTCTACCCTCCATACAATGACACTCCATAATATGACCATGTTAGAGTTATCCGTAAATTCGAGCAAAAAAACTCCATAAAAGGAAAGACAAGCTAGAACTGGCTTTTAGCTTGAATGGTGGCAAAAACGAGTTTTAGCCTTTTCTTCCTTTTTTGACCAATTGCAATGATCTTTGTTATCATAAAGATTCAAATCTTGTACCTTCTCAGTGCAAGAGAAACTCTCCCACACCGCATGTGAGTTCAAATAAAGGAATGAGAAGTCCCCCCACTTTAATTTGAGCTCCCCACAACAAGTCATCGAGTTGTTCATGTGTATACTTTCTGGACAACTCTGTTATTGTTTCAAACAATATGCATGTGACAAGTCATTTCTATGATTAATCCATGTTTGCTACCTTTAAAGTAGGCATTCCCAAACATGCCATAATAGAGAGGAACAATTGTATCCTCTAAAATTTCACCCTTTTCTTACACTGCATTACCTCCATATTATCATGTTGGTAACAATATGAATACATGGAATGATTTGAACCAAAATGCTTATTTGTAAAGTCCCTTTAATAGACATAACGAAAACCCTAAATGGTATTAATATTAGAGAGAGGAAGAAACTTTGGCTTGAAGGGCCACTGTGAATGGAGAGTATATTGGCAGAAGTGTTACCAATTTGGTCACCAGGACTAAAATGGGGTGTGCTACCAACTTGGCCACCATGATCAAGATGGCGCATGCTACCTGTGATGCCCTCTTTCGAGGTTAAACTCTATGATCACAAAACAAAAAGTAGCCAATAGCAAATAAAACGAATCAAGTAACAAGTAAAAGTAACATTTGATTGATGTTATTTGTAGTCGTGTGTTGGATGGTTACTCTTTTAAATTGGAGCATAGTTGTGAGAAATCAAAAGAGTACGTATTAGGAGGTTGAGCTTTGATTCATGTGTGGCCCCTAGATTCAACCACTAAATGTCCTCACCCCTCTCCAAATTTGGCAATTTTGCTAAGATGCATCATAAAATGCAACTAAGAGGAATATTTTGAAGTTGATGTTTGAATAAAAGTTTTACATTATAAATTTTAGATTCTATCCATATAGATAAATCTGCCATTGCTATCACCAATATTTTTGTATAAAACTTGAAACTTGAAATTCAAAAACATTTTGTGATTCAATTACAAATAAGATATTGACAACTTCATCTTGAAATTTAAACTATTGTGACTGTGCCATGACATTGGAGTCTAGTTCCAAGATGCCCAAAAAAGAAAACAAACCTGAGTTGCTACTGATTGTTCTTGAATGATAATGCAGAATATGCTGCACATTCTCTTTGAGAGCAAGGCAGAGCCAGTGAAGGCAACTGAATGTTATGAATTCGGAGCGCCAGGGGTGAGGATGTTTAGCATGGGGTGTGCATGTGCAAGCTTGTGAAGGGTCGTGGAAACTGTGTGTCCGTGTACTGAAGCTGAGTCCCACCCACTTCAGGCAACTTGTTTTTGTTATTTTCCTCTCCAGGATTGTGGAGTAACGTAGTAGGTTTGCCTTTAACGTCCCGTTTCAACACTGTTTTCAAAGACTTGTTATAAAATGTTCAAATGATAAAAATTTAAAATGGAGTTGATGTACAAAGCAAAGTTATAAATGTGAATGTGAAGATAACATTTAGTTGCACGGTTGAATTCATCATGTTTATTATTAATATTTTAAAATTAATTTTGCAAGGTTTTCTCTTGAAATTCACTTTAAAATTCAAAATTAACATTAAAAAATAAAAAAAATGTTGTAATGAAATTGGAATAACATGCACTATAAAATGGTATGGTTTTCATTATTTGATTTTACTTGTTCTGGAAAATCATGTTTAAGGTCTCACTTTTTGAACTAGGAATGAAACTTGACATAAACCACTTTTGCTATTTTTCAAAAATTCACAATATCTTATTTTGAAAATCTGTACTGTACAAATGGTAGTCAACTAGCACAAGAATTAAGAAAAATTTGGATGGATGAAAACATCACCGTATGTGGTGATGCGTCAGAAATCATCCAGTGTCTAGAATATGGACGATGGTGCGTCAAAGGGTTAATGAGGGTTGGCAGGATAGGGCAATACAGTCCCCTTTAGTGAAGGTGGGGAATATTTGGCTCATTAGCAAAAAGACTTATGGGAAATTTTTTCAGCCTTAGAGGATGATGCTGCTTTGCTTTTGTTGAATACCAAAGGCTGCCTGCCTTGTGGAAGTATGACGAATGGGCTACGGTGGTGGATTTTATTAAGAGCAAGGTCATACGCTGTACTGTACGTTGAAACTTACTTTGAATCTTTAGCCGTGTGCAATATATGACCCACTTGGGCTTATAAGGAGACGATTTAGGGTTTAGAGGGCGGACATTAGGGCCAACAAAGGTAGTTGACAGCAGGTCACCCTGATGTCATTAGGGCTAAGGCAAATCAAGCCAACTTGGCAATCAAGCCACGCATCATGTAACGGTGAAAAGCATCAAGCGATTATTTCATTTAATTTTTTTTTCCTTTGTTGCAATTAGCTACATGAATACAAATGTAGCCACATGGAGAAATTTCGCTCACTTTAACCTCACTGGTCCCCTTCATCCTACATGATACTCTAGCTAACAACATCAGTTTCTCGCTAATCTAGCTCTCTGCAGATTCTCTATTGTGGGCTAGTTTCAGATGTGATCCATAACATTTAGGGCTGCTTCACACTATGGCCGTCTAAGTTGAGAGGCCGTGGAATTAAGTGGCCAAATTTTGTTGAGAGTTCAACAAGACCAAATCAATAGCTAACGAGCAGGTGGATTCTCAACATGATGCATGAAGGAAAGGCAGTGGGTATGAAGGCTATTGAATGTCAAGATAGAAGCATCAAAATCTTTTAGAGATCAATTCTAATCACCTATGCAAGCACTTGTTTCAACTTTGTGAGATTACAATCAAATTATCACAACCATTAGTTGTAACAATTTGGCAATCAATTATGAATGCCAAGTCAGCAAATTAATTGGATTAAAAATGAAAGACAAGTATTGATTCCCCAACTAACATCAATAGTAGTCTATGTAGATTAAGTTTGAAAATCATAACAAAATCATACACGTGACAAAATTAATTAAAAATTGGGCTCGATTATTAAACCCATAGTTTTATGTGCTGCAATTTTTTTATCATTGAAAACCATAGCTCGAAATAGGTCACAGCAGATATTGCTGCCTCTACCTTATGTCTTATGAAGAGGAAGGAATCATCATGGCCATGACCTTGCAACTCTTGCATGTAAAAAACATAAATCATCTCATATAAATATATGGATTTATCATTTTTTTTCCTTCAAAGACCATGAGCATTCACTATATAGCTATGGATTTATCATGTTGCTCCATTTCAAAGGAGTATGTTACCGGTTGTTTTTTTTTTTCTTTCTTTCTTGGTTCGATTCTTCGACACACATTAGTTCGATCACAGTTAAATGAAAAGGAAAATGCCATATTACAGGGCACATATATCCATACAGAGGCACATAGTAAGTGGTGCACTAGCTACTAGTAGAAATTTGGGATTCTACGACTACAAGTATACGACTCAAACTAGTCTATAATGACTAATGACAGTCATTACAAACTAAAATTTTCCACTATTTGAGTCGTACACTTGTAGTCATAGAATCCCACATTTCTTCAAGGTACCTTGTAGTGTCAACAAAACTCCTCTATTGAAATGAGTGTGCAAGAGATTGCAATGACTTGCACCAATGCAACAGGTTCATCAAAGCTTGAAATTGTAAAATAAAAATGGCTCTGCAGAGTATCTGTGACCTGCAATTATTATGGAAAAAATAGCAGAAGACTGAAAGCACAGTTCTACCAACTCTTGAACAATTGCATGCAAACTCATATAACTTACAAATGCCAGCCGATAGTTATCCCCATTTCTCTGGTTTCACTCTATTGGACTACGTAATTGTGAAGCATGGCAAGTTATCAAAGATAATCTTCAGGTTAGTATCTATCGAGCCGTGAACGACAAGGAAGGTATTGACCTGCATATCATTTTTGATGATTCACAATTATCCGACTACAGGTTAGTTTGAGCCGTTTGATTTCCTTAAGATCAAAGATATATGACACTGTAACAACCAAAAAGTTACAGTTCTATCATTAGAGCTCTATTGACTTAAATGAATTGTTAACCTTAAGCATAAGATCAAAGGTCAATATTCTCAAATTACAATCTTGAAGTATTGAACGAATCAAATTCTTCTCTTCTTCTGTGTGCATACTTAATACTCTTGTGCACATAGTTATTGCGCAGTCTTAGACTTCTAGCAGCTTGCCATGCCACAACAGCGAAGCTAGTCTACATTGAGATTATGTAGTGCAATTATCATTTTTCAGGTAAATATGAGTGGGCTTTTTCATTTTCCTGAGGGAACTCATGCCTGCAATCTTCTTACATGGAACAAATGAATGAACCATTCATAACATTGAACTCCGTAATTGCACATTCTGTGTATTTCCTCATAATCTATTATATCTCCCTACTGACATACTTTAGAATTGTACATTTTGTGTATTTCCTCCTCAAAATTTATCATGTCAAGTTGTGAACACATGATGTGAGTGTATTTAGAAGCCCATTTGTGAGTGTCATTCGAGAAGGTTGAATGTAGAATCTGTATGACATGCACCCTCAAATCCTATTGTGATTCTCTCCAATGTCCTTTATATAAATCATACTATGTGAGATGCGTAAAAGTGGTACCCATATCAAACCATTCCCCAATCCCAAAATTGAATTAAAGCTTCAAATAAACAAGCATGATTGTACAGTCGGGTACAAGGTAGTTACGAATTTTTGAATCCAGTTGAGATTTGAGGGAACTTTGGAAGGTCCGTGTATGCTCCAAAATGAACGGAATTTCAAATTTCAAATTGCATTGGAATCAAACTAAAGTCTACTTTATCATCAATGCAAATACACATATGTAATTGAAAATCATACAATTTTTTTGATGTTTTCTATATGCTATCTACCATTTGTGAAAATTACAACTTGTATTTAATGGTACATATTAGAAATGATTGAACCTTCACAATTGCTTTAGAGATACTTGATTCCACACCACTTGAACTACTTGTATGATTTCTTTCTTATTTTGCACTTAAATGCAAGAAATCTTTGACTATCTCTCAAAAGTTCACTATGAAATGATAGATAGTGTATAAAAGAACTCTAAATTGTTGTATGATTTTGAATTATTCTTTTTTCACTTATTATGAAGTTGAAGCACACTTCAATGCGATTCCAATGCAATTTGTGGTTTCAAAATCGGTTCATTTTTGAGCAAGTTAGAGCTTCCTAAACATTGTTGAACTTTCTAGTGAAAAGTGGTTGAAAAATTCGTAAGCATGTTGTACCCGACTGTACAAGCCTGTGAGTCTGCAATGCTGCAATGGGCCCATTTGTGTCCAAAAAAATTCAAAACAGGAACAAATATATGAATTATGCCAAAATTTTGGAGACCAGGAAAATTAGGGTTTGTCCTCATTTTCAAACCTCACCAGAAAATTGTGGAGTTCTGAGTTGAAGGAACAGCCTCGGTTTGTTACAGAATTTGGACAGATAGAATAGAAGAAAGCTACTTGTCTTTAGCTCTCAATAGATTAGAAGTGCCCAGAAAGATCTGAAATAACTGAGATGCCGCATCACCTGAGCAGGTTCAAAACATTCTTCAGCAGCTGCCTTGCACAACAATCTGAATTTTTTCTCATGCATCATTTTGAGCTCAAAATTTAAATGAGTAGTTTCTACTCAAGTCCTCCACGCAATCACTCTACCTTTTGAAACAAAACAAATTGGAATGATAATGCAGTCTATTGTGATTATCAAACTTCTGAAATACAACAATTTGGTATGACACTCAACTATGATTTTCAAGCTTTTGAAATAAAACTATCTAGTATAGTAATTCATGCTTCACTATAACAAAACATGGTTTAAAAAACCACACTCAAAATTGATTGCGGTTCTTTTTGTCACGTTCTTATGCAGGTCCACAACACGCGCAGCCACAGTTTTTGCAATTTTCGATTACAATTTTTGACACTTTTGGGTGTGTAATATACCATAGGAAAGGTATTTTCAATACTTATCCAACACTATATTACACGCCTCAAAATTTTCGAAATCTTAATCAGAAATTGCAAAAGAAGCTAACAATCCACTACACGCGCATTCACAAAAACATGGCAGTCAATTTTGAGTGCGATTTTTTTTTACCATGTTTTGTTATAGTGCTTATAGATTATAGACTATAAGCAACTATCTATAAGCATGCAGATAGATTATAACAATGCATGCTTATAGACTTGTAAGCAATTGCCATATGCTAAAATCGTCAAGGAAAAAAAACACCACTTACAGTGATCATCACACTCTTGAATCCCTTGCCAGGTCCTCTTTAAACAACGTTATTCTTGAGGAGTAATGCCCCAACAATAGCTGTTGTTGATCTTCATTGTTGAAAGAGGAACTTGGCAAAGGGGTTCAAGAATGTTATGATTGTCAGGTTTTCGAAATACAACTCAATTTGGTATTATAATGAACAATGGGAGGGTTGTTGCCTCCCCAGTGCTCTAAAACGCTATGAACAATGATATGTGAATTTTCAAGGTCAGATGTCTCTTTTTCTATAGCCCAAAAACAACCAAAAAGTACTATGGGTTGATGCATGATATTTGCCAATTTGATATCTGGTTTCTGTTCAGTTTCCTCTTCCACAAAGTCCTTAATGTTAGTCATGTGTGCATGTGATAATTATTCATCTGACAAGACCACTAGACAAAGTGTCAAACCACTAGTAGCAAACCTGTCGTTTTTCATTCCTCATTTCATGGGAATAGTGAATAGTGGCAGAACATTATACTTACATTTCTATCTTCTTGTGACCAAAACTACTCATCAGCACTAACACAACCCATGTGCTTGGCGCCGTTTCATTTCTTTTTCATTTATAGTAAGTGAAAAATGATACATTTCTTTCTAGTGAACACGACGCTGAGTAGAACACGACTTCAAGTGGAACTCCCATGTCTCTCAGACAAGGACATTCTTAGAATATTTACAATATTCTTGAAAATTTGAGAATACTTCATCCAAGTTGTTTAACATATTCGACACTTGTCTACCTAAACAGTCGACATCAAAATTTTAATACGACCTCAAGTACAAAGAGCTTTGACCAGATGAATGTGCCTTGGAATTAGAGGTAAAAGAAATGAACATTCATGGCAACCTTCATTTGGGTAGAGCAACTTAGAATAACATTCAGAACCGGATTGGAATGTTGTTCTAATTAGGCATTGGAACAACAGTTCAATGTCGTTTCAACACATCGTAAAGACATTGAATATCACTCTAGCATGTCCTGTAGAAATGTTATTCTTAAATGTCATTCTCAATTGCGTCAGGATGTCTTAATATGGGAAGAAGGGGTTTAATATCATGAATTTTTTTTAACCCTCTCTGTTGGTGTGGTTGTTTAAGGGTTAGCAAATTTCACTAAGATATTGAATGTTTTTTGGGCCATAATGTGGCGCAATTCCATTTGATGAAAGCACATCAAATACACCCTGTAGCATTCTATCCACCACTTGCACTTTTCTGTAGCGTACTACCCACTGTATGTACTTCTCTTATACTTTTAAGAATACAACTCATTTGCCATCTTCATGACTTGAAAATACGCATCTCATTAGTTTGAATACCTCACACTTAGGTCATGCACATAGTTGAAAACTGTTCGAACACGGGCAACTGCAGTCATTGGCTATGCCAGATTGCATAGTGAACCTCATATTTGTTACAATGGCATATTTCAGTTCATTCAATGAAAATCATGAAACCTCAAAATCTCAGATCTATACCAAGCATAGTTTTTAAGCATAGTTTTTAGAGCTTTGGATACTTAGATATAACAGTTTTGACACTTTGTAACAAACATGAGCATATTGCATATTGTGTATCTTGTCATGTAGTTAGTCTGGCTCATGTTACCTACCTCGTCGCTCTACGACTGGGAGGCAACATGAGCCAGAATAACTTAATACACGCCTCAGTACACATCTTACATGCAATGCTGAATCTAGATCATAGTCAATTGAGAAAATGTGTGCTATGTTGTATGGCATCCTCCTAGTATGTGATTTCTAATGTAAAACTGGACTCTAGGCTTCCATATCTCACTACTGCAGAATGAGTCTTTTCTCAGTGGTCACTTCTCGCTTGGAATATGAGTGCAATTGGTCACATAAGATAAAGTTGGTTTTTATCTTGTGTGATCAGCTACACTCTCCAAGTGAGTAGTGACCACTGAGAAAAGACTCATTCTGCCGTAGTGTCTTGCCGTTTCTACATGTCATAGAAACCACAGGGCAAGTTGCTACAGACTGTGTAATCTGTAGGAGGTCCACTACAAGGAGAAGGTGTCGCTTTTCACTCGGTACGTGAGTCGATCAAATGGCACCACTTCGCACGGCTCAAGACTTGATGAGTGCGATTTGTCATGTACGACAAGTGTGTAAAGTGAACTGTGACACTGTTTTGAATGAGAAGTGACGCCTTTGCTAGTAGTGAGGTTGAACAAGCTCTTGTACATGAGTTCCATGTTCTGTTCTGAGCATCTAGCTCTTTCAGAGTTTTGGAGGCTTTCTTGCACTGCTGAACGTTGATTTGCACAGGATTTTCAGATTTCTCTGTCAGGTGCACCACAGACTCTATTGTCTTGCAAAAGAGGAACTCGTGGCTTCTATGACTAAGGTGGAAGTACCTCTTACCATCCATTTAAGCAATCTGAACATATCAGAGGACATGTCAAATTCTTGAGGGATAGGTAAATCCTACTAGAGTTGAATTCAAGTGAAGTCATATTTTTCCAATAAAAGTTGAAATTTTTATGAATTTTCAAAGTGGTTTGCTTTGAAAATACAAAACCCCCTCCAAATGGGGGGCATGAGCATTCCAAAAATGCTCTATAATCATTCAAAATCAGACTATACTCAATTTGGTTTGAAATAAGAACCTTTGAGAACTCAAAGCAATGTTCTCATGGACTTTTTATTTTGGAACAAAGGCATTTTATGTTCATTCATTGAAGTACCTAAAACCACTCTATTTACACCTGATTCCACCTATCACTTATTGCATTTGGTGTTCACTTAAAGTGAGATGGAATTGGATGATTGGTTGTGAAAGTAGCCGGTAGACCTAAAGGTGGTTCTAGGTATGTCCACCTTATGAGCTTCTCTTTCTGTTTTGGTAATTGCTAGAATCTTCCAAAGACCAAACATTCATCATCTCTATTCTAATTTTTTCCTCATCAACTAAGATAACAATATACAAAAGCATCAATTGTTGTAAAAGTGACCCTATTTACAACAATCTAACATTTTAGAACTAAATTATCTCAATTTTGTAAATATGGTCACTTTTATAATATTTGATGCTTTTGGGAATTGTTACTTTACTTATGATTTTTTCAAACCACTTTAGATGATCTTGTATTCTTAAATAATTGTTTCAGTTGAACTCAGGGCCACTTCACACTATGGCCGTCGAAGTCGAGAGGCCGTCAAAGTTCATGGCCAATTCATGTTGAGACTTGAGAGTCCAAAGTCTTGGGCTAGAAATATATAATAAACTATAAAAATTAGAGCCTTCCGCCGGCTATAGTGTAAAGCCCTAAAGGCCAAATTCAAAATCCAAGCCTTTAATGGCCAAATCTTTCATAAAATATAAAATCTCATTAGTTTATCAAAAGAATCCGACGGTCTTTTGAGGGAGAATTGGGTTTTCATTATCATTCAACCCAATTCTCCCTCGAGAGTCCTCCACCTTGATGCCAAGATGGTCAAAAAGTGTTTTCATGTAGACATTTTGGAAGGCGACAACCTTTGAACTTTGGCCTCTAGTGTAAAGGGTCGAGAATCTTGTTATTAACTTTCTTGCAATCTAATTGGTGGAATTTGAGAGCCTCTCAACCTTCAGCATTGTGTGAAGCGCTCCTCATTATTATCACACTTTCTAATATCATGCAAAGAATATTTGTTGTTGTGTATATATGTGATTCAACATTTTCCACATACCAAGTTCTGAACTCATTTATGTTGGCTACCAAAGGCATATTATAAATGAGTTCTCAGTGTAGAACTCTAGTATCGTGCAACTAAAAATATTTTCTATCTAGATTCAATCACCTCATAAAATTCTATTGGTGGATCATAGGTGGCATACCATTCTCCATTCCTATGACTTCAATTGATGATCAGGGGGTGCACTGTACTAAACATGTACGAGTATATGTGAGTGCACAAAAGGGGTATTAATTTCAACACTACCGTATTATGTATACATACAATAAACACATTTAGAATTGAAAATATTCACGTATACTTACACTAAAACATATATTTAGAACGAAATACATTTGTATACAAAGGTATTTAGACATATAACCTCTCACATACAGGGGGTTTTTAGAAGGGGTCATGAACGCACGTGATTTTCAAACATAATGTAGAGTGCACCCCCGAGAATTGGTGAGTATCTTTTCTATTATTATAAAAATTGTGAGTATTGTGCCCATTTTGAAGAGGATTCTAGTGCACTAATTTATGTTTTATTTGAATATTGAGTGAATGAATTATGAATTTTTGAAGTTTTGTATGTAGATTTCTCAAAAGTTGCTAAATTTATCACTAGCTATTCAACACGTGTACATTTACTCAATTACAATTTTATTTTTAGCCTACCCACGTGAATGGAGAAGCTATAAGAATGGGGAAACTACCTTATATACATGATGTATGTGTATGCATCATGAGTTGTAATCATTTGTGCATTTTCATGTTTGAGTTCAATAGTAGCATAAAAAAGGAAATGCAATAGAAGATAGTTGTACGTGCAAAATGGAATGAATTTGTGATGAAAATGGGGATGGAATTATATGATTAATGCAAATATTATTGGAAAGATTGAAAAGCACATGTGTTGGTCAATCTTCACTAGAGGTGAAAGGAAAGTCTTTCAAGGTTTTTCTTATGAGTATTTATATTTTGAGCAAATGGAACAAGCACGGATTCGCAAGACAAGGGTCGCCACCGAAGACAGGCAGGCGTCGCCACCGAAGACACCTTCAAACATCCTAGAACGACGTTCAGGCTCGACCCCACACCGCCGCAGCCGAGATACTCCACAATCAGAGATAGCACGCCCCCTTGGAACGCGAAGAGCCAGATGACTTGGAACAAGAAGACGCCACATGAGAACGCCAACCTTGAAAGAGGAAAACGACAACAATCATCGCAGTGGCCGCACCCAAGCCCCGCACACAAAAACTGCCGACAGGACAAGAAGAAGAAAGGCGACAAGGAAAAATGGAAGGCAGCGTTTCGCATGCCGCTTTCTGGCAGTCTGACCGCCAAGCTGCGGCCACTCTCTACCCAAATTTGCAGGACCATAGCCTTCATTTACAGCAAACCCTACCATGGCAGTGTACGTCATTTCCAGTGCACGCCATTCTCGTGCAACCGCCCAATCTTTATTTGGTGCAGAATACAACGCAGACAACGCATGTACAAACCAAGTGGCCCACGTCCAGGGAATATCGACAACAGAAATCGAGAAAGCCCACTCAAAACCCTGACAAGACGCTGCTCGACATACCAAATTCAAGTATACGACACATCGCTCAATTTAGCCATCTACGTTGTGTTCCATCAACACACGAAAGGCGCTTTAGGAGCCACCTCCCAAAATCCAGCGTAGCCCAGAACGCCAAGCTCCACCACCAAAACTATAACCAGCCCCAGCCCTCTCGACCAAGCCATTTGTTAGCCTTCTTGCCGAAGCTCCTATCTGTCTCCCTGGAGAACCATGACAATCTGTTAAGTCCTCTTTTTCTCTCATTCTTAACTCCTCTGCTCGTTTCTGAAACTCCCATTCTAAAGATTAGGTTAGAAGATCGTAGCAAGAGCCTTATCATCTTCAAGCAGCACTCTAGAACAGACAGTAGCCCGTCTGATAGAATTAGACTCGGCAACAATAGACAAGTCCCATGAGAGCTAGTGTTGAATTCTGAAGGAGCCCATGTGTGGAGAAGAGCGCACCTTCAAGATTGCACCAATACAACAAGAACCAGAGCGGCCTTCATCAACAACAGCAGCCAAGGACGACGGCTGTAGCCGAAATTGCTAAAGGAGAAGCTGCTGGGCGAATTCGACTCGCCCGCACCCGCACTCACAACACCAAATGCTGTAGAGTAACTGATGCTCACGGAACAACCACATTCCAAGCCTTTTTTTCAGATTTTTTCCACTTTTCTAGTACTCCCTTCACTCCTGTCATTACTGCTTATTATGAAAGCAACAATTTTAGTATATCAAAAATTATGAATAGGGGGCTGGCCCCTCGACAGACCTACAATGCTTGTTGTATGAATCTATTAGATGCGTTTTACCATAGACTAGAGTATAATTGTTGTCGTAGTAATAGCAACCTCACCAACCCCTTACCTATGAATGTATATGATTGTTCGTATTGCATGTGTATGTCTAATTACAATAATGTAGAACAAATGCTCTTAGTCTTAATTTCTCAATGTTTTAGTCTTAAAATTATTTGTTGCCTCAACCTTGTGTATAATAGAACTATAGTTTATTGTTCGATCGAATGTATTTTCCACAACAACAAAATCTACAATAGCTTTGTTAAAAATGGTGACACAAACATCTTCTTCTCAAAAGTCATATTCCGTGCGGCCCCACAAATTAAGTTGTGGGGAGGAGCAGACCTTGAGGTAAAAAGAAGAAACTCTACTTCTAAAATCTTCACTTTTTTGACAAAAAATATTTGTACTTTCAGAATCAAAATGTCTCAAAAGCCCTCCAGCGCTACGTCCGTCCAAAGATACAAGGAAAAACTCTTAGCTCTAACGAACGAGGCAGATGTAGAAATGTCAGTCACACAAAAGCGTTCTTCTAATGCTACACAAGAAGCTACAAGCCAAAAGAAGGCCAAGGGCAAATCAAAAGCGGAAGCTTTGAAACGCCCTCCCTTTTGGCTTGGCTTTCAAGCTCTAAATTAGACCAATAGAGGGAAGGGTTTGCCTATGGACACAAAAGAACCATTAGCTGTCTTGGTAAAAAATGGTATGAAGGAACAAGAAGCTTTTGAATGCACACTAAGCACGGCATGCTTTCCCTTCGTTGTGCAAGAAGAGTGGCCAAATTCTAGGGAAGATTTAAAAGATGGTCAACATTTTAACCTCACTCAAATCCCATCAGATGTTGAAGTAGACAAGTACGGTTTTTCTTTTGATTACCATGTAGCCATCCACTTTGAGATGGGAGATATCTTGTGGGAGAAAGAAACTATCATGACACAGTAACTCGTAGGTTGAAAGAGATGTCAATCGAGCTTGGGAATGAAATTGGAGAACCCATAGTCCTCATGTGCTACCATAAAAGCACCAATTGGAGTGGGGTTATCAAGTTACACCTGAAAACCCCCGAGATTGATGGCATTGGGCTTCTCCAAGGGCTCCGCCCATTCATCTTCAAGCTTGATGAAGGCAAGCTTAAGAGAGGAAAAGTGTGCAAATCCTACGATTCTTTAGCTTTCAACAATCTTCTCTCCGTCAAAATTACTAGTGAGCAACTTGAGAACAAGGAATGGTATGTCATGTACAAGACTATAGTAAAAGAGAGTTTTCAAAGAGGGGTAGAGTATGAAATAACTAACATACAAAAGAGAAAAGAAAACACCTTTGCATGGGTAGTGGCAGCTTCACCCGAACAAGCTAAGAGGATGAGAGAGCATAAAATCACCTTTAACAACGAAGTCTTAGAGGGAAAACTAGCTGACTGTACACGGGCGTCAGCGGATGACATAGCGAAGAAGAATGCCTTCATCCTCATTGCCAAAAACCTCAACAAGGTCAAGAGTATTGAGGAGATCAAGACAAGCATTGGAGAGTATATGGGGCCGAATAACGCGGTCAACTTTTTCTTCAAGCTTGATGAGAAGAACGGCAAACACCTTGGATCGTGCAACATTCAATGTTTGAATGCGACCGTGTACAAGCAGTTTGTCAAGAAGTCAGCAAAACTTCTTGGTAAATACGTAGAATTTACGCCTCACCTTAGAAGTCTTGATGGTGCCAATGCACCAAGCTCTTTGGAACTCACTAGGCTAGGGTTTAGTGATGTTAACACTGCCCTTGCTAATACCATTGAAGCTCTAACGAATATTCCTCTAAAGGAAAAACCTCAAAAAGATTTCTCTAAAGAATTGGCAGTAATTAGAGAAGAAATGTCAACCCTAAAAGAAGACTTAAGGGGTGAGCAAAAACTAATTGCGGAAAAAGTAGTGGAAAAAGCCTCATCTAGCCTCAACAAGCAGATGACACTTCTCAAGAGGCAACTAGCCTGCACCATGCATGCCCTTGAAAATGCCCACCCCGGGGGATCCGATGAAGCAGAAATGGACACGTCAAACTAGCTCGGTCAAACAACGCACCACCAAGAGTATACATATATATTGTAAAATCTAGTAAAAACCCAAAAAAATGGAAAAATATATACCAAAAATTAAACAAAATATAATAAAATTTAATACACCTCAAAATAGCTATAGTCTTACCCCCTTAATAACTATCAAAAAACACAAAAAAATATAGTATATATCTATACTATCTCAAAAAATCAAAAAAAAAGAAGAAGAATAAAAAAACACACATTTAAACCATTTTACAAAAAACAATCAAATAACACCAAACCAAACCAAAAAACTCCAAAAAAAAAACTAAAAAACATCCAAAAAAACCCTAAGTGGCCTCGGCCTACCGGCCTTAGCCAAAAAACGCATAAAATAATACGACTATACAAAACTAACAAACATATACCCCCCCCCCCCCCCCCCCAAAATATATATAAAAACACCCCATCTAGAACCTATCTACATAATACCCCAAAATACAATAACCCTCCAAAATATAAAAGTCACACTATTAACAAAATAAATAAAAAGCGCATGAAACCCCTTAGAAAACCCGACAAAAAACACCTTCCCAACAAAAAAATTACCACCATATCAAACTATATATATAACATCTCAAAACTTCTACTGCTCCGTTGTGGTGACATCGAAACCAACCTAGGACCAATGCCAAACTTACTTAAAACACACCCAGCATCACACAAAAATAGAAACAAAACATATTTTATTCCATGCACAATAAAACTACACCCAGAGTACTAACATTTAGCAAAAAAGTTTGCCCCTAGTTTAAAAACAACACACCCAAACCATCCAGAAGCATCTACAGATTACCCACACCTTTCAAAATTCATACATGAAAACCAACACTACCCACCTCCACGCATACTATACGCACTCATTACCACGATAAGTCCATTATTAGAAACATGTGACCATCAACTAATACAAACACCCGATCCAGACTGGACAACAATACTCCTCGAAAAAATGGCACTTCTTCAAAAACCCCCCGAGAGACACATCTCAAACCCACACCCATACACCGAATTTAAAAATACCAACCAAAATTTAATTAATCCCCCCAATACTATTCATAAACAACTATATGATTTTATCAAACAAAACAATAATCCACCAAACCTGCAAACACTAACAAACAAATTTCCATTCCTACCCGAAAACTTACTAATAGAATCTCTAAAATGCAATGAACCTATAAACGAATATTCTCACCCACCTCCACTACCCAATATACCTTTACCACAAACCCAAGAGACACAAACAACAAACCACAACACACATATTATTACATGGAATGCCTCATCTTTCAACACAGCCTTACCAAGCCTACAAAATTTAATCTCAAACACCACAACAAAACCAACAATTATCACAATACAGGAAACCAAACTAACCGCAACAAAATCAACAAAATATATACAAAACCTATTCCCAAGTTACAAGTTAATTTTCAATAACACACACGCCCTAACAAGATGCATGCAACAAAGAATGCCGTATACCCCTGCAAGAGGCGGACTACTCACTCTAATAAATAACAAATACGCATACCCAGGAAATATCACCAAAATACCTACTCCAGCCAAAATCTCACCATATTTACAAATTATACAAATAAAAAATGCACCATTACAACTTTGGCTAATTCTACACATGTACATGCCTTCCCGCCTAGAAGATATTCAATACATCACAATAATACAACAACAAATAACACAACAAATCATAGCACATCCAAACCACACATACATTTTATGTGGTGATTTTAACAGAGATATAGCCTTTATAGGTAGACAAAACGAATCCAACATAACACCTCCGCAAACAGAAGACATAGAATGCCGTGCATTCACAGACACTCTAAATTTAACCTACATACCAACAAATAGCACATTCACCAGACAAGGTGGCTAAAACTACACTCAAACAAGTTTAATAGATGGATACTACATCAAAACTCCCAATAATACACTGTATACTTCAATCACAAACCACGACTACAATCTAAACTCAGACCATTCACCAATCACCCTACAAATACCACCGAACACACTATTAGCTCGCCCCACACAACCAGAAACAAATAAACCACCCAAGATTCTAAACCCCATCCCTCAAGATAACATTGAAAAATTCAAAACACTATTTTTCGAAGAAAACTCACTCCAAATAAATGAACTCACTACTATATTAATGAACGAACAATTAACAAACAACCAATGGCAAACATCATGTACAAAATTAGATCACTTAATACAACAAATATCAGAAAAAATTCAAGAAACTTGTAGTGCTCCACCTCTACCTTCACTAACACACCGCACAGTTCAACAAGGAGGATTTTTACCAAGAAAACTCCAAAAACAATGGAAAAAACACTTATCTACCTACCATTTAATCAGAAAAGCAATATACATAATAAAAACCATACTAGATTGGCAAAACCACCCAATAATAGAAGAACTAAAAAACCATAACCACATTACCATCCCACCACCTCCTAACCCACAATTAAATCCACAAAAATAGATTAAAACTTTAGCAGAACTAGCTAAAACGGCAAACAAGCAAGCACGTAAAATTACCACTAAATACACCCAAGATTGTGTTAAAAAAGCCATCACAAAATATAGACAACTATATGAAAAAAGCCCCAAAAAAATAAATAAAAGAGTTTTTAAGAACCAAGAAACACCACCGTTAGATTGCATTATGGATAGAAACAACAACATACTAACTAGCCCAGAAGACATAGCAAATGAAATCTATATCCAACAATCAATTAGTAATAGACCTACAGTCCCAACATGTTGGTTGGTACAAACTTTCCTGCCTATGAATAATTCACTAGCAGCACCAAGTCATGTATATCACAAGAAACGCTCAGATGGACTCCATGGGAATCGAACCCGGACCGTACAATTGTAACATGAACGCCCTTCTCCAACCAACCTTGGAACCATGACTTGGCGACCTCCAGCAAAACAAACACCAATTTATACCCGCGCTAATTCTAATCTAACATTTTTACTAGTGTTACTAGTATTTATCTCTGGTCACTAAAGTGTCTATTCTCGAAAGAGGTGAGTAGTCTTGTACCAATGGACCTTTGTCCGGGGGGCATTGGCTCATTGTCAAGACGAACAGACACTTTATTCACGCCGGCCTCGAAAGAGGACCGGTGTTCATATCTATTTATTTTTTGTAAACGTATTTGGACAATAGTAGCTTTTGTGTCATCAATTTTCTAAAAATTCAAATATTTTTACTATTTTGGATTGGTAATTTTTGATGTTGTTTGTGAGTTTTTCAAGTGGGCAATGGTTTGATATGGGTACTCTATAAACCCCTTTGAACTCTAAAATTAGCCTTTAAGGCAACTTTGAATAAGTCCTTTAAAACAAAATAAAAAATGAATCGACCAGATGAGGTTTTGATTTCCTACATTCATGCAATACACAAAAAAATTCACATAAAAATTGAAGAGGCTTAAAAATTTTAAAAGATGTTTTTTGTACAAAAAGTAGAAATCTATTCCACTTGCTTAAAGAAATCCCAAACATTTGTTTAAAATATCCAATTATGTCATTTTGGTACCAATTTTTTATATGATGTACATTTAGATATGTATTATTTGGAATGATTAATTTGAATAATTAAAAATGTTATTTATTTTGTACTACAATGCCTACAAATGCTAATTTTTGGCAATTTTTCGAGCAAAGCATAAATACATGAAAATTAATTTATTCAATTGAATATTTGGACATGAATTAAAATATTTCATGTCATCTAGGTGTGTCATGAAACCTAGTAGTTTTTCTTCTAATAATACTATTTTACTAGAAATAAATGTGAAAGTTTAGAAACAAGAAAAAGGAAGATTGAAGAAAATGGCAATAAAATTTCTATTTTATTTTATTTTAAAACTAAAAACTTGAAGAAAAAAAAAGAAATAGAAGGCGGTGTAAAATACTAAATTATTTGTTTGTATTTTACACAAAGATTTCTTTTTAATAGAATTATGCTTAACCCCTAAACGTCCATGCATCTAGTTACTGGATGTTTGTTGGTCAAACCCAATTTTGATCTTGACGATGACTCTTGTTGCTAATACACCCAACTAAGAAAATGAAGTTTATTAAGTCTAGTTTGTACTCCACTTTTCAAACCTTAAAAATTCCAATTATTGAGTATTTTATTGCTTGTGCAAACTTTGTAGGTCAAGGTTTGAATTACACTACATAGGAATGATAGGATTTTCAGCTTTCGAATTTCAAAATTGAAATAAAAAGTTTATGTGGAAAACATATCATGTCATTCTCCATTGTAATTTGTACCTTCTCCCAAAAAAATATTAAATTTTAAAAGCTTTTTTGTAATAAAATTTATTTTTCGAAGTATTTGACTTAAAAAATTGTTAAATATGCCGTATTAAATCAAAAAAATCTGAAAATTTCAAGACTGATAGGAAACATTCAATTCCATGCATGAAAAATATTACAAAATATATTTTGATAAATCTTGAAGGCCAAATTTAGTAAATTGTGTAGTTTGACTTTCCTACAAAGGAGTGGTACGTTTAAGGGTTAAAGTCATTTTTTGTTTGAATAAGATACTATGTGTTTTGCTTTAAAATACTCTTATTGTTCACTGTGAACAAATAGTTATAAGGTATGAAAGAGCTTGGTGGTGTCTCATTATTAGGTGTGTAAGAAGAGTTTGGTTGTTTCTAAATTCAAAAGGACTTAGTTTACATAACTATCAAGAAAGACGGCTAAATTAGTTTTCCGTGAGTTTAAAGACCATAAAGCTCTTACACACTTAATAATGAAAGATCTTCCATACCTTGTAACTTTTTGAAGTGAACAAATAAGAGTATATTAAAGCAAAACACATGGTATCTTATTCAAACACAAAGTGAGTTTAAAGATAACTGTAACACAATCATTACTTCATATAAAATTCTGCAAGGTAAGATAAAATTTTGGAATTAGATCGATATCAAGTTGAGAAAAAAAAAAAAAAAAAAAACATCTTTATAGCACATTGGGTAATTTTCTACAAGATTAGGAATATGTAGGGTCAAGAACCGATTATAGACCATGCGCTCAATCATTAATAGCCAAGGCAATAAGGCATCGCTTCTCACTGAGAACACACTGTCCTACGTGACAAATTGCACTTACCAAGTGTTGAGCGCTTCGGTAGTGAATGCGAAGTGGCGCCGTTTGACTCACCTACTGAGTGAAAGGCAACACCTACTCCTTCATCAAGAATTTAGGACCGCACTGATTCTTAACAATTTCTCTACGACATCCAATATTTCATCGGTTTTTATATTTATCGCAGGGATTCTGCAGGAATTTTGCGCTAATTCTGTACCGAACCCGCAAGACTTCTACATTCACTCTTTTCATTATCTAACAAAGTGCAAAATCTTTACGGAATTAGCGCAACATCCATGCAAAATTCGTGCAAAAAATATATATAAACCCATGAAATATTGAAAAGCATTTAAAATCCGTGGAGCTCTAAATTCCTAATGTTGTAGTGAATGTTAAATCACATAACTATCACATGTACAACCTTCAAAGATACGAAGCAGCCAAATGTTCACTTTTTGAAGATTTGAACCAGTCAAGATCCATGATCTCGCCGTGTGCAAAGCTAATCACGAAGTTCGCAGCAGCTGGGCGAACATTTACTACGAACGAACGACGGAGAGCCCGTGAGAGTCCAGGCGGCTTCCCTTCCACTACAACCCGCCCGCCCTCTACAGTAGTCTGCGTGGACTTTGACTGTCTGTGCCCAATTCGGAGCTAGCGTGACCCCAAAGGCATTGAAACCAAACTCCCTTCCTGCAAGTTCCTACGTCGCTCCCTCACCGACTACAATATCCCCGAAATCGCATATTATTTTACTATACTCCAAAATATACCTACTACTCACTAGACACTTGTTGCCCATGCGTCTGGCGGAGCCTGATTTTTTCTTCTTTCCCGCGCCGTGTGCAGACATCTCACGTACTCGCCGTTCCCATCTAGTATAACATTTTGACCCTCACCTCCACTTCCTCTTCTCTGGATTCTACAGTAAGTTAAGTTAGTGCCCGAGGTCATCGATCCTTCAGTCAGGAAGGTCAGTTTCGTCGTTTCGGTTTGTACGTTCAATGCAAGTTATGGGAGGTCGACGTTGGCTGTGTTGATCGATGTACGTCGGACGACGGAGGAACGAAGCCTGGTAACGAATAGCACGTCGATACGTTCTCGACATGACGTCAGCGAGCGACTACTGCTGGTCCAAGATCTGTGCTCCGCCGTGTAAGTAATTTCATGCTCAGGGTCTCTGCAAGCTTTCCACCAGTGATTTCACCAGGGTCTCATATGCGATTCCCTTTGTGATTTCCCTGCGAGTCTCACTTTTCCCATTGAGTCTTAAACCTGTTTATTCACCAGTTTAATGTTGACTCACTTGCTTGTAAAAGAAAAGTTTAACAAGAGTCAACTCTTGAGGCTTGGTGGGAAAAGTGAGACTGAAAGGGAAACGCACACAGGGAAACCATCATGAGCTCTCTGTGTTTTGTTTTGGTCATGAGACAGTTTTATTAGCATTTTCGCTACTTTGCCGTGGCTTGAAGAGCGATCCAGGCTACCATGGTTTGACGAGCAATCTGGGCTCCTTGGATGCTCATATAGGTAATGTTAGGGTTTAGGTACATGTGCTATCTAGGTGCTAATTTGGTTAGAGTTTTGAGTTTTCTCTTTTAGTTAACTGAGGCTTCTTCTTCAGGGAGACAAAACAGATTGGAAAAGCTTCTGATATCATGAATAAGGTTCAAAATGAAATTTACGTCTGATATTGGTTTCACATTGTTTCCTAAGCAATTTTGAAACTTGAATGAACTCATTGACAACCTGGCTACAACCTCTATCTTTCATTGAATGTTTAAAAAACTGAAGTTTGTAGGGGTTCAATTACTCTCCTACGTGTAGGATGTGCTTAATAGACTTATTTCTAGAATATCAGAGAAAAAACACAACAAAAACAAAACGTAACAAATATCTCTATTAAATAGTGATAGAATTTTAATTTACCAGCAGAAGAAACTATATATATTCAAGGAGGGACACATGGTATAAGATAGGAGCACCCAGTTTTTAGACATGGTAGTCATTTTAGAATGCAAATCTAAACACTTCATAGAGCCCTTATTGTTTGTTGACCAAAATGATAAGCTATCTATCATGTTTACAAACTAATGACATTGAGTACACTATTGGAATTGGGTGCTCCTACCTTAAGTGTTGTGTTGTGGTCAATGTCCCGTGTACACTTCAAACTCTTTTTATGTCACCTCTTTGCTATCTAACGAACATGAAAACGTCCATTTGCATGTGTACGCAATAGCAAATATATATTGGAATGCAACATTGGAAAGTGTGATAAGAACAAGTTCAAAATATATTTGCAAACTATCTGATACACAATAGGACAAGAAGTTTTTTCTCTTGTGTTCAATTCTTGAGGTCCGGGATCTAATGTTAATAAATCCTCTCTCTCCGTCGCAAGCAGGGATGGAGGTATGAGAGATCAAGGTGACGAGAAAGCTGTGAATTGTACATTATTATATTGATCAGTTTGCAATATAATCGAAGATGAAATTGTCGAGGGCAATCGTTTCGAATTTGTTGCTGGCTGCGTCGGGGCAACAGCATCACTCAGCGGGATGTTACGATCATGGCGGGCTCCAGCTTTTACTGGCTATGGCGACGAAGCTGCTGGACTCCGAGTCGCGCGGGGGTGTGCAGCATGTGAATACTCACCAATGCAAGCTGCTGGCATCGAAGCTCGTGTGCACGCTCAAACTGGTGGAGAGAGCGGACGACATTTGCGACCACGAGCGCCTGTTCCACGAGCTTCACGACATCGTGCGCTGCGCGGCGGCTTTGATCGACCTCTGCGAGTGCGAGCAACAGCAGCCTTACAGGCTCATCTCGCTCTTGCAAAGCCGGGAGGCCTTTTCCGCCATTCTGTCCAAGCTCACGTGGTACGCGACCGCGTTTCTTCTCCCGCGCGACTTTCTTGGCATCTTGAGTCAGACCTTGTCGGACATCTGGCACCTGGAGTTGCGCGAGGCCGCTCGGGACGATTTCAAGGCGCACGCGACTTTCTTGAATCGGCCGATCGTTATGGAGATCGACAAGAACGATATTGAAGTGGATTACCGAAGGACGATCGGACAGGGCGCTTGTGGCCGAGTTTACGAGGCCAAGTGGCTCGGAGATTGGCCGTGCGCTGTGAAAGAATTCGAGAGCGGCAGTGATGTCACGTTCAAGAAGGAAGCGAGTGTGTTAACCAGCCTGCATCATCCGAATATCGTGCAATTTTATGGATGTTTCGGAGACAACGCCTTAGTGATGGAGCTCATGGATTTCGACCTGACGTATCTGTTCCGACAGACGGAACAGTTAGACCTAATTGTGGCGGTGGACATCATGCTGCAATCCGCAGAAGGAATGCGCTACTTGCACGAAGCGAATATCGTCCATCGCGATCTCAAAGCGTCGAATATATTGATCAAGGAGCTTCAAAGCTTTGCGGGACGCAGCTATTCCGTTAAGCTGACCGATTTCGGACTCGCCAGAACGAAAGTCAACTTTGTGGAAACGCTTTGGAGTTACAAGGTGATTTTCCACCTGCTTTTTTTAATTAAGAATGTCTCTCGTGTGATCATGTGATGTGTTCGTTTGTTCTTTTTCTTGTTTGTTGATTTCTTTGACGCCTTTCATTTGAGGTTTTTTGACGGACAAACGCTGTGTGTAAAATCACGCCTGATTTTAGGTCGGTACGCTCAAGTGGAGGGCGCCGGAGCTGCTGGAAAGGATATCCGAAGAGAAGATGAGCAGCATCGATTCCATGAACTTGAATTTTTTCCCGAAGCAAGCGGACGTTTACAGCTTTGGAATCACGTGTTCGGAGATTCTGACGTGCAAAGCGCCCTACAGCGATCTGGAGCATGCAACCACACCGATGCCGACGACGCTGCTTCGGGGAAAGATTTTGCAAGGGCGACGGCCCTTGTTGCCGTCACACCGACTGCCGCCGCGATTGGTGGCTCTAATTGAGCGATGCTGGGACCGAAATCCAGATCGGAGGCCGAGCTTCAATGATATTTGCTTCGTGCTCAAGCAAATCAAGGCATCCCTTCTGACAGGTAGGAACTCGAACTTTTTGGTTGATTTATTTGTGTGCTTGATGCACTAGTAGGAAATGTGTCGTTTTTCACTTACTATAAATGAAAAAGGAACGAAACCGCGCCAGGCACATGGGTTGCGTCGATGCTGGTGAGTGGTTTTGGTCACAAGAAAACATAAATCGCGTCGATGCTAGTGAGTGGTTTTGGTCACAAGAAAACATAAATCTAAGCACAACGTTCCAACACTGTTCACTGTTTCCACAAAGTGGAGAATGACAGTTCTGCTACTGGTGATGTGAGTTGAATCGGTCTCTATCTTTGTGTAAATTTAAGGTGCCTATCTGAGCATGATTCTCATTACAAGACTAAATTAAGAATTGAAAGAGGATTCCACTGCACTATAATACATATTTTTCTGACAATAGAGTTAAATCCTTCACTCAAAAAAACTTGAACCTCACTTTGATTTAATGACTGAGGTTTCAACAGTTCAACTGAAGTAAGATTTTGAACACGTACAAGGTTTAAAACTATTTGAGTTAAAGGATAACCCTAACGTATGTAAACCAAGGATTTTTTAAAAGTTTTAATTCTAGATGCATCTTAAATCAACCTTAGTCATTCATATTCAAAGTGTACGTATACATCCTTGTAGTCAGAATCTCTTGTGGTCACTTTTGCATAAGAGTTGCAATTAGAGGATGTACTTACCTTTTAAATCTTCCAATTGATGTGCAATATATTGTTCCGCAGAACAACATTTTGCTCTTCGAAATGGCTGTAAGAGCATCACGTTTGAAGATACGGATCAGGTTCATGAAGAGCATTATTTCTTCCGAACAGTCAGCTACAGTGCTTTGAGATTGTGAACTGCAGCTGACCAAATTACAAGGTTGAAAAAATTGTAAAAGAACATAGTATTTTGCATTTAAGCTTAAGTTTGGGGAGAGTGTTTCTTATTAGTTGATATTGAGCTTACATCATAGGTTAATGCAGCTTACACGGTGAATTGGATTTTCAGATATTAGAAGTATTATTGTGAGTTATCAATCATGATATGGAGTTGGCGATTTCCGTTAGCATTGCAAAATCTCTTACCTGGCATATCATCTTCTTCAAAATTAAAAATGTAGCATAGTGATAAATGAAAAAGTTTATGTTAGAAAGAGAGTTATACGTTAGAAAAATGTATATATATTGTATTTGTGATAGCTAGTTACAATGTCAATTTTGTAACCATGTATTTTGCCAGTATTACTGCTTGTTTTGGAAATGTACTTCTTAGTGAACTCGGAAATTTTCAATCAAGGTTTTTGAAATCTTAAACTTTTCTTGGAATGTACATTTTTGTATAGAAAACATGGATAGAGAGCCTGACCCATCCAACGGTTGGTCGTGGCAGACTGCCTCAATGCATAGCGTTATTGGACCCCATATAAAAAACCGCAGTCGGCGGTCCTACGTGGTGCCAGCCTCGGGTCCCACCAGGCTCCAACCCCCCGAGCCCGTTTGCCTGCCCGCCATTCCCAATGCACAAAGGGTGTACCAAAAGGGCCATGTCTTGACGGCCGTGCGAAAGCACAGGCCAGCTGCGGTTGAGGCCGGGTCACCCGTGGTCGAGCCCGGGGTACCTGTGCTCTGGGGTAATGCTGGTGAGAGCGAAAATTTGCGACCTGCCTGCTCTGATTTATCATCCATTTTATTTTATTTTCATTTGTTATAGAAGCCGCCAAAAGCGCGTCGCCGTTGCACTCTTCGTCTTCTCTTTGTACACTTCTCCGTGTTGTGTTTTGGAGTTGATCTAGGGTTACCGTTTCAAATCCCTTGTGTTGGTGGAGCAATGTGCTGCAATTCACATAGTATTGTATAAGTTCATAGGAATCATGTAGGACGTGGAGCCAAACAAGAGCTTCTGGCTCAAAAGGATATTCACAGCCTCGGTGGGGTGGAACTCATCCCAAAAGATGTACCGACTGCGGTTGCTGCATAGGGAGCTGTTGATCAATTCATTTAGAAAACTGCACGGTATTTGGCCTTCGTACTTCCCCATGAAAGCACAGAGCCCAGAAAACTGGCTTCAAATCCTATCAACCAATTGAAAAGTCCCACGCTCATCAAATCAAAGAGCTCCTAGTACAGTACAGTAATGTTGTAAATTGATTGTTCCAAACCAACACATGCTCCGTAGGAGTGAATCTTTAGGGTTTGCATTCGTGGTTTTATATAAACACTTGTTTTGTTAAAAGTGCACATACCATATAAAAAGTGCATATGTATGCTGAAATTTTGTCCATCCACCTTCATCATTACTTTTTCCCAAACTAAAAGAGAGGTGGACTTAAGCCCACTCCCTTCATTATTACTTTATTCCGAACTACAAAAGGGGGGGCTTAAGCCCACCCCCTTCATTATTACTTTATTCCGAACTACAAAAGGGGGGGCTTAAGCCCACCCCTTTGTCATTTGAAATTCATCAATTATCACAATATGTATGCATTTCTACATTGAATTCCCTTATATTTGATGCATATGAATATCAATATAAAATTGTACGTGCATATATATAATTTAGGCTCTTCATTGACATCATACTGAACCAATGGTAAAATTAACCAAAAAATTAAGTGCATATGGTACGTGCACTTTTAGCGAAACAAGTGTTTATACATTATGTGGAATTGATTAGCTTTGATCGACATGGAAGTTTGAAATTAAGAGTTGTTTGATTCGTTTTGAGGGTCCTTCTCAGTGATCACCTTGCAATCGATCGTTGCAGCGACTAGGCTTTACGTCATTTTTGTGCCGACTCAATCCTGAAATTTGTCACTCGCCAACTGATAGATTTACTAATTTGTTGATTCGATGTATTAATACCGTGGAGGACACTCTTTCATTTTTACTTCTGCCGGACCGTGAGGGTAGGAATGCCATGCGGCAAAAATTGAGGGAAAAATCATTACTCCTTAGGAAGTCACAACAACGATTCTTCTTGATTGAATTGTCGAAAAGTTTTGAGGCGACACGCATTCAACTCCTACATCACGACTTTTTCTCTTACAATAGGATGTTGTTGTAGAACGATCAATGAATTTGTTTAAGGAGGATTATTGTTGGGATTTGACCCTTGTGTATGTCCCCTCAATGAACTTGTTGAAAGCTGCAAGGTTGCATGAAAACAATGAAAGTAATGACACTGCGTACTATAAATTACTCTGCAATTTTGAACGAGTTCAGTGAAAGAGGGCCGCCGCCGTGATTGGAAGATAAAAATGCAATTACTACTTTGTTGATTCGATGTAATAACACCGATTTCACCGGAAAGGTGTCGATAGAATGCAGCCTTGAAGCGGATTCAAATGAGGTGGTCAACCACCGTTGAAAACAAAAAGATCCCGTGGCTCATAGTGGTGGGTGTTTTTTCTTTTTTGAACTTCGTCGAATGCTGATATCAGAGGAACGAAAATCTCCACATTGTAACACATAGTGTTGTTCATGGCAGGTAGTTGCTCGCATCTCAGGTGATGATGCAGACAACCATGAATGGATTGTAGTGAAAGTGACTCGGTATGATCGTAAATCAAACAAGTGAGTTGGATATCCTCTTCACCTTGTGTATGACAATAGCTGCATGCATAGTCATGTTACCAGTGAATAAAATTTCATTAATCTTTCACTAAAAAAGAAGACGCTTGGGTACGGATCACCCACTTTTCAGAACCATAGGACTTTAGATGAAGAACACGATGTATGATACTCCCGACGAGGACTTAGAAGACATGCAAAGGAGCAAATTGTTTTGGAAGTTTTTCAATGAACTAGAAATAGAGGTAATGCAAGATGCAACTTTTACAATCAAGAACATCACCTTGGGCTTGGTTGGTATAGGAGAAACCTTAAAAGAGGCATCAATTGCAGTGACTCAGACATCAACAAGATAACTTTTCACATTACTATGCAGATGTTCACTCCAACCGATTTGAAGTTGGAGTTTAAGAAGAATGCACAGCTTTTCTGGAGGAAATGGGACTATTTGGATTACCTTATCAAAAAAGCACCAAAGGATGCTCTGTATCTTTATGCAGCCCATATTCTAATTCATTCACATGGCAAAAAAGGGATTGAAAGAATCAAGGAGTTAGAGGAATTGTTCAAACCAAATACCAACTAGAAAACATCCATCAAATTGTTGGACCTAATGTGTAAATCAAACATTGCACCAAAAGACATGGAAGAAGAAGAATTATTGCGTTGGAGGAAAGAAGTGGAGATGGCTTTACTCAAATTTCAAAATTGCTTTCTCCAACACAATGTCTTTTACTCATATATGCATTTTTTTTATACTTCAAGGCTGGTTCCTACAGTTTACATCAAAGTTATCCAAAGCAGAGAGTATCAAGCGTTTCAGTTGTGAATAGTGGAGGGAGGTATCACTCACCAAAAATGCATATTACAAAGTAAATGTTGAGTATTTCCATAGTTTCAGTATTCAAAAGAAGAATACGCAAGATGCAGACGGCCTACGCAACTCCTGGCTTACAAATTGCTGGAAACAATTTGTATCTATGCAATTTGTAAGTCCTGCAATAATATTTTGCAATAATACCAATTCAAATTAATGTTGCAAGTATACTTTACAAATTGGTGATTTATTCATGTCCTAATTAATTGGTTGCTTTTGATCAGGTCTATAATTCTATTTTTGAATACACAAGCAACAGAGAAGGAGCAATTTTACATCCGATGAAAGACATGATTTTACTAAATGATTTTTATTTTATTTTTTTAATTCTTAAATTTCTGAACTGAGATTATGTGGTTCAAAGCTTACCTGCTTCCCAATAACATTTGACATTCTACAGGCGTATATGATCATGCACTTGATTTGGGAGATTGCATCCAAAAACCTGGAAGTGAACAAGCCCTTCACATATTCCACGTTACTGATGATATGCGACCATGTTTCTCAATCACAAGATCTCACTTAGGAGTTTGATCTTCAGCTTCGGTCAAATCTAGGGAGGGACTTTCGACTTGTTTTCCATCAAAATAGAGCATCCTGCATCAACTCCGACAGTCATTTTCACATGCAACTATGTTGGTTTCTCAACTAGCCAAAGATGAAATCAACGAAGACTCAGGGTGGTCTTTTGTAAATATCCAATTGGAAGAGAAAAATGGGCTGAAGAAGTGGAGAAGAAATTGGGGAGTATCATTTGGTGTCATCTATTCAAAGGTAGGCAGCTAGTTGGCAAGGCCTTAAGAGAGGGGTTCTTTCGAGCAATAGAGACATCATCCATTTCTAACAGTAGGAAAGAAGGGTTTAGGAGTGAAGTTATGCACCTTACTCCATATTGCTTGAAGATCGCCTTCTCAAGATCATGCTGCATTGAACTAGAGCAATTCATGAAATCAGTGAAGTTTGAGAAGACAATTAGCAAGATACCCAAAACTGGTTCACTAGAGTTGTCCACGAGATGACTTGTTCAGAGAGAATGAGGCTTGTTGTTTTCATCACATGGTTGGAGTTCTTTAGGGGATCCCAAATTTCAATTGACTTACTGAATAGGACTGATGACCCATGCATCCAATTTAGCACATGCTTTTGCCAACTATATCTACCGCCATATACATCAGGAATTTCAGACCCCACTGATTCTGTACGATTTCAGTGCGTTTATCGTTAAACACTGATTCCGCACGTCATACGTGCATTTAGAAGTATCGTTATCGTACGGAAGTGACATGCATTACTAAGATGTCGATGCAGTGTCTTTTCAATGATTATGACAAAAGTGTTGTTTCCGCACGAAAGTCGTGCTTAACGGAATCCGTGCGTTAATCGTGTATCTACATTACATGGCTAATAAGACACGGATAACATGCGGTTTTAGTTAATGCGAATTCAGTATCGTATACGTAACATATTAATGCCATTTACTATATTCATGCGATTTCAGTATCTATTATAATGCAAATTATTTTCGTACAACATCCGTGTACAATATTTTAATATATTTTTTGGAATCTTTTGGAATCTTTCAAAATATTTTATATTATTTTGGAATATGTTGGAATATTCCAAGAATATTCTTTAAATTATACTTACAGTTTAATTTCCCAAAACATTTTTAGATCTACATTTATAGAGTTTAGAAGCAATACACATTAAATTTTCAAAGAAATAACATTTTATATTTTTAGAATTCAAATTTTGTATTATTGGTTATCATTGTACTTTTCATCATAGGAACAAAAAAAAAATAGCTCACAACCACCACAATTTTGGCAAAAAATAAAAAAATTCAAAATATTATGAAAAAAATCCTAGATATAGAAAAAGTCCTGCATAATCTAGTGTAAAAAAAATTTGGAAATAAAGTTTTTTTCACATAGTTAAAAACATTCAAAGTCAGCTGAAAAAAAAAAAACAGCTCACAGCCATGATCTGCCATCACGATTTTGGCAAAAAATTCAAAAATTCAAAAAATTATGAAAAAAATCCTATATATAGAAAAAGTCCTGCATAATCTAGTGCAAAAGAAAATTTGGAATTTTTTTTTTTTCACATAGTTAAAAACATTCAAAGTCCGCTGAATAAAAAAAAACAGCTCACAGCCATGATCTGCCATCACGATTTTGGCAAAAAATTAAAAAATTAAAAATATTATGAAAAAAATCCTATATATAGAAAAATTCCTGCATAATCTAGTGCAAAAAAAATTTGGAAAAAAAGTTTTTTTCACATAGTCAAAAACATTCCAAGTCCGCTGAAAAGAAAACAGCTCACAGCCATGATCTGCCATCACAATTTTGGCCAAAAAAAAAAAACTCAAAATATTCTGAAAAAATTTGTAGATGTAGGAAAAGCCCTGCATGTTGTAGTGCAAAAAAAAATTTGAAAAAAGAATTATATACACATGGCAAAAAATTGTCAATGGTTTCAATCTTTTATAATTACCAAAAAAGTTCCATTCTATGCATCGAGAGTTTGTGGTGATTTGGTGGTTTGGAGCTTGGTTGACAAATCGGGAGGTCATGAGTTCGAATCCCACCGTCGGCGATAGAGCTTGGGAAGCCATGGTGGGCCCCACCGTGGGTTCGGGCAATTTCCGTGTAGTTAAAGTGGGTAGCAAGGAATATAATATTTTATTTTATATTTTTTAATAATATTATTTTGATCAAATTTAGATATAGAAAGAAAATAAAATCTAGATATGGAAAAGATGATGTCGCACGAAAAACACACTGAATCAATGTAGTTTTAAAGACGATTAAAACACGACATTTGACGACTATAAAGAGTGCTGAATTTGTACGTTTTCAATAGATGTATGAATCGTGTCGAATCAGTACTATATCCGCTTGTACGAACATCGTGTCATATCAGTGTAGTTGCGATGAATGACGCAACGATGCGGAATCAGTGCGAAAACTGTACCAACCCTTGAAATATCGGAAATCGCACTGAAATCGTGCGGAATTAGTGGGGTCCGAAATTCCTGATGTAGTTCTTACGAGACTATGGTAAGGATGATTAAGTACTATACCATGGATACTAGTTATGGAAGACTATAATTCCAACTTCCATTCAATGGATCATGTTAAGTGACTGACCTGCTTTTGAGACAATTTGATGTTGAAATGTTCTCCCTCCAACAAAACGCTTATCTGGCATCTCAATAAACAACAATTCACAATTTAGTATTGTCCTAATTTAGTTATGTTTGTTTCCTTACGTTGTGCATTTGTTTATCCCTACAATCCAATAATGTAGGCCATATTGTCTTGTCTTGTTTCTAATAGTACGACCACAACCACGACCAAAAACCTAAGCTCCCCTAGAAAATTGCATAAAAAAACAACAGAAGCAAGCAATAAATAAAAAACACATGATGAAGCGGCGATGTCAGCACACAAACCTGGAGGTGCGAGACATGAGCGAAGGTCGGAAAAACGCACTACTGTCACAACAAGGTACTTCTCCTTTCTGTGTGTCAACCTCAAAACTCTCTCCACCACATGTTTCCTCATCACATAATACCTGCAAACAAACATTTTTTTGTGCATAAAAAGCAAGGCTGAGACTACGAGCAACAAGATAGCATGAAAAAACAATTATGGACCAAGTACAGATCTCTATGCACTTACTTGATTCTAAAACCGTGATGCTCGACACAGAAACTCAGAAGCTTCCCAACGGCAGGAACTGGAGCTGCAAATAGCGAAATAGGAAGACAAAATGGGATCAAGCTTGATGGTGAGAGAGCGCGGCCTACTAAGCACAAGCCAACAATTTTCTAACTCCTTCCGACTCTGAAGGCGCCAAACTCTCTTGCTCAAGTAGATGTGATTGGGAAGGAAGACCTCAAAGCGTTTGTAATCGGACACAAGGGATATGAAACCGTAATCCTAGATCGACTCCAAATTAAACACAACACGGAGAAGTGTACAAAGAGTAGACGAGGAGTGCGGCGGCCAACGCGTTTCCGGCGGCTTTTGTAACAAATGAAAATAATAAATTGATGATAAAGCAGGTCGCAAATTTTCGCTCTCAACGGCATTACCCCGGAGCACAGGTACCCCGGGCTCGACCACGGGTGACCCCGCCTCAACTGTAGGTGGCCTGTGCTTTTGCACGGGCGTCAAGACATGGCCCTTTTGGTACACCCTACCCGTCCTCCCCCATAGACCATCCTGCCCATTGCCGCACCCGCGGCCTTTCTGCGCAACGGTAGCTCCCGCGTGAATGTGCTAACAAGCGGTGCGTCTCCCTCCAAGCCACGTGTTAATCTGCCACGTCGGCTCAACGAGATGTCTTGCACCGACGTACTTTTTTGGGCATTGTCATTGCATTGCGTTGTCTTGCCACACTACAAAGAGAAGGCGTCGCTTTACACTCTTGTGAGTCAAACAACGCCACTTTGCACTCACTAATTTTTTGATTGGACTTGGTGGGTGCAATTTGTCACATAGAACAAACGTGAACAGTCGAAAAGCAACAATGAACAAGATCCTTCAGAGTGAAAAATGACCCCTTTGCTTGTAGTGCCACGTCCGCTCGATGCAACGTCTTGTGTCAACGCACTATTTTGGGCACTGTCATTTCATTGTGTCTTCCCGCCTTGTCCACTCGACGCAATGTCTTGCGTCAACGTATTGTCTGAGCATTGAAGATTCAAGGTTACAACGACGTGCTTGTTGGAAGACAACACGACGGAGACGAGGAGTTTGGTTGTAAGTTGTTTTGAGGTGTTTAGTTCCACCTAGTTGTCATTTTGTGCGCATTACAAGAGAATTCAACCTCCAAATGTCTCATGGAGATAGTATACATGCCGTCATATGATTATTGTTAGAGATCTTCTCATTGAGTATTGTTACCTATGCTTTTGGACAAGGAAATCCTTGACTGTTGAGGAGTTGTATTTACTCTTTCTTTGCTATGGATTTCCGTTCATTTTCGTTCCAAAAAAAAAAAATCTAGTCTTTTTTCTTCCAATAATATTTTTCTAAACTTTATGGATAACTGTAATGATTGGCATTTTTTTATTTTTTTTCCATCAACAATGTGTCAATGGCTGGTTCCATTCATTGAAATTTTACTACATATATTACAATATTTAGTTTGAGATGCAGTAATTGTTTTACAATGATTATATTTTATTTACATAGAATAAACACTTTAATTAGGTATGTTTATGAATATTCTCCTATACATGTATGAGTAATACCAAAATCTTCAATTATGGTAATTTTTTTTTGCCTTGCATAAAAAGTTGTACCTTTTATTAAATACCGTAGTTAGTGTGGCTGGGCCTAAACCCTAAACATCTGAACGTTTTTTTGTGGCCAATAGAATACGTTGTATTTTGAATGTATCTAGAATGAATCCACATCCTTAATGGATTTGAGGTCAAAAGACAAGTTGAAATTTAGATCAATGTGGTTCTAGTGAGTTGCTGAGATCTCAATTTAGAATTTCTTGTTGGTAGAAAATCCCAATTATACAATAGCGTATATACTATTCCCATGGGACGTTTAGGGGCTAAATACCATCAAATGGGTGTAATAGCTTCTAAGCTTCCGAATCTACTAACGCAGTCAATAGTAACTTACCGACCTCATCCAACGGCCCAGCGAAGGAACGCAGATCGGACGGACAGGCGACTTCCGTGACTCATTGAGATCGAAGGGCGGGAGCCTAATGGCCCCATTCTGTGCTCTGACACTCTGCCTGTTGCTTCTGCTGCAGCACTCTCTGAAGGAAGTTTAGTTCAATCGAAGCTCGATCGGTTCAAGTTTTTGGTCAGCATTACGCTACAGTAGTGTGCGTCAGTTCTGCCGGAGCCGATCGACCCCAGCCTCGCCTCCTGCCATGGCGTGGTCCGCGAGAAACCTCTGTTTCTGTTGACAGCCACAGGCGCTGGTACCTGTTCGGGATCCCTGCCTGCCGATTCGCGTGGAGCTTCATTATGTTTTTATAGCGCAATAAAAATAATCTTGTGCAGCATTGTTTAGTACTCTTGTGTTTAGGACTGCCTGCATTGTGCTGGCTTTCTTATAGCGCGATGTTTAGGTTTCGAACAACGTTCCTGAGGTTAGGGTAGCGTATGTTACGCTCTTTGATTTTTTAAAATTTATTTTAAGTTTTGTGTAAGTAATGGCGTTAGTGACAATGTGTAGAACCGTGCGTGAGGTTTGCTTTTAAGTTATTTAGTCAACAGTGTCTTGTGATTATTATTTTTTGATTATTTTTTTAGTCTGCGAGAAACGATCAGTTCTTATCCTCAGTGTGAGAGAGGTGAGAGGTCGCATTGTGTTATTATCAATACGTGAGGGCGTAAGGAGTAGCTATGGACGACTACATGCGGGAGATGGTGGATCTTAAAACACTTGTTACGAAAACCTTGGAGAAGAAGGGTGTACTGGCCAGAATTCGAGTATGTTTCTTCCCTGTATCTCAGTTTGTCAGAAAAAGATGCGTTTGACCTATTCTATTAGTCTTAACAATTGTGAGGTAATGCACATAAGCGTGAGCTGGTTTAAACATAAACTCGACAAAGATTCCAATCTTTAACATTGAGGATTTCTGTATGCAACAACCATCGCCAATGATATGTCGACATGTTGGACGATGCACAATCTAAGAAGCTATTCATAATTCAGCTACATTCTGCTGACATGCTTACCGATGGTTCCAGGCGGAGCTGAGAGCAAATGTCTTTCAAGCCATGGAAGAACAAGACCATGAAGCAGAAAGCAATGGCTCCACAACATTTTCCTTGCTTGGAACATGCAATGAGCGGGCGAAGAAATTGCACACTTCTTCTTCAGGCATGTTATTGAATTCTTTTCGAGGGTCGTAATTCTAATTATTCTTTCAGGAATCGCTCCTTCGTGACTCTTTTTTCCTTGATGTCTGTTGTTTTCCGATTAGTTTTTTTGTCTTGTCATCTTTACAACCTTACGCACCGAGTTGTGAATGGTGTACATGTTATTACATTTTTTATGTACGAACTAATCTTGAGGACTGCATGAAGTTCATCGTGCTCTTGTCATTTCTGATTCACATTCTTTAGTTGCACCTTCTTATTGACCTGTTTATCACGAGCAGGGAAATTGTTGATGGCATTGGTGTGCGAGTATATGGAGTGGTGTGAGTTGGAGCACACGATGAAGGTTTATATGCCAGAGCTCAACCAGGTATAGAGCTTGCGCCAGACGCCTGTGCACCATGATGTAATGGCCTCATTGAAACTTTTCACATTTTCTGATACGATTCTGTCTTGGTGTACAGCCCAGGGCCTACAACAGAACCGAATTGGAGGATATTTTGGGACTCACCGCTGAATCCAAGCCAGACAGTCATGATTCTCGGCCTCTGCTACTGACCATCGTGGAGTCCTTTTTAAATGAGGTAGGTGGAAGAGTTCACACTAGCGACTATCTGCACAACTTTGAGTATTTAGAGGTTCATTTATCACTGACATGGAGGGGAGCTGGCGTATGAACATTTGTAGTTTGCTTCAAGTCCAATGCATCAGCTAAGACTTAGGCTGCGAAGAATTATTAACAGGCTTCCTACTAAGTTATTAGCTCTTCGGAATTTATTTCTAACTTGGATTTTTTTTTTTCACTAGCTTTTTTTGATGGCGATTCAAGTCAATTCCACGCATCGGTTGGTTGAGAAGCGCTCTTTTTGATGTGAAACTTTTATTCATTGATTGTTGAAGTTATGTCAGAAGTAATCAAAGTGCTTCAGTTGGTTTGTCTCACAGGGTTTTGTTATTGGTACTGTTGGATTTACATTGAGAAACGTCGTGACACAATTAAGTGGATTGTTGTGTGTGCAGCAAAAGGATACATCAGTTACGGGACCTGTTTCGCAAGCGAAACATCCACGACATGGGGCAGCAGGAGGTCCCAGGCAGTTTAGTGGAAACACTTCCAGTGTAGTGGATCCTTCTGAAGCTCTCGAGGCACGTGTGTCATTGTCCAAGTAAGATCTTCAAGTTCACCCTTGTTTGCTATGTTGCATGTAATAATGTGCCTTTCATTCGTACAATATTTACTCTCATACTCGTGCGATGAAAACTTTTGTCAACCAACGGTGACTTTTTATTTGTTGCAGCAAGAAGGTATCAGAAAAAACTATGGGAGGTTCACATGATAGCGCATTCCAAAGTGGCTCCGAGGCAGACTTGGTTGTAAGTCCCAGTTTTCTATCCTTGACCTCTTTGAACCTTCCCAACGTTGTCGTCATGTTTGTGTAGCCTAGTGCGGTCCGCATCTGGTTCCATTGAAGGTCTGTTCGATTTCATCCCAGTTTCGATTTCTGAAGACCTCTGTACTAGCAAGTAATAATTTTTACATGAATTAGCAGCATAGCCTCTGGTGACATGGGCTTCACGAAGCACCTTAATAGCGCTATCCTTGATGCGGATCTGGAATTGTCTTAGGGCGCCTTTGGAGCCTAGCAATACTATTGAGGGCTCGTGTCTGGCTTTTTATCTTTGCTCTGGGAGAATTGAAGCTATAACTAATTTGCTAAAAAGATGAGCAGTGTGTGTGCAACTTGAGAGCACATCTGACCAAGTCATACATGTTTGATTCCTCAGCTCAGTTATAAAAGGAATTGATTTGGCCTTACATTGTGTAGGGGGGTTCTAATGACGGCATAAACAGCCCAAGACTTTATGATGACAATCAGAAGCTCTATGAGAAGTCTTCAAGTCGAGCACAGGCACTCTTAGCTGACTTACCACATCATAGACGAAGCAGTGGGTACGCATAGCATGTTCTATCTGTATTGTGCTTCCTTGAGAATCGCTTGTTCGTCATCATCTGTGTATTTGTATGTTAGGTTTCAAATGCTTTGTCAGTCTTATTTTGTCTCACCATTGCATTTGCTTGTCAGGCTGCCAGCCTTTAGTGGTGTCTCAAGGTCGGCTCCCAATACTCGAGGAAGCAACAACGGTTCAGCAAGTGATCAACCAACTGGTGAGTGAGAAATGTTCTGAGAAACTTGTTTAGGTGTTCAGCCATCAAATAGGTTTAAAATGATGCCAAACTTCTTGTTTGCAGTTTACACTATCTTTTCAAGTATATACTTCGTGGCAATATGTGAGATGTTGGAATATTGCTGCAGCTGTGCCTGGTGTGGATACTGGAGGAATGTATCCAAGAGGATCAAGAGAAAGGGACAACGATGGTAAACGAAGAGAATACTCCTGGTCAGAACAAGATGAACCTCACAATGGGAACGTTTTGAACAAAAAGAAAGAAAGTACTTGGAGGGACCAGGATTATGACAACCTGTATATGAACCCGCCTCCACGCACTGAGAAAGGGGATGGAAAGGGTCCTGTAGGTGAACACAGCACAAGGTAATTTCTAAGTAATAAAACATAATCTTGATTCTGTGTGTAATTGGCAACTTTACTGGGTTGTTTGGAATTTTTTTTCTTTCCGCTTAGGTTGACTTGATTCAGGATTGTCGTCAGGAATTGGAGGGTGCAAGTCACTGAGGATATACTGTTCCACTCACGTACTCCTGCTACATTCTAGACTTTGAAGGCATATTACAGTCCTTGAGCTTAGAAACCTAATACGGTCCTCAATTTAGACCAGTCGCAACAGGCATCTCAGAATTCGGAGCAGCTTTCATCTTTGTGTGGATTGTTCTAGTAGAGTAAGGCCATGACTGAGATTATTTAGTTTCAGATTGTTTTGTATTCATTGGTACCATCATATTTTAGGGTTATTCCAATGCTTTTGTTGTGTGCCTCGATGCGTCAGCTTCATTTTCTACCAAAAATGTTTTTCTGCTTGCCATAAAAGATTTCAGGTGTGCAGCATTTCTTACCAAAATCTTTGTAAACATCACGTTTATATCAGCTTACCACTTCACTTGCATGGTGACAGTCAAACTAGAAGGACCTTGTCCGCGGAAAACTCTAGCAAGGCTCTCGGCAATCTTCATTTGGGTTAGTTGCTCCGAATCCTGCACCTCATGGAAAAGTTTGGTCCTTAACTCTACAGTAGGTGAAGGATGTTGATGGCCTAGATTACATCACAGTTTGCTCTCAGAAAATACTGCCAAGTGCTTTACTGTCCTTTTACATTGCTAGAGCATTGACGCTTTAATTGCAGGTGCTGCATAACACCTGCCAGCCAACCTTACAAATATGCTTCAGACGATAGATGGTGTGAATCAGTATTATCTTAATGCATGTTGACATAAATTCAGTGAATGTTAGTGAATTACAGGGTAGACAATAAGGAATTGTGAGTTAACTATGTGTGCAAACGTGCAGATGATGATAGCGCATCTGAGTTTGGAGGTCGTCAGAGCTCTGGTTCTAGGGGAGCACCCCCAGGCCAACAATGGCAAACTGCATCAAGAGAGAATAATTTACCAGCAGCCAGGTATGATGGCAATTTGCAACCTTTTACATACTATGCTATTCTGTTGATAGAATGAAAGTAAGTTTTGTTTCCCTATTATTCATGATGCTGCCTAGATTACCGTCTTGATGACTTTATGGGTGTCCGCTTAAGTTTTATGCACAATGGTTATGATTCATGTCATTTATTTGCTTTGTCGAGTCTTGCTATCTTGGGAGATAATATTCTTGCCTATGCCGGTTTTCATTTTGGCAACCGCTGCGATGCTTTTACCAAATACTGTGTGCACATGATTTGTATGCAATATCGTCTCCGTTTGCTTCATTGTTGTGCCATGGTGCATCGGCATGATATGTGAGATGTCTGTTTGTGCCATGTGTAGTGCGGGAAATAAGAAACAAGCATCAGCATACTTCTACAGCGACAGTGAAGAAGAAAATGCTCCCGAGTAAATCTCTCCCAAATTTTCAGCCTTCTGTATTGAATTGTTATGTTAGAGGTGTTCATTTTGGAGCTTTAGATTAAGTGATGGCACTATCTCTGGCTACCTGAAGTGCACACAGTGCCTATGACTTTGGACCCCAGGTGCCAATATTGAGTTACACGTCATACCCGACAGGCACAGGCTTTGGTTCTGTACAGTTCATAGATTTTATTCAGGACGTTTGGGACTCCGCAATCAGGATCTTTTCATCTGTCTTGCGAATTTTAGAAGCGCAGGGTAAAGATTACTTACCCAAGGTGTGCACAATTTTGGACAGTTCCTGGTGAGCAGTTTGAGTTCTGATCATTTTCTCCAAACATTGTACTTTTCATGTTAGTGTCATCTCCTGTCTGGAACAGGGAGCGGCAGATAACTGTATACCATTGGTCTCGGAACCAAATGGATCAGGTCTAACTTATAGGAGAGTCAGTTTTGAATTGGGTACATTCCATTCCCTTGTGACACTTCCGTTTTTTTAGGCAAAGCGATTTCAAGTTTCTATAACTTAAAGGTCTAGTGGTAAAGTGAGATTTTTAATTGGCTACATACATTCCCTAGAAAGACGATAACCGTACCCAGCTGTCAGGGTCGGCAGGTCATACCAAATAATTATCATATGTCGAAGGCAGGGTTGGCAGAAAATAATTCCCCAAAAAAAAATGCCAAAAAATAAATAAAAATTTATTGGCTCTGACCATAGGGAAGAGCATTGCGGGGACTCTCATGTTTTTGGGCTAAATACCACTGTAGCAAATATATTTTGTCCATGATTTTACTAAAATGTATTCTTGTCCTTCATCTTCACCTATTCAATTTTGGTCAGAGCTCCTCGTAGCGTTAAGTGTTTTGTCTGAATGAACAAAAAAATAAAAATGTTTAGTTGCTGGAAAAAAATTCATGTTAGCTATTAATAGATGGTTTCTTAACCCCTAAAGGACTATGCTCATTCCTAAAATTTTATCACTTTCTCGTGATGCTTTCAAAAAGGCAATTGTATCTCTTGATTGGTATTCATGTAGAAAACTTCATTGTTGAAGTTCAAAAAGGACTTAGTCATGAGATTGTACATCAATTTTCAAAACAATCTACCGTATATATTACATGATTATAAGGTTTGATTGTAAGTTGATTTTTGAAAATTTTGAACAAAACCAACAGGTCATTCATTGCAAACTTTCTCATAAATTTAAAAACCATGATTAGCGTTTGAAAGTTTAAGAGCATACAAAGATGTACTATATCTAAGTGCCCACAAAAAACGGTGTTCTAAAACTAAATACAACAACAATGATTGATTCTCAAAGATTTATGTTTGGGTGCAGTGACTTGTTGGTGACTCGTTGAGCCGGTGTTTGTGATCGTTATTAATTTTTGCACTGCAAAAATGTTTTAAAGAATTCAAATATATATTTGGAATATTCCAAAATATTCCAAAATAATATAAAATATGTAGAAAAGATTCCAATTATTTTGAAAAGATTCCATTTTAATTATATTTAAACATTTTCCGTAATTATTTTATAGTGTTAATGATGCAATAAAGGCAAATATTTTACATATTGGACACTTCTTTTTTTTTTACGAATGTGACTTCCAAGTGTGAAAATGCCCTTCAAGTCATCAACCGCCCTAACTACTATGTCCCAAGTTTACCTACGTTGACGTTTTAGTTTTTTCCCGATGAACCAATCAATGTAATTGCAAATCTTGAAGGATTTTTGTGTTCTTGAAATGAACATTTTCAATTCTCTAGTTAACATTGAGTCAAAATTATGAAATCCAAACAAGTTATCAAAGTAATGAATTTATTCTTGGACACAATGTGTGTCCACTTGGTCCTTTAGGGGTTAATAATTACATTTGAAAGTGCCAACCTCCACGGTTTCAACTTTTATTATTTATTTGACATAAAAGTGTTGACCTTGCCATCCATGTAGGGTAATTCGTAATGTTTTTTTTTTGTGTGTGCACACAAGGAGAATAATCCCCAAGGCAAATCCCAAAAGGTTGCACTATGGTGGATCATGTAGAAGAGACTTTGATCGTATGGGAATTTGAACTCTTGACCTCACCGGTGCTAACGAGCACCTCCTCAAGGGTAGTTTAGGGTTATTTTGGACCAAATGCCAAAATGTTTTTCAACAAATGTCAAGTTATGTGGATATGTTCTAAGATTATTCTTTTCACCTTTGAAAATAGGTTAAAAATAAATTAAAAAATTTGTATTTCTATTTTTATAATTATTTCTTGTTGACTGTGATAGGCAGGTATGATATGATAGTAGATTGATATCAAAGAGGTTTCTAAGCACAAGCACCTAAGAAAAATCACAAAATCCATAAAAGACAAACTTAAAATAAAAGAAGTATTCATACATGAAAAGAAAACTTTAACTCATTCCATTTAGATATTGGTATATAATGTAAAAGTTATGAATAATCTTGATTTGTGGGTACTAATAGAGTCTATCATCGGAAGAGGGCATGAAGGGTAGCCATTTTGGTCATGCTGGTCAAGTTGGTAGCACTTCCCCCAATAGGCTCTTCATTCATGTTGGCCCTTCATGCCAATGTTATTCTCTTTGTGAATACTATCTTGATAAATAACACATGGCATTTGTTTTTTTTATTCAAATTTTTAAGTTTTTAAAAAGGTCTATAAGGTTTAAATAATTGGCTACAACATTCTCTTTCCTAGGATCCATGTTAAAGTTATTAACCCTTAACCCTTAACCCTTAAAAGGCTAATGGGATAGTATATATGTTGGCGTATATTTGACATTTGTTGTAAATAGAAAGTTTCAAATTGAGATCCCAATAGTTCATTAAAATCATGTCGACGTGATTTTTAACTTCACTTTTGATCTTAAACCCATAGGAGGTGTGGAACTATGCCAAATATAACAGAATGTTAGTGTATAATACTAGTCAGAAAGGGCTCTCTGGACCTTTAAGAGTTAAGCAAGTAAGGAGCCCCGCGGGGCCATGCTTGATTGTTTTCCAATCAAACGTTGATTTTCACCTAGTTTATAGTTTCAAATCAAAATAGTCCCTACTAAGAAGTGATGGGGTTATCTTCTAATTTTTAGTCCAATTTTTTGTTGTTCAAAATTGCTTAAACTGCGTTTTTTATAGCACTTCAAAGGTCAAAACTCTAAAATTTCAATATACATTGCAGAAAATGTTTTTATATCAAATTTCTTTTTATGTAAGTTCAAAAAGCATGCCACCTACATCTTGTTGTTCATCACTATTAGTTACATTTTCCCTAAAACATTCATACTATTCTAAGCTTATATGTAATTGCTATGATTTTTACAAATTTTTTTTTTTGAAAATTCTTATATTTTTATTTATTTTTAAATGATTATGAGAAAATTTGGGTAAATCGGTTTATCAATACCTTACATGGAAAAATACCAAAAAATATATAATGTATTTTGAATTTTGAAGAATTGATGACATCTGACCGAGTAATTGTAGTGTGGAAGCTTAAGGGTTAACAATTTCGTTTTTTCTTTCATCTTGTAGTTATTACTATTTGATAAATTATTGAAGAACGAAAATCAACTGTGCCAAGTTTTGTGCCCAAAAGATTTACCAAAATGGAATTATTGCTAATTTACTAATAAATGTTTTTATTATTATTAGACAGACATATTTTTAATGCTTTTAGAAATCTGATACCTCATGCTTTCAAAATCGAATCATTCATTATACATAATCCCTTGACATAGATACTTCTAAAAAATATGAACCACATGTCAATTGAAAATCTTCCAAATGTTTCATGACCATTCGAAGTGCGACTTTAAAAATGGGCAGAATTTTGTATGCATATACCTACTTGTCATTGTACTTGAGTGTGTTACAATATTTGATACCTCTTGCAATTTTGTGTTCCATGATTGTAATAAGAAATCAATTACCTATAGCCAATCTAATAAGGTTAGCAGTAAGAGCGGTAACAAAACTCGATGAAATATAGCAGGCCTAATTATTGGTCCTTTTGCCTGACTTTTGTGCCACAATATGTTTTAAATATTGAATTGAGTAAATTGTTGACCTAATGAGTAACAACGTTCTAACCACAGTATGTTGCACTCCATTTGTTCCATAGATATTCTTTGCAGAGTTGAGGACGAGATAGGTCATTGGAATTCTTTTTGAAGACACCCAACTTGTATGCGTTGATTACAAATAAAACTAGACAAAACAAAGTCTCCATTTGATTTAGTAAAAACTATTCAAATGAAAACACAAGCCCAATTTGGGCTTTGGTCCTTAAATAGCCAAAAATTGATATGCATGAAGAGTTTGTATAAAAGCATTGGGATGGGCTAGAGAAACCACCCTATTTGTGCCACAATGTACTTAAATGTAACACATTGATACTTAGAGACAACAAAGTGGCACTAATAGGGTGGTTTACCTTAGATTGTACTAAAGTTGAACATGTTGGTATTGAAGGAATTTTCTCTTGCATATCTAAAAACTCGATAGCCTATGTTTACTTTGTTCGATGATCATACCACACTAATTTTTTTTATTGTAATAGTAAAATGTTTTGTTACACAAGACTTTCAAGTGCGTTTTTCTGAGCGATTGTATTGTAATCTAATTTTCTAATGCATCCGTTAGAGCAATTGCAAGTGCATTTGCGAGTGAGTTCTGAGTTTCAGCAACTGCAATTTCAATAGAATTCTTGGTGTTAGTTGTGATTCAATGTTGGAATTGAATTGTCATTTCTTGTTCTGAATTCTTGGAAGGTAGTAGACGTTGGTAGTGGGGATTTACGCAACAATGGAGATCATCATGTCCACGCAATAACTTCAACAAATTCTAGTCAACACCAAAAGTAAATACCAAAATTCTAGTTGATTCATCTCTACTAGTTATTTGCTTCAATTCTTGATCTTTTTTCTGCCAAAATTCCTTTGTCATGGATTGAAACCTTGATTTTTGCGTTTTGTCTTCAACTACCTTCTGTTACTTGTACTATTCAATAGTCTATAAAACATTTCAAGAAAATCATGATTTCACATAGTTCTGTGATAATTTTGCTATGTTTTGATGTAGTTCTGTTGTAGTTTTACCTCAACGCTAATGATTCAACTACCTTCTATTAATGTAGATATGCAAATGACCACACAGACATGATTCAAAGCCTTCCCAACAAAAATCTAGAAACTTTCAATCTATCAATTTTTGTGAGACTGTAATATGTGAGATTGGGATTTACCTCAAAAAAACCACATTCAAAACTTTTTGACACAAAACTTTTTATTGCATGTTAAAGAGAGAGGGTTATAATTTTATGTGATAACTAGTCTCAGAGCATTTTTGAATTGCGATCTTAGAATTGAATTGTGCTAGGCAAATGTGACTTTCAATAGACTTTCAAAGGTGACTTGGATGAAAGTCATCTATGGTTGTATGAGAAAGTCACAAGGCATTTTATCAATTCGTGATTCAGTTTGTGGACGCTGGAACAATGAGGGGTTAAGGTGGACCTTTACATGTTTAAAATAGCCTTGGAGTAAATTTGTCCTCTTGCATTAACATTAACGGTCATAAAAGGAGAGTTGAAAATGATTACAATTTGATACATCATACATATGATTAATTGTACAAGGCTAGGTCGGAATTCACAAAGTACAACATTGTCCCAGCGAGGGACAACATTGATTCAAGGAGAGATAGCATTGTCCTAACGAAGGACAACATTGTCCCATAGATCCTATTCTTCCACCTTAGGACACACCATTGTCCCATCGAGGGATCATTTACCTAGAGAAAAAAGGCGATTGTCCCACCTTATGTACATGGGACAACATTGAACCCTAAACTTTTGGGTTTAGGGTTTAGGGTATAGGGTTTTGAATGCCCCTTGTTTGCATCTCTCAATCATACACCCATGGAAAGATCACAAAAATGCACGCGCCGCGGATCAAAGAAATTCTCGAATCCGCCCAACATCGCACGAGGTGTGGGCTGTCGAAGTGGAGCCCAACGTGCAAAACAACGTCCAACCGTGGGCAATAGAAACCGAATACCGAGAAATTTGACGATGAACAATACGTTTTCGAATTCACCGCAGAAAATGACAGAAGATAGGCTCCAGAAATTCCCCGATCCGCCAAGAATTGCACAAGATATGGGTTGCCAAAGTTGGCCGCATTGTGCAAAACAACGACAGACAATGGGCCGTAGAAAACGATTGGTGAGGAATTAGAAAATGGCGATTACATTTTAGGATTCAAAGCAAAAAATCAGTCAAGATATTAGGCTCAAAAAACAACCGCATCGCATGCGTATTGCAAATGCTACGTGCATTCTAAAAGGAAAAGTAACACCGATGTATCCCTTTGTATAGGAGGTGTGTCCAATTACACCATATGCACTACATTCGGCCTTCCTCTTTCTATTCGAAGTAGCGCTGCAAACCAACCATGATGGTTAGATCTCTGTACACCAGATACACCAATTAACAAAGGTGCATAATTTCAAACTTACCTTGCCCCCAGCTCGGCAATAGGGTTGCTACGAACACGAGCTTCGTCTCTGACGTTCTGTCCACCAACCTGGAGATGCTGTGGACTGGCTACTAGAGCTCCTGTGCCAGCCGCTTGATAACCCGTGTCATCGACCGAAACATCGACTTGTTCGAAAGTTCGTGCCCTTGATACGCCAACCGCGGGCCTCTCAAATTTATGGTATATTGTTGGCAATGAGGATGGCTGTGGTGTCGAATCTTGTATAGCTGCATTGCCTTTTCCCCTATCGTGTGGTGCCCTCCAAGCAGCAATGGTCCCTACAACTTCTTCGCCTTCTGATGGCTTCAGGGACCTCTCGTCTCCTACAACAGTCTCCACTCTTGGAGCCTCGCGCTTCTCCGTCTTCCTCCAAACCTCAGCCACTCTCTCACGCGTCTTATCAGCTCTCCCGGTTGCATAATATAAATGACACTTGACACAGACGTAGTTCGAGAGAGTGGGTTGTATCCTCAGTTCCTGCAAGCATTTTTCGTGCGTACGTGAAAAACAAGCCTTACAATGGATCAATAATCTGCCCCGCTTTTGACACACGCAACACATCCGTTCAAGGGCGGAGTCGTTGTTTGTGATGCTACAGAGGAGAAAGTTCTTGAAGGATGAGGGCGAATCCGGAGGGGCCCTTGAGTCTTTCTTCGCCAGCTCCTGTAGATGACGAAGAACTCTGTCGGTGGTGATTGGACCAGAAATCTGATCTGTAAAAATATTATACAAATACATTAGTAGCGATGGTATTATCTCTAAGGTCCTTCACTGTAGACTAACCAATGCTTCCCAATTTTTTTTTAATAAAAAATGCATACCTTGTAAGTATTCAGGGTAAAGAGATGCTTTCTCCACAACCAACTGTGCCAGGCACAACCATGAGAAATTGCCTTTACCGCACAGTGTGCGGTATCTGTCTGGTATCTGTTCGGTAGCGTTCCCGTCACGTTCCCAATGCAAATTCTCGTTGTTCCCACGACGACAGCGTTGGATGATACCCGTTCAAAGAAGAATGTGTTCCCAAAGAAATTTAATTCAAAGAGGAACGTGTTCCCAAAGAAATTTTCATGCGAGCGTTTTGTCCGGTTGTTGTGCAGTCTGTGGGCCGCGACCGGTCATTGGCGTGCTTACCTTACTTGTACTTGTATTTGCAATTCTACAAATTTTTTTTAAGAAATTCAAGATTTGAAATAGTTTTGCTGTAGTTTTACTTACCTTGACATTGATGATTCAATTTGTAGGTGTGCATAGCCAATCAATCTATGTGACTAGTCAGAGGGGGAAAAAGAAGTTGGGAGCCATAGCCTCTACGCTGCTTGCACTTTGTCTACCTAGGCAACGTCGCAAGGAGCGTCAGCTAAATTGGATTCAAGTCAAGATCCCTGCATTCATCCAAGCTAAACGTGAGCAGTTCTTTGACAAATTTGACAATGTACACGAGCCTAGTCTCATGCGGTGGGAGAATATTCAATGTGTTAGATATATTGCCTAGCAACAATATCTTCATCTGAACACAAGTCAAGGATGGAACAATATTCAATAGGTAATACGTGTGCAGGAAAATTGTATCATATCACCAATTAGATACAGTTGGTGGCCACACCAATAAGTAGATAGCTTTTACATATTAGATTTGTATTGATGTAGGTAGGTGATTAGTAACTGCATATATACATACATATATATATATATGTATGTAATTCTTGTTGCTTTGTAAATCATCTGGTATCACTAAGTGTTTAGTTCATACCTTTGGTTATTACATGGTATCAGAGCAAACAATATAAACAATGTAGTATTAGTAAACTTGAGATCATAAATAGCTAAAGAGCATTCAGTTATGACAGGCAGCAGTGAGTTTGTCGTCATAGGTGATTCAACCAAACTCAACGGAGTAGCAAACTACACGGTTTGGAAGTTTAGGATCCGATATGTACTGCAAAAAGAATACTTAGGGGACGTTGTGGTTCTCCATCTTGGGCAATTGATTCAAGGCGTGATTCCAAGCATCAACGTTGTAGCAGAGGTGACCGGAGCAGCTGCTGATGAAGCAGTACAATCATTGGCACATCGACGATAAAAGACCTTTGTTATCTATGTCTTGAAGTGGGAGATGAGGTAATCCCTCACATCAGTGAAGAATAAGTCCCGGCTGTAGTTTGGCGTACAATTAAGACCATGTATGAGACATGGGGCAACGCACGACGTCTTCTCCTAAAATGCAAAAGCTAGAGCTTGAAGCTAGATGAAGGGGGCTTGGTAGCGGATTTCCTGAAGGAGATGCGGGACATCTCCAACCAATTAGTAGCCATTGGAGAGACCATGACCAATGCCATGATAGTTGAACATGTTTTGAATGCGTTACCTGAAAGTTATGAGAACTTTGTCACCTCTATGGGCCTACATGGTGAATTTCCAGATCTGACTTCACTAACAGGTTTATTACTTCATGATGAAGCACGGGGAGAGCTCAAGAATGCCAAACAAGTCACTACCGAGACACATTGTGTCAAAGGCAAAAATGCTAGGGGCAAGAAATTCTCTAAAGGTGGCGCTCAAGGAGTTTCGGAACTTCACCGATCAGGACCCAACTCATGAAGAGGAAGTCGAGAACCTGATCATGATAGCAATACTCGCAAATTTGAGTGTCATTGGTACGGAAGTCCTGCACATTATATGAAAGATTGCCCAGGCCTTACCAAAGAACTTGGACGTAGAGCAGGAGAGCACAAGAAGACTGACATAACATTGGCGGTGGTCAATTTAAGTGAGAGCAATGAAGAATTTTTGGAAACTGAGCATGAGAGTTTTGATAACGATGACAGTGATGAGAATTGCATGGTTGAGGCCAACATCGTCGTTGTGAAGACTCAGAAGCTGTCTGATGCCTGGTATGTCGACTCTAGGGCTTCAAAACATGCTACAGCTCTTCAAACATTCCTAGTAGTATACGACCACTTGGTAGAGGGTCATCTATTGACATTGTCAATGGGCAATCTTATTCGATCATTGAATCGGGTAATTATGCACACAATGAGAAAATAAAGTTCCAGAAAGTTCTGTATGTGCTTTGTGTGACTCGTCATTTACTGTCGGTTGGAAAAATTGTAGACCAATGATTAGGTGGGATACTATCCGAGCAGTGGCTGCTCTCTATGGTCACCACGGATGGCCTATTCATCATTTGGACGTCAAGAGTGCGTTTCTCAATGGCGACCTCAAGGAAGAAGTTTTTGTCTAGCAACCACAAAGATTAGAGGTTCTAGGGCAAGCTCATAAAGTTTTTCGACTTTGCAAAGCCCTTTATGGACTTAAGCACGCGCCTCGGGCTTGGCACACCAAATTTGACCTCTGCATAAAAGATCTTGGGTTACAACAATATACTTCAGGTTCAAATCTCTATTATATTGTTTACAATGACAAAATATTCATCTTATTAGTATATGTAGATGATGTATATCTTGCCGGCAACTTTACTACTCGCCTTGATGACATTCGCACCCTACTCTTACGTCGGTTTGACATGACCAATTATCTGGGTCTTCTAAGCTACTCCCTTGGTATTGAATTCTTATTTTAGCCCGATGGACTTGTCCTCACCTAACAAAGCTATATTCAACAGATTTTGGATGAATTTGGTATGTCTGAGTGCAATGCTACCACCGTCCCTATGTTGCCTGGTCTCAACCTCCGACGTGATATGGATGCTCTTCTTGCAGATGCTGACAAGAATCTCAACTTGATTGGGAAATTATTGTTTCTCAAGATCACTAGGATATACATCCTTTGTGCTATTAGTTTATTAAGCAAATTTAGCTCCGCCCCACAACAAGCACATATAACCGCAGATCGCCACATTCTTCGATACCTTTGTGGTACCATCAAACTCGGCTTCATTTATTGTCGAGGAAAGGAAAGCATTTTATCTGGTTTTTACGACGATGATTGGGCTGGTGACCTGGAAGACCGCAAATCAACCAACGGTTATCTATTTAGACTCAGATCAACACCCATAATATGGAAGAGTGGTAAACAACCAACTGTCTCCTTGAGTTCAATATAAGTTGAATACAAAATCATGTGTGACAATAAGAAAGAAGCAGTTTGGTTACGCAGGTTATTAGAAGAACTACGTGTAGAAAACAGTTACAAACCTACAATCATCCATTGTGACAACCAAAGCAGTGTCAAAATAGCACACAATCCAGTGTTCCATGCTAGAACAAAGTATATAGAAGTCCAATATCATTACATTAGAGAACAAGTTTTGGCTTAGTCAATTGGTCTCCAACATATATCCACTATAGATCAAGTTACTGACCTATTCTCCAAAGCCCTAGGAAGGACACAATTTGAAAAACTAAGGAACCAATTAAGACTAATAGATACGTCAAAATTCCATAGTAAGAAGGAGAAACTATATAGTCAAGAGGACAATCCCTCAAAGAAACATAGCTAGGGGTACGCAGTATCTGAGGTCCCCACCCTAATCCAAAAGTCTGCAGATTCTCTGCTAGGAGAATCCTAAAATGAACCATCTTTGCTTGGAGTCGCTCATTGAAAGTCAGCAATCGCCACTGATTCCTGAGGGCCGCAATCTTGTACTATAGAGTGTCAAGGCAACATAAGTTGAGGACATGCAAATTCAAGTCCAATTGATGAAACAAGCTGAGAGGGGATATTCCATCAGAAAAACGCACACTGCCAACTTCAACAGGAGTAGGAGAGATAAGTCCAGACTCGTGGTAAAAGAAAGCACTGGTCGATCAGACATTGATTCAGGGGAGGCAGAGTAATCGTAAGGAGCATCATGAGCTGAAGCTCGGTGAGACTATGACTCACAGGAATCAACATGTACAACTGGACGGTGCACAATCAAGTCAGTCACACGATGCATGTGCACCCAACGCGAAATCCAATTAGAGATTTTTTGCAGCAACCATCTAACAACCCAAATCATCAAAACAAAAGCATCCCAAAAGGTCATTTGCTTTGCTATAAGTCAATCTATATTTGGGCCATCCTCTGCTGAAGAAGCATCCATTACAACTCTATGTTATAACAATTCAGGTTGCGAGGGGAGGTGCTAGATATATTGCCTAGCAACAATATCTTCATAAGGACACAAGTCGAGGATGGAACAATATTTAGTAGGTAATACGTATGTAGGCAAATTGTATCATATCAGTAGTTAGATACGGTTGGTGGCTACACCAATAAGTAGATAGCTTTTACATATTAGATTTGTATTGATGTAAGTAGGTGATTAGTAACTGCATATATACATATATATATGTAATTCTTGTTGCTTTGTAAATCATCTGGTATCACTAAGTGTTTAGTTCATACCTTCAATTACTACACAATGGAGATCGATTGTTGATAGGGTGACAGAAATCTACGGCCAATTTACAGAGTGCTATCGAGATTTTGCAGTATGCAAAGACAAATAGGCTACGCTTCTGGTGGACTACAAGAAAATACACAATTATCATAATGGTACTGGCACAAATGAGGGCTATTGGTTAATGACCTCACATGAGCGTGCAACTAAGCATCTTCTTAGCAATTTCTTGAACGAGAACTACAATGACATTGACAATTGGTTCTGCATTCGCTCGATCATGAATCCTCCATATTCTTGCGATCTCAGTCAGCTTGGAGATGTCGTCTAACAATATAACATTGTAGTGTATTTTTATCTAGGAAAGTTACAATTGTGGGAAATTTGTCCGCGTTTCCCATATGAGAATCTTCTATTTATCTTCATGCGAATTACTTCATGAATGGCTCTCACTGTGCCAAAAACCAAGAATCACCAAATAGTTTTGTGATTGTTGACTTTGAAGCATTATTTGGAGGCACCTCATTGGTAGGATCTATGTTTATTCAAAGTTATTTATGATCCTTCAAGGCATATTCACTGTCGATTTCAACTCAAGTCTAGTGTCATAAATAGGCAACCTAGACCTCGGACTTTGAAAATTCATAACTTATCTAATATAACTTCAAAAATTACAATTTAACTTGGAGTAGATTTAGAATCAATTTCCTAATCCATTCTAAATTTCACATTGCACCTCTGATTACTGTAAATAGGCGCAATGTTTAAAATGTTGGTTTACGGCCCACTCACCTTACCCCTGCTAGTAGCACATGCCAACACTCTTGAGAAAATTTGAAATTATTATGTTTTATTGAATAGATTGTAAAGAACATTCATATAAATTACAAATATACAAATAGAATTCAATTTTTTTTACCAAATGTGTAAATTAAAATGAAGAAAAGTATAATAAATGAAAATCATACGTGCATTTAAATTTAGAATAATTCCCTACACCATAGCGAGCACCATGGTAATACCCACCGAACTTGTAACTACAATCAAACATTCAATTATCAGAGTTTTTCAAAAACTCAAAATAGAGTAGAAACTAGACTTGGTAAGCTTCATTTTGTTAGTTTATCTCAAATGCAATAGACACTACTAGAGAGTGCGTAAAAACCAAGACAAAACCAACACACATCTGTTGAAACCAACAGAGAATGAGTTTAACGTAGCAAACATTTAGTCATCTGCACAGAACCAACAAGTTCCTGTTGATTTTCCAACTGGAACCAACAAGTTCCTGTTGATTCACTACTAGAGAGTGCGTCAAAACAAGACAGAACCAAGACAGATTTTGTCGAAAAAAAAAAAAATTCAAAAAAATTTGAAATTTTTTCTAGATATAGAAAAATCCCTGCATATAATACTGCAAAAAAAAATTTTGAAAAAAAAGTTTTTTTTACATCGTTAAAAATATTCAAAGACTGCTGGGAAAAAAAAACAGCTCCAGCCTTCAAGATTTTGTCGAAAAAAAAAAAAATTCAAAAAAATTTGAAATTTTTTCTAGATACAGAAAAATCCCTGCATATAATACTGCAAAAAAAAAATTTGAAAAAAAAGTTTTTTTTACATCGTTAAAAATATTCAAAGACTGCTGGGAAAAAAAAACAGCTCCAGCCTTCAAGATTTTGTCGAAAAAAAAAAAAATTCAAAAAAATTTGAAATTTTTTCTAAATACAGAAAAATCCCTGCATATAATACTGCAAAAAAAATTGAAAAAAGAAGTTTTTTTTACATCGTTAAAAATATTCAAAGACTGCTGGGAAAAAAAAAACAGCTCTAGCCTTCAAGATTTTGTCCAAAAAAAAAAAAATTCAAAAAAATCTGAAATTTTTTGTACATACAGAAAAATCCCTGTATGAAATAGTGCAAAAAAAAATTGAAAAAAAAAGCTTTTTGTACATGGCAAACGAATCGCCAATGGTTAAGTTCTCTTATAATTAACAAGATAATTCTCATACTTGCATGAGCGTGTGTATGTGGTGTGGTGGTTTAGTAAGTGGTTGGGGTTTAGAAGGTCTTGTGTTCGAATCCGGCCGTTGGCAATTGGTCTTCGGTTAGCCATGGTGGGCCCTACGGTGGTGGGTGGGGGTTCTTGGCCCTGGCAGTCAAATTTTTTTCCGGGCAGCTACTTTTCCTCGGGCAGGCCAGAAAAAATGAATGCTAGATTAGAAACATTCTTTATCTGTATACTTGGACATTGAAGCAACACCGAACCAAGACATTTCTGTTGATTGTGATCCGGAATCAACTGTTCCTAACCCGCACACGAACCAGCAGAATTTCTGTTGATTTTCTCTTACACCGGAACCCCATTTCTCTAGTAGTGAGAACTCATTTTCATTGCCTAAATTTAGTTCTAGAAGAAAAGAAAAAAAACCCCAATATCACACAACATAGTGAACCGTTTTTATGTAGTTGGGACCTCGGTTGGGACCCCATGTAAAATCCAAAAATGGCTTAAATGACCTTAATTTATGTTAAAGTGGTGGCATAACCAACAAAGAGCCTTCACAAAAATAATTGGATGAAAAACCTTTCGTCTACTTTGAGATACTTTGAATAAGTTACATCCATCTGCTAGTATATGGTTGCAAGAATGTTTAAACCCTAAACGTCCATAACACCCAATTCCCTAATTTTGCACTTGGCCAAGTGCACTCATTTAATGAGCAAACTAAGCTTTAAAAACATTTGTTTGAAAAAATCTGTAAAAAACAACAATTTTTGTCTTTCTACAATCTCTTCATTGTAAAAAAAAAATTATTTAATTTATTTTTTATCTTTATCTTTTATCTTTATCATTTATTTTCTTTTCTTTTATCTTGTTTTTTTTCCTTGTCTTCTTTCTTGTCTTTCACTTGTCTTCCTTTTTTTCTCTTCACGTTGCCATTTTTGGAGTTTGAACGTTTAAAAAAAAATTAAATAAAAATCAGGGAGCAGGCTGACGATGTATAGAATCAAACACAACTTTTTCATTTGTCATTGACTTTTTGCAATGAAGATTTTACTGTATGTTTAATGGGAAGTTAGCTTCATGCATGTGTGATCCTACTAGAAAGGGGATGATTTGTGAAATTTTTATACCGCTCATTTCATGTTGTAGTGATTCATCCAAAATTTCAAAGATTTCAGCATTAAAGCGCTTTCAAAAAGTCAACTCATAAAATTAAGCATCCAAAAAATCTCCAAAAATCACTACGCTTGAAGTATTACATTTCAACCAATTACAAAAGATCTCATGTACAAATTTTCAATATCTTATTCGTAATCAAATTTCAAATGATTTTTGAATTTAAAGTTTCAAATTTTATACAAGAATATTGGTGAAAGAAACCATAGATCTAATAACATAGATAGAATTCACTAAAGTGTCTATTCTTGAAAGAGAGTAGTCTTGTACCAATGGCCCTTTGTCCGGTGCTCGGGGGGTGCACTCTACATTATGTTTGAGAATCACGTGCGTTCATGACCCCTTTTAAAAACCCCCTTGTATACGAGAGGTTGCATGTCTAAATACCTTTGTATACAGATGTATTCTGTTTTAAATATATGTTTAGTGTAAGTATACGTGAATATTTTCAATTCTAAATGTGTTTATTGTATGTATACGTAATACGGAAGTGTTCAAATTAATACCCCTTTTGTGCACTCAAGTATATTTGTACATGTTTAGTACAGTGCACCCCCCGAGGTCCGGTGGGCACTCGCTCATTGACAAGACGAACAGACACTTTATTCACGCTGGCCTCGAAAGAGGACCAAAGTTCATATCTATCTATCTATAGATACAATAAAAAATTCATAATGTACAAACTTTATTCATATATCTAGTTCAAAATATCCCTCTTAGTTACATTTCACAAGACATTCTCCAAATTTGGATCGCCGAAATATCATCCATTTATCATCCATTTTGAGGGGACTGTCGTGGATGAGGAGCGATTTTTCGTGGATGAAAGTTCTTCCCGCTTGCTGGCACGCCCTAGCGGCTTCGGAGACAAGGGGCTGCTTCCGTCGTTTGGGAGGGTTACGTTACAGTAGCTTTCGGAGCTTTTGTTTAGAGTTTTTTCCCGTTCAACTGAACCCTCGGTGGATTTCGGCCGAACAACATCATCGTACATCTTGAGCTGCTGATTCTTCTTTCGTGTTTGCACGAATTGACGTCCTCCATCAAGTAAGCAACCAAGCGTCTTGCATTTTCTTGCTCTTCAGTTCTTTTTTCGTCTCCTCATTCTGCTTGTTGCAGGAACTAGGGTTTGTTTCCGCATGTTGTTAGCCAGCCAGATTGTGTTGGCGCAGTCTTGTTTTTTTCCATGACCTAATGGTCGAGGGTTTGTTTCTGGCAATCATCGAATCCACGCGCTTGACGTATCCCTAGTTTTTTTCGTGGCGCAGGCATGGCGGGAATGGAGGTCACGGAGGTCACGGAGGTGACGACGCAGGTGACCGAGGTTGTCACAGTCGTAGAGGTTCCGGAAACTGAGCAGACGGCTGTGCCACCGGAGGTTCCTCAAGAGCTCGTGACGTCGGCTGAGTACGAAGTTCCCCCTCCACCGGAGGCGCAAGAGACTCCGGTGCCGGTGCCGGAACCGAATAGCGAAGGAATAGATACAGCTGCAGTTCCGCTAGGAGAGGAGGTCAAGTCGGCGGACTCTGATGCCACCACCAAAGGTCCTGGCACCCCCACGGGCTCCAAGAGAGGCCGCGACGGGCCCGGCGAGGAGAAGGACGGGGAGAAGAAGTGGGCGGGCTGGCCTGGTGACAATGTGTTCCGCCTCGTGGTGCCCGTGCAGAAGGTTGGCGGTATCATTGGCCGCAAAGGCGAGTTCGTGAAGAAAATGTGTGAAGAAACGCGTTCCCGAATCAAGATCCTCGAGGGTGTGCCTGGCACTGCCGAACGAATTGTAAGCTTGTTTGCATCAACCGTTGTTGTTTGGATTGCTAAACTACAAGAGAAACCTTTGTTTTGGCCTTTAGAGATTAACTTAGATCAGCAAATGACTTCCTTCACATTAGGTCTGGATTTTCCGTCTTTATCTTACCTAGTACTAAGCGTACTCTTCAGTGTTTGGATGTCACGGGTTTTTCTTTTCTTGCTTCTCTGGCAGATTTTGAGTATGTGACAGGGAGTTCTCTTGTGGGATAATCAATCTGCCACCTCGTTTGACCCTTTTAAGGTTGTAAACCAACAGAGGTTCCACATGGACAGTGAACATAGATGAATGGCTTAACTGTTCTTCCGACAAAAGCGAAGACATGTACTGTGGGCATGCGTTTGTGCCTGAGGATGATACATCTGTTCATTCTTGAAGAATCTATGTTGGTTTACAACCTTCTACTGGAATGGCTGTCAGTTGTTCTGTTTGTTTAACATGGTGAGGATGCTCATGTCTATTTGCGTGTGTTGTGTAGGTCATGGTTTCAGCAAGGGAAGACCCTGAAGCTGCAGTATCTCCAGCCATGGAGGGGCTGCTTCGTGTGCACCGGCGAGTGATTGAAGGAGCTGATCCTGAGTCATTGGATACAGAGATTGCCCCTGGGGGTGCTCCTGTGTCGTCTCGCCTTCTGGTGGCTGCCACTCAAGCTGGTAGTCTTATTGGTCGCCAGGGTGCTACCATCAAGTCCATCCAGGATTCCTCCGGAGCAACTGTCCGCGTTTTGCCTGCTGGTTAGTGGGTTTCTGTAGACATCACCAACTCTTTTGTGTTGATTATTATTTTGATGCAACTTTGATGCAGGTGATTGTTTTGGCTAGTTACTTTATTATTGCAGTGTTTTAGTAATGTATGCTTTTGCTTATAGAAATTAAAATGTGAACATGGGGTGAGGGATGCAAAAGCAGAGGAGCTTCCACTGTGTGCACTAGCGGATGATCGAGTTGTGGAAGTCCAGGGTGATCCTCGCAATGTGCAGCGTGCAATGGAGCTTGTTGTCTCGCACCTCCGCAAGTTCTTGGTGGATAGAAGCGTTCTTCCCTTGTTTGAGCTAAACGTGAGTTTCTCTACTTATATTAACCTGATTAGCATCGAAGTTTTTACATGCATTAAAGACAGTGTGCCTCCTTTTGAGTGACCAAGGAGGAGAATTTCTACTGGAACATGGTATGCATCTAGGTACCAAAACCAATGCTCAAGCTGCGTCCCAAGTTGTCAAAGAGTGGAAAAATATTGTGTCCACGTGGAGATGCTAGAAGAGCTTTATGATGTCGGAGGATCAAAGGTTTCCCTGTGAATAGCACAGAGATGGAGTGAGTAGAAGCTATTGTTTCGCTCCTTGTAAGTTGTAGTGGAGGTGTTTACGTGTTGGACCTCCTACTGACCTGATTGTGTTTGGGTTATTTAGCGGGCAGAGTACAAATTTGGATCGTCCAATCAGAATCAGCAACAGCAGAGTACCAATTCTCAATGGCAGCAGCCCAGTAACACGCAGCAACAGCAGCCACCCAGCTACAGCAGTAACGAATCTTCTTACTATGGAAATGCCGATCTGTCTCATCATTCTCAACCTCAACAGCAGTCACATGACCTGGGCAATCAACACCACCATGGTGTCTCTTTATATGGTCGGGATCCCACGCTAGGAGGGGCCATTGCACCCCCTCCTCCTGCCCCAGTCATTACGCAGGTATTTAAATAAAATCTCCCCTGTTGTTCCCTTCAATTGTAGCGGTCACCTGCATCTAGATAAACAATTGCATATGTAATTGATGCACTGTCTCACTTCAGGTTTTAGCTCACTGGATTCTTGTTGTCTCGAACACAATCTGAAATTTTACAAAGATGCTGGTTTGACCAATGCCACCATAATCTTGTAATGTAGAAGTCCAACTAGAATCCAACCATCATGGAATCCAAACCCAATGATATGAGATGCATCATAAAAGACCCCCTTAATTAGATTGACGAAGTTCTTAATGTCAAGTTAATATGCTTTGGATTCAGTCAGTCCTTATGTTGAGTAAATGTTAGTCTCATGCAAATGGTGTCAACTTAATGTTAGTGATGTTAGTATCATTAGCATTGACTTGTTATTACCTTCGCAACTATGAAGTCAACGGTACCTTGAAATTAGTTTAACATTGATCTAATGTCTTATTAGATGAACATTAACTGTCAATGTAATGGAGGGATCTTTTGGCTATAATGTCCCAGGTTTTCAGTGTTGGGAAATTAACTGCGGGAGGTGTGTTCACAGGTGACTCAACACATGCAGATTCCGCTTTCATATGCCGATGCTATTATTGGTAGTGCAGGTGCCAACATCAGCTACATGCGCCGCACTAGTGGTGCTACCATCACAATCCAGGAAACTCGAAGTGTGCCTGGCGAGATGACGGTTGAGATTCATGGGAGCGCATCTCAAGTGCAAACTGCACAGCAATTAATTCAGGTATGATGCAAGCTTTTGGTCGGTGGTGGCAGACATGTACAAACATAGGTATGCCACCGGTGTGAGTTGCACATTCACCTGAACTAATAGTGTCATGTTTCTGCTGCAAGCTTTTGTCTATGTTGAGTCTTTCCATTTGCTGACATATATTGTACAAATCTCAAGATCGACTAATGCCAAGAGAAAGGATAAAAGAGGGGGAATATGACAGCCTGACCTTCACTGTCACGAACGGGCCTAGATCACAAGAAATTACATTTGTCTGAACATGTTAGTGGGAATTTTGGTGCAGATGCAATGTAACCCTTACCAGCCTTTGCAGGAGGATCATTATCAGGTCACTGAGAACACAGGACCATAACTCTACATATAAATCAAGGATGGGTTAATTATATTACTCTCCTTTATGTTGTATATAATGATTCACTATTAAGGTTCACTTAAACGTAAATTTGATAATTATTAATTACGCTTCAACGTTCCCTAAATTACATATGTATATGTATACAGTAAATATATATTTCTGGTTTTGATGATTCCTTGTGTATGTAATTGCAGAACTTTATGGCAGGAGCATCCAGTGGGCCACCACCCTATACCAGCACCTACAGTAGCACAGTGGATACAAATTACAGTGCATATCCAACCCAAGCTTCGATGTACTCAGCAACCCCAGCAACAGGCCCACCTACACAATCATATGCTTCGCATTACAATACCACGTATGGATACTGATTTGTGTATGTGGCCTGTATGTAGTACACCCTGTAATACTGTAGTGTGCCTTGATCTCGCCAGCCTCGCGAATGTAGGGAGCGGGAAGACGGCAAGAGGGAAAGATAGAGCAACGATCTAAAGCGGCAGCAATTATAGGTGTGTTGTTACCACTCAGTCAGGGTTTTTTGAGAGAAAAGAATCTTTCGCTTCTGTACGATTTCACAGCATAGGTGATGACGATCAGAAGTTCACTCCAGGTACAGTGAGATTGGCACCAGTTGAAGTCATGATGTTGTCAGGGTGACGAGGTCTGTTTCATTGTTATGGTAGTTAAATTCCAGAGTTGGTATTGTGGCCTTACGGAGCGCTGCCAGGATGGTTTCTTTTAGCACAGGACCTGTAGCTTATTTTTGTTATTGCAACCACCTGCGAAACATAATATGAGAATTTCCTGATCCTCATGGTAATCTCCTGATTTTCTAATCAATGTTGACTTCATACATAACTTGTGTATTTTGTTCCTAATCAATGAACGACTTACCCTACAGTGCAGTGTTTATAAGGGACTGTCCACCTTTTGATTTGTTTACTGATTCTTTCCTCAGTTGCCCCCAGGTAATACACGTACATGTTTCTCCTCTCTTCATCTTCTGTACGTTCATTTTTTTATTACTGTACATATGAGCAGATTTTTTAGGGGGAGTTGAGAAGTTGAATGGGAGTTGAGAAATTCTAGCATTGGATGAACCTCAAGTAGGCTGGTGGTGACCAATTCCTCTCAAGCGGATTGATCACCCACATTTCTCTCTCTGGAAAAGTCCAGCGTCCTTTGCATACACGTCCAGGTTCCAAAAAGTGTCATTAGAGGATAAAATAATTAAATCTGCCATCTTTGAAAGTGTCTCAAATGCACAAAAATTGTCCCGTAACCTCCAAATTTGGACCATACGTTCTTTTATAAGTAAAAGCACTTGAATTGTATTTATGAAAAGATTCCAAACATTGTCAATTACAGCAATAAGGTAGGATGTTCTATTCTAAAACCCCCCAATTATGACATGTAGACCTTTCTTGGGGCCACCACAGTTGAGGCTCAAAACCACCAGAGTTGAGATCCAAAATTGCCAATCTTACTATTCAAGTAGATCAATGGCATACCAAACATAGCGAAGAAATAGTTGGCGATAGTACGGTGATTGATTCTCTTATCTCCTTCAGTAAAACAGATCAGTAAAGTTCACACTAGTAGTAGACCTATGGTTTATCATTCCTTACTTCGTGGAAACAGTGAATAGTGACTGAATATTAAGTTTATAATTTTGTCTTCTTGTGATCAAAACCATTCACCAGTACTAACACAGCCCATGTGCCTAGCCCGGATTCATTCCTTTTTCATTTACAGTAAGTGAGAAACGACACATTTTCTACTAGTGTCAGCTCAATGACTTTCTTTCTGGAGGTTGTCGCTCTGTTTGGATGCGGAGGTCTAGGGTTTCCTGAGTACGTGCAAAGGTCTAGGGTTTCGTACAGACTTGTAAGTAGAGAAGTAATGCAAGCTTCAACTTTAAGTGATTGTCAAAATGATGTGTAGCGCGATGTTTTTAACCCTTAAACGGCAAAGCTAGCCCCATGGGCTTAGTTGTGAGAGAATAATGTTAAAAAAAAAGTAGATTTTCTCAACCAAATCAAGCGTGGATTGGTGGATTGGTGTGTTGGAAAGCTACTGAAAAAGCAATCTAGATTGCAAATTTGCACCTCATTTGAGAGATTGTGGAATCATTGGTAAGCAATCAAAGTTATCAATATGAACAAGATTTGAGGTCGGGCAGCTGAGATGCAGCAGTGCTACAGTGCTGGAAACAATCTATGAGTGGAAGAGATACTCCACGCAAAATATAAAACCGAAAAAGGGATATACTAAAAACCGAAAAGTGCCCAGAAGAGCCGTTTTTCCATTTCTTTCGTCGTCTTTTTTTTTTTTCCTTTCCTTTCCTCCGAAAATTTAGATGCCTTCCGGGCTGCCCCGCCCAGGCCCTCTTGACGTTTAAGGGTTAACTTCTTGCAGGCGATTGTTGTGTAAGTGCATTTCATTTGAAAAGGCTTTTCAGGAGGGAAGCGATGCAAGTTCAAGGATGGAAACATGTGGATGTGGGTGTCGACTTTCTGACTACCAATTCTTGGACGTTATTTTTATCTTTCTTCGTGTGTTGGATGATCACACACATTGTCATTAAGACTAGGAAGCGGTTGCATGTGCCTGACTTCTTGAAGCTCTCAAGAAAGGAGGTGCACAAAATCCAAGATCTTGTAAACGGTGCGGACCTTCTTCTCAACAGAAGACAATGCCTGGATTTGTCATCCAAGTTATCCAAAACCATTGGGAACATTGAAGAGCTGATCTCACAATGCGGTCCATCCACTGACCTCTTTAGGCCTTCTCTGGAACACTTGTGCAGAGTCCTCGTGAGGGCAAGGCTGCTTGTGAACGATTGCAGCAGGAAAAACTGGGTTGCAGCATCACTGCTTCACATTCAAAACGAGAATACTTTTCAAGTGATTCTGTTGGAGGTAGGCTTATGTTATCATGCAATCTATCAGCAATCCAAGGATACGAGTGAGAGATGGTATTTTCAAGTGGAAGATCTTTGTGACTCTTGTACGTTTCAACCTGCACATCCAAATTACGTTGATGAAGATCGACAAGTGCTCAAAGGGAGGCTTGAGGATCTGGTGGATCGAAGGAATTCTAGTTCCAGGTTCTTGCTTCCTTACCATTTTAAGGTATCTAAGAATCTACGCCTTGCACAATACTTGTTAATGAAGCTGGATTGCGCACCGCAACAATATGGGTTAGAATTCTCTGAAAAAATTATGTGGATTGAGAAGTCTTATTCTTCTTTTTGTACATGGGGACGTGATGTCTTTCTCAAAAGCGGTTCAGGTGCAAGTGGTGTCAGTAAGACGAGATGGTTGGGTATACCCTGTGCTAAAAAAATCGATATTCCGAAGCCGTATTTCTTGAAAGAAGCAGGCATTTTATTTCATGCCAACCACCCCAACATTGTCAAATTCTTCTGTTGTGGCAATGGACAGAAGGGAGATCACTTCATTGTTATGGAGCTTTTGGAGATGAGCCTCTCGGAATTGATTGCGAAGCAAAGAAAGAAGAGGGCTTTATTCCCTCTTCATGTGGCAATTGATATTATAGCCCAACTCGCACGAGGGATGTGCTATCTACATGGCCTAAAAGTTGCACATCGTGATATGAAAGCAGATAATGTGGTTGTGGATATACTAGCTTTTCCAGGTAATTATTGTGTGAAGCTAGTAGATTTTGGTACAGCCAAGACGCAAGTGGAACCCTTCAAAACCGCCAGTACTGATCATGGATTTGGCACTATAACGCACAAAGCTCCGGAGGTTCGGTACCTTGCACCGGTTAACAACCCTCAAGACCGCAAATGGAGGGCAATTTGGTTCAAGGCAGATGTTTGGAGCTTTGGAATCACTTGCTTACAGATTTTGTCCTTGCAACATGAGTTTAAACAATACAACGATCCCGATGTGGAAAAAATACTTCCTCTCGGTTATCCAAAGGAGTTGATTTCACTTTTACAGGATTGCTTACAGAAAAGTGATCCTCGTTCAAGACCTGATTTTTTACAGATTTGCACAAGGTTGGAAGTTCTGAGATACAATCTCTTAAGAGGGTTGTCTACTTTTTACCAAGGCTTACGAGACGTAAGAAAGGATTTTATAAGCCGCAAGTTCATCGAAGAGAAGATAGAGGAGCATTTTCGTATCCAAAGAGAGAATGTTGGAGCAATTGATGATGGAGAGGTAATTGACCTAAAACTTGTTCTTTACTTGTATTGTGGACCTAGTAACTTCTTGTCAAGCTTACAAAAGATCATTGTTGCGGTGATGTATATTAGTGTAGGAGACACTTAGCAATTCACTTCAATTTAATTCTTGAGGCTTCTTTGTTTTATATCCTATGCAAATTCTCAAGAATTGGTAGCATTGCAAGCATACTTTCTCCACGTGGAATGATTTAACATTGCTAACAAATATCATGCTCTATTATTGATACTACAGGCTTCTATGCAACACGTCTCCGACATACGTCCCTTACAACAAGTCCATTTTCAGGAGGTGACCAGGTTTGAAATCTTTCAGATTCTTCTAAGCAAGTATTGATTCTATGATATTGAGTAGTTTATACATATTGCAATGATGTCATTCTCTTACCATGCTTGAAAATCTTTTGATTAGAGCTTCATCATTGTGTAAGCCTAGTATTTTATCAAACTCCAAAAATTTGAGATCAATGTTTCACTCTTTTTCAATCCCTAGTATGCACTCATATTCTAGACTCTTTTTTTTTTTTTTTTTTCATGGATTTTGCCACAAGTTCATGATTCAATTGCGTTAAGCATCATCTTGAAAAGTCCCATATTTTCAATGTTTATCTAAATATAATATCAATTGGTTTCAGGAGTAGGGACCAAGCTGCCTACTATGGATATTCAAGGGAAACGATCAAGCAAACGATAGACTCGGTAAAAGGTGGCAAACTTGAGTTTAATGTAAACCTCTGCAAATACCTGACTCATGAGCTTTCTAGAACACAAGACTTCTTGGCGAGTAAATACTCCGATCTGAGCGGCTACGGGAGCGGCTATCAAGCTGTGTCCGAGAGCAGGCGGGTGGCATTGTTAGAACTCTACTCTGTAGTCAAGCAAGCCAAAACTCTAGTGCACAAATGCTGCAAATGTCAGGATTCGCCATGGCCTGAGAGAGCTTTCCAGTTGCTAATGATCAAGGAGGATATCTTGGATATCATTCTTCACCTACGGTGGTGGACGTCAATTTTAGACATTGTGATTGTTTCTTCGCAGAAGACAGTGTATTCAGAGATTGTGGATCCTGAAACAGCTTCTCTGAAGCGTGCAAATGAAGACTTTGAGACGCTGCTAGATCATCTGACATCCAGCCATAGTGAACTTCAAAAAGCGGCTCTCAAAGACACAGAACTTCTACTGGTCAAGGTTGAGGAATACTTGAAATCCTACAATGGTGAACCTGGAACCACCATAACGGAGAATCGTGCCTACCTGCTCTGCAATCAAATCCGCTTCTGTATTGACGGACAAAGAAGCAATTAGAATTCCGGGGCTAAATGAATTTGAGCTTGTGCAAGTTATAAGAGTGGGTCCATCTTCAGTAGTTAGTCAAGTGAAATGGTGCGGTTACGACGTTGCTCTCAGAACGAAAGTCAAATATCCTGGCGATCGGGAATCCAGAATTTTGGAAAAACTTCACCATCCACGTCCAGATTGTTCAGTTTCTCTGCTGTTTGGAAACTGCTTCAGAAGACTTGGACAAAGAAGAAAACTTTGGGTCTCTTGATGTATCTAGAAGTAAATATCAGTTCCTCATGGAGCAAATGTCTTCAGACCTTCGAGAGCATATGGCAGCTGAGATGAGGAACACGGTGGGTCTAGAGAGGAAACCGCCATTCTCGAATCCAGTGGCAATTGACATCATGCTGCAAGTGGCTAAAGCTGTGTGGCATATGCACAGCAAAAATGTCATTCACAGGAATTTGAAGCCCTCCAAGATCCTCGTGAGGCCAGTGCGTGAAGACGAGGTGCCTGAGCTTTTTGAACTAGGATTCTTGCAGGTGAAAGTGGGAGGCTTTGGAATTGCCAAAGACGATCTATTGAGCATCAGTGAAGTACCATTGAGTCCAAAGAAAGGAACCACTATCTACAGGTCTCCAGAGGTTTCCGGAGAGGAATGGCCTGAGGGTGAAAATTACCCTCACAAGATTGACTCATGGAGCTTTGGCATCATGTGTTCTCAGATTCTAAGTGGAGATCGTCCTTTCGGTGGAGAGACGAGGGAACTGCAAGTAAAGTTGCAGAGGGGAGGGAGACCATGGATTCCAGAAGCTTGTCCAGACTATTTACAGTTCTGTATAGAAAGTTGTTGGAAATACAACCCCAAGGAGCGCCCGAGATTCTCAGACATATGGAACATGCTTAGATTTGCAAAACTTCGGAGCCTGGGTCTTATACACCAGAATTCCGATTTGTTTCGGTACACGGATGATGAGAATCTTGTTGTGGAGCTCATTGGAACTCCCACAAATGCAACAAGGATGGTATAACTAGTTGTAAAATTAAATTCTCATTGTTGGAGTAAGGTTGGATAACCTATTACCACCACCTCCCCCAATTATGACATGTAGACCTTTCTTGGGGCCACCAGAGTTGAGACTCAAAACCACCAATTTCACTATTCAAGTAGACCAATGGCATGCCAAGCATTGCGAAAAAATAGTTGGTGGTTTTGGGTATCATTATGAGTGGAAGTTAGTACCACATGATGTGGACATGGGGAAACTTAGAGGTTTGATTTGGGTCAAAGGTTACTTTCCACTTTGGAATTTTGTATAAAATTGACAAATGCAAATTAGATGTTGCAAATTTTTGCAATCCCCATCAAAACCTATTTCGAATGCGGTCATATTTTTTTGCGAATTTAGCACTGCCAAAATAGGCTGGATTGCTTAACCCTTGAATGCGCCTGCGTCCAGAATCTAGATGATGGATGATTCTGGACGCGTCCCTTCACCACGCACGGGGATGTTTTTCATCCATTCAATTTAAAAAAAATTCTTGTGCTAGTTGATTACCATTTGTACGGTATGAATCTTCAAGATAAGATATTTTCTATGTTCTGATGTGTTCTACAGTGTTCTATGCTCTGATGTGACTCATTTCAAAAGGAGCTAATAAACAGCATCAACACACAGTAAGTAAACCAGTATACGGAGAGCTCCGGAATCATCTAACTTAGCTACAGAATTCAAGAGACGCCATCTCTGGATTGTTTCGCACTAGACGTGGACGGTGGCATGAGTGACTTCCAGATGTACGAAACGGAAACGAAACGAACACGAGAATGCTCTTGATCACTTACGCTGATTGCCCTGCATGCGTAGAGGTTAGAACGCACCAACACCGAGTGCACCGGTACAAATTCTGCGGTAATCAAGCCAAAATTCTAATACTACTATATCGGAAACCTATGAATGGCCTTCACAAAGAAGTACTTCGCTCGACTCCGTCTCTACAAGCACAAACTTTTAAGTAAGGTAGAAGCATCAGAACCTGTTAGGGATCAATTCCAGTCACCTATGCAAGTACCTGTTACCAATCATGAATTCCAAGTTAGCAAACTGATTGGACTAGAAATGAAAGACGAGTATTAGTTCCCCTACTAACATCAATAGAGGTCTATGCGAATTACGTGTAAAAAACAATACAAAATCATACATTGTGACAAAATTAATTAAAAATTGGGCTTGTTTATTAAACCCAAAGTTTCATGTGCTGCAAATTTTTATCATTGAAAACCATCACTCTAAATAGGTTGAAATCCTTAAACTGGCAGGTATCGGTGCCTCTACCTTGGGATTCCCCTCGCCTGCATCTTCCAAAGCATCACATAACACCTCCCCCAGCCCTCCGTATTCTCTGTCTGCTGAACTTCTCAGTCTACTAAACTTCTCTGTCAAATGGCAGTAGTACGGTACACATTGACCTAGAGGCGGTTCAGATTAATTCTAAATAATCCTTACAGACAATGACGAAGTTCATGATTGCACGCCGACCAACACTTGTGATAAAATAAACCTCCACTACAATAAATAAACCTCCACAGAAATCAAGACCTCACAAATTGTCTGCAGTAATCACACAGTACTAGTAATACTCATAGAATACGCACAAACAATCGGTACATAAGCCCCGCTTATTTCCTCTGTGACTCTGCCCCTCACAAACGCAAAGTAAGAGCATTCCCACCCATGCACGCTAGAACTAACCCTCTCAAATTATTCATCTATATTTGAGAGGCCCTTGCACTCACACTCCCCCACCCTTGCACGCCCTTCAGGTATCAAAAGTGCGCATCAAATAGTCAATGGACCAATCACAAGTAGAATGGGAGGAATAATCATCGAATAGTCAACTCAATAGTGTTTTCAAGGCCCAATTTCTAACACGCTAGAATCCAGAGTCAAGAAGCATTTTGAAAGGCCCCTTGAAACTTTTCATCCACTTCTTGAGGTCAGAGACCCTCTGAGGCCATGGGTGGCCATGCTCTAACTACTTACTCCTCTTCGATCGATTCGTTCCTGCTTGCCTCTAAACTTCAGGAGTAGTGTCGCAATTTAGCCATGACAGGTTCTTGGAAGAATTCGATGGGAAAGGTTGCCGATCGAGTGGGAAGCGCAGCCAAGAAAGCGATTGATGCTGCGGCAAACTGCGCACCGACTGCGCTGATGGGAGCTCAAGTGGGAGCTGCAGGGTGTGGCGTCGTCGGAGGGGGATTGGCCGCACTCGAAGGTACGGCGATTAGCGCAATCGGCTTCACCCCTCTCGGGCCTGCCGCTGGCTCCATCGCAGCGTCATGGATGAGTAGCATTGCCGCGGCCAACGGCGTCGGAGTTTCGGCTGGATCGTGGTACGCTGCGATGCAGGCGTCCGCCATGGGCGGCGGTGCGGTTCTCGGAGCGCCATTCGTGATCGGGATGTGCGCCGCGGGCGCAGTTGCGGGCGCTGCTGTGATGGCCGCTGTACACTTGAAGCGGAAAGGCGGGGGTGGCGATGCTGCCAGAGGCGACGATCCTGCAACAGAGGATTCATTTGTCGCTGAAGGACCCTGGGGTGGTTTAGGTGGATGTGAATTCACCGATTGTGCTGGGGATATTACTGAGATTGTCGTTTTCCACAATGACAGCCAGGTTGTTGCTTTGGATGTTCAATATCAGTCTTCAGGTTCTATTTTTGAAGGAAGGAAGTATGGTGGAGACGAGGAAAACTTTACCAAGGTATTCTACTTGGCTCTACCTGGTATCTTTGATGCCTACAGCTGCATTCTTTTGTTGATGTAGGTTTTGAATTATTTATTTCGTTCTACTTTAACGGTGGTATTTTGATGATGCAGATCATTCTGGAACCTGAGAATGAGTACATCACCCGTCTCACAGGGACATATGGACTTGTTAATGATATTCAAGTTATCACTGCTCTTACGTTCGTTTCCAACAAGGCTGTTTATGGACCTTTCGGTACAGAGGTGGGATCGTCGTTTTCAAGCTCTGGATTGGGGAAGGTTGTTGGTTTCTTTGGCAGATCTGGGTCTTTTATTGACCAGCTGGGTGTGATCTCAAAACTCCGTGCTGGAAAAGGGGGTGGCGATGCTGCCGGAGGCGACGATCCTGCAACAGAGGAATCAACAGAGCCAGAATTGAGTCTGGAGGAGGAGCATAAAACGGAGCCGGAGTAGAGTGATGAGCGTCTTAGCCAGTGATTCTAGCACACATATGGTTTTGCATAGATAGATAGAAACTGCGGTCCTCCTTCGAGGCCCGCGTGAATAGAGTGTTTGTTCGTCTTGACAATGAGCCGATGCCCACCACACAAGAGGCCGGCGTGAATAGAGTGTCTGTTCGTTTTGACAATGAGCCGATGCCCATCGGACAAAGGGACGTTGCTGGTTTTGCATATATGAATGTATTGTACAGCGTTTCATCACCTGTGTTTTGATGGTGCCATCCCCAGGAGTGCACTATGTTAAATTTGTGAAAGTATATAAGTGCACAACAGGGGTATTAATTTGAGCATTGTTGTACAAAGTGCACATATATACACATACACATACACATACATACATACATACATACATACATACATACATACATACATACATACATACATATATATATATATATATATATATATATATATATATATATATATATATATATATATATACATATAAATAGATAGAAGATAGATAGATAGAAAGTCTGGTTCAATTTGGGCTGGCGTGAATACAATGTCTGATTGTTTTGTCAGCAGGCCAATGTTTACCATATCAGACAAAGGACCATTCGTACAAAATTGCTCTCCTCTTTCGGGGATAGACATATAAATATACATATATATAGAACCCGAGTACTACTACCGGTGTGAATAGAGAGTTTGTTCGCCCATAAGAATGTTGTTAGTAGGCCCCTTGGCCTGAATAGACTCTTCTTTGGAGTATTGTCATTTTTCGTTGGTGAGACTATAAATTACAATCTATCTACTATAAGTTATATAAAATATAATTTACTACTAATTCTAAATATATTATGTGATTACAATTATATTATTTTCTACCTAGTAATGATTTAGGTTATTGTAAAAGATAGTTATGATGATTGAATGTTTGTATTAAATATTGCAATTGGGTATATTTGTATAGCTATATGTAGATATACTTAGAAATATTGTTTAGTGTCGATAGTTCATTGATTGTGTGTCCAGGTTCCATTTCTTGGTTGGACTTAAGTGGGGAGAAGTTAAAGTTTGGCTTCATGGCTTCATTTTTTAGTTTTCTTTTTTATTTGGTTTTTTTTATTTGTAAATTTATAAATTTTACAATATCAAATTGTAATAAAGAATGAAATTTTTTTTTGGGTAGAGTTAGTGGTTTATATTGCATATGAATTTTTTGTGTTCTTTGGAGTAGGGGGAGAGGAGGGGTGGTGTAGTGTTTGTTAGTGTATTATTAGATTTGTCCACATGTGCAGGTTTGTTGGATATAGGATCTATGTAGTTCAAAAAGTGAGACTTTAAACATGATTTTCCACAATAAGAAGAATCAAATAGTGAAAACCATACCATCTTGTAGTGTATGTTATTCCAATTTCATTACAATATTTTTAATATTTTTAATGTTAATTTTGAAATTTTAATTGAATTTCAAGAGAAAACCTTGCAAAATTAATTTAAAAATATTAATAATAAATATTATGAATCCAACCGTATAGATATTATCTTCACATTGACATTTATAACTTTTCTCTGTACATCAACTCCATTTTCATTTTTTATCACACATTTTATAACGAATCTTTGAAAACAGTGTTGAATCTGGACCTTAAAGGGTTAAGTTGGTGGTAATAGGTTATCCAACCTTAATCATTAGAAAAGAATTGAGGCATGTGAAAGGCCCTAAAGAATGAACAAGCTTACTGGTCATCACAATGGCTGACCGCGATAGGCGCGGAAGGCCTATGGCATGCAATGATGTGGCAGATGAATGTACACCTACCAGGGGTAACCAATTAGAGCTCAAAGTGGCATGTGCCTTTCCCATTCAAAATCATGACTTGTAGCTCGCCTCTCTTGCGCAAAGCTATCACCGCTTCAAGCATATGTTGATTTCTCGCGTTCTGTGTGGATTCTCCTATCCTCTCTTTCGTTCTCACGCTTCTGGTTTTTGCTTCATACATAGTTTAGACTTACAATTTGTTTCCGGGTATTGTAAATTATTGCTTTAGGTACGTTTGAGGTTTAGGAAAAATGAGGCCCCGCAGTGAAATACAAAGCGCGATTCTCTATAACATGACAAATTCTAATGGGAATTGGGTGCCAATGAAAGTTGAAGTGAATAGTTCGGTTACTTTGATGCCTGGACGAACTGGAGGCCACACTAAAGATGCAAGGAATCATGGTGTTTGTTAAGACATGATGAATGTCATCCATTCACTCTCCGGTTCCATCCATAGCTTAGTCAGTATACCTACCCAACTGGTCCTTAATAACCAGTTAAGTCACAGTAGGTAGATAGCAATAAGGTAGATGGATGATAAATCCAGTCACACTCTAAACCTTAACCCGAGTTAACCGGTTGTCTTCACCCCGATATAATCTCAATGGCATAGAGCTCCGGCTCATTCTTTGATGCTCATACTTTGTGTTTATGCTTGTCTCTCAACAGTGGCTACAATATGGATGGGGGCTACAAAGCAAAAGTTCTGGAACTTCAAGTGAAAGCCACATGTGTGGCATTTATTGTCTCTGCTCTTCCAGGGGAGAGACTACGGAAACGCTTCATTTTTGAGGAGTTACCTGCCTGGACAGTAAAAAGAAGCCATAAAAGTAAATCTGAGGTAAATACGAAGGCAGAGACTCCGCGACTAGTCGCTTGTTTTGTTATCAATGTACTCATCATTTCAAAAGAAGCGGCCCTAGATTGTAACAAAAAACAGTCCCTCCATAAGTCTCGATTCTCTTCTAATGCTACTTCTTAAAAATTTAACCGTGCAAATAATTTTAAAACATCATGTTTATCGTTTTCTGTTTTGTACCAAACTTCATCAAAGATAAAAAGGTCATATATTATAACACCCCTACATTTTGTCCAATACCCCTCTGCCATTTAGGACTTAATTAGCTTTTGAAGGTATGAATTTTCAAAATAATTCTCTATCAAGCTTCTAAGAGGTTTATTGTGAAAGTTTATTTCCTTGACAATTGTTGAAAATTGAACCTCAAAAAGTTAATTTGATTAGCAAATGTTAGTAGGCGAGAGTGGATAATAGGTCCTTTAGGGGTTAATTAATCTAATCATCTTGGAGGATATACCAAGTGTGACAAATTTTTGGGTGAAAGTTTAATCTTTATGGAGTTGAATCAAATTGAAATCATATGGATCAATCTACACATTGGTTTTGGGTGTATTGGGTGTATTGAATGTATCAACTGTCTCGTTTCAAGACACTCTACCTTAGGTTACTACTTTTGCACATAATTGTTGATTTCAAAATCACTTTGGGCTGGTTTAAAAAGCAAAATTGAAATCACTTTGACACCCTCTTCTCCCAAATAACGTTCTTTAGCCCCTCTCTGCAACACCTTAGAATATGCGCCACAATTCATGCAACACCTTAGAATCTGTGCCACAATTCTCGAATCACTGTAGCATATCACAAGTCCATGTCAGGTTTAGTTGGAAATTAGATGGTGAGACATTGCATTTGTTGTCAAACCATCTACAATGCTGCTACTCTTGAAAAAGGGAGAACTCCATCAACTAGTTAAGAACCTCATGCTTAACCCCTGAACGTACCAACCCTTTGAACAGAAGTAGATCCTAGCAGCCTTAGAAGTAGACATTAGCATGGTTCAGATGTACATGAGGTGTACATGAGAGGACCATTGCAAGTCTAAAATCTATTCAACAAATTTGACATACTTGTAGTTGGAGGCCTCTCCAATATTATCAAGAGCTCCCCATCACGAGAGATTTATTGTAGTTGGTAAAGAATTTAATCGGCTTACAAAGATGACTTGGATGAAAGTCATCCAAGTTTGTATGAGAAAGTTGCAAAGTTTTGAATCTGTTCGTGATCCAATTTCTAGACGCTGGGACGTTTAGGATAGTTTAGAAATCCAGAAAACATTCCCCATCATTTTCAATGAATTTATGTCAAAGCCGACCACAACGTAGAACAATTGGCAACCGAGGATGACCACGACTTAGAACAATTGGCAACCGAGGATGAGAATCGATGAAACTCGGTCCACGTGTTGAGGTCGGACATAGCAGGGAGGACAATGTCTGCATGGCCTGCAAGCATGGCAAGCACGCCAAACATTGTGGGCTGTTTCTCGGGGGACATTTGTACACATAAAATGGCGGTGTGGAGGACTCTCTGCACTTCCATGTTGCGCCCATCCAGTTCCAGTCTACGGTCCACAAGCTCCATCAGCTTGCCCTCCCATTGTAGCCTCCAGGCCTGCGTCAAAACAATTAATCAATCCCCAAATCAATCTCAAATAATAAATAAATAAATAAATAAAAACAAAACAAAAAAGGTCAAATTTCATTAAAATGGCTAAGTACCAATATAATACTATCCCTGGGCTGCACTGTACTAAACATGTACAGGTAAATACCTGAGTGCATAGTAGGGGTATTAATTTGAACACTGCCATATTACGTATACATAGAATAAACACATTTGGAACTGAAAATATTCATATATACTTACATTAAACATATATTTAAAACGGAATATATGTGTATACAAAGGTATTTAGACATATAACCTCTCTCTACTGCGCTATCCACCTCTCAAAAATCGCACTTTATATGTTAACCCCTAACTGCCGGACCATGCATATTTTTGCATGATGTACAGATGCAAACTTTGTTTTCTCATCCGTCATGCACTTTCCGTAGTGTAAATGTTTTTACTGAATTTTCAATGGGAAGTTAGCTTCATGCACATGTGATCCGATTAGAAAGTTGCAGTGTGAAATTTTCATGCCTCAATTTCATCTTGCAATGTTTCACCAAAAAATTTGAAGATTTTAGTCTAAAAGTGCTCTTTGGAAAAGTTAACTCAAAAATTAAGCAACCAAAAAATCTCCAAAAACCACTACATTTAGAATATTGCATTTCAACCCATCGCAATAAATTTCATCCACAAATTGTCAATATCTTATTCGTAATCAAATTACAGAATAATTTTGATTTTTAAGTTTTGAATTTTATAGAAAAATACTAGTGATAGCAATCACAGATCTAACCATATGGAGAGAATCTAATATTCATAATGTACAACTTTTATTCATAAATCAAGTTCAAAATATCCCTCTTAGTTGCAGTTTATAATCCATCTTTGCAAAACTGTCCAATTTGGACAACGGTGAGGACGTTTAGGGGTTAAAATGCTCAATATAAAAATAACAATACTTACGTAAATAGGCAGATATTCGTCATCTTCTGCGACAAGTGTATGTCTATTTCATTTGCCGCTCAGAATCTCTAGAAGCAAAACACCAAAGCTGAACACATCCGCTTTTTCAGAGAGCCTACCGAAAAAAACGTACTCAGGTGCTAGATAGCCTCTGCAAAAATCATAACAAAAAAAAGAAAAGAAGAAGAGAGCTATTAGCACCTGCAACGTAAATTTCACAATTTGGAATTAAACTTAGACTCCAATGATTTTCTGATACAGTAGGGGTGTCAAACCTCTTTACGAATAATCCACTGTTTGATGATAAAATAATCAACTCACAAAAAGCAACCAATCATAGTGGAGATTATCAAATTGAGGTTCTTATGATAAAGGCCTTGGATTATTATAATCAAGTCGTGTGGTTAACGCTGGTAAACTCCTCCAGTTGATTTGTCGCTCACACGAGCTTCTTTTACAGCAAATGAGTTCGGCTTCACCACACGAAAAGACCTTGCTCGATTATCGTCACGACCAACCCTGATGGTAGGGCAGAACATATAATTGTGACTGCTCACAACCATCAATTGCAACCTTCCAACGGATGAGGGCGAGAGTCCACGAGGAGATAATCGCTCAAGGGATTATAATTGTGAATTTTAGGTTTGACACCCCCTAGTGCAACAACTGTAGCCAGGTTGAAATAATGTAGTTCATTGATGTCTTCACTACAAGAAAACCTGCCGTTTTTTAACTCGCATTTCACTGACTGTAATTGCGGAGAATGAATCTTTTCCTTGTCCTATGTGACCAAATGCACTCACTAACTCTGGAATGACTCAAAATAGCAAGTAAGAAACGACCAGACACTAGTAGGAAATGTGTCATTTTTCACTTACTATAAATGAAAAAGGAATGAAACTGCGCCAAGCACATGAGTTGTGTTAGTGTTGGTGAGTGCTTTTGGTCACAAGAAGACAAAAAAATAATCACAATATTCTGCCACTGTTCACTGTTTCCACGAAGTGAGGAATGAAAAACGACGGATTTGCTACTAGTGAGTTTGCTACTAGTGAGTTTGCTACTAGTGCTTACAATGTTCCAGCACGCTGGTGGGTAATGATCTTGCTTCGTTCATCATGCATTGGACGGGCCAATCCAAAATCCGCAATCTTTGGGTTGAAGTTCTTGTCGAGTAAAATATTGCTTGCTTTGATGTCGCGATGGAGAATTCTGAATTGAGATGATGCATGCAGATAATACAAGCCTTGTGCCACACCCAGACAAATCTTCTGTCGAGCTTGCCAGTTCAGAGGATTCACACCACTTTGCGGACCTGAGTGGAGACAAAAGACTGCTTTAGGCTCGGGGGTGCACTCTACATTATGTTTGAGAATCATGTGCATTTATGACCCCTTCTAAAAAAACCCCTTGTATACAAGAGGTTGTATATTTAAATACCTTTGTATACAGATATATTCCATTTTAAATATATGTTTAATGTAAGTATACATGAATATTTTCAGTTCTAAATGTGTTTATTGTATGTATATGTAATACGGTAGTGTTCAAATTAATACCCCTGCTGTGCACTCACGTATACTTGTACATGTTTAGTACAGTGCAACTACCAGGAGTTTAGGATTAGTGCAAGAACATGGCTTCCAACAGAGAAGACTCCTACCATGAAAAGACATTCAAGCTACAGATTGTTGCAATAAAATCAATCAACAAAGGCTTTCATATAATTGCATAATTTTGTCGCTTCATTTTACCACACTACATTAGGAATTTAGGACCCTACAGATTTTCAACGATTTCCGTGTGACATCCGATATTTCATCAATTTGTGCATTTTTTGCACTGATTTTGCACTACTTCCACACGAATTCTGCACTTTGTTAGATAACAAAAAGAGTGGATGTAGAATCCCTGCAAATTCAGTGGAGAATTAATATGAAATCCGTACAGAACCTTTGCAAAAAATGCACAAACCCATGAAATATCCGATGTCGCACGAAAATTGTTAAAAATCAGTGAGGTCCTAAATTCCTGATGCTACACTAAATCTAGCATATGACAACACAGACTCAGTAACTGGGGATGTTAAAAGCACATACTCAGCAGCAGCTTGTCCAGATCACGATTCTCCACATATTCGTAAACCAAGAGCATCTCTCTGCCATGAAGGGAATATCCTTTCAGAGTCACCAGGTTCCGATGTTGAAGATTACTAACCAGAAGAACCTCGTTAATGAAGTCATCTCTGCCTTCTTTTGTTTTCAGAAACAGTTGCTTCACAGCTACTTCAGTCTTGTTTGGCAAGATGCCCTGTGCAGCAAAAAAATTTCAAATAAAACTTACTAATACATTTATTTATTGATACAACAAGAATTTAGAGAGAATGGCCACTGGTAGAAATTAGAAATTTGCACACCTAATATTCTTGAAATGAGCTGCGAACACCTGCTAATTCAAAGAAGAATCAGGATTTCCTAGATGTTCCAATTCTCTAACATCTTTTGTTGGCATAGATCTTTATTTTGAGTTCAAGAATGAAAGCGTTGGTACTCGGTTAATTACTATTATTAAACATCAGGAATTCAGGACCTCACTGATTTTTAATAATTTCCGTGCGAAGTCCAATATTTCATGGGTTCAAGCATTTTTTGCACGGATTTCAAGCTAAGTCTGCACTAAATCCACACGGCTTCTACATTCATTATTTTTGTTATCTAACAAAGTGCAAATCCGCATGGAATTAGCGCAAAATCCGCGCACAATCCCTGCAAAAAATGTACAAACCCATGAAATATCGAATGTTGCATGGAAATTGTTTAAATCTGTGGAGTGCTAAATTCCTGATGTAGGCAAGTTACATAATTGCTGCCAATCAACCAATCTCGGTGAGATGGTCCTCATCAAGATTGTCTTACAAAGTGTCGAAGACATCTAGTAGACCTCCCCGTCTATCAGACAACCATGTTCTTAAAATATAAATGGAATATTTTAAAATATTCTGGAATATTTCATTCAAGTTGTTTAACATATTTGACACTCGTCTAATTAGACAGTCAACATCTAATACGACGTCAGTTGGAAAAAAGTGTTAGACATGACAGCCCTTATCCTCATATTGAACCTGAAAAACAAACCTTGTAAACAGCACCAAAGGCTCCAGCACCCAATTTCATAGCTGGTGAGAAATTTCTGGTAGCAACCAGAAGCTCAAAGTACTTGAATCTCTTGGCGTTTATCTCAGAAGCTTCGATTTCTGCAAGTGGAGTTCAAAAGGGTTAAAGCTTTCTACAGTATAACCTCCAAAACAAATATTTATGTGAAATTAAAACCCCAAGTTTATTGACAAAAACTAGGGATTCTATTATAGAAGAATTCATCTATTATGATAACTTTCAAAACACATTTTTATTGTTCAAAAATTATGCAGCATGATTCTTTCTAAGGATGTATTTTACTACCTTTTACTACCTTTTCTGAAGCTTTCCAAATGGTTCATTGCGACTCCGAAAGTGGCCATGTTAAGCACTTAGGGATTAATGAAGAATATTAAGCACAAAAATTATCAAATTACCTTCATAAAGAGAGCGCATATGCTTTTTATTCCGATGAAGAACAAGGGAGAAAATGAGGATCACCAACGCCAACAGTATTGCAGAACACGTGCCAATGATCCCGGAAACCTTCCACGTGTCGTTCTTGCTCTCTGCAGAACAGTAATGAGCTCCAGTAGTAGGAAATGTGTAGTTTTTCACTTACTATAAATGAAAAATGAATGAAATTGCGCCAGGCACATGGGTTGCGTCGATGCTGGTGAGTGGTTTTGGTCACAAGAGACAAAAATCTAGACACAATATTCCGTCACTGTTCACTATTTCCACAAAGTGGGGAATGAAAAACGATAGTTCTGCTACTAGTGCTCAAACATACCAAGCCAAGCCAAGCATAAGGTAGAGACACCCATTCCCGACCACTTAAGACATGCACTATACTTGGGATAGATGAATTGATATTTTGAGTTTTTTCCTCTTTTAGCACTAAGAAATTAAGAAATTTTCATACTATATTTAATTTCTTTGATAATTATTTGAATAAGTACAAATTTTCAAAGTGGAAGCCGTAGGTTCACTGAAAATCTGTAGTGGAAGCTGTAGGCTCTAATGTAAAAATGAGGTAAATCTCCTCTTTCAAAATCTAGAAATTAGGCAGGAATCTAGGGTGGTTGGTTTTATGTACATGGTCGGGAATGGGTGTCTCTCACCTTATTTGAAATTCCTCTTTTAACATTTTCATTGCAAGCAGGTATAAAATATAGCTTTTAATAAAATGGCATGTCTTACTTGGTGAAGTAAAACAGATTTGCTCACAATAACACCTCCTACCATCATCGTCTGAAATCGAGCCTTCGCAATAAGGATTACCCTGCAGACTGTAGTATACTTCTCAGTCTAATTACATAATCAGAGATGATGAAAAAGATATTTCCATTTTTGTACCATTCACAGTGTGGTTTTAGAAAAAACAATGAACATATTTCATTTTAGTGGAACTATCAAACTCTTATACCAACTAAAATTGTTAGATGTGAAAAGTGACTCACAAGATTTTTAGTTGTAATTCCATAGATGCGTTCGTATAGATAACATCCGTAATGTGATTGTTTTTCAAGCTCAAAACTTTAAGACTCCTTCCAAAATGGCCACGAGAAACTGCTGAAATGTCCAAAACTCCAGTGAAGTTGTTGCTGTCGAGGTATCTGCATGGTTATCGCCATACTCAGTATGCAATATAAAAAAACTTGATAAAAAAAACTCAGCACAAGTTCGTCATGTGCAGTTTTTTTTAGACCACCCTGGACTGCAGATGTAAAACACGTCGTGGTGGTTCTTGCTACATGGAAAAGCATATTGGACGCTTCCATGCATCATGAATTTAGGATCTCACTGATTTTTAATGATTTCCGTGCGACATCCGATATTTCATGGGTTCGTACATTTTCGCACAAATTCTGCGCTAATTCTGCACTAAATCCGCACGGCTTCTACATTCACTCTTTCTGTTACCAACAAAGTGCGGAATCCATGCAGAATCCGTGCGAGAAATGTACAAACCCATGATTATCTCGGGGATGTCACTTAGTGTAAATTTTGGGTACATATGAGCGTACAAAGGATATTTAATGGGGGCCTATGAAATAATTGGAATGTTCTATTATTTATAGTATATTTAGGGGTATATTCCACGTATATTCTAGGAATATTCTTAGAATATTCTCAAATTGATTAAAAAACCACCCTACATTACTTTTCTAAAATTATAATTTTATCTCAAATGAATAAAAGACACCCTATATTTATTCTCTCATAATTATCTAAATTCTTGACAGTGACTTCCCCGAGATAAATATCGGGATGTCACACGGAAATCATTTAAAATCCGTGGGGTCCTAAATTCCTGATGCATATGCTTTTAACCATTAGCAAGTTAGTAGCTCAGATGGGAACTTCTTTTGTCCAAGATTATGAACACGTGCAATGTTCTTCACTGATTCTGGTGACATAATTCAGATGGATCCCGAATTACGGTTTTCACAATATGATCAATACAATGTTTCAAGTAAAGCTGCGGACACTTAAAGGAAGAACAATATTCAAAGGAAAGACTAAGGATTTGGTTGATGTCCAGCTCAATTGAATATTTTGGAAGTGTACATTGCTTCCCCTAAGATAAAATCCCTCTGAATCAAAATAAAATAAAAAATAATAAAAAATAATAAAAAATAATAAATAAATAAATAAATATATATATATATATATATATATATATATATATATATATATATATATATTCATCAAATTAAACGTGAATGGTGACCATGTACAACTGAACGAAGTGCAACTTACAGAGATTCAAGGTACGGAAGTACTATGGTTTCCCAGTTGGGAAGCGCCCCACCAATATTGAGGTTAGAAAAATCAAGCACTGCAAGTTTCCGGGGAAGCATCCTGTTGATAAATGTTGGTAAAGGTGCAAATCCTGTCAGGAGGTTCGAACTTGCATTCCTGCAACGGCAATTGTGAAACATACATTACCGTAGTAGAGGATAACAAGTCATATCATTAATAATGATAATGATGATGATGATAACAATAACAAGAATAATAACAATAATAACAATAATAATAACAACAATAATAATAATGATTATAATGATAATAATAATGATAATGATATTGCTAACCCTAGTAAGATCATCATGAATAAAGAGTCTGTTCCACGCTAATCTGAGTTTGAAACCTCCTCTTAACCCCTAAAGGACCAAGAAGCCCAAGTTGGGTCTCATGTTTTTTGGAGCAGTTTTGAGTAGGTCCTGTGTGAACTATTTAATTTTTGACCAACACATTTTACTGATTCTGATGATATAAAATTTGGTCTCATCTAAATTATGTTTTTCACAATATGATCAATTGAATTTGACATTTCAAAAGCATGAATCCTTGAACCTTTAGGGGTTAATCGATGGAACACCGGCAACTACAAGCAATACGATAGGAATTGACCTGGCGAACGTTATTCATGTGGCAGTAACTTCAATGAGTATCTCAAACTTTTTTTGTCTGTGCATTAGTTGGGGACTTGAGTCTAAATATTATTAGCCAATGAAAGAGCTCTAGAGAGGGATTTAGAGGAAATAGGCCATAAAAAGTTTCAAGCTTACAAGTAGTTAAGGTTGGTGACGAAGGAGATATTTGGCAGTACACCTGTGAGTTCGTTACTGGATATATCCCTGCAAAACGGGAGTCAGTACAAAATTTTTGTACAAAAATTGTTTCGCTCCTAACATGTGCAGTACACTGGAAGCACTTAAATATTTGCAAAAACGTGAAATTTCAGTGTGTACCATGTAAGCAGTTGTGAAATGTAGCATGGAAGTAGAGGCGGTATATCTCCCTTGAGGGAATTCCTAGCTATCTTGAACGATTGAAATGTGGTCCTCAAATCGAGACGGAAAAATTCTGGATATGGGCCGACGAAGTGATTCCCACTCAGGTCTCTATCATGGAAAAGTGAAACAATTATCTCCTCAATTAGCATTGGTGATGGGTTAGTACATGATGAAGAAATGAAAGTCCTAGTCATTAACCCCTATCTATGGGACAAAACTTAAATACGATGAAAATCAACACTTCCTCACCTCTATTGCAGTTAGAACCAAGGTATTTTTTCACCACTCAAAATAGGGCAGTGATCATAAAATGGTCTCTTTGCTACTTAGGAATTAAAAAAGAAATATTTTTAGTGATTAACTTCTCAACACACAACTCAAAAAAGACGGCTAAACTAGTTGTGCATGAGTTTGAAGACCACCAAGCTCTTGCACACCTAATAGTGAAAGACCACCAAGCTCTTTCAAACTTCATAACTATTTACAGTGAACAAATTAGAGTACATTAAATCAAAACACATGGTATCTTGTTCAAACACCACTTGACTTTTAGGATAACTCCAATCAAGTCATCACTTACAGCTGTGAAACGTACTCAAGCTGTCCGAACTCATTTGGAATAGTTCCGGTAAATCCATTGTCATGGAGGTCTCTGCAGCATTGCGATCAGAAAAAAGCAGGTAGTCAACCCTTACGACTATAAAAAGACACCGTCGAGTAAATCAAAAAGTGAAGAAATTAATTCAAACCATGCATGTATTTCAAAGGTTTCTAGAGCTCTGCAAGTGTTGAGGACTATCGAGAACATGGTAACAATAATCCTTATACTTCAGTCCAAACAAGAGCCTTACAGAATGTTGAGAGGGAGTCCACCAATCTCGGGAGGAAGAGGACCTGTCAAATTGGGATTCCCAGTCAAGCTTCTGCACAGAGAAGTTACGTGTCAATGAGAAAACCTCATAATCAACTTCAATCTCTAGAAGGCTGTCTGATAAAAAAGTCTGTAATAGACATACATACATTTCACATCATGTGATTAGGTTTAAAACTCACAAAGTTACCAGGTTATCAAGTTTTCCTATCTCCGGCGGTAGAGTACCTACAATCGATGCGTCATTCAACGTTCTGTTTCATTCACCACAGCAACAGATTCAGAGGCTTACAACACACTAGACAAAAACGCAATGAACAGGAACAGCAAAAGGTATTGAAGAGTCCCTTTTTTCATTTGAACATCCTATGTGGCACATGAAAAGACGGATGATATGACAATGAAGAAGCAAGCGTTCTTCTGCCAGTCATCATTCACTATAACAAAACATGGTAAAAAAAAACCGCAGTCAAAATTGACTATGGTTTTTTTTGCCACGTTTTTGTGTAGGCCAACTACACGCACAACCACTGTTTTTTGCAATTTTTGACTGCAATTTGGGGTGTGTAATATACCATTGGACGTTATATCCCACCCCTAAAATTCCAAAAATTGCAGTCGGAAATTGCAAAAGAAGCTAACAGCCCACTATACGCGCATATACAAAAACGTGGCAAAAAGAACCGCAGTCAATTTTGAGTGCGGTTATTTTACCATGTTTTGTTATTGTGATTGTTTGGAAAGTCAATGGAACGGAGAAACTCATTATATTTATTATTCATGCCACGATGGAATTTGTGCTGCTATAGTGTGGTAACGCTCTTGGTCTTCATTTCTACATTAAAATCTCTTCACAGCAACAGGTTTCATAATCCTAAAAGGACCCCAATTCTGGACATGGCCACAAAGACGAGAACTTACAAGCCAATAATCCAATTGATGAGTGAACCATCGTGCTGTTGGTGCTGCAAGCAACTGAGTCCCAGCCATTTCTTTTCAATATCAGTGTTGCAAGGGTAGAAACTCTGATTTTCACCCGCAGTAAACCAGCCCGCCAGCGTTGTGTTGGTGTTGGGAGTGCTCTTATTCCATGCTCCCCAGAGGCTCTGTAACGCATCCACTAAACCCAAAGCATAAACCTCACTTCAGATCTCACTTCTTACAACAACATATGTGCAGTTCCTGCAAAGTAAACACATTGAATTCTGTACAATAGAATATAGCATCAAATTCAACACATCGCATATCTAACCAGGTAAAGATTTTCCATCAGGAGCTGCAAACACCTCGTTATTAAGTTCAAGAATGACAGCAAGTGTAGTTACTGCCAACCACACGAGTGAAAAGGGTGGGTGGTCAACTTAATGCTACTCCAGAATGTTGAGTTCATTGCATTTACAGATTACGTTCATCTAGAAAGACAGAAACTCAGCACCATCACAAAGCTTAGCGAAACGTACACTCATTCTCAGAGAAATTCGCGATATGCCCATTCCCGGAAAATTTTGCAGCAGCCAAGGAAACAAAGAATCCAGGTACTAGGCAGAGTAACACGCCGAGTGCAAGAGCCACCCCACAGCCATCTTGTGCACTCCCACGGCCATAGAAATTATGTAGAACGATTCGCATTCTGCAACTCGGTCCTCAAAACATGCCAGCTCTGGAACACAAATAGTAACCCAAGTCCGGGAGCTAATGGCAGCTACTAAGTTATCATCACCACCTCCTTTCATCCTGGAAGATGAAATAGCGAGCTACATATAGCCATCAAACTTCTGCTGATGCGGCTCACCAACTTCACTAAGTTTTGCATCCGTCAGGCCCTTCGAACATGCAAAAACATCCCAAGCTCGTCAGAATATCATGGCAAAAGTAACAGTCAAGGTTTACAACTTACTACAGTAGTTCCGACAACACCAAAATTTAATTTCCGTACTGCTACAGCTAAAAGCAGGCTAAGGTACCTCAATTGACCAAAGGCGGTAGCTTTAGTAAAATGGAACTCAACAGGAATGAAACTTGTAAATGTCGAGTGATGTAAGCGATGACATCAGCAATAATACTTACTGTATAGCAGTGTACGAAATACTTTGTGAGCCAACCAGTCAGTTTCCTTTATTTTACCAAATCAAACGGTTTTCAAAGAATATATCCCGCATGTTTCTTTTATAAATACGAAATCTAACTAATTTTTAATCATTTAGTCCAGATTTTTGCCTCTATTATTGAGATGCAACCAGTTATTTTGGAAAATCAACCGGCTCACTTGTAACTAACCGTCGGTTCTTCCTGAACAGTGCTGTATAGTACTGACATGAAAGTCAAGCACGAACACATTGATCAGAATGATGAGAATAAGAACCACATGACTATGCATAAATTCAGTAATCAAGTTCACATTTAACAGACCTCGGATTCAATATATTGGCATAAAACCATTAATCTTCTATCCAGAAAAAACTAGAAAGACCATTTCATGTGCTTTCAGATTGTTTGTCAAAGCAAGCACTCTGATGGCTTCTGAATGATCACATGATTACTTATGTCCCAGAGACTTCAAGCAAATTCTCCTTCAATCCTGGTGGCCCCTAGATATTCTCATAAAAAAACAATCACACTGGCTTCGATATTCTATTATAAACAGCACAAAATGACAAGTCTGTGTACAGCGTACAGAAAATGAAAAACGCATAATTTGTTGAAATATATTGATGTCTGCAATGTGATACATACCTGGAGTATTGGCGTTTGGGGATGATCTTCTCCAAACTGATAAATACGAAGAACCCCCAATTTGCCTGCTACTTCTTCCTCCACGGACCAGAGGATGAGTATACATAAGGAAGGCAAGAGAGACTTGAAAAGCAAACATCCTGGTCACACAATTCCCAAAACATACACCCGCTAGTAGCAGGTTAAGGCTCATAGTTACCCTTCCCATCAATACTGATGTTTAGGGTTTAGGATTCAGTGAACAAAAGGGGACACTGTATGTAGTACCGGGAACCTCACATGTGTTGGTTCTAATGAAACAACTGTGTCTTGCTTATAGTTTATGCAGGGATTGAAACGGATCAGGAGAGGTAATGAGGTAGCATGAAGAATGTTGTGACTGGGACTCCAATTTCATCTTTTCTGCAAATTAAGCTCAAACATCTTCATGTGAATGATCATTGTGAGGGTACAGACAAGAGCATAGTCTTTCCTGCATCAGCACTTTGAATTTATAGCTTCTTCATATGATCAATCCTACACTTCAAACCCTGAAACCCTAAACATTCACATGAGCACCTGCCTTTTAACAACCTTGAAAAAAGGATCCGATTAGCACTTTCTTAGTGCATTCCACAGCAGTTGCGTGTCAAAGTTTGGGAGTTTTTTTTTCTAATTTCAATATATTTATTTAATAATAGGGGTGTCGCGGCGCTTTCGAGAAGGTTGAGAGGCCACTCACTGTGCCTGAAGACCAATTCACACCAAGCCACTGCCGCACTTGCATCTGCGTTCCCAAAATGGAGGAAGGTAAAACCCAGAAACAAAAAAATATTCAAAGCTTTCATTGTCTTTTCTTGCTGCAACTACTGTGCAACTGCATTACAGTAGGGGTCTTCTCAGAGAATAGAGAATGGGACGTGGCATGCTCTCCTTGAATGGTGGAGGTCCGTCGAAAGCGGTTTCCTTGTTACTTCAAGTTTCCCCTGCAATTCTACTGAGCGCTAAGTTCATTAGTGCAGCACTTACAGACCTGTAGACGGTGCCCATCGTCTCCTAGCTAACTTAGCTTCAAGTCTGATCCACGGGTGAGCAAGCACGTATGTCTCATAGCGCAAGCCTCCACTTCCATTAACTTACAAGTGCGCGAAGTTATAATTAGTGTAGACGGTGCTCATTCGTCTCCTTTCAAGTCTGATCCACGGGTGAGCAAACACGTTCGTCTTAAAGCGCAAGCCTCCACTTACACAGTGTGCCGAGTTAAGTTAGTGCAGATCGACTTCAGTTACAGACGGTGCTCATCGTCTCCGATCCTAGCTGCAATTCTGATCTTTCGAAAGCGGTTGAATCCTTGTTACATACGCACTGCAAGCCGGCCTCCACTTCCACTGAGTGCTAAGTTAGTGCAGACTTACAGACGGTTGGTGACTTGATGCTCATCGTCTCCTAGCTTCAAGTCTGATCGATCGAACCGTGAGCAAGCTCGTCTCAGATCAGAGCGCAGGCCGAAGTGAATCAGAATGCAGCCAGACTCTTCTCGTGGAGCTGGAGCCGGACGAGATCTAGCAGGTCCATTTCTTGCTCCATATTCTACTCAACTGGCATGGGTGCGTGCTCTGGTAATTATATACCCCAATAGCCAGTCTCATACGTCAAGCCAGGCTTGTGAGATCATGTGTTTTAAATTATCGGTAGGTTCAGTACTGCTCTGCAATAGATCATGTTGATCTGACAGAATTTGGGTCAAGCCTTGTTAGATACGTTTTATATTTGTGGTTGGTTAAGTGTTTTGCAAGATCTACTAGTCGTTGTAGATCTGAGTATCTGACAGAACTTGATTTTATACCGACAGTTCGTTTTGCCTATGGGCCTGTTGGGCTTTTCATGTTGAATTTTCTGTATTTCTTGGCTTGGTATTTATTTTACAGTAAAAGTGCATTTTGAATACACGTAAGGAGGGATGACGTAATTTGTCGATAAGATTTGGAATTGCTTTGAACAATGAGCTTGTTACAAGTGTGTGAAATCATTCTGCTTTTAAGGAGCATGTGTCATTGGCGGCTTTAATGTGTAATTTACCAAAAGTTTTGCACTCTTTAGTGGTAGTTACCAGTGTGTTGTTGTAATAATGTGTTTCGTGTTGTGTGCAGTTACCTATCAAAGGAATTCTTGATTCCTGAGCTCAAGGCCTGTTATTGAACAGTGTTAGCCCATTATTATTTCCCCAGCTCCTCCGCCCTGGGGCTTGTAAGCAGAGGTATTTACTTTTGTTTGAATTTAATGGAATTTGTATAAAAATGAATGTTTCCACTTAGGAGATCTAAGCTCCTTGAAATAATTCAACAATAGTCCTGAATTGTTCAAAAACTTATATGGAAGAACTATACGAGCTTGTTCTAGCTATTCACTCTTGGGGTTGGAAAACTAATTCTACTTGTTAATGTGCAGAGACTTACAAACCAAGAATGGGCTTAAAAAAATTAATTAGTTGCTGTTAGTTGCTGGCAATCACCACTCACATACACCTAGATGAGAGTGTTGGGATCTTTTTTAGGTACGACAATATATCGATGATTAGACTCTTATTTGCTAGTGAATTAGCTAAACATGTCTTGTTATGCAAGAGCTCATTTTGCATCAAGCGTGCCTAGTTGCAAAATGTTACATTTGTATTTCGTTGATGATTATCTAAATTTTTTGGGTGTTCATCTATGTATCATGTCTTTTGAACCAATTTTGTTGGAAAGGTTAATGAAAGTTACTGCTATTTGAAAATGTTGTTTTGTTTCAGTGTTGTTTATGAAGTATCTTGCTGAAAAGAGAAAAGAAGCATGGACCATCCCCAAAGTGCATTGGGGGGACATGGAGAAATTATGGTAAAACTTTATGACTCATTTTATTTTGTTACATTTGATTATGACAATGAAAAAACAATTTTGCACAAAAATTGATTTGTTTGACCTGTGAATTGTATGCAGTTGGTTGAAGGTGCAGTGTATGAGTTTCACAAGCCATTAGATCCCAATAAAGTTGGAGTTGAAATAGTCTTTATGCATGGCCTTCAACCGGGTGCCTTCAAGAATGCGTATTGGAAAACTTGGCTCACACGCGATGGGTCCTTGGCATGGCCTAAGACTTGGTTAGGAGATGATTATCCAAATGCGCGAATTCTTTCTCTATGTTATGATACTAGTGTATGGAAAACACCAACGATAGGGAATTTGGACGCAGAGCAATTGAATAACAAGATATTGCAACTTATGGTGATGCCAAATGCTATGATTGGTCAAAGTGATTGCCCTGTTATATTTGTGTGTCACAACCTTGGAGGTCTCATGGCAAAGGAAATTCTATTGAAGGCTGTTGTTTCTGAAAATGAAATGGTTAAGAAATTGTTCAACAACATGAAGGGAATTTTCTTCTTTGCGACGCCTCACTTAGGATCGATGCTAGCAAATTCATGTGTGGTTGGATTTACCAAAAAATTTAAATCCATGAGCCCTATGGTGGAGTATTTAAAGGTCCTCAACAATCGAACGTCAAGTCTCAATCAAGAATTTCTCACCAAGTTTGCACATAAATTTGGCCATGATTGGAAGGTTTATGTAGTTGCAGAAGGATCAATGACAACAGTAAGTTTTTCCAATTTTGATTGCAATGGACCTTTTGGAAATTTTTAAAGGAAGTGATTGGTGTGCATGCTACTTCATTACATTCATATATTAGGCAATAAATTAGAGCATTAAATTTGATTGTTGCATATGCAGCTCTGTAAGATATTCAAGGTGTGGATTGTGGAAGCAACATCTGCAAACCTTTATGGATCCAAATTTATAACGGTTGATGGAGTTGATCACAAAACTGTGTGCAAACCAGCGTTAAAAGAAGATCAAGGCTATATACAGTTGAAGAGGTGCATTAATGAGGTTATAGCAGACCATAACAATGAGCGTGCGGATCATTTGGAGAAGGTTCCATCAAGTCTTTTTGGAATCGATGATAAACGTCTGGAGGCAATTGGTGAAAAGTTAAAGGAGGCATCTATTATTGGTCTGGTCGGAATGGGAGGGGTTGGAAAAACTACTCTCTCCAAAGTTTTTTACAATTCTGAGTTGAAGCAATATGAGAAGTCAGCATGTTTGGAAAATTTTGCATCCAAAGCAATGAAAGACGTCCAGTTGTAGTTTTACCGCAACTTGTTTCCTTACATAGATTCAGAGAAAGAGACGCACGAAAAACGACCGACTCAAATTAGGGAATGTTTGACCACAAAGAAAGTGTTGGTGGTCATTGATGATGTAGAAGCACTCAAAGATATCCTTCAAGAGTTGCAAATTGAAGACTCACAAAATGAGAAGATCAAAGTGATTGTGACTTGTCGGGATCACGGAGTTTTGGAGCAGTATAAAGTGGATGATCCAAAATTTGAAGTTTCAACTGTCAAGGTGAATGGAATTAATGACGATGAAGGCTCTAATTGGAAGTTCTTTTGTCATCATGCATTCCATGGAATTGAAGATCATGAGTTGTCGAACAATCCGTTTCGAAGTGTGGCAAGAAATATTGTAGACCAATGTCAGGGTCTTCCACTATTTCTTGAAGTGATTGGGAAATACCTCAAAGAGGTAAATAGTAGAACAAATATTTGTGAATCACAGCGCAAGCAAATGTGGGACGAGGCCTTTCAGAGATTGCAAAAAGCTCAAAGTTTGAGAGGAGGAACTAATGATGAACTATGGTCATGCCTACAAATAAGCTTCGATAAGCTATTTGAAGATGTTGAGAAAGAGTTATTTTTGGCCTTTGCTTGTGTTTTGTGAGATTCCGGAGTTGAGAAAAAGAACAATTGCAGAGATTTGGAATTCACCAAATGGAATTGAACATCTAATACAAAGATCCCTCTTGGAAGAAAAAGATGATGGATGTTTAAGTATTCACAATCAACTCCGAGACATGGGCCGGAAAATTGTACAAGATAGAGCAGAGCACGGCCTACTCAAGCATATGTGGAAGGAAAAAGACATCTTACAAGTTCTGGAAAACAATGAGGTATAAATTTGTCTTAGTTTTGATCATAAATATATGCTTATTACCAAATCATTATTTTAAAGCGCATAAACCCTATTTGAGCTAGGTTTGTAGCATGATGCATTTTGTGGATGACAAACATATTCAATTTTTGTTTTATCATTAATTAATCAATTCAATCATTCATTCATTTCTTTGCTTATTTGTTTTTCGAAAATTTCCCTGGTTTTATTTTTCAGTTATCACTTGAATGTTATGGAAAAATTCCATTATGTAGTAAGAAGAAAAATAAAGGATTGGTGTGAATAGTGTATGTTTTTTCCACCTTTAACCCTTAAAGGGTTGATGAGGATAGTAGATACGTTGGCGTTTATTTGACATTTGTTGTAAATAGAAAGTTCCAAATTGAGACCCCAATAGCTCATTAACATTATGTAGACATGAATTTCAACTTCACTTTTGATTTTAAATCTATAGGAGGTGTGGAACCATGCCAAATACAATAGAATATTGTTGTATAATATTGGTAGGAAAGGGTTATCTGGACCTTTAATACCGTAGTAGGAAGGCAGGGTTGGCACTTTGGTATCGAATAATTAATAAAAGTTCAAAAAATGGGGGTCGGCACTTTCAAAAATAATTATTAAAATTTCGACTATTAATAACTAACATTAAATTTTACTAGCAGCTAAACATTTTCTTTTGTTTTTTGTCTACAATTTTTGTTGACTTTATTTTTGTTGATTTCAACAAAATACTTGATAAATTTATTTATTTTTCCGGCATTTTTTTGGGGAATAATTTCTGCCGACCCTGCCTTCCTAGTACGGTAGTTAACCCCTAAACGTCCTCAACTATGTCCAATTTGGGCAGTTTTGCAAAGATGCATTATAAAATGCAACTAGCATGAATATTAGAAACTTGATGTATGAATAAAAGTTATAGATTTTGAAATTTAGATTCAATCTATACGGTTAGATCTTTGATTGCTATCACTGATATTTTTCTGTAAATTTTGAAACATTAAATAAAAAATTATTTTGAAATTCAATTACGAATAAGATATTGAGAGTATGGGGATGAAATTTGTTGTGATGGCTTATAATGTAGTACTCTAGGTGTAGTGATTTTTGGAGATTTTTTGGATGCTTGATTTTATGAGTTTATTTTTTCAAGAACACTTTTAGACTAAAATCTTCAAAATTTTGGGTGAAATAGTGCAACACAAAATGAGGCATAATTTTTTCAAAAATTGTTTCCTTTTCGATCGAATCACACATATATGAAGCTAACTTCCCATAAAAAAATCAGTAAAAAAATCACACCACAAAAAGTGCATGACGGATGAGAAACTATGGATGAAATCTGTACATCAAGCAAAATATGCATGGTTGGGCGGTTAGGGGTTAACAACCTTATTTTGGACGTTTTTGAACTGTTTTCAACTTCAAAGAGCTTTAACTTTTGCATTTGGTGTCCAAATTTAGGAAGCGGTTAGTCATGTAGTCTTTTCCTTAGTGTTTTCCCTAAATTTATTTTTACACCTTGTTTGTACTAATCAGTCATGTAACTCCTTGAAAACAAAGTGTTTTCGTAATCTCCCTCTTGATGGAAAAAGACAATAAAACTTGTTGGTAAAAATGGCTTTACTCATCTAGTGTTTGTTGTAAAATTTTGATATCAATCCATTATGTAATGAATATTTAAGATTCATTTAGTATGCAGGGTTCAATCTTGAGTGCATATTGATGGTTGCAACTCTTGGGGCTTCTGAAACTTTTGTTTCTCCTTTATCCAATGTCCATTTTCAATAACAATTGTTCCATAAGATTCCCCCTTAAAGTTTAGTTATTACGGTAAAATTTTCATGTCAATCCAAGTTGTTATGAATGTTTAGGAATCATTTTAGGGTGCTAGTCAATTTTGAACACTTATTGCTTTTTAGGTCTAGTGGGTCACTTTTTGGGTTATTTTTTGACATTTTAAATTCATTTTTGGACACAACAAAGATATTTATTAGTATTTTAATACCAATGTGTAATTTGATGATTTTGAATCACTTTATAGTTTTAAGAAAAAAAACCATTTGTATAGGTTTAGAAATATAATTTCAACTCTAATGTGTTGTTAGGAAAATTTCACCGTCCATTTTCAACACTAAAACATTATGATCTTGCAATCTATGTATGATTCCAAATATTATTCCCGTAATCTACAACATGTACACTACAAGAATGTATGATTGAGATTTCTATGCTTTACTTACATTTAGACCTATAAAACTTCAAAAGCAATGATGTTTTTAAACCCAAAACACCAAAATAAAATAAAATTACTTAGGGGCGCTTAGGTGTTAAACCATATCCACATGATAGAAGTTAGTGGTATAGAGCTACTCCATTCTTTTGAGAGTAGATACTCTTTCAAGTTTTTTTGGTCAATTGATGTTGTTGTATTATGTACATTGTATTAATGTTTTACAATGACCTTTTTCTTAAGGATTAATATGCATCTTAATAGTGGTTCTTTAAAAGTGGATGTAGTGCTGTATGTAGTTTATTAGTTACAACGCACTAATAGTTATGTTTTGAATGAACACAATGTGTATATGAGTGAACAAAGTATTGTATACTAATATAAAATTTCTTCTTGTTGTAGAGTTCTACAATTTTGACTGGATTGTCACTAGTTGAAGAGAGATACCCACGGTATTACCAAGAGCCAGTTGATAATACCATGTTTGACATGTCACGCACAGCAGAGGCTGCTATGATTCGGAATGCATCCAAAGGCTATTATGAATTAAAACTGTTACATTTACGTCGCTTGAACAAACCACATGTCGTGGATTACTGCATGTTCAAGTGTTGGGAAGAGAAACTTCTATGGTTTTGTCTTGACAATTCAAACATCACAACCAAAGGCTTGCAACGAATCTGGTCGTTGAAACGACTACGGGTTTTGCAGATATTCAGGTGTTCAGAGTTGGAAGAGATTCCACCATCTCTTGGTGATTTAATCCAACTTGTGGAACTTGAGATAGTTAGTTGTTCTGGAGTAAAGAGCTTGCCCGATACCATAAGAAAATTGAGACATCTCAGGAGGCTCAGACTGGATTACTGTGAGAATTTATTGGCAATTCCTGCAGGTGTAGGTCAATTGCATGAGCTCGAGTATCTCTCCGTCGTCGCGAGTGGCTTGTCCATCGCGAGTGACTTGTCCGTCGTGAGTGGCTTGTTCGGCACGAATGGCTCGTCCTTGCAAAGCCTATGCGGTTTTGAATCGAGCATGCTCTCGCTTCAAGAATTGTATATCTGTTACAACGAGCGTCTTAAAACCATCAAGGGGTTGAGAAATCTGCACAACCTTCAAATACTGAGTTTGAAAGGTTGCACATCCTTGTACAAGTGTGATCTTCCAAGTTCTTTTGGGCAGCTATCAAAATTGGAAACACTTGATCTTGATGGGTGCTGGGGTTTAAAGCAAGAGGTAGCTGATGCCCTCATGATGGGGAAGTTTGGCACTAATTGTCTTACAATGCTCAAGCTGCCTATCTTTCTTGACGCATGTCTACCACATTGTCTTGAGCTCAGGGCCCTCTCTTTGGTGAATGGTTTGGGATCCAACAAACGTCCCAGTGAATTGTTCAATGTCATGCCGAAATTGGAAGAGCTTTCTTTAAATGATTTGACTTGTAACATTGGTTTAAAGGATCTACCGGACTCACTTTGGAACCTGATAACTTTGAAAAGTCTCTCCTTGCGGAATTTTCGTTCTTTGACAGAACTGAATCCTGAGGGGATCAAGAGCCTGTCTCAGCTCCAAAGGCTAGAGATAGAGTTTTGCCGAAGCTTGGAACGTCTCTCTGTATCTCTCGGGGACCTACCTCAGCTCTCTTATTTGGATATCTTATAGTGCACCAAAATACAGTGGGAGGAGGAAAGCCAAAGCTCCCAACGAGAGAAGTTGATTAGTCGTGGCTGCACCCTCACGATATGGTGATTATGCACATTTTCATCAACAGTAAGGTGTCAGAATCTACTTAATATAGAAGATTAATATGGAAGATTGAGCTATGCAGGCTTTAAGAAAATGGTCGCTTTTAGATATAGGTAACTTAGTACAAGAAAACGACGTCAGTGATTTCTACTTGGCAATACATTATACCTTCTGTGTTGATTGCATCACCACATGATCCTGTGAGTCTTTGCTTGTGTTCATTTACATCTTGTGTACTCCCTGAGAAGAGATACCTGAGCCAACTTTACATCGACCTTCCTATCTTGTCCGTTTGCTTACATCCATCCTAACATATCATTTCTGCCATATATTCCCATTGATCCTTCTCTCTTCTGTTTGAACAATGTGACACAGTAAGCCATATGGATCTTAAGCTTGAGAAATATAATCTAAGTTTGGCCTTGTTAAACCACCTCTTGGTAGAAGCAAACATTTTGTAGACAGTGAAGGCCAGGAGAATGCAGGAGAATTTGTGTGTGAGTTATTGCAATTGCGGGTTTGTTTCCAACATATTTCATTATCTCCGTCCTCGTCCTGCTCCTTCTGCTGCAAAGCGTGGCCTACAGAGGGAAGAGAGAAGCAGGTTGGCCATGTAGAAAAGTGAAGCAAGTACAAGCTTCTGTAAAGCTCTTTGTATTGAGTCACACGACATTATGCAGCACCTTGAGTCCTTGCCAAAAATTGCAGAATTGTGTAGATTTTACCACCACTCAAAACAGGGCAAAATGTTCATATCGAAAGTTCATATCAATTACAAAATATAGTAAAAAAATTCAATTTTTACACCGACAGTGCAAATTACAACGATAAAAAGTTTAGTTAATGAAAATTATCATCCATGTATCTGAATTTAGATTTTTTGCTGTACCATATATGGTAATACCCACCGAATTTGTAAGTGCAATACTAAAACACTCAATTTTCAAAGTTTTTGAAAATTCAAAATGGAGTAGAAATTAGATTTGGTGAGCTTCATTTTGTAAGTTCACCACAAATGCAATAGAACTCATTTTCGTGGCTTAAATGTAGTTTAAGTAGAAAAAACAGTAAAATCCAAAATAAACTATGCTAGAAACGACCTGTACGACTCCTTTTGAAGTTGGGAGCTCGTATAAAATAGCTTGAATGATCTCAATTTAACTAAAGAGGTGGCATGACCAAGCAAAATCTTTCAGAAAAAGAATTGGATAGAAATCATCCACGTAGCAATTGAAATTGAATAGTTCCATTGATAAGCCAAATTTGGGTCTAAGCGGCGTTTAGGGGTTAACACTCTTGCAAAAAGAATCTGATTCTTTTTTAGTAGCATCAACACCCAGACTTTGTATTATTTTCTTCTTAAAAAGGTTAAGTAACAAAAATTTCAATTTGCAACACACCAATACAAAATTCAACCATCTTATTAAAAATAATTATTACCTTAGTTTTAAAAAATAAGTTTTTCATTTTGTACAAGTCGTATATTAACTCCTAAGCGTCCCTAGCTTTTTTAGTTTTAAAATCATCATTGCTTTTGATGTATTATAGGTCTAAATGTAAATGAGGTATAGAAATCTCAACTGTACAATCTTGTAATACACATGTTGTACATCGTGTGAATCAATTTTGGGGTCATTTGGCCATATACATTGCAAGATCATAGTGTTGTAGTGTTAAAAAAGAATGCTGAAATTTTCCTAGCAACACATTCAGAGGTTAAATTCGTTTTCAGAATTATTCAAATGAAAAAACTTTCAACTATAAATTAGTTCAAAAGCATCATATAAACACATTGGTACCAAAAAAAACTCATGAAAAGTTTTAATGTGGCCTGAAATGACGTTGAAATGTCAAAAAGTAGCCCAAAAACATACATTAGAAAGAAATTGGGGTCCCTGGATGCCCAGTACTTTGTGCTTGGAAATTAATTTCTTGCATTTAGAAAAGGCATTAATGCCATTTATGTGTGTACCTGTCACAAGTTGCCATCAGAACTTTGGCCCAATGGGATGTCAAACGACTTGTTCGGTACAGGCTGAGTTGGCACCGAGAGCACTCATGGCGAGCCTATGTGTCAACGGCCGTGTGACAACAGAGCTATACTCTCCTTCCATGTTGGCACTTTGACACTCCAAGCAATGAAGATGTGTGATAGAAAAGAATATTTTTGGCACTATTTTATTGCAGCCTAGAGAACAATAGCGGGCTTGGATCCTCGTGTGGACAGGGTTTGAGAGTTGAGGGTTAGCACACCACTCTTGTCAATTATTGTACCTGTAGTGTACTTGAGGTGTGAACATGGAGGTATAGGGTGCCAAGGTCAATATGCCTAGTTGCCAATTATCACATTGTGCGCAAGTAGAATTATTTCTCGCCAAATGAGCTGGACTCATTCATGTTGCCGCTAGATTGCATGGACCTGGCAGTTAGCACAGGAGTTTAGATCCGGTTGTGAGAGATGGCACTTCAGGATGTTACTAACAAAGGAAAGGATTGTTACTACACAACATTTGTGGCTCTTGATAGTAGATTTGCACCTATTGTAAAGAGAGGGGTTCGAATTGATCAACAACTCTCTAAAGTAGAGTTTCCAGCCCTGAGAGCATGTGGAGCCACTAACATAGATTTACAATGGTTGGATGGCAATTTGTACCCAACAGATCCATTTACTAGGAAGCCACCGCAGTTTCAAACGTTGAAGAGTTACTTAGAATTCCTTTGTCACGGTGAATCTGGCCTCTTAGGATGTACTAAACACCTAGTTAGCACCAGCGACGCAGTGGTCAGCTTGGAAATTGAACTGGAAAAGATACGAGCTCATTGTCTCCATAAAAACGTTGGCTTGTAAAATTCCATCGCAAAACTAAAGTCCGACCTTGATATTGCTAACAGAAGGTGGGCTCAGCATTCAGAGAACCTTCTTGCCGGTAGCATAGAGGAGATCATTATGTTGAAGTGCGAATCTGAATCTTTGAGGTCTCAATGTGTAGCACTGGAACATTAGTTGGAGAGGAATGAGTACAATTACAACAATAACCTTCTTCGGCTTCAATAACACGGACGAGAAGGTGCTGATCAACATGAAGAGGAAATGGAAAGAATGGTGTTGCAAGCAGCCCAGGAGTTGCTACAGGTACGTGAAGCACACCAGCAAGAGCTTATGGGTGGGCAACATGAGTTGGTGGAGGCAAGGAAGGCTTTATTGAAGTTAACAAGAAAATGGAAAGGATGGTGAGTACTCCACTAGGTGTGCAATTGAGAGCATCGAAGAGTCTATCTAAATTAGCCAGGACTAGTAGCGCTGCAACAGCTTGTATAGCCAAATCTAGAAGCTTGTTGCAACCTCGTGTAGTTCAATCTATACACGACGGAAACAAGACATCAAAAGGTAGGAAGCGTTTGTGTGGCAACAAAGATATACAAGAATGAACAGGCCATGCGATTGCCCAATTAATGTCACAAGGAGAGACATTGGCCTTGGTGTCAAATCCGCAAAACAGTTTTGCTGCAACCAGAATGACCAACTACTACATGGACAAAATTGGGAAGGAGTTGGGAACAGAGGCGGTACTGGCAACGTGTGATATGAATGGAGTGTCGCTAAAACGATACGGTGAGATCTACAAGACAATTAAAGGGCGAGTTCAACTTGTTGACAAGCGCTTAAAGCCAACATTTATGCCGAATCCCCATAAGGTAAGTACTCAGTGATCCCAGTTCATAATTTGCCCCGTGTAGTTCTAATTAGTTTTAACGTTAGGAACAATAAGTTTGCACCACAAACGAGGGACAAGTAACATGTGAATTGTAATTTATTTTTGTAATCAGAACATGCATGCAGTTGATGTATATATCTTGTTCTCAACGCATGCAATACATTGAACAGGTCAGTTTGTTGCAATGAGAACTGAATTCAAAGTTGAAGAATCTGATTGGTGAGTATTATTACATCGATAGTACCCTGGAGTTTGTGGCACAAGTTCCAATGACGAATGCCAAAGGAAAGAAGAAGAAATCAGAGATTACACGAGTTGTCTTGACTGCAAAAAACTCTTTGTTTGTTGACATTGAAGTCGTGCAAAGGACTATGGTGAAGCTATATGGTTTCACCTCTGAAGGTAACTACTTGAGCCTAAAACCACCGCTTCTATGAAAGGGTATTTTGTTTTTCATAGCTCTTATTGACTGGCATGGATGAACCTCGGCATGCATTGTGCTCAAATGGTGTAGCATGTTGGGATGTGCAGAAGTTGGGAACAAGCCATTGGTTTTTGTGTTAAAGATGGACGTAGCAGAGATAATGCATGGGAGGAAGTTTGAAAGGGTTAGTTTGACCCTCATGAATCGTGTTTTAGACACCAGCATTGAGAAAACCGATGACAAGTATTTTTAACCCTTTAGTGCCTAGAGTGGTTTTGGAGAAACCATACTTTTTGGGTGATGTTTTCTTAAAACTCTTGCTGGTAAAATTAGATATACTATTAATAGTATCCAACCGTATGAATGGAAGCATAGCATAATGAAACAAGTGTCGATTAAATCTTGGTACAATTGGACCGTTGGATTGGAAGATTATAGTATGTCTTTGAACCGTATAATGCACACTCAAAAATGAGATTTTGGGGGGTATGTGACTTCAAGGTTAAACAAAATTTGGGTTAAATTTTCAAAAATAAAAGTAAAGATGTTCAGCAATGGCCCGTGTCAACACCTCTCCGTTGCAATCTTTCATGTTAAGAACGGACTCATACATAATTGTTTTGAATTTTATAAGTGAGAGTGACTTATCTATGTACGGTTTAGGACAAAATTTATATGTTCGAATAAGAAATGAGTTGGTACATTGATCCAGATCGCACTACATACACTAATGGAACATGAACAAGAAAACACAATCCAAAATAAAATGCAACAAAACAAACTTCCAAACACAAGAGATACCACATAGTACATGTGTTGTATTTGTAAGTATTTGTTGCATCAGGTAAAACTAAAACGCTCTCATGAGATATATTGCAACTCAATGGTATAATTCGATACCTACAATTCAATACCCATAATGCAATACCCATAATTCAATAGTAATTTAACCTCCGAAGGACCAAGAAGTCCAAATTGGGCCTCCTTATTTTTTAGCAGTTTTGAGTAGGTTCTATGTGGACTTCTTTTTGTTCAAATCTTTTGTTTCTTTGCCATCATATGCACTATTCGTCAATGATTTCAATGATGCAAAATTTAGTCTCATCTTAACTATATTTTTCACAATATAATTAATTGAATTTTTCATTTTAAAACCATGAATCCTTGGTCCTTGAGGGGTTAAACCCACCCAGAAAATCACTTGTGAATCACTTGTGAATCGGTGCTGCACCTTACACAACTATTCATCTTTCTCTCATATTGTCGCAAGCTTTTGTTGATTTTGTCGCAAGCTTTTGTTGATTTGGGAACTCAAAATCATGAGTTCATGGCAAACCTCAAGAACATACCCCTATTTTGTAGTTGGGAGAGACCCTACCAAAATTCAAAAGCAAAAACACTGGCTCTCCCCACAGTGAACCCTGTGAACAGTTTCCGAAATATGCTGGTGAGGCAGTTCTTCCACCCTGCAATGGCAGCCCAAGCCTCTGAACAGGTCCCTGATGGCCTATTCACACCAAGAAGCTCCAGCACTCACTTGCATTGTGTTTCTAGAATGCTGCAATGTAAATTTCAAAAATAATATACAGTTTCTTGCCGTGTAGAGCCTTGTCTCTTCTTCCTGCTTTTGACCAATGCATGTGCATTGCACAGGAACCTTGACCGATTCACTGCCAAGTAAATGGTACAAGAATGATGATGAATTCTCGGTGAACAGTTACTAAATTGAACCACTTCAATTTAGCAAGTGTTCACCAAGAATTCATCATCATTCTTGTACCATTTACTACATGGTGAATGTGTCAAGGTGCCCTGCATTGATGGAGAGCAAATTTCTTTGGGGCATCAACTGCGTTGCAGCAGGTTCTTGCATGCGTTAAGTTAAAAGAGTATATTTTAGAGGGGCACACCATAACTACCAAAATCTTACTTGACAAACACACATTCTCTGCCGCACTCGTGTTGAGTGACTGGTGGGAATGGGCGATGACAACTCAACTGGAATATTTCTTGTACCGAATTTAGTAAAAAGCCAAGGGGGAAAAGCCAGCAGGTCAGCAACAAAGTTTCACATGACAATCTCACGACTACTGTATCATTTCCGCAAGCCAATCACATTTCAATAAAACAGCACTTCAGACTTCGAATAATAACAATGCATCATTGTTTGCAAAACAAACATGGGAGTACAATATCACTACATTCAGATAAAAACCAAAGCTGTAGACATTCAGAGCGCACACACACAAGTAAACTGAGAAGGGAGGAACGTTGATGGCCCTAGCACTAACAGACAATCAACAAGACCACAGCCCATCCCTGACAATCCATGCATCATTGACATAACCCTGTATGCAACTAAAAGGGAGTGCAAAATCAATGCAGTAATCATAGCTAAAGTCACAAAAAACAAAGAAACAAAGATACGCTACAACGATGATGGCCTTTGCAATAATATGAGCCACAGCCACATCATCGACATAGCCCTGTATGCAACAAAATCCATTCAGAGAACAATGCAGTAATCACAAAAAAAAAAAAAACAAATTGCGAAAGGAGCGAGGATACGCTCGTCATTGAACAGCGTTGATGGCCTTGACAATAATATGACCCACAGCCACATCATCGACATTGATAGCCCTGTATGCAACGAAAAGGGAGTGCAAAATCCATTCAGAGAAATGCAGTAATCACAAAAAACAAAGAAACAAATTGAGAAAAGGACCGAGGATACGCTTGTCATTGAACAGCGTTGAATAATATGAGCCACAGACACATCAGTGACATTGATAGCCCTGTATGTAAGAGGGAGTGCAAAATCCACGAAGTGAAAAATCTAAGCCAGTGGGAGAATTACTTATTGCTCTAACTTTTTAACGTGGAGTACCATAATGGAAATGTGTGTCTGTCTGTCTGTCTGTCTGTCTGTGTATCGTGTCGCAATAGGAATCGATAGAGACATGCAAGAAGAAAGAATTTGAATTAATAATCAACAGGACTCTCGGGCGAAGGCGGCGACGGGGAAGGTCTTGCCAATGCCGGCGAAGCTCTTAAAGAAGAGCTTGGACTTGTCGGAGTCGTCGACGGCGATGTCGACGATGGACACCCACAGGAGCTCCTTGGCCTTGACGCCCGTGAGCTTGCGCAGGCGCCCCGGCTCCAGGTACGCCGTGATCTTGTCGGCGTAGCTGACCTGCTTGGCGATTTGCTTGAACGTGTGCACGATGGACTTCTTCTGCGTGACCCACATGTACCCCGTCTCCTTGTTGTACCCCATCTCCACCACCTCCTGCATCGGCAGCAGCCCGTCCGGCAGCCCGTGCTCCGTCAGCAGCCCGATTGCCCGCGGCAGCGTCTCCGCGCCCGTCACCACCTCCACCTGCTCCCCCCCCTCCTTCGTCGACGTCGACGACGACGAAGAAGGACACACGGCCATCGTCTCTCCTCGCCGCAAAAAAGAAAAGAAATATACAACCCCGGTCTAAAAAAAACCCCCGAAATCAATCAGAAAAATAATAATCGCTGCCAAGTGATCGGCAATCGCAAATTCGAAGCCCGAGCGTCGGTCTCCTTGCAAGGGCACGGCGACGAGGAAGAGCCAGGGAGTGAAGCGAGGAAGGCGCGGTTTTTCCTACTACTTGGGACGCTCTCACGATTCGTTACTTACGACTCACTACTTTAGTGAATGGCAGCATTGGCAGGTGGCCAACTCTGGTCTTTCATTAACTTACAGTAGGTGTGCACTGATTGGCTGCTCGGTTATGGGGTTCTGGGTCCTGTTACCGTGTTCACACGTTTGCACGTTCGTCTTTTGGTGGTTCCCTTTTCACACTTTCCATGGCAAGAAAATATCCTCTGTACTCTAATTTTGTAGCCCATAACATTCATTCTTAAGCCATAGACTTTGTATCCTTACTAAAGTTTTTAAGATTTTCTCCAATATTCTTGGATGCTCTTTGTTTTTACATCTTCAGTTTGTCTTACTTGCTTGGCTCCTACTGTATAATGACAAGTGTCATTTTTCACTCTATATCCCAAAGAAAGTTATTGTATCAGTAAATAGCCGGTGCAGTACCCTATTTTTTAAGAATGTTATGCCTCTACTCATATGAAAATCTTTATGTCATAGAGATCAATGATTTATTTTTTTAATTACCTACTGTAGGTAACCAACTTTGTTCATAATACTTTGGTGAAAGCGAGGGTGAAAGCATCTCCACTAGCACTTTGGATCACTTTGAAGATCATCCAAAAATTCAGACCTGATTGTGTAGTTCCCCACGAACATCACTCAATTAAACTCTTGAAAACAGTAAGTGAGCCACTCAAAAGTCACCATGCGTGAATTGTGCAATTAAGAAGAGAAGATACACTTGCTTGACTGACTGTAAAGGCCTTGGATTTGGTTACATTTTCCAATTTCAGAGTCCAAAAAATTGTTCACAAACTTAGTTTCATTTATTTCTTCGGATTCAAAGCGGTATCGAGAGCGCTAGTAGAGATGCTTTGATACTTGAATGATACTTGATGATACCACGATGATACTTGGGTAATACTTAGACAAAATTTGATTACTCACCTAAATATTTGGCTATTTTTTTTTTCACATTTTCAAAAATCCTTTATTAAAATTAGCTATTGTATTTCAAGTGTAGCAATTGGGTTATTTTTAGCTGAAAAAATCACTGCTAAGAGAATTCCCATTCTGAAGGCTTCTCAGATCAATGGAGCCCCCATGGTGGGAGTCTGGGTTGGAGAATGCCTGAGGTTTGGGGCATCCCCGAACATAAACTGAAGACCTCGGGAAAAAAATTCATCCAACACTTTTCATCCTTATTGATGGAAATATCCCCCAAAAAATATCTTGGGGTCGTAACATCAAGATCTCCATGTCTTGATAGAATACATATGAAAAATATTCCTAGGTCTTTACATAATTAAACTTTGTTTTGGTAAATAAAGCGGGTGTCTAGCCGTTATTCTTGTAGCAATAGGTTTGTAATTTGCTATATCAATAGTCTTTGTAAACGTGAGAGTGAAGTAACAATCTCTAGTTGCATGCAAGCTTCAATGTCTCCTATCACTACACCTTGCACTACACTACCAAATTTCATATAAGTTTTTGAAAATCACTCATTGTGTGCACAACTTTGAGAATCAAAAGTTGGGTTTAGTCTCATTTAAAAAAAAATTGCTAAAGCTTTGATTTGATACCAAACTCAAGACTTGAGGTTTCCAATTCTATTTGCAATCACCAAAAAATGATAATCACAAATGAAGAATGTTAAATCTTCAATTGTTTATATTGAACAAATTGCTTGGAGTTAAAAGATGAATTCAGGCTCTTTGAAATCCTCTTGTAATGTACTACAAGTTGGATTGTTTGTTTTTTTCATTTAATAAAGAAATCTCAAGATATCGTGGGTGAAAATCTCCTTGCTTGCATGCTTGAGTGTGCAAGTTTTGGAATGAGCGGCTAAGGTAGGAAAACCAAAAACGGTTAATGCCCTCAAGGCGTGCACTAGAGTTTTTTAAAAGCAGGGAGGTGGTAGACCGAAAATGGAGAATTTTTGCATGACGAGGATTCCTAAAAATTTACTAAAAATTACCTTTTTTTTTTGAATTTTTGATAGCCTTGTGTGCGGTTTTATGTGATATTAGTTAACCGTTTTAGGTGCTTTCATGTGTAGAAAAGGAAGAGTCTAGTATACAAGAAGGGGGTTTGACAAACTTCCCACTTTGAGAAATTGTAGATAATTATTTATGGGGAATAAAAATACGAAACAACTTGCATTCTTCATCATTTCTTCTTCTTCATCTCAAAAAAATTTCACATAATTTCCAACTCCATTCCTTCTGGTCAAACCACCTTATTTTCACCGTTTTTGGTTTTCCTACCTTATAGGGCGTGGCTTGAAACCGCCCATGTGTACGTTTTATATAGTTGAACACCATGTTTAAGGGGGTGCCGGTCTAAGGGCTTGTTTCCATGTGTCACCAAACCTATTATCAATCACAAGTGACCCAAACTTCCTTTCGAGAGGCCGTCGCCTTGGTCAAAAGTACTGCCGCGTAGGCATTTTGGAGAGTGACGGGCGTTGGACTTTGGCATATAATGTGAAGGGTCGAGAGGCCGAATCCATGGTTTCTTGCAATTTGATCGGTGGAAATCGACAGCCTCTTGACCTTCGGCCATACATTAGAAAAGTTGGGCCAGACTGTTTTGGTGGCATTTTGACACTACAGGCCGCATATAGGTCATTTTATGATAGTATCATTTTATTCATACTAGGTTGGTATGGAGGTTGGCACCAAATTATCTTAATCGCATTTCAATGCACTATCGTGGCACCATGTTCACATGCCTTGAAGTTCCTGATGTAAGTTAGTGTGAAGCGGCTCTGAAGTCAAATGGCCCAAAAACCCAGAACTCTTCATTCAGGAATAGACTGGCGTTATGATTATTAGTATTATTATTTTCCATGCTGCAAGTGATTGCCCTGTCAGTTGAGAATGGAAACTTCTATTTCAACTTCTATTTTTAGGTGAAAGACGTACACTGCTAGCAGATGATTTGGACAGAGGGACAGGTGTTCATAATATTGTTCAGCTACTGATATAAAAGTGAGTAAATTGTTGGGGTTGACACTGGCTACAATGCCCCAATGCATGGGGAGAACAGAGAACCGACCTCTAAGGTAGTAACACCTTAAACTGCCAAGTAGCCATTCCTGCCTCCTATAATTTCACCTCAAAGTGATTGGGAGTGTACCTAAAATGGACCACAACTTCACTAAAATTTCACTAGAACCAATGAGATGGAACCAATGAGATGGAAGCATTAACAAGTTTTGTCCATGTGTTCCTTCTGTTTCTTTTGGGTAAGTCTACAATTTTGATTAGGTGTCTACAACACCTTCACTTCAAAAATTCGTGTAAAATTGCTCGTGTCCAAAATTTTTGATTCCAAGACTCAACACTTCGTCTCCAATTTGCTAACACATTCATGGTTTCACTTCAAGCTTTTTGCACTCCCCAATTACCAATTCCCTTATTCTGTCGGTTTAAGGTGTTACTACCTTAGTCGCAGCAACACCTCACAATCTCGTGAATCATTGTAGCAAGTCTCCAAATCATGACAAGTCCACATCATCTATCCAAAGAATCACGGATTCATGGTTTTTAAATGATAAATTCAATTAATCATATTGTGAAATGTATAATTCAAATGAGATTAACTTTTGTATCATTGGAATCAATGAAGAATAATGCATATGATAGTTCAGAAACAAACATATTTGAACAAAAGGAAGTCTACATAGAACCTACTCAAAACTGCTAAAAAAATACGAGGCTCAATTTTGAGGCCTTCAAGTTCAGCCAACACCTCATGCACAAAAATGAATAAAATAAAATCATAAAATAATAAATAAATTAATATTTTCAAAATATTATTAATTAGAAAAATCCAATCTGACTTAATCCAAAGGAAAAAACTTAATATATTTTTAGAATGCGCTGTTTCATATTATTGGCGTCTATATCTCCCATTTGAATGCAACTCCGAATGCAAAACTATCAACTGATTTGAGTTTAGGATGGTCACATTAAAAAAGTTAAATCATTCTGAAACTTTTTTGTTTGTCTGTTTTTACTGCCACAGTCTCTTGGATTTTGCAACAAAAAACCTCTTTTGCTTCTCTCGCCAAAAACTTGGGGATCTTGAAAGTGCATAACGTTACCGCCACATGGACCTTTTGGGTACCTTGAGTCATACGGTCATTTTTTTTCGGGTTGATGTAAATCAAAGTTGTCCTACCCGAACGAGTTCAAAAGCCAATCAAAAATTTCAAAATTGCATAGGACGATGTTTTGGTCCTTGATGTCAACATGCCCTAAGTGATGAAGATTCTTTTTATTTTTGCACACTAGGAGACAAATGAATAGTTGGAAGTTATTATAGCGAGTTGCATGGGTGGGATAATTAGCTGACCGATCCTCTAAATAAGTGATCTCCATCATAGATGAAGTTTTAAAGTAATGAAATTATTATGTACAATAGAGATGCTCTTAGGGGCAGTCAACACTTGTGCCCCAAGGGCCATGACCATAGGTCATTAAAATTTACGATTGGCCCCATAAACTCGTCCCAAGACACCTTGAATTTACACCAATCCAAAAAATTGAACTCAGACCAAAGAAGTCAAGGTTTAGAAAATGAAGCTATAAAGTGTTTTAGTAAATAATGATTCATGGTCCGAGCTCATTTTTGATGGGTCAAGCAAAAGAAGTTCTCTGGTTGCAAAACTAGGAGACCATAGGAATCGCATCTTTTCATGCATGGGCAATATTTGGTTTACATCATGGAAAATGACCTTTGGCATTTAAGGCCCTCTTTACACTAGAGGCGAGGGGCCGTGAGAAAATAAATTTCAGCCAATGGGATGCGTAGAAATCGAGAAGACCAACAAAGGTCACTTTAGACCCGAAATTTTCAGTTCAAGGGACAAAGCGAGGAGAAAATGACATGGACAGCACTTTTGTCCTCGGTGGCAGCAAAAAGGCACATTTTTCAAGTCCCCCGGATTTTGCGTCAGGCCCACCTCAAGAGGTGGGCCTGACGCAAAATCCGGGGGGCCGTTTGGCCAAAATTCTCACAGCCAATCATTTTCATTTTTTAAATAATTTTTCAGAACGGCCACTTTTACTGACGGCCAGTTTTTTGACCCGTTTTCTACCCACAGCTATTACTATTCATTCCCGATTTTCGTCCTTCTACATTACAATTCATTAGTGCAGTCATATACAAGTATATGATAGTGAAAACATCCTCAAAAATGTCAAAAAAACAACCGGAAGAGCCTCATGTGAGGCCCTAAAGAATGTGGACAGCATAGTAAGTGGCCGGTAAACCCACATTGTTTGTCAATCCATCATGTGTATGCCGGGTATAAGCAGCCCCCCCCCCCAAAAAAAAAAAAACAAAGAGCATAGAGCCTAGAGCCTAGAGCCTTGGGGTAGACAGGAGAGGTAGTAGGGTAGAAATGAGAGGGGTATTAAAAAAATCAGCACATTGTTTTAGGGCCCCTTCTCGCTTTACACTATATCCAAAGGACGTCAAATTCAAAGTTTGGCTTCTCAAGAATGAGCCATGGCCCTTGGCCGGTTTTCTCCATGACTTCTCGTTTCTAGTGTAAAGAGGGCCTAAGAAGTGCATTTTCATTTCTCTTGGTCACGCCTAGTGACCATGAAATGTGACCATGATTTTTTTTTTAATTTTTTATCACAGCTCTCAGTCATGAGTGTAAATCGTCTATTAGGTGAGCAACCCTGTGAATAATACTCACACAAGTTTGTCTATACATGGAGCATGCATGTACCTAAGAAAATTGATGAGGACATGTCATTAAGGACAATGTAAATGTCATGTGTTCTGAATGTCCTCTTGTGAATGTCACAGAAGGAAGCAGTTGGGTCATTAGAATTCAGAAGCTTGGGGTTGCCAAGGGTAGGTGGCCAGTGCTAAGTTCTATTATAATGGTAGGTACATGTGCAGGGTACATGGTAGGTACCAGTGTAGGGTACATAACATTCAATAGCCTTCATGCCCACTGCTTTTCCTTCATGCCCTAGGAGTTGTCACACATCCTCAGAAGATGAATCTTCTCTGAGGAATGAAGAAAAAGAGGAGTTAGTAGAACAACTTCTCCATAGAGAAAGTGTGACACCTCTTTTATGGTTTGTGGAGATTAAGAATGAAGAATAGAGGTTGTTAGTTGATCACTCATCCTCCGAGCATGGGCCATTCTCCATTCTTCACGCCCATTCTTCACCCTTGGAGGAGAAGAATGAAATTTCTCAATCTTCAAAGAATGAGACCTCCACCATTCAAGGAGAGCTTGTCACATCCTCATTTCTGAAGATTGAGAATGGAGTGGAGGATGTGTGACAACCCCTACTATGTTCATCACCTTGATTCTCCACTTGTTTACTTAGCTACAAATGAAGTATTTTTGGGTGTAGAAGTTTCCACACCATCTAGTGTAGAGCCAAGGCAAGGACACTGCATGCTAATGAATGTTATATAGGTGAGTATTGCAGATGTACACCCTAAACTCCTTGTTATTATTGCACTTTTAGTATCATATTTTTTATAGTTTGTGCATGGAATATTGGATGTTGTGTACATTGAATAGGGGTCTTAAAGGGACCAAAAATTTAAAGGGGCTCACCCTGTAAAAATTACCTTGTGATATAAAAAAGGGATTGTTTGGAATAAAATAAAATAAAAATTTGTGATTGTTTGACTATTTGTGTCAGAAGATCAAAATGAAATTAATATGTTTTTGTACGAGGATGGTAAATATCTATATAGTGTGAAATGTCAATAAATTAGTATGGTTCCCCTTAATCCCTAAAGGACAATGTTCATCCCTAAAACTTTATCATTTTCTCATGATTCTTTCAAGAAGGTAGTTGTATCTCTTAATTGGTGTTCATGTAGAAAATTTTACCGTTGAAAATCACAGAGGAGTTAGTCGTGAAACTATATCAATTTTTTGAACAATCTATCATATATATTACATGATTATAAGGTTTGATCATGAGTTGTTTTTTGAACATTTTGAGCAAAATCAACACGTCATTCACTGCAAATATTCTCATAAATTCTAGAACCATGGTTAGGGTTTGAAATTTTGGGAGTATACAAAGATGTATTGTACTTAGGTGCTCACAAAATATGGTGTTCTAAAACTAAATACAACAACATTGATTCTTAAAAATTTATGGTTGAATGAAATGACTTGTTGGTGACTAGTTGAGCCGGTGTTTGTGATCATTATTAATTGTTACATAGCATAAAATGTGTAAAGATTTCAAAATTTTATTTTTGAAATATTTCAAAATATATATAAAAAAAAAATTCCAAAGATTTTGAAGATATTCCATTTTAAATGTATTTAAACATTTTCCGTAATTATTATATAGTATTAACTATATAGTGATGGAAAATATTTTGTATATTTTATACTTTTTTTGTGATAAATGTCACGCCCTAGTGTAAAAACACCCTCCATGTCATCAACCTCCCTAACTATCATGTCTCAAGTTCACTTGCGTTAACGTTTTAGTTTTTTCCCGGTAAATCAATCAACGTAATTGCAAATCTTGAAGGATTTTTGTGTTCTTGTAAGATTTTTGTGTTCTTGTAACGGACATTTACAATTCTCTTGTTAACATTGAATCAAAATTATGGAATCCAAACAAGTAATTAAATAAATGAATTATTCTTGGACACAATGCATCACCAAATTTTTACGCTACCAAATTTTACACATATGTTGTTCATGACGTTGCAATGTTGTGTACAAAATTTCACGCTCATTCAAACATTTTTGTGCAAATGGAAACTATGGAAGGCAAGGACACTAAAAATTTACACTCACTTTTTGAACCCCACTATACAATAGTTCTTGATAATGATACTTAATTTTTACACATGAATTCAAACAATGATTTTCAAAATGGGATTTCTAGCACAAAAATGATCAAAAATCCAAAACCGCAAAGTGTCATTAGATAGGTATTTGATTCGACTATCAAGAATGACAAATTTTGTTACATTTTAAGACGAAATGCTAAAAAAACGTTATACACTTGGAAACTGAGTTGTTTTGGATCGATAACTTCATACATTGATATCTTACTCAATAAGATCTCAAAAGTCATGGTTCTTTTTTCACATGATTCTAAAAAGGATTTTCATCATGTCCACCGAAACCATTCTTTCCATCATTACTCAAAATTTGTATACATAATTGTTTGAATTGAATCGAGAATTGATTTTCATATAAAAATAGGTAGAAAGAAGTTAAATTTTGATTGAAACTCAATTGTATGTGTTATACATCTTATATATTGCAACATGCCAAAATTTGGAGCTAATTTATCAAGTTTTCATGACAATTATTAAAAAAACCAAAAGTATGTAACAATACGGGGGGCTATTGTACTGTAGAGTTATTCTATTTGTGTCACAACACTACAAGCAGAGGCGTCGTTTCTCACTCTGGAGGATTATGTTCATTGCCGCTTTTTACTCTACTCATTTGTCCTACGTGATGAATAGCATTGACTAAATCCAACCAAAAAATTGGTGAGTGGAAAGTGGCGCCATTTGACTCACAGAAGGAGTGAAAAGCGATGCTTTCTCCTTGTAAGGTAGGATGTCCTACAACCACCAACCCCCCAATTATGACATGTAGACATTTCTTGGGCTACCATAGTTGAGACTCAAAACCACCGCAGTTGAGACTTAAAACCGCCAATTTCACTATTCAAGTAGACCAATGGCATGCCAAGCATTGCGAAGAAATAGTTGGTGGTTTTGGGTATCATTATGAGTGAAAGTACCGCATGGTATGATCATGGGGAAATCTAGAGGTCTGATTTGGATGACGGAGTTCTTTTCACTTCAAAAATTTGTATCAATTTGAATATTGGGAATTAAATTGCAAAAAATTGTGCATTCCATGAGAAATCTTCTTCCAAATGACCGAAAAATATTTCTCATAAACAACCTTGAAAAAATTAGGCCACATTTCTTAAGTTGGTGGTTTTAGGACATCCTACCTTAGTGCAACTTTGTAGGAAAAAAACGCCTTGAGTTCCCATTCCCCTTTTAAGTTAGCATCCCTGCAAATTGATTAGCATGTCACGTGCTTGACAAACCCAATAAATGGCTTTACTTTTGCACGTCAAAGCCGGTGCATGTGGACAGGAGACCAAGCTTTCCAAGTTTAGTTTAATGAGCTCGGTTTAGTTTAATGAGCCAAAGATGAATCAAAACAATAATAATAATTTCTGTTAAAACACATTCCATTCTTTGAAAGAGATTTGATACTCAAAATCCGTTCTATTCAAAGTTTCAAACACACAAAAAGTTGAAAGATTTTGACGTCGTGTAAACCCTGTCGGCCTAACGTTACATTGCCAGCATAAAGGTCTGTAGATAAATGCTCACGAAGGTTCACATTCTGATGTACAGTACATACCATTTTTATGTTGATAGTCCATCAGCAGCATGATTGGAAGAATATTCTACAACGCCAATAGGCGTGTCAACTTCAACAGCAACATTCTCTTCCTTCTTTCCATTTTGAGCCCTGCAAGATTCTGAGCCCCAAATTCTAATCAGAAACAGAGTTTTAAAATCTTAGAGTTTTCCAACTTACAGCCTCAGTTTTATTGAAATTTTGGGAAACGTAAATTGAGTGAGGTTCATTAATTAGCAAAAAAACAGAGTATGCATCGGATGTGAGCTGGTGGTGGAGACAGAAGCATTGATTTGGATTTGGCAAAAACATAAAGCTAATTTGGGGACATCGTAGGCGGAGTGAAAGCTTGGGGCTCCTTGAATCAACTAAAATTTGTTGTATTAAGAAAACCGAGGGTCTAAAGTTTTTGGGCACTGTTTTCGGAGCCTTGAAACTTCACACCTCCAGTTTTTAAAAAGCAATTGACACGTCTACTTTTATTGGGTTCTCAACCATAGTTTTCACAAACTTTGGTTCAGTCACCCCTCTTTTACAGACTTTGCGGATAACTCTCTTGTTTGAAAAACATCTTCACATTTGATGGTGGCTTTAGTATTGTTTTCGTAGCCTAGATACTAGGTAGTATAGAGTTTACCCTTAAAACACTAGTAGAAGACCTGCCGTTCTTCATTCCCCATTTTGTGAAAACAATGAACAATGGTTGAATATTATGCTTATACTTCTGTCTTCTTGTGACCAAAACCACTCACCAGCACTGACACAACCCATGTGCATGGCGCGGTTTCATTCCTTTTTCATTTATAGTAAGTGAAAAACAACACATTTCCTACTAGTGAAAGGGATATGTAATACTTGTGTCACTCTCATTGTCTTGTGGCCAGTGGCCAGTGTTGTAGGACCTTAAACAAATACAATTACGGAAAGCAAGTCTCACTTTGGTGATGTGCTCTCAGTTAGAATGAGAAGGAATCAAGTAGCATCAGCAGCATGGGAAATCTTTTGGACCGCAATGAGATAATGTTCTTCATCAGGCGTTACAATGACCTCTTTTGTGTTCGTCCGGATCCGAAACATTGTCATTGGATTCTGTACATCCAACGTCACTAGTTGTAAGATGCATATCAGACCAGAGCCATTCCATTAAAAGTCGAATTTGCAACCACAAGAACTGCTTTCTTTTATCAGAACTCTCCACCAGAGAGACAATCATTCTCTGCTACAAGGAGAAGGCGTCGCTTTTCACTCGGTTGGTGAGTCAAACAGTGCCAGGCGCTCAACACTTGGTGAGTGCGATTCATCACGTAAGACAAGTGTGTACAGTGAACTCTGACACTGTTTTGAGTGAGAAGCAACCCCTTTGCTAGTAGTGGAAAGCTAGTCACGGAATTTGTTTAAGCAAGGGCAGTACCATTGGATCGTGGTTGAGGCAAATCATTTGGGCTCGATGTAACAATGGTGTGATGAAGGCCGCATACTGTTTCACAAGCACTCAACAAAATTAGGTCACTAGTCTGGAATTAAAAATCCAGTGTCAGAAGAAACTGAAATTGTTAGGGACTTGATCGCGTCTCCTACATTGACCCCTGTTACCAACAACTCATCCATTCACACTTAGTTAGCCTTCAATTAGGAAGTTGGATGTAAGCATGACTTGGCAAAACGTCTATGGCCACTCATCTTTGAATGAAAAGAGGATTTTCTACTGTCTCCCTACTGTGAAATTGCTCAAGAAATTCATACATACAGCAGCAATGTTATTTTTCTGGCATACATCACCAGCTTCAACTTGTTTGGACCTCTATTGCAGAGTGCATTAGCACTGTTCAAAAAGAAATGCTGATTCATAAGAATTATCCGCAAAGTTTGTAAAAGAGGGGTGAGTGGACCAAAGTTTGTGAAGATTATCCAATAAAAGTAGACATGTCAATTGGTTTAAAAAACATGGAGGTGTGAAGTTTCAAGGCTCCAAAAACGGTGCCCAAAAACTTTAGACCCTCGGTTTTCTTGATCCAACCAATTTAAGTTAATTCAAGGAGCCCCAAGCTTTGACTCCGCCTATGATGTCCCCGAATTAACTTTATGCTTCTGCCAAATCCAAATCAATGCTTCTGTCTCCACCACCAGCTCATCCGGCCTATGCTCTATTTTTGTGCTAATTAATGAACCTCACTCAATTTACGTTTCCCAAAATTTCAATAAAACTAAGGCTGTCAGTGGCATCGAGTTTGTGGAAAATTCTATAGTGATAAAAATTTGCGCTCAAGAGAGTTTGGCTCTTGTAATACCCAAAGTGATCTCTCCCTATGAAAGCATATTGAAATGCTTAAAGTGACGGAAAGAATATCCTCCATCTTAAGTTCTAGCAAGTTTAGACTTCAAAAGAAAAGCCCAGTGATACCTGGTCATATTTCAAAGTCTCTATTATCATTCCACAGCGATTGAAAACCCAAAGCAAAAGGTGTTCAGTGAAAAGAGGAGTCCCATCTGCTGACCATTTCCTTACCTGTTGCGTACTGGCTTTGTCCATGGAGCTTCTTAGAGGCACACAATGCTTGTCAACGATCACTGTCCCAACGATTCCTGTAAGCCCCACAGGCAGTTTCATGTTCATTCTGAGCCTACAATTTCTCCATGAAAAGGAAATTCCATTGCAAGGAACAAGTCACAGATTCATTTCTCCCGGCACCTTGAGCATGTATCAGTGAATTAGGGTATTATACCTCGATGCGATGCTATCCGTTTGATGGCATTCTCCACCTCGCCCTGCCACAAGAACCAGAATACAAGCTTTTCAAAAACAAATTAAAGCTGAAACCATTAATAGAAAACAAAAAAAGACGAAAGAGTGAGGCAGGTACACGGGCGAAATTGCTTTGTTTGTCTCGGGCGATGAGCGAATCGCTCCGTTTAATCAGCGGAGGCAACTTCTTCTTCGGTTTAGGAGCCGCCTCTCCTTCCACTGGCGGTGCCTCAGCCATTTCGACCTGATTGATTGTCTTCTCCCTTTCCTGGCTCAACAGACTTAACTTACCGGTATTCTCTGTGACTCATATGCATAACCGTCATCACGACTCTCAACTCTGATGCTAAAAACACAAAAAGCAAGCAACTATCTCATAGCATCAGACTTTTCTATTATGAACATTCCACAGTGACATTGAACTGGAGTTGGTGATTCAACTTGACCTGCAAAAAGCTTTTACAACCTAACTGCATAAAATTAGGTCAAAGCATCATCTCCAAGTATCAAGTACGTGTGCTGGGCTGTCGAAAGCTCAATGCACACAAACAACTTTCTGGCATGTAATCTGCATTATCCTCAAGTCAGAGTATACACACAACAGTTTTTTTTTTTTTTTTGACACAAATTGAAGTTTATTCATGGAGTAGCCAAATTTAGTTGCAGCCAGAGGAGACCCAAGTAACGTATACACACAAGTACTTACGAACGATGATTTAAGCTAAAATGAAAGGATGCTTCAAGGAAGAGCCATACATAACATTCTAATTTGGGACACAGCTTCCACCCTTTCCCACTGGAATCTGTGGAACTAAAGTATTGAAGAACTGGCCCACTTTTGGGGAAATTTATTCCATAACCAAGCACGCAGTCGCAGTCAGTGTTTGTTGCTTGGCTACCAAAAGCAGGGTCACCTCAGGTCACACCTACTTTTGATAACCATGCATTCACTGTCAGTGTTTTTTTTCTTAGCTACAAAAAGCAGGAGTAAGCAGGTCACACCTGTTTTTGATAGGCAGAAGAAAAAAACACCGACAAAAGAGCCCACATGCAAACAGAATAAGAAATGGATGAAAGGAAATAAATTATTCTATCGTTAGCCACGCCACATAAAATGTGCTCAAGATTGTGCCCACAAGGAATCCGGATTCCTTCTCTCGGGTCCCTGTTCATTGATTCCAAGGGTGTTCTGGCAGCTCCTCAAGAATGGTATGCACAAGTTGTGCCAATTCCAGCAACCTGAATCACCAAGGAATTTACAGGTACAACAGAAAGTAATGCTGTCTACCTGACTCTTAACGACAGCTGAAGATTCGCAATGAACTGGCGGACAGTCAAGAGCGAAGTGTTGAAAAGAGCTTCTTTACAAAAATTCAATCAGGAAAAACATCTCCCAGTTCAGCCGACATCACCTTTGGATCGCTCAAAAGCTAAAATTGTATAGAAGACATGGCCCCACAAATTCAATGATTCTAAACTCACTGGCTCCTGTGCAACTTATCGTTAATCTTGCTTCTGTGGAGATAAGGCGGCAGGCTTGAGCCAAGAGACAGATATGATACAACAAAACCAACTACAAACTCCCCCCTCTCTCCTTCTCTCTCTCACTTCTCCTCCTGCACCCAAATTCTGACCGTTCTATCTAGAGAACCTGACGCGATCTTGTTCTCAGTAGGATGGCAGCATACAGAAAGGACTGCGTCTGCGTGACCTTCCAGTTTCTGAAAAATGTTCCGGTCTTGAAGGTTCCAGAGGTAGACACAATTATCCTCGGAGCCACTTACGATGTACTTCCCGTTTGTGACTGAGAACGTGGCGAATATGCAGTACTTGCTGTTCGTGTGTCCCGTGTAATGTTTCAAAATCTTTCCGGTGTTGTAATTCCATAGTCTCTGCACATCCAAGAACTGGCGTTCAGAAACAGAGGGACAGAACATCCAATGCATTGAGGATGGTCTATTTACCAACGCATATTATATGCACCAAGTGCAGACTTATGCTGGTCACAAATCAGCTGATTCACAAATGATAACTGACCACGCAGATTTATGTTACTCAGCCTTCACTTCACTACTTAAGATAGAGGATACTAAAACTGTGAAGGACCTGATCTCTTCTCCTACACTGACAGCAACCCATCTATTTACACACTTCGTTGACCTTCAGTTAGCAAGTTGATCTCAAGAGAGTTTGGCTCTTGCACCTCTCCAGAGCTTTTATACTAATCTCTCAATGAGAGCACACTCCTACATCATGTTTAAAATGCTCAACCTTATAACCAGGTCTAGTATACAAGAAGTGGACAGTATAAGCGACCTTATTCTCAGAAAAATTGAATTTTAGGGTAAGGGAATCCTAATGAGTCGTATGAGAAGCCAGTTGGACACATCGTTTTAAAAATAAAAAAGAGAGAGCAAGAAAGAAATTGCGATTGCGAAAGAAAAATGTACCAGATTATGGTCCAGGGTGCCAGCCAGAATGAACTTTCCATTGGGCGAGAACTTGACAAACGAGACGGGAGGATTTTCGTCGTCAATGAGAGTCTTCAAGCAATGGCCCGTGGCATTGTCCCAAATTCGGCACAAGCCATCATAGCTGCTGGACACGATCAAAGAGCCGTCCCTATTGAAGTGAACAGCCGTGACGGGATCCGAGTGCGCGGGCAAAGTCTTGAGGCATTTGCCCGTTTTCACGTCCCACAGACGAACCGTCTCGTCAAATGATCCAGAGACGATGACATTGCTCTGCGGGTTGAAGTTGACGCAGAAGACGTAGTTGGTGTGGCCCTTGAGCGTCTTCACGCAGTCGCCCGTCTGCACGTCCCAGATTTTTAGGGTTTTGTCGTCGGACGCCGTGCAGATGTAGCGCGAATCCGAGCTCCACGCAAAATCGGAGATGCCCTCGCCGTGGCCTTCGAGAGTGCGCTCGCATTTTCCATCCGCCGCGTGCCATATCCGAGCCGTTTTGTCCGCCGAGGAGCTCCCCACCCATTTCCCGTCCGGCGAGAACTTCACACTGGAGATGGCTTTCCTGTGCCCTGACAGCGTCAACTTGTGCTTGTAAGGTATTTGCGTGGTCGCGTCGCCCATGGTTGAGGCAGGCCCCTCCGGCGTCATCTACACTCTAATCGAAACCCTAAAACCCTAAAACCCCTCCGAAAAACACACACACGAACACGCGCGCACTCAAAAAAAGGAAAAAAAGAAGAATCACAAACCAACGACCACGAAATCAATCAAAGCCCGACGCTCGAAGCTCCATGACGGACGCCTGCGCAGCCAGATCGTTCAGTTGCAAACTGAAAGACTAACTAAAATTAATGTACCGAAGAAAAAACGAAAAAGAAAAATGCTGTTCTACTACTGGACTGATGTGGTGTGTAGTAACAGATTTGACATCACGTAGCTATGAAGACCTAAAAAGGATTCGCGGAAAGCATCAATCGATAGAAAAAGACTGCGGAAAGCATCAATCGATAGAAAAAGACTGCGGAAAGCAAAGCGTCCGATGAAATGATACTACCGGTACGTGAAAAGTGACGGACCTAGAAATTAAAGCGCCAAGGCATCAGAGTGGCCCGGACACAGACGGAATCCAGGTGGAATTGGGAAAGAGCGGGAACGCCGTGGAGTGGAGAGAGTTGAATTTTTTGGGCGCGAATGGAATGGGGGCGCACCTCTGCAATAGAAAGGAGCATCTTTTTGGATTTTGGAAACCCATTAGGTGAGGATTGGAAATTCTCACCTAATGTAAGTGACCTAAATAAGGGGGAGTCACTTAGTTGAATTTGAGTTGAGTTTTTTCAATAGGTTTAACTCCTAAATGTCCTAGTCCTTCTCCAAATTCGGCAATTTTGTAAAGATGCATCATAAAATGCAATTTAGAGGAATATTTTGAATTTGTTGTATGAATAAAAGTTGCACATTATGAATTTTAGATTCTATTCATATGGTTAAATCTGCGACTGCTATCACCAATACTTTTGTATAAATTTTGAAACTTGAAAATATGAAACTTGTTCAAATTTACACTATTGTATTTGGAGGTTGCTTCTCCATCATTCAACTCAACTCAACCTCTTATGTGACTTTTTTGTGGATTGGATTTGGTTGAAAACAAATTAATGTAAAGGGTTTGTTCTAGCCCCTCAACCCCTCAAGCATAGATTTGTTTTGGCCCCTCAAGAACTAGAGCATGGAGCAACTCGATCATGCTTCAATCTCCGCATGCTCTGCATGATTCCCTGACATGCCCAAATTAACTTGGTTCCAAGCCTCCAAACTAATTTATTAATTCAGCCTAGTCATACCAGTCAAACTTGCCCCACCTCAAGCGAACCCATCCCACTCTAATCTCGTCGTAAGATGTTGGTCGTCCCTTGCAATCGACGGCTCTCAAGCCCTTAGCCCTTGCTCAAACTCAGCACTGGCCCGTCGCTTGGCATAACACACTATATGGTTCTTCTAAACATCATCAAACACAATAACGCAAATTTCTAACCGAGGGAAGGAGGACCATGATTGAATTTTTTACTCAACGGTTCAAATTGCTCTCTATATACATATGTGACCCTTGGCTAAAAATATTTTCAACTTAACTCTATGCAACTACCCTCTTAGTAAGCATTAACCCCTAAACGTACCAGGGTGTCCCTAAAAATTGACAATTTGAGAAAAAACATTATAAACTACCATTTAGAAGAATATTTTGGAATTGGTATACAAATGAAAATTCTAGATCTTGAATTTTAGATTCCATCCGTACGGTTTGATTCATTAATAGAATCACCAATATTTAATTATAAAATTTGAAAGTTAAAATTAAAAAATTCCTTCTAAATTCGATTACAAACTAAATTTCAATATTTTTTGAGTAAAATTTGTAGGAATGAGTTTGAAATGAGATACTCTTAAATGTGGTGATACTTTGAAATTTTTGTGTTTCTTAAATTTATGACCTCATTTTTTGCGATTCCACTTTGAACTAGAGTCAATGCAATTTTGGCTTGGTCAACGACGTGACATACTTCTACATTTGTAATTTTAGAAAAATATGTACTCTAGTATGACTAAATCCAGCCAGTAGATAGGACAACAACTTGGTGAAGAATCTCCAAAAAATTAGATGAGTTTCATCCAAACATTGATGAGAACTTGAGAAGGCTTTGAATCCGTTCGTGATCCAGTTTCTGGACTCTGGGACGTTTAGGGGTTAAAACTAGGATTTGGTTTTGGTCTTCAAATTCCATTTTTGACACAAATTTCTTTACAAGGAAATGAAACTTTGATCTCAACTTAGACTATCTAAAGGATTCAATCATCAAATTGCATAAAAAAATACAATGTAATAGAAAGAAATAGGTAGAAAATGCCAAATTCCAATTAACCTTTTGACTCGCCTTCGTCCGTATAGTGAACGATGAACAAATTGTAAACCTTTCTTTTCACTATATCCTGTACAATTTTTCATTCATTCATAATTTCCTTGGTTTTTGTGCTAGTTGACTACCATTTGTACAATATGAATATTCAAAATAAAATATAGTAGGGGTTGCCACACCTCCTCGAAGAATGGAGAATGAAGAATGGGGAAAAAGAGGAGCTAATAGGATAGCTTCTCCATACAGAAAGTGTGACACCCCTTTTGTGGTTTGTGAAGATTGAGAATGAAGAATAGAGGTTGTTAGTTGGTTACTCATCCTTCAAGAATGGGCCATTCTTCATTCTCCATCCTCCATTCTTCATCCGTGAAGGAGAAGAATTGAATTCTCCAACCTTCAAAGAATGGGCTCTCTGCCATTCAAGGAGAGCGTACCATGTCCCCATTCTCTAAAAATTAAGAATGGGAAGAAAGAGGTGTGACACCCTAGTGATCTTCTTTAAACGAAAAAATTGGTTTATGTCAAATTTCATATTTAGTTCAAAAAGTGATTCCAGATGTACGATAAAAATAACGGTGATGCATGACCGAGTCCGATGGCGCGGAAATAGGCTCCGGTCCTACGACCGTGCGCTTTTTCGCCCTTCTTCCCAAGCTGCTGTCGGTGTTGGTGGACCTTTCGCAGTTTTCTGTGTCCGCGAAGAGAACCGGAGATCATTCGAGCACTCACAGATGATGATGCGGACGCCATGGTTCCTTCTCCCAATTTCCGCAATCCGACGGTACGCGCATTTGAAAATTCCGTCCGTTCATCACCCGCGTTGTAGGCTCTGTTTTTTGTCCTTGGAAATTCCGTCACCCGCGTTGAGTTTGCTTCTGAATTGTTTGTGCGATCACTGTGATTGTTTTTACGACGCTTTTTGAAGCGTGAAAAATCCAGCTCATCTGGTTTCTTCCGATGACTTCGAGGATTTTGGTTCCTTTTACTGTATGTTGTGAGGTTGCCAGTGAGGGTTTAAGAATTTGACTCTCTTGCTTAGACTGAAATCTCACGGAAACCATGAATTACTACGTGTTCCAGGAAAACCCTAGAGGAGCTGAAAATCACTCGCCCATGATCATGCGTTACATGTTCCAGGCAAACCCTAGAAGAGCTGTGAATCTCTTGGTTTACAATCTTACAGAAAGCAAGAATTTCGTGACTGTTCTAAGACGAGCTAAAAATCTCTCTTAGGCGGAGTTGAGACACGATAACCACAGGGGACTTGTATGATCTCAATTCTGGTAACGACATTCTAGGTATGATTTTTCTACCTCGAGTTTAGACAGTTGTTTTGTGAAATCTAGACCGTCAATCCTTGCTCAAATGTTATTTATCGTATGTTATTTGGGTGAAAGCTCACTTCAATTGTCAAGTAACTTACGAGTAACTTCAATTTTTATTTTTGGTATGTTTTGAAGGTTTTAAAGAGGATTTTAGGCATTTTTGAGTCATTTATTGCTTCCAATTTTTTTTTTTTAATCATCAATTTAGTTTGAGCAGCTCAATTGACGGCCTGTGGCTACTTAACATTTGACCTACATTATTTCTAGACACCGATTTGGTCTAGAATTACTTAAGTTTGAGTTTTCTGCACTTATGTGGTCTTTCTCAGATTCTAGAAGCAGGCCAGTCGTATGTTTTCTCCCTTAATATATTAAATTTCAGTTGCAATGATTTTATAATGGGCTTAGTAACATGGACGATGCCGGGACTAGATTTATGTAAAATCATTTGATTTTTTGAATTGGTTTTAGTTTTGTACAGTCCTCTTTCAAGTGAGACACATGAGCATGGACGAGTGCTGCATTTCCTAGATTTTCATGTGAATTTATGAATTCAGGAGGTTAAACTGTGCAGTCACCTAGCTTGAATGTGCCTGAGAAACATGAAGAGTTGAAATTGGATATGATCTTCTTTTTGATTTATCACGTCCAGCTATGTCTCACCTGAATGTTGGATCCATTGGTCAAGAAACCATATTAATATCCTTTGTTGCGCTAACCTGCCTAGGTTTTGTCCTTGTTATAACTGTTTCATTTGTCCATCTCGACGTCATTGCTATGCACGCTTCTAATGTTTTGATTATTTCATTCTACAGAGTCCAGGCACTTGAAGGCGTTGAAGGGATGCTGGAACTTGGAAGACTTGCTATGGCCGAATCTAACGTTTTGAGCCTGATCAATTCATGGATTTGCATACTATGAAGTCCTGAATTAGGACAATGACATGTGAAGCTGGCAGCGAGTGAAGGTCTTGAGCACACCGATCTTACCACATTGAGCTCATCTGTACGACCACTAATTCATTCTGCTTTTTTGAGTTCAAGGGCTTCTTGTTAGGAGAATGCTGATCCTGGTTTCAACAGTCGAGAGTGGTATCAACTCTGTTCCGTGCCTATGAATAGAGATAGGCGATGATGGAGCCTGTTTTAGATTGCGTACTTTTTCTGAATTACACCATTCTTTGAACGTTGAGCTACTTTATTACGTTTAAAACAGTGAAAGACATTTAATTAACTTGTAGGCTACATTGAACGGTGTCATCTTGTTCAGATGGATTCTAAAAGGAGGAGGGAGGTTGGAGAGGAAGGAGAGCAGGAGGAGGTTGAGAGCTTGGAAGAGCTACGACGAGAGAGGAGGAGTCGGGAGTTACAGTTCCGCAAGAGGAAGCCTGCCAGTGGGGTTAACGTTCAAGGGGAGCCCGAGGGAGATGACCGTGTGGAGACCACCGTGCGACCTGTGGGGGTGTTTCTAAGAGGGGCCTCCACGGAGCTTGTGAGCTACTCCAAGCCCATGCCTTTCGACAAGGTGCTCGAGGAATTGTGTATTATCCGCGATTGCAAGAGCGGTGTGATTTTCAGGCGGGGCTCCACCAGGTCTATGGCCGGTGAGGTCGTTCTCCCGTGTGGGGAGTATGACTTTTTACCTTCCTCCTTAAGTGAGTGAACTGTAACTATACCTTGGACTTGTTTATGTTTTGAAGCTCCTCTAGTGAAATTTTTGATGATCCCATATGGGTGGCAATTGCAGAAATGCGTGCTATATGGTTGGCCAGCCTTGAATGCGAATTTTCTACACGAGTAGCTGATAGCGACCTATCACGTCATGCTTTGGACAACCGCTAAACATTGTTACGAACCTTAATGTGGCTTACAAAGTTCTCTATCGGGAAGTCTTTCTAAAAACGTGGAAAATTTTGTTCACACTTGTGTGACTCACCCTATAATTGACATGTTCAAATGTTGCCATTTTGATGAAGAGGGTTTCTTTAGTGGATTCTTTCTTCCAGCGCTCTTTGTAGAGGCCCATTGAGAATTTATGTGTTTTGTCGATTCCTGTTCTCATTCTCCAGGGATGGATATGCTTCTGATAGTCTAGATCATATGACTAATGATGAGATTGCTTTTATTGTACTACAGCAGCAGCTTTACAGTGTGACAACGCTCGTAGGTTGTTTTGCGACAGCTCCTCCGGGGCTCCTGCTTCGAACACGGTGCGCGATTCCGGACCGGTTATGTCAGTGCAGCTTCTATCACCAGAGGGCGCCGTTGTTGGCATGGGAGCGATAGAGAGTGGCGTTCAGACTGGTATGATGTTGAATGGAATCAAATTATTACCATCCGAAGCAGCTGTCCGCGTGAGCAGCGTCGTGGATGTCACGGCCTGGACGAGCGAGATTCCAGGCCACAATCGCCTTGGGAGTTGTGTGGGATTGGTCATACGCTGGGAGAAGTCCTTGCTGAAGACGACTGTAGAACTGTCGAGTGGAACCTGTTTACAAATGCCGGAGGGATCGACCTCTTCACCTCCCAACTCAGCATTAAAGCCGGTGACGACGGTCAACCTTGATTCAAAGTCTGCAGCTCAGTGTGGTCAGGCTCATCCGGCCTGTATTCCTCCATGGACTCGTCATGGTGTGTACCCTTTTGCTACGAATGTGCCCATCTTGCCCATGTTGGGATGGGGCAGGGCACCTGTTATTCCACCTCTGCCTCAGGCTCAGCCAAACCAGGCTCCAAAGCCTCCGACCTTGGAGATGGAGGAGGGTCTGCCAATTCCGCAGGCAACTCCAAGAAACGAAGGACTGAATCCAAGTATCAACGGACAGTTCCCGAATTCCGCCTCGGGAAGTCCATTACGACTGCCAAAGAACGAGCCAAGATACTCTCGGAAGAAAAAGCAAAAGATCAACCTTCAAGAGGATCTCATTCACGATGAGATTCAGTTAGTGAAACAAGGTGGACAGTGGAAGGATCATTGGGTCATGCATTTGATCAAGATTCGAGGAGAGCTCTCAACCCTGTTCTCAGCTCCACCCAAGCAAGGTACGTCTGGTAGCACTTACATCGCCAAAATTTAACGTTGTTTTAACTCTTCGATATTCTGTGAACTCATGATAATGTCCTCGTGAGACTACGCTTTGTGGAGATGGGCGACAAATCTCATGAGAATATTAACTCGAATCTAAACGTTGAACACTTACTATTGGAATTGATGCAATCCTAGTACACTGAGGTAGAAGGGATGCATCAGTTTTATAAGTTCTATATAATTATTCTACCAACAATTTCTAGTCACATTTGGCAGAGAAATTTGGCATATATCAGAGGTATCCACTTTGCTTTCAAGATTTCCTCAAGCCATCAAAAAAATGTTTCGAACAGTTGAACATGACTATCATTATTTGGTTGAAATCAAGAAGAATAATAATTCAAAATTTCGGTGATTGTTTGCAGGAGTGGACAATTGGGGCCGATTGCACAAAACCCTCGTGTCCAATTGCCCAGATTTTAACAAAGATAGTGAAGCGTGCAGAAAGAAATGGGCAGCAATTTACAAAGACTACAAGTATGACAAAGAAATGAACTCCATGCCAGGTACGGGTAACGGTAGGTCTGACAAATGTAAATGGTATCTTTTGGTTGATCAATATATGTTTGATCGTGCCAATACAGTAGGAGCACATGCTCACAGTATTGCTCATGAGCCTGACGGAAGCCGACGTCCTACTTCCTCAGTTACTGAGGTTACGTTGGAGGGTATTCCCAAAATCGGCAAAGAAGAGGTTTAGAAAGGTCAGCATAGAATACAGTATCATTGATTAAAAGTCGCCTCTTTATATGAACGGTCTTGAAATAAGTCATTTTGGTTGACCTTGGGTCTGTCCGTTTTAAGGATGTGTTTGTATCCAAACTGTGAAGATACGATGGAGGTAGTGTTTGAATACGGGGGAAATGCGTAGCAAACAGACAAATCCTGGCTTCATTTTTTTGTCAAATGCAAGGTCCCTCTATTCTCTGCATGTGGTAAATTTTCCACGTCATATTCCCTCTCTCCTGTAATACCCAACCACTTTGGCTTTCATTCTGTCCTAAACAAATAAGATGAAAACAATCTGAAGTCAAATGCTCCAGAAAAGCCAGTTGTTCTTGACATGTTAGTAGAGTTATCCTTAAAGTCACCTTGTGTTTGAATAAGATACTGTGAATTTTGCTTTAATGTACTCTTATTTTTTTCACCCCAAATAGTTTAAAAGTATGAAAGAGCTTGGTGGTCTATCATTATTAGGTGTGTAAGAGCTTGGTGATCTCTAAACTTCAGGGAAATTAGTTTAGCCGTTAAGAAAGACGGCTAAACTAGTTTTCCACGAGTTTGAAGATCACCAAGCTCTTACACACGTAATAATGAGAGACCACTAAGCTCTTCCCTACCTTTTTGACTATTTGGGGTGAACAAATAAGAGTACATTAATGCAAAATTCACGGCATCTTATTCAAACACAAGGTGACTTTAAGGATAACTCTAGTGTCATAAAACTGTTTTAACTTGAAACCATGTTGTGAGAAGAGTGTCATTTGAAAACACCCTTTCCTGGTAGTGGCATTCTTTAAGAGCCTTGTATAACGCCCATGCTTTACAATTACAAGTCCTTTTATTCTTGCTTCATTCCATCTAAAAAAACACTCTGGAGATAAGGTAGTGGGACCAATTCCCGACTGAATTTCAGGTTTGCATACTTAGACTTGTGAAAGAATTTTTTTATAATTTTTGGATGCTCTGCAAAGCTATTGCAAAGGCATCCCCCAAAAAAAACATTTTTTGAGCATTTCTACAATTTTCTATGATTTTTTAAGTCTGAAAGCTTAGAGTGACCATTAACCGCTCATAGAGTCATGGTTTTCATGAGAGGTTGGATTCTGAAAATAGAGTGCTTCTACACCAATCAGAAGCTCTTGATTTTTCCAAGCATGGACGAAATTAGAACACTATCGGACACTATCTGAAACCATGCTGGTTGGTTTCTGACACCCATCCCCCAACTAGTAGGGGTCGGAAATACAACCCAGTCGGGAATTGGTCCCACTACCTTATAGATTGGAAGACAAAGACAATTTCATGCATAGGGATATGGGTGATAATGAGTTTCCTACTTTGATCATGGATGGAGTTATGGGTGATAAATGTTTTCCTAGTTTGGTCATGCATGGAGTCATGGATGGAGTCATGGGTGATAAATATTTTCCTAGTTTGGTCGTGCATGGAGTCATACGTGATAGGAGATTTCCTCATCGTTGTAGTAAAGAGTGAAGTCCTAAAACTTATGAATTGAGATACCATACCAATAAAATGACACTAAAGAGTCTTGAATTTGTATCCATGTCTAATGTGATTTAGAAATCCGAAATGTACAAATAAGCTGATTTAGAAAACCGAAGTCTACACACAAGGCTGATGTGGAAGACCAAATTCTACAAGTTGGGTTGCTTTACACTTGGCTGAAATCTTCACATAACAACCTCTAACAAAACATAGGCAAAATTCCTTGTGGTCCACTTCCCGAGGCACAAAATCCCTCCTATACATTTAAGGAAATGTTGCAAATTCCCAGAGGAAAGGGGTCACGAGGAAAGGGAAAATTGTGGATCTTTACACGGGGATTGTAAATAACCTCTTTACGAGCTAGATTACTGCAATCTGAGTTTTGTTTGGTCAATCAATCCAGTCAGTCACCTCATATTTGTTAAAATATGAAGTTTCACTTGCTCGCCTGGAAAAACCTCAGTGACAGTTTTGGTGCTGTGAAACACGCCATTTTAACAAATATGACCTGTACAGTTTCTGGACCTTTGGCAGTTTCATTAATAGAGCTGGCACCCAGTTAATGTTGAACCCTTGATTGGGGTTTCACAAGTTGTGTTCCTCTGCCCTGCTCTCTCCGCCTGGATTACTCTGTGCACAACCAAATTGCATCAATTTAGTATGAAATTGGGAAGAATATTAACTTTCAGTGTAAATGCAACGCATGAATTAGATCAAACTACGGCTCAAAGTTTTTAGAAACATGATAGGCCATTTATGGCGGCACAGTTATCAGGTCATTCTGTGTGCTCTCAATCACCATTGTTTGTAATTGTGTCTCAACTTGAAATCTACCTAGAACAAAGATATTCATTATGAGCATTTATGATCACTAGTTAAACATTGACCAATTATGGTGCTCAACTGATTCATAGGGCATTATACTCAGACCTCTTTTCTATCACACCTTTGGTAACCAAAGTATATGAGTTCAGAACTTGACACGTGGAACTTTAGGGTCCAATCACACATGTGTATATTCTTTTCAGATACTGGAATGTGATATTCGATAGTGTAATAATAACGAGTTCAGAGTGTAAACTGCATTGGAATCCACTTTCATGATCCAAAAAAAACAAATACAAACTAATAACTGAAGGGGCGATTATGGGAGCGCTGACCATGATTCGGTACCAGAGTAAAGCTCACACAATACCTGAGAAAGAAGCTTGTACGTTGCGAAGGAATGTTGGAGCAATAAATTGGTTGGAAAGCATTCGTCCACGACGGCCTCTGACACTTGATCAGCAGGCCATTTCACAAGTCTGGAGTCGGTCAAGTATAACGAGAGCTGCACATCTTCGGGATGATTGTCCACACTCAGGTACCGAAACATGAATCTCCTCAGCACTGTCAAGAAGGCTGACACAGGAATTCTCGAGTCCACATGATCTGCCTCTTCCTTCCATGCCATCTCCGTCTTCACAGAGCCCCAAATCTCTTCAACTAACGATGACGTCAAGGGCGTTCTGCACACAATCAATCAATCAATTCCAGGTTAGCTCATTAATTCTCGCGTTGAATTCTGCCATGTCCATTGAGAGCTCGCTTTACATCAAATGAACGAAGAGAAGGTGCACATTTCAAGATACCATTCTTCTGATCACAAAAAGCTGCATGAAATAAAGAACAGGTTGGTAAGAGTCAATATTATTACTTGTATTTTTTCTTGACCAACATTTCGACAGTGCTACTGGCGGAATCCTCCAGGCCTTCATACAGGCTGACGATGTGCTTGAGACAGATTTTGTCAAAAACCGCGCTCTCGCTGATCAGTTCAACTGAATCTTTACCCAACCACAGCTTGCAATAGGCGGCCAGGGTTTGCTGGGGATGACCTCCGGTTCGCCGTAAGAAGCCCAGGCACAAGTTCATCATTTCCAGAAACTGGCCAGCTCCCACACCTGCCAATTCCATCTCCCTCTCAACAGCCTGTAACGTCTCCGGCCGCAAAACCTCCTGTGGGATTGCAGTCGCCACGTCCGCCAGAATGGTGGCATGGCGATGGAAGGCCTCGTGTTTGTAGGAAAATTCCACCCAGTCCTGCATGCATGCATGGCAGTGAAATCAATATTGTCTGAAGCGTCGCGCTTAAATTTCACTGAGCTAGCCTCAATCAACGTGGAAATAATTATAGTAAAGCTAGTTATACAACGAGTAGCTTTCTCCCTCTATAAACTACCAGCTCAATAAGCCGCAGTGATTTGAGTGGAATGATACTGGTGGGTGCCATGGCTAAACAGGCTATAATTCCCGATTGATTAACATGCTACGGTCCCTGTTGGTGCGGATGACTGTGGAGTTGGCCATTTCTCAAATGCTGAAACACAGATGAGGCTTCAATTGGTGCATGCCATCAGTGGAATTTAATCCCAACAGTTTGGAGGTCACAACCTGGGGACTTTCATTCGTTTGGTTTTATTTATTTATTGACCAACAATCTGGCATGCAATGTTCTTCATTGATTCTGATGATATACAGTTTGGCATCATCTGAATTCTATTATTTTCACATTCAACACGATCAATCGACTTTGTCATCATTTTAAAACCATGAAGATTTCCTTGGTCCTTGAGTGAGAACTTACCGCGTCAAGTTGAGCTTTTCCTGTCACAAGAGCTCGAAAGAGATGTTCTTGAATGATAACATTATCGTAGAGTACTCGTTGGCCTGATCCAGAACGAGGATTAGCCATCGCCACCTCCTTCACAACATTCTCAAGCCACTCCTTGTCGGAATGTACAATGTCCTCAGTCTGTACGCAAACCACGTTGTGATCAGTGTCTTCAGATTTGATCAGTAATTGAATGAGTTTAAAAATATGTTGATTGCAGATCTACATGGAATATGCATAATGATCAAAATGACCGTTGAATCATGAATATGGTTTTGGCAATCAGACATAAACTGGAGCATGCATGCCTATGGATTCCAAACGTACCTTGCAGGCTTGAACGCACACTGTTCGAGGAGAGTGGCCACGGGCACCGGCGTCCAGTGCAGGGCTGACATCACGTAGGAAATCATTCTGGATATTACGAAGGTACTCGAAGAGAGCCACAATATATAGGCCCTGGTCACGGGGCTCTACCAAGCACATTGCTAGAGGAGCGTCTCTGTTCATGATTGGTATGCTGAATGTTCTGCACTCGTAACCCTTCACTTTCTCCCTTAGCGCATTCCATGATTTTTCAAACTGTTCGAACTGACGTCGCAGTCCACTGTAACACACACATCAATCCACAACTTACATAAGGATCGAGATATACTATGGCAAAAATCTGAGGACGTCTTGTCTTGAAAAAGACTACAGAAAATAAATTATGCATCATGGACAAGTTGCCTTCTATGATAAATAATCCTCTGATTTTTACAACCCGTTTTGCCATGTTAACTCTTAAAGGACATGGCTTTCCTGATTCCCAAACCCAAAATCTCTTGTAAACTCCATTTCAAGCATGATTCTCTTTTTAATTTCCATTGGTTCTATTCTAAAGAAGTATAAATGCCTTAAATATGTTCATTTTGGCATTTTAAAAACCCCATTTGGTTCAACGGAGTAGAAGTTATAAGCAAGATTCTCCCAAAGAAAAGTGTAAGCCCGTGGAGCTTAGAATGTCCTTTAAGGGTTAACAAATCTAGCCTACACCTGCAATTACCAGTGTCAAAGACCCCAACGGCACGAAAATGATGGAGCTCAAATTACAACATCAACGAATTAAAGCCTGCAGAAACCCAAGTGCTCCACATAGTAACTATATATAGAAAGAATATGCAGTAGTTACCTGGATTCTTGCAGAGCTTCTCTGATGCTCATTGTTGCAGCTTCAGGCCGCGAGATCCTAGAGCTGAAATTGTCATGAGCGGTGTTGCAGAAAAGTAAAAGATTCATGAAGTGCTTCAAGTCCTCCAAGTGCTCTTCGTGGTTGAAGAACACCTGAATGAAGGGGCTCTCAGCTATCATGCCCGGGTCTTGCTTATACAAGGTCCTGAAGTTGGCAAGACTGGGAGAAGCGGTGATTCTCAGAATATCTTCCATTGCCGACGGGAACATTCGCCGTCCTCTCTCTTCCACCAATTCCGCATACAAGTTGTCCCCTCTCTGCCTCTCCAAATAGTCTGCTGCAGCCCTATGAGCACCCGAGCCGAAGCTGCCGTGGCCAAAAATGCTTTGAAATTCAGCTTCCCACTGTACCCGAGCGTCTGCAGAAAGTAAAGCAACATTGTTCTGCATTCCACCTAAGAAAGAAACTACGGAGTGCATGTACTTCACAGTGGTGTCTCGATTGCAGGCCAGGAGGCGGTCCAGTTTGTCGAAGTCTTCCTCAATTATGTTCTGCAGTTCTTGCAGAGGACAAGTCTGTGGCGCAAGCCCTAGTAGCCTTTGCAAGATTTGATCCGTTGTTGTAGATGCCCGTTGAAGCCCGATGCGTAAACAAATGTGGAGTATCAGGCGGAGAGCTCGATAGCTCTTGTGCTCGAGGTTGCGAACAGAATAGAATGTATCCGAGCGTGAAACGTTGTCAACGATGTAACCTGCAGGAGGGAAATCAATCAATTAAAGCTCATAATTAGTATCGCCCCAATGCAGCATCTTCTTCACATGATGCATCTCACGAGAGTGAAGTCCTGACCTCAGTCTCAGCACCATAAAGAGAATCTTCCCCATTAGATAGTGAGATCATATTGTGTATTATGGGGAGGGTCTTTGCATGATCACTGTGAACCTCCCCATGAATAATGCCAGGGAAGAATCTCTTTAAATGATGATAATTATTCATAAAGTTTCCTGAAACAGTCTAATTTTACTAAATATTGAATGACATTCAGTGCAAGAATCCAAACATGGCTTTGAATAGAAGAAAATACTAAGATGATTTGACTACGAACCAATCTGAATCTAGTTATTGTGGAAAGGCAGAAATAAACAGGAGCTGAGATGAAATGGGAAGCATGAAGTTACCATTCTGAATCTGCTGGGCTCCAAGAAGAACATTCCCAGCGGCAGGATTGTGGTTGGTGCCTCCAATGGGTTTCCGACAGTCAGGGCAAGTGGTGGACTGCATCGGTTGCCCGCACTCTCCAACGAAATACTCATATCCACATGGGCATTTGTATTCTCTAATCTCGGCGCCAGCAGCTACAATAGTTCTGAACGCAGCGAGGGAGCTGTTGGGAGCTCCTAACACATAGGCTTGCTCAAGGTGTTGTTTGTTGAGACTCATGTATCCCTGCATTCAATCATAACAAGTCCACAACTTCAACGACCGCCTACGTTTCCTTACCAACCTCCTTTACTATTACTTGGAATCCGATAAACCTCTAGTTTCTTGGCATATCGAGAACATCCTTAGTACTACTACTATAAGCAAAGAAGAGTAAGTAGTTTCTGTCACGTACCTGCAGTGGCGATGTTTGTGGTAGATCTGTCACAATAAAAAGGATGTGCGCAGCGAGGCATTTATACCACAACTCATGGTTAGGCATGTTGGGGCTAAGCCTCAGACTACTCCATGTTGTAGTCGTTCTTTCGTTCTGAGCAAAACACTGTACCACATCTATCCATTTGGGGTCCCAGTTGTGTAGACAACTGGGTCTACTCAGAATCCATTGAGAAGCAGCCCTCTCTCCGGACGTCCACGCCCGGGCCGCGGAAGGAAGATAAAATCTAGATGCTATGGCAGCAACGATTTGTTTCTGACTAGCAAGATCAGTTGCAGCGGATTCCAGGAATGCTCCACCTCGTCCAGATGACACAGAATGGATTGCTTCACCGGCTTTCTGGAAAAGCTCCGAAGAGGACCAAAAGGGATCGAACCCCAGAGGATTAGCAACTACATCATGCATCGTTTCCCATTCCAGGATTGTAGTGTATTCATTCAGCCCTGCGATCTCACCACATCTTGTAGCTACACGACTGATTTCCACCAAGGACAGTCCCCTCTTCATGTGGAGCACCTTCAAGAGGTACAGTCGCAATGCTGCAAATCTTCTTGTGGGCTCAGATGAGGAATCCCTGATCATACTGTTGGCTAAAATGGAGACCACGGGAGAAGAAGAACAAGCTGTAGAGTCCTTAGCTCTCAATATGCGTTCAAGTTCGGTTGCCACTCCGTCCATTACGGCACGCAGAAATGCAAACGCGGCAGTCACTTGAACAGTCAACGGGCCATCAGCATCCATAAGCTCCAGCGCTCTATTCAGGCACTTGAAAAAATCCTCAAAGCTCCACTCTGGTCCCGCATCCTTAGCTCCTTTTACTATGGCTCCAATAGTGCAAGGGTTCATCGACTCGTAGATCACGTCGGAGAGAAGAACAAATGCTGCATGAGTATCGTCGCTGTCGAATGAGATTTCTCCTAATTGTAAGCAACTTTCGCTTAGCAAAAACTGCATGTACTTCGGACATTGCGCATCCACAAAGTAATTATCAGTATGAGCGAGGCTGGCATCAAGGAGGCAGACCATAAGGCTCTTCATGACGCTGGTCATGTCTCGGATTTGGAAAACAAACGCGGCAATGGTGTTCACATCAGACACAGTAGTCGTCTTTCCCTTCAAAACTTTCCTGAAGAAGGAAGCAAGAAATCGTTGCCAGTGCCCTTGGAGAGAATCTGTCAAGGTGTGAAGCTCCGGGGTCAGAAGCAGGACAGTTTCCAGAAGCTCACCAGGAGTGAAGTCGGTGCCTTTCAGACTACCCAACCACTTCACCAGCCCCTGCAAGGTCTCATTCCCCAATGACAATGGTGAATGTAGAACCATGTATGCCAAATCTCTGAGTACTTCCAAGCTCGTGAGGATCATAGCCCAGCGGGTGGTATCAAGAGGCGATGCCAGATTAATCAGCAACTCCAGTTTCTGAACCCATTCACTAATCTCGGCACCGCTAGACACCAGAAAGCCTTCCTTGTGAGGCACAACCGCAGCGTAACACTGTTGGACCAAGTATTGATGAAACTCTTTGGACGGCATGCATTTACTCTTCAGCAGCGCCATTTTCCAAGCCACGTCGCTGGTGTCGGTTAAACACGACGCCACCAGCAACGCTTGTGCTTTCAGCTTCTCGCCATGCTCCCATAGAAGAATGTGCAGACTGGGAGGAGTTCCAGTAACCCCCATGCCAAGATTGGCTCTCAACACCCACTCAAAAGCTTGTGACTCCACCTCACTTCGACTGTCATTACTGTACTGAGCATACATCTTGGAAAAGTCTCCCACGTAGAGCTCGGGGTGAGTGGCGATGCAAGCAGCCAAGTCTGGAAGCTGATCCCGCATTGTGGCTTCCATATTTTCTTTAATCAAATCCAAAGGAACGTCCTCATGATCAGAAGATATGTTTTCAGACGACCTTGATAACTGGGTCACGTACAAGTCTTGAAATCCATGATCAACCTGTCGGGAATACAGTGCAACGAATGGCAGGGAGAGGGTGAGTGGGCACTTGACTTGGTAGCCTTCTGGGTGCCGTGGAGGCGGAACACTTCCAATGTTCACAACCTCGGCATTCAAAACGGTGGCTCGCCACACTCCCCTTTTCACTGCGTCCATTTTGAAGTAACTTCCGAGGTCGGAGGACTCCTCCAGTAAATACACAAGCCTTGCTATCGGCTGCCTCAGCTTCTCTTCAATATAGAGCAGGAAAGCATCTTGGAGGCTAGAGGTCAGAGATAATAGCCTTCGATCCGAAGCCACTGATGCTTGCCATGATGGATCGGCCTCTTTAATGAGCCACGCCAGCGCCCGGCTCTTGAAACAGCCCCACAGTTCTTTGTCCTCGCAGATCCTCTGGACCATGCGCTGGCAGTAGGCTGCGGGGTTCAGTGACTTTGGATACTTTATACATAAAAAGCTCCATGTAAGCACCTTTACCATCATATCGTGGACAGGGATTGTCTCTGCTTTCACCAAGTCGGCAACACTGTGGTCCAAAAATACTCTGCACAGACAGTCCCAAAATTTCAAGATCCAATAATTTGTATGCAAAATAGACTGGATAAGTCACAAACTGCATGATGAGTCCAAGTAGAGAAAAAATGTTCTGGTACCTGAGGTCGGTTTCTTCTTTTTGAAGCTGATCGAGTGTAATCTGCTGCCATCCACCCAGGAAAGTGAATCCTGTAGGATTTTCCATCTCACGATGATTGTGAATGATCATGATAACATTCTTCGCCTCGGAAGGTCCCCCAGACTTACCGAGGCGAAATTCCACAAAACTCTTGTCTACCAGAAATTTCACATGCTGGATATGCTCTTTGTCCATTATGGCATCAGCTTGTAAGATGAGCAACTGGGAAGGCCCAGTTAGAAACAGCTGAATCTGCGTTTGAACTTGCCTCTCTGATGAGAAGTCTCCCAGCTTCTCGATTTGTGCCTGGTCACACCAAAAGTATTATAGTAAATTAATCATGCGGAGCCTTAAAGCTAAGATAAATTCAATCCTGACAATAGCTCTCAACCAGAGAGTAATCCTTAACTAATCCAGAGAGTCATGAATACAAAATGACAAGAACCAGGAGATGATACATGACTGCTGAGACCCATCCTGATAAAGATTTCTTACATCTATGTCGCCGAGGAACTTCGTGATCGGCATATGGATAATGGTGCGAGTGGTTATCACCACTCTCTTGCCCATGTAACAACTTGGAAGTCCCCGCAAGCTCTCCTCCTGCATCTGCATTAACAACATTAATCACTGAGTTGATACTAACATCTCTTTCTGATAGTTGATTTAACTGTGAGTTTTCGAAAATCCTCAAATTGGTAGATAATAAACGTAGTGATTGAATTCAAAACATTCTCCAGTCCAAGTAAAACATTCAACTCAAAACGATGGAAATTTTTCGAGCCTGAAGTCATAAAGCTCTTACTGTTGTCATAATGAACTCCCTAAGACCTTGTTGATCTTGCCATTCACCGAAGAAGAGGCCAGTCCATTTCTCCAGGTCGGGAACTTTGCACCGTCCAGATAAGGAAGCACGTACCATTGCATCCACGTGTGCCGTTCGCAACAAATCTTCTTTGCACCTACGTAAAAATATATAGTTGCATATAATACACTAGCTTCAGAATCAAATGGAGAAGAGAATAACTCACTGCTAATTAATCAACTTTGAGAACAGTCACGACTAATATAATTTTCGTCAAGAACTGTAAATCTGCGTCAAGCAATTCATTTCCATTGAGAATCATAGAAGATATTTAAAACATCAAGAAGAAATGATATCATAGACTGAAAAACTTGTAACTGTTCAAAGCTCATGGATCATACCCTTTTTGGAGAAAAATTTGTGTCCTGTGTTAAGTAAGGATATATCTAGAGCTGGAGCTGCATGCTAGGGAGGGAGAGAGGGAAGATACGAGAAGTGAATCAAGATGATGTATATATGTGTATACTTACCTGTCAAGTAGCAATGCGAATTCCGTTGGTATACTAATATTGTCCTCAGGCACATGATGCAACACAAGCGATGGAAGTGTGTCTTCATGGAAACCAGCAAACAAATCATGTATTTTAAACACGGTTTCATCGTTAGAATTATGCTCCGAGTTGTTCGTTGTCAGGCCAGCTAGTTGTGCACACCATTCATGGAGATTGGCCACAGCTTCCTTCTGATGCACCGTCAGGATGTTTTCGTAAGTGAGAACTTGCTTCTCGAAGCGGTTCAGAAAGGGCGGGTCCAAGTGGGAGACCTGGCTGAAGTCCACCACCACAATGCAGCGAAAATTGTCATGCACATAACACATGGGATTACTGTAGGCTCCAATGGCGATCCGACAATTCCGCCTGTCTGCCACTGTGGTGTAGTGTTGGTTGAGCATGTCATAGAGCGATGACCAAAGTCTCTCCACTCCCCTGAGAAGGATACATCTGCAAGCAAACCAATCATATAATTTATTATTTAACATCGTATAACAAGATTTGAAAACTGGTACACGTTAGCATTCTCACTAAAGAAGAAAGAAAATTAGAGACGCACCTGCCAGCTTCCATGTGTAAAATTATGATGCTCAGCAACAAATATGAATAGTCGTCACTGCAGTCGTCTTTGAATTTGCTTCCATGAATGATTATCACATTCTCCTGAAAACATTTCTCCACAATGACAATGGCCGAGTCCCCCTGATCCACACGCAGAAAATATGATAAATTGAGTATCGTTTCTGCAATGGAAATGACAGCTCAAGATGAACAGAGCAGTATTAACCCCTAAGCGTCTAAAACGCCCAATCTGCATCACGGTTGCATTTCCTCAATTTTACCACGGTTTTCTGATTGCAATACATCATTTTAAAGCTCTTGTTCTATACTACAAGATCAACAATGTCGATCAAGTCATTTTCACACAAACAGATGATTTGCAGCAGGGGGTCCAATTTTCCTGCACTACAGAAAATACACAGTGGACGCTTAGGGGTTAAACTGTGTTGAACAGAACAACGTACCGTGGTGATGAGCATCAAATGCCTCGCATGCTTATCTTGTAGATTCTCTGCAACGAGGTCCATGACAGGAGGTGGCTGTGTCAGAAGCTCCTCATGCCCCAAATTCTGTTTCAGAATTTGGGAGAAAGTGTGAACATCATCCGGTGAGCCTCCGAAGTTTCTCCACACGGCTGTTCCGAGCCCATGCAGTGGGGAATAGACCAAGCTCCTATTCACTGACTTTATGAGCGCATAGAAGTCGCGCAGGCCATGGAAGTTCGGTTTCGTTTGACGAGAATGATAAGTATGGTAGGATTTCGCCAGGCCCTTCAACTGTCTTTGGAGCTGCCTCTGATCCCTTTCCGAGCCTGGAATTTTGTCAAAGCTCTCCAGGATAGCGATGCTGGTCTCATATAAATCTTGCTCCGAAGGGTCAGGTTGCGAAAGATGAATGGCTCGGTTCATTTTGGCGGCATCCAGAGACCAGTTGCTGATACCCACCACTGCCACTTGTTGAGGTTCCTCAGGTTCCAGAAGAGCATGTAGAACCTGCCGACAAATGACCCGTTTGTTAATATATAGCTCATTCATTATAATTATTTGGTTTAGAAAATAGTACTTACTGGTCATCAATTATCCTACTGTACGTGCCATACTGCTCTTCAAGTTTTAATCATCCTCACTACCTTCAAAGGATTGTGCCTTGATACTTCAGCAAGACCAACTTCATCCAGCACCACCACCACGAGGACGTCTCGGCCTTCATTGTCCTTTCTACACCGCTGAGCTTTCTCAAACACCTGCGCACAATTAGCCATTAGTACGAGGCTTTGAGCTTGAGATAGCACATAATTCAGGTGCAAAGTTTATCACAGATTTGAATAAGAATATAGCAGTGGGAGATTCATTGGACAGTTAAAACTAGAACAGAACTAACTCAACCGTGCACGATTATATCATTGAGCAATAGAAAAGGTACCTTCAGAATACCCTCAGATGTGGAACTCTCCGAGCCTTGGTATGAAAATTTATACATTTGGGGCAGTTTTTGAAAATAGGGGTCTCTAGACTCGGAGCCCCTCAAATTTCTGGCACCATCCAACAACTTCTACGTTTAGAGATACCCAAGGACAAGAAGAACCATAAACTAGATATCAACGCCTGCAATCACGAAAATGAAATCGTATCCATATCCGAATTTTTTTTATATATACCCACGGCAGCATAAATAATGTGATAGATGGGAAGAAACAAACCCGTAAATCAATTGAAGTGCAAGTGTCTTTCCGGATCCAGGCTTCCCAATGACGAAGACAGGGATGTGGTTCACCATGCAGACGAGTGTTACAAACACATTCTCCAGAATGGCCTTGTTCTTGGCAATGCCAACGGGTACATCCATGCGGTTGAGCAGGTCCAATTGTTCTGCTCTTAAAAGCTCGGCAAACGTATCTCCAGTGAACCCCCTGGTCAATGTCATTACAAAATCTATTAGCATGCTAGCTAGTATTGCAGTGTAACCATTGCTAAATTGCATATTGCAATTAAATGGCCCTTCCTCTAGTAGTGGCATTTGCAATATCCCATTCCCGGTAAACAACGTGTCAACACTCCTACCTACTATAAATAATAATTTTATTGCAGAATTCATATGCAATGCAATTTCATGGTACCTGTAATAGGATCGATCGTAAGAGTGAAGGACGCCAGCAAACATGTTCCGATAGCTTCGACGTTGCGGCTCCGTTGCGAGACGTGAATGATAGCAATGAGCAAACGCCAAGAGCGTTGCACGGACTTGGATTTTCCGGTACTTGCCTTGACCGGGCAGAGTCCTTTCGGGAAGATCTTGCAAGAAAAACTCATAGAGCGAAATGCACCGGCTTGCGTCCCGTAAACTGACACTGGCTTCGCCGTGATATTCTCTTACCAAGGCTTGGGACTGCACCAGAAGGTCTGCGAAGCACTGCACTTCGACCTGCACTTTCTCTTGCACCATGGCTTCGATGTAAGCTTGCTCATCATGCCGTGAAAGTAGGCCAAAGTCCCATACATAATCCAACATTGCCTCAGGCAGAGGATGCACCCGGTACGCGAGATTGTAACGTTGGACATCTCCTGCATTTGAAATCAAGTCACGAGGCGAAAAACCTGCTTGAGCATTTTCCTTGTCGTGTCTACGATACGGATTACAAGCAGCCAGCACCACCAGATTCGGGTCCAACGCTTTTTCGTCAAGGAAATGGTGGCATATGACTCCATTCAGGAAACCAAGATGGTCACATGCATTGATCTCGTCCAGAAACGCCCACACCTGTTACAACACCAAAAACCATATCCAATGGTTTAGACACCCAGGTAACGAAATTATGTCATTCTGAAATGAATGATCTAAGACCTGGGATAGTTAGTTCAAGAAAAATTTCATATGCTGATGCTATTTAACCCCCATAATACCAAGGATTCATGGTTTAAAAATGACCAGTTCGATTGATCATATTGTGCAAAATACAATTTAAATATTACATCAGTGAAGAAAAATGCACATGTTGGTCTAAAATAAATAAAGGAAGTCCCCATGTAACCTATGCTCAAAACTGCTTTTAAAAACTAAAAATTGCTTCTTGGGATTCATTGCGGTTCCCCTCAAGAGTTATTTGCTCATTGCAGACATGGACGAATTCAAATTCTCTTAGATACCGGTTCGTAGATGATTTTAAAATGATTGTGTAAGCTTAATGAAATCACACCCACGGCACAGCAGCTTACCTTTTTGGTTTCTCCTGCTTCATTTGCTTCAATCGCTGCTTGATTGGCTTCGTTGATGAAGAAGCGAATGTCCTCAGCTGTGGTTCCTGCATGAAGCGTGATACTGGAGAAATCCACACCAGAATACTTGGCCAAAATCCTGAGAAGGCTTGTTTTTCCACAACCAGTTTCGCCCATGATGAGAACGGGAACTCGGGCAGCCACCCGGAGAGCTATCAATGCCATCTTCAAGAAATTGTCAGCTGTGAGGACATAGTTTGGTTGAAACGATGGTGCACTTCTCTGCAGGATCGGCCAGAGTTTTGACCAGAGCTCAAGCGAAGACATAGTTGCATAATCTGGCGTCTGATTCCCCTCCGAAGCAAATTTCTGGCTGTTGACCAGCTGCTTTATGGAGTCCGGTACGAGGTTCACATTTCTGTACAGAAGTAAGACGGACCCCTCACTTTCGAAAAAAACCATCAAATGGTTACTATCCGACCAGCGCAGCATGCCCTTGAATCTGCTTTCCATTGTCAAATCCGTGATCTTCTTCCCCTGAGATTGTTGCTGCTCATGAAGCCAAGGCTTCACAGATCGCAGAGAGAGATCCCTGGAAACCACTACAAGGGAAGTTACAAGACAAGATCGAATGTTGGCCTCTGCTTCCATAAACTGCAATGTATCAACCTTGAAGAAAATGCTGTCATTTAGGCTCCGCAGCTGACAAGCCAGAAATTTCACGAACATTTCGAGGACAGTGAAGGACATGACATTCTCTTCCTCCACATGATCAATAAAGTGTCTCCGGAGCAGATCACGGCATCGGGTCGCAGGAAGTGCTTCCACGTTACTGGCATCTCCGCTGAAAATCAAGTCTTTACTATTCAGCTCGTTCGACTCCAGAGCTTGTAAATACGTACATACCACTTGCATGTCGCTACTTGGATTTTCGCTTACCTCCAGAGACTCCAGATCCCATGTTAGATGATCCCTTTGGAACCATTCACAAACAGGGAGGCTGTGAGCAAGCTCATTGCCGAGAGTGTTTCCAAGTTCGATTTCGATGTCACTTACGATGTTTAAGTGAAACACTCCTGCCGTATCTGACTTCAAACATCCAAGAACAAGAAGCTCAAACAACAACACGTTGAAAGTCTCTGGATTCACCACGCTTGAGATATCCAGGTGTAAAACGCTCTCTGGTTGGAGACCCAATTCCTTCAGTTGTGAAACAAGAGAGTTCCGGGATGTGTTCCCACTCACACAAAGTGTCTTCACGTTGTCCTGCACATCGACGTATACCATCAAGAGTACTTTAGAATTTTCCAGCTCCGAAATGAATCATCCAGTTCCAGTTCCTAACAAATGTAGGACTCTCTCCTGAAAAAACAAGCTGTAGAATCTTACTTGAATTTTTTTAAGTCATCAGTACATAATAATGTTCGTAGTGATATACGAAAAAAGAACATTCCCATTTTGTAGTCTAATGGATGACCTCTCAGAGTGGGACTCGAACTATTTGTTTGTTTTAGAAAAGGAAATACTGATTGTTTGTTGGGAGAACTATGAAATCTCTGACATCGTTGTGATGAAAAAGAATAATCGCTGCAAGGTTTGTTAAAATATAGATGAGAATCACATGCATGCTCTACTAACTCATGAAACAACCGTAACCGGATTTTGAATCGATGCACATACCGGTGAGTGAATGCTGTTAACGTTTCTTGTCTTTCCCAGACCAGGAAGCTCGGAGGTAATCACCCGCATGTTGGAGCACTCAGCAGGAAGCTGCTCACGAACCTCAGCTGAGTTCAAGGATCCCATGTGACAAACGCGGACATTCAAATCGTGAGAAACTGCAAGCAGGGCCTGGCTCTTGGAGCAACACACAACAGCGAGCTGCACTTCACCATCGTCGCCGTAATTGGAATTTCGTTGAGGATGGCGCTCTTCCCATTCCTGTACCATTTCTTGGAGCACCTTCAGAAACTGAGACTGACACTCAAAGCTGAGTTTTTCAATGTACGCAATGCAAAAGAGTCCCACGTCCTGCGCAGTCCTCTGGAAGCAACGAAGTAAGAGGAGATGGATCTCCTCCCACGTCGTGAATGCACTGCATAACAAGACGTTTCGTGGGACATCCCTCAAGCTGAGACCCCTTTTGTTGAATAAACTCACAACGGCTTGCAGTTCCATGTGGGGCTCTTCGACAAGAGCCAGGAGCAGAGCTTCGTTGTGAGCTTTGCCAGGAGTTGATATGATTTCCTTGGTGGACTTGGCCTTCGATGATGAGGCATAGCCGCGTGATGGCTTCTGAAAGAGAGGCTCCAGGCACTTGGCAATCACCGTCAGGCTTTCACTCAAGGGGTTGGAAAAATTTCGTTCACGCAATTCTCGTGAGAAATTCCTTTGGGCCTGATGCAGCGCCCTTCGTGGATCCCTCATGCCAGCCCACTGCAGAAGCTCTACACACATGTTCTCCGCTGCGGTCCGCCTATTGGAACGTGTAGAGTCTAGGACCTCAAGAAGGAGCCGTAACTCCATGGAACGGAAGTAGTTCAGACAGTAATACTGGCTGCGGGCCTCCTTCACAGCTGCGTACCACTCTTGCAGCTCGTCGTTGACCATAAGAGCAAGCCCCTCCAACAGTTCCAGTCCGGAAAGCTCCTGGTCGAATTGAGCATAATGGAAATGACCTGAAGCATTAAGTTCTGTGATTGAATTGACCAGTCGCTCCACGATGTCCACTTGCTCGATGAAGAGTGCCGTATCCTTCTCCGTCTCATCACCAGAGGACTCTGCAATTCAAAATGCCAGCGACTTTACATTAATAAGTTTTTAATCCATGCACAACAAATTACCAACAGGATGTACTACACTTGGCTTTTGACCAAATGATTCGACATGGGTAGAAATAGTTGCTAACCAACAATGACTACAGAGAAATAGGGGTATACAAATAAGTAGATTCCGTGAAAGCCACACATAATGTTTACTAAGTATTCATCTCATAATTTGTTATAACAAACAGAAAACACCCCTCCCAGAAAACCCAATTGTAATGCCATTTATTAAGGTAGTTTCTAAAGCAAACCCTGGCCATTCAAGTAGATTTTCCGCAATATCTTTTGGGTGAGGGTTCTAAACTAGATAATTTAGACAAAAACTAGCAGCTACAAGACTACAAGGAAAGAACTCTGTAATGCTTATGAGGTATGTTGAGCATGCAAGTTCTGTGGCTCCCTGACTTAATGCAAACAGGTGGTTTCATACCTGCTTGATCTGTTATATAGCGCTTGGCTTGTGCTTTATGCGTGCTCAAAACCAACCGCGCCCGACTTCGCAAATCTTGCAGCTCTGCAAGATTATAGACACATGTATCATCTTGACTTACACGGACCTCGCTGTCGAAGATTGGTTGGACACACCAAGTTCCTGTCTGAGAGTTACAAGTGAGCTTCAGGTCACATACACCATCCGTGAGCGTGAAGTGATACTGTCCACCTCTTAAAATTCTCTTCATGTGGTCTTTCATTTTGAGCCCCCGGTTGGCCACAGTGGAAAGGAACCGTGTAATGTGAGCCACATTCTCATTACACTTGGAAAGCTTGGCAGCTAATGTGCTCGCAGATGCCGATTCACTTGCAGCAGACGTTTTCAACTCCATAGCCATCACTCCCCACAAGCTCTCAAAAGTAGGAAATTCGGATTTCAACACAGGGCGAAACATTCCTGAAACAGAACCAAGGAAGTTGAATGAGTCAGCATCATCTCCGTTCCATAGGAGTTTGCACAGTTAACTCAAATCAGATCTATTTCTTAGCTACACAAATGGTGTTCAAGAGGGTTGCAAACACTATATTCCATATACGGAGGACACGGAAGCAACTACTACTAATCAATACAGACTCATTTTCAAACTGTACAGTTTCACATCAGAACATAAGCAACTACTAATAATCAACACAGACTCACTTTCAAACGCTACAGTTTCACAACAGAACAGAAGCCAATCCTGAGAAACGACATTCTTTGTCTGTGTTGCGTGTGATTACTTACGATGAAGGTCGATCAAATCTGAAAGAATGGACTCCTGAACAAAATCATTGTCCGACCCTTCCTCAACGGCGTCGATCAAATTTCTGAAATCCTCGTCCAGCTTGTCCCTCAGGAAATTGATCAGGGGCTCTGACTTGGCAAGTTGAATGAAAGCAAACTCTTCATTTGCGGAGACCTTGGCCAGGATTGCCTTGCCTTGCCTTTTATGAAGCTCCGTGAATTCCTTCAAAGTACAGTACTCGTCACATTGCTTCATAAGATTCTTCATCTCGTAGAGATATCCCTCGCAGGATTCATCGAACCGAAACAACCTGGCTACTTTAGGCAATGCCGCTACCAGATCTTCCTTCGCTTTGATGGCCTTCCACGCTTGAATCGACTGGGTTATGTCTACGCCTTTTCCGAATCTGTTCAACCGGCCAAGCATGGGAGAGTTTCTTGGATTTTCCAGCTTCAACTCTTGTCTAGCGAGCTCAAATTCTCTCTCGATCTGATGCGCATCCACTGTCACCCACAAAGAGTACAGCTTGTCCATGTTCGTCTTTTCCAAGTTTTTCGATCCGCAGTAAGGCTCCATCTCTGCTCGGTATCTTTGAATTGAGCGCGGTACCAGGTCTCCAGCTACCATTGCAAAGGACGCGTCAGGTGTGGCACTGGACGATGATGAAGCTTCGTCAATGTCCACGAGTAAGGGCAGCAGTTTGCCTTGGTCTCTGAGCCGATCGAACAAATTCCGACATGAATCCAACAAAATGCATCTGAAAATCTCCGATTCGTGTAAGAGGATGAGAGGCCTCAAATTCTCAAAGAGGGAAGGGTGAGCATCCTCAGGCCAGTGTGAGAATGAACTCATTTGCAGGGGTGTAGACATCCATGTCTCTCTCCTGGTCGATAGGTATCTGGACCATTCCTGTATTCCTTGAATAGGATACCCCTTTCCACTCAAATACCTGCACAAAGTAGCCAGTATGTCGCATGCTTGCAATCTCTTTTTGAAAAGATCGAGATCTTCGAATGCGTCATCGAGTGCGGAAGATGCTTCTGTGTATCCCAAAGACTTCAAGATTGATTTCCACCTACTTCCAGTGCGTGACACACTTTCGATGGTGCCCATTGTGACTTCACCCTGCACCACTAAGGTACCAAAGGAGTGACATGCCTCCTGGACTTTCCGATAGATCCAATGCTCTTTGATAGGACCCCCGGGGGCAACCTGTATTTGGAGCAAGCAGCTTGCAAAACTGGACATTGATACGGTCTGGAAAGCTCGCTCCGAGGAAAGGCTTTCTTCAAAACCTGTGTGCTCAGCCATCTTGTCCAAGAGAGCTACGCAGAGCTCTTCCTGAATCCTGTGATTCACATAGCAAAGTCTTACATGAGAATTTAACAGGAAACTAATTGTTGCCAATCATCTTTAAAGCATGGACAAAACAGTGCGACCAAAAGCCTAAATGGATCATATACTAAAGTTGGCAGAGGGGACACCCTCCTTCCACTCTATGAAGTACCGAGGAAATGCTGGAGGATTTCAATGCACCGTAGCAAAATGCCCTGAGCTATCGAGCAAATCAAGTCAACATTTGAATCCAGAAAAACTTACTTGTCTTTACAGCTCAGAGCTTCGTGTCCATGCTGAGAGAACAAGCCCCTTAAAATCTGCTCACCACTAGTGTCAAGCTCTGCGACGTTGGTTGCATTCTGAAGTTGCGAGTGTATTATTTTGACAACTGTGCTTCGGTACTGCACTTGAAGCGACTCGTCAAGTTGGCTTAGCTTCGCCGACTCTGCAAGAAAGTGCTGAAGGCCTCGGGATCGTTGTTGACTCGAATCAACCGCCGCTTGAGTCAAGCACATTCCAAAGACACTGGATGGGTCCACTCCTAGATGATGAAAAACGTCTTGCACACATATGAAATAGGACATTGGAGACGAGGAGTGCTGCTGCTTCCCTCGATTGACAGACGCCGACAGCCATGGCCGTAAAACATCCTTAATGAGGTCCTCCTTCTCTTCGGGTCTGGGATCGGACTCGCAGCACCCCAATTTTTGAATGATGAGTGTGCTCAGGTGGAAATAATCGTCGATATCAGATGATGCAAAGTTGAGGAGCAGCCGGCGTTCCGCAGGCAACAGAGGAAGCATAAACGTGAAAGGATAGGCAAAAATCGTAGATTCAACCAAGGATTTCTTTGCATAGTCCGAAGCCGGTCCTGACATGATTTGAAGAAGCATTTCCACTATGTGTATCCGGAAAGGGTCAGCAAGGAAGCATGGTAAAACGATCGCATTGGCATACACTGCTTCCCATTTCACATGTTGAACAATGAGCTCAAGATGCTGCTGCAAATAAGTATCCTTCTTCATGACTTTGGTAAACCACTGCTGTAGACCATCCTGAAGCTCAGCACTAATCTCTTCTTCTAGATTTTCCGTTGGACTCCAGTCTGTTGCGCCTCTTATCCACGCTTCAAGCTCTTTGGAAGCCAGCAAAAACGTAGGGAGCGTTGGGGACACAAACAAAGCGATCCGAAACGTGTGTTTCCTCAGCGCCTTCAGTTTGCTGAATGACTCGTTGGTCTTAACCATGTTGGTGACTGCTGTTATGTAGGCTTGCTCAGCCAGTTTTCGGGTGGAGACTTGTGTCATGTTCAGCTGAAAGTCCTCCACCTTCGCAAGAAAAATCCAACTGGGGTCATACCTCCCGAGAGTTTCCAGGACAGAGATCCAGTCGAAGGAGAACCGAGAAACGTACGCCACGAGCTCCGACATCCCGTCTTGGAAGATGCGCTTGGCAAATGCTGGAGGCTCATATCCACACGGTCCTGAGGCTGTGAACTTTTGCAGCGAAAAGAGGACTATTGCATACGCCTCATAGAGCTTCTCTGCCTGAACACTCTCACTGCGAGCCAACTCCTTCAGAAGCTCAAACAGCCCCAGGCATAGGAGAAACATTTTCAGACCAATTGTCTTGTTGTGAGCCTCAGCATCCATCTTTGAACCTCCATATGTGTCTGCAACCTTGGCAGCCCAGTTTGCAACAGTTCCCAAGGAGTAATTCCCACCGCGACCGTAGTTACCGTAATAATTCCCACCGTAACCGTGACCGTGACCGTAGCCAGCTCCAGCCAAATGATTAGCACCTGAGCCAGAAAAAATTTGAACCGCTTGAGAGCGTTGATGACGAATCCTGTAGTATTCTGTGACACACTCGGCAATGTTCGAGGGGTTGGCCACAAAGATCATTTGAGTCAACACAGCCAGCCATTGCACTCCGTCCGGTGAATTGTTGTTCTTCAGTAACAAACCTCTCTCATCAACCACATCAAACCGAAACGACACTGTACAATCTCTTAGTCCCCTGATGGTTTGAGTTACTTCCCTTTCAGATGCTCCACCCCGATTAAGCATCGAACTCCAAGGGAAACGACCACCACCAGGAGTATCACGGACAGTGAAGCGGTATTCAATATCAGTATAATTTCGTCCCGGAAGGTTGTCAGTAAACCAGAAATTGGATTGTAAGCCCAACGCGCCAAGAGTTGGTTCAAGATGCAACTGAACTGGTTCCGACGCTCTGTAACCCTGCACCAAAGATGATCAATATTCAGGCACAAGAATAAGGTGATTCTGTAATTTGGGATTGAGGTTTTCCAGGATTCTAGCCAACCCGATGTTAGATTGCACAGACCACAGCAAAAAGCTGGACATGGAAACAACATCATGTGAGATAACAAGCTTATGACGCATTTTGAGGTAACTAAGTGTTCAATACAGCTCAAAGAGGTAGAGGTAGCTTGAAACCTTGTTATCTCAAATATTTTTACGTGCCACATGAGCACCACTTCCCAATGTACATTCTTGTTACTTGAACTAATGTAAAATTGACATTGAACAAAATAACAAGATTCAATGATTTTTGCACCAATCTAGGTGTAGGGTGTCTAATTATCTGCTTGGACCTGTGCAATCTGAAATGAGGGAAACATGCAGAAACACATCTCGATGCTGGAAAGTCAAGAATGGAAAAGAAGTTGAGAGTATATACCTCATATTTCAGATTTGCTGTGCAACTCGAGATCGAATTTGGGGCAACGATGCAGAGCTGGAATGTCTTGCCATTCGGTTGGTCTTCAGTAGGACCTACTCTGTCATTAGAAACATGTAGAGTTCTAGTGTCTTCTCTGAGATGCTCTTCCTCAAAAGTTGATGGTCCAGACAGTGCCGCTGCATACGGCCTCGTAGTAATTTGGTTATGTGGAAGACCTCGGCTTGTAGAGGCTTGGTTGTTAAATATTTTTAGACCCCTATCGGCTCCAGAGATCGTACTCCGACGATCTGCCATGATGTTTACTTGACCTTCAGCCTCTTCAACAGCTGAAGGATTGTTCACAGCCCGTTCGCTTTCGAAACGGTCGTCGAGTTCATATCCCACCAAGGGGGTTTTGTCCGCCATCTGGAATTCTTCCCACATGTCTAAGACATCCACAAAGAAAATTCTCAGCTTCTCTTAATTCCAGCTGCATCCCCCCAAAATTTTAGATTGTACACCGTGACCTAAACACCAAATCTAGTGTCGGTTCTAGGTCATCTACCAAAACGAACTTTAAACCCTAAAAATGCATACTTGCGGATCCCCTCGTTGTTGAAGGGACAAACAAGATGACTATGTTAGAAGACCTTCCTTTTAACAGACCAGAGCTAGATGTTGCATGCCTGAATAAAGAGCACATTGTATGATGAGCTTGTTCACGACAATTGTAGCTATCAAAACAAAATTGCCTCAGTTACGTCTATCATTACAATTCATACAAATCGACAAGAAGCATGACTACCAAAAGAACTACTAGAAGAGCTCTTGTTGACTACCAGAAGTGCTGCATGACTAGTTGATTTTTTAAAATTTTCAACAGGGTCAAAAACTGAAGTCTTAATGGACAACTGCTAGATAACCACTGCTTCTAATTGAAGGTACAACTCTAATTCAGACAAATGTACTGTAATGACGTTGCTAAGATCTCTACCGACAAAAGTAGCTAATTCTTACAAATTGGCGTCATTGCCATTCATGAAACGAATGAAACGAAGAAGAAGCGTAAGCGCCAACCGAACGCCAGAAATGAAGAAGTACCGACGAAATCTATGGCTATGAATTGCAGATCAGTCGTGAAGGAGATCCAACTCACCTTAATTTCTAAACAGACAAAGTACACTTGTGTTAATTCTCAATGCAAGTGGTCTTCAAGTTCCAGCTCCCACTTTCGCGTCACAGTACTGAAATATGATCAAGAATCTAACATATGAATGAGCAATTAACTAGTGACGATTGCTCTCAGACCTCCGATCCACTCGCATTGCTAAGCACTGATCAGATCGCCATGTAGAGCGCCCATTAATTCAAGCAGCTCGATCGATCGATCTCACTTGTTGGTGGTGCAAAACCGCCAACAATTGTCGGCAGGTTCGCCCCATCGATCTAATCTTACCATTAAGGTAGAGACACCCATAACCGACAGGTGACCAAAAACCGATATATTCTAATTTCTAGATTGTGAAAGAACAGATGTACCTCATTTGTACATATCGGTTATGGGTTCTGAAGTACTTTTCACTTTGAAAAATTGTACAAATTTCAATATTGGAAAATAATTCATGGAAAAATTTGCATTCTCCGCAAAAACTAACTTCCAACCCGGGAAAAATATCACCCTATTAATAGCTGGTCCAGAAATAGTGTAGGTAGCTTAAGTTATCGGTTTTAGGTGTCTCGACCTTAATTAATGTTACAGACAAGTTACAGGCAAATGGTACGTTTCTCACTGTAGCCGAAATCACGGAGAGTACTCACTACTCAGCAAGCAGCCATATTTTTTCAATCCCACGCGCTTGCGGGCCGCAGACTCAATGCAGCCAGGCATCAATAGTGTCGGCAGGAAACTGAATGCTAATCTGCACAAAACCCTAAATATTCCTGTGCAGACAAAGTGTATGGGGCGACCGAGGAGTAGAGAGCATGTTTATTATTGTTAAGTACATTGTTTTACTGGGTCTTATTGGCAATTGAGTTCACCCTCAACGTACCAGGGTGTCCCTGAAATTGACAATTTGAGAAAAATTATCATAAACTACTAAAGTTATCCGTAAAGTCCCTCAAAAGTGGGTGGTTGAATTATAGTTTGTTTTTTTTTTTTTGGCACAAATTGAAAGAATTCAATTGCAAAGAGATAAAATACAGAGCCACCACGACAAGAACCGCCACGGGGCAGAAGAACAAGGAACCTAGCTAACAAAAGGTTGAATTATAGTTTGAGTGAATAGTGACATTAATTCTCAAAAAAGAACATGTGTTGAGTACTAAAAAAATTTGTGAATGCAAACTTTGAAAGCACCAAAATCGGTGCTAAAAAACTTCTCACCCAAGTTTCTATTATTCACCTTCACATATGAAGAAGGTGATTGCTAGCCCCATTTCTGACAATAGATTCTTGTTGTATATACCTAGACCGTCCCCACTCACCCATTCTTTTGATTTCCTAAAACTTCTCTCAACAATTTTCATTTCTCCAAATTTTAGTTAAACTAAGGCTCACTCAACCCTTTAATTTATGAATAACTTTACTATTTAGAAGAATATTTTGGAATTGATATACAAATGAAGTTCTAGATTTTGAATTTCAGCCTCTATCTGTACGGTTCAATTCACTTATACTATCACCAATTTTTAATTATAGATTTGAAAGTTAAAATTAAAAATTCCTTTTATATTCGATTACAAGCAGAATTTTAATATTTTTTGAGTAAAATTTGTTGGAATGAGTTTGAAATGAGATACTTTAAAACGTGATGATTTTTTGAAATTTTGGTGTTTCTTAAATCTATGACCACATTTTTGCAAGGCCACTTCTAAAGTGCAGTCAAAGCAATTTTTGGTTTGGTTAACGACTTGACATACTTCTACATTTGTAATTTTTTTTTTAAATGTAATCAAGTATGACTAAATCCAACCGTTAAATAGGACAACAACTTGATGAAGAATCTTTAAAAAAATGAATGACTTTCATTCAAACATTGATGAGATCATGAGAAGGGTTTGGATTTATTAGTCTTCCACTTTTTGGACAATCTAAAGTTTAGGGGTACCCCAAAACAAAGAACGGCTTTGTACAGAGTCCATGCAGAGTCAACGATCTTATATAAGCGATTTTCGACACAACTAACACATGAATAGTCCCTTGGTCCCTTCATGAATAGAGCCATATGTTTGGAAGAACTTGTAGGAACTCCCCTTATGAGCACTTTGACCGGGTGCCCGGTCAATGTGTCCTATAGCTGGCCGAAAGGTGGATATTTTTACTCCAAGCAATGGACGCCCTTGAACTAGGTATGTGTGTGGTGGAAGAAATAGGCACAAGAGTGGAGAAAACAATGCCTAAAGGCCACAATGGATGTGTGCAAGAAAATTACAGCACACACACAAGACTCAAATAATCAATGATAAACACAAATTAGACTCACAAGCATTCCTCAATTCCCCTAGCTACCAAGTACCTTACAATTGGGTAAAATTGGTGAATTAACCCTTCAAATTAGGGTTTTTGGACTTGTGCACAAAAATTACAGCACACGGGCATAGAATGGGCATCAAAACTCTACGAACCAAAGTTTTCTTGAGCCCTAAACCCTACAACAAACACCCTTACAATTGAATAAAAAATTTGCTGAATGATGAGGAGTTTGGAGGGAACTAGGCAGCGCTTTCGCGTCGTGCCCAAAAACCTAATTTTTATTCCTGTATTCTAATATTTTGTGTAAGTCGGCCCGGTGAAAATTGGGCAGCACTTCCACGCTATACCTCTCACCAGGTTTTTTGAAAATTTTGCTTTTTAAAAATTTAGAATAGAATGTCTAGTTTTAACGAATCATAGAAAATTTCAAATTCTAAAAATAAAATTTGTAATTCTAATAATTATTTGAAGTTATATGCTTCTAAATTCATTATGAGAAGATAAAAAGCTATTTTTGAAATTTGACCGTATGGATAATTACTAAACATTAAGCTCCTCATTTTCTCTTTTGGGCCAAACTTCATCAAAGTTGAAGAAGTAATTTTTTACAACACATTTATGTTTTGCCCTTACCCCCTCCATCATTTAGAAGTTAATAGCTTACTAGAACCGCATTGATGTAACTTTCAACTTCTCTTTTGCACCCAAATCTGTTAAAGGTGTGGATCCATTCCAAATACACCGTATGCTACTGGTCGCCACGGCACGCTCATGCATTTAGTGGTTAAGTCTACCAATCCGTGGACCCCCGGCAAGCTTCTTCACTACATTAGGAGTAGTGTTATCGATTACGGCCCGGTTGAGTGGGCTAACATTTGTAGTAAGCGTAGTAGGACACATTAGGCGTTACGCAAGCTTGTAATTAAGTTTAAGAGTTATAGATGCAGTCATGGTATTTTTATGTGGATGGTGGGAGGGCAACTCCAGTGGACGCCATCGGGTCCAGTTGCTAGCTTCGTCTTCCAACCCCTTTGAGCCGACGCCGGCACGGCCACCCCCTCCCCGCCTCGTCAGGTGCGCCCACGCTCCTAAGGGCCGTGAGAGGCCTCACGGTTTCTTCCCTAAGTTAATCCTCTGTCCGGTCTGTTTGTCCTTTTCCTCTTGCCATGCTACTTGTGGCTGGTGGTGTTTTGTTTCTGACTTCCCTTGCAATGAAATTCCGTTTCATTTGTTTAAAAAATTATACAAATAAATAGTCTACCAATGTTGTATATGGGATTAACTTATAAAATCATAAAAAACTTTATTGTGATTGTATTCGAAGATTAATCTACCATTTCGGTATTTAATTTATTTATTCTCAGATTAGCTCTGACAATTTCTGCTCTCTGTGCCGACTCTCTGACTGATGATAAGGTAATGTACTTATTAGTTTATCCGTCGAGAACAGTTATTTGAGTTACTGCAGAGCAGTGATTCAATCACTTGCTGGTATCAAGTTTAGGGCCCGCTTCACACTATGGCCGTCCAAGTTCAGAGTTCGTGGCCAATGGTGCATGCATGTTTATAATTGTAAGTGCGTGTACAGTGGATGGCCCATAAACCAACGCTTTAACCCCTCAACGTACCAATCTTTTGAACAGAAGTAGATTCTAGCCTCAAAAGTAAATATTAGCATGGCTCAGATGTACATGAGGTGTACATGAGAAGACCATTGCAAGCATAAAATCTACCCAACAAATTTGACATACTTGTAGTTGGAGGCCTCTCTAATATTATCAACAGCTCTCCATCACAAGAGATTTACTATAATTGGCAGAGAATTTAATAGGCTTTCAAAGGTGACTTGGATGAAAATCATCCGAGGTTGTATGAGAAAGTTACAAGGCTTCGAATCTGTTCATAATCCAGTTTCTGGATGCTGGGACGTTTAGGGGTTAAGCTTTTTACGCAAATCTAGTACTAAGGTTGAATGTCCTAAAATCAACAACTTAAGAAATATGGCCTCAATCTAACAAGGATATTTATTAGAGATGTTTTTCGGTCATTTGGAAGAAGATTTCTCACGGAACGCACAAAATTTTGTAATTTAATTCCCAATATTCAAATCGATACACTTTTTTGAAGTGAAAAGAACTTCGTGACCAAGATGAGACCTCTAGGTTTCCCCATGACTACATCATGTGGTACTAATTTTCACTCATAATTATACCCAAAACCACCAACTACTTCTTCGCAATGGTTTACTAGAATAGTGAAATTGGTGCTTTTGAGTTTTAACTGTGGTGGCCCTAAGAAAGCTCTACATGTCATAATTGGGAAGGTGGTGGTTTTAGGACATTTGACCTCAGTGTAGAATTAGAAGCTTTCCTTGGATTATAGTACACGTCAGTTATGAGGCCATCCACTACCAACTACAAGTACAGGAATATCCTAAGTACCAGCTACACTAGAGAAATTTGCAAAGTAGTAGGTTGAGGGCCTCTTTACACTAGAGGCGAGAAGCCGTGAGGAGAGAAATTTATGCCAATGAGAAATTGGTCTTCTTGGTTTTTAGGCCTTCCATTGGCTAAAATTCTCTCTTCACCGCTTCTCGCCTCTAGAGTAAAAAGGCCCTGAGTGGGCCTCCTTTCTCTCTTCTATTTCAAATTTGATAGAAAAACAAAAAGATTAATCTAAAACAAGACTCAAGGTGAGCAAGGGGCTGTTTGACCAGGAATGGTGTTGGCCAACATTCGGAGCTAGTTGGAATTTTCGAATCTACAGTGAGTTACTAATTGACCTAGTGAACGCATGGAGTTTTATAATCCTTGATACACCATTGTAATTTGCTAGGGCAGGAAAAACAATGCCATCCCCACAACGCGCTTCAAAAGGGCCATGAAATTCAACCACCCAACTTTGCTTCCCGTTTTTAAATCTCATACTGTTTTTTTTAGAAATTTGATATTACTTATGTTCTTCAAATCCGTCCATGGTTTATTTTACTGACACAGTATCAGAATCTAGTGATTTTTCTATTTTTTGAATTCTTCTACAAATTATCCCATTTAGTATGTGTGTTGTGGGGGTATAGTGCTTGTGGGAAATTAGTGAAGGTGATACTAAATATCATTATGATGTAAAATCAGGGTGATATGAAGATTTAAGGCACTTAGTAAAAATATTAGCCTTCACTAATTTTGAGATTTGGCAAAACATTGCGTGCATTGAGAATTAGTACCACACGCACTAAATGGGATAACCGGTGTAGTAGAATTTTCTAATTTTAGCCAAATTGATACAAAGGATTCTTGAAGAAAAAAGAAGGAATAGTAGCCAAATTTCCTATAGAGAGTGAAGATTTGTAGCTTCTTTAACCCTTGAACATCAAGATGGCCTAGGCGGGGTAGCCCAAAAGGAGTCTAAATTTTTGGGAAAAAAAACGGCTATGTTGGCCAGCCACTGCTACGGCATTGTTGTACTGCGGCACTTTTTAAAAAATGACCTGAGTTTCCCAACCTCAATTCTTGTTCAAATCAATTACTTTGATTGCTTGTGGATGATTCTTTAATCTCCCAAATGAGTCGCAAGTCAAAAATCTAACTCACTTTTTAATAGTTTTCCAACGCACCAATCCTCATTTGTTTTGGTCGAGGAAGACTACTTTTTTTCCTAGATTATTCTTTCATTAAAAAACCCCATGAGACTTGCTTTGACGTTGAAGGGTTAACCTTTAATCGTCAAGAGGGCTTGGGTGGGGCAGCCCAAAAGGCATCTAAATTTTTGAAGGAAAAAAACCTAGAATTAAAATTAAAATTTTATAATTTAAAAAAGAAGAAGAAAAAACACCTCTACTTGCCAGCATTGTTGCGGCACTGTAGCACTTTTTCAAAAACAACCTCATCTACCCCAACCTCAACTCTTGTTCATTTTCATAACTTTGATTGCTTGCCAATGATTCCACAATCTCCCATATGAGGTGCAAATTTGGAATTTAGATTGCTTTTCAAGTAGCTTTCCAACGCACAAATCCTCGTTTGATTTGGTTGAGAAAAACTATTTTTTTTTTCTCAATTATTCCTTTCTAAAAAGCCCGTGGAGCTTTTTTGACGTTTAACCCTTGGACGCGCCTGCGTCTAGAATCTGGACGATGGATGATTTCAGGATGCGTCCCTTCACCATGCACGGGGATGTTTTTCATCCATTCAATTTAAAAAAAAATCTTGTGCTAGTTGATTACCATTTGTACGGTACAGATCTTCAAGATAAGATATTGAGAGTTTTTGAAAAATAGTAAAAGTGATTTATGTCAAGTTTCATTCTTAGTTCAAAAAGTGAGACCTTAAACATGATTTTCCATAATAAAAAGAATCAAATAGTGAAAACCATACCATCTTGTAGTGTATGTTATTCCAATTTCATTACAATATTTTTTAAAATTTTAATGTTAATTTTGGATTTTTAATTGAATTTCAAGAGAAAACCTTGCAAAATTAATTAAAAAATATTAATAAAAAATATTATGAATCCAACCGTATAGGATGTTATCTTCACATTGACATCTATAGCTTTGTTTTGTACATCAACTCCATTTTAGTTTTTTATCAAACATTTTATAACGAATCTTTGAAAATAGTGTTGAATCGGGACCTTAAAGGGTTAAGGGTTAAACTTAAATATCACCAAGGTATTGCCTAAGTAGCACCTAGGTAGCACATGTATATTATCATAATATTGCCTGTATATTAATATGAAAAGAGCATCAAGGAGCCTGAATTGCTCTACAAGCCATGGAAATGTAGCAAAATGCTAAACTGTCTCTGGCCAAAAAAATTAAAAAATCACTGATAGTAGGTATCCAGGAGCAGCAATTCATATATGTATATGCCTATATGTAAGCGAATTATTCACATCATATTTGATAAACTGTAGAGCTCTGTTGTGCTGGTTAAATTTCTGACCTCCATGGTATTTTAGAATGCTTTTGTCCATTTTCCTAAGTGTCAGATGGGCACACTTGGTTGAAAGATACAAACACACATAACATTCAGTACCCTTCACTTGCTATGCCTTTTGGTCACATCCACTATGAAAATATTTCATCCAGCTGCACATGAATGAAAAACCAGATTCAACCGTACCTTTCCAACCCTACACTAGACTTCTTTTGGTTCTTGACAGTTTCACTTTAAAATGACATTGCCTTTCTCCCTATGCAAACTATTCATGCACATTATTCATGGATTCGATGCATTTATTTCAATTGCACATGATGTGAGGCAATTATCAAAACATGTGAGGACAATTTTTTTATTATCAAGGCAAGACAATGTTCATGCATGAGGGTTGCATACAATTGTCCGTTGCTTCTAACTTGTGATTTCCTGTCAACTTGAGTAGCTACTAAATTTTCTGTCCAATTTATACAGCATATGCTGCAAATTCTCTTGGGATGCAAGACAGAGCAAGTGAAGGCTACTAAATGTTATGATAGGCAGTGTCTCTATAGTAAAGTTGGCTTTCTATGGAGAGCCTGAACTTGTTGGTGAAGTCATGTCGGTACCTCCTAACATGATTAGAAGGTAGGAAGAGTAAATGAGGTGCAGGTTGGGAATTGACTTCTAGTCTTGCAAAGTGGAGAAAACAAGACCGGAAGCTTGGAAACTTTATCCAAAAGTTCTAACATATACTATAAACACTTAATAACTCAATATGTTAAAGCAGGGCCACCCATGCCCTCGGAGAGTCTCTCACACTCCAGAAGTAAATGAAAAGTGCCAAGGGCCCTTTTTAAAATACCTCTTGACTCTGGATCCTAGTGTGTAAAAAATTGGACCTTCAAATCACTGTTTAGTTGATTATATCCTTCCATTCTACTTGTGATTGGTCCATTGACTATTTGATGCGCACTTTTGATACGTGAAGGGCATGCAAGGGCCCTTCAAATATAGATGAATAATTTGAGAGAGTTAGTCCTAGCGTGTATGTCTGAGAATGCTCTTACAACCTCCAAGGCACTCAATTAATTTAAGTTACACCCCCCAAAGCATGTTCTGTCAAGCAAATAATTGTGGATGACATCAACATGAAGGTTCAGACTCTTCACGGAAAGCCGTCCTAAATGGTGTGGAATATTTCACACCCAACAATACTTCATCAATAACTAAGTGCGCAAGTGGAGGCTCAAGGTGATAAACAGAGTGCATGAAGGAAAGAAAGTGGACATGAAGACGAGTGAATGTTATGCACTTGGCAAATTGCATGTAACTGAACTTATTGGTCCCAACTCTGAGGCCTTCATGTCACTGTGTGCTTCTTGCCAATGAACTCAACCCAATGCAACAACACATCCCACAAGAAAAAGAAATGTTAAATCATGAGAAAATATTTTACTCCCAAATTTACATAATTTTTTGTGCTTAGAATATATACCTACTTCCGGAAATTAATTTGGATGAAGGTTTGAAACGCGTAATGAGTCTCTAAAATTTTGCATGAGCGTACCCAACTTAGTTATCTACATGGAAAAAAATTTGAGCAAAATGTTTGGAGTAACAATCTTCAAGTCCCCCTTTGCACTATGGAGACAATGCCTCCCAAGCAATGCCCCGAAAAACTTTTGCACAAACTTTGGATGTTATGATCTTGCAAATGATAAACATCCAACGGTCAATTTTTGAAACAGTAGCTATGAATAGGCTTAGGTACAAGATCTTACGGTTGGAATTCTAAAAGAAGTAAAAAAACTTGGATCACATCCCCGGGAGTACATAGAGGTAGAAAATCGCAGTTTTGAGGTTTCAAGCTCCCAAAAACATAAGGAAATTTAGGGGTTAAAAAAAATACAATCTAGACCAGATCACAAATAACATTTTCTGACTCCAATCAATGCTAGTAGTCAAAAGTTTCAAGGGCCTACCATAGAGATGAAAACTGTCTGGTCAGAGGGCTATTTTGCACAGGCCGAGTAAATGTAGGTGCAGTGCAATTAGGTTGTCCCTCACTTATTTATCGACATTTTGACACTATATAAATGTTTATTGTCACTGTACAAGAATGCACTACTTTTGAATTAGATATTGTTCTCGGACGAGTTCTTGGGGGCACTGGAGTTAATCGAAAACAACATAACGATGTGTTGTGTCTCTGCGGAGTCAACAAGTTTATGTTATCAATTTGTGAAACGGATTGCACATGAATAGCTCCTTGGTCCCTTCATGAATAGCTCCTTAGGCTTGGGAAAACTTGTCGGAACTCTCCTTAAGCATTGGAGAGGTCACGAGTTCCACTTGTGCAAGGCCTTGCTTTAGATTATTTGACAACTCACCATAGATTAGATTTGCCGTCTTTTTGAATTGAAAATGAATTTTAGGTAAGTATGAGGCGAGTTTCCACTTTGAGACACTAAAGTTAACCAAAAACAGAACAAGTGTTCTGACCCCCAAAATATCAAGACGTCACAGTCTATGCCCTCTTTTAGTGTAACCGAAATCAAAGCAAATAGGGAAGAAGATACCCTCTAACTTCAATTTTAGACACGAGCTCCAAGTTGTCAAAGCCAACTAATCAATTCAGTCACTTAATTATATCTCAAGTGGATGTGGGCCATCGCCTCCAAGCCTTGGCTCTCTTTGAACTCATCTTAGTCTCAGTTTTGCCTCCTTTGTGATGGCAAAACTAGTTCACACTCCTTTCTATTTTGAATTCTTTGGAAACCATGCCAGTTTGCTTGGCTGCCTTAGATACGGGTCAGACTCACCTCACCTAACATGTATTTTTTCTTCTTTTTGGTTAACTCTACTCTTTTTGATTAATCTATTAGGAAATGTTTTAGAAAGTACGTGAGAACAAAATTATTAGGGTATTTTTTATTCATTAAAAATAAAATGTAAACTTTTTTGATTTATTATAGGGTATTTGAAATAATTATGCCAAACCCATTTATAAGTAAGTAGGGGCCTATAATATTACCTCAATTTAGGAAAAAATAAATATAAATAAGGGTTCAACATAAAGAGAAGGAATTACAAAATTATGCGGTGTAATTTTTTTTTCAGACCTCCAAAGAAATTGGATGAAAATGGCGCATTGTCCTCTAAAGTTGGATGACTTTCAATGATTTATATCTTTCTAGAGTGATGGGGGGAACATTTTTCACTCACTCACTCCCTAACTTTTGAATTGCCAAAAAAGTCTACATTTTCAAACACCTTACAACATATATTTGCTGAATGTAACTATTATAAATAAAGAAGGGATTGGTTTAATAAGGAGGTTGAAAAATTATAACTACATATAGGATAGGAGAAAATGGAAGAGTTTTATGAAATTTTGTAAACATAGGAAGGAGAAAATTCTAGACATATAAATAAATAGCCCCCCAACTAATACATAGTGTTTGCATATGTATTCACCTTTCATATGGTAGTGTACCCTATGAAATATTGTTGTAATTGGGACTCATAAAACTCTATGTGTACAAATCAAAATATCTATTGTCTTTGATGGCTTGTAAAATAACTTTCTAGGGGTAAGGTAACCTAAAATTTTACGCAATATAACCACTAAACGTCCAACTATCAAGAAAGCAAACAATGTACAAAATCAAACATAGATTTCTCATTTGTCATTGGCTTTTGCAGTGTGGATTTTTACTATATATTTTATGGGAAGTTAGCTTTATGCATGTGTGATCCGATTAGAAATTTTTATGCCTCATTTCATGTCGCAGTGATTCATCAAAAAAATTAAAGATTTTAGTCTAAATGTTCTCTTGAAAAAATAAACTCGTAAAATTAAGCAACCAAAAAATCTCAAAAAATCACTACACTTTGAATGTTACATTTCAACCCATCTCAACAAATTTCATCTACAAATTGTCAACGTCTTATTTGTAATTGAATTACAAATAATTTTGAATTTCAAGTTTCAAATTTTATACAAAATACTTGTGATAGCAATTGCAAATCTAATTTTATGAATAGAATCTCAATTTTATATTGTAATTTTTTTATTCATACATCAAGTTCAAAATATCCTTCTTAATTGCATTTTATAATTCAACTTTGCAAAACCGCCAAATTTGGAAAGGAGTGAGGACATTTAGGGATAAATTTCACTATTTGGTATACATTGGGCCCTTGTTTGAAGGTTACTTTGCATTGTTCACTTAGAGCATCTCCAACAAAACTCTACAAAATTGGCAGACTTTGAATTTTTCAACGGTACTTCCCCAACAACAAATAATAATTTAACCTTCCATGATTCAACCACACATCACCACTTATTCCAATTTGTGTCAATATTCATTTTAAGTGGTGAGTTGAGGACTTTGGATATCTAGGAGATTTACAAAGCCCGGGTGATTTCGTATCACTTTTCATCCATTACCCAAAGGACGGGGCTTCTCTAGAGAGTTGTTGAAAATGCTCTTATTGCACCACCTATATGCAAGTCCCATACAATACTATTTTTTTCAACACAATAGTATTATCCGTAAAGTCCATCAAATTTTGAAGAAGATACCATGAATTTTGCTTTATTATACTCTTATTTGTTCACTCCAAATAGCTAAAAGGTGTGGAAGATCTTGGTGGTTTATCATTATTAAATGTGCAAGAGGTGTGTAGGAGCTTGGTGGTCTTCAAAAGTTTTTCAGCACCAAGAAAAGAGCTATATTTTTTTGAAGATCACCAAGTTCTTACACACCTCTTACACACCTAATAATAATATACCACCAAGATCTTCCACACCTTTTAACTATTTTGACTGAACAAATAAAAATATAATAAAACAAAATTCTTTGTAAATTAATCAAATTCAAGGTGACTTTACAGATAACTTAATATCTCTCATAACGTTCTTTAACTCCTCTATCGCTTACCTTTGAATCTTAAGCACCTGTCAGGGAATTAGAGGAATCACAAAGAATTTTCTCTAATATCATCTAGGCCAAGCATAGAGGGTTAGAGAGTTGAATCATTTTATTAGCAGTAACTCTACACTATTGCTACAGTGTAAACAGTGTGATCCAACAAGGGCTGAATAACGTTATGCCAAGAACTCATCTGCCTTTTATTACTCGGTATTGTGCATACTGGTACCAAATATACTACATATGACAAGTTCAGGTGTTCGCAATTTGGCACCATCTATGTCTTTGAATGATAAGACCATGGCCACCGATGCCCTCCCAAAGTCTCTCACACTTAAGAAGTAAATGAAAAGTGCCAAGGTCCCTTCAAAATACCTCTTGACTCTTGATCCTAGTGTGTTAGAAATTGGGCCTTCAAGTTACTATTTAGTTGACTACACTTACAAACAAAACTGAGTATTGATTTGAAACTTTTCCATTCAAACAACCATATCATGAGCATCAATGGGCAAAGTCCAAAAGTGAATTTGCAAAAGTTGTAGTGTGCGACATATAACACATTACTATTGAAGTTTGAAGAGAAACTCAATTGTGATTTGAAAGAAAATGAATTTCAAAGTTAGCCATGTCTAAAACTCGGTTTTGTGCGCTACAAGTTGGAAGTACTTTGAATTTTGTGAATTTTGTCTTATAGCTTCAATAAAACTTTTTGTGCCTTGGCATGTTGGTATACATCGTTTTAGACTGTTGTACGCAAAAATTGAAGGAAGTTGACATTTATAGAATTTAAAATATCGACAATTTGACAAACATGCAAATGATGTTGGTTTTCACGATATTTGAATTTTTTTTGGATTTGAGAGTTTCGGACTGCATTGGTCATCGTATAGAGAGCATAGGTTGCAATATGACCATTGTTACATCTTAATGCCTTTACATTTGAAATAGTTGTTGAATAGGCCAATGCGTTCAATTTATATATTGGAGCTATACGATGTAGTTTTTTGGTTTAGGATTTTTGTACGAAAACTAGAGTTTATGACGCACATAATCAATCCTACAAATCAAAATTAAAAAACATATTATTTTCCATATCATCAAAAAATTCAAAACTGCCAGAAATTACATTGACTTTCATAAAATTGACAATATTTTGATGATACTGAACACAAAAAAAACAAGTTTTTCAGTTGGTTAATTGAGTATGTGCATCATGAACCCTAGACTTTGTACAAAAAAGTCAACCAAAAAAACTGCATCATACAACTCTAATATATAAATTGAACACTTTGGCTATTCAACAACTATTTCAAATGTAAAGGCAGTAAGATGTAACAATGGTCATATTGCAACCTATGCTCTCTATACAATGGCCAATGCAGTCCCAAACTCTCAAATCCAAAAAAAAATTCAAATATCGTGAAAACCAACATCATTTGCATGTTTGTCAAATTGTCGATATTTTTAATTCTATAAATGTCAACTTCCTTCAATTTTTGCGTACAACAGTCTAAAACGATGTATACCAACATGCCAAGGCACAAAAAGTTTTATTGAAGCTATAAGACAAAATTCACAAAATTCAAAGTACTTCCAACTTGTAGCGCACAAAACCGAGTTTTAGACATGGCTAACTTTGAAATACATTTTCTTTCAAATCACAATTGAGTTTCTCTTCAAACTTCGGTAGTAATGTGTTATATGTCGCACACTACAACTTTTGCAAATTCACTTTTGGACTTTGCCCATTGATGCTCATGATATGGTTGTTTGAATGGAAAAGTTTCAAATCAATACTCAGTTTTGCTCGTCGCTGTATATCCTCACATTCTACTTGTGATTGGTCCATTGATTATTTGATGCGCACTTTTGATAAGTTATGTGAAGGGCGTGCAAGGATGGGGGGGGGGGGGGGGGGGGGGTGTGAGTGCAAGGGCCCTTCAAATATAGATGAATAATTTCAGTGAGTTAGTCCTAACGTGCATGGGTGGGAATGCTCCAAGGACCTGTTTGCATGAGGGTATTCAACCTTTCCTGGAGCTCACACACATCCGGTATAAACAAATCTTCAGCCAGAAGGAAAAACAACAGAACAAGCCAAGACAAAGAGCATAAAGTCAAAGGAATCGTCAAAAATGGCACAAATTGAGAGTCAAAGAAATATCCCAAAAAGTAATGACTTGTAAAGTCAATGGAATGACAAGTGGAATTCTGAGAAGGAAGGGTATGCCAATGCATACTGCCAAGTGCAAATTTCGAAGCAAGTTACAGGAAGGTTGTAAACCCTTAAACCCTCGTGCTCAATGCGAGCCCTTTGATCGACCAAAAACTAACTAAAGATTCAACGATTTTCACAAGTTGGCAGTATGGAGTTTCACTTCCAAGGAATGAGTGGGGAATGGAGGTGTGTTTTTTTAAGTAGTCACAGGCTTCAACGGGTGACTGGATTCTAACGTCAACTGGTCAAAATACTCGCGAGCACGTCCCAAAGCCATGAGAGGGAAGTAATGTTGGTACATGTGATAGCGCAGCATGAAGCCGCGGCTGAGCTCCGTCCCTTGTGGCAACTTGGAGCAGCCGGTGCGAAGGTCAATGCGGGAGCCGTGCGCGTAGCCCGGGAAGCCCACGCCCGTGAAATGGCCGCCGTCGCTCCACGAGCCGGGGCCTGTTTGCGTCCGCACCAGATACGCCACGCCCTTGCGGATCGCGTCGTCGTGCTGTTTCCGAGCGCCCGCGAGCAGCGCCATGAGCGCCCACCCCGTCTGTGACGCCGTGCTGGTGCCCACGCCGCGCAACGCGATGTCCATGTACGACCCGCACGTCTCGCCCCAGCCTCCGTCTTCGTTCTGGTGCGCGGCCACCCAGCGGCAGGCCTTGTGGACGTACGCCGACTCCATGTCCTCGCCCACGGCTTGCAGCGCCGGCAGCACGGCGCCCACGCCGTAAATGTGGTTCACGCCCCAGCGGCCGAACCAGCTGCCGTCGTCCTCCTGCTCAGCCCGCAGGTACCGCACCGCGTTCCGCACAATCGGGTCCTTCATGGTCTTCCCCATGCACCCCAGCGCCTCCACCACGTGCGCCGTCACGTCCACGGACGGCGGGTCCAGCACCTCGCCGAAGTCGCAGAACGGGAGTGACGTGACCACCGTGGACGTGTTGTCCTTGTCGAACGCGCCCCATCCGCCGTTGCTGCACACCATGGCTGTGACCCAGCCCAGGGCGCGCTCCAGCGCTCCCGCCACCCGGCCCTGCGCGTCCGGGTAGCCGCGCGACACGCTGCGTGCAAGAACCATCATGACCACCGCGGTGTCGTCCAAGTCGGGGTAGAGCTCGTTCTCGTGATAGAAGTACCAGCCGCCCGGGACGACGCTGGCGGGCACCTTGAGGCCCCAGTCGCCGCGCGTGCGAACCTCCTTGGACAGAATGTACTCGACTGAGCGCGCAAATCGCGCGTCGCGGACGTCCACTCCGCAGTCCAGCAGTCCCACCTGCACAGTGATTTTTTTCCGGGACCCGCATTGGCGATTTGAAAATTGAAACTTGAAAATTTGATAGCATTTTTGGGCGATTTACAATTCTATTACTACAAATACATAGCTTTCTATAGAATTGTTGGCTATACATTCGTTGATGATGGCGATATACTCTACTTTTTTACCCAATTTGGCGATAATTATATACTAGCCAGAAAAGAAAAACACTGCTGACCTGCATGAGCGCCGTGTCCCACGTCGGCGACGTCCCCGGCTGAATGATGCTCATGCCGTTGTCCGTCTTCACAGCTTGCTCCTCGGAGTCGAAAGCACGGAGTGCTCTGTGAAGAACAGGATGCTGGTTCGAGTAGCCCTGCGCGTGCAACGCGATCATGCAGTAGAACCAAGCAGGGGTGATCGGCCAGCACCCATCTACTTCCTGCCGTTGCAGTAGCCATGCCATGCAACAATCAATAGCTGTTTCACGCCCAGGCTTGACAGGGCAGTGATTCCCATACCAGCGCAACACTTTGTCGAAGTGGTGGAACAATCGATCCGTCATGGAGGGCGCAGCAGCAGCTGGGGTACTAGTGTCAGGCACGGCGCGTTTCGAGGAATCCAGGTGAAGCTCGTGACAGGCGCGGTCCGGCGCGAGCGGGCGAACCAGGCGGCGCGCGGAGATGACGAGCAAGGGCACGATGATGACGCGCGCCCAGTAGCCGAAATGGTAGATGCTGATGGGCGCCCAGTGGGGGAGGAAGATGAGCTCGGGGGGTAGGCAGGGGACGTCGTCCCACGACCACTCGCCCACCATGGCCAGCCACAGCTTGGTGAACGCGCGGCACTGGTGCGAGATCCCGCCGTGCGCCAGGATCCAGTCGCGCGCGGCCACCATGGCGGGCTCGCCGGCGCGCGCGCCGAACGCCTTCAGGGCCACGTACGACTCGATGGTGGTGTTGATGTCGCCCGCGGGCGCGTGCTTGTACACGTCCCAGGAGCCGTCGGGGCGCTGCTTGGAGCGCACGCATTTCAGTATGGCCTCCGTTTTGGGGTCGTCCGTGGCGCCGATCATGTGCAGCACCAGCAGCCAGTGCGCCTCCATGGAACTGTTGGCCTCCAGCGGCGCCACCCAGTAGCCCCGCGCATGCTGCTCCCGGAAACTCCATTCCACGCCGCTCTGGATCACTGGGTCCAGCTGCAGCTCCATACCGAAATTCGATTCCACCACACTCCTGACCCCTCCTACAGTAAGCCTCCCAAAACGTCAAGTCTATCTAATATATAGACATCAATATACTCTAGCTCAGATCGTAATTACACAATTCAGACCTTCCTCATCATCTCGCGTCAGCCACTGTGTATGTATCTCATACTGCATTTCATATCCTTGTGCAGTAAAGGGTTCCCTTTATTTGTGTCAAAAAAATTTAAAAATACTGCATTTCACATGACATCATTGCACCCTGATTCTGCTCAAATTGAAAATGCCTGGACATCGATCAATTCTCCGAGATCTCGAGTGGGCAGCGACTGAGCCAAAGTACCACCTTAATTAATACTGAGTTAACACACACATATCACACTGCCAGGAGGGTGGATGCAAGATTGCAAGTCGTCTCGGGAGAATCTCATTTCATTTATTTCTTTTTTGGCACAAATTGCAAAGAAATAAACATACAGAGTCTCGGGAGAGCCTTATGGAGACCAGCATTGGGCGCATGTATGATTAATTAAAGCCTTTTTAGGTGAGATCTAATCTACATTGTATTATTTAGCAAACCAATGTTAGGCTACCGTGATACACGTTTAACCCTTGAACGCGCTGTCGTCCATATACTGGACGACGAACAGATTCAACCTGTTCGGATCTCATCCAGATTTGAGAATCTTCATCCACCAAAATTAATCTTGGTTCTTGTGCAAGTTCACTATTCTTTGAACGGTTTGGATCTTCAAAATAGGTTATTATTATTTTTGTAAAAATAGCACAATCAATTTATGTCAAGTTTCATTCTTAGTTCAAAAAGTGAGACCTCAAACATGATTTTTCAAAATAGTTAGAATCAAATAATGAAAACCATACCATCTCGTAGGGCATGTTATTCCAATTTCATCACAATTTTTTGAAATTTTTTTGTGTTGATTTGGGATTTTTAATTGAATTTCAAAAGAATTCCTTTCAAAATTAAATAAAAACTTTTAATAAAAAATATGATGCATCCAACCGTACAGATGTGATCTTTACATTGACATTTACAAGTTTTCTTTGTACATCTACTCCATTTTAGGGTTTTATCAAACATTTTATAGTGCATCTTTGAAAACAGAGTTGAATTGGGACCTTAAAGGGTTAACACAAATACTCATACCGGTTTGTTTTTTTCTCTTTTTGAAAAGGGGTTGCAATAAACATAAGGTTCTTTACAGCCCTTGCAAGGGTTTCTATTTTTGCTCGAAAGATGAAAAATTCAATACATGTGATTCTTGAGGGGGGCTGACGTGGACTTTCAATTCTCCACTATCATTCTTTAACCCCTAAACGTCCCAGCGTCCAGAAACTGGATCACGAATGGATTCAAAGCCTTCTCACGTCCTCATCAATGCTTGGATGAAACTCATCCAATTTTTTGGGGATTCTTCACCAAGTTGTTGTCCTATCTAATGGCTGGATTTAGTCATACTAGAGTACATATTTTTCTAAAATTACAAATGTAGAAGTATGTCAAGTCGTTGACCGAGCCAAAATTGCATTGACTCTAGTTCAAAGTGGAATCGTGAAAAATGAGGTCATAAATTTAAGAAACACAAAACTTTCAAAGCATCACCACGTTTAAGAGTATCTCATTTCAAACTGATTCCAACAAATTTTACTCAAAAAATATTGAAATTCAGTTTGTAATCGAATTTAGAAGGAATTTAGAATTTTAACTTTCAAATTTTATAATTAAATATTGGTGATTGTATTAGTGAATGGAACCGTACGGATGGAATCTAAAATTCAAAATCTAAAACTTTCATTTATATATCAATTCCAGAATATTCTTCTAAATAGTAGTTTATAATGCTTTTTCTCAAATTGTCAATTCCAGGGACACCCTGGTACGTTTAGGGGTTAACTACTAACAAAACTAACAAAATTATGTTGCATGTCCAATATTTTGGAATCCGCTACACCGATTCTCGTGCAACGATTATTATTCCTCTAAGGTGTAATCACATTGAATTCACATTATTACTAGGGCTAAATCCTTGGGTCTACTACCCAACGTAGTCTCCACTAGTGGAAAAGGTGGCGCTCCCCAAGGAGATGCCCAGACAAAATCACTATGCATGCGTGGAATTGGGCACTACTTGCCTGGGCATCTCCCTCGGCAGTGCCACCTTTTCTACTAGTGCTCAAACGACACACCATGTCCAAAGATAAGAGCAAATTCTTTATTTTGTTTTTTCCTCTGGTTCCAGTGTGGGGGTTGGTTCATCCAATCTGAACTTTAGGTGATCTCTGAATAATTTCATCAAGTATTTACGAAAACTTGTCCTTGAGATTCTTTACTTTACACTGAAAAAGACAACTGAAGTGAATCCAGGGCCCGAAAAAACTCTGAACACAATTATGTTTTCAATTCAGATTCAAAGACTGACTGCTAGAGTTGCTCAAAGACGCATAACATGTGCACTCACATTGTAGCCAAAATGTACGTGAGAGGGTTTATTTTTATTTTTATTTTAAATTTCCCATATTTAAGGAATTAAGGTAGTGCCCATTTTGGCTACAAGGTCACACCATCTTATGAATGTTTTCTCTATTCAACGTGAATCTACAGACAATAATAGGTGTAGAAGTTGACCTTGAATAACTTCTTCACTGTGAAGAATTTTCTTGTAATTCCACATCACATAGCATCGAAATCAATTTGCTAATGATTTTCATTTTTCGTACCACGAATTCACTTAAAGGATCGCATTTAAATGCAGTTACCTTACAGCCATTAGTGACTGAACTTGTAAATCTGATCCCGATCAGGTAATCGCGTACGATGTTTGACACGTGCAACTTCATGCATGCAAAATTATTGCTGCCGCTTCAGTTATCCCTCAGATCTACAAGCGTCCTAGATTTCTGATCTCTGGGCACTTAGAGCGTCAAGCATTTTAACGAAGATGTACGTCCATGTGCATGCGCCAGTGCTCGTAGGTGAACAATCCATTATTAGCAAGGAGTTCAATCAAGAGGCTCTGCCAGGTAACTTAACTATGTGTTTGGCCAGAAAGGGAGTTGGTCTCAGAAATTGACGTACAACTGGAACGATTGCGATATTAACTTAGTGCCAATCAACCATGAGCAAGATCTGACAATCCCACAAAGACAGAAATTGAGTGCAGGCCTGGAGAATTGAATAAACATCAGCTAATTAAACCATCACTAAATCACTAAACTAGCTCCCAAAGGCTTTCAACAACTGTCCCAGAAGATCCAAGTCTCTAGGAACAGAACAAGACAAATCTCTAAAATTCTATTTCTAATTTCAAATTCTACTAGTTACCGGTATACAATTGAGGATGGTCGACGTTTTTCTTTTCTTTTCTCGACTTGTCCGTGACATTCTGCACACAGAATGTGACACTATATACTTTGTCAGATGCGGAATTACTACCAGTTGCCGATTAGCAGGTTTAGCACAATAATTCGGATTTCTTCTTATATTGTGCTACATGATATAGTGCTTAGTGCCCATAAAATGCACTGTCACACTACTAGAACAATACACTGGGAGCTACAGCAAAAACGTAGCTAAATACACTACGCGGACACTATACGATATCCTGTCAAAACGTAGTTTATTGTATAGTATAACGTAGCTAAAAAACTAGCTACGTTGGGGTGTAACGGTTGCTACGTCTTCAAACGCTTAGGGAACGCGTAGTTCTCACTTAGGGAACGCGTAGTTCTCATTGCTACCATGTTCCCAATAAAACCATTTTTGGTAGTTATGGGATACCCAGGAGAAGGTGCCATGTGTCAGTGTATCTGTGTTTTGCTACATCCTACCAAAAACATTTATTCACCGATATGAAAGTAAATTTCCCTTGTTTACTGTGGGAAAAGATATGTGAATTATATTCCTATTTTTGGTCTTCACAATAAACTATATTTAGCTTCATTGAAAAGTAATTCGGTCACATTTCACCACAGTAAAACTCTGGTTCAGGCTAGCCATTGGTTCAGAGAAGCATGGGATGATTTTTAATAATGTTGATGACTCAATGGACGTGGAGAAAGGAATGCCGCGTGGACGAATGGAGAAATGCCACCGATGCAGTATATTTCGGTGGCCCATGCAGCCGCAGTATTCCCGTAAAAATTCGCCCGTAGACCAAACCCTTACTATCTGATCTCTTCGACTTCCTCATTGCCATGTAATTATAGCAAGCGAAGACCATAGCGATCTTCCGTAGCAGTGAAGAGAACAAAAAGAAAACGACTCTACAATCAATCTCCTTCTCATTAGCACAAAAATGGAACTCATGAACTCAATCATCAGTCAAACAAATGGCTATTGCAGCAACCAAGACTGTAACTAGTTTCCTCTAGGTAGCAGGCGAAGACTGTAGCAATCTTCCGCAGCGCAGCCAATTTGAAGAGAAAAAACGAAAGAATTCTACAATCAAACTGCTACTCATTAGCACCAAACAGGAATGAACTGAACCATCAAACCGAAATCACGAATAACATTCTCGCATTCGTCAATTTGAACATTTCTCCAGCATTTCTCCATTACATCTAAGAGGTTACAGCAAGGTCTACAGGAAAAAGACTAAACCAGACTAAAAACTCGAATCTGAAATATACAACGCAACAGACAGATGGCTATGGCAGCAACAAAGAAAGAAAGATTGAAACTCTAAAAATTCATTCTCTAGAAGCATTGATACCTACCTGGACAACGATCACGCTGTCGAGTTCGTAGTCCACTGCATGCTGCAAATGAAACTGCAAGTTCCGGAGATCTTCGACCAGGAACGGAAACCGATGGACTCATGGCACATTTTTTGAGGTTTTAGCAGAAAGCTGCACCGATCGTCCTGATTTTAAGGCTTCGAGAGGTGCACATGACGACGATCGCCCATCCTAGATTCCTAGTTGACAAAATCAAGAAATCTATCACTGCGGAGGAATCTGAGTGCCGTCCAAATGCGAGTCTCGCTGCGAAGAAGACAAGGCTAGAGAACCAACTGGCAGAGACGTCACTATCCATTGATCCAACCCATCGACGCCACGTCAGTCGCATTCGGCCTGCCAGCTAGGCAGAAATGAACCGATGGAACATTCATTCTATTTTGGACTGTGGCGAGCAAGCTCAGGCAGAAATTAGAAGGCGGTGTCAAGATATTTTTTGAAATTATCTTCCCAAAATTACTGCATCTCCTTGACAACTTTACTGAATCTCACTATGCCCTTTATCTTCCCTACTGAAAGTTCACAGGGATTCTCTATTACACATGGGAACGTGCGGTTCTAATGGTTACATCAAAAATAACGTAGCTTGTCGACGCAAACGTAGCTGAAACGCTGCTTCAATGAAGTCGCCGTAGCTTCCGTCAACCCGACATCACAAAACAAGGGAAACGTAGCAAGTTCCTCCAAACGTAGTTTATCAAACGTAGCTCCCAGTGTATTATTCTAGTAGTGTCACCTGAAGAGTATGCAAGAATATAATGTTCACTTAGACTGAAGAGCTAGAATGTTCACATAAAGATCGAAATTTTGTTTAAGAATTGTGTTTGCTTGTAGGCTGAATATATATTCGTTCAATTCTTATCCTGTGCATGCATGCGTGCACATCTGAACTGCTGATGGAGATGGCCACGGCTCCCACTGGACACCAAGAGATTCTGACTGATTGCCAAGCCGGCCATTCATGGCGCACTGGCGCTGCATTATACGGACTTACGGAGTATAATTCGTTCTTGGTCCTGTGCATTCGTGCAAATTATCTTATCGTGCTGATGGAGACGGCCATGAATTATGAATCCCACGGCTCTGCCAGAGCGAGATTGTGACTGAATGCCAGCCATTCATGGCAGATAGATCAGAATCTCCCACTAGAAGGAAATGTGTCGTTTTTCACTTACTATGAATGAAAAACAAATGAAACAGCGCTAGGCAAATGGACTGTGTTAGTGCTGATGAGTGGTTTTGGTAACAAGAAGACAGAAATATACATAAATGGTATCTACTTTTGCTACAATGCTACCCAGTGCATACAATACTCACAATACCTCTATAATATCCGGCAATACCCTTGATATATTAAGGTGATACCATGATGATATCCACGGATATCACCTCATGAAGTTGCTACATATTTATATCATGATGAGCATTCTCGCTACATTTCAATTTTCTTTTTCATTTTCATTCTTTGTATGTTTAGCAACCCCATTTTTTGGGTAGAAATCCAGCTAATTTTAGCCAATTTTGAGATCACTGGTGTGGACCACCGCTTAGAAAACTGTTATCACATGTTGAATGCGCATCTTGTCTTCAAGCTCTAAAAGCTCTATAAGTTAAGTCATCACATTTGTGGCAGGTTGTGGATCCAATCCTTTCTTTAATTTCCACCAAGTGAGCACTTTAATTGAAGCCAAATGATGGCAGAACAACTAAGTAAAGATCACTTCGCCTTAACTTATCTCTGTTTTCCTTCTCTATTTACAGTGGTCAGCAGAAGTGTTCGGACAGGACGCTTCCACTTCCAATATGAGCTAGTTTTCCTACATAACTCACATTCAAGTTGTAAAAATTTAAACATACAATCACATAGTTACAACAAACATGTAACATAACATTCATAATCAAAAATGTCAATCAAGAAATCAATCAAAAATAAAACACATGATGTGGGTGTCCAATTCTTTATGCAAAAAGTGAAGTGGTTATCTATTTACATGGGAAACAAAGCCATGAGCTACAAAATCAAGCTAAAAACTTGAATGTAGAATCATGATGACTACCTAAAAACTTGAATGTACAATCATAATGACTACCATCGTGTATAGCCACCTTTTGCTTGATAAACATCTGCAGCTCTCTCAGGCATAAACATGATCAATTTCCTCACGGTATCAATCTCAATGCTATACCAAATTTCTTGCAATTTCTCCCACAAATCCTTCTTGTTAGTAGGTTTCTTCTCCGACATTCTCATACGACGATCTACTTCATTCCAAAGGTGTTCTATAGGATTCAAGTCAGGAGATTGAGCCGGATGCCAAATTAGTTGAAACTCCTGTGCTAACAACCAATCTGTAACATATTTAGAAGTATGTTTGGGATCGTTGTCGTGCTGAAAAATAACATTCTCCTCTCCTAAATCATGCATGTGTATAGTATTCATGAGCTCCATCTCCAAAATTTCCCGATACAAACTTATTCATGTTCCCTTCTATAAGACGAAGGTTGCCAACTCCCTCCCAAGTCATACATCCCCAAACCATAATGTTTCCACCCCCAAATTTGATAGTAGGTTGCACATGCTGATCTAAAAGATGCTCTCCTCTCTTCTTCTAACAATACTGCCTCCCATCTGAGCCAAACAAATTGAATTTTGACTCATCTGAAAAAATCACATAACTCCAATCCATCCAACTTGCATGCCTACACTTCTTTGCCCATGCATATCGACGTGCTTTGTGTTTTTTTGACAAGAATGGCTTCTTAGTTTTTACTCGTGCTCTCAATCCTGCCTCCGAAGACATCTTCTAACTGTATCATCACTCAAATCCAATCCTTGAGATCGCATTTCTCTACCCACTGTTGCAGCTGTACTATTAGATGGTGCATTCAACAACCTTACAACCTCACGATCACCACGTTCATCAAGAATTCGAGGTCTCCCTTGTGAAGGAGCATCTCTCAAATGACCTCTCATTGTAAACCTCCGCACAATAGCATGGCAAGTGCTTCGAGAGATGCCTAAAACTGCTGAAATTTCAGAGTACGAATTCCCTCTCTCATGCATCTGAAGAACTAACTCACGTTCAGCAAGAGACCTTCTAGGAGCCATAGCTAATCAAGAGCAATCTTACTCAATCACAATGAATCATGAAATGCAAGAGGTCTCCATAAATACATGTTCATTCTCAAGGTTTTTTAGATGCACAACTTGTGTGCATAATGAATTGGACACCCATGATTGACACATCATGAACTGCTGCCCTTGTAAGTGGCTCAATGTCAATGATGGTACTCTCTCTAGTTTACAAATGGCTCTTTAGTTATAATTAGCTGAAAAAATCAGCACCTACCTACCAAACTTGACAAGTGTTACTACTAAACTGAGATTGTCATTACTGTCCAAACACTTTTGCTAACCATTGTATTGGCTCTGACTTTAGGGAAGAGGCATTGCAGGGACACTCATTTTTTTTGGGTTAATCCTTTAATGTCCCGATTCAACAAAGTGTTTTCAAAGATTCGTTATAAAATGTTTGGTGAAAAATAAATATGGAGTTGATGCACAAAGAAAAGTTGTAAATGTCAATGTGAAAATAACATTTGTACTTTTGGATTCTTCACATTTACCATCAATAATTTTTAAATAATTTTGCAAGGTTGTCTCTTGAAATTCAATTTAAAATCCAAAATTAACACAAAAAAATCAAAAAATATTTTAATGAAATTGGAATAACATGCACTACAAGATGGTATGGTTTCCATTATTTAATCCTACTTATTATGGAAAATCATGTTTAAGGTCTCACTTTTTGAATTAAGAATGAAACTTGACATAAACCACTTTTGTTATTTTTCAAAAATTCACATTATCTTATTTTAAAAATCCATACCGTACAAATGGTAATCAACTAGTACAATAATCAAGAGAGTTTTGGATGGATGAAAAACATCACATTGTGTGGTGAAGGGACGTGTTAAAAATCATCCAGCATTCAAAATATGAACGTTGGCGCGTCAAAGGGTTAAATACCACTATAGCAAATAAATTCCGTCCATAATTCCACTAAAAATGCATTCTCGTCCTTCACCATTCTTGTCCTTCACCTATTCTATTTCGGTAAGAGCTCCTTGTAGCGTAGCTGCTTGTTTACTGTAACGAAGAGAAAGTTAGCATGCTAATACCAGCTTGGACTTTTGCATACCAGACATCCTTAGAGCATCTCCAATGATGATTTGCTAAACTTCAAAACAATTTAAAACATAGAGAGCCTAAAATGAAGTCTCCCATGGCCCCACTCAAGACACTTCAAACATGGCCATATTTATTTAGAAAATCAATCATGAGGCACTCGGAGAGACACCACATGCAAAACGGTTGAACAAAAGCTTTGTCTATAATTTTGTTTTTCTTCGCAATAGCATAGAAATACAAAAAAACTATGAAAATAAAGAGATTTGGATATTAGAAATAAAATTTTATCTTAGGACTCAATTTTTCTATATAGAAGAGAAGAAATCATAAAGAGGCAAAGTGATTACATATTTTTGTCCTAGACAAATATTATTCTACAATTTTTCTAATTGAGGAGTATTTCAAACCCCTTTATGGTTACATAGGCTCATCTTAAACCGATACAATGACTAATCCAAAATCAATATATGGGCTAACTCACCATTCTATCCAAAATAAAAAAATACAAGAAGCCAATTGGTCAACACTAATCTCTCAAAAAGCGGTTTAAGATCACAGTCTCAACTATTTCAAATGTTTTTGTGCATGAAGTGTTGGCTAAACTTGTAGCCCTTTGTAGGCTTGAGGTTGCTTGTAATGGGTAGTTGCATACCACAGTTTACCATCTCGGTGACCAAAAGAACTTGCATGCAATGCACATTGTACATTTTTACAGAACCACTCTTTTTCAAAACATACTAAGACTCATTGGCAATGTTTTGTATTATTTTGTTTTCAAAAGTTATATATATATATATATATATATATATATATATATATATATATATATATATATATATATATATATATAAAGTCTAATGATACATTTTTTTTGGTTAAAGGCTTTATATTAAGAAATATGAATTTCTGAAAGTATTATGAACATGCTGAATGTTGTACATGATTTCTAATTTATTTCAAATTCAATTCATAAAAAACGTATGATATTTTATATAGATTAATATAATTATTTTAAATTGATCCAAATCTTCTTTTACATCTTAAAATTCCCAAATGTTAAATTTTTTCTATATTAATTAAAACTGCAATATTTAGAATATTTCTAAACCAAAAATTGCAGAAAGGAGTACAATAAGTGAAATTCTACATGCACAAGAAGTTTGAAGTTTAAATTCTAGAAATTTCATTACAAACGGTGTGCATTTGTCAAAATCAGTGCATTGTGACAACATGAAAATTTACAAGGTTCTCTAAATTAGCAACTTATTTTCAAGAATTGAACATCATATTTGTATTTTATAGTATAGATATTACTTAGTTTTCATCATCCCGTAAGTTATTCTTAATCCAATGATCTTATATTGAGCTTGAAAGGTCAAAAAAGGGCAGAAAGTGAAAGCTTGAAAACGTACAAATGTGATTGAAAATGAGGGACATGGTGATGGATAACCCCTCCGAGGTGATGAATAGCCCCTTCAAAAATAGTCTGATTTTTGAGAAATATTCTTTTGGTAAGAAAAAAACATTGAAAAATTACAAAAATTAGATGATGTTATAAGCACCATGGCTGCAACTATGTACATGGCGTTAAAGACGGAATTTCAAGCCCATTGATAAAATACGTTAGATACATAGTGAGAGGCGTCACACCAGTGCCCATATTAGGCCATTGCCCAACACTGTAATGTGCAACTACCCATAGCTAGCTGTACCTTGTGGTCTCCTTTCGGAGGTAAATGGCCATAAGAATGAAATCCCTGCTCCAATTTGACTCCTTGTTCAATAGCTTCATAAGCATGGCAGTGAACTCACCGCGGATTGGCTCTCAGGTACCTCATTTTCTTCATTAGAGCATCACCACTGCAATCTGCAACGGACTCACCATGTGGTTCTTGGCAGGCACAACTGGTTCCTTCGGATTGCTCCACCCATGACTTGCCAACTGTCATTTTTTGCTGGGCAATGGTATGATATGGCACTAGTAGCAGACATGTCATTTTTCATTCCCCACTTTGTGGAAACGGCGAACAATGGCGGAATATTATACCTATATTTTTGTCTTTTTGTGACCAAAACTACTCACCAGCACTAACACAATCCATGTGCTTGGCACAGTTTCATCCATTTTCATTTATGGTAAGTGAAAAACGACACATTTCCTACTAGTGTGGGTATCATTTCCCGGACTCTCTTGACTTTTTAGAAGAGTGTCCTTCTGGAAATGAAAAAAATGTATTGGAATGTTACAAAAATTACATAGTGTTATAGAAAGGTTACATATGTCTCCCAAGCCAAGTACTGACATACATTTGTATGGCAATGAATTTTCTTTCAATCCAATTGTTTTCCGTGACTAAGATCACAACATTCCCTCTACGTACAACAGATCTCAGTCAATTACACTGGTCATTATCATTGAAAACTGGGCGTAAGCGGCCCACTTTGGTAACATACGTATGCCAGTGTTTAATGATATTAATGGCCAATTCAAGCGATTGGGACCTGTTCAGTTCTAAGTTAGTGTTCGCAACAAGATAAAAATTGAGGATGCCAAGCAGCAGTAAGTACTTAATATCTTGTTGTACTACATAACGATCGACAGAAAAACAAAGAGTGGTGGGAATTGAAACAAATTCATGGCCACATTTTTGGTTAACTCTAATACATTAGGACAGTATGTTTGGATGTCCACTCAAAAGCTGAGATTTAATACAAAAAAATTGTGGCTTTACAACAATCAAGTAAAATAATTTGGTTCTAATGATGGAATAAACATGTGAGTTTGAAGACCACCAAGCTCTTACACACCTAATAATGATAAATCACCAAGCTCTTCCATACCTTTTAACTATTTGAAGTGAACAATAATAATATATTAAAGAAAATTTCATGATAGATTCTTCAAATTATTAAGGTGAATTTAGGATTATAATCTAATGACTGTTACACCAGGAGCTTAACCCTTAAACGACAATGCAAGCCCCACGGGCTTGGTTATATTTTGGAAGAATCTTGCTCATAACTTTTACTTCATTGCACCAAATGGGGTTTTTCAAGTGCCAAACCGAGCACTTTAGAGAGATCTATACTTCTTTAGAATAGAGTCAAAGTAAGTTAAAAACAAAATCATACTTAACCCCTAAATGACGGAGGGGTAAGGGCAAAACATAAATGTGTTATAAAAATTTACTTCTTCAACTTTGATGAAGTTTGGTCCAAAAGAGAAAATGAGGAGCTTGATGTTTAGTAATTTTCCATACGGTCAAATATCAAAAAATAGCTTTTTTTCATCTCATAATGAATTTAGAAGTATTTAACTTCAAATATTTATAAGAGTCACAAATTTTATTTTTAGAATTTGAAATTTTGTGTGATTTGTTAAAACTAAACACTCTATTCTAAAATCAAAAATTGCAAATTTTTCAACGGAGAGAACATCATTACTTTCCCCAAATAGTAAGTTTTTAAACACTAGACAATGTAGAAGTGTTTTTCTTTGAAAATTTCTCCTGGGTGGAGTTTAACTCGGATTGACATGATTCAAATTGGGTTGGAAAGTAGACTTGATTACCTATTCAAAAATATTTTTTATTTTCTATAAAAACGTTTTTTCTATTTCGGGCAGCCCATAAAAAAGGGTAGAGACCATAAAATGGTTGATCCGTCAGTTAGGGGTTAAGATGGAATTTAAAAGAGATTTTGAGTGTGGTATTAGGAAAGCATATGTCATTTAAGGGTTAAAGTGAATTACCTGTGTGTTTTTATGTGTATTCTCTATGTAATGAAACACACAGGGAATTTGCAAAGAGTCCACAAGAAAGAACAAGGACACACAGGGAATATTGAGACACAAGGAAAATTGAGACATGCATAGGGAAAAACTGAGTGTTCTCTGTGTCTCAGTTTTCCTTGTGTCTTTGTTCTTCCCCTCTGCAATTGTGCAACTTTTTACAAATTCCCTGTGTATGTAGGGAAAATATCACAAGGAATCCACTTTAAACTTCATGTGTTAGTTGCAAAAAGAAAAGAACATGTGAACACAAGCGTGGATTGATAGCCGACTAACAAAATTAAAAATGGAGTTGATGTACAAAGAAAAGTTAGAAAACTTGAAAATGTCAATGTGAAGATCACTTCTCTATGGTTGGATATATTATATGTTTTATTAATATTTTCTACATAATTTTTGAAAGTTTTCTCTTGAAATTCAATTAAAGAAATTGGAACAACATGCACTACAAGATGGTATGGTTTCCATTATTTGATTCTACTTATTTTGAAACATCGTATTTAAGGTCTCACTTTTTGAATTAAGAATGAAACTTGGCACAAACCAATTGTTTTAATTTTTAATTTTTTTTTATAATAAACCATTTTAAAGATCCAAACTATACAAGAGACAGTCAACTTGCACAAGAACCTTGAAGAGAATTTGAACCAAGAGAACCAAGAACCAAGAAAAATTTGGATGAATGAAAACTGTCCAATTTGGATGGGATTTGAACAGTTGTAATCTGTTCGTCGTCCAATATACGGACGCAGCCACGTCAAAGGGTTAATATACAATAATAATACAAGTCCAGCAGCTAGCTACGTGCAGCACCTGGCACGGTTTTTTCAATGAATATTTACAGTTTGTAAATTTTCATGGTGATCGATCTGCTGGGGAGGCGCAGTCGGAGGACGACGGCAGAAGTGCGTGAGGCTGGGCATCATCGAGATCCCTGTGTGGAGACGACGGGGCGCCGCAGCCTCCCGGAGCTTGATGAACACGAAGAACACGATCCGGTACATGATGGCCATGGCCAACATGATGGCCAGGTCGCCCCACTTGCTGCGCCGGCTTGGAAACTCGATGCCGTAGATCTTCTGCAGCACTTCCTCCCCGCTCAGCTGATTCGGCCCGTCCGCTCCCACCATGTTCTCGAACGTCAGCCCCGGAAACTCGTTCTTGAACAGTCCCTGCATGCGTACATGCACGCCATGCAATCCATGCACGTACGTGCAATTAATATATACTGACTCGTATAAACACAGTAGGACTTCGACGACAATCAATATTAATACTGTAGATTTTCCCACCGCATGCATGATTGTAACGGAACTGCCTGATCTACCAATCTGACTGCGCCTTTTGAGAAACATTGTGACTAAAATCCAACAGTAGAGTTATCGCTAAATACACTCGTAAATACAAGGAGGGGTAGTTAGCCCTCTGCAACATTGAGTTGTTGAGCTTCAATTACAAGTTGCAAAGATTGTCAGTCACATGGAGCCAATCGGTGTTTTTTTCTGGCTACAAAAAGTTGCTGACATCTTTTTCAAAGCAACTGCCAGCAAACTTTTTGTAGTCAGGAAAAAACAGCTGGAGCAAAGTGCTTGCTCTGAGCAAGCATGTGGATTGGTGTGAAGGCACGTGTAGATTCCGTGGTGGGAACTTAAGTGTGCATTTGGGGAGCTTCTGTAACTTTGGAAAGGTGTCATGTTGGAATATCTCTGACAACGAAGTGCGTTTTGATTGATAGAAAAAAAAGTCAAAATTTATTTTTTGATGCCTTTTGAACCAAAATACCATTTTTACCTTGTCTTTCCTCTTGTGGAATTTTTTTGCTCAACTTTACAGATAACTCTAGTGTCTGACTACAGTGTTGACAAGAAAAGCTGGAAGAGGTATTATTTTTCTGGAATGGAGGAAATGAAGGCGAGAGAAATGGTCCGTTTCTACTGTGGTTTTAGCTGTGAAAGTACGTCTTAATATTCCTTAAGAATTACAATGTTATGAAAATAACAAAATAGAAAAAAAAGAAAAAAGAAAAACACGTCATAAGAATGTGGAAATTTGGTTCTCATGAGGAAATGATTAAATGTAATAATTGATACGTAGTACATAAAATCTAGGCGGAAGACTCACCAGCATGGCGTATGTGTGGAAGGCAATGTATGATAATGGGTACCTCCACACAGGCTTGGGCAAATCCTTCGTCAAGCGGAAGTAACCCCCTACCAAAATGAATATCGTCTGCACCAAACCAATGTCACTTACATGACATTCTATAGCACTAGTAACTTCGTTTAGAAAAAATAAACATATTCCCCATTTCACGTTTCGTAGAGAATCCAAGGCACTTGTCCAGATGTGTAGGAACAAGGAGAAAAAACAAGCTGAAATTAGTTTCCTATCTATAGAAATTCACATAAATTTCTCCTTTATTCAAGAATTGAGAACTCTTACAATTACTACAAGAGTGAACTCTTACAAATGTTGCATACAACAGGTACGACTATAACAAAGCAATTCACCAAAGAAATTAAGTTATCTACCAAAAAACGATGATTTCAACACCTTTGTGACTTTTTCACCACACGTTTTGACCATATTAGTTAAACTGAGACAAAATGGACATAATGAGACTTTGGCCCTACTATTTGAGACCTCTATTCTAAGAAATCAAAAACTTATGAATATATCAACCTTCATAAAATCAAAGGTTTGTCAGCGTATTAAAATATCGAAGTCTCAATTCACCAAAAATATTCAATAGCAAACACTAATTATTATCTTAATATAAAGTCAAAGATAAAATGAGACTACAAATTGTCTGAGTTTAATGAATATGGTCATGAGTCTCTTTCCGAGTATCATGTTTGAAACTCTTTGCGTCACTAAAATGTTCAGATACAAGGATTTTTGTGATATACGAAGTTCAACATTTATTTCTACACTATTAGAGTTAACCAAAAAGTCAGCTCAAAGAGGAAAGTTTAAGCAAATTCCTCTTGAACTCATATTGAAATATTGAAATATAAATAGACCGAAAACTAGTTCAAGATGAGTTGAGAGACAATCTAAAGCAAGCCACTGTCATTATTCTCCACACCTCGCAATGACTTCCACACCTCCTACCAAAGCTCCAAGCCCATGGCCCACTGTAAGGGGACAAGTTATGACACGACACTATTCAACCCAAACATAGCTCAAGAGAGCTCAAAAGAGAGGTTAGATCGAAGGAGGTTGAAAAGGGAGGTTCCATGGCCTTCTTTTCGGTTAACTCTATTATGTTGTAAAAATTCATGACGACAGAAGTATTGAAAGCAACTCACACCTAGTTTGAAAGTGCAGCTTCAAGCATTGAATAAATACAAACGATTAAATGAATAGAATGTGGCTGTGGGTGCGGTGCACTTGAGGTACCTGGATGGCAGCGCCAATGACAAAGCCGACGAGGAAGTGGCGGCCCACGAGCGACGCGACGGCCATCATGAGGCTCTCCACACACGACAGAGCCGCGAACAGCATGAGCAGGAAGAAGGCGAAGTGGGCGACGCTGGACTGGAAGCCCACCATGAAGTAGGTGACGGTGCCGCACGTCAGAGTCACCAGCATCATGAAGGGCAGCGACGCCACGCTGTTGCCCACCACGAACACCCCCACGCCGTAGTGCCCGCTCAGCCGCTCGTGCGCGAACACCTTCATGTCCTCCGCGAACGACGGGAACCCCCCGATCGACATGAACGTCAAGAACCCCGACACGAAGATCAAGCACCCTCCCCGCGCCTGCTCGCACACCCACACCCACCCCATCACTCAGCAAACACACTAGCCTAGAGCGGTAGGGTTGTCCTATCCGACCACTTGACAAGAATGTTATTAGAGTATTTGAAAATATTCTTGGATATTTGAGAATGTAATTTATCCTGGAAGTTATCTAATATACGGGACACCTAGACCTGTTATACTACACTCGATATTGAACGTCGAATATGACGAACATTGCCGAAAAAGTGTCAAACAAGACAACCCTGATGCCAGTGGCTATTGAATCACACGTCCAGATCGACATGATTATTAAAGATACAGTAGATTGAATGACCTGTAATACTACACTCGATATCGAACGTCGAACATGACGAACATTGCCGAAAATAGTGTCGAACAAGACAACACTGCTTGATGCCAGTGGCTAATGAATCACACGTCTAGATCGACATATATGATTGTTAAAGAAAGAATGACCTCTAATACGACACTCGATGTCGAACGTCGAACATGACGAACATTGCCGAAAAAGGTGTTGAACAAGACGACCCTGCTTGATGCCAGTGGCTATTGAATCACACGTCCAGATCGACGTGATTATTAAAGAATGTCTTGAATGAATCAAACTGGCAAGCTAGTGCTGGATGAGGGAGCAAGCTTACGAAGATGTCGTCGTAGGAGAATCCAAGGTTATAGAAGATGGTGCCCAGCACGAAGCTCACGAGCACATACATGGCAACGCGGAACCAGTGGTAGCCGGGGTCTCGCACCATGTTCACGAAGGAGCGCTGGGCCAGCGTCCGCCACTGCCGCCCAAAACTGGCATGATGCTGGCCCTCGTTCCTCAGGAAGCTTGGATCATCAGCTGTGCCCTTGTCTCTCTGCAATGTAATTGCATATCAGCCCATGATGCATACATTTTGTAACTTAGGCCCCACTACAGTACAATAGAAGCTAACCGTGCATGTGTTAACCCACAAGTTGAGTTATTGGAGGAGATCATGAAGAAAGTTCCCATCCAATCATACAATGCTATCTGATTAATCAGTTCCACTCCGGTGCAATCACGTGCTGTAGATTTGTCCTCAAGCAATTCAAGCAAGTGCTGCAGCCACGCTTTCCTAATCCTACTTTAGTTTTGTCATTTTTCCAGTTTTGCAAATTGTGCCGATTTGATTCTCAATTGGGATTGTGTTCGATATTCGTTTCATTTCTACAGACGGTACAAGCAATTTAACCCTGGCTTAGACACTAAACGTCAAACCGTCGGTCCAGAAAGGGGATAATGTACAGAATCAAACACAGATTTCTCATATGTCAGACTTTTTGCATTGCGGATTTTTTACTATATATTTTTATTAAATGTAGGAAGTTAGATCTTTCCTATCCAATGGTTGGATTTGGTGATACTAAAGTACATATTTTTCTAAAATTACAAAAGTAAAAATGCATGTCAAGTAGTTGACCAAGCTAAAATTGCATGGACTATAGTTCAAAAGTGGCTTTGCAAAAATGAGGTCATAGATTTAATTAGTACAAAATAAAGAATTACCACGTTAAAGGTATCTCATTTCAAATCTATTTCAACAAATTTTACTCAAAAAATGTTTATTCTATGTTTGAAATCAAATCTAGAAGGATTTGTTATTTTAACTTCCAGATTTTATAAAAAAAATATTGGTGATAGTATTGGTGAATCGAGTTGTATATATGGAATCTAAAATTCAAAATCTAGAACTTACATGTGTATATTAATTCCAAAATATACCTCTCAATAGTTCTCTAAGTAGTACTTTGTGATACATTGAACTTTTAAGTTCAAATCTGTACGTTAAGACACTAAAGACAAAGAACATGATGCGACGTAGCGTAGTCATCACAATACATAGGCACTTGCTTTGCATGTTGGATTCATGCACTTGATGCTGCCTTGAGGGACTTATTGAAGCAAGCTTCTCGCTTCTTACTTTTTTGGGGTGCACTATTTATTGTCTCTACCCCATCAAGGAAGAGACTATGAAAAAGCTTTGTTTTCAAGGAGTTACATAGTTGAACACTGTAAACAAGCCATAAAAGTAAATCTAGGGTAAATATTAAGGCAGAGAATACGACTAGCCACTTGTTATATGTATATATCTATCCTAAGATGAAAGCATGTGTATTATACACTTAATTGCCCTCTGGAAAAAGAATGCACAAGCTTCGTAGAGAGAGGAAGGGCTCTTTTAGACTACAATGGAGAAGTGCACTTGTTGGTCAAGGAAGTTTTGTTCAAGAAATTTTTATTTGAGGCAACCAATGGGATGCCAAACCTCGTGCCAAACAAGATGGAAAGACAACAAAATAATGTCTTAATAAGTCTTGACTGGTTGTAGTGTATTCACCAACTAAAAAAGCCTTTTGAACAACTTCACAAACAAAAGTCCACCAACAACCTTACAAATTTGAATTGAGAGTTTTGACCGGCTAGAGGCTTGTATTAGATTCCTTTTGAAGTTTAGTTATTATCAGTCTAAAGTTTCAAGTTAGTCCAAGCCGTTGCTTTGAATTTTTAGGAATCATTCGACGTTCAAAATCTAAACGTTTTTGGATTACAATGAACTTTGGCGGCATGTTTCTCCTTCACATTGTGTGCATTTCCAATAAGAATTGTTGGGAAAATTGTGTATACTAGTGTAATTTGTGTAGTTAAAATTTCACCTCAATCCAAAATGTAATGAATGTTCGAGACATGATATTAGTAGAAGGAAGTTCAGTCCAAGATCACTTTTTTGCAATTATTTCACTACTTTCTACTCCCTCTGTCCCATAATGGGTGATCGGTATGCACTTACTATTTTGTCCCTGAAAGTCTGATCGGTACTCAGTTTATTACAAATTCAACACTTTACAGTGTCCGTTGGCAGAATTGACTACATATCTCATTGTGTCGTCTCTAAGCTTACAACCATATGTATTACACGGACGATACTGCCGATCGCACGCTATCAAGCAATCCTTGTTCAACATCAATGGTGACAGGCAACGTTCCGGCACGATTTAAACTCTCCTTGCCCATGTGGGGGATCTTGTAGCCGTTCCCGCCACCATCCTCGAGTGTTGCCAGCATGCATTGCTGCCAAGTGAGAAACACATAGTTGAGTTTGGTCACATCCAGATCGTGAAATGCTTTCTCGACAATGACTATGAGCTCGTCAACATTTTTGGGGGCGCTCTGGTGCTGCAACGATTGAATGGCATTGAAGAATCCCAGATCCAGAACGTTCATATCCGGGCTGTTTGGTGGTTGACAGCGAAGTCGGATATGAAAACCGGCGGTTCGTGCAGCGTTCGTGAAGGCCTCATCCAACGTCGATATATGCGGTTTGGCGTTGTTTTGTTGGATGAAGATGGGACGTGCGTCAGTGGCGCGCGGCCACTGTAATCGAATAGCCGGCAACACATTCTCTAGCAGCATGTCGCGATATTGATATTTTCCGACCATGACGGGCTTCGTAATCATTGTCCCACCAGGACGATTTTGCTTGCGCGCTTGGCAAGCTCCTTGACAACAAACGGCCAGATGCCTATCTTGCCATTGAACATCGTCTTGCGGTGATGATCATACTTGGGCCGAGCGAGAGCAGCCAAGAACATTACCTTCTCGATGAAGCGCTTCGATTTACATGTTCGCAACGGTTCAAGCTCGCCATCTGCTAAGTAATATCGCTTGCTGGCTTTGGTCATGTAGAACCACTTCTCATCCACGTGAATGACGTCGTACATGTCGTGGAAGGAATTTGACGATGGCTGCAACATGGACAGACAGAATTGCAGGCGGGCAATCTTGTTGCAGTTCGTCAACAATGGCTTGATCGAATTTGAATGTGGACGAATCGCTCCCTCTTTGACCAATCTGCCCAAAGTAGAACGTGGAATGCCACTGGCCGCGGCCATCGAACAAAGAGTGGTTCGACGACTAAACGGAATGGAAGTCAGCACCGAAAAAACGTCCTTGTTGCTTTTAGTCCGACCACAATTCTTGAAACGGGTGGCGACACAAGGAACCAGAGCCCCCGTAGCTACATCTTCCTTTGCCCTGCTCCAGATGCGGCTAATTGTCCTCCACCCAACACCGAAATGAACAGCAACGACAGAGAATGAGCCTTTCACTGGTTTACCGTCGACTTTCAGCATCGTTAAAAGTTCTTGATACACCGCCTGGCGCTGCTCGTTGGACAGAACCATACTTGGGAGCCTGACTACCTTCTTGAGCAATTTCAGCAATTTCATCCAGTAAGGTAAGGTCGATCGCAACTCTTTGCACGCCAATGCTCTCTGAATGCCAGGTGCAACATGACCGATTCATATCTTGCCGTAAAGATCTTGGTGAGAGCTATCCACGTATCTAACCTGACGCTTCTAATTCCCATTAAAAGCCGTAATCCCATGCAACTTTTAATACCGATCAGATATTATGGGACAGAGGGAGTAACATTTAAAAGTCATTTTGCAAGCACAGTAAGTCATTCTAATGATATTTTTTTTTATCAATATGTTTATATGATGATTTTCAATCACTATGGTTTAGATGTTTTTCATTGGAATATGTTCACTTCAAATGTTATAATCTCTCAATTTGTACAGTCAAAAATCCTAAAAAAAAAGTTGCACAAATTCTTGACAACTAAACTAATTTCCCTTGAGTTTAACCCTTTAGTGCCCAGCAAACCACATTATGGTCACTACAACGTCCGAAATGCAATTAGCAGAGAATCCGTGAAGAATTGGAACTTCAGTTTTGAAGTTCAGATTTGCCCACATACATTACGCACCTTCCAGAAAAAGAAATTTTCAATTTGGAATTGTACAACTATCAAAATACCTATCAACAGACGCGAAAATACTGCAAATACTTGAAAATACAGTAAATACTTACAAATACAACATATGTATTGTGTAGTATTTTTTGTGTTTGGAAGTTTGTTATCTTGTTTTATTTTTTTGGATTGTGTTCTCTTCTTCATCTTCCATTAGTGTGTGTAATCCGATCTTGACTAATGTACCCACTCCTGTCAATTTTCAACGTATAAAATTTTGTCCTAAACCGTACATGGAGAAGTCACTTTCACTTATAAATCTCACAATAATTATGTGTGAGTCTATTTTTGATATGAAAGATTGCAACGGAGAGGTGTTGACATAGGGCATAGCTGAACTTCTTTGCTTTTATTTTTGAAAATTTACCTCAAATTATATTTAACTTTGAAGTCACACACCCCCCAAAATCTCGTTTTTGAGCACGCATTATACAGTTCAAATACATACTATAATCTTCCGATCCCACCATCGGATGATTCTCAAATTTTAATAAAATGTGTGCTCTCGAGTTGAGAATAGAATTGTACGGTTACTTTCTAATTTAACCCATTCTATTTTTGGTAGTCTCAACCACAGTGAAAAAATCTACTGAAATCCAAGACTCTAAGCTATAGTACCCTGGGCACTAAAGGGTTAAAGACCACCAAGCTCTTACGCACCGAACAATGATAAGGTCGAGGCACCTAAAACCAATAAGTTAAGACATTCACTATACATGGGATAGATGAATCAATATTTTGAGTATTTTCCTCTTTTAGCAATAAAAAATTAAGAAGTTTTCATATTTAATTTAATTTTTTTGATAATTATTTGAATAAGTACAAATTTTCAAAGTGAAAGTCATAGGTTTACCTAAAACCGATCACATGCTCTAAGGTACATCTTCCCTTTGAGAATCTAGAAATTAGGCAAGAATCTAGGGTGGTTGGTTTTGGGTACCTAGTCGGTTTTAGGTGCCTCGACTTTAGACCATCAAGCTTTTCCATACTTTTCAACTGTTTGGGGTGAACAAATAAGAGTACATTAAACGAGTCATCCTTAAAGTCACCTTGTATTTGAATAAGAGGTCCATTTTAGCCAATACTTGCCACTGACATGCCAAACAGTGAAACATCTATGATCATTGCCACAGTGTCTCTTGAACAAACTCGTTATTTGTAAGTGGTGCATCTCCAACCCTTGTGTCCGCACACCATAGATTAGCAACAAACAAAACTAGCCTAGCCTCAAGTCCATCCTCGTAGAATGAACAAGAGGATCTCTCCAAGTAACCTCAAATTCCACAATTTTGTCCAAATCTCTTATCCATGGTCCTATAACTCATGGAAAACTCAACCATAGGGAGGACATTAATTCCTAAATGACAAACAGAGTAAGGGCAAAACCTAAAATGTTACTTTTGCAACTTTGATGAAGTTTAGTCCAAAAGCGAATATGAACATGATGTTTGGTAATTATTTGTACCGTCAAACTTTCAAAAAATGTTTCACTTAGATGCAATTACCATTTAAGATTTACCAAAATTACAATTTCTAATTATAGAATTCAAAATTTGATATGATTAGTTAAAATTAGAGAGTATATTCTAAAATCTAAAAAAGTAAAAAAATTCAAATGAGAGAACATCATTACTTTTCCGACATTACTTTCCCGAACAATAGATATGACAGGTTGCAACCATCCTAGTGAAACTGCACGCCAATTAATTTTACTGAAATTTCCCTGAATAGGAAATTCTAGTTAGTATTTTCGTAGATCATAAATCTAAAGAAGAAAATTAATTAGCAAGTATTTAGGATAGTATAGGTGTGCTCGATTGTTTGAAAACCGAGTGTTGATGTAATTAGATGACTTTCGATGAGTATTTTCACATCTCCATTTCAAGCAGAATCCTACTTATCAATCATCATGACAATTGCACACTTCTCCGGTCTTAATTGCAGATTCTCCTCCGAAGTTGCATCACTCAGAAATGTTCTCAATAATTTGAAGCAGTAAAAAATTTCAACAGGAGGCTCACAGTGAAAACTCTTTTCATCACACCAATATGCAACAAGTCGAGCACTATTACAACTTGTAACAAGTGTTTGCATTAGACAATATGTGACAAAGTGTACTTGCAAGACAAGGTCAAATCAGGAAATCCAGTTCTTTTCTAAAAATTGAATGGAAAGAATTTGGAGGTCGAAACTCACGAACATGGTCAACAGTGGTCCAAAAACAATTCTCCCGAAATTATTTACATCTCTGTTGCAGTTTTTGGTCAGCATACAGTTCTACCTCCACAGTTAGCATTGGAAAAAGAAAAGCTCCAACCAGCTACCCGGAGTTTGCTTTAGGTCGCGCGTTTATGCTCCGGAGCTGACTCAGTGTCCTGACTGTCAACAGGTACCTTGGGCATTCTTGCTACAATCAGAGGGCATGGGCTGTTGTGGGCAAGATAGTCGGTAATGCTACTGAGAAGTGTCCTGTAAAGTAGAATGAATATAACATCAGAACTTCCCCTTGCCAGATCTTGAAAAAATTCAACACAGGGTATGCACAGCACAGTAAGGTTCAATAAAGTTACAAATTTCCTATTCTGGCCATTCAAAAATATCTATTTTTGGTAGTACACAACTAACGTTGTATTCTTATAAAATCAGGTCGAATTCCAGTTGAGAAAAACAGAAACTCCATTCATGATGAATATTTTATTTTTCATTCCTTGATGAAATACTTAATTAATATCTTTTTGGTGATGGAATTTTTGAACTGTAGGCATGGAAATATCAGCCGTCACATCCCCTTTGCAAACTTGATAGCCCAATAGCCCAAAAAAGTTGCAAAGTTTACAGTATAAATAATGGTGGCACCTATCCACATTTCGTAAAATACAACTTGCATTTGGATTTTCAAAAGCTAATTGGACCATCATTTTTAAGGGCCAGAGGTTACATTAGAGTGAAGGTTACATTAGTCATTTGGTTTTGTGAACAGCAAGGAAAATAATTTACTTTAATCGCTACTGTACAAGAACGGTTGAAGTCAATAGGCATCACATAGTGAATGTAAAAGCCATACCTAGAAATAGCACTGCGATCGTGGGTGCCAATAATGACTGCATCAGCTTTAAGATTTGCCAACCCTTCAATAACCTTTACTTCAGGCTGACCAGTTACCACCACACCCTCGCACTTGATCTGGAGAAATAATAAGATTGCACGAACTCGTCAGATATAAGCACAACCTTTGAAGTTTCCGCACTGTACTGCACATCCACTGTTAGACAACAAGTAAATGTAAACTGTGCTCACCTTTGTCTCTTTGGCAGCATACTCCATGTACTTCTCCACCAGTTTTTCGCTCTCGTCTAAGGCTTCCACCTCGGTTTTCCCTTGATTTTCACTAGGGACATACACCTCCTCGATACCAAATTCCCCTAATTTCAATATCAGCACATCGCACAAGGTTAGATATACCCGCAGATTGTACTAAATTCAACTTCCAAGTGAGTTGATTATAAGATGAAAATGTGGTGCAAAGCTGCAAGGATTAAGCACCACAATCAGCCCTTTTTTTCATTTTTCAGTGAGTGCTAAACTGGCGACACAAAATAATATGGTAGAATCCAATAACAATAACATCTCCACATTCATCTATATTTAGGATAGAAAATTATTTTATCCACATTTTGATGTTATTTTCATCTAAATCTGGCGATTTTATCCAATGTTTTAGAAAAAATTTGGCGATCTAATATTGAGTTTTTGGTCGTTTTGTAACGACATTCTTTACAATCTGGCACTAAAATGCCCCATAAAAAAGAGTTGATCACAATCCATGAAGGAAGTACTTACCAGTGCCTGCAGTGGTCACGAGTGGTAAAGGCTGATGTACGTGGTAGAGGATCACCTTATCCTCTTCATTGGCGAAATTCTCAAGTGCCCATTTGAACGCATACACAGACTGCGAAACAAAAAAAAAAAATGATCATTCCGTTAGGAAGTTGAGCTTAAGTTGAAATGCCACAAATGTTCGACATTTCTAAACCTTAATTCCTTCATACAGTCACTCGTACTGGAGCAGTAGAATTAGAGAAACATATATTGCATTAAAGAATCTCTGAACTGATTGTTACGGTAGGCAACAAAATCTGAGAATAGGGAAGGTACCTCTCGTGAGTCGTCAACAGCAATGACGACCTTTCTGCTGCCTCCGGAAGAATTGAGAGGATCATGGTCCTTCAGTTCCTCTTCAACGTGTCGAACGATGGCCACAGGGCACGTCGCATTGTGAAGCACATAATCACTGTTACTCCCCATGAACACCCTGTAACATAGAACGTGTGGTCAGCCAAAATTTATGCAAAAGCTTAATATCATATTACCCTACCTCGTGGTCAGTTTCGACATAAATTAATTCATTTTGTCAAAAGAGTGCCACATGTCATCTTGTGATTGGTTTATAGTGACGTGGACCTCTCAAAATCTGATGTGGAAATTAGATTTCGACACAATACTGTACGAATCTGACCCTCACATACGGTATCAGCCAAATCAGGATTCCAATCAAGTATCTCACCGTTTTAAGGCTCCACTCCCTTTGCTGCCAACCACAATCACATCAGCACCGAGACGATTGGCCTCGTCGACTATCCACGTTCCAGCATCACCCTTCACGACCTCCCCTGTGCAGGGAATCTGTAGCACACAACAAGTACATTTGAGTTCAGTTATTGAAATTTCAAATTCCACTGCCACTTTTGACAGTCCAGCACAACCTTACTAGAAGGAGAAAGACAAGGCAAAACTGGTTTTTTTTTTCTTCAGAGTTTTGTCTCCGTATGTTTACAATGGCAGCAATTGTCTCAATGAGTTTGCACTGCGCTATCAAGGAGATTTGATCTTACAACCTCTCCTATGCAAGAGAATCTCTCCCAATATAGGGGAGCCCGGGCATTTCATCAGACAATATTCCTTCTTTTAGGACGGGAATAGCAAGTAATATAGGGCATGATTAAGCTGGACAGAAAAAGGGGATCGTAAGCACAAGAATCTGATGATTCCTTTAGAGTTTGGCATACACATATTTTTCATCTTAGTCACCGTACCATCTGAATAGAAAAAATGAAGGCGGAACAAAGAGGTAACGGAGACTTACATTAGCCTGATTACATTGCGAAATGCACTTGGCAATAAGTTCCTTGGCGTCTTTGTTTACACTTCTGGTTTTCTCTTCTGTATCAACTTCTGCTGTGATTACCGTCGGCCCGTACTCTGCATCAAACTCACACGGTATTGTGAGTAACTGTTATGGAACTATCTCAAAAACTTAAGAATCGATTTAACAACATCTCTAACAAAAAATCGGTAAAGGTTTAAACCCTAAACGCACATCTGCATCACTGAACTTTGCAACGGTGGCATTTTCTCGTTTTACCTCGGTATTCTGATTACAACGCATCATTTTAAAGCTCTCGTTCTATACTACAAGATGAACAGTCTCAAACTGAAATCATTCTCACGCTTGCATCAGGGGTTCCTACACTACAGAGGACGCTTAGGGTTAAGGACTTACCGGCGGCCATGTCCGAAGACGGATAGGTAATATCGACGAAAGGAGCGGCTGTCAATGCCACGACATGGTCCGTTTTGCGCAACAAATTGTGCAGCGCCCAGGTGAACGCGTACGCGGACACCTCCGAATCATCAACAGCTACCATTACCTTCCGACCGCTCGCCATGGCCACTGAAATATCGAGCTCACAAACTAAACGCGACTCTGAAATCACACAATGCGATAACGTGCATTAAAAAAAACAAAGCTCAAATCGCACAATGTGCACACCTAACAACATAAAGTCACCAATGCAGACTACTAAATATGAAGAACAATCAAACAGCTTACAAAAAAGAAATGCAAAAACCTCATTTAACTTCCTCAAGCTGTAAGAAGCTCACCGATTGAAAAACTTCAAAAACGGCACCAAAATGCAAAAGAGTGCACACGATGAAAGCTTAGTGTAAGATACTTCGATCTGTGAGGTTGAAAACCCTTGTGTTCAGAGATGGCTGCAATTGTTTGAGGAACGACAAGAAAGAAGAACTACATATGAAGGAACTCTGAAGCACAATTGAGGAGACGGCGGAATGGAGAGCTTGGCCACGTGGCCATGCAATAGTGGTGATATTTGATATAATCTGACGTGGAATGGCATTATTATGTTACAAAGGGGCAGTAACACCCAGACTTGCTCATGGAGCTCCAAGTGTCGAGCTTTGACGTTGCCAGATGGTTTAGGCACTGACGAGATCTGATGGACGAACGAACAGACGAACGAACGAAGTCGTTGAGAGAACGGCCCGGCGGGCAAATAATGGCTAATATATCAGTTATACCTTTGGTGACTCATCACTTTAGAGGCAATGAGTGTGATACTAAATCCGAACAATGTGTTCAAATCATACGTGTGACACACTATTTGAAATATACTTAAAATGTCTTAACCCTTTAGTGCCCAGGGTACTGTAGCTCAGAGCCCTGGATTTCAGTAGATTTTTTCACTGTCGTTGAGACTACCAAAAATAGAATGGGTTAAATTAGAAAGTAACCGTACAATTCTATTCTCAACTCGAGAGCACACATTTTATTGAAATTTGAGAATCATCCGATGGTGGGATCGGAAGATTATAGTATGTATTTGAACTGCATAATGCACGCTCAAAAACGAGATTTTTGGGGGTGTGTGACTTCAAAGTTAAATATAATTTGAGGTAAATTTTCAAAAATAAAAGCAAAGAAGTTCAGCTATGCCCTATGTCAACACCTCTCCGTTGCAATCTTTCATATCAAAAATAGACTCACACATAATTATTGTGAGATTTATAAGTGAAAGTGACTTCTCCATGTACGGTTTAGGACAAAATTTTATACGTTGAAAATTGACAGGAGTGGGTACATTCGTCAAGATCGGATTACACACACTAATGGAAGATGAAGAAGAGAACACAATCCAAAAAAATAAAACAAGATAACAAACTTCCAAACACAAGAAATACTACACAATACATATGTTGTATTTGTAAGTATTTACTGTATTTTCAAGTATTTGCAGTATTTTCGCGTTCTGTTGATAGGTGTTTTGATAGTTGTACAATTCCAAATTGAAAATTTCTTTTTCTGGAAGGTGCGTAATGTATGTGGGCAAATCTGAACTTCAAAACTGAAGTTCCAATTCTTCACGGATTCTCTGCTAATTGCATTTCGGACGTTGTAGTGACCATAATGTGGTTTGTTGGGCACTAAAGGGTTAACCCTTTAGTGCCCAAGTAACCGCTAAGTGGTCACTAGGCCACCAGAAATTGAAATGTTGGGAAATCTGTGAATCATCTCAATCCGGTGTCTGAAGTTCATATATGTAATTTTTGATACTAGAGATGATGCAAAAAGAAAATTTGAAATCTGACTTTGTTAAATACCCAAATATCTATGTACAAAACACAAAATATTACAAATACCTCAAAATACAGCAAATACTTACAAATACGGCACATGTATTATGCTATATTTTTATTGATTGCACTACAAGAAAACCAGCCCAATGTGACTAGGTTTTATGACTACAATAGGGAATAAACCAAAATGTGACTAGCACTGTTTGTAGTCATTTCGACTTAGTCGCTTCGGACAATCTGACTGGGGGTCATATCGGACACTTCTTGTTTCCAATGCTGCGTTCCCACAGTGTTTTGGGACCTCAAAACGGGACCTGCAGTGGGACTTGGGACCATATGACTCTACATAGTCATACATTTATGACTACACGTAGTCATCTATATGCAAATAGCGACTGATTGGCATGACTATTTTTAATGAGGTATGAGTCAATACATGACAGGTTTTATCACTACGCATAGTAGTGAGATGGTGACTGAATTGAGTCATACATTGAGTTGGGAGAATACGACTCTTTGGAGTCACATCTATTTGACACCCCATAGTCACAAATACTGAAATAGCTTCTGAATGATATGACGAATTGTAGTGAGATATTAGTGACTGCATCAACGGTTTTATCACTACGCATAGTACTGTGGTGGTGATTGCATTAAGTCACACATAGACTTGGGATAATACGACTCTGTAGAGCCACATCGAAGTGACTATACATAATCTCCAATGCTGAAATCATGAGATGGACATGACTAATTATAGTGAGGTATTAGAGAATATAGCAATGGTTTGATCACTACGTATAGTGATGTGGTTGTGACTGTATTGCATCATACACACACGTGAGATAATACGACGCTGTAAAGTCAAATATGCTTCACTACACATAGTCACCCATATCATCTGATGACTGCATGGAGTCCTTGTATACTCGTTTCTTTCACTACTGGGAGTCAAATTTCAATATTAAATCGGAAGCATCTGACTAGGACTTGACTGTCCGTAGTCTAATGCAAACGTATGCCATGCAGTCGAATCTGCCATTCTTACGGTGCGTAGTCATAGATTTCAGTTTCAGATTAGGGTGATAATGAGATCTGTTGACTATTACAAGTCAACCATGCGGTTGTGAGCACTGCGTCAGGTCATGCAAATGATTTTCACACATTTCATTGAAATAGAAAATTCGGTGCTGAAACAGGATGCACTGCAACTGGAACTCGATCAGTCTAAACTGCTTGGGAGAAGGACAGATCAATGTCCATGAACTCTGTGGGCCACAGTACAAAGTGCCCTACTGTTTGTCCTACCAAGGTCACGGATGGATCATCTAGATCTACGGGTGCAAACAAACTGTAGTCGTCATCTACGCTTTTCTGCACTTCTACAGACACGGTTCCTGCAATTATGGTTTTCCCGTGTAGAGAAGCCCCAGCTACATTCTGCACTTTCCCGAGTGCCACAACTTTATCCTCCTCCCCTTCTTCAATTCCCTTGAGTCTCATAGGGTCACCCTTCTTGAACTCCGGGTCCTCACCTTCTTGTACAACCTATAATAATAATAAAAACACAAAACAAGGATCAGTAGGGACTAAATTGCTGCTTTGATACAAAAATGTACTTCTCCAAGGCTCATGGCACTTATTCAAATTCTATGACTGTGAGAAGTCACATATTCTAACGTCATTACTAATATCAGTCACGTATTCTAACTTCGTGACTGAATCTAGTCAAGCCTGGTCACTCGTTCCATATGAATGACTACAAACAGTCACGAACTTGGGATAATGAATTTCTAAAGAACTAAGGCACAACATTCCAGGAAGTGGCTCATGGCAACCCCAAGTTCACTTATCGGTGCGTTCATGTTTTTCTTTGAAACTTTGATCTGCAACAAATCATAGCCCAAACAGTCCCTAGAAACACAAATATATCACTATAATCTTTGCCATTACAATTTTGTAACCTGATCCGCCTAATACATAGATCAAACAAATCCATAGAATTATGCAGCCCAAAATCCACGCATGATGTGATTTCACCTATAGTAGGGGCTGAAAACCTTTACTAACACACACAAATGTATACAATCCTACATTAAGACTCCTTCCACAGCACCTCTGCCCCTCTCTAACTTTCCTAACCAAGTTACAAGTGGACAAAATGAGAGAGAAGGTTCAAAAGCCCCTTAAGAAGGAGCCGCCACCCTAATTTCCTCTGAAACCCTAGCCGCCACCCTATTCCATAGCCCTAATTAGCTGCAACCCTAATCTACAGTCAATGAAACAGTCATGATGACTAACCAGAGTAAATGAAATAGTCATGATGACTAGAATCTCTTCACTTGATAAAAAATAAAGTGAATTTATTTTAGATTTGGTAAATTCAGTTTCAACATAAAAGAAGGTTTTTTTGAGCTAAGGAGGGGGGGCGGGGGGATCAGCCTTCAAACAATGTGAACTTTCTAGCAACGAAATGTAATTTTGCAATCATTACCAATATAAGTAAAGAAAACTATGCACATGACTACAGTATTTTGCAATCACTTTGATATCTCAAAAAAGTACGGAAAGGTGATCAGTAATAGCTCATTTGTCAACATGGGAAACCAATTTTTGGACTCTCTTGCAATTAGTTAGTAATTGTTTGAAGTTGTATTTATAGGTGTTGCTAAAACGCAATTCATTACTAATTTAAGTAAAGGAAACTGTCTAGATGACTATGTTATTTTGCATTCATTACTAATTTAAGTAAAGAAAAATGTCCACATGACTACGTTATTTTGCAATCACTTTGACGTCTCCAAAAAATATGGGAAGGTGATCAATTATAGCCCAATGTGTCAGCCTGGGAAATCTAAAGCAAAGTTAAGCATACAAGGCATTTTTGTGCATCTGGAAAGTAAGTGGACAGATAGAACAAGTGCTAATCATGATTTTTGGACTCTCTTGCAATTAGTTACTAATTTTTGAAGTTGTATTTATAGGTGTTACTAAAATGCAATTCATTACCAATATAAGTAAAGGAAACTGTGTCGATGACTAAGTTATATCGCAGTCATTACTAATTCCAGTAAAGAAAACTGTCCACATGACTACGTTATTTTGCAATCACTTTGACATCTCAAAAAAGTATGGGAAGGTGATCAATAACAGCTTCTTTGTGAGCATGGGAAATCTATAGCAAAGTTAAGCATACAAGGCAATTTCGTGCATCTGGAAAGCAAGTGGAAAGATAGAGCAAGTGGAATCATGATTTTTGGACGCCCAACCCAATTACTTACTAATTTCTGAAGGTGTATTTAGTAGTGTTTCTAGAATGGTGCCCTAAAATGACATCCTATAATGTTTGCGCGCAGACATGGTAGTGTTGAATAGACAAGCTATTATGTAAGTGAAGATTATGGACCTACTCCTATTTTACAGCACTCACCCATTGAGCCAACGAGTAGAGGACTTCAAAATCATCTGATTGAAATATATGACTACTATTAGTCAGGTTATTTACTACATGACTGCATGTAGTCACCCAAACCAACTCTATTACTACAGTAAGACATACATAAACCATATACCCATACAATCCGACTACATTAGTATGACTACACATAGTAAGCACTCAGAGCATGACTCTGGGAACCGGGCAGGAAAACATATGTCCCGTTCCCGTAGACGTTCCCACCCAGGTCCTCAAAAATATAACTACTTATATGACTAGTCCATGACTGGACCCTCTTAGGACTGATTTTAGACTAAACCAATGACTGAGGTGACTACATAGTCATATGCGCTTAGTCACATCCGGTCACATTGGGCTGGTTTTCTTGTAGTGTTGGAAGTTTGTTATCTTGTTTTCTTTTTTTGATTGTGTTCTCTTGTTCATGTTTCATACATGTATGTATTCTGATCTTGATCAATGTACCAACTCCTTTCTTATTTTAACGTATAGTTTTTTGTTCTAAACCGTACATGGATAAGTCACTCTCACTTATAAAATTCACAATAATTATGTATGAGTACGTTCTTGACATGAAAGATTGCAATGGAGAGGTGGTGGCACAGGTCATTGTTGAACATCTTCACTTTCATGTTTGAGAATTTAACCCAAATCTTGTTTAACCCCTAACCGCCCAACCAAGCATATTTTGCTTGATGTACAGATTTCATCCGTAGTTTCTCATCCGTCATGCACTTTTTGTGGTGTGATTTTTTTACTGAATTTTTTATGGGAAGTTAGCTTCATGTATGTGTGATCCGATCGAAAAGGAAACAATTTTTGAAAAAATTATGCCTCATTTTGTGTTGCTGTGAACCGTTGAAACGGCTCACTTAGCGTTGAATTCTTAGTTCGATAGTTTGTGGATGTTTAGTGATTTATATTTGTCTAACCGGGACATTTTAGCCGGTTAGACAAATTCCCGGATTCTTGTGCCTTAGTATCCGGTTTTTATCGATAATTATTAGATTCCTTTTTATCTAGACAAATCGGTGTGTTTAGTTACGTTTACCGATTTATTTTTGTGATTATGTGCAATTGGGACGTTTGCCCTTTTGTTTTATTCTATGATTTTATTCTATGAGGGTTGATTATCATTTTAGTTCGCGAGTTTAGTCCAGTTTACTAGATTATTCTGCGAGTTATCATAGTTATTCTTTTTGGCTCGTTATTTTAGCCCTATTGGTTTAGCTTTATCTTGTTAGGCTATTGTTGAGTTTGTTCTCTAGTTCTTTGATGAGGTTTATTATAGACTCTTGGATTAGTAGAGTGTGTGATTTGTACTCTCAATTAAGTGGGAGTTAAGTGGTAGTTTAAGGTTTGGATGGAGTGGATGGATGGATGTAGTTTCGGTGGGATGCAAAGTCCCACCCGGTCGCTTCTGCTTGGGCCAGTTCTCTTTGCCTGCGCCGTGAGAGTTTTGAGTGAGAGCTCCGTTTGAGATCTGTTTTTTGGAAGAAGTTATTATTGAGAAAAATACAAAAGAAAATGAGTGTAGAGATTATTGAGGCCTAATTGAGTGATTAGCTTGTGAGTTTGGATGAATTCAGATTTTTCGAGAGAATCGGAATTTGGATTGAGAAGTGAAGATTGAGATTTGGGTGGATTAGGGAAGAGTTGTTGGGTGTTTCCCAGGTTGCTGGACAGAAGGACCGTGAGGGAACATGGCCAGGAGAAGACGACGGCTTCAGGGGTCGAGCGCCGGAATTCACGGCGAGGATTGACGGGGCAGAGCCTGCAGCGACGGGCTGCTTCGACGACGGAGGAGAAAGGGCGAAGAAGACGACGAGCTTGAGGACGGCGATCCAGGGGAGATCGCGGCGGGGCTTCACCGATGGAGCCGGCAACGACCGGAAGGAGGTTACGGTACCACGAACTCAGAAGAGCACGGCGACCTAGCAAGGTGAATCGCGAGCAAGACGAGGTCCAGCGCCGAAGGTCCAGCGATCACCGAAGGACGGGGGGGGGGGGCGGCAGCAGAAGACGAAGATGACGATCATCACAGCAGCTGAGGGGCTGCATTGACGAAAACCAAGGATCCACGAGCAAGCGACGATCGTGGGCTGCAGAAGCAACTACAGCAAGATAAGACGACCGCTACCGGGGTTCAAAACGACAAACAAGATCAAGAGGATCAGAAGGCGACGGCGACAACAAGATCGAAGGAGCCCGGCAGTCACGACCACGACGAAGGCGGCATCGGCGAACTTCGGCAGCGAAGGCGACCTGCATCGACGACAGCCGAGAGCAGAAGACGACCATCGCCACAGTCGCCTTGCCAATCGGCCCTGTCTTCACAGAGTGATATTAAGGAGGGACAGCGTTCTATAACAGAGGGAACGCATCCCTCACCCTCATTTGCCAATTTATGCATTCTTAAAGGGGTTAATTAGGTTTGTTAGGACTAGTAGAATTGAACCTAATTGTAAGCGTTCAATTTGGTAATTTTAATTGCCAGAGTGTTTCGTGTATGCATTTTTGGTTTTTTCTCTCAATTGTTGTGGATCGATTGTATTTGGTTGTTATGATTGTGTGTTTGTTGTACTTGTGTGGATGTTGTATTGAATTGGTCCGGTGAGGGTTCTAGCGCGGAAGCGCTGCCCAATTTCACCGGGTCAATCAAGTATCTTTGTGCAAATTAGGGTTTGGAAAGGGTTTTGGGCAAGACGCGGAAGCGTTGCCCAAATTTTCCCACAAAACCCTAATTATTCGCCATTGGGTTGTTTAGAGCACAAAGGTGCTTATCGTTCCTTAGAAGGTTTATGCAATGATTGAAACCCATAAAAACTCTCAATTGCGAGAATTTAGTGTCCTTGTGGAAGTGGGTTGGTGTGCTGTAATTTTTGGATGCAAGTCACAAAACCCAAAAAACAAGCCTAATTTCCAATTCTAAGCCCGATTTAGTGCACAAAGTGCTTAGGGTGGATTGGGAAGGGTTAGGGTCAATTAGGTACTTGTACACGGTCCAAATCGATCATTTACAAGTGCTGCCAATCCTTGCAATTTTACCCGTTCGCCCCCTTTTCCCTACTTTTTCACCATTTTGGTTAGCATTTACCGACAGAAACGCCAATTTTATTTAGGAGTCCATTGCTTGCGTCCGCATTTCACCCACTTTCCGGCCGGACATATGGGCCTTTGACCGGCGACGGTCAAAACGCTCATAGTTGCAGTGTTTCACCCAAAATTTTGAAGATTTTGGTCTAAAAGTGTTCTTGAAAAAAAATCATAAAATCAAGCATCCAAAAAATCTCCAAAAATCACTACACCTAGAGTACTACATTATAATCCATCACAACAAATTTCATCCACACATTGTCAAAACCTTATTCGTAATTGAATTACAAAATAATTTTTTATTTTATGTTTCAAAATTTATAGAAAAAAATTAGTGATAGCAATCATAAATCTAACCGTATAGATAGAATCTAAAATTCAAAATGTATAACTTTTATTCATACATCAAGTTTTAAATATTCATATAAATTGCATTTTATAATGCATCTTTGCAAAACTGCGTAAACTGGACATATGTGAGGACGCTTAGGGGTTAACCTTGAAGTCACACACCCCTCAAAATCTCATTTTTGAGTGTGCATTATACGGTTCAAAACACACTATGATCTTCCAATCCAACGGTCCAATCTTATCAAGATTTAATTGACACTTGTCACTAAGCTATGTTTACAATTATACGGTTGGATCTTATTAATAGTATCCAAAATTTCAAAAAGAAATATTTTAAAAATATCACCCAAAAACTGTGGTTTCTCCAGAACCACACTGGACACTAAAGGGTTAAAGGTCTAGATTGCCCATCCCGGCTAGTATTATATGGCTGTGTTTCATTTTTTTAATTTTATTTTAGTATATTTTTATTTCACTTTTTATTTTATTTTATCCCAAATTAGATGAAAGTAATCTTCAAATGCTCATTGCACACAATTTACTTGGAATTAAAGAATTTATGAAAACCTCTCTAAATGTACTACAAGACATGATATTGTTTTTTTTTTTTTCATTTGATGAAAGAATGTACAAAATATTTAGAGACGGCAAAATCTCCTCTTCCAAAATTAAAAGAGTGGAACATGCCTAGATTTTGACTGTAGATAGATAAATAGAAACTCCGGTCCCCTTTTGAGGCTGGCTTGAATAAAGTGTTCGTTCGTACAAAAAGCGTGACAAAAAGTCATTGGAACAAAACTACTCTCCTCTGCCGGGGATGGACACTTTAGTATCAAGTAATATAAAAGAAGTAACCATGAGCTGACTATTGAGAGTTTGTTCTAAGTATAAGGTATGTTTTTGTATTTGGGAAGATCGCCTAGTCATACATGAGTTCTTTGGTTGGTTGCTGAAGTGCGTTTGTATCACAATTACGTGGTCCGGGTTCGATTCACGTTGGATCCGTTTGAGCAATGGTGTGATATACATGACTTGTTGCTAGTAAGTTGTCATGGCACGAAATTTGTACCAACCAGCCGGCCCTATTTTATCCTGAGACAAAAAGAGTTGGATCTCTTTTTAATTTTGAATTCTTTTATTATGTTGATTTTGACCCTACATATGGTCTTGTTCATTTTTCTCCAAATGCAACAAACCAGCATTCTAACTTGTAGTACATCTGAGAGAATTTCAAAAAACTTGGGACTCATCTTCTAACTCCAAATAGTTTGTACATTATAAGCAATGTCCCAATTGAATACTTTACCCCTAAAGGACCAACTATTCATTGTTTGAATGGTTTTTGGTCAAAGGCCCAAAAATCAAAGTGTTTTAGCTGTGTTGAAGCTAATGTTTTCATTAAATGTTGAAGTTGAGTTATAGTATGTCTTTTCACTACTGAAATTAGAGAAGAGACTTCATTTGAGGCTTTTACACCATTGAGAAATTCGAAGTTTGAGTGTCCAAAATACAAAAGTTTTTCTAAGGATGCTCAAATTATGCGACTCTTTTGAGTTTTTCAATATCATTTTTTAAGTACTTGCAAACATAACTTTTATCTAGATTACATATAAATTTTTATATTAAATTTGTCAAAAAATATATCTATTTTGAATTTTTATCTTGCTTACATGATGAACTTTGTAAACATTTCAAATGTTTTTCATAATTTGTCATACCTCCATGATGTTGATGACTATTTATGAAAAATTATAAATCATACAATGTAATATTTCAAACATGCAGATTATAGGGCTTTGACTTTTACAAAACATGTGAGGACCTTTTATGGGTTAACAAGCAATTCAAAACCTTTGATTTTTCACTTTCTTGGGTCTCATAAAACGTTCACTTTAAGCAAAAAAAAAAAATCGTTTTTTTGGAACATCCTTAATCGAAATTAAGGCATTGTCGAATTCTTTATTAGACTCATTCTCTGAATAGGAGTCAATGCAGTCAAAGAGGAAATCATACTAGAGATCAGTTTTGAATACTGCAGAGACTAGTGCTCCAGGTAGAGGTAGATCAGAGAAATCGACAAGAACAAAGATCGATTCACAACTAAGCCAAAACATTGAGTCAAAACTTAACTATTAGCATTAATCAAGAAGAAAGATCGAATCACAACTGAGCCAAAACATTGAGTCAAAACTCAACTATTAGCATTAATCAAGAAGAAAGATCGAATCACAACTGAACCAAAACATTGAGTCAAAACTCAACTATTAGCATTAATCAAGAAGAAAGATTGAATCACAACTGAGCCAAAACATTGAGTCAAAACTCAACTATTAGCATTAATCAAGAAGAAAGATCGATTCACAACTGAGCCAAAACATTGAGTCAAAACTCAACTATCAGCATCAATCAATAGGAAGAAATGAAAAAATAGTAACAAAATATTAGAAAGAAATAGGTTTTAAATCCTAATTCGAATGAAACAATAGGGTAAAGGTAGTAATTAGTCTGTGCCACAGTAAGGGATTGTAACAAAAACAAACCCTAAAACAAACACTGAAAACACTAGTAGAAATCTTGTCTTATGTGACAAGTCTTTAATGACTCAATGTCGGGAATGACAAGTCCGTAATGACAGAATACCACAACTTGTTATCGTTGTTCACAAGAGAAAAAATCAAAACTGCAAGCAACAAATCACAGAAAGGAGGAGCGTAGCAAGTTATAAAAACACTCAAGCAAATTGGAGTCCTGCTGTTTGAACCTGTTGTCCGCTGATTTTAGAGCCAGAAGCCATTGTAATCGCCGCTCTGCATGCACAGTACCGATCGACAAAAAGAGAGCACGGACAGCTTCACGTCTGAGAAAGACTCAAAACTCAGCCTGTTTTCTAAGTAAGAGCAAAGCGCACTCCCGAGGCAAGCCATTCTTACGGGGGAGAAATTTCAATTTTCAGAAGAATTGAAGAGGTGGGACAGCCTCCAATGCGCCGTCAAGAAGCAATCAGAAGAAAGACTCAGGTGTTACAAAGTTTGTCAGGTAAGGTATGCATGCGGAGCAATAGGTAAGGGTTTTTATAAAAATAAAAACGATTCATGTAGCCCTGTTACTTTACAGGCTCGAAAAACGAGAAAGCAAATAAGCTTTTAGTCTCAGTCTTAGTGGCTTGAATAATGGAATCAACATATTTAGAAGCTCCAGGCTTATTTAAAGGCCAGAGTAATTTCTAAAAAAAAGAAATAAAAAGAAATAAAAAAATTGTATATATACAAAACAAATTGGATACAAAAACTTTGTACAGTGAAACATAAAAGGAAATCCTTAATATTTTGCTCAACTCAACTGAAGTGGGCTGGTATTATGGTGCAGAGGGAGAAAAATGCAATTCAAAATTCAAATCTTCAACTTTTGTTCACATGTCATTTCCAAGTTGTTGTTTATGCTTTATAATAAATCTTCGTCAAACTTCAAATCACGAGATAAATTAAGGCATTAAAGAAATAACATTTCAAATTTCCATTTCAAATTGAAAAATCCTCAAGACCAGGGACAGAGCCTCTGAAAGATGAAAAAAAATGAGTGACAAAGGTTTGTCAAACTGCTAGTTTCAAATGCCAATGCCACACCTCACCGGTAGTACCAAGTCATGTATATCACACCATTGCTCAAACGGACCCAATGAGAATCGAACCTGGACCACATAAATGTGATACATCGCCCTTCACCAACCAACCAAAGAACTCATGACTTGGCGAGTCTACTAAACTCAAAGCATACTTTATATCCAAAAAAATACCCAACTATCAGTGCATTGTTACTTTTATTATGTTATTCTTACTGTAGTATCCATTCCCGGGAGGGAAGAGTAGTTTTGTTCCAATGGCCCTTTGTCCGGTGGGCACTAGTCATTGACATTACAAACGAACACTCTATTCAGGCCGACCTTCGAAAGAGGACCGGATTTTCTATCTATCTGCCAATGTCACGTACGGCTGTTCTGTGTGTCTGAACCGTATGTCTCTACTGTACTGTATTATACACAGTGCCATGGTCTGTCCATACTCGCTCATAGAAACTGCAATACGCAACAAATGTACAGAAACTATGAATTGGTTTCATATCCAAGTACTATAAGGTATTTGTGCCAAAATGTACTAGATACAGAGTGGTCACGTAGAGTAGCTGCTTGTTTCAAATCAACTCACAAGCCACATAAGGCTGTACGCACCGTATATCTGAATCGTATATCTCTACTGTACTGTGTTAAACACAGTGCCATGCCACTCATAGAAACTGCAATATGCAACAAATGTACAGAAACCATGAATTGGTTTCTATCCAAGTCTAAGGTAAACCACCCTATTTGTGCCAATATGTACCAATAGTGTACATATCCCACTGATATATAGGAATCATAAAGAGGCACAAATACGGTGGTTTACCTGATTCTATATCACAAATTAAGTATACATGCAATACTAAGTATACCCCACCTGCATGTTATACAATGCTGAACTTCTAGAGTTACCTATAATTGTAGAATTCACTTGCATTGGATTAGAACAGATCGAAGTTGTCGTCTGTGAACGATCGATTCCGCCGGTGTTGGAATGCCTGATCATCATCTAATGAGGCGGGATCGATGCTGCAGCCGGATTGATGCACTATTTGCGTTGACGACTCAGCACGATCTGTGACTTGCAACCGCTGTAACTGTAATTGCAAGCGCGAGAGGGAAGAATCAAGGCTCGACGTGATTCGAGGCGGCGGAGATCGGTAAGCTCCCAGATCATGAGCTTCCATTGCGATCATGTTCGACCCGTACTGTTCCAGAGCTGCAGGCGAATCCAACGCTGCAGGAGAATCATCTTCCTCACCTCGGTATTGGCTTTTCTGCCGGATGAGGAAGCCCGTGCTGTTGAATGGCGCGGCCGTGGGCGATGGAGCGGTTCTAAGACTAGAGCTACTCGTCTTGAACCGGCCTGACGGAACTTTGAGGCTGGACGGGCGATGCCTTTTTAAGCGTGAATTGAACCCCATCTGCTGCCATGAAACAAATGAAACAGTGGTTCATTGCGAAGGAAACCCTAAAAGTACAAACCAGCTCAGCCACAGAGGGAAAAGAGCAAACAACGAGAGAACCGAAAACATTATCATCACTATTAGGGTTAGAAGCTGAGGATGTCGTCGGATTTAAGCGTAATGGCTAAGCAAATGGGATCGGGTTTTCAGGAAGAGCTAGGCTAGGGTTTTAGTGATTTGAATACCCTGTCCATCGTTTCTCCATTTCCTTGGAAGTCCATTGATTAATTGTCTCTGCGATAAATATTCAATCTGCAATTGCTTGGCTCACCTACTGATCGATTCAAATCGAAACACAATTGTTATGCGCACAATCTCACCAATTAGCAACTTGGCGATCGACTCTACAACCTTAATTAATTAAACCTGCCACTTCTGGATAATTAGAAAGTCACCAGCAGGAAATGCATGCAACGGATAGAAACGATGGTGTTACTCTTCCGTAATGAAGTCACTCAGCGTTTACTTTTCCACCGACACAAGTGAATTAGTCAACGTCGACGTACCAGGGTTTTCAATGCGTAATTGGCGAACGTCAAATAAGAAACTCCGTCGCCTTTAAGCGAGATTCAAACAGAGACTAATTTACACAAGCAAAGTAAGTGGCGTAAATTACGAGGCGGGTTTAATTCATAGCTCAAGTCAAATAATTACATACATTCGCCATTTGATCGATTTACGCATCAGAAACCCTGACTCGTGAATTTTGAATTGGTCGCGGAATTAAAGCAATTGAATTACCGTCGCTCGCACTAAAAATTTATAATGCGACTGACTTGTAATCACTCAAGGACCCTCATGATTGACGCAACCCAGCTTGCATTGCATTGCCGACGAAGTAACTAATCAAATGCACCTTCTCTCGCAATCATACTCACCTTCTCAGACTCGCAAGAATTTTCTTACGCAAAATCTCCTCAAAAAAATGGAGTTCGACGAATCTCACGGCCTCTGTAAACGACTGAAGAAGATGACTGCGACTGGCTCCTCGTCGACTGAAGTACTGAACCCCCTCTCCAAGACCGGCTGCAAGTGTGAACGCGGTAATGGGCGACCCCGGATAGCAGCCAATAGCCTTCAAATCGTTTAGCGTAGGTAAAGGGCATGTTTTGGCGATAAATTAAATTTAAAATTTAAAATTTAAATGGGAAAATTATATTTTGAAAAAATATTTATGGTGAAAAAGTGAATTTTTAAGAATATTTGTAAATATTTCATTTTCTAAACCTTATTTTTTGGGAAATAATTAAATATTTGGCATAGATGTGCCGGCCTTACCTTCCAATTAAGATACATAAAAAATGTTGACATATGTACATACATTACAGTAGTCAGTAAAAAAAATTCAAACACCAAATTATGAAATGAAAATCTACTATAGAAAAGAAAATGAACAATAAGATCTAGGTACGATAGTCATTTTAGAAAGTAAATCTAGTCAGACCATAAATAGCTTATCATTTAAGTCAACATGCAATAAAAGCTCTATTATGTGCTTAAATTTGTGTTCTAAAATAATTGCATGGTTTAAATTCTATCAACATTAGGTACAGTGTTGGTTTTTGGTGTTATTACCTTATGCATGCACAAAATTGGGAGAAAAACATCTCCTTACAAAAATGACAAAGAACAAGTGATGAGGGTGTAAACATCATTAGACAATGAAAACATAATCTAATTGCATGATAAGGATGAGCCACTTTTTATGCCAAAAGCATAGGAGTTACAGTCAGAATTGGCCTATGTTTGTTGTATTTGTCGATTTAATGACAAAAGATGAGGGTATTCTAGGATTGGGGTTTCTACAATATTTTGGGCATGGACTCCAAGAATATTATAAGATTTTTGGGAATTATATTGAGTCAAATTATAGATCTTGTGCCTACACAAGTGGCACATTCTATGTATTTTAGCATATACAAGCCCGTTTGTTGTATTTCGTACTCCATAACATTCAGTAGCCTTCGAAAAGGTTGCCTTTTAGTTTCATCTACTTTTATAGATGGAGTGACCAATGATCTGTAATTGAATGGACTATTGCATCAAATAAACAATTACAGGACACTGTTGAATTATGACTAAGTGAGTGCTCTCAATCACTGTTCACCATGGTTAGTTGCTATTGTTTAATGCAAGTTGTCCCCATAGCTACTGATGTGATGTGAAATATTCCACATCATTTGTTGGAGGGAAGGCATCAATCACAGAGGCTACTGAATGTTATGTCGTGCGCGGGGTATCAAACCATAAGCCGCGAGGGCAAAGTTGACTCCCTCACACAAGTAGCAGAACTGTTGTTTTAGATTCCCCACTTTGTGGAAACAGTGAAAAGTGACGGAATATTGTGCCTAGATTCATGTCTTCTTGTGACCAAAACCACGCACCAGCACTGACACAATCCATGTGTCTGGCGCGGTTTCATTCCTTTTTCATTTATAGTAAGTGAAAAACGACACAGTTCCTACTTGATGGCTAGTGCTTTAGTTTTTCTGCGAACGTTGTATTGTTACAGGCAGGGCGCGCGATCCGATGGAGGTGGTGTTCTTGCTGGTAAAATTGAGATTAAGTTGCAGGATAAGCGCTAAAGTAGCTATTTGATTGCAATTAAGTCAAACATATCCTAGCGGGACAAGAAAGAATGTCGGGATCTCTTGTGAAGTTTGCACTTGATGGATACTCTGTCTATCACTACGCCATTGTTCCAAGATAATGTGGATTTTTAGTTTTGAAGTTGAATGAGTTGTTCGTTATTGCACGGATTGAAGTTATCTTCAAAGTAAGTCACCTCAGGGTTGAGAAGTAGCAGATTAAGTAGTGTCTCTTCACCGGGAGAAATAAAGACATTCCCCCATGGGATTTCATATGGAAAGTGGGACAAAATTCCCACAATTGTAACTCTCCTGGGACGATTGTAGTGTATTTTTGATCTAGGAAAGTTACAATCGTGGGAAATTTGTCCGCGTTTCCCATGTGGGAATCTTGTATTTATCTCCATGTGCTTGTATGATTGCAATTACGATAATTATATCCTGGAGAGGGCAAGAATGGTCAGGGTGCTAGAGAGAGAATGTCAGCTAGAATGTTGTATCGGGAACCTCCTGTGTATTACCCCGGTAGAATGTAGCCAGGGTACATTTGCAGAGGTGAGGTTCCCGATACTACATGTAACCCGAGAATGTCAAAGAGGTTTGCACTTGATTGATACTTCTTGTCTCCATTATAGGGCCATGTTTTGAGCTCTTGAGGGTGTGTAGCGGGATAGTGCGTGTTTTCAGATTTGAAGCTGAATGAGTTGTCCATCATACGGCATGAATTGAAGTACTCTTCAAGGCAAACGGCCTTGGTGAGCTGTGTCAGAAAGCCTAGCCAGCATTACGTATGAGGGATCATCTTGGACTCCACAGATGCATGTAGTTTTCCGCTTTGAGAATATGAATGAAGTTGTTGCCAAGCTTGTGTCTTTTGTATGATTGCAAGGCTCTGCAGCTGGAATACTTAAAAACTCCAGGAACTCGTACCTGAGCTTCTTCACACTAGAAGAAAATGCGTCATTTTTCACTTACTATAAATGAAAAAGAAATGAAACTGCGCCAGGCACACGGGCTGTGTTAATGCTGATGAGTGGTTTTGGTCACAAGAAGACAAAAACATAAGTATAATATTCCACCACTATTCCCTGTTCGCAAAAAATGAGGAATGAAAAACGACAGGTCTTCTACTAGTGTCAAAAAATGCTGCAGGTGAGGCACACTACTTTCAGATCCATGACTAGCAGCAGACGTGTCATTTTTCATTCCCCACTTTGTGGGAATAGTGAATAGTGGCTAAATATTATACTTATATTTCTGTTTTCTTTTGACCAAAACCACTCACCAGCACTAACACAACCCATGTGCTTGGCGCGGTTCCATTCCTTTTTCATTTCTAGTAAGTGAAAAACAACACATTTCCTACTACACTAAATAGGTAGATTAGTGTTAAATACACTAATTTACATAAACATGTTGTAAGTTTTTACTGTTGACCAATTTTTTTACCCTCTATATAGGTCAAGATGGGGATCTTTCAATAGTATTGGAATCAATATCTTTGGTAATTTTTTTTGTCGAGAGTAAAAATCTATAATATTTTCAAATCTTATAATTATTTAACACTAATTTACCTATTTAGTGTAGCGCATACACATTGTAAAATGCCAGGTGCTTCCGGTCCATACTTGACTTGCCAATCGGGGCCAACGCGTCATATCAAGCATTTGACGTTTTTTTCCTTCTTTTCCCGTTTGGTACAGTACAAACTTTGTATACTTGGGGCTCATCACCCGTTGGCACTTACGAATTTCTTGTCGGAGCATAGATCCCTCCAATCCACTTACGATTGCAGAACTGAGTACCACACTTGCAAGCACTCATTGTGTAAAAATCCCACCTCAAAAAGATGCGGTCGAGGGTTACTGAATGGTGATTGTACATCAGTTGTCCTCAGAATGAACTAGAATATGCTCATGTATACCATTCTAATAATAACCTAAAGGAGTTAACTTACATAAATGGAGCATATTGCTCTTAACATCACATGAGAAAACAAGGATAAAAATATGAATCATTACACCAACGGCCTCTTGGATGATACAAGCCCTCTATTCTCTCAAGCATGGAAGAAATCAACTTTCTCCAACCTCTATGCTCCAAAAGGTCTCCTTGTATCTTCTCCCAAAAGGTTGCTTTTGCTTGTAGGTTTTCTCTGAGACTTCCTGAAGTGAAGAGACGGTCTATGCCATTCCACAAGCATTCAATTGGGTTCACGTCATGAGATTGGGCTAGATGTCTAAACGTCTAGACTGGTTACTTTTCGCATCATGTGAAAGTAACCAGTCTCTCGCATGATGCGAGGAATGTTTAGGATCTTCAGTTCATTGTGTTGAAAAATAACCTCTACTTCATGGCGTGTTCAACTTCCTAACTATCGCATGATCAATGCAAAAACTTAAAAGCGGTTGACCCCTAAAGAACCAAGGATTCATGGTTTTAAAATGACAAGTTTAAACGATCATATTGTGAAAATCATAATTTGAATGGGACCAAATTTTATATCACTGGAATTAGTGAAGAATATTACATATGTTGAATTAAAAATAAAATAAAAATTAACAAAAAAGAATCTACATAAAACCTACTCAAAATCACTGAAAAAAAAATAGGAGCCACCTGGTGGCCTTATGGTCCTTTAGGGGTTAACAATCCCACCAATCACCATTCAATGCAAGTCAAATCTTCACAACTTTCATTGCCTATCCCCTTCCTGTCAAAGTGTTCAATAACATCTAAATAGTTCAACCACCTAATGAGTCAAAAATGCATTTTTTCCAGACATAATCAGATAGTCTGCAACACTCAAGAAATTGCAATTCCAACTCAGTGGAAGTATGAAATTCATTCACTTAACACGGATCTGAAACCCATTCTGTTCAAGAACGGTGCAACCAATTCAAGGAGAGACAGAAAGCTGCACACAATGGTAGCCTCTATAATCCAGATAGATAGATAGATAGAAACACCGACCCTATAGAAAGGGCCGGCGTGAATAAAGTGTCCGTTCGTAATGTCAATGACCCGATGCCCACGGGACAAAGGGACATTGGAACAATACTACTCTTCCCTTTCGAGGATGGACACTATAGTAACCAAAACAAAGTAACAGTAACACAGTAAAAAAAATAGCAAATTAATGATGGTTGGGTGCAAGATAGTATAAAGGTATGTTTTGGATTAATTATTATCGCCAAGTCATGAGTTCTTTGGTTGGTTGGTGAAGGGCGTTGTATCACATTTATGTGGTCCGGGTTCGAAACCTATTGGGCTCGTTTGAACAGTGGTGTGATACACATGGCTTGGTGCTGCTAGTGAGTAGTCATAGCAGGAAAGTTGTACCAACCAACCGGCCCTACCTATCCTTGAGACAAGATGAGCTAGTTGTTTGAAAAGAGTGGCTAGCAGTGGTTTTCACCACTACCCCCCCTCTTTTAATGTACTACGTCTGATGGTATTGTTTGATTATTCTTTATAGGTCTTTTATGTAAAAGGATAGATCCGGCATACTGTATGGCAATGGTATTTATTGCTTTGAATGTGTGTTTTATGGAGGTTTTGCAAATGTTGAATTTTGTTTCTAGTTGTTTCATTGAGGGGACGTGTGTGGTTCCTCTAGCTCCAGCTGTAATGACTATGATAGGATCTACTTTCCAACCTTGTTGTATGATGTTATTACTTAGAGGTTGGTATGTTAAACATTTTCTGCCAATTGTTTTTGGTGAAAATCTGTCGTTTGTGTATGTGAATTCTATGAATTGTATGGTTAGGTTATCATCGGGGTTTAGAGGAGGTGGGCTTTGGTATGGGAGGCCTTTAATGCATAATATATCTGGTTTGAATCTGGCATTACATTGACATCTTTGTTGATTACAAGTACATGGTAATAACCATGGAGGAACTGTGTTTTTTTGTGGGTTATTGTTGAATGTGCCCGCATTCATGAGAGTGTAGCATCTTGATTTATTTGAGGATAGTATTAATTTTCTTAATTCCCATACCGCTTTATTGTGTCTTTTGGTTCTTAGTGCGTGTATATGGTGTTGTTTGCATAGTAACAGTACATGCAGCCATGTATCTGCATCTTGTGAATTACAGATGGAACATGTTTTTGAGGGAAATCTTTGTATGCCGAAAATTGATTGTTTTCTAGCATTACCCATGTATTGACCGGTTCTAAATTTTAGTATGCTTGTTTTTTGTGAGTCTGTTATTTCTAGGTTATTCCAAAAGTCATTGGACATTTCGTTATCTATGATGGAGTTTGTTGTCCATTTGTTAATGTTGGGAAAGTCTTCTGCCAGTATTTCTAGGTTATTTTCTCGGTCATGTTTCTTTATGTATTCTTCCAAACATCTAACTGGTCCTTTGTCTGGTCTTTTGATACGACCGGGCCATGTGTCTTTTTGGAAGTAGTAAGGTGTGGTATGTGCAAATTCTCTATAATCCACTATGAAACTGTATAGCAACTAACTCCAAGTTGTCAATAATTAAAATATCTAAAATCAGCTACCGATCAATAAAAATAAATCAGTGAATTCAGCAATAATGTTATTTGTTGTGAAGGAAAACCATGTCCGTTTCAAAAAATAAGATTTTTTCCCATATCAATTCCAACATTGGGCCTACACATAAGATTTAATAAGCGACAAATTTTATCCTTGTTAATACTAATTCATCACATCAATATATTTATATATTACAATTAAATAAAGTTTCAAATGTTAAAAATATAGTTGAAATTACATCCCTTCATGATCAACCCTTCACAATAAACTTGACAAAAAAACATAGTTTCACTCACAATATTTTTCATATATTGGTAATGAAAAAATACAATTTAATTTATTCTCTTTGTCCTCTCGTTTGGTTCAATTGTCTACATTCAAGTTCTAAGGATGGGATTTAACATGGGCCTTTGAACATGTTTAACTTTTTTTTTTCCCACAAAATAAAAAAATAAATCGTTTTGCAACGCGGGAATCAATCTAAGCAACCGAATAGAAGCAACCAAAACAGAAAGCAATCATCGCTTGCCTCTTGTTCAGCAGGTCGCCCGGCATAGACAGATTAGTAGCCCGGAGTATCACAGCAGAAGCTGCAAAGCAGCTCGAACTGGGAATGATGGGTATGAGAGAGAAAGCGAGGTCATAAAATAATAACTCCGCAGCCCCAAACTGTGGCCCTCCGTGACTAATACGTATTAGCAAGGCTGCTGCAGTCCCTAGCCAGTAGGAGTTCAATAGGTGCAAGGTGTGGGTCACTAGGGTTGCAGTCAAAACATTTGGTTTGATTCTCTGGACAATTTGCCTCCCGTCTAGCACTCTATCGGAAATGAAAATGATAGTTGTGAATATTCGAGCTATAACATTGAGTAGCATGACGTGGTTTTGCCTTGCCTCTAGAGTAGGTTGAATAGCATATTCCACACTTCAAGGGTACCCAACATGATTACATCGAAGGTGATTGGACAACTGGGGTCTCAACTCTCAAGTTGATGTACAGAGTGAATAAAGCATAGGGCATAGCCGCATAGGGCATAGGGCACAACGCATAGGGCACAACGCATAGGGCACAGAGCATAGGGCACAACGCATAGGGCACAGAGCATAGGGCATGAAGGTTATTGATTGCTATGGCATATTCTCATAAATACCTTAATTTATTCAATTCTAACCGGGATTTTAACATGGTAAGTCTACCCAAAATGAAAGTAATAAAGCAAATTCTCATTAAAATTTAATCTATCCAATCTTAACATGGCAAAATACAGTTGAGGTGAAGATCATCTATTCAAACCCATTCAATATATTAACACCCTTTTACCTTAAAAGACAATCAACCATATCCATTTTGTTTTTGTTTTTAATTTTTTAATCTTTTTTACCACAATTGAAGAAGCACATCACAAAATTGAGCGTTTTAAAAGATTGAGCTTTAAGACTTTAACCATTTGATAGGCGGATATTGGTGAAAGGATTCTTTAACCCCTAAACGCCCAAACGACCATTTTCTGGTTGCTACCCGAATCTAATGGGTGGTCTAGAATAAAAAATATTTTTTTTGAAAAATAAAAAATATTTTAAAATACTAGATCAAGTCTACTTTCCAACCCAATTTGAATTATGTCAATTCAAGTTAAACTCCATCCGGGAAATTTTTTCAAAGTAAATCACTTCAACATTGTCTTTCTGTTACAAAATTTTCTATTTGGGAAAAGTACTGATGTTCCTTCCATCATTTCTTTTGCTTTTTTGAAGTTTACAATAGATAAACCAAAATTAACCAATCATGCTAAATTTTAAACTCTAAAAGTGAAAATTAGAATTTATACAAATTTTCAAAGGTCAATGCTTTTAAATTCATTAAAAAAGATCTAAAGTTATTTTTGGAAGTTTGACCGTATGGATAATTTGTAGAAGTGATGCCCTATATTTTGTCTATTGAACCAAACTTCATTAAACATATGGAAGGCACATATTATAACACACCTATATTTTGTCCAATACCCCTAGGGGTTAATGTGGACTTGTGGTGGATTTGAGATGCTTAAAGTGACTATCAAATAAGATAAGGATACAACCTAAAATCTAATATCATTCTACTTTCCAAAAATATATATACTGAATGTCAATCTATCATTTGTTTTAACTTTTAAATTTATAATGATATTTGTCGTCTTGGGAAAACCAACCATGCCCGTTTCAAAAATAAGATTTTTTTTCCATGTCAATTCCAACATTGGGCCTACACATAACATTTAACAAACAACAAATTTTATACTTGTTAATACTAATTTGTTACATCAATATATTACAATTAAATAAAATTTCAAATTTTAAAAATATAATTGAAATTTCATCCCTTAATGATCAACCCCTTCACAATAAACTTGACATAAAAACATGGTTTCACTCACTATATATTTCATAAATTAGTAATGAACAAATACAATTTAATTTACTCTCTTTGTCCTCTTGTTTGGTTCAATTGTCTACATTCAAGTTCTAAAGGATTGGATTTAACATGGGCCTTTGAACACGTTTAACTTATTTTTTCCACAAAATTAAAAATAAAAACCCTTTTGCATTAGAGAGGTATTTGTCCTTGTTCTTAACTAGGTAGTAGGGTTTGAAAAAACAAAGACATTTATCTCGGCTAGGTTGTACCTTAAGATTTGATGTGAATAGGCGCAAATGGTTTCCCTCTTATTAGATTATATCCTAGCATTTGATATGAATGAGTGGGCACAAGCACATGTCTTATCTTAGATTGAATCTTGAAATTTGGTATGTCAAATACACACATTTAGTGATTAGTTGTAAATTTTTGTGAAAATAGACACAACTTCAAGATGATATTGTTTTGACAGTCAATATGATAGAAGTGAAAGTTACAAATTTTCAACTCCCCTTAATTATAAGTAATTTGGGTATTAGAAGGTTTTTATTTATTTTTTAAATGCAATGCTTGGAGAGACAAAAAGGAGGGATCTTTATCCCTTTTATACAAAATATTGGTGATTGCAATCATAAATATAACTGTAACTATGGACAGATTGAATCCAAAATTCATATTGAAGTATTGAACAACTCTTATTCATGTATCAAGTTCAAAATATCCCTCTTAGTTGCATTCTATAATGCATCTCTCCAATTCGTCAAATTTGAAGAGGGCTATGGGCGTTTAGGGGTTGAGTAATTATTGATCAAACAAAAAGTTTTATTTCCAAAGTTAATCTTTAAAAATTACCGATAAATGGTTTATAAATTGCATTTATATCGTACGAATAGTTTCCAAGAATTTAGTTCAAAAGATTCCTAATAAAAATTATAAATTCAAAAATTTAAACAAAAAAAAGATTTCAAAAATATTAACCCATAACTGCCAAATCAAGCATTTTTTGCTTGATGTATATAAGTGCAAACTGTGTTTTCTCCTCCATCATGCACTTTTTGCAGGATGGACTTTTGACTAAATTTTTCCTGGGAAGTTAGGTTCATGGATGTGTGATCCGATTGGAACAAGAATGATTTGTGAATTTTTTATGATTCATTTTGTGCCACATTGTTCTACTAAAAATATCAAAGATTTTATAAGCCGCAAAGCAGCTGGAACTGGGATGGGTGAGAGAGAGAGAGAGCGAGCGAGCTAATAAATAATAACTCCGCCCCAAATTGTGGCCCTCCGTGACTAATTACGCTGCTACAGACATCAGCCAATAGGCGTTCGACAGGTGGTAGGTGTTGGTCACTAGGGTTGCAAACACATAACATTCAAATATTCAATAGCATGTAGAGTAGATGGTGTGGAATATTCCACACCTTGCATTGCTTTAGAAGTAGTTAAGTGGACAAATGGAGACTCTGTCAAGGTGATGAGCAATGTGCATGAAAGAAAGGCACTGGGCATGAAAGCTACTAAATGTTATGCAAAAGGCACAAGTGACTCCATGCTCATTTGATTTGATTCTCTGTACAATTTGCCTCCCATCTAATTGAAATGACAATATTGAGCGTAATTTGTCAAGCCATTATGTCTTATACTCTGAAGTGTCTATGCCTTGGCTCTAGAAACTAGAGTAGATGGTGCAGCATACTCCAATCAATAGAACTTCATCAGTTGTTAAGTGGACAAGTGGGGGCTCAAGGTGGTGAGCAATGTGCATGAAGGAAAGGCACCGGGCATGAAAGCTACTCAATGTTATGCAAAAGTCACAAGTGCCTCCATGCTCATTTGATTTGATTCCATGTTCAATTTGCCTCCCATCTAACTAAAATGACAATATTGAGCATAATTATTCAAGCCATTACGTTTTATAGGCTAAAGTGTCTATGGCTTGGGTCTACAATAAATAGTACAGCATATCCCAATCAACAAAACTTCATCAGTAAATGATTGGACACGTGGTGTTTTAAGGTGATGTACAAAGTGTATACATGCTATTGAATGTTATGGCATATTCTCATACTAAAGCCCTTATTTATCCAATTCTAACATTGCAAGTCTACTAATAATTAAATTTTCAAGCATATTCTCATGGAATCCTTATTTATACAATTCTAACATGGCCTCGGAACATGGCAAGTTTACCCGAAATGAAAATATTCAAGCATATTCTCATTAAAACCCAAATTGTTTCCAATCCTAACATGTCAAAAAATCTATTGAATCCGAAGGCCTCCTTCAATGAATGATCCAAATCCATCAAATATAACGCTCCTTTACCTTAGAAAACAACCAACTATATCGGTTTGTTTTTGTTTCCCTTATGTTTACCGCAATTGAAGAAACTCATCACAAAAACTGATCCTTTTAAAGGATTCTAGAATGTGGTCTCATGGTAGATTTAAGGTGCTCAAGGCAAGGATTTTATATGATAAGTACAAAACCTGAAGTCCAACAGCAATCTACTTTCCAAAAGTATATATTCAATACCCATTGTTCCACCCTTGCCTTCATAATTGGTTATAAATTTGTAATCTTGACTATTGTAAGGAAAACCAACCATGTCACTATTTGAAAAAGAGGATTTATTTCTATGTCAATTTCAACATTTGGGCCTACACATAAGATTTTATTAACCACAAATTATATTCTTGTAAATACTATTTTTTCACGTCAATATTAAAATGAAATGCATTTTCAAATGTTAAAATAGAGTTGAAATTACTTCCCTTAATAATCACCCCTTCACAACAAACGTGACAAAGAGGTATACTTTCACTCACTATATCTTTCATGAATTGGTGATGAACAAGTACAATTTAATTTACTCTCTTTGTCCTCTCCTTTGGTCTGATTGTCCAAATTCATCTTCTAATGTTTGGATTTAACATTAGAGTTATCCGCAAAGTGCTCTACAGTTGGGTGAGTGGACCACAGTTTGTGAAAAGAGAGGTTGACATCACAATAAAAGTAGACATGTCAGATGCTATAAATAAACTAGAGGTCTGAAGTTTCAAGGCACCAAAAACGGTGCTCAAAAATTTCCCAACTTCAGTTTCTATTCTCGTGGATGCTCTTACACATGGACTTCCTTGGCTTGACACGTATCTACATCGAGTGGGTCCTCCTTGGATCTATTTAACTGAAATAGAAAAACCAATAACTGACACACCCACCAACCAGAGTTCGGGCCAATTTTCGTATCCCAAGGTATTTGCTAAACTGAGGTTCTGAACCCCCATGAGTTTGCAGAAAACTCTATCAATGAAGTGACCTTGGAACTTCAATGTCAACCCAAGGTTTACACCTCTCTTTGATTGTTTTCTTTTCCACAAAATAAAAAATAAAAAATAAAACAAAAATTGTATTGGGTAGGTGTTTGTCCCTATCTTTAATTAGATAGAAGGATTTTAATAAAAAAAAGACATTTATCTTGGCTAGGTTGTACCTTAAGATTTGATGTGAATGTTGTTAGATTATTTCCAATTTAGCATTTGACATGAATGTGCACAAACACATATGTTATCTTCGATTGAATCTTGAGATTTAATACAAATAAACACATTTAAAATAACTTTTTGTGCAAATAGGCACAATCTTAGGATGAGATTATTATGAAAATCATCACGATAGAAGTGACAAAGTTACAAATTTTCAACTTCACTTAATTATATGGAGTGACCAGTGATCTGTAATTGAATGGGCTATTGCATCAAATAAACAATTACAGGACACTATTGAATTATGACTGAGTGAGTACTTTGGATTACTGTTCACCGTGGTTAGTTGATCTTGCTTAATGCAAGCTGCCCCATAGCTACTGATGTGATGTGAAATATTTCACATCATTGTGTTGGAGGGAAGGCAGCAGTCACAGAGGCTACTGAATGTTACGTCGTGCATGGGGTAAACCCTAAACCATAAGCCGCAAGGGCGAAGACTCTCTCAATCTATCCATTCAATGCAAGTCAAATCTTCACAACTTTCATTGCCAAGTGTTCAATAATATCTCTAAATAGTTCAACCACCTAACGAGTCAAAATGCATTTCTTCAAACATAATCGGATAACTTAGTCTGCAACACTCGAGAAATTGCAATTCCAACTCACTCCAGTGGAAGTATGACATTCATTTACTTGACACGGATCTGAAACTCATTCTGTTCAAGAACGGTGCAACTAAATCAAGGAGAGACAGAAAGCTGCACACAATGGTAGCCTCTATAATCCACTATGAAACTGTACAGCAACTAACTCCAAGTTGTCAATAATTAAAATATCTAAAATCAGCTACAAAATAAATCAGTGAATTCACCAGTTGACCTATTAACCCTTGAGTGCCCTATCATCTGAAATAAATCATTGCAATAGAAAGAAGAAAAATCATGTTTGAACAATAGAAATGAATGGTTTGAGAATCGATTATTGGAGTTTTCTATACTTTTGACGAGGGCACTTGGGGGTTAACTACCTGAGAGAGTAGAAAAGTATCAATGAAAGAGAGGAAAAGGGGAAGGGACTTAAAGAACACCCGCAGATTTGAGGATAGGCACGGCGATGATGAGGAGCAAAATGATGAGCAGGATGACGCCAATGCAGCACCACTTGCGCGAGCTGCGCTGCGTGTTCTTGGCCACTTGCAGTTGCTGCGCGCCGCGCATGATGAAGGACGAGGCGCGGCCCACTTGCTGCTCGATGTCATTCAGCTGCTCGCCCTGCGCGTCCACCAGCGTGGCCATGTCCATGAAGATCTGGTGAAGCTCCAGCAGGTTGCGCTCGATGTCCTTCACCGCGTCGTGGCGCTCCTGGATCTCCTTGATGGTCTCCAGCACTTGCCCTCGCCCTTGCTCCTGAATGGCTTTCTGCAGAAACGTCTCGCTGCTCCCCGTCTCGATGATCGTGTCAATGGTCTCTTCGTCCGCGTGTTCTCCTGTCACTGTGTAGTACCTGCCATCACATGCTCACAATTTCATCAGTCGTGTATTATTTTGAGTGCAGAATTCCACTAAGCATTGCGCACATGACCTACACTTGAAGCGATTTTGCTGAAAAAAATAGTAAAGTCTAAAGGGATGGCGAAGGATGACTCAATCCTATTCTGATTAGCATCCCCTAAGAATCCAGTCTGGCGTCCATTTAACCCCTAAAAGACCAAGAGTTCATGGTTTTGAAATGACAAATTCAATAAATCGTAATGTGAAAAATAAAATTCATATGGGAGCAAATTTTATATCACCAGAATCAGTAAAGATTAAAAGAAATAAATAAAATTGCGAGGTCCAGTTCAGGCTTCTTGATCCTGTAGGGGTTAAAGTTCGACTACTCTTGCTAATGACATGCAACAGAAGTGCACTGGAGCTTCAAAGGCTCACAATGTGAAGTCTCTAGTCCGAAGAAGAGTATAACGCATAATCCTTCTCCGTGTTAACCAAAAAGTGCAGATCTGCGCGTTTATAGTACTATTTGTTTGTGTACCCAAAATGGACACTTGACTTTGATCTTCACATAATGTACATTGTTTTTCTTAATTGCGTAGGACAACGGGGCAGGCATTGCGTCTGATGATGCTCTCAAGACTCCCAATTCTGCAGCATTATGTAGTGCACGAGACGAGCTTATAAAAGCAGCGAAAAAAAAAATTCTATGATTCTTTACAACTTGCCCTACTTGTAAAGTTGGGCTGATTCAATCCTGTTCTGATTCTCTCTTATAGCAAAGAATCCAGTCTGGCTGCCATTTAAAGTTCGACAACTCTAGCTAATAACATGCAATAAAAGTGCAAAGGCTCACAATGCGAAGTCTCATGTTCGAAAGTCCTCAACCAAAAAGTGCAAATCTGCGCGTTCTTGATTGCGTAGAGCAACGGGGCGGGCATTGTGTGTGATGATGATCTGAAGACTCTGAACTCTAGAGCATTATGTACTTCCAAAAAGCAGTGAAAAAACAAATTCTACGGTGGCTGTTTGCAACTTGCCCTAGTGAAGGGGAGTGTGGGAGGGAGAGGAGATGGAGGACGAGAGTTACCTGCGTTCCACGGTTTCCTTGTATTCCTCGTTCATGTTGTGGCGCAGGATTTGGAACTCGCCCATGAGGTCCTTGAGCTTCTTCCGGAGGGTGCTGGTGATGGACGTGCGCGTGCGATCGGTGGGCGTGCCGTCCTCGCAGCCGCGCGTGCGGCGGCTGTCGGCGTTGGCCTTGTCCAGATCCTCCAGCTTGAGCTTGATGGACTTGGCGATCTTGGTCACCTGGCGGATGTCCGTGTCCATGCGCGCGCGCAGCGCCTTCATGGCCTGCGCTTTGCTCACGCCGCGGCTCTCCTCGTGCGCGCCCTGCACCTTCGCCAGCAGCTGCTTGATCCTCTCCATCTCGCTCTTGATCACCCCGACCTCGTCGAAGAACTGCGTCATGTCCACCTCCGGCGCCCCCTTCATCGCCCCCAGCTCCACGTCCGCCCCCCCTTTCTTCGATTCCTTCTTCAGATCCACGTAGTTCGATCCATCCCTCCCAAACGACCGCGACAGCAGATCGTTCATCGTGACCCCCCTCAAATCAAAACCGCCCTTAAACCTCTTTCTCTTGACCTTCTCTGTAACTTAAAATGACATCAAACGAAATGCAGCCTGAGAATGAGAGGTGGTGCGGTCGTCTCCATATCGAAAGAAATGTGTCATCTTTGCAATGTGGGTGTTCGAATTGATCATTGGGTCGTCCGTTTGTGGATCTAGGGGGAGGTTGACGAGTGAAGGTGCGAAGAGGTTGAAGGTGAAGAACAATGACAACAAGTGGGGGTGGCGAGGTTGAGGGTGGGGATGAGGATTTCCTACGGGGGTGGCGAGAGCATCGGAGCGACAGCAGGAACAGCCAAATTCCTCGCTACCCATAGTTTCTGGGATCGTCGCGAGCGCGGGTCGCCTCCCCTCCTTCGCAGGAGCCACGAGTCTCGGGCTTGCCAAATGGATCCGGCCTCCAAATGAATCATCAGTCATTTTCTTGCTGTTATAAGAATTGATCATTCCCACCGTTGGAGGCTTGTATTTTATCTTTCTTTTTTTCAACTTGAGACCTTCAGTTGTGTACCTTCATTTGCTGATATGTCAAATTAGCACTCAGCGTTCAGGGGTCTGGTTGGCAAAAAGTTCTTCTCAGGTTGACTTTGAGAACTCAAGTTTTGGTAAGAAAGTTGAGAGTACTAGCATGCTATGAGAACCCATGTTGTGTACCATATTCTTCAGAGTAAGAGCGTTCCCACCAGTGACTAGTACCCTAGTTTGAGGTGCTGATTTGACTTACAGAGACTTTTTTCCATACATAGTCGTTAACCTCTAAACGTCACAACGTCCAGAAACTGGATCACGAACAGATTAAAAGCCTTGTAACTTTCTCATACATTAGAGTTAATCAAAAAGTCAGCTCAAAGAGGAAAGTTTTAGCAAACTCCTCTTGAACTCCTCTTGAACTCATATTGAAATATAAATAGACCGAAAACTAGTTCAAGATGAGTTGGGAGACAATCTAAAGCAAGCCACTGTCATTATTCTCCACACCTCGCAATGACTTCCACACCTCCTACCAAAGCTCCAAGCCCATGGCCCATTGTAAGGGGACAAGTTATGACACGACACTATTCAACCCAAACATAGCTCAAGAGAGCTCAAAAGAGAGGTTAGATGGAGGTTGAAAAGGGAGGTTCCATGGCCTTCTTTTCGGTTAACTCTATTAGAGTTAATCAAAAAGTCAGCTCAAAGAGGAAAGTTTTAGCAAACTCCTCTTGAACTCATATTGAAATATAAAAAGACCAAAAACTAGTTCATGATGAGTTATGAGACAATCTAAAGCAAGTCACTGTCATTATTTTCCACACCTCGCAATGACTCCCATACATGGCCCACAAGGGGACAAGCTATGACACAACACTATTCAACCCAAATATAGATCAAAAGGGAGGTTAGATGGGCTTCTTTTCGGTTAACTCAATTATTGGATGACTTTCATCCAAGTCGTCTTTTGAAGCCCATTAAGTTCTTTACCAATTAAAGTAAATCTCTTATAATGGAAATATGTTGAAAATATTGGAGAGGCCGCCGAATGCAAGTATGTCAAATTTGTTGGGTAGATTTTATGCTTGCAATGGACCTCTCATATAAACCTCATGTACATTTGAGCCATGGTAATATCTCATTTTTTAAAGCCAGCATCTACTTCTGTTCAAAAGGTTGGTACGTTTAGGAGTTAAGGCTTGTATATTGCTTGTAGATACCAACCAAAATCCTCTTATTTAGCAAAACCGTTAGATTTGGGTTGTTATATCAAGTTCGAAAATAGGGATCCGACTTCATTGGTAGGCATGCTCTTACAAGATATTAGATAAATTCGCAAAGTAATTGGATGAGCAATCCTTCTTTTGATACCCTGATCCAAACATGTAGAGAAAAACGAAAAGTATTGAAGATTCTTCATATTTCCTCAAATAGCTTAGAAATAGTGAGCTCAGTTGAGTGGGCCAGTACATGAATAGTAAGTTTGGATCTTCACATGCTTGAAATAGCAAGCTTTAGGCGATTCTCATGCGGTCCACACACTATCAGTGCCATCTCCATATGAAACTCAATCACCTAACTTCAGTTTTTGAAAATAAATCTCATACTTCATTTGTTTTTAATCAAAACACAGTTTTTGTTTTTGGGTCTTTATTGCTGACACAGACTCAGAAACCAGCCAGTTTTTGCTACTTTACAAATTTCTCTATTGTGCATATCAAGGTGGTGGTTTTCATTAGGGGCACTTTCTACTCCCTCTGAATTCAAGGAAATCCTTGGAATCTTGTATGGAATGTTCCTCCAAAGGGTGGAATGACCTGGCTTCTTTCTTTTGCTCACACATGTGATCATTTTTTTTTTCAAGTCTAGATATTAGGGACCCCTACTATGAGCTTCAAGCATGCTTTGTGCATTCCAAGTACAATCTTTTGCACGCCCTTTCTGGTAGTGCTGAGCTTTACATTGGATCTCTAAATTTGAATTCCTTCAAAAATGCCTATATGGCAACATTTTTTCATAGTTTTGGCACTTAAGATTTGGAACTTGGAATAGTAGCAAGATATTAGAGTTAATCAAAAAGAGTGTCTCAAAATGAAAAGGAACCTTAAACTCACCTTAGTACCGATGTGGATAAAGAGACTAGTCCGGTTTTCATGCTCACCAATGATCGATGAAGAGAGCTTTGTCATTTTGTGAATCATTCTTGTTCTCGAACGCTATCTTTACCCATTGGATGGGTCCCACATGGAAGGAGGCCCTAAGACATGTGAGTGAGTCTAGAAGCATAACATTAAGCATTCAAATCTTATTAATTATCCAACACAATTTGATTTTTGAATGATGTCTCCAATTGAATAATTTGCATTTTGCCTGTGAGCATGCAAGGTTTTGTAATGCAATTTCTTATCATAATTTTATGGTTTTGGAGATTACATATTCTTGATAGGGATGGAAGGTTTTGCAAGGAGTAGAGATTTGACTAAGCTTCACGTTCACAAAGCGGCGGCACACTGAAAAACAAAAGGGTGTTATTTTCCACTCTTTTCAACATCATTTTCGACACTTTACTGTCAAAAGAACAATTTCTTTGAGACACTGAAACGTAAAAAACAATGTTGAAAAGAACGTCAAAAAGAACACCCTTTCTTGGCAGGGGCAGGGCATGCATGACTCAGCGTTTATCCAAATATTGAGAACCAGAAATGTATTACAAACAACAAACATGCTTTGTCAGGACCATGTTTGAATTGAACTCATTACCCTTGAGATTAAACTGAGGGCGGACGTTTTACAAAAACAAAGCACACAAACTGATAATCAAGATGGAGATTGAACTGGAAGCAGACTAAGAATACATTGCATGCATAATGATGGCCAAAGAATACCCCTAACCACCTAAAACACATCTGTCAAAGACGTGCATAAACTTCCCCCTAATCTGAGATTCATTAACCCCTAAAGCACCATGGTTTAAAATGACCAATTCAAGCAATCATATTGTGAAAAATATCATCAAAACGGGACCAAGTTTTATATCACTGGAATTAGTGAAGAACGTTGCACGTGTTGTTAAAAAAGAGGAAGTCCACACAAGACCTACTTAAAAAATATGAGGCCCAATTCAGGCTTTTTGTCCTTGAGGGGTTAAACTACAATTGAAATTGACAACATTTCAATAATCACTGTACAATCTATTCACTGCCAAATCAAAATAAAAAAACCTACAGGTTTCGAGTTACCGAATCATTTCATAGAAATGTCACAATCTCGTGACAGTACCATCCCAACCATGGGTCATCACTTCGACTATAATTTGACATGCAAACTCCTCATATGAAGAACATACCAGATTCAGTACTGTGTGGCATGGTCCAACCTGATTGTGTGTAAAGATAAAGCTTCAGTGAGCTCCTTCCTTCTCCGGGACTCCTTTGAAAATGATCATTCTAGAAACCTTGCAGTTGAGATCATAAGAAGGTTGATACCACAATTTAACCAGAATTCGCGTCGCAAGTCCAGTGAGAGGATGGGATGCAATTGAGATAGTGACACCAGCTGCATTTCTTGTACGCATCAACGCCAGTGTAAAGAGCAACGAAGCCACCAGCGAACCCGGCGATCAAGAGCAGGAGGGAGAGGAGAAAGAGGATCAATTGGTAAGGGCGGAATCGGTGCTTGACAGGGCGCTCCATGTTGGGGTCGAGCAGGTCGCGGCGGCGGACGTAGGCGTACTGCTCCTTCATGAGCATGACGAATCCCAAGAGGAAGCCCGTGACGAAGCCGCCAATGTGGGCGAAGTTGTCGACGCGCGGAAGCAGGCCGATGGCCAGGTTGACAGCGATCACGATGATGAGCTGGAAGAACTGCGAGCACCGGCTGCGGTAGTGCGACCAGTTGGTGATGAGGTCGGAGAGCGTCGCGCCGAGCAGACCGAAGAGCGCCCCGGAGGCGCCCACGGAGATGGCGTTCGAGCTGAACAACGCGGACAACAAACTCCCCCCCAGGCCCGCGATCAAATACAACAACCCGACGCGGAGGAATCCGAAGTCGCGCTCGAGTTGAATGCCGAAGACAAGGAGCGCGATCATGTTCACAACCAGGTGAATCACGCCGGCGTGCAGCCATACACACGACATCAGTCGCCACCCTTCGTGTTGCGTCACCACAAGGTCCCTCCGCAGCCCGCCCATCTCCTGGAGCGTCAGAGACGACGGTCCCAGTAGCGGATTCTCTTTCCACGGCTGGAACGACATCCTCCTGAACGACGACTGGAGTATGCATTTCGACCCGGCTGCAATGTGCGCCGGGCAGTTGTTCTTGTACATCACCACCACGAACACTGCAATGCATGCCACTACGGCCAACAGGGTAAAGATAGGCCAGTAGTGCTTCTCCCTCTTGGCCCGCGTCGGCGCCACATACGACGGGTACATACCATTGTGTGGAGGTGCTTTCTCCATGTCGGAAACCTTGAATCTGTCCCAAAAAAACACACACACGCAGAACGTCAGAAAAAAAAGATGAAAAACCAACGGAACTCTCCAATTGATGCTGAGAATCTTGCGTTCGTGATTATAGTACTCATAAAAAGATGATGCAGCACGAAACCATCAGGCAGCAAACGATCCACAAACGGGCTTTCTTTACGACATTGTTCCGACAAGGCAAGCATGCGAGAGATCTCGTACCTGAGGCGGGTGAGAGCTCCAAATTCGCCTGAAAATGAAAACCGATACGCACGTAGACAATAATAGATCCCCTCACAAAGATGGAATCCTCGAGCCGGCGGAAAACACACAATAATCTCCTCACAAAAAAAGCGAAGCGCTGGAGATAGAATCGTCGAGGCAAGCGGGCCGGGGGACACCAACAACTAACAACAAGAACTCAGCGGGCGATGAATCAAAGGCAATCAAGAACACCACCACGGCACTCGCGGTAAAGACCGAATTCCTCACACGCGAGACGCGGGTACGCACAAAAGTCTAAGCCGGGCCCAGCGGCTTTACGCTTTCCTTAGCCCCAAAATCAATCCACGGCCTGTGCTCCTCTTGACCAACCCCTCCAGAACGCGATTCTCGCAAGACTAGTACTGTGAAATAACGCGCCTACTACGATTCCCTGCCCTAGCTTCCGGGTCCAGTGACCTAATGTTGGGTGGGGGAGGTTCCTTGAATCCCCAACTCGTTTCGCGACGTGGTTTTGGCAGTGACGATGAGCCGGTGCATGCGAGTGAGGTTCCGGCATGGGGGTAAGTTAATAAAGCGAGTAAGTTACCGAAAAGCAAAGCAAGCTTGTGATGACCAGCTTGGTGGGGACAGATGGGATTTAGCGATGGCTGGCTGGCTATGGCGGATTCGTTGGGGATGATTCTGCAACGCGGGTGCGTGCGCGGCGAAGCTCCGTGAGGGAGAAAGCGCGTTGACGAATCGGAACTAGGTAGCCAGGCGCGGTGCATCTGAGCCCTCCGATCGCCCCAAGTGATCGTGTGGCCCTGTAAATCCGACGTGGCAATGGGGAGGCTTGGCGGGGCAGCGGGCGGAGGGTGCAAAAAAATAGGGCGGGCGGCCACTCGAAAAAACTGACTCATGCCCCAGTGCTCTCACTCAATCCAATGGTTGCCATTGTCCTAAAACCACCAACTTAACCCCTAAAGGACCACAACTATGTTTCTCTCCAAACACTCCAAAGTATCCTTTCTCACAAAAAGACAAATAGTTTTTTATCCAAAACCTTTCTGACCAATCCAACCGTAGGATATTTCAACCAACTTGAAGTTATTACAACCTAAAAAATTTCAACCGTTCAAGGTTCTTCGATAGTAAGATTATAAGCTTCAAATTTGGTTGCACTTTTTTTTTTTGGCTTGATGCCCCAAGTTTGAAACTTTTTGAAAATGCCCAAAATGCAAAGTTTAGTCTTAGATTTGGTAAAATGAATCTGACAGTTGTGTATATGGGGGTGTTAGCTCCTTGTGTACAAAAATTTAGATGCATAGCTTATTGTATGAAAAAAATTAGGAGTTGCCCGCAATTAGGTTTTTCACCTTTGCATGATTGTATATTTTGATCTATACATCATCTACGTACACAAATTACCATCCCATCTTCGTTACAAAGAGTAGAATCACCATAAAAAAATCTCAATAATTGAGGATCAATACTCATTCCATATTGAGCTGACCAAACTTGGAAAATCAACCTTGATCCTTTAGGGATCAAGCAATATGGCCTATTTTTAGCAGTGCTAACTTTGAAAAAAATATGACCGCATTCGAAATAGGTTTTGATCAGGATTGCAAAAATTTGCAACATCTAATTCGCACCTGTGAATTTTATACAAAATTCCAAAGTGGAAAGTAACCTCTGACCCATACATCACATAGCAATTTCCTAAGTTCACACTTTGTTATTCTTAGATTCCGCTCATGAGCTAACCCAAAACCACCAACTATTTCTTCACAATGTTTGTCATGCCATTGTTTACTTGAATAGTGAAAATGGTGGTTTTGAATCTCAACTGTGGTGACCCCAAGAAAGCTCTACATATCATAATTGGGGGGGTGGTGGTTTTAGGACATCCTACCTTAGTGTAAAGTGAGAAGGGGTCACAAAATAAAGTGTTCATTTAAAAAAAAAAAAGTTCTTACATATTTCTGAAAAAATATAAAAACAGATTGGTTGTTAGAATTATGGCCAAACGGCCCCGGAATTTGCGTTAAACCCACCTCTTGAGGTGAGCTTGACGCAAAATCCAATGGTCTTGAAAAATGTGCACTTTTGTTGCCACGAAGAACAAAAGTGTTGTTCATGTCATTTTTTCCTCTTTCTGTCCTTTGGACTAAAACTTTTGGGTGTAAAGTGACATTCTTTGGTCATCTCGGTTTAATCCATACCGTACAAATGATAGTCAATTAGTACAAAAACCCAGAGAAATTTGGATGGATGAAAAACTGTACATGATGTAATGTTGAGAAAGGTTGCAATTTGTTTGTTGTTCATAATATGGACGCATGAGCGTCAAAGGGCTAATTGCCTTGCAATTAGTTTGATTGTACTGGATAATGACATGATAGTAGTGGAAGGTGTGTCCTCCGATTTTAAAGCACATTTCAAAGGTATGTTATAAAATACTTGATGAATAACAAAAATTGAGTTGATATACAAAGCAAAGTCATAGATGTCAAAGTGTAGATAACATTTTTATGGTTGGATTTATCATATTTTTATTTATTTTTTCAAGGTTTTTGTTTAAAATTCAATTAAAATCCCAAATTAAAATAAAAACAATAAATAAAATCGTTGAAATGAATTTGGAATAACATACACTACAAGATGGTATATTTTCCATTATTTGATTATACTTTTTTGGAAAATCATTTTTAAGGTCTCACTTTTTGAACTAAGAATGACACTTGACATAAACAATTTTTTTCATTTAAAACAAAAATAACATCTTATTTTGAAGATCCATATGGCACAAATGGAAGTCAACTAGCACAATAACCAAGAGAAAATTGGATGGATGTAATATGTAACTATATGCAATCAAGATCAAGACTAGTATCTGCTCATCATCCAAGATTTGAACGCAAGCACGTCAAAGGATTAAACATAGGACCCATGGTATAATTCAAAGCAAAACATTGAAACCCCTAAAGGACCAAGGATTCATGGTTTTACAACGACAAATTCAATTAATTATAGTGTGAATAATAATTATTATTATTATTATTATCATTATTATCATTATAGTGTGAAAATTTTAGTTCAGATGGGAACAATTTTATTATACCAAAATTAGTGAAAAACATTACATGTTATGATTGAAAAGCAAATATATTTGAACAAAAGGAAGTCCACGTAGGAACTACTCAAAATTGCTTTAAAAAACATGAGACTCGATTTGATCATTCAGGAGTTAAAATATATAATATATAGAATGAAAATAAAATTATAATTTCCAAATTTCCACTAATTTTACACCAGATTTCCTTAGAAAATAACTTTAAAAATCAAATGAAAGTGAAAATAGGGATGGATGCACCAATTATCGTACAACCACCATTGCAATCATATAGACAGAGACACCAAAAAAATTCCTAGTCAAGGTGTCATTGGAATGTGCACCACAACAATTATGCAAGCCTACATCAAAGACAACATTGTCACAACAATCTAGAAGTGCTTGAGCATCCCAGTTAGTGATTTTTTACATTTTTTTCAAACTTAGCAAAATTAGTGCAGTCTTTACCTTCAAAAAGTAGTCATTTTGATTGAATATTTTAAACTTTTCATAATTTTCTAGAACCTTGCTATATTTGAAACATCTTTGTTTTTTTTTTTGTTTTTTTTTGTTTCTCAATTTTACCTTATTTTTTGTGTGTAGCAAATTGGCTATTCATTGGTAGAAAGAGTGGTTGTTGGGTACCAAAGGTTAGTGTTAGAATATGATGCCCAAGACTCATGTTAGTACTAGCTTCTTGCCAATGTAGGCCTTGAACACCAAGGTTTGTTTTTTTTGGCATCTTGCGTTCGTACCCAAGTATCACTTTTCTACCAATGACTTACCTCTAAAATCTCACTAGTCAGGAATTTTCTCTTCTAACCAATTGGTGTCTTTTGTAAGTTTGTTTTTTTACTGAACCTAGTCCAAATAGATGTTCAAACCTAGGGTCTCTATATAAAAATGGAATCTTAAAATGACGTCATTTTATTTTTTTCACATTTAGTGCTCTCTTTTCTTTCTTCTTTGGCACAAGTCTATGGGGAGCTCTCTTCTATAATGTCATCTTTGGTAGTTACCATCAAACCCTTGGTTTAATTTAGCAATTGCAACTCATGAGTGATTGTATTGTGCTTTATTGCCCACATTGTCTATTAGGTTCATCAAGGCTCACTATAACCGGCTACTCATCCATGAGCAAAGTATTTGTCCATAACACCCATGCATGTTTTCATCGAAGAAGAATTTTATTCATCCATATCTTTCCACTTTTTGCCCATGAATATCTAGTCTTGCCGGCTTGAGGGTATTTGCATGGTACGGTCCACTAACTCCTCGTGGTGAACTAACTACATTTTGGTGCACATTTGTGCCCTTTGAGCACTTTCTTTAAAGAGCTACTTTCAAACCAATGTGAAAATTATGTAGCAATGGCTCAATGAAAAATGAGGGAACTGACTTTTAGATTTATGTACATATTATTCAAAAAGTAAAACTTTAAAGTGTGAAAATGATTTTATGTTGAAGATCTTGAATATCAAAACTCCCATTTTAATAAAAAAAATTACCAATTTATGATCAAACTTAGAGTTAAATATAGCTCACGTATGATTCTATATTTAGACATCTATAAATAAGCCACCATGAAAAAATTCATTCTCAAGTACATTAAAAAAAGAAATCCGTCCAAATTTTTTTTAATAGAGAAACAATTAATCCCTCCCAAAAATAACACATTTTAAAATTTGAAACTTCAATCACTTCCAAAATTTGAAAAAACTGGAAGACATTTTTCTTCACATATTTGAACACTAGAAAAATTCATAGCTCAAAAGTCCATCCACAACCCTTTGTTCTCCTTCTTTTGTAGAATTTAGAGTGCATATTATGCATTGTGACAATGCACTTGTTTACCCTTTGTTTCATCCTCAATTAAAATATAATGCCGAATTTTCAATTTCTTGTCAATTTATTTTTTCTCATTTATCAGTATGGTCCATCCTACCACTTCAAATTCCACAAAATTACTTTTCTCTCTCTGAAATGGATTTTTCAAATGCTCAGAATCCTCAAAAGAGTGCACAAGGATAAAAATTCTAGTGGACCGTACCATACAAACGCCCTTGACCGTTACTTGCCTTAGTTCATAGTACGCACCGGTTTGGTCGTGATATGGATTGAACTTCTTTACACATACTTTACCGACCATGTGGGGTGCAAGTTACTTAGATAGGTCATCAAAACTGGCCGTTATATGCCCAGTAAGCCATGGACAATGATTTCGACGAACAACAATATAATTGATGTACAGGGAACCGCCGACAGAGCACATATGAAACTTGTACCATGAATGGTTCACTTTACTAAAATCATTGTAACTTTGAATCTAGATGAACCACAAACAAACAAAGACTATCCACCTCAGCACCTCTCTTCTCACAAAGGAACCAAGGCGGGCATATCTTATTCCATCCAAGACGTAATTCGGTACCCTATCGTTATCCTCAATTCTATTCTAGATTTGATTTGATTCCACTTCACTTCTAGTGAACATTAAATGTAGTAAGTGCCACGTGGAATTGGGTGCAAATGAAACAATTTCAACCCTTAAACATCATAGCTAGTCCCATGGGCTTGTTTATGATGGAATAATGGAGAAAAAAAAGTGGATTTTCTCAACGGAAATCGAAATGAATCAGTGCTTTGGAAAGGTGATGACAAAGCAAGGCTAAATTCCCAACTTGTGCCTAAATTAGAGAACTTTGGAACAATCCACAATCAAATGAGGAATCATGGGAAGGGAGGAGCGAGGGGAGGAGCTATGATCGGGCAGTAGTTGTGAAGAGCGACAAAGAATTTTTTATATATAAAAAAACAACAAAAACACTGGTCAACGCCAACAACAGGCTCACATTTTTTTTTCTTTTTTTTTTATTTTTTTTTTCCCTTTTCTGTAGCAGCAAATGCTATAGACTTCTGGCAATGCTCTAGACTTTAATTTTGAGATGCTCTTCGGATTGTCCTCTAATGACCCTCTTGATGTTTATGGATTAAGTACTTCAACAAACGAGGATGAGATCACGAAGTGTTGATTAACCCTTAATGAACACAGAGAGTCCTATAACCTCTACTCTGTTGAACCAAATGGGGTTTTTAAACGCCAAATAGAGCACATTTGAGGGGCCTATACTCCTTTATATAATAGAACCAAAATAAATTAAAAAGACGTCCATGCTTAAAATGGAGTTTAAAAGGGATTTTGATTGTGGGAATCAAGAAAGCCATGTCCATTAACCCATAAACGTCCCAACAACATGATCACAAACAAATTCAAAGCCTTGTAACTTTCTCATACAATATTGGATGACTTTCTTCCAAGCTACCTTTGCAAGGCTATTAAAATTACAGTCTACTAATAAAAGTAGATCTCTTGCAATGGATAGATGTTGAAACATTGAAGAAGCCTCCAACTGCGAGTATGTCAGATTTGTGGGGTAGATTCTATGCTTGCAATGGTCCTCTCATGTACACCTCATGTACATCTAAGTTATGCGAATTTCTAATTTTGAGGCTAGCATCTATTTGTGTTCAAAGGGTCAGGACGTTCAAGGGGTTAAGGATTAAATAATCGTGACAATGAAGGGAAATTTTTTTAATTAGCATAGACAATCAAGTACGTTGATTCCTTGGGTGTACATGAGGCGGGTTGACGTTACTTTTTCTTTTATCAACTATAGGTTGATTTGAATGATTATAGAGCATTTTTTGGGATGCTCCTGTTCCCCTACCTAGAAAAGGTTTTGTATTTTCAAGGCATACTAATTTGATAATTCATAGAATTTGCAAATTTTATCAAAAAAAAAAATGATTTCATTTGGATTTGACTCAACTAATATTTATCTTTCCCTCAAAAATTTGTGACACACTTAGTACATTCTCTAAAATGTTCTAAAGATCATCGTATTCTGGTGTGAGAATGAGAAGACTTTGAGCATAGGCCTAGTAGTGGATCAAACAAACACTTTTTCACAGTACAATAAGGTAGAAGCACCTAAAACTAACATTGTACCTAATTGCCACAAAATTTACAGCATGCAATCATTTTAGAATGTAAATCTAGGCACATCATAGGGCCTATACTGTACATTGACCAAAATGATAAGCTATCTATGATTCACCTAGATTTACGTTCTAAAATGACTATAAAGCCTAGATTTTATCACGATTAGATACAATGTTGATTTTAGATGCTCCTACCTTACTCCTCAAAGAGAACCAGAGTTCTTCTTCTTATGCCCTCCAAGATTCTCAGATTGCAATACGGATGGTAATAAGTACTTCCACCTTACAATTCGTGCAACATTTGAATCAAGGACTGCAAAGAGCTATCCACAGTGGTCCAAGTCTGTTGTTATGTTCACATTATAGGCCCAATGTTCAAAAGAATATGACACCCTTGAAGAAGAATATACACATTCTCTGTTGCTCACTTATCATTAGATAGAAATTCTGGACCTCGTTTGAGGCCGGCGTGAATAATGTGTCTGTTTGTAATGACAATGACCAAGTGCCCATCGAACAAAGGGCCATTGTTATAACACTTCTCATTACAGTATGTGGATGACAAGTTTGGTATATGGAGTATTTGAGTATATTTACTTTTAGAAACAAACTCCATTTTCTTATCCGTCATGCATTTTTTATGCAAAATATTATTGATTGCAATCATGAAATCTAACCGTATGGATAGATTCTAGGATTCATAATGTCTCGCATAATGTATGACTTTTATTCATACATCAAGTTCAAAATATCCCTCTTGGTTTCATTTTTAACACCTCTTTAACCCCTAAACGTACCAGGGTGTCCCTGGAATTGACAAATTGAGAAAAAACATTATAAACTACCATTTAGAAGAATATTCTGGAATTGATATACAAATGAAAGTTCTAGATCTTGAATTTTAGATTCCATCCGTACGGTTTGATTCACTAATACAATCACCAATATTTAATTATAAAATTTGAAAGTTAAAATTAAAAATTCCTTCTAAATTCGATTGCAAACTAAATTTCAATATTTTTTGAGTAAAATTTGTTGGAATAAGTTTGAAATGAGATACTCTTAAATGTGATGATACTTTGAAATTTTTTTGTTTCTTAAATTTATGACCTCATTTTTCACGATTCCACTTTGAACTAGAGTCAATGCAATTTTGGCTTGGTCAACGACTTGACATACTTCTACATTTGTAATTTTAGAAAAATAATGTACTCTAGTATTACTAAATCCAGCCATTAGATAGGTCAACAACTTGGTGAAGAATCTCTAAAAAATTGGATGAGTTTCATCCAAGCATTGATGAGGACGTGAGAAGGCTTTGAATTCATTCGTGATCTAGTTTCTGGACTCTGGGACGTTTAGGGGTTAAAATCTCCAAATCTAGAGAGGATTGTGGGGTTAACCCGTAAGAGCTCAAACGACCATTTTCTGATTACTGCCCGAATTTAACGGGCTGCCCATAATTTATTTATTTTAAATTGAAAATAAAATAAAATATTAAAATATTGCATCAAGTCTGCTTTCCAACCCAATTTGAATTATGGCAATCGGAGTTAACCCTTAAACGTCAAAGCAAGCCCCACGGGCTTGGTATAAAGGAATAATTGGAGAAAAAAGTAGTTTTACTCAACCAAATCAAGCGAGACTTGTTGCGTTGGAAAGCTACTGAAAAAGCGACCTAGATTCCAAATTTTCGCCTCATTTGAGAGATTGTGGAATCGTTGGTAAGCAATCAAAGTTATCAAATTGAACAAGTTTTGAGGTTGGGGCAGCTGAACTTCTGCAGTGCTGCAGTGCTACAGTGCTAGCCAGCAGTGCACTGCAGAGCCGTTTTTGCAAAAAAAATAAAAAATAAAAATAAATTAAATTATTTTTGTTGCAAAAAAATTTAGATTCTTTCCGGGCTGGCCCGTCCAGGCCCTCTTGACGTTTAAGGGTTAAACTCCACCCGAGAGAGTTTTTGAAAGTAGATCACCTCAACATTGTCTTAGTGTTATAAAATTTGCTATTTGGAGAAAGTAATGATGATCCCTCTATCATTTCTTTTTCTTTTTTGAATTTTACAATAGATAGCCCAACTTTAACCAATCGTATTAAAATTTGAACTCTAAAATTGAAAATTATAATTTATACAAATTTTCATAGGTTAATGCTTTTAAATTCATTAAAAAATGATCTAAAGTTATTTTTGGAAGCTTGACTGTACGGATAATTTGTAGAGATGATACTCTACATTTTGTCTATTGAACCAAACTTCATCAAACATATGGAAGGCACATATTATAACACAACTATGTTTTGTCCAATACCCCTCGGGCTTTTAGGGGTTAAGTAAGAATAACCATTTATTGCTTAGTCTTGTTGAAGTTTTTAGAACCAATTACCATATTCGCCTCTCAAAACAAGAGTTGATAAGTGATGTATGAACTGGAAGACAAATGATTGTAGAGCTTGCAAAAGAGTTTGATTGGTAGTATGTTTTCAACTTTTGATTCAAAAAACTCACCTTCCACGACAAGGTTTTATTCATTAACAATGGTGGCACAAGTAAATCCTAAGACGAATTTTAGAAATTCCTCATTAACAATCCAATATTAATCAAAATTTGATTTAAATAATGGTCAAATCCACCATGACATTCTTTTTTAATGTTGAACGCTACTCCCATTGTCCTATAAAATGATCATGAAAATTACTATGCAACATAGCAATTTTTATGGTCATTTTATGGGACAGAGGGAGTAATGTATTTTGAATCAAAATCGTCATGGGTATAAAATTGATTAAAAGCATTATAATATGAACTAATAATATAAGAATAATATGAATTTTACTGATGTTTGATTTGTGTACAATAAATGATAAAATCTTTAAGGTGAATTTGGATATCAAAAGGTTGTAATTTTTGAAAGCCAAATTTTTTCATGTCAACGGCAATGTACTCTTACAATTTGAATGTTATTTGTTTTTATATGGGATTTTTTGATTGAATGTCTTAAGTTTCTTTGAGTATAATTTGTTATATTGTAGATCACAAGGTTAAGGACCGAGGTAAGATTTTGCTAATAGAGTGCATTCATTCCAAAAGTCAATTTTGGGTGTTCTCACCTTGTGTCATAGAATTAGATCTAAATAGCTCCTTTTACATATGTTTAGAATATGACATATGGAAGCTGCCAATCAAATTCATATAACTACTAGGCAATTTTTTTAAGAATATAATAATGAGATATTAGAGAGTGTGATAATAAGGAAGGACTTGGGTGTTCAACAACCTTTTTTTTGGGCTTTTTAGTGCCATGTTGCATCAATAAAAGCTACAAATAAAAAAAAACTCAATATAAGATTGCTATAATATCTTCAAATTTTTGTAAAATATTGGACGGTGTCGCCATATTTAGATGAAATTAACATTACAATAGGAATGAAAAGAAATTTCTATCCAAAACATGTACGGAGTATGAGTGTAGAAATACGTGGTTCTATCATATTATTTTGTGTTACCAGTTTAGCACTCTTTGAGAAATGAAAAAAAGAAGAAAGAAGGACTGGTACCAATGTCTCAAAACTACTTTGTGACATTTAGAACATTATGCGACCTCCCACATAAATGGTATCTACTTTTGCTACCCAGTGCATACAATACTCACGATACCTCTACAATATCCGACAATAGCCTTGATATATTAACCCCTAAAGGACCTGAGTGTTTTTCCTCCAAAACACTCCAATGCTGCCATTTTTACTCCCCCATGCAAAAAATCCAAAAAAATGTTATTTTTTACCTTCTAACCGTAAGATCTTGTCTTCAACTATTTGAAAAACATACACAACAAATTTCATTGATTTTGACCGCACGGATTGCTAGATAATTGCGTTTGATGGAAAAAAACACCCCAAAAAAACACATGCCCGGAAATTTTAGATGCATTTGACCATGGCTACATCAAAAAATCCTCATTACCAAAACCTGTCGCACTTCACTTTCACATTCTATATGATGTTACTTAGTTGTGTACCAATTTTTGTTGCATTTGGAGATGATTAGGATGTTGAAGAATACCTTGCACTTGTTGGGGGTTTAAAAGTTCAGAAAAGACTATGTTTTTGGAACTGCAATATTTTCGACTTTCTTTATTTAAAATACAAACCCGAGCGGTGAAACACAAGTACATTCCACCCTCTATAGAATGGCGAAAAAAAATTTGAAAAAAAAATAAATTTTGAAGTTTTAGAAGACATGTAGCACATTTTTTAAGAATTTTGGGGGTTAGGGGGGAAATAAAGGGTGGAGGAAGGGAATTGAAGTGCCACCCCATTCCAATGTTCACGACCCCACTAACTCTCAACGTGTCTTGCCACGTGGCAGTCCCTCATTGGATGATTTTATTTATTTATTTTTATTTTCAAAAATTTAAATAGTATATTATAATTATAAATTTTATTTTTTAGTTAAAAATATTATTCTTAAATTTAAAATAATAAATTTCAGTTTAAAATAATATTTTTTATTTATAAAAAAATATTTAAAAAATTTAAAAATAATGTTTTTAAAATTTTTGAATGAGTTTGGAAAATGGGGTGGTCTTCTCTCCCCCACAGGCCACCCCATTTTCAACACACCGCCCATCTTGTTGCCCCCCCTAAAATTCAACTATTTCTCTACTGCCCCGCTGCCCTTTCTCCCGAAAAAAACACATTTCCCCTCATAACTTTCACATCCGGTGTTGGAATTCAAAAAAAAAAAAAAAAACCCCATTTTCGTGGCACATTGGGGAATTTACTATTAAATTCCCTTCAAAGTTTGATTAAAAACGTGTTCACCGGAACCTACCCGATTCTCTAAATGTCCTAGTTAGGACACTTGGTCCTTTAGGGGTTAAGGTGATACCATAATGATATCCGCAGATATCACCTCATGAAGTTGCTACATATTTATATCATGATGAGCATTCTCGCTACGTTTCAAAAAAAACTCCATTTTCTTTCTTTGTATGTTTAGCAGCCCCATTTTTGGTAGAAATCCAGCTAGTTTTGAGATCACTGGCTGGTACTCATCCCGGTCGGTAGGTCGGTGGATGCAACTTAAGAATCATCCATCGGGGATGAACGGTATCATCCAATCAGTCAGGTTGGGCGGGGTCTTTCCCACGCACTGATTGTCGTCGTCTTGCGTCAATTAAATTGTTGCGCTAGCTATTACTCTCGCTCCGTCTGCAAGGATTCACCATCGCTGTATTGTCGCTCTGGAAATCACTCTACAATCACTCATTGAAGAGTTTTCTCTAGTTTTTTTGTTTTTTGTTCGATCGTTTCGTTAGTTTCGCATTCTCATTTTTTTTTCTTAACCTCTCTTGAATCCTTGCCAATCAAGCCGTTCTCCAGATGTTTGCTCTTGTCTGATTCTGTGTTTTTTTTTTTAGTTTCAACCCTCACGCCGTCTGTGTGAGAGTGCAGTTAGGTCATCCCAGATTCGCCGGTTTCGTGACTCATCTCGGCTGTTTCTGGTTCTTGAAGAATGTAGGTTTTGCACATTTCTAGCGTCCATAGCCAGCATTCGGAAATGACTTTCTAAGATTTTTTTCTTCTTCTTCTAGTGAGTGTGCCACAGTGAAAAAAAGAAACAGGCGATTGATCGATATTCTTGTTCAAGATAAGCTTCGGTTTCTGCTTCTATAGCCAGCATTCGGAAATGAGTTGCTAAGAAAATTTTTCTTTTCTTCTAGTGAGTGCACTATAGTGAAAAAAGAAAGAGGCGATTGATCGATTTTCTTGTTCAAGATAAGCTTCGGTTTCTGCTTCCATAGCCAGCATTCGTAAATGAGCTGCTAAGAGTTTTTTCTTTTCTTCTAGTGAGTGTGCTATAGTGAAAAAAGAAAGAGGCGATTGATCGATTGAAGATGACGACATTTGAGTTCATGAAGCAGCGGCTGGAAGACGCATCGGAGCACCATCTGGTGAAGAAAGCGGGGACGGTGCTGTTGCACATGCTGCTGGCAGTGGTGGCCCTCATTATGACAGTGATGATCTGTGGCTACATTATCTACACCATCAGCTTCATCGTGCCGCCGTACTTCCATTTCATGTACATTCACGGCCCTTACTCGTTTCTTGTGCTGCTGGCGCTCTGGACTGCTGCGCTCTTGCGTTTCCTGTCCCTCACGCCGGAGGATCCTATGTCTCTCAAATGGGAGATCTCCATGTACGCCCTGTCCACATTCCTCATGTTCACTGGAGTCGGTGCCTTTGTGGTTCTTCCTTTTGTACATCATACAACTCCGTAGAGCCTCAATTAGGTTCTTCAACTAAACCCTGGTTCCATCCAGTTTTTGAGTTGGTTGTGGCATTTTCTTATGTGATGATCCACTTCAATGTCCGTGGAGAATCGACGTTTAGTTACAGATTAGCCGGTTGAAAATTCAGAATTGCCTAATCGAGTTCTAATCAATCATTTGAGGGGGAAATAAAAATATTCCATATTTTCTTAAGGCCTAGCTAATATATTGCTCCAGAAAACCAGCTGGTCCAAGAAAATGTAGGATATTAGCCGGTTAAGATATAATTCTCCCCAGACTGTGATCCACTTGGATGGAAGTGGCATGTTATTATTACTTTTTATTATTTATTTCCACATTTGAAGAGGGGTCTCTCCACAACTGCTGCACGGATTGGAACCAGGTCGTAGCATTTGAGCTCAATGAGTAAGCTGATTGATTTCATGTGCACATTTGAATTTTTTATAGCTGTTCCAATTTATGAGTGGTTTGTGTCTCATCTGTGTAGATGTGCACCCGAGGACTTGGAATGAATTAGGAGTTCACTGAACTAGTTTTTCTGATATATTTGAAATTATGTTTACTAAGTAATATGTTGAGCATTGATGCCTGAATGTGAGAGCTTCTTTAATTTGCTATCATATCGTGTAGCAAAACTTCTGATTGCTTGACAGTTGCTAATTCTCTCTCCATGGTGCAAGATTTGTTTCCATTGAATAATGGGTGTCAGGACGGGATGCTGGTACCTGTGAATCAAAACCTCACATTGAAAAATCACTGGTTAAATCTCATGAGGGTGCTACATCATGAAAACCTAGTGAGCATGGCCACCAGTCTTGCCAATGGGCTTCCCAATTAAGGGGTTGTCATGGCTCTTTCTTCCCATTCTCAATCTTCAGAGAATGCATATGTGGCACTTTCTCCTTGAATTCTGGAGGATCCATTCTCTGAAGATTGAGAAGTTTTGAGAAGTTTTATACTTTTCCTCCGGTGGTGAAGCATGGCGTGAAGATTGAGAAGTCATGGTGCAATTTTCACCCCCTTCTTCTTTCTCACCCCAAGTATCTTCTTTTTTACCTCTTGTCTTTCGTCTTCTGTTTGTTGCCTTCTGCACTTCTGCTTGTGGCCTTTTGCACTATTTCTTGTCGTCTTCCGCCATTTTGCACTCTGCATTCACCTCGGTCTAATCACTATTGTTCTCATTCTTCACACAACCTCAAAAGGGGTTTTGTCCTGAACTTATTTGTAGAGAATGATCACGATTGGCTGCACGATTCTCTCTCCATATTCTCAATCTTTACCGAATCAAAATTCTCATAAAAGCCTTGACACCCCTAATGAAGATGTGTGGCATTGTAGCAATATTTTTTGCCCCACCAATGACATTGTCTAAAAGCTTCAAAACTCAAGCTATGTCATAAATCTACTGAGGCACTAAACCTGAAGCACATACAATGTGCCTCTTTTATGCATTGTAGAGAGAATTAGGGAGTTTTCTTTTTTAATTAGAGGAGTAAGAGCGAGGAGAAAGTTAATTCCAAAAGTATTCTATTCAAACTTGGTACAAATTTAGTTTGAATTAGAGCACGGCTGCAAGTCTCTGCAAGGCCTCTCTATGACATTGTTCATGGATACCTTGAGTAACTAGTAACTTGCACTAGAAGAAAAGGTGCATATGCTAAGGGAGATGCTCAGACAAATAGGCAGCCACTAGTAGAAAAGGTGGCACTGCCGAGGGAGATGACCAAGCAAGTAGTGTCAAATTCCACACAAGCACAACAATTGTGCCTGGGCATGTCCCTGGGAAGCGCCACCTTTTTTACTAGTGAGCATTTGCCTAGAATTGAGCAGCATTGCCTTAATTTAACATCTAAGGTAGACGACCTGTTTCCGATTAGGCCCCCAATCACGCAGTATAGGGCGACCTATTTCCGTGAACTAGCCTGCATTATTTTCGAATTCATTTGTAAACGGTGATGGAAACATGTTTCTTCTTAATATGGAATGGTTGGCACCAAGAATGGAAACTTGTTACCGAGTTAGTATGATATCATGTGTTCTCCAAATCTAGTTTTGCAGTTCTTGGAAATAGGTCAGCCTATGTTGCGAGAACGGGTTGGAGAGAATCTTCACTTTGAAAATTTGTAGTAAATTCAATATTGCCCCAAAATTTGTTCAAAAATATGTGACCTTCATCAAATCTATTTCCCTACACTACAAAATTATTTGCCTATTTGTTACTCCACCGGAAGTGTGCTGAATTGCTTAAGGTGATCGGAAACAGGTCGTCTACCTTACCTTGTGTTGAACAAACAACAGCCATTCCCAGAATTTCACATGTGTTGTCGACTAACTATAGTGTTTCTTCTATAATGCGTTTAGGGTTACACATATGGAACAGCATGAATAACATGGCATAATTATTGCCCTTGACAGCCAAGTACACCCTTCATTGCTACTTTCCTAGTTACCATATTTATGCAGCACTCACACCACAAGTTGAAGGAATGCCAGGAACTGGTATTGTATGATATTTCTACACCTGCAACAATGTCATCTGTCACCTTCCACTTGAACTTCTGTGCAACTATTTCTAAAGGTGGCCACTTTTTCCTATTCATCTGTTTACCTTCTGCAATGTCCAGTATATGGTACATGTGACTTTTGTTTTAAATTCCAATTATTTTCTCGGTATTTTCCTGTCAAAAAAGGAAAATAAGACTAATTCTCAGCAATTTTTGTGCTTGGCAGCGAAGAGCCACTGAATTGTATGATTGCAGGCTAATGTTGAGACACCCATTCCGGACCAGGTACACAAAACCAATCATGCCTAATTTCTAGATTTTGAAAGGGAAGATGTACCTCATTTGTACATTAGAGCATATGATCGGTTTTTGGTACACCTACAACTTCGCACTTTAAGAATTTGTACTTATTCAAATAATTATCAATTTTTTTAATTAAATATGATTTTTTAAAATTTTTGTAGTGCTAAAAGAGGAAAATAATCAAAATATCAATTCATCTATCCCAAGTATAGTACATGTCTTATTTGATCGGTTTTAGGTGTCTCGACCTTACTTTGGTAAGCTGCAAGTTGAATACGGTTGGCAAAAAAATAATTATAAAAAGAGAAGCCCAAATTTTCAAGGAATTAATTTTTCAAAAAGAATTGTACTTTTCATGGTGAAAAAGAGAATTTTAGAGAATATCTACATAATTTGGTATTTGTTGAAAAGCATTAGGGCAATTTTTAAATTATTTTGCATAACTTGCCAACCCTAATAGTTGGGTACGGACACTCACCAAACTTAGCCTCTCCAAAATGACATTCTGGAATATCTTACAATCATGTTCCACTATCATTCATGTAGCTCTGTAGCCACACATGAAGACTGTTCCAACACCATTGTACTTTCTATATAGTTGGTCAAGTAGTCATTTATATTAATTTTAAAATGACAACCGTTGCTGGAGGGACTGAGTTTCTAAAGAATCTTTCTTTGTACAAAAGAGTCTCTTAGTTGTAGCCAAGGTAGGGGTTTATCAATGCATTTCAACAGAGGTCATTGCAATATCAAATTTTCATGTGTGTGCTCATAATTTACGCATATAAGAGGTTTTGGAGGATTATTTGATTATTGCCCAAATTCCCAATTGATTCCTCGAGTGCTTATTTCTTTGTTGTAATTGGTCATGCATCCATGCCCGGCCTAAATATACATTCTATATTCTTTTTGAGATGCCTTAGGCCGCTCGCCGAGGACCTGAAATATCGTTTAAGAGTTAAAATGATTGGAGTACAACCAATTTGAGTCTTTAGGTCTCAACCCTTGTTTTGAAAATTTCACTATTTGGGAAGTGTTTTAGAATGAAGTGTTAAATTGGGGGTCTTTTTCAGTGCACAACTTGAAATGAATCACAAGATTCAACTACATAAAATGATTAATAATTTGATTTTGCATTGAGTTCCACAATTTCAAGTAAATTGATTGTTTGAATGAAGATATTATGACATATCTACAAACCATGTAAAAATTTGTGAGATACAAACAAGAAGTGAAAAGGCTCACTTGTTGTAAACATCAAATTTTCTATCAAAATTTAAAATTATGTTAAAAACCATGTAATAGAGTTCAAGGTTCACTCCTAAAGAACTTTGAACATGTTTCTTCCAAAACCATTCAAAACTATCATTTCTAGTACTAGATCTTGTAAGATCTTGTACTAATTCAACGATTAGATCTTGTATTAGATTACTTAAAGACTTAGTGAAAAAATTCAGGCCATTTGACCAAAATGTTGACATTTGAAGTAAAGATTTTTTTTGCACATTGTCTCAAATTTGGGGAGGTAGCAAAGAGGTTGTTTGCCCTTCTTCAAAGTCATCTCCTCTTTTTTTTGGCCACTTGTGGTTTAGAGTTCCTTTGAGCTTGTGGCAAATCAAAGGAAGAGTGGAGAGAGTGAGATTCAACATGTTTTCATGTTAGAAGTTGACAAGATATTTTACAAGCGTGGAGATTGTAGTGAGATGTAGGAGGCACTAGTACAAAATCAACCAAATGTTTTGGTATTTAGGATGCTTTTTAGCGTTGTGTAATAGAAATTCAACATGAAACACCAAGAAAATTGCAAAAATATAATGATTTCGTGATATCATAATCAAATCCCTTAAATTGACAATAGTGATACACTTTGGACTATCCAACTTTATACATACAACATATTAAATACATCACCAAGATCACAAAATATAAACATTTCATTTAAAGAAGAATTCATTTTTTGTAATAGTTTTAATCCCAATCTCTTTATAATCATTTAGCATCCCCTTAGTTCATTTTTTTTCTTCCGTAAATTCCATTATTCCAATTAGCTTTATTTTTTATATGTTTACAAATACCATGTAATTAGTTAAAGAGTTTCAATTGACATAATATCTTTACATAGTCTGTGTATATTGAATGCTTTGGTTTCCTACATATGTAAATGTGAAGTACTTGAGTTGTAAGATTTAAATTTTAAACTCATGATATGCTCATCTCGACTGAAAATAAACAGAGGCATTTCTACATTTAAACCAAATAATTGCTCATTGGTCGTTTCAATTTATTTACTACTAGTATCTTCGCAACCTTTGATTATGAATTTTGAAATACATTCTCCAAAAATGATGAAGTACAAAATTCAAAATTCATGTTCTTTTCACATTAAATGTTTAAAATAAATTAATCATAATTTAACACCATCTTTTGAACCTTTTGAACTTCTTGGTCGTCTTGAATAGTGTCTTTGAACTTCTTGACCATCTTGAGATGCAATAATCCTAGCACTATTATCCTTAACCTTATAATCAACTACCTTTTCAACAAGAACACCTTGCATATTTGTTAAGATATTTATTGCTGTTGACAAATTGTCCACTCGACTTCCCATTTGATCCAAGTTCTTTTTCAGAAGCTCAATTTCAGTGTGCATTGATTGAAAGCCATTATTCATGACGTTTTCTAATTGTTGGTTCCACCTACAAAAACACAAACAAAAAACCATTGAGTTTAAATAAAATACAAAGTATAGTCATAAATTTTAAATTTTTATATTATAAAAAGTGATATTCATTTTTATGATAATATTTTATGTACTACAAATTTTCTAACATCTGATTTAGTAAAAGCAATATGCATTATTTAACTAAATATGGACTTTCAGCTTAATTATGGACTTTCAAACATGGGGGGATCCCTCCATCCTCAAATCTAAAATCTACATATTTGAGAAAAATATTCACAAAATGTAGATTTTAGGATTCATTTTGCATCTGCTCTTCTTAATCCTAGACTCTGGACTGTCCATATTTAGTTAAATGATGCATCAATGAATTGTAGTTGATATTTTCTATATAAATACATTAATTTTCTGAATATTCAGTGTTTCAATTGTTGGTTTGCTATAATGAATAATTTTCAAAATTAAATGTTAAAAAACTAAAAAAATAAAGGTATGTAATCCTTGAATTCACTACACTAAATAGTATATTTAGTGTGAGGTGATGAATAATGTGCTTACCCCTACTACTTGTCTAACACTAATTGTCAATTTGTGGGTAATTAGTGTTGGCGGTTATCATCCAATTTGATTCATTCCATTTCTAAAATTTTAGTTTTTCCATCTAAACTTTCATCTCAAGTTTCATTCCTTACTCACACTAAATATCCATATCTCAAAAGATCACAATGTCAAAACGTTACTATTCTTCATAAATAGTGTGAGAATTCACATTTAGTGTTCTTACAAAAGTAGGTTTTTTGATATTTAGAGTGATGTTCGCAATTACAGTGCCTCACACTAAATATACTATTTAGTGTAGCAGAAAGGTAATTTTTGAGCACTAAACAATAGTACCATACCTTGGAACTTAAAATCCACCCTTTTCACTCTTATTGTTTTGTAGATGGCAATGTGGGACATTGAACAAATAGACTCTTGATTGGTACATGGATTCAAAAAGAACCAAACTCGGAACCAAAACTAGTTTTCTCTCCCTTACATAAGAACTTCAATATTTTTTTTGAGACATTGAAATCAACTTAGCATTCATAAGCAGACGTTTCTTTGGAAATTATTAGCAATAAAAGAAAAATAAGATTAGAATTCATTACATGAGTTGCTAGTAACAACATACATACATTGCATTGCACTAGACTTGAAAATCTAAGTTTGATACATGTTCTACGTCATTTTTTTCTTTTCAACATGCAACATATTCTATGTCCCTTTTTTCTTTTCTTTTGGTCCTAACTAAACAATGTCATGAGAGTTTGTTTGCTTAATCCATAAAGGATCAAAGATTCACAATTTTAAATTGACAAATTCAATTGATCATATTATGAAAAATAATATAATTTAGATGAAACCAAATTTTATATCACCAGGACTAGTGATGATCATTGTATGTGTTGGTCTTCATATTGTTTTTGGTAGTTTTGAGTAGGCCCTATTGAACTTGCTCTTGTTCAAATTTATTGTCTCTGCCCCACCAAGGGAGACACTATGGAAACGCTTTGTTTTTATGGCTGAACAATACAAACAAGGTGTAAAAGTAAATCTAGGGTAAACACTAAGGCAAAGACTACGTGACTATCGGCTTGTTTGTTTTCTGACCAACATATATCACTACTTCTGGTGATATAAAATTTGGTCTCATCTAAACTATACTTTTCACAATATGATTGATTGAATTTGACATTTTAAAACCATGAATCCTTGGTCCTACAGGGGTTAAGGTCCAATATAAAGCACAATTCATTTTGGTGAAATGAGGGCATTGAGGAAAAGAAGTACCGCAGAGGCGAAACCGAACTGGCAGGCCTTTTAGGGAGCTCAAAAGCAGTAAGAGTGCTGAGATTAAAATTACGTTCAGAGGGGGTAGCACTGGGGTCTCTCTTTGGAGTGGAAATGTGAGATCCATGTTGTGGTGTCCGAGCCGAACGCGGGATTCTCTCGGGGGAATTGTACTCCCGGAACGGTCGAGAAACATGTGGAATTTTGGGTTTATATTCATGAACCAAATTCATGATCTCCGTTGCCACTCTCGACGACTTGCCATGATCATACATGGCCTTTTCCCTCGGGGTTGACATGACCGGCAACCCTCCTTCCTTTGATCGTTTCGAAGGCATTTTCGATCGTCCATTTCTAGTCAACTTCTTTTGGGGGATTGTTTGGGTTGATTGAGTTCCGATTGAGTTCATACTCTTGATTTGAAGCTCAAAACAATATTAGCAGCACATTGAGTTTAAAAGCTCTATGAACGGGCCTAGTATTTTGAAGAAAGAATATTAACATTATCTAACACTAGTCTCTACCACACTCCACAAAGGAGCCTAGTATTGTTCTAATTTGACATGATATCTTTTTCATTTCAAGCAACAGTATGTTATTTAGTGGAGGATGCTATGTGCATGCTCTCCATAGTGAAAATATTTTTTTCATGATTGCCATCTACACTGGAGAATTGTAGAGAAAGGTGAGTTTTTACAACTGCTATAGAATATCATGAATCACATCATGCCCAATTTGGTTACATCATGAAGCAAAAAATCGGACACCCATGTTCAATGAGTTTAGCATACACCACAACAATGAATCATGTTGATTTCCTACCCTCCATTTTACCAACATATTTTGGTTTCTTCTAAAGTATATGAATTATTTCCGACTTCCAAATCCTTCAATTCATTTTCCAGATCCTTCAATGAATTTTAAGTTGTATCCATACCACCAATAAATCATGTGGATGAATAGACCTGAACACCAAAAACTTTATATTTCAAAGATGCACATTTATGTTGCTCCATCACATTCTACCCAAGAGAATGGACAATGACAATATCATTATTCTGAAGACTTCAAGGCTCCATTACGTTCTATCCACGAGAATGTTAGGACAATGATAGTGCCATTATTTTGAAGACTTCAACACCAACAAAGTGATTCCACCAAATTGTGAACTTACGCACAATGACATGACTTGATGTGAATGGGAGCATGGGACCGTTCAATTATCAAAAAGATGCAAATACACGAAGAGTCAACAACATTTGAAAGGACAACAGAGAAATTGTACAATGATGGAAGGGGATATAATGAAGCATAGCCAGTGGAAGCCCAAGTAGAAAGTCCATTCACATCTCTCTAGTAATCTCACTAATATCACAACACTGTAAACGATTACACACAACACCGTATTTTGATGATATGTAACAAATGCTTTAGATAAAAAAAACAAGTAACCCATCTGTGAAGAACTTCACAATTGAGTGAAAAAAGCACTTTGGAGAAGAGAGGCCTGTTTATAACTACAGAAGCAAGCTTTTTCATGTTGTGAACTCTCAACAATAATGTACACTCCAGCTGACAGGGTAGCTAGCTGATCATCCTCTCTACTCTAGTGTGACCATTTTGACAACTTAGACAATTTTTTGCTACCATGGTTGTGAGGCTTTAGATGCGCTTGTACGAAATCTTCCAAATGAGCAAAGTTGTGATGGTAAGAGAAAGCCTATCACTGAAGGATGTGAAAAAGACTTCACTATTGCCCACTTGGTGCTCTCTGATACTCAGAAGTTAAAACTTCAGCTTTGTAATCAAATTTCAAAATGCTCCATTCTTAGCCTCCACCATAAGATCCATGATATCAACGATCAACGCCGTAAATGACAAATCCTAAACAAGGAAAGTAACACATACATATCAGATCAAAGGGAAGAATTCATCAAGCCTCCAGAATGCTCTACATTAGTTATGTTCCCCTACAAAAAATTCATCCTAAATAGTTAATGGAGCTTCAACTTTATGTATAAATCCTGTTTTGTAAAGGTATAATAGAACATAATTTGAAAACTGGAGGTTGCGAATGCCAAAAGCTAACAAAGTTTTATTGAAGAGTGGAGATGTTAACCCCTAAAGGACCATAAGGCCACCAGGTGGCTCCTGTTTTTTTCAGTGATTTTGAGTAGGTTTTATATAGATTCTTTTTTGTTATTTTTATTTTTATTTTTAATTCAACATATGTAATATTCTTCACGAATTCTAGTGATATAAAATTTGGTCCCATCCAAATTATAATTTTCACAATATGATTGTTTAAACTTGTCATTTTAAAACTATGAATCCTTGGTCCTTTAGGGGTTAAACTAATGATGGAACATGTGCATCTAGATGAGTTAACCCCTAAAGGACCAAGAAGCCTCATGTTTTTTATAGCAGTTTTGAATAGGTCCTACGTAGGTTTCCTTTTGTTCAAATTTCTTTGTCTTTTGATCAACACATGCAATGTTCTTCACTTATTCCGATGATATAAAATTTGCACCCATCTGAATTCTATTTTTCAATACATGATCAATTAAACTTGTCATTTTAAAACCATAGTTCAGTTGTGATTTGCTGAGAAAAAATGGGGCAAGCAAGGGACTGATAGACTCACATTTTTAAAACACATCAGACGTGAAGGTGGTAGTCTCAAACTCGTCCCAGTCCTTGGCTTTGACAGACTCGGATTTCTCCGTGATGAGCTGCAAGGGGGATTCCAAGGGCGGGGGCACAATGTTGCGAATGAGCGGCCAGTTGATGCCGCGGAAGAACGGGTGCGCTTTGATTTCGCTGGCGCCCCGGTACGAGCCCAGCCTCTTGAGCGGACTCCGTTGCAGCAGGTCGCGCATCAACTGCCGCACTTGCAAGCTCACCGGAATGCTGGCCGGAAAGATGATGTCCTTCTGCAGCACGTTGGTGAACGTTTTCTGCCGATTCTTCCCTCGGAATGGCGTCCGCCCATACAGCATCTCATATATCAAAATACCTATACACACAAACAGAGCCAGAAAACGAAAATCTTGAGTCAACAACCATGCCAAAAAAATAATGAAAATGGTGGAAATAACTGTCCAAGTTTTTGGCATGTTTTAACCACTAAACCTCCACTGTGTATTTTCTGTAGTGTAGGAAAATTGGACCTCCTGCTGCGAATCATCCGTTTCTGTGAAAATGACTTCAGTTTGACACAATCCACACTGTTGATCTTGTAGTATAGAACAAGAGCTTTGAAAGGATATATTGCAATCAGAAAACTGAGGTAAAATGAGAAAATGCCACCGTTGCAAAGTTCAGCGATGCAGATGGTCGTTTTGGGCGTTTTTAGACGATTAGGGGTTAACTTATCAGTTTTTTTTTTTTTTTTTTCCAAAAAAAGTTGTCTCAGTACTTAAAAATGCTCTATTTTTAATAGTAGTATGTAGTTTTTGTGTCACTCTCATTGTCGACCCCCTTCGAAGTGGACAGAGCTCACGTTTGAAGTATAAAACATAGGAAAATTCTTTCGGGGAAAAAATGCCAAAAAACTAGGAGAATTATTTCTGGACAGAGGGAGTAACGGGACTGATGAAAATGGTCACACAGTAACTTCACAAGATAACCAACTCTGTTGAGATGGATGTCCTTACCGAGAGCCCACCAATCCACAGCGCTACTATGACCTTGTCCAGTGATAATTTCCTGCACAGAAATGATCTCATTTAGAATTTGTTAATGTCAATGGAGCCCATTATTTCGGAAGAGGTGGCAACCAAGGATTGGATATGAAAAGCATTTCTCATAATTTTATCCATCTTTAGCATTATGATGTTTTACATTCTAATCCAACCATTGAGGTTACGTCTGCTAATGTGAATTGACATGTTATTTCTTATAACGAGGGTCTACTTCCACATTGCACAAGCTTCTATTCATGAGCCCATTTTTGTAAAAGGTGGTAACTAAGCATTGGATATGGAAAAACATGGTTAAATCTCATACTCTTATCTATCTTTAGCATTATGACAACACCCATTTTAGATCATTTTAACACCTAATGATGTGAATCAACATGTTATTTTGCTCTACTTTCACATTACTAATCCATTTCATAAATTTAAGATACGCATGAGCTCATTTATGTCGAGGTAGCAACTAAGGATTTGATAAGAAAAACATGGTTATATCTCATAATCTTTAGCATTATGATTTAATTTTTTCTTTTTAGACTTGATCATTGAGGTTATGTCTAGTAATGTGAAACGACATGTTATTTCTCATAAGGAGGCTCTACTTTCACATTACTTAGTCCATTCCACAAGCTTCATGGAAACACATATATGTTTCTAGAATTTTTTTGTGAAAGGGTCATTTGACTCACCGGCGCAATGTATTCTTCAGTACCAACAAAAGAGTTGGACGGCGTGACGGGCTCGGCAAAGAAGACAGGAGGTAGAGGCTGCTTCGTCTTTTTTCGGCTGTTGAGTGGAACATCTGCCTCAACAAGCTGCAGCACAACAAGCCCCAAAATATTCCATCAGGACAATAAAACAACAAAACGTAACTTCAAAATGACCAGTTCAATTGTGAGAAATGTAATGAAGATTATGAACAAACATTGCATGTGTTGGTAAGAAAAGGAATAAGAATTGAGTAAATGATAGTCCCTATGTGATCTACTCAAAACTGCTAAAAAAATTTACATGAGGCCCAATTTGGTCCTGTGGAAAATTATGGAATTCTCACCAGAGGCTTTGCAGACGTCAGGAAGGACAAATCAAAATCCGTGAGTTGAATGTGCCCATCCTCCCGAAGCAGCACATTCTCGGGTTTCAAGTCTCGATAAACAACACCTGCGCGGAACCAACCGGAACCAAATTTTTCAAAACAATAACATAAACAAGACTCACTTTCAATAAAATTAGTATGTTTTGAAAACCTTCAGACAGCATCTCAGTGGAGGCCTTTCTATGTATCATGAGGAAGCCTCCATACAATCATTGTAGACCTCCTCATGAATCTAGGGTTTAGGGCTAGGGTTTATGAACTAGGTTAACATATGACAGTTATCATAGTTTAATAACGCAAAGGGAGCCACCTACCTTTAGCAATGGGACCATAATTAAGTGTGAATTAGAAACTACACTTACGTGGCAATGACAAGATGGTTCTAAAATTCAAGGAATCCAAATAGCCTTTGTTATTAAGAAAAATGGATCTTAATGAAGATCTTCTTTTGATCCAATATTCAAAAGGGCTCCCTTGCATTACTTTATTATACTATGACATATAAACCTACATCTAGGGTTTCACTTTATATTGGAAAATATACAAGTTAACTCAACCAAGAGGTCATTTGTTTGTTCTCATATAAAAAGGAACACGAAAACAAAAGAATATATGAAGCTCCCCAACATTTGCCAAACATATTTATTACATATGTCTTCTTGGACATTTGTTTAGGGTTTGGGGTTTGGAGAAAGTTTCACACTAGTGGGAAATTTGGTTCTTTCACTTGTTACCATTTAATATCACTGTTCAGAAAAATTCGTAAAACATGAAATGCTCAAATAAAGAGTTTCCAGTAAAAACATGAAAGGTTTGCCTGTTATTAATTTTTAACGTCAAAACAGCTAGTTGTTGTAAAGCTCATTACCTACGCAGTGTAGATACTCAAGAGCGATGACGACCTCAGCCGCAAAGAAACGGACAACGTCCTCCGTGAACACTTTCCGGGGTTGTCGCTCCAGTAGCAAAAACAACTCACCACCAGGGCAAAAATCGGTAATCAAGCAAATGTGTGTTTGAGTCTACAAAATGCCACCCACCACAAAATAATCGATAAGTACATCAATAAAAAGTACATGTCACTTAACCCTTAAATGATCAAGCTAAAAATAAAAGTCCACTTTGAAAGCTTACAAAAGATGGATAGATAGAAACTCCGGTTCTCTTTCGAGGCCGGCGTGAATAAAGTGTTTGTCCGTAATGTTAATGACTCAGTGTACAAAGGGCCATTATGACAAAACTACTCTCCCCTCCCGAGAATAGACACTTTAATAACCACGTAACTAGTGAAAGTAACCATAAACTATTAGTTAGTTAAGTGTTTGAGTATACGTATGATTTGGTGTGTTTGTAAGATCACCAAGTCATGAGTTCTGCGGTTGGTTGGTTTAAGGGCATTGTATCACAACTATATGGTCCAAGTTTGATTCCCATTGGGTCCGTTTAAGCAGTATTGTGGTATGCATGACTTGGTGCTGCTAGTGAGTTATCATAGACACGAAAGTTATACCTTACAAAACATAACATCGGATCATGTCAATCTCTCATTAGTTAGTAAGAAGAGAGTGAAAACGCATTATAATTCTTCTCGTCTTTGTGAATCCTTTGATCAACGAATATGAACATCATATAACCTCACATAATTCTATACTTGCAACTCCCACAGCACGTTTTGTTTCTTGCCCTACATGATTCTATTTCAGCCACTTTTTCAGACAATTTAGGAAGAGAAATGGTACCTGGAAGGTGGCGTATAGTGTGGGCAAAAACGGATGATCCATAAGAGCCAGAATGTCTCTCTCTGCTCGTGCTCGGTGAACCTTGTTACGATGCATCATCACATTCTTGTCCATCGCTTTCATTGCAAACACCATTCCAGTGTCTCGAAGCTCCACCAAATGTACACTGTAGTAGTGTACAACAATCACATTAGAGAAATTTGGCCCCTGAAGTTTCCTCAAGAAAACGTTTAGATGAAGAAATTTCAAAGATTCATGAACTTGTGTCACTCATATCTTCAATTGTCTTGTACTCCCTCTGTCCCAAAATTATTGTCATGTTTGAAAGTCATGTTTGAAAGTGCTTTTTTAAGTAGGTCAAAAAAATACTTCCTTGTGGCTAATTTTATTTAGGTTGCATTGAACACATGCAATGTTCTTCAATCATTCTAGTGACATAATTTGGAACCTTTGTTAATAATGTTTCTTACAATATGATCAATGAAATTGGCTCAAAGAAAAACCCAACAAATTTGTATGACAATAATTTTGGGACGGAGGGAGTAGTACAAGTAAAAACCATGTCAATCCGAGAACTTACTACATTATGAATATAAACTAAATGGGTTAATGAATAGAACAAAAAGCCTTGTTAACATTGGATTTCTTCTAATAAAGAAAGATCCGTTGGTGAATATCAATAGAATTTTTTAAGATTATCCTAACAAAGTATAGTTCATTCAGAGAAAATAGAAAGTCAATAGTTTGTGTTGATTTGAACTACTTTAGTCTCTTTTAAAACAACAATTTGATTCTTTTTGAGCAATATGAACAAAAGGCACAAGTGAGAGTACCTTCCCGTGTCACCAGATCCAAGAGGTTTGATTGGGCGAAAGTCCTTCAAATTCAGGTGTACTCCGTTTCTGGTTAACTATACAACACCAATACGCAAGACACACATAATAAGTAGTTATAACGTTGGCATGGGGACCATTGTGAATGAAGAGTTTGTCGGGGTTAGTTCGTCTATCCTTGCCTCAAGGACATATTAGGTAGCAAGGTGTCTTCTCTCAGAGGTAGACTCTATGACTCAAACCATAAACTAGTAGACTTAAGCCTACGTACAAGTACAATATAGTATCAATCACATTGTAACCATTAACCCTTAACCCCTAAATGTACCAACCCTTTGCACAGAAGTAGATTCTAACCTCAAAAGTAGATATTAGCATGGCTCAGATATTCATGAGGTGTACATGAGAAGACCATTGCAAGCATAAAATCTACCCAACAAATTTGACATAATTGTAGTTGAAGGCCTCTCCAATATTATCAACAACTCTCCATCACAAGAGATTTATCGTAATTGATAAAAATTTAATAGGTTTTCAAGGCTGACTTGGATGAAAATCATCCGAGGTTGTATGAGAAAGTTACAAAGCTTCACATCTGTTCGTGATCTAGTTTCTAGACGCTGGAACGTTTAGGGGTTAAAGGTCCAGAGAGCCCTTTCCGACCAATATTATACACCAATATTCCATTGTATTTGGCATGGTTCCACACCTCCTATAAGTTTAAGATCAAAAGTGAAATTGAAATTCACATCGACGTGATTCTAATGAGCAATTGGGGTCTCAATTTGAAAATTTCTATTTACAAAGAATGCCAAATATACACCAACGTATCTACTATCCCCATCAGCATTTTAAGGGTTAATAATGATAGGTTTTTTGTTGTTCAGTTGTCCCTCTCTATTATGACATGTTTGGGAAGCCCTACCTTCAAGGTGACAGGCATAGATTAGTCACAGAAATGACTTGCTTGAAACAACAATATCGTCATATTATGGAATGTGATTGTATGGAGGGAAGACTGTACCTTTCTAATGGCATCCCACGCAGGCGAGTTTTTGTGGTGTGGTCTTGGGTACACTGGCAATGAATGCTTTGACCACAAATCCTCTGGTTTCTGTTTTTTTCCATAAGTCACACACACCATTAAGTCAAGATGATGAAAAACAATGACTCACAAACCCAAAACCCTTAAATGACCAATTCATTTGCTCATATTGCAAAAAAACAAAATGGGGCCAAATGAAGAACACGGCATGTGAAAAAAGTAAGAAAATCAAACAAAAGAAAGTTCCCATATGACCCCACTCAAAACTGCTTTAACCTTTAAACGTCCCATGGGGATAGTATGTACGTTGTCATATAATTGAGATTTGCTACCAACAAAAACCCTAAATTGGATCTTAATAGCTCACTAATTTAAATTTCAACTTTTCTTCTGAACTCAAACTCATTAAAAGTGTGGATCCATTCCAAATACAACCAAAATACACCATATTCTACTAGCTGCCACGGCACGTTCAGACGTTTAGGGGTGAAATATAAAAAACTAAAACATGAGGCACATACCATGTTTGCATCAGGAAGCTCCCGCAATGCACCATCAATGTTGTCGGCTGTCTTTTGAATCACTTTAGTACCCTCAGACTCTATTTTCTCAGACAATCGTCGTCGTTCGGGTTCGAGATAATGAGTTCCATCAAGCTGCACTCCAATGAAATATTGCAACTCTCCCTGCAAACAGAAAACATAATAACATTAAACTTACCATTTCTGCATCATAACCTACTCCAGGAAATGTGTAACTATATCAGTGGCTACACACTCAAGGTTTATTTTCCATAACTTCTCGATTTCCTTTCTGACTCCCACTTCTCTTCATGCCAGTGTTGCATCACACAACTTCTTACTATTTTGGTTCAAAACGTTAATTCTAAGTCGTAGGTTATGTACAACCGAAGAAATAATGTTTGTGAAGGGAGAGCTCTCACATCATGATCTCGCATGGCCTGCAAGTGGAACAGATTCCAGAACCGCTTCCCTGCAAATCCAAAATGCAAACCTCTTCAGAACCATGTCGCACATAAGATAGGAGCACCCAATTCCGACAGCTGATAATTTCTAGACATGGCATTCATTTTAGAACACAAATCTAAGCACATCATAGAGCCTTTATTGTTTGTTGACAAAAATGATAAGCTATCTATGCTCTACCTAGATTTACGTTCTAAAATGACTACTGTGTGTAGAAAATATCGGGATTGGGTACATTGTTGGAATTGGGTGCTCCTACCTTAACCCCTAAACATAACATGGGGATAGTAGATATGTGGCCATATAATTGACATTTGCTACCGACAAGAAGCTCTAAATTGGGATCTCAATAGCTCACTAGAACCGCATTGATGTAAATTTCAACTTCTGTGTTGAACTCAAACCTATAAAAGGTCTGGATCCATTCCAAATACTAGAAAAATACACCGTATTCTACTGGCCGCAAAGGCACTTTCAAACGTTTAGGGGTTAATTCAAGAGCATATTCTGAAGAAAAGAAAACACCAAAAGCACACTTACCACTCTTGGTGTAATTGAGGAGCTGCACTGTAATATCACGCCGGTTAGCAATGGCATCCCGGATTTGATCCACAGTACCGCGGTCCGTGTCTGGGCCTTGCAAGAAGCGGCAATTTCGGCCCAGAATCTCCTCGCGAGTGTACTCGGTGAGCTCCAGAAACTCATCCGAAGCAAAAATCTGAAGTCAATTATACCACCACAACATTCTTTAGTGATCCCTGCAAATGATCTAAGCATGTTTTTTGTCACTTCAAGAGTACATTTCAAGCAAGTGAGATGGATGATTTAGAAGAAACGGTTTAGGGTTTAGGGTTCACAGATGGAGGAAATTAACCCCTAAAGGACCATAAGGGCCTTCATGTTTTTTTTAGCACCTTTTAGTAGGTTTTATGTAGACTTCATTTTGATCAAATTTGTTTGTTTTTTTGACCAAAACATGCAATGTTCTTCACTGATTCTGGAGATATAAAATTTGGTCCAAGCCGAATTATATATTTCATAATATGATCATTATTTAAATTTGTCATTTTAAAATCATGAATCCTTGGTCCTTTAGGGGTTAAACAGGAGTAACGAAGTGCGCTTACAATGGGGTTATCTGGAAGGCGAGGGTCGGTGATGACGAAGTTCTTGGCAATTCGTTCCAAGGTGGTGGCCAAATCGATACCACGCCGAATCTCCTTGTGCCGGGCCACGTCCATTTCGAAGCTCTCCGGCCGCTCCTCGTCGTGCTTCATCCTCAGCTCCGGATCCAACTCCGGGTCCGGCTTCGGCTCCGGCTTCGCCAATCTACCATCAACAATCGGAAACCTTAACCCTAGCTCCCCCTCAAGGAACATGAAGCCCAAATCGGCACTGAGTGTTGAGTAGGTCTTCTTTTTTTCTCCAATTTCGTTTTAGTGTTCTTCACTAATATGAAATTTGATCCCATCTGAATTCAATCTATGGGTTTCTTCATCACGATAGCAATGAACGAAGCCTTAAAGAACTGTCATTTTTGAGCATTTGATTATACTTCATAATCAGATATGAGACTCCCATAGAAACTCAGTGGATTTTTGAAGCTTTGTTCATAATATCATGATCATTCGAGATAATTCATAAGTCTCTAAAAGTCACGACTAATCAATCCTTAAACCCTCACTTTCCATAACCATAAGGTTTGACTCGTGAGTTTTGAGTTCATTTTTCTTTTTGACAATCTGGTAATCTAGCAACATGGAAGCTTTATCATTGATTTTGAGTCACTAAAGACAAGTTTACAACAGACATTTAGTCATTAAAGATGGGTCACATTAGACAAGGAGGAGATTTTTTAAGCTTAAGGAGGAGATTTTTTAAGCTTTGTTCATAATATCATGATCATTCGAGGTAATTCATAAGTCTCTAAAAGTCATGACTAACCAATCCTTAAACCCTCACTTTCCATAACCATAAGGTTTGACTCGTGAGTTTTGAGTTCGTTTTTCTTTTTGACAATCTGGTAATCTCACAACATGGAAACTTTGAGTCACTAAATACAAGTTTACAACGGACATTTAGTCATTAAAGATAGGTCACATTAGACAAGGAGGAGGTGAAGAAATTGTGGTACCCAAGGAGGGAGAGGAAGCCAGAGGAGCGGCGGTTGCGGCGCAGGGGGAGTTGACCCGGGCGAGAATTGCCATGATCTGTCGGTGCGCCCTCGGCAACGTTGGACAAGCGAGAATCCATGCGCGAGATGTTAACATTGCCCGTTGACTTGCGTCGCGTGGAGGTATCACGCAGAGGTTTGGGGTCAACGGACAGAGCCAGGTCGAGCTCGGGCGCGGGCTTCACGTGCGGCACGTACAGATCCTTCGCCTTGAACGTGTTGCTCGGCGCCACCGCCTGCCCCTTCAACACTCCCACCAAGTCTCCTACCGACTCCGTCGCCTTGTCTTGCAACCTCGCTGCAATTCCACACCCCATTCCTCAGTAACCACAATTCACCTCAAAAATGGCGCAACCGGAGCAGTACTGAACCTCATGTCTGTATGTGCCTCAGGTTTCATTTCGAGAAAACAGAAATGTTCTCATTCTCTGGTTTGAGCATTTTGTAGTTTCGATCTTTGTATGTGTACTTACAGCTCAAACCCCTAAACGACCAAGATGCCCAGTTCCTTTTGTTCATTTCTTAATCAGCACATTCAATGTTCTTCGGTGATATAAAATTTGGTCCCATCTGAATTATTTATATTTTCATGGTATGATTGATTGAATTTGTGATTTAAAACCATGAATCCTTGATCCTTTACGGGACAAGAACAGGGTTATAAGAGAGAAAACAGTCAAAGGGATTCAAAACCACAATCAAAATTTTGTGAGTATGGAATGAAATCATGAATGTCTTAGCAAATCTAGGAAGAAGTGTTTGGAAGTATGAGCAATTTTACACAAATTTTTGAAGCAAGGGTGTTGTAAACACCTATTCTAAGTTGTAGATTTACCCAAAAGAAACAAAGGACCAATTGTGAAGCAACATTGAACTGAACCAATTGTGAAGCAACAAGTGGGAAGCTGCCGGCAACTTTCAAACTTATCAAGGTTCATTTTTGGTTCAAAAGTAGCTGGCCACAATGGGTAGTTGTCCATTTTAGATGCTGCTACCTTATATCAAGAATGTTCGGGTTTTGACCCATCTTCAGGAGCGCTTGAAAGGGTTAATTTTCAAAGCACTTGAAAGGAGTACTTCGTTTGTCAGAGATTTGAATTTCAAGGGCTTGAAAAGAAAGGAATGACAGGGGGAATGCGTGCGTACTGTCGTAGCGAATGAGGGATTCGGGGAGGCCATTGGGACGCAACGCCTTCTCCCTGGTGCCCTCCGTGTGCTTGCTCACCTCCACTTGCATGCCGATGAACTTGAGCACCTTGCCGTCGTCGTCTTTGATGGGCGTCACGGTCAGCAGGTTCCAGAACGCCGACCCGTCCTTCTTGTAGTTCAGCAACCGCCCGCAGTAGCTCTTCCCCTCCTGCAGCGTCTCCCGGATGCGCATGATGTCGCCCTTGTCGGTCCCAGGCCCCTGCAAAAACCGACTAAACCACAGATCCCCCACCACACCGCCTGTCAACTCACAACGCCGGAATACTCACAAATGCTAATCATGCCAGGCTTCGAAACGAGTCAATCATGGCAAAGACAAACTAAGGTGGTTACCCCCATTCCCAACTGAATAAGAAATACGGATATGAGGCATTGATATTATTTAGTATTATTATTTTTTAGAGGTAGGCAAGAAGAAACAGATACCAACACAAGTTGAAACATAATTTTTGGATGAAGAATGAATTAGTTATCAATTTTCAAAGTTGAAGTATGACGCATCCCATTCCCGTCATGTAGGTACACCTCTTTCTGTCTAAAGAAGATTTGTATTGCACACTAAAGATGCTTAAACCAACAACAACGAATCCATAACCACACTTACATATACTAAAACCAACAAGAGAGAACCCATTACCGACTGTAACTCATGCTACACCCAACAGCATTACAGCATTGATTGCGGATAATGCCCCTAGCTGTTGGTGAAAGGAGCCAGTTGGTAATGGGGTAACCACCTTAAGTCCACAATCAGAGACTGTCTGGCAGAATGGGCGTGGCGTAATGGGGAGGAAACAAATGTTGAGGATCGATGAAATGCAGGGATGCATGCGTACCAGTTGCGTCCGATGACCTCCTTGGGCGTGTAGCCGGTCATGGTGAAGAAGCCGGCGCTGGCGTACAGGATGGGGTAGTCGGGCTGCGTGGCGTCCGACACCACGAACGTCTGCTGGAACGTGGACAGCGCGTCCTTGATTTCGCGCGACACGCGCGGCAAGTTCGACGCCGGCTGGCTGCTCTCGCTCCCTGCGTCCGACGCCTCCGACATCCGTGACGCCGGGTTCGTGGGCAGCGTCATGGACACCGCCCTGGCCCTCTCACTCCTCTCACTGTCCCCCGATCTGCAGGCCACACCCAATTTCATAAAAACATAATTCAGCGCGCTTCGACGTCGCCAAGCTCACCAGGCTTTAACCCCTAAGCGTCTACAACCCTCAATGTCGCCATCTGCATATATCACTGAACTTTGCAACGGTGGCATTTTCTCATTTGAGCTCGGTTTTCTGATTGCGATACATCCTTTTAAAGCTCTCAAGATCGACAGTGTAAAACAAACAGATGATTTGCACACAAATAGATGATTTTGCAGAAGGGGTTCAATTTTTCTACACTAGAGAAAATACACGCTCAGGTGTTAAATTTTATCATGTTAGAAGCAAGCTACTTTGATGTAGTATTAGAGAATGTCGCGATGGGTTACTAGTTTATTCCATTTCTTTGATGATTAGCTCCGAGTTTGACGAATTCGGGGAGAGGAATTGAGCTCTCACCGGCGGTCGCCGGAGCTGCGATCACCGGAGCGGCGGGTCTGCACGCCTTGCAGTTTGCCCGTTTCTGCATCGGCCTTGAGCACGAGCCCCCACTCGGCCACGCGGTCCGCGAGCACGTCTTCCGACATCTCCTTCTTCTCAGGCGACTTGGCACCCTTGGCCGCGGCGTCGTGCGCCAGCTTCTTGGCATTGTCGATCTTCTTAGCCAGGTCGCTCTTGGCGTCTTCCTCCGCCTGTTTCTTCAGCCTGTCGATGGCCAGCTGCCGCTCGTGCGCCGCCGCGTTGTGCAGCTTCTCAGTCTTGAGGCCGTCACTGGAGCTTCGGTGGTGCCGGATGATCACTGGCTTGGGCGCCGGGTTCTCGTCGGATCCGATCACGGGCTTGGGCGTGTACTCGGGGACCTCCAGGTTGATTTCCCACGGCATCGGCGCCGCTGCTGCTGGTTCAACCGGGCTCGCGGGCGTTGGAGCTGGCAATGCGGGCGCGGAATTGGGTTCCGGAGCCCATGGCGGTTCAATGCGCATCGTTGGCGGTGCCGGGACCGCGGATGTTTCGGGTTCTTCAGACTCGACGCCCTCGGGCACGGACTCGCTGGTGAACGCCGCGCCAGTGCCAGGCAGGTAGCGAGTGCTCGCGGGCGCACCTCCGAAAACCTCCAGCGACTTGCGCTCCGTGCGCGGGGCGGCGCTTTGCCGGCCGCGCCCCCGCGAGCCCCCCGGGACAGGCCTGCCTGACGACGCCTCGGGCTCCATCACTAACCAACTCGCTGATCAGATTCTTCAATCCCTGCAGCAGGCCATTCCGATCATCAGCAAGGCAATTCATTCTCCACATTGGAGCCCAGGTTCAAAAACCAAACTGTACACAAACTGATCGACAGTCCCATACCTAAAATGATCTGCAGAACGCTCCGGAAGATTCCTCACAGTAACAAACCATCAATAACGCCTCCCGATCTGCCCCCCAACGCCTGCACCCAGACGTTCATTTTCCCCAATTGTCAGATACATAGATAGAAACTCTTCGAGAATCGACCCACCCATGGTACATTGTCCACCGGTGGCGTACCCCCAATTGTCACGGAACGCTCGCAACTACTGGTCACGAGAATGTACTAGCAACCGACGACTCGCACCGCAATCTATCCTAAACAAAGTGCAATGCACGACGATTCAGTTGTGAGTCCGAGGTTGCAGAAACAACCAGAGCCTGGAAATTCGACGATTCCCCAAAACCATCACCCTCAAACAAGATTCAGCTCAGAATCGTCACTCCTCGAAATCCACCGATCGAGCTTACCTTGTAACTCCCAACAAGAGCCACGCACTCCAGGGTGGAATTCTAGACGATTCAAGGTGCCGAAGTGGCAAGCTAGCTACTGAAAACTGAGTTCGAACGAGGTGATGTCTGAGCGCCGTTGCAACAACAATAACAACAGGCAGGCAACAGCATAACTTGACTTACAACTAATAGGTAAAGACCTCGGCTATGGAGGTCACGAGAATGTGCTAGCACCGCAATCTATACTCACGATTCCTAATCACAACCCGGAATGCACGACGATTCAGTTCCAAGACCGAAGTCGCAGAAACAAACAGAGCCTGGAAATTCACAAAATCATCAGCATTCACCTCAAACAGGATTCAGCTCATAGAATCGTCACTCCACCGATCGAGCTTACCTGGTGACTCTCAACAAGAGCTGAACATGCACGCACTTTAGCAGGGTGGCATTCAGTGTACGAGATGAAATCTTCAAGGTGCCGAAGTGGCAAAAGCGCTGAAAAGTGAGGTCCAACAAAGCAGATATTAAGACATGAGCGCCGTTGCAACAACAAGAAGAAGAAGACGAAGAGGAAAGGCAGGCAACAGGATAACTTGACTTAAGTTACGACTAAGTTAAGTTAATAGGTAATTAAAGGTGGAGACAGAGTCTGACTGCATGATGAGTTAAGTTTAAGTTTTATTCCAATTCTGATGAGAGTCTGATGAGGCGGGGGGGGGGCCGGGTGTGTCAGTGAGGGGAGATGGGTCGTCTGCCAAGTTGGTCCCACTGCCTGCAGAGTTGCAGCAGCAGCTGCTGCGGTGCCTACGATGTAGCAAAAGGCTCCGGGTTGTCATTAAGGGTGTCATCAAGGCCATCGCCCCAGTTTGGCTGCCCCACGCGGGCTCCGAACTCCGTTGCGGTGCGTGCCCCCGGATTCTTCAACCTACCGCCTTTATGAGACTCTCTCTGCGCCTGCCCCACCCATTCGTGCCTTCGGGCAAACTTGATTCCGCGGCCATTGCGGCCCCTCCAGGCTCGGATCGTGTCATGTCACTTCGGGTGACTCGGATGAAGCGTTCGCATGTGCTCCCATGCTTCATTCTCAGTGCCGGCATTGGAGAAGGGGCTTCGTCTTCCTTCGTTCTCGGCCGATAATTTCGAAAGTCAACTTCCTCATCATATGAATCCTCTCCTCACTAATCTAGCTCACTTATTAACCCTTTAGAGCATCTCCACCCTGCCGCAGCAGAATTGCCTCGCCATAGGGGGCTTGGAGGGCTCCGAATTCGATTTATTTTTCTGTTGCGCCCACATCCCCCACCCACTCCGGATCAAGAGGCACGCTAAAGCAAAGGCTGTCAGACAATTCGGTTAAAAAAAGAGGAGGATGCAAGGTTTGAGAGATTCCATGAGTGACTGCGGTTGTGTTTTTGTATAATAATAGCTCCTGATACCGCGGAATCCCTGCGACAAGAGAATCCTATGTAGATGAGGGAAGCCAAATCCCGGAATGCGGGCGAAGCAAGGAGCTCCTTCTACCCGCGAGGATAGCAAGCTCAATCAAATATTTGAAGGGCCCGCTCTTTCAAGGCCGCGTCAAAGGAGAGGGGTGGGGGATAATTTTTAGCAAGGCCGCATCAAAGGGCTTACTGCGTCCCTTTGACGCAGCAGGGTGGAGATGCTCTTAGTGCCCAGGGTAATGTAGCTCAGAGCCCTGGATTTTAGTAGATTTTTTCACTGTGGTTGAGACTACCAAAAATAGAATGGGTTAAATTAGAAAGTAACCGTACAATTCTATTCTCAACTCGAGAGCACACATTTTATTAAAATTTGAGAATCATCCGATGGTGGGATCGGAAGATTATAGTATGTATTTGAACTCTATAATGCACGCTCAAAAACGAGATTTTGCCATTTTGGGGGGTGTGTGACTTCAAAGTTAAATAGAATTTGAGGTAAATTTTCAAAAATAAAAGCAAAGAAGTTCAGCTATGCCCTATGTCAACACCTCTCCGTTGCAATCTTTCATATCAAAAATAGACTCACACATGATTATTGTGAGATTTATAAGTGAAAGTGACTTCTCCATGTACGGTTTAGGACAAAATTTTATACGTTGAAAATTGGCATGAGTGGGTGCATTAGTCAAGATTAGATTACACACTAATGGAAGATGAAGAAGAGAACACAATCCAAAAAAATAAAACAAGATAACAAACTTCCAAACACAAGAAATACTACACAATACTTATGTTGTATTCGTAAGTATTTACTATATTTTCAAGTATTTGCAGTATTTTCGCATTCTGTTGATAGGTATTTTGATAGTCGTACAATTCCAAATTGAAAATTTCTTTTTCTGGAAGGTGCGTAATGTATGTGGGCAAATCTGAACTTCAAAACTGAAGTTCCAATTCTTCACGGATTCTCTGCTATTTGCATTTCGGACGTTGTAGTGACCATAATGTGGTTTGCTGGGCACTAAAGGGTTAACCCTTAACCCCTAAACGTCCCATGGGGATAGTAGATACGTGGCCGTATAATTGGCATTTGCTACCAACAAGAAGCTTTAAATTGGGATCTCAATAGCTCACTAAAACTGCATTGATGTAAATTTTAGCTTCTGTATTGAATTCAAACCTATAAAAAGTCTGCATTGATTCCAAATACTAGAAAAATACACCGTATTCTACAGGCCGCAAAGGCACTTTCAGACGTTTAGGAGTTAGCCCTTTGCGGGCGTATAGTATATCTCGTATTTGATGGTATTTGATCAAAATAACAATAACCAAACACTTTTCAGTACAAAGCAAAATTGATAATATGTATTTAACAATATATCACAATTTGTATAGGAAACTACAATTGAGCAATTATATGGCTAAATACAATTTCTAGAGAGGGACCCTAAGGGCCTTTTAAGGATTAACCCTTAAATGTCTGAATGTGCCTTTGCAGCTAATAGAATACGGTGTATTTTGAAATGTATCTACACCTGTAGTGGCTTTGAGTTCAAAAGAGAAGTTGGAATTTAGATCAATGTGGTTCTAGTGAGTTCTTGAGATCCCAATTTAGAATTTTCTGTTGGTAGCAAATCCCAATCATACGACAGCGTACATACTATCCCCATCGGATGTTTAGGGGTTAAAGGACATACTAAAGGCTGTTTTACACAACAGTGAAGAAGTGCACTGGTTGGTTAAAAATTTGAGCCCAAGACATGGTTATTTGAGATTAGGGGAAGGTATTATGGAGAAGATGAAAAGACAATAAATAAAAATGCCTTGAAGTTGGAGTCAGTCTCCGGAGGCTAAGTTTCTTGTCTAAGGCTTTGATGTTGCCTAAGAAACTTGACCTCCGGATGACTCCCCTTTAAAAAAGTGACGACACGTTGGTGGCTATGTCATTTTTTCATCCATGTAGAAAGTTCTCTACCGGAGGACTTTTGGCCGTGGTGTAAACCACGACCAGAAAAGAATGTGAATCTCAGCCAATTGTATTTCAGAATTCCCTTAGAATTCATGACCACTGGACTTCTCCATCATAGTATAAAGTGGCTCTAACTTCCACGGCTTTACTTTTGTTTTGGGAAAATCTTGCTCATAACTTCTACTCCATTGAACTAAATGGGGTGTTTTAAATGCCGAAACAAACATATTCAAGGCATCTACAATTCTCTAGAATAGAACCAAAGTAACATAGAAAGATAATCATGCTTAAAATGGGGTATAAAAAATATTTTAAGGTGTAGGAATCAGGAAAGCAATGTCCTTTAAGGGTTAACCACCAAAGGACCAAATTTTCATGGTTTTGAAATGATAAATTCAATTGATCGTAGTGTGGAAAACATAACATTGTTAACCTTTAGATTTTGTACCCCTACTAAAGTTTCTAAGATTCTCTCCAATCTTCTTGGATTTTTTTTTTTCACATCTTAAATTTGTTTTACTTGTTTGGCTCCTACTAAATTCCCTCATATAATGGCAAGTATTGATTTTCACTCTAGTTCCAATGAAAGTTATTGTGTGGGTGAAAATCAAAACAAGCAATAGGGGGTGTAAAAACCCTATTGTTATGAAATGTAATGATGAGACTCTAGTCGCACTTTTGGAATTTCTTGTAACACGCTTCAAAAAATTAGGTGAATTAAAATATTTTTTCATAAAAATATGATTCCACTTGCTATGACTTTGTGTTTTAATCCTCAAATGATATTTTCTAATTTTGAAAGAAAAGAGTATTCTTGAGTTTTAAGCTCAAAATATAGAAGTGTTTTACATTCTAAAAATGTAGGTACATATTATTCTTGTCGTGAAGGATGCCTAAAAATCCATAAAAACATTTTTCCATTATTAGCAATTTTATGGTCAAAGTGGTTTGAAAACTAATAAAAACAAAGCCGGCTTGAGGGGCTTAGTATGTCCTTCAAGGGTTAATGCACCACATATGAATGCTTTTTTGAAAGTCCCATCGGTTTCCTAAGGCATTACATCAAAAATTGTGTCACAAATAGGACGCATTACCCTATTAGGAACAAGCGATGAAACTCCATGTTCTTATGATTGCTCATCAAAATCCATTTTGAGTAATATTAAGAACAATGATACTCCCTTCATCCCATAATAGATGACATCAAGAATTTAGGACCTCATTGATTTTTAACAATTTCCATGCGACGTTCAATATTTCATCATTTTGTACATTTTCCGCATAGACTTCGCGCTAATTTTGCACTGAATCCGCACAGCTTCTACATTCTCGTCTACATTCACTTTTTTTGTTATCAACAAAGTGCAAAATAAGTGCAAAAAATGTACGAACCCATGAAATATTGAATGTCGCACGGAAATTGTTTAAAATCCATAGCGTCCTAAATTCCTCATCAATGCTTTTGAAAAAAAACCGAAAAATTAAGCTCAATAAATGATTTCACCAAATCTCTTAACCCCTAACGCCCAAATGACCATTTTTTGATCGCTACTCAAATCTAACGGGTTGACTGGAATTTAAAAAGTATTTTTTTGAAAAATGATTTATATTTTAAAATGATAAATCAAGTCTACTTTCCGACCCAATTTGAATTATGTCAATCCGAGTTAAATTCCTCCCGGGAGAATTTTTCAAAGCGAATCACTTCAACATCGTCTCAGTGTTACAAAATTTTCTATTTGGGGAAAGTAATGATATTTCCTCCATTTTTTTTTTCTTTTTTGAAGTTTACAATAGATAAACCATATTTAACCAATCATGCCAATTTTTAAATTCTAAAAGTGAAAATTAAAATTTATACAAATTTTCAAAGGTTAATGCTTTTAAATTCATTAAAAAATGATCTAAAGTTATTTTTTGGAAGTTTGACGGTACAAATAATTTGAAAAGATGATGCCCTACATTTTGTCTATTGAACCAAACTTCATTAAACATATGGAAGGCACATATTATAACACATCTATGTTTTGTTCAGCACCCCTTGGGCTTTTAGGGGTTAATACAAGTGATAAGTTTTATTTTGAAATAGTTGTCTGTTTAAGCAATATTATATTGCACATGGTATGAGTGGCATGTGGTAACAGAGCTCATTGTAATGTATTGAGGGTGAAGGGTGCAGATGTTCTAATATTTGCAAATTCTGAAACTGAATTTGCAAAACCCACTCAGAAGAAGGGGATCATTTCTTGTGTGATTGGCAGCAAGGGGCGGCATTATTTATTGATGGACTGCAAACAACAGTTCGTTGATGCTGCTGGTACTGTATGTTTGTCAACTTGTAAAGTGGGTGTTTGTCAACTTGCAGCAGTATTGTAGCTGCACTTCACATTCAGTGCATTTACTCTCGGAAGATATTATTTAGTGGTGCCCAAATATACTGTGGGTCAAAATATCTTCAAATTTTGAAGATATCTTCACGCCTTGGTTGCTTAAAAAAAATATGAATCACAACATTCACGGTCCATTCCCACAAGTCACCCAACACGAGTGTGGCAGAGAATTTGCATTCATTAAGTGTAGCTACAATGTGCTCCTACAATATTTTATTTATTTTTAACATGACGCATGCAAGAAGCTGGTTCAACGTATTTTGGTTGTCGCAAGAAACTTGCGCTCCACCAATGCACATGTGCAGGTCAAAAGCAAGAAGAGACAAGACTTTGTCACTGCAAAAAATTGTATATTATTTTCGATATTTACTTTGCAACACTCTAGGAATGCAACACAAGAGCTGGAGCTTCTAGCAGCATGCATTGTGCATGCCTTGGCTCTATAGTAGATGGTGGGGAATATTACACACCCAACCGTGCTTCATCAATAGTTAAGTGGGCACGTGGAGGCTCAAAGTATTGAGGTGAGTGCACAAAGGAAAGACCATGGGCATGAAGACAAAGGAATGTTATGATACGGGCAGGTTATGAGGAATCTCCAAAATAATTATGTGAAGTTGTAAGTTTATTACTGTCAAATTCTTTTACGTGTACAATTTATTTCAGTTATCAGTGCAATTTATCTTCACACTAAATTTGATTTTGATGGTCTATTTTGTGAAATTTTATATTAATACATTAATTTATTAAAATAAATATTAATATTCATTTTTTATTTTAAAATACGTTTTCTAACAAATTTAGTATTATTTTACCCACGATTTTCATGCTAAATCACACTAATAAAGATATAAGACAATCTAATAGCTTTCTTTTTTAACCATAGTCTATCTAAATACTACAAATTCTTATAATTAGTGCAACTTGCAAATTCCCTTAATTCTAAAATTAATGTGAACTTTTGTTATTTGTGCGCCCGGGATTCAGTAATTGAAATAAATAGTGCAACAAAAACTAGTATTTTCTTGTACAAGTTTCTATTAGGAGATTGCCTAGCCAACCAATGAGAATGGGAGAATAAAGTGCCAGATATCAGTAAAATTCTGTTCTATTTGTGTGAAATTGGTTTTTATAAAAATTGACTGAGAGCATTCCCACCCATGCACGCTAGGACTAACCCTCTCAAATTATTCATCTACACGTGAAGGGCCCTTGCACTCACACTCCCCCACCCTTGCACTCACACTCCTCCACCCTTGCACTCACACTCCCCCACCCTTGCACGCCCTTCACGTATCAAAAGTGCGCATCAAATAGTCAATGGACCAATCACAAGTAGAATGAGAGGAATAATCATCCAATAGTCAACTCAATAGTGATTTCAAGGCCCAATTTCTAACACGCTAGAATCCAGAGTCAAGAAGCATTTTGAAAGGCCCCTTGAAACTTTTCATCCACTTCTTGAGGTCAGAGACCCTCTGAGGCCATGGGTGGCCATGCTCTGATGTGTGTTCTCTGAGATTTCTAAACAGTCAACCCTAAAGGTCCGAGCCGCCCTCTCAGATTCCAAAATGTGTTCCAAAATCATGTTTTTAGCCAGTGGAAAAAATTAATAAAAACATTATGCAAATAAATCCCCGCCCTCCAATAAAATTTCAACTCGATTTTTAAAATACGGTTGGTTGTCCTATTACCAACCACTGCCCCAAAACCAATTGTCCTAATTTCTAGATTTTCAAAGGGAAGATGTACCTCATTTGTACATTAGAGCATGTGATCGGTTTTAGGTAAACCTATGACTTTCACTTTGAAAATTTGTACTTATTCAAATAATTATCAAAAAATTTAAATTAAATATGAAAACTTCATAATTTCTTATTGCTAAAAGAGAAAAATACTCAAAATATCAATTCATCTATCCCATGTATAGTGAATGTCTTAACTAATCGATTTTAGGTGCGTCAACCCTAGTCAATATTATTTGAGGTATTGACATCAAAAAAAATTGCATATCTTGAAGTCAACTAAATTTTGGTCGTGCATAATTCTATGAAGTTTTGTTCACTCATTATTTTATTTTATTTTATTTATTTTATTTATTTTGTTTTTTTTTTCTAAGTGTGTTTAATCAATGTTTTTAATTTGGTCTTTTAAATTTTAAATTTTAAATTCATTCCAACATCATCCAAATTAAGAAAAACCTACAAAATGGTCTCATGAGCACTTTTGATGACCTACTCTATAGCAATGAAACAAGTTGCTATTTTTATCAAATTATTACATAAATTGAATGTTTTCTTACAAGGGATGCAATCTTTTTGAATAAATAAAAAAGTGTACATTAGAGTTAATCGAAAAGAAGGCCATGGAACCTCCCTTTTCAACCTCCTTCTAACCTCTCTTTTCAGCTGTAGTTGGGTTGAATAGCGTCCTGTCATAACTTGTCCCCTTGTGGGCCATGGGCTTGGAGCTTTGGTAGGAGGTGTAGGAGTCATTAGAGCATCCCCAATGCACTCACGGTAAAGCTCACTGCCTATCTTTTGACTGACCTAAAATTAGAAATTGAAATTACCATCATTAGAAGCGCATTTGAATAAGCATGAGATATTTCTCAAGAAAAAAAATTTGTAAAAATTTGACGTAGGTGAAATCCCTCAATGAAAACACCACATTTTCAAAAATGTAGAGGGAGTACACCAAATCTTGCTTTAAAATGGAAAGATTCTCCCACACTCCCTCCAAATTTCTGAAATTTGGAGGGAGTGTGGGAGGATCTTTCCATTTTTAAGCAAGATTTGGTGTACTCCCTCTAAATTTTGAAAACGTGGTGTTTTCAATGGGACATTTCACCTACGTCCCAATTTCACAATTTTTTTTTGAAGTGTAATTTATGTAATATTAATTGCGCTTTTAATGATGGTAATTTTAGTTTCTAATTTTAGGTCAGTCAAAAGATAGATTTTAATTTGCAGTGAGCTTTACCGTGTTGCATTAGGGATGTTCTTACGAGGTGTGGAGAATAATGGTAGTGGCTTGCTTTAGATTGTCTCCCAACTCATCGTGAACTAGTTTTTGGTCTATTTATATTTCCATGTGAGTTCAAGAGGAGTTCAAGAGAAGATTGCTAAAACTTTCCTCTTTGAGCTGACCTTTCGGTTAACTCTATTATGTAATACATCTGTATAATAGATTATTTATTATATAATTCTAATACATGCGTCATTAAAACTATGTAATAATTACAGAATTTTTTTTAAATAAATAAAATATGGAATATTTTCAAAGTCTTTTGAATCTTTTCATCATATTTTATATTTTGGAATCTTTTGAATTATTCTTATAATACTCTTGTAATATTTTAGGTAAATATTATACATGTTGCCCTGTAACAATCGACAATGTTATACATTGGAATCCACATACTATTATTAGACATTGGATTAATTTATATGCATTTTTTTACATTATTTTATAAAATTCCTAAGCCCCTTATGTAATTTTTTTTGAATGCTAGAATAGTATGAATGCCAAAATCACTCCAAAATCTTAAGTTGTAAGTACACATTTTAGTCACCATGGTATGAAGACATTCAATTACATATTTTCTTCATTTCGGTGAACCTTATAATGTACAATAAGAAAATTCTAAAAACTATGAAAGAAAGTTTGTTAATATGGTGCTCAAAGATGCAAAAAATTGCATATTCTTCAAGAGTTAATGAACCAATCACAACAGTCACTTATTTAGAATGTAGAACAAGGTTTTACCACATGTGCAATTAAGTACAAGAATCTTCCTAAGTTTAGTCTTGGAGGGCAGTTTAAGGGGCTCGGCAGTCAGCACAGTCTCGAAATGTGAAGTGTCTACTCTACCTCTACGGTATTTTAGAGTGATGTTCATTCATTTTACTAAGTGCCAAGTGATTTGCAAGACTAGATTGAGGATCCTTTAGGGCCTTGTATTCAAATAAACCCCTCTTCCAATACAAATCACTATAGAATGAATGTGCAAGAGAACATGGAAGGGAATTGGAGGAGTGTTCGAGTGATTGCATTTATTGCAATCACTTAGAAACTCCTATAATCCCTTCTTAGAATTCCTCACAAATCCATCTCAACAGTGAATATTCCAATTATGAATTTTGTTATTCCTAGTTCCTAGTGTTAAGCAATATTAAGAATACTTCTAGGGCAATTCATTAAAGCACTACATCAATGACCAAATTAAAGTTTTACATGAGCGTTTTCTTTAATCGCATTGTTGTAATGAGTATTTACTTCCGCTTAGTATGGATTTATCCGATGCACATCTTAAGCGAGATGTTTATTGTATCACAGGGTGCATTCATGTTAATTATAGGAGCTAAACATTGCCTAAATCTAAGAACTCTTGATGAGTGCTTAAGATATGATATCTTCAATATATGTAAATATTAAAAAAAATTAAGGACATTTTGCAAAATACTAAGAACATTTTAGTCCTTATAAAGGACTGGTTACAACCATATTTTAGTCCTTTTGGAGTACCCAAACATCGTCAAAATTTGGTAAATGTTAGAACAACATATAATATACGTAGGAATTAATTTATATTGCATTATTAATTCAAATGATAAAGTATTTGCTTAATAGTTCATAAAAATAACCATTGGTTACACTTATGTTGGCTCTTGTTACTATGAATGCAATTCATACTATGGTGCTTTAGGCATTTGTAGCAAAAAGTGAAGTGGCATAAAATTATTAGAAGCTTTAGTATTTCTGTTCTCATGACTTCTCCATTCCCATGGATAGACTAAAAATAGATATACATGTAGTTGAATAAATTTACATGTGAAAAGATACAAAGTGAATAACTCTCAATAAATTTATTTCCAGAACTTCAAAAATTTATAACCTATTTATACATAATCCAAATAAAACGTATTTTAATGTGTTGGAATCCTCTTTAAAATAGACATGAAATCCACATCCAAGAAACCAAAAATATGAAAAAAATCAAATATATTTTCTCTATTTAATAAACTCATAACCTAAAAGCTATGTTAATATAGAAGATACTTTTATTAGAATATTATGGAGTTATCATGTGAAGACATGCGAGTGAGAGAAATAACCTTGATGGCAGGTTGAGGAAAATTTGTTAAAATAAAAAAAATGTGCACAAAAGGTAAATAATGTTTACTATGTAACTTGCCACGTAGCCATAGAAGTGAGAATCTTGTCAAATAGACAATGTTACCTCCTTCACCCACCAAGTCACACTTATAGTCCTAGTATTGCCTATCTACATACTTAGAATATGTACAGACTAACTAGACTATTACATTGGTGTTCTAACTAACTTGCAGTCATAGACTCTTGGTATATCAATTCTTTCATAAGTAACTTAATTACCATATGAGTAACTTAGTTATAAACGCTTGATCTATTAGTTCCCTCATGAACAACTTAATTACCATATGCATAATTTAATTCCAACAAAATCAATAAACTTTTATTGAATTTTTTATTGGAAAGGTCGATCTGTTTCAATATGCACAAAGAAAGAAATCAGGCTCAAATCTAATTGTTCTTTTTGCAAAAAGTTATAGACGTTTAAAGAGGCCTGAATTATTCTTGAAACTTTATATTTTGGATCAACTAAATATGTTGATTAGGTAGTCAAGGGTTAAGGTGGAGGCACCTAAAACTGCCAATTTAAGTTCACGTATTTGGAGTTTAAAAAATATCAAGTTGGGACTACTTTGGGTAATTCACAGATATGATTTTTGAATGTAATAAATTAATAATAATAAAAATAAAAATCTCTATTAAATGATTTTTGAAAGTGAAAAGTAAGTACTGTAGTCTACCCTATGTAAGGCAAAAAATAATCATTTTACCCCATATTCTATCACGATCATAAATAAAAAAAAGGATTTTGCTTTAAATCTCATAAATTTAGGAACTAAAGTGCTTAGAATATCAAAAATTACGCCTTGAAGTAAGATTCAAGATTTGCCATGAATCATTGTAAGTTGCAGTAAATTATTGATTTGCAATGGTTTTTCTATAGCAATGCTTAAAATTTTCAAAATTACTTATAAAAAATGCTCATATTTTTCAAAATTATATTATGAATCCCCCTAAAATTTTGAACACATTAAGATAGTTATTAGGCATTTTTTTGTCCAACACAGACATAAACTACAGTAATACCCCATTTGTGTTATGTAGAGCACATGGTGTTTTGCAACAAAAATGAAGTATCATGAATTGCATTGTAGACGCTATATTTCCATTCATTTGTAGATGCCTGCTAATTAGATGACAAGTGGTCGGATTTCAGTTCCTTGAAGCTTATTAATGATTAGATTTAGGTTTCGTGGGTGGTGGTTGCTAAACACACCTATAGGGCCAGAATGGACACTTTTAGGTGCCTCTACTGTAGAACATCCGTATTGATGTCCTAAAAGGGTGTGATACACTAGAGAACTGAATGAAAAAAATGTCGAGGGCCATTCCAAATAGCTTTTGGTTCCTCAATCATAGCATGTTAATCTTTAAAAGGTCCTTTAGGGATAGTATATATTGACGTGTATTTGGCATTTTTCCTAAGTAGAAAGTTCCAAATTGAGACCCTAATAGCTCATCAAAACCATGTCGCCATGAATTTCAACTTCATTTTTTTAATCTTAAACTCAAAGGAGATGTAGAACCATGCCAAATACAATGGAATATTGTTGTAACCTACTGGTCGGAACAGACTTTCTGAACCTTTAAGAGTTAAGCAATGACTCTTCAAATCCAAATTTAGTTGACTATATTTCCTTCAATTTATTTCATGACTGGTCCATTGACTATTTGATGTACACATTTGTTGTGAGACAACCTATTTGCATACACCAATGTTGCCGCATGCTTGCATGTGTCAGGCAACTTAGAGGGAATCTATTGTCAACCAAGAAATATATTAGAAATTACTCTAACGCATGACAAAAAGGAACTCAATGCAAAAAGAAAAAGAAAAAATGACTCTACTTGCGGCACTGTAACGCAGTTGCTCATTGCTTGAACAACAATTGCAATAGGAAAAGACAAGGCTTCAAATATTTTTTTGTTTCTCAATTTTACCTTCCTCCATTTCAAGAACGCAAATGCAAGTGCAACAGGGCTTAGGGCCGCTTCACACTATGGCCGAAGGTCGAGAAGCCGCCGATTTCCACCAATCAAATTGCAAAAAACCATGGTTTCGGCCTCTCGACCCTTCACACTAGAGGCCAAAGTCCAAAGGCCGTGGACCTTCAAAATGCTTACATGGCAACACTTTTTGACCAAGGTGACGGCCTCTTGAGAGGAAGTTTGGGTCCTACATTTTGCAAGACCCGTCACTATGGTCGAGAGGCCGTCGATTTCTTTTCATAAAAAATGAAAACTATATTTTATGCCTATTTTCAGTAGATTTCTTTGGACTCTCAACAAAGTTTGGACTCTCAATCCCACAGCCTCTCGACTTCGACGGCCATAGTGTGAAGCGGCCCTTAGTGTGAATGGGCCATGAGGGTGGGGAACTCTAAGTTGAAGGGCACTTCAAAATACAGATGAATAATTTTTAGTGTGTGAGGTGCAGATGCTGTTAGTCTCTTAGACACGTGAAGGGGTAGCATATAATTTAGTTTCCAAATATGACATAGTTTTTGAATTATTATTTGTGCAGTGGCTGCATGACACTGTATGTCGTGCATGAGGCTGTCACTTAGCAAGTTAATGATAACATATTTGATTCGACATGTGATTGATGATATTGAGGCAGATGGGGCAGCTGTGGGTTAGCATGCGCAATTGCTGACCATGGCAGACGGACGACTGCCCCAAAAACCACGTCACTGAGCACCCCTGGTGGGCAGCCTGTACGCCCACGGGACACCAAATCGACTGGTTAAGGCCAAATCTAAGTTGAGGATCAGTGTGTAAGTAATCCGCCATCCCAGTGTCACTGCCATCCAGAATGTTGTCAATCCACCATTCATTCCCAAACGGACCAAGGATTCATGGTTTTAAAATGACAAATTCAATTGATCATCGTATTTTGTGGAAAATACGATTCAAACATGAGTTTTTTTTTTGCACTGTAGACACTCCAATGTCGTGGCACAGTCATAGTGGTTTAAATCTAGAGGGACCACCTTCCATTGCATGCAAATAAGACTATATTAAAACAAAATTCTAAGTATCTCTTTCAAACTTTAACCCCTAAATGTCTGAACGTGCCGTGGCGGCCATAAGAACACAGTGTATTTTATTTGTAGTTGGAATGGATTCACACCTTTAATGAGTTGAGTTCAAAAGAGAAGTTGAATTTAGATCAATGCGGTTCTAATGAGCTCTTAAGATCCCAATTTAGAGTTTCTTGTTGGTAGCAAATCTCAATTATACGACAACGTATATACTATCCCCATGGGGTTAGAGGACTTTACAGATAACTCTATTGTATGCAAAAGTCTTTCGGAGTTGAATGCAACCCAAAAAAAATGTCCAAAATATGAACGTTGGGACAGATAAGGTGGTTACCCCATTCCCAACTAAATAAGAAATACGGATATGAGGCATTGAAATTATTTAGTGTTAAATTTTTTTAGAGATAGACAAGAAGAATTAGATTCCAGCACAAGTTGAAACATAATTTTTGGATGAAGAATGAATTAGTTACAAATTTTCAAAGTTGAAGTATGACGCATCCCATTCACGTCATATAGGTACACCTCTTTCTGTTTAAAGAAGATTTGTACTGCACACACTAAAGATGCTTGAACCAACAACAACGAATCCATAACCACACTTACACATGCTAAAACCAACAAGAGAGAACCCATTACCAACTCTAACTCATGCTACAACCAACACCGTCGGAGCATTGATTGTGGATAATGCCCCTACATGTTGGTAAAAGGAGCCAGTTGGGAATGGGGTAACCACCTTAGGGAGCACATTGTAGCTTTTGCCCTGATTTCTGCACGCGGCCAGGGTGTTGAGAGCCACAAGAGCATGTCGTGTCAGGCCTCATTTTTACAAGCCTCATTTTTACAAAGCCTCGTTTTTACAATCCCTTGTGGCTACTGGACTCCTCCTTGTTGCTCTCACGACAGCCTCCCATGTGCGTCTCTGAGTCAGACGCTTGACCAGTCCTCCTAGTAGTAATAAGGTGCATGAATTGGTAAAAATAATTTAGTATTCAAAATGGACCTTCAAATGGATGACATGAATCTTCAAACAAGCCCACATGGGAAGTTTTAAAACAGACGTATACTTCTCAGGCACAGTTCACAGTGGCAGTTGTTGTACTGTTTACAGTGCACAATGACAGTGTACAGTACTGTAGAATGCAGTTCTTATCATCAATCGCACAGAATTAGGAAGAATTAGGAAGATTTAGACAGCGCTGTACACACTACCGATTTATGCCATCATAATGCACACTTTTAAGAAAAGAAGAGTACGATATGAGACATCAGAGTTCATCGAAAAGTCAGCCCAAAGAGGAAAGTTTTAGCAAACCTGTGTTGAAGTCATATTGAAATATAAATAGACCAAAAACTACTCTATGATGAGTTGGGAGACAATCTAAAGCAAGCCACTGTCATTATACTCCACACCTCACAATAGAGTTTTCCGCAAACTCAGAGGGGTTCAGAGCCTTAGTTTGGAAAACTTCTTGGGATACGAAAATTGGCCTCAGAATTTACTGGAGCATAAAGTACAGATGAGTTCCCGGTTGGTGGGGGCTATCAGTTACTATTTCAGTGAATGAGCTTTCAAAAGCTTTGATTTTTTTAAAGTAGAACCAAGGAAGACCCACTCCATGTGACAGAGCATCCACGAGAATAGAAACTGAGGTTGGAAAGTTTTTGGGCACCGCTGTTGGTGCCTTCAAACTTCAGACCTCTAATTTATTTACAGCATCTGACATGTCTACTTTTATTGTGTTCTCAACCTCTCTTTTCATAATCTGCGGTCCAGTCACCCCACTGTCTACAGTCACTCCAAAAACTGAGTCTATATAAGAAACATACAACTTCAAATGACAATGCCACAAACACGGATGATCAAAATCAAAAGCTGTAGAAAACAAAATTGTAGAGAATAAAGCACTACACAACACCATAATGGAAAAAAAATGATTTCAATTACAACAAAGTAAAGAAAGGTCTTGAAGCAAAGTATGTATATAGACTCGGTTTTTGCACTACACCTGAAAAGTCGCTTAAAATTTTGTCCACCGCCCTTTTGCAGCCAAAACAGCTGCAATTCGATCAGGTATGCTAGCATACAATCTCTTACACTCTTCTATACTAATAGAAAAGAAAACTTCTTGCACTCGCTCCCATAATTGAAGAATACCAGTAGGAGGAGTAGAATAGGAATTCAATCGCCGTTTGAGTGAAGCCCATACATTTTCAATAGGATTAAGGTCAGGGGACTGTGCAGGCCACTCTAAGACACAAAACGGTTGCCTTCCAAACCACTCTGAAACAATCTTTGCTGAATGAATACTAGCATTGTCCTGTTGGAAAATAACTTCCTCAACATTGAACTCCAAATCCCGCAATGTAGAATACAAATCTTGCTCTAAAATCCCAATGTAGCCTCTAGCATTTAAACGCCCCTGTATATTGTGCAATGCCCCTAATCCTTTAGAAGTCAAACAACTCCAAAGCATAATGCCGCCTCCACTATGTTTGACAGTTTGACTGACAGCACGTACAGGAATGTTTTCTTTGTCTTCAATCCAACACCAAGCTCTTCCATCTAAGCCAAAACGACATATTCTGGTTTCATCACTAAATACCACCCTCTCCCAATCACTCACTGTCCAATCTTTGTAATTTTGAGCAAATTGAAACCTTGCTTTGATGTTCTTCTTGCTTAAAAAAGGCTTCTCAATTTTTCTAGAAGAAGACAATCCTTGTTCTCTCAACGCATTCCTCAAGGTATTATCACACATTTCTACACCTGTCTCTCTTCTAAGCACTATTGCAACCTCTGTTGCAGTTTCTAAACCTCCAACAGTTACTAAACGTGAAGCATACCGCTTTTCCCACTCTGTAAGGACTTTAGGACGACCTCCTTTAGACAAGTTTAAGTTGTGAGAGTGACGCTTTCTCACTCTGTTAACTGTAGATTGCGATAAACCCAAGCTTCTTGCAATCTCTCTACTACTATTTCCTTTTTCTATCAAAGCTACAATATTTGCTTCTTTGTCTCTAGAAATCGGCCTCATCCTTTGTTACAACTTCTACAAATCACAAGAAGTGTGCAAGACAATCTAGTACAAACCCACAAAAAAAATTATCAAATTTCACGAAGAAACAAGAACAAACAAGCTACCGAAGAAGGTGCCAAGGCCTCAAAAACTGAGTCTATGCACTCTCGAAGCTTTCCTCTCTGTCACTCAAACCTTCTGGAAAATGATGATGTCATCATGACATCATGTCAAAGTAAACTTGAGAATCTTTTTCATCCGTATTCTACATCCACTAAAAATCTCATTATTTTTTTCCCAAGAGGCTTTGGAAGTGCTTGTCCATAACATAGACTCAGTTTTTGGAGTGACTGTAGCACTTTGCGGATAACTCTAATGACTCCCACACCTTCCACCAAAGCTCCAAGCCCATGGCCCACAAGGGGACAATGTATGACACAACACTATTCAACCCAAGTATAGTTCAATAAAGAGGTTAGAAGTAGATCAAAACAGGAGGTTAGATGGGCTTCTTTTCGGTTAACTCAATTAGCTAGGAGATGCCTAGAGTGGGTTTGCAAAGATGTAACAATTCGTTTGGCAATTTAACTTAAGATCAAAGCTTCCACTTCATCAGAGAGCATTTCCCCATCTTGGACAAACCCATACACTCAAGTTACAGGAGCAAACAACAACCTGAAAAATGAAAAGTTGACAAGATTGCACATCCAATACAAAGTGAGGAATGAGGATCCAAAAGAGAAGGAGAAAAAAAAAAGTGTCGCCCTAAGCAGAGCTTGAAGTATTTTGAACATTTTGTATACAGAGTCATTAACATTGGTAGAGGGGAAGCTGCACCTTGGTCTTCCAGATAAACCCAAGAGAACCAGACCGCGATTTCCCGAATTTTTTCTTTTCTTCCTTTCGAATGCTGGTGCCAGCAGGATTTGCTGGAGGCGATGATGATTCCTGTCGCGGCTCAGCTTCAGAGGTCTCAGCACCCATGGCTCCCATACTGAGGCTCAAACTGAGAGGGGCAGAGTGTGAGAAGACGGTTTCTTTCTGGCGTTGCTCGCGGAAGTGTTGGAGGAGTTTCTGCGCTTTGTCTTGAGCACGCGGGCTGTTGCCCACAGACAGGGACACGAGAGCAGGAATCACGCCTTCGCGCAACACCAGTTGGCTATGTTGCAAGCTGTTGGTACAGAGTAACAAAAGGGTGGCAGCGGCATGCTCTTTCTCCTTGATACTTCCCGTGTCAAGGATTTCAGCCAGCACAGCTATACCGCCCTCGGTGTTTGCGATAGTGGACCGCCCTTCCTCAATGTAAGCCAGGATGTATAACAAGGCCACAATTTTCTCGAGCAGGTCCACTTTGCGTAAGCTCAGAAGATGCACTAAGATGGGGATTGCGCCAGCCCGCACCACACGTGACCGGTTGCCCAGTAATATGGTTAGATTGTACAATGTGGTCAGTGCATCCTTGCGTCCCTGATTCGAGCCAGAGATCAGCAGCTGCACCAGGAGAGGAATTGCTCCAGAGGAGCCTATACAAGCCTTGTTCTCATTCAAGCAGGACAGGGTCAGAAGAGCTGCCACTGCAGCTTCTTTGCATACTCGGTTAGCTCCTGCTTTCAGTAACTCCACAAAAAGAGGAACGCCTCCTGCGGCTACGACTGCGGCCTTGTTCCTGTGCATAGTAACAAATGCGTTATTCCGTTATTCAATACATACAACACTTTCAGTGAGACGTCATAATAGGATCCTTCTAATGAGCTCCACTCTAAGAGCGGACCTTACCTGTCATCACTGATGGCGACATTGAGCAGTGAGAGTGCCACCATTTCTTGAGCACATTGGTCATCAGAATCAATTGCTGTACTCAGAAGCTCGACAAGAGCTGGAATTGCACCTCTTTCTCCAAACAGAGAGCGTGCCCTCGCGTTCGTTTTCGCCAGAATGCGAATCTCCTCAGCAGCCTGGTATTTTTGCTGTACAGAACCCTCTGCAAGACCCACAACTAGGTCCTCACACCTGCCTGCCCATTGTTCTTCGGGTAGCAGCTCTAGTGGATGACCCACATGAAGCTCAGAAGGTCCAGAATCATCCATGAAGTCGTCTTCCTGTCGTTGTGTGCCCTGTACTTGCTCATTGACACTTCGCGCTTTCTCAGAGTCAAGTTGTTGTCCTCTGGGAGTGTTAATGTCCTCTTCTTGAAGGTCATCCACGGGCACAACCCGAGCATCTTTTCCTTGTTCAGACTGGCTCTGTACCTTGACAAGCTCAGAGGCTGAGCCAAGCTCCCATCGCCACCCCGGAGATGGAGGAGGAGATGGAGGACCTGGGACTGAAATATTGTGTGCCTCGCACCAGCTCGCAATGAGGCCTTTTACGCAGAAATTAGGGGTGAGGTTTAGATTCTCCAAGCCCTGCCTGGTCTTGGGGCAAGTCACATGACCCTCCCGGAACCATTTTTCAATGCAAACTCGCTCATATGTTTGTCCTGACGCAACAATGACGGGATCCGACATCAGCTGCAGAGATATGGGGCACCGAAGCTCCTCCGGGGCAACAGGCGTTTGCGGAGTGCGTGGAGTTCGCGGCGTCCTTGGCGTTATTGGACTGGAACATTCAGGATCCTCCAGTCTATCTACAGTATCAAGGAAAGCCATTTCCGAGCATCGACAGTCTACACAATGTGGGTGAGAAGTACGCGGGGAGTTGACCCTATCTGTCTCTGCCTCCGTGCTCACAGAAAGCTTCCCTGAGCCCCAACCTCTGTCCGAAACAAGCCAACGCGACGGGTTCCCATTTTTCTGCAACACATTCTCCGTTCGAAGCACGTTATTGAATTTCTTCATAAGCTGGAGGATGTGCAGGGTGACAGATTCTTTCCGGCGATCTTCTTCATATTTTGCCTTTTCCAGCAGTCGTTTCAAAGCGCGTTTCTCAGCCAAAATGGCATCCGCTGTCACTAGGCCCAGCCGGATGGCTACTTGACTAAACGTTTCTTCCTCTGCTTCGGGGTTCTCGTATTGAGGCCCCTTTTGCTTCTGAAGGAGCAAGGATATGATATCAGCCCCGATCTGCTTCTCAGCAGGGTCCAGCTGAAACTGCGTTTGACTCAACTCGGCTTGAAGCTCACTAATCTGGACACAATGCATCCAACATACATCAGTGCTATGTCCCTTGAAGGCAACCTGTACTAGACCGACTGTACCATGCAAATATTTGGTGAAAATAATTATCTCGAGTACTCCTGGATCACGAGCAGCATCAACCCAAACATGTGAAGTCCTACTGTGCCTTCAACTATTGATATAAGACAGGACAAGCATGTATAAGGACATTGAACAATGTTCCCTTACAGGTGTCCATCACACACAGGAAAAGGTAGTTAGATCTGTTAGACTTTATGATACTACACCAGTTTCGTTCACTGACCGACAACTTCATCAATTTTTTGATCGAGGTGCGTGTCTGCAGGCACAAACCTGGGAATTAAGTTCTTGCGAAACAAGAACAGCAATGCGTCGAAGACTCGTCTCAAGTCCTTCTTTCACCTCCTCAAACCGGGTAAGCATGGATTCGCCTTTAATGGCCTGCAAAGATAGGAGTTAGAAACTCATCACTGACATTCAACGCAGGTACATTGATGGATTACGCAATGTACAAATCTAGTTGTTGAGGTAATATGAGATTGATAAATGCATGTAGAAAACCCCAAAATACACATGTTTGCCTAAGCCGAACATACCAAATACAGCTTGCTGGAATCTGCACAATACTGCAAAAGCGAGCGAGCCTTGTCAAGAGCCAACTGCAATGCACAAAGTGCCTGAATCCCTGCTTTGCGAAACCGTCCCCGCTCGGCATCCAGAGAAGGCCCGATTGCGTGCATTCGTTTCACAAGCGCAGCTAAGGTTGCACACATCTCAGCGTGAAGCTGCACAGAACAAAGAACTTCTCAGTCAAAACTCTAGAACTCTCTTCGCAAAGAGGCAATCCCAGCTACAAGTATCTGGATCTACTGTGAAACCCGACCTGGCATCCAGATGATAGAAACATTGTAAAAGAAATGGTTCAAAAGCATCTGAACACGATATTTTCGTGGACACTAAAGAGTGCAACATGACCAGTATTATTATATTACCTGAGGCGGCTTGCCAAAGCTCGGGCTCGACGAAAATCGGGGGCTTTGCAGAGACCGAGGACTTCCTACAGAGCGTGGGCTCTCAGCAAAACCGGAAGTCTGGCTAGAACCTCGAAAAGACCGAGGGCTTCCAACAGAGCGTGGACTATCCATAAGCCCAGAAGTCTGTATGGGAGCCCGAGGACGGTACCGAGGACTTCCTATAGAACCTGGGCTCTCAGAGAATCCAGAAGGACTCCGAGGTACGGGACAAGTGTCTGTCCTTCCCTCCATCGTCTGCAGTTCTGCGCAATACCAAAATTCACACAGTGATTCAAAATAAATAAATAAAAATGAAGAGTACATTGATTCTGAGATAGTCAACCAATAGACATGGCACGAAGATGTGTTTGTATACATAGAAAGGCGTACCAGAGTCTGCCATGGCAAATCAACCAATGGAATCTGTATGGCTGATCAGTGGCTTCCTGCCCAAAAAAAAAAAGCAAAACAGAAATGTGACTCAGCATTCCCTACTCGTTGAAATCAACCAGCTGTCAAATTCTCAGAACTAAGGTAGAAGATACTAAAACTATAGTCTACCCTCCACAATATGACACTCCATCATACGACGATATTATTGTTTCAAGCAATACACATGTGACAAGTCATTTCTGGGACTAATCCATGCTTGCCACCTTAAAGGTAGGGCTTCCCAAACATGTCATAATAGAGAGGGACAACATAATAGAGAAGATACTAAAACTACAGTATACCCTCCATAATATGACACTCCATCATATGACGATATTATTGTTTCAAGCAATACACATGTGACAAGTCATTTCTGGGACTAATCCAAGCTTGCCACCTTAAAGGTAGGGCTTCCCAAACATGTCATAATAGAGAGGGACAACTGTATTAAGTGTAAGCATGACTTGGCTAAAATGTCTTTGAATGGAATCAGGGATTCTCTACTGTGCTCTACAACCTCCCGCTTTAAATGATCGCATTAGAAAATCATACACACTGATGAAATTTTGATTCTATAGTGACCTCCCAATGAAATCACAATCAGTTAAAATGCTTAAGAGTATCCTCCAGCTTACCTCATGTAATGGCCCAACGATATCCTTTTAAGCACAGAATCCTTAGCAGTAGTCATAGCAACGTCCGCCACTGTTATGTACAGCATCAATAGACATTATATACGCTCAGATGAACCATAGCTTCCGTTCTCACCAACCACTAAAATGGCAATCGTTAGGAAATGTACACTTGAAGGGTAGGATTACTAATCTGGAGAATTCACAAGAACTCAAGAAGGTACTTGCAAAGCCTGCACAGACAGATAATCAACACAGTCGAGTTAGACTATTGTACAACAAACTTCGTATCATGTAATAACCCCATCACAGACCTGCGCTACAAGAATCACGCCTCAATGAAACCCTATAGAAATTTCAGACACGAAATTGAACGTTTCTCAAATAATCTAATCCCAAATTGGCTAAACCTATATCAAGCCAAACCATGTTAGGGTACTACCTGTAACCCTTACCCTCACTGAAACTCTAGAACTCTCGAAAGAGCCTGACAATTGCAACAACAAATTCAAGAATAGCCAAATCTCATACAATCAAAATTCTACTCAAGAAAGAACAGAAAACAAGACCATTTCACGCGGGTTTCGACACCCTAATTGACGTAAGTTGCTTCCGAACAAAACGGCCACGGACGAAACTTCAAAAGCAAAACAACAACACAAAAAGCGGATCAATAATCAAAGTAGCTCACCAAATTTGAGCGCCGTGGAAAGCAGCGATGGTTCAAACTAACAAGAGAAAATGGCTGGCTCGGTGACCGTGTCAACAACGCAGGGGCAAAGGAAAATGCGGCATGCAGGGGGGCCTGATGACTATCGAAAATGAAAACCCTGCTGCAATGATCCGGCCTAGCTTGCTCCGTTAAATTTGTCTGTTCTACTAACTAACAAAGGTCCTACAAAAGCTCCTACAAAACTCTACAAAAGGGGTGAGAAAACTAGCAGAAGCCAGCAGAGGCGGAGAGAATCTGAGGAACCTCAAAAAGGGGTGGGCATGATTTGGCGTCAGAAGAAGTTCCGTGGGTTCGCATGCATGCCTGCTCGGACAGGACCCTCCGCTCAAGCGGGGAAGAAGCACTGGCCTGGCCGGCGGGGTCGGTCCCGTTTCTTTTTCTTTTTCTTTTCCCGTTTTCTTTTTCTTTTCGCAGTCGTCGGTGCCCGCCTCGTCGGCGCGGTCGTGGGCAGGCATCGAAGGTTCGTTCATTTAGTTGCCTATACCTGAACGGATACTTCACTTGCTGGCTCACTACGATTAGAGATATTTGTAAAGGCATCCGGTCCTTTGTCCTGTATTTTTCATAGACCAAAGCTGGTACGAGAGCATTCTGACACCACTCCTCCTCACGATCCCATCCCACTACCCAATTCTTCTCCCTCCCTCCGAATTTTTATGAATAAAAATTTCAATCTATCCAGTGTTCTATTCTGGGTCTACAGTGAGATCATGCCGATCCTCTCCTTTCCAAATTACAGGTCAAAAAGAAGGGTTTTGAGGTACTTTACAAATAACTCTATTATTAGGGCTCTGATTGAGCCTGGGGAATATTCCTTCCATTTCACTGGCCTGTATTTGGCCTTAAAAGTGCAAAAGAAATTTCAACAGGGAGAATAATAGAGAGTGTGGCAAGTTTTTGCAACTTTTAGGTTCTCCATTCTTGTGGCTTTCAGCTTGTGTTTTTTATGGTTGATTGTCCTAATACCACCAATTTAAGCAATCTGCCTCCTTGCAATTGATTTCTTTCAATTTGTGCCAAAAAAATTAAAATTAAAATTAAGCAGTATGTCCTATTTTTGGCAGTGCTAAATTTGAAAAAAAATGACCGCATTCGAAATAGGTCAGAAATTTGCAACATCTAATTCGCATTTGTCAATTTTATATGTACAATATTCCAAAGTGGAAAGTAACCTCTGACCCAAACATCACATACCAATTTTCTAAGTTCACACTTTGTTGTTCCTAAATTCCGCTCATGAGCTAACCCAAAACCACCAACTATTTCTTCGCAATGCTTGGCATGCCAATTGGTTTACTTGAATAATAAAATCGGTGATTTTGAGTCTCAATTGTGGTGGCCCCAAGAAAGCTCTACATGTCATAATTGGGGGAGGTGGTGGTTTTAGGACATCCTACCTTAATGGAGAATGTGGCAAGTTTTTGCAACTTCTAGGTTCCCATTCTTGTGGCTTTTAGCTTGCTCAGGGCCTCTTTACACTAGTGGCGAGAAGCCGTAAAGAGAGAAATTTGAGCCAATGAGAAATCAGTCTTCTCAAATTCCTAAGCCTCCCATTGGCTGAAATTTCTCTCCTCATGGCTTCTCGCCTCTAGTGTAAAGAAGCCGTCAGTGTGTTTTTTATTGGCTTTGACTGTAGGGAAAAGGTATTGTGGGGACAATCAATTGTTTGGCTAAATACCATTGTAGCAAATATATTATGTCATGATTCCACTAAAATGCATTCTCGTCCTTCTCCTATTCCATTCAGATCAGAGCACCTCGTAGCGGAGCTGCTTGTTATTATTATTATTATTATTTATTTATTAATTAATCAATATATTTTAATCGTAACTTTTGTCTCGTTTTTAACTATTTTAACATGCTAAATATGTAGTATTTGGATAACTTGTAATAACCCAAAGATCATAAAAAAAGAGTATGTTAGGCATAGTTCGTCTACTATGCCTCGAGGGCATAGTCTACCTTGGATAACTTGTAAATAACTTCTCACTTTTTAAAGTTTTGTTAAAAATTCTTCAACACTAGAGTTATTCGTCAAAGCATATTGAGCCAACAATATAGTTTTGATTGGATGGACATGATTCCAATTGCATTGGAAAAGAAACTCGTTTATCCAGGATGTCATAATCTTTGTTTTAAAATGAAGTTATTTTTTGATGTGGGTAGCCCGGGAAAATGGTCTTTTGGGAGCTAAGGGGTTAATTGAAAATTCAAAAGAATTAAAATCTTCATTTTCAAGCTTTTTGAAGAAAAAAAAGCTATTCTAAAACAAAAAAATGGATTGAAACACTAATAACACGCAATTCCCAATTTATGCACTTGGCCAAGTGCGCTCATTTCACGAGCAAATTTGGCTTTAAAAAATTTGTTTAAAAAATTCTCTAATTTTTTTTTATTTTTGTCTTTCTACAATCGCTTACATTGTAAACAAACAATTCTTTTATTAATTTTTTATCCTTATCTTTTATCTTTTCTTTTATCTTGTTTTCTTTTTTGTCTCCATCTTGTTTTCCTTCTAGTTTTCCTTCTTGTCTTCCTTCTTGTCTTCTTCTTTTTCTTCTATTTTTCTTCATTTCTTACTTTTCACTTTTTTTCTTCTTGTTGCAGCAGCAAGTCCTACACTCACAACAAAGGAGGAAAAAAACCAAATTTTTTTTTTTTTTTTTTTTTTTTTTTTTGGTTGGTTTTTTTCTTCGTTTAGGGTTCAGCCATTGTGGCGCTGAGCCCTAAAAATTAAAAAAAAAAAATTGTTTTTAGGGCTCAGCCTCTGGCTGAACCCTAAACGCGGGCATAGGAAAAAAAAAAAAAAAAAAAAAAAAAAGTTTTTTTTTTTTTTTTTTTCTTTTTTCGGCTGTTTCGGTCGATAGGGTGCACGGTCGCGCACCCTATCCCATTCTCGTGTCTCTTTTCTCCTTTCTCTCCTCTCCCTCCGCTCATATATATAGGGGAGAGGGGGAGGGAGAGGGAGAGGAAAATGACAGAAAGAGGGAAGAGGGGAGGGAAGAGGGGAGGGAAGAGAGGGAGAAGCCGAAACGGCCCAAAAAAAAAAAAAAAATTTTTTTTTTTTTTTTTGGCTGCCGGTTAGGGTTCAGCCGGCGGCTGAACCCTTAAAAAAATCATTTTTTAAAAATTTATTTTAGGGTTCAGCACCACAATGGCTGAACCCTATACAAAGAATAAGAGAACCGGAATTTTTTTATTTTTTTATTTTTATTTTTATTTTTTTATTTAATTTTTGTTGTTGTGAGTGTAGGACTTGCGGCTACCACAAGAAGGAAAAAAAATGAAAAGTAAGAAATGAAGAAATATAGAAGAAAAAGAAGAAGACAAGAAAGAAAACAAGATGGAGACAAGAAAGAAGACAAGAAAGAAAACAAGATAAAAGAAAAGATAAAAGAAAAGGTAAAAGAAAATATAAAGATACGGATAAAAAATAAATAAAAGAATTGTTTGTTTACAATGTAAGTGATTGTAGAAAGACAAAAATTGAAATTTTTTAGAGAATTTTTTAGACAAATTTTTTATTGCGCCCAAGGGCCAAGTGCATGATTATATGGCCAAGTGCATAAATTGGGAATTGCGTGTTTTAATGATGTAACATGTCGTAAGTTAAATCGTTAAAATTTTTAAAAGAACATAAAACAATTTGAGTTTCACTTATTTGGAGATTAAAAAAAGTTTCAAGTTCCAACAACAACCTCTTTTAACCTTAGCTATTACAAATGACACAAAAATTGTCAATATAAACATCTTGAGGCCTCCAAAGGGCTGCGAGTTCGGCCAAAATGTCATGCAAAAAAATTAAAAATAAATAAAATCAAAATTTCAAAATTTCATTAAAATTCATTTAAAAAATGAAATTTGACGTGGCCAAAATTTGGCTACATTAGATCTTGATTTATTAATTTTTAAATTCTTTTAATGATGTTTAAAGAATTAATAATTGATTTGTGGTTTTCATTTTTTCATTTTAAAAATATAACACTTTTTATCATTTATTTTCTTAAAAAAATAAATTCATTGGCCCTTTGAAGACCTCAAAAAAATTCTAATGGGTTTGGTGTGGCATTCAAATCAATGTACTCCTAAAAATTACTTCTATAATGTTTGTAAACACACAACAACTTTCCATCTTTGGAGTTAATTCTTCTATTTTTAGGTTTGAGGAAGTTTAATATAGGACAAGGAGTATTATGCTATGTGGTGTAGTTTGTGCATGATAGTTTTTATGTGTTTTTTAATTTTTTTTCTTTTTTTCTTTTTCTCAACTATAGTGGAAGCAAAATTTAATTTTTGCCAAAACCAAAGATAAATGAATAAATCTTCTAAAGTAAGATGAGATGATGAAGTCAAATTGGTAATTGAGCACACCCTCCAAAATCTCATTTTTTGAGTGTTCATTATACAATTCAAAAGCATACTATGATCTTACAATCCTGCTAGGGGATGACTCTCTAATTTTGCCAAAAATGTCTTCACTCAAGTTGAGAATAAAATTGTACGGTTAACTTTTGATTTAATACATTCTATTTCTAGTAGTATTGATTGTAGTGGAAAAACCCAATGAAATCAAATGAACTTAGCTATAGTACCAAAGGATTAAGTCTTTGATCTCTAAGTGACCAAACAACCATTTTATGGTTGCTGCCCTTTTCACGAGCTGCCCAAGATGAAAAAAAATCTATTTATAAAGAATAAAAATATTTTCAAATAGGAAAACAAGTTTACTTTCCAACTCAATCCGAATCATGTCAATTCAACTTAAACTCTAGCGAAGAGGATTTTACAAAGACAAACACCTCAACATTGTCCTAGTGTTATAAAACTTATTGTTTTGGGAAATAGTAATGACGTTCCCTTCTTTGAAAATTTTGCCATGAACCATTTTAGAATAGAGTGTCTAGTTTTAATCCATCATACCAAATTTCAAATCCTAAGAATAAAATTTATAATTTTGGTGAATATTCAACATTAAATGAGTACCTAAAACATTTTTTGAAAGTTTGATTGTATAGATAATAACTAAACGTCATACTTCTCATTTTTGTTTTGAATCAAACCTCATCAAAGTTACAGAAGTAGCATTTTATAACACATCTAAGTTATGCCCTTCCTCCCTGTGTCATTTAGGGGTTAAAGTTCCGATTCAAACACTATTTTCAAAGATCCATTATAAAATGTCGATGAAAAACAAAAATGGGTTAACCCTTGGACGTCCCCTGGGGTCCGCAGTTCAGAGCACCGTATGCTCAGGTTACGGTGGAGGCCCGAAAATAGATTGTGCGTGTCGGGACTTGCTTCGGCGATCCAACCGCATCGATGGAAGGTGGGGTCAAGGGTATGCACCTTGAAAAATTTACGCCGGTTTCCGCGCGGCGTGGGCAAAGATTTTTGCAAGTCCAGTTCAAAAACCTGCTTTTTTAGTCTGCCGGGATGGGGATATAATTTGCAAGAAATTACAGTTGTGGCCTTGCAAAAATCCGAACGGCTCAATCAAGTATATTGGCTTTCCGCGTGTACATGAATTTTTACAGCTGAAAATTTTCACTGGCGATGGCTCTCGATCATCAAGAACAGATTTGTATGCGGCCACGATGGGTGACCCGGCAAAGCGAAGGGACGACGCGAGTATACGCTTGAGAGAGTACAAACTGCCCGGTTCTGCTAAAGTAAGGCACGTACAAGTCACTGGATGAGTACCATATCACCTGAAATCGAGGGTGGAGAGATGGCGTGGTACGACAACCAGGGCTAGTTGGCCTGGTGACTGGCAAGACAGCGTGCGCAGGAGACTGCAAAGGAACTGACGTGGGTGGGAGGAGGGCGGGAAACAAAATCCTGCGCCATTGACGGAACACAGGCCGCCGGAGCTCTGATTTTCGTAAATGTTTGCCTTCCCCACGCTCATTGAAATTCACATGTTTGCCATTGTTTCTGCAGCTTCTGTGTCTTCTCTTCCATACGTTCTTAGTGCTCAGGTTGCAATTTCAGATGGGTTTCATGCGTTCTAAGTCCTCAGGCTGCAATTTCAGATCGGTTTTTGGGGAAGCAATCGTTTTTGTTTTTAGAGGTTTTTTTTTTGTTTGGTTTGTTTGTTGGCTGGCCATTGTGTCAAGAACTAAAGGTTTTTTATCGAAAGGTGAATTGTAGATAACCCTTACGATTGTTTTTTTACACATTAGTGCACTAGGGTTTAGAAGAAGAGATGCGCAACCTGGATTTTATTCCATTGTTTCTTGCATTGATTGATGAAAACACAGTAGAAACTGAGTTTGGAGTTTTTCTTTTCGTTCACACCGTGATATTTTTGTCTACGGCAGCGATAGTTTAGGGTTTCCCACTATCTCATGAACTGTGGTTGACCTAATATCGAAGTAATGTACGTCGGCGCTGATTCCATGACGACGTTACTACCAGAGTTTCCATGTTTCTTAGCAGTTTCGTCGAATTTCAGGAGTTCAGTCCTACTACATTGCCTGACAGTTTGTTAGTCGAATTCTACCTAAGTCCTATTTTATAACTGGAACTGAGTCTATATATGTTGTTTCCATGGTTATCAATTTATTTGAAATTCGTTTGTGTCAGGATCTCTGAAGTGGGAGGCTAAGCTGAAGGGTGGTTTCTATGCGGAGCCCGAGTCCAAGCTTATGTTTGTCATTCGTATCCGGGGGTAAGTTTGAGCAAATTAGAATTTTCATTAATGGTTGCGATACTATTGGTTTCTTTAGTTGTGTCATCAGAAGATTTTGTTGATTATTCCGTAATTGTAGTCAAGATCTGTTTCATTCAGGGCTTCTTTTGTCCAAATTATAACACTGAAACGTGATCTATGCAACGCAGTGTGAATGACATGCACCCCAAGGTGAGGACAATCATGCAGTTGTTGAGGCTTAGGCCATTGTGCTACATTCTTAAATGTTGTTGTAAAGAACATTGCATGTATTGACCAAAAACATAAATAGATTTGAACAATTGAAACTTCACATAGAATCCACTCAAAACTGCTAAAAAAACATGAAAGGGTTTGCCATTGTATGTATTGACCAAAAACATAAATAAATTTGAACAAGTGCTCCTTCACATAGAATCCACTCAAAATTGCTAAAAAAACATGAAAGGGTTTGCCATTGTTTCTTAAATATGAAAGGGTTAAACGTGCCATTGGTTTGCCGTTGTTACCCTACATTGTTTAAATCTCTGCTTCATTATTGTGTGGGATCAGAGGTGTTATTGATCATTAGAATTTGCTTGGTTTACAAATTGTACAAGTTAGGAAACTTTAATGGATTTGACTGTCTAAGAAGGGGCATTGAATAACAAAGGTTTTTTCTTTCCTAAAGTTGCTTCTTCCGATGCTAAACAGACAGTCCGTGGGTCTGCTCCTTTCCTAGAGCGCCACTAGACGAACGCATCATATTGGAAGGTGATAAGCACATCATTTTTGGATGATCGAAAGGCCTTTGTTATTCAATGCTTTTTTAAGTTGTTGAAAGATAGAAAGACCTTGATGGGGATTTGTAATTTGCAGTGAGGCATCGGAGGGTGTGTGTTGGTTGTGTTGGTTGTGTAGGTCACACTTTATGTCTTCACATTGGTTGGAATATTTCAGTAGTTGGGTTTGTTTCATGTGTCGCCAGTTTTGCACTCTTTGTTGGGTAAAACTTGTCTGGATCGCCAAATGTGAATTGCTTCATGAGCATGTTTTGCCACTTGCACTCCAATTACACATCACATTTCGCCCTCAATGCCACTGAAATTAAAGAGAAATCGCCAGCTCATGCACCTTAAATTTTGGCTACCTCGCCAGTATTATGCTTCAAGAAAATACCCAAAATCGCCATGGAAGCCTCAAACCCCAAAATAATATTGCCATAAGGGTGAAATATGAAAAGTGAAAAAAAAGGACTGGAACACACAACGGAGAGCATGCGAAGAAGCTAGGAGCCGCATATGCCGCAATTCCGATTTTATTTACAATTAGGATTTTGGCCTCGCAAGCACAGAAGCTACGCAGCAGTCAAAAAGGTGCTCACAAAATTTGAGGGTCGCATACGTTCAAATGTCCACTGACAGTAGCAACCCGATCCAACCAAAAACGCCATCGTTCTAAACAGTGATGGCTAAAACTACAGAAAAATTGGCGAAAACACCAAGGCAGAAGAATGCCTCCCCCTTCATACCACTCCACTCCGAGAAGAAGACTCCACGTTAGACAGTGACGCGAGAAATGCAACGATCTGTCCACCCCATTCCTCGTCGATACCACTCCCTGCCACACCCAGCCCTGAAATCCCCATTGTCAATGCTGAGCCAATGCAGCAAATTCAGGTTGTGTATGAACCCTCACGTAACACGGTGCTAGGCACATAAACCGACCACCACAGCCGCCGCAAAACATGTTTGTGCGCCTACGGCAACAAACACACATCCGATGGATAGTCGCATGGCGCTCCGCGTAGTGAAAGCCGCGACATGCTGGGTTTCGTGCTGGCCCATGAGGCACGTTTGGTCGAATGAAAGGCGCCACTAACCCCCTCGCAAGTGTGTAGTGCCACATCTGCCTCGCATTGATCTGTAGACCCATAGATGTCGCGTCTTCGTGGTATAGAGTGAACGAATTCAACAGCGAGGAGTCTACCACAAAAGTCATGAGACGATGCCACCATTTATGGGATTTAAAAATCACGGTATACTCCACTCGTCTCTGGTCCACCACGTCGACTCCTCTCATATTTGCCTGATATTGAAGCAACACTGGCGATGTTGGAAAATCTAGCCTCGTCTGCTTCACCTACCTTGGAGCAACACATCTTGGATCGACCAGATTCAAAGCAGTGCTCATGAGCCACACAGGCTTCCGGTCAACCCAACAAATTGTTGCAATTCGCCTCGACCTGTGCATTTTGACGAGCAACAATCCCCGAGTTGGCTGCTGTGTGTTTGCGAATCCCGCCAGAGATGAAGGGAATCCAATAGAAGTCCTCTTTACAGTTCCTGTGGTAAAGAATCCACGCTCCAGCAACATCATACTCAATCTGGCGCTAGTGAAGTAGTTGTCTGTCACAATAACGTGGCCGCGGCTTTCCAATCCCCGGACTGCAGTGAGAACCGCATTTGCCCCAACCAGATCAGACTCCTCTCGCACATCCCCTGATCCAAGATACACAATGAGATTTGACACATACCGGGATTGGGAACTTCACCGGCTTAGCTTTGATATACTGTCGAATGTTACAGTATCTGCCTTTATAAGGCACCATAATCTCGTCCACCGTACACACGTGCTGGCAATTGTATTGCTCTTGGGAGATTCGTGTAAACTCTTCTAGAAGCCAACGTACTTTGCAAATCTTGTCAACATCGGCAGTACCAGGTGGTGGTAGCTGCGAGTTGTCGACTAGATGAATGCACCGAACAATGGCTTCGAAGCGCGCTCGGGTCATACAAGCCTTGATAACTGGACATCCATAGAATTCAAGAGGTGACCAGTAGAGGCGTTGGTTTGGTAGGTCTTTTAGACCCATTAGAACTAGCACCCCAAACCAACACCTCAATTCCATCTCATCTATTGGATACCAGTCAGCACGGCCGTTGTTGAGGTTTGCATTGTTGGCATCAGCTTGCAAACCATATCTACAGAACAAAAGGTCCCATATTAGAATTTGGAATCGTCAAGGAAGGATTCACAAACAATCAAAATCATACTACCACGGAAGAACAAGTAAGTGACTCACCTATTGGTCTCAATGACAATGCGGGATATCACCTCCTTCGGCCAAAACCGCATGAAGTACTCCAAACAATCATCAAGGCCACCTCCTCCTGGAAACTTCACCCCGGGAAGTGGGCCGGTGAAATCTCTGCCCTGGGCTCATCTGAAAGTCTCAACTTTCGCTCTTGCCACTGGTCATCAGCAAAAACCTGCTCAAAACTCCATGACGACAGATCCTCCTCTACATCATAGAACCCCAATTCAAAAAATGGATTTTCACCGTATTCGTCATCACGCGACGGGGGCATACCTGAGTGGGACGGGCTGGTGAAGTCTGCAAAGCCTCCTCTCTAGTCTTCATCGTCATCATCTTCCGGCAGTAGCGGAGCCCTCGGATCAAGAGGGTAATATACTGCAGCGGCACTTCCAAACTCCGTCGCTGCAGTTGCGCAAGTCGTTGCCACTTCCCCAGATGATACCTCCACGCTCTCTTGGGATCCATTGCCGGTAGATGTCAAAGTACCAAAATCTAGAGTTCGTTAAGTACACCCACCAAACTGCTTCTGCATGTCAAGCTCGGTCTCACAGACTTTCACCTCGTGTACCCCAATTGAGCCACTGAATTTTATAGAGAACATCGGTGATCCAGTCACCTCATGGTAATATCGATTTTCCACAACACCGCTAAAAGACTCCAAGTCTCCCCACTTGGCACGATCAAATCCTATAGTCTTAAGCTTGACTAGGACGTGTACAACACGTGGAAATGCTCTCTTGTCCACGCGTACGTGGTCACCTGGGCTCAGGTCACTCCCAGGAATTGGATGTCCATTCTCCAAAGCCGCGTTTTGGACCTCCAATGAAGGCTCCGTGAATGGACAACTGTCTTCTCCGCAGTAATGTAGCCAAGGTAAGTACTCGCCGACAGATTGTCGCGTCAAATGGCCACGATCAGGACCGCCAGGGGTGAAGTCTTGGATTGTAAATTTACAGATTGCCGATTGGAACTGCTCCCGCGGTTGCACCTCCGTCCCTCGTGAACTACAGTGTACACCGCAAGGTGGTGTCACCAACCCAAACCCGTCAAAATTAGCTATGTCGATGCCCTCCAAACCACCAGAATCGTCTTCAGACAACAATGGATTTTGTGCCATGGCTTCAAAATTGGCAATGTGATGCCGCACGCCATCGCGTGATCTCAAGAGAATAGGAATTCGCTGGTTTGCCTCGATAATAGGCGCCTCCCACCCATCGGGCGCTGGGATATCTCCGGGCTCCAAAATGACATCTCCAGCACCTCTCCGCCCACCCCGTTTCCTCCTAGTGCCACGACCTCTACCACCGCGTATGGCACCACTCCTTCTCCATGTCGTATTGCCAGCCTCATCGCTGCTCACAATCTTCGGGGTAATGCGGAGTGTCCTTGGAGCCCTCCCTTTTAGTCCTCTTCGCCCCCGTGATGGGCGCCTGCTCTCGCATCCGCGCCATCCGCACAGTAAGCTGGATCCGGAAAGAGGACAAATCGAATAAGATGGTTCAATTCGGCTGAAAAACCGTTCGCGGAGCCTTCTACCCTCTTCTCAGTCCAGCACAGAATGTGTTGTATGTGCCTCCTAAACAAAAAGCGATGCCAATGCCAATCAGAAATCCCCACTTTTCTGAAAGTGCGTGGAGGCTTGGGCAATGCACACAAGTGCGCTAGATCCAGGAGGCGAAGAATTCGCTCGGTCTAGATACTTGTAGCTTTTTGATCTGCACAGAAACTCTTCAAGCACACTTCCGGGTCCCTCAATCCAGCAAGCACACTTGACAGAGGTGGAGCACCCATCGCAACGATGATGAGTCGAGACAACAAAATTCTGCAGAAGATTGTACACAACACAAGCTCTAAAACTACAACACCACTCCGCTGAATCATAGAGGAGAGAGACAGCGGCGATCCTCCACTCCTTTCCAGGAGCCCACTCTCCTTCCTATGATGGCTGAAACCCTTGTCCGGCTTGCAAAATGCGACATGCGCGTCGTCCCTTCTGCAGCAAAACCTCGGATCCGCCATCGCGACGTCCTTCCCGCCCCCTAAACCCTTTTTGGCGCGCACTGAACGGTTAGGCCTTGCCAACAAGGCCGTGACGTCAGCCCGCTCCTCTGTCGGGTCCGACCCCTTACTCAGTATTATACGGTACCGTATACCAGGCCACATACAAGGCCTTCTAGAAGGCTCCCCACATGGAAGATACAACCGAGTCGCATGTCATCAGATTCGTAATGAAGAGAATACACCCTTTTTCATATGACAGCCCTCAACTCACCCCATGTGTGCCCTGAATACGCCAAAAACTACTAAGGTAACTATACCTAAAAGGGTGCATTTACCTTAAAGCGTTTGCATCTATTACAGTGTGATATTTCAAATGTGAAATGTCACATTGCAATAGATACGCACGCTTTAAGATAAATGTTCCTTTTTAGGTATAGTTACCTTAGTAGCAACCATATTCTGGTTGTTCAGACCTTCAAGGGTTAAAATGGAACTAGCTTACTACCGCAGACAGTAATAGCGTACAGGTATATGATGCCGAATTAAAGTCAACTTCAATTAGAATGATTGGGGCCCCTAAAGAAGTTGGGATGATGAATGATTGATGTCACATGTTCCACATGCATGACATTGCATGTTTTGCAACCCAATTTGCCAGCAAGCCACACCTTTCACTGCAATTACTATGGGTTACCCTGGTAGTCTGGTACTTACATCATGTTTTTTACCTTCGTGTAGATTTTCACTTGTACCATAAAATATACTGTATCAAGGACTGAATCATCTTTTTTTCTTATGCTAACTAATCTTTTCTGGTAAGTAAAAAAGATATATAAAAAAAAATCAAACTTGTAAAGAAAAGGAAAAAATATATTATTACAATTATTTTAGCCCATTTAACCCTTAAAGGTACATAGAGCCTTTTGCGACCAATAATACTCCAATATTTCATTGTATTCGGCATGGTTCTACACCTCCCGTGGATTTAAGATAAAATTTACGTCAACATGCTTTTAATGAGCTATTGGGGTTTCAATTTGGAACTTTCTATTTACAATAAATGTCAAATATACGCCAATGTATCTACTATCTCCATCAGCCCTTTAAAGGTTAAAGTTCTCAATGTTTGAGAATTAAAAGTTGTTTATTCAAGGGATAAAAAAATGTTCTGAATCAATATCCATTTCTTCAAAAAATTAGGAAAACACATATAGAGCTAGTCTTTTTCTAATAAAATTGTATTTTTAATCATAAATGCATGGCTACGGCTACATCTTGTTCATGTGTTAAAATAATTTCAAGACATTAGTTAATTGAAAAAGAGTCTCTCAAAGTGGAAACTAACCTCATATTCACATGAGAATTATGTTGAATTCAAAAAGACTACAAAATTAGTCTATGGTGTGTTAGAGAACAATCTAAATAAAGCAAGGCTTTGCATCATTGGTGGACGTGGAACTTGTGACTTCTTCAATACTAAATGAAAGTTCTCACAAGTTCCGCTAAGCGTGAGAGACTATTCAAGACATTGACAAAAGGACTATTCATTAACAATGCTTGTCAAAAATTGTCATTATAGGGAGCAAATTCCAATTGAATTCCACTCATGCACCAATTATATTTTAGGGTAACTCTATTTGGGTAGTTCTTTTGGAACTTTTAATGTAGCTTCGACCATGTATTGGGACACTCTCCCTTGCACAATACAGAAGCATGTAAAAAAACAAGGTTTTTTTGGAGGGCTATAAACATACTAGAGAAATACTATTAAAATTGAGAAGTATTGTTTGGATATTCCTAAAATATTCTTGAATTAACATTTTGTACCCTGCTTGTTTTTAATGAAATTCTCAACTATACCTCCAATTATGTAGGAATATCCCATTTTTACTTGCAATTTTAAAAATAGCACAAGTGTGCCCCAAAGTGTTATCTTGTAAAAATCATAGTAATTACAAATACTAAGAACAATATGATTATTTTAGAGAAAATTTAATAAATAGTGATAAACAACAAACTGTATGTGGCATGCTTCTCAAGCTTACATAAAAATAAATTCAACACAAAAACTTTTTCTGCATTGTATATTGGAATTCAAAAGTTTTGAGTTTTAAAGTGCTATAAAATATGCAAAGTTTTAACAATTTTGAAGAATGATAATTTGGACTAAAAAGCAAAAGATAATCCCCACGAAAAGATCATCCGTAAAGTCCATCACATTTTGAAAAATATTTCATGTTATTATACTCTTATTTGTTCACTCCAAATAGTTAAAAGGTGTGGAAGATCTTGATGGTCTATCATTATTAGGTGTGTAAAAGGTGTGTAAGAGCTTGGTGGTCTTCAAATTTTTTTTAACTCCTTTCTTGGTGCCTTGCCCGTGAGTTGACTACGCGTGGAAGTATGCCTTGACTATTATTTATGGGTACACGGAGATTTTCCCTGATGATACCACGGTATGTTGGCCATCCTTCACCATGCAACCTGCCCTGCAACAATGCATCTTTGGCTGGAGGTTGCCTAATCGTCTCAAGGTTGCTAAATTCTTATAGTCCATGATTAGGGGGTCGATCATTTGGATTGTGTGGTTTGATCACAATGCCATTTGTTTTAGTCAGGATTTTTGGCCCATCGAGAAGGTCTAGAAGGCGATTTGAGAAGCGGTTATTGATCACGGACGTACAGCGTGGATTAGAACTAAGCGCCTCAAGTGTCCTCTTGTATCCGGAGAGGAGTACGCACTCAATTGAGCAGTTTGATCAAGGTTGGTGAGGGATTCCTACGTTTGCCATTAGAAACGGCATGACGCTGAGTTAGAACAATAGCAAGCGTCTCATCAGAAGTTTTTACTAGTTGTGTTGGTTCTCGCCGGCAATGCGATGCTTGGTTTTGTGATGTTTATTTTGTTCTTGCAATGAAATGGCTGTCATTTGTTTAAAAATAAATAAATAAATAAATAAAAGTTAATGTAATAAAATCACTATCAATATAAAATAAAATAAACAAAAAAACTCACAAATATCTAAAAACCCAAAAACACTTAAATGCACTCATTTTTCGTCCAATTTTCAAAGAATCTCCTACTTTCAGAAGTATGGTGCGTATTCTCTTATTTTTGCTATTTATGATGAAAAAATAGAAAACATTAGAGTTAACCGAAAAGTCAGCTCAAAGAAGAAAGTTTTAGCAAATTCTTCTTGAACTCCTCTTGAACTCATATTGAAATATAAATAGACCGAAAACTAGTTCAAGGTGAGTTGAGAGACAATCTAAAGCAAACTACTGTCATTATTCTCCACACCTCGCAATGACTTCCACACCTCCTACCAAAGCTCCAAGCCCATGGCCCACAAGGGGACAAATTATGACACGACACTATTCAACCCAAACATAGCTCAAGGGAGCTCAAAAGAACGCTTGTAAGAAGGTTGAAAAGGGAGGTTCCAAGGCCTTCTTTTCGGTTAACTCTATTGAAAGTGAAATTTGACCGTGCAGTTTTAACCCTTTAAGGTCCCGATTCAACACTGTTTTCAAAGATTCGTTATAAAATGTTTGATAAAATATTAAAATGGAGTTGATGTACAAATCAAAGTTATAAATGTCAATGTGAAGATAACATCTATACGGTTGAATTCATAATATTTTTTATTAATATTTTTTAATTAATTTTGCAAGGTTTTCTCTTGAAATTCAATTAAAAAGTAAAAATTAACATTAATATTTTTTTAAATACTGTAATGAAATTGGAATAACATGCACTACAAGATGGTATGATTTTCACTATTTGATTCTTCTTATTATGGAAAATCATGTTTAAGGTCTCACTTTTTGAACTAAGAATGAAACTTGACATAAACCACTTTTGCTATTTTTCAAAAACTCTCAATATCTTATCTTGAAGATCCGTACCGTACAAATGGTAATCAACTAGCACAAGAATTTTAAAAAAATTGAATGAATGAAAATCATCCCCATGCGTGGTGAAGGGACGCGTCCAGAATCATCCATCGTCCAGATTCTGGACGCAGGCGCGTCTAAGGGTTAAGTGGGACATTTAATTAGGGTTCAGCATTTTAAAGTATCCTTGCCATTCGGAAAATGCTCCATTTATGAACCCCTATAGAATCCGGACTTCTGTACATGAATGTTAAATGAGTGCAAGGTGTATGAAAAATCAACTGCAATGGCAAGTATGACAATAGAGTTATTTGTAAAGGCATCCGGACTTCTGTCCTGCTTTTTTCATGGACCAGAGCTAGTACCAGAGCATTCTGACACGACTTCTCCTTATGGTCCCACCCCACTACCCAATTCTTCTCCCTCCCTTCAATTTTTTATGAATAAAAATTTCAATCCATCCAGTGTTCTATTTTGGGTCTACAGTAAGATCATGCCGATCCTCTCCTTTCCATTTTACCGGTCTAAAAGAAGGGATTTGAGGGACTTTACAAATAACTCTAATGCCACATGAATGTATATTAGGGGCAACTAGGATTAAGTAAGGATATTTTTCCTCTTGGGCTGTACATTCTCTGGCTCTCTCCCTTCCGGGCTGTACTTTAATTTTTATTAATTGCACTTAGTTTGCCCTTACTTAAAAAAAATATTAAAAAAATGATAATAGAAATAGAAATAAAATAATAATAGTAATAATAATAGTAATAGTAGAGCCCCATGTTTTATTTATAACAAGAGATCTTTATCAAGGCAAGTTATTACTAAAGTGGAGGTGCAGAAAACTGTGCGGGTCAGAAAACTGTGCAGTAGGCTTCATAGCCAGGTTCCATAAATTTACCCAGCCTGGTTCCAGAAAGTGTCCAAGAGTGCATTAATTCCGTCCATGCTTGAAAAAATTGAGTGCGTCTGATTGGTGCAGAAGCGGTTTATTTTGAGAATCGAACCTGTCATGAAAACCAGGACCCTATGAACGGTTTATGGCCACTCTATGAGACCACACTCAAAAATTCACAAGAAATTATAGACTTACTCGAAAAATGTGTTTTCTTGGGGGATGGATTTGCACTGACTTTGCAGACCATCAAAAAATTCTAAACTTTTTCCACCACTGTCCTAAATAAGCAAACCTGAAATTTGCACGGTTTCTGGCACCTCTACCTTATCAACATTTGGCAACTTAACCCTGGAATGTCCGCAAGGACACTTTGTATCTTATGCCTGAAGAATAAAGAAAAAGAGGCAGGAAGTACTTTGAGGAACCAATTTTCATCAAATTTTCATTCGTTTTGTGGATGAAATGTGTAGTTGCTGTCTATATTGACAGTTTTAGCATGCACAAGGTGTCAATATTGAGTCTCAATTGCCAATCGACTAGTAAAAATGCATCATGGTATAATGTATTTTAAGTTTTGAAGATCATTTGACCAAAATTCAATTTGAACCATTCAAATGATCTGTTTTGAATTTGTGCATAACTAGCAATGTAAAGGTTACTATACTTTGAATTTTTGAATTTTTTTAATGTTTTGAGTTTTTTTAATGTTTTGAGTTTTTTTATTACGGTCATAAGTAGAATACCCATTACCATGGGATGGTTTCTTTTGCTAATTTTACGATCATGGTAGAAAACCTATTATATATTCGTTTCCATGTTGTTTTCTAAAATTTCTAAGTGACCTACCCGAGGGCATTCCACCTTATACATAAAACCTACTGACAACTACAAAAAAAAATAAAAAATCAAGCCCCTATGGTTCTTTAGGGATTATTCATTAAAGAACATAGAGGTGAAATAAAGGCTGCCCGAAGGAATCTAAACCCAAGTTTCAAGCCGGGGCGTATCTCTTAGCTTGCCCCCATTCCAAGATGGGAGATTGTCCCTAGTTCTGGACATCGATTAATTTCCCCTGTGGAATGTTGTTTTGCACATTGATTACGCTCCCCCATGGTTCCACGAGTGGTTCCATCAATCCCCATGGCCATGAATGTAGGCATTCACAATGATCCGCAATATGTGTGTTGCCAATAATCATTTGCCATGTGTCATACAAAGGATTGTGGAAGCGTGTGAGCTCGCCCACAAAGGGAAAGCGAAAGCATGTGAGTTGATTGAGCTCCTATGCAAGCGTCTTAGCCAACTTGCGACTAACTCTGACATGAAAGAAATTAGGAGAAAACTCTACTCTTCCTACCTAATGATTTGCCTCACCTCCAGTGCAATTCTAATCCTCTTCCATTAGCGTTTGCGAAGAATTTAGAACTACAATTCCATTACCTTTTGAATGGAACAATTTCCACATTTTTTGGTGGTTTATTTCTAAAGTTATTTGAATTATTCCCTCGAAAATAAGCTCCTCGGGCTTACCATGTTCTAAACCCTTCAACGTCCCGATTCAACACTAGTTTCAAAAATTTGTTATAAATTGTTTGATGAAAAACAAAGATAGAGTTGATATACAAAGCAAAGTTGTATATGTCAATGTGACAATCACATCCGTATTGTTGGATTCATCATATATTTTATTATTATTTTTAAATTAATTTTGCAAGGTTTTCTATAGAAATTCAATTAAAATTCCCAAAATTAACACAAAATCTTAAAAAGTATTGTAATGAAATTGGAATAACATTAAGAAGGTATAGTTTCCATTATTTGACTCTACTTATTTTGGAAAATCGTGTTTAAAGTCTTATCTTTTTGAACTAAGAATGAAACCTTACATAAACTAGTTGAAGGTTTTTCAAAAAGCCATAGTATCTTATTTTGAAGATCCATAGTGTACAAATAATAATCAACTAGCACAAGAACCTAGAGAAATTTGGATGAATGAAAAACTATACATGATGTAGTTAGAAGAAAGGTTGCAAATCATTCGTCGTCTAATATATGGATGCAAATGCGTCAAAGGGTTAAATAAGGGCTAAGATAATCTTTGATGCACTTGCTTACACAACACAAAAACGTTAAATCCTAACTTTTTAATTTTTTAATTTTTTTGAAGCAAATGGTGAATTTATTCTAGAACAAAGTTGCAAAACAGAGTCACAAAACAAATAGCACCATTGCAAAGCAAAGAAGGCACAATGAGCCACTAACAGCTGCCGATTTAGGGATTTTAGTTATTTAACCCCTAAAGGACCGTAAAGCCCCCATAGGGCTTTTGGAACTAGAAAGTGGGGAAATTTGGGTTCTTGGGCTTTGAATTGTAGGATGAGCAATAGAGAGACCCTGGCTCTTTCTGAGAGCCGAATCTGTAAGTACTTCTTGATCGGAAATTCATCAAGTGAGCAATTTTTGGTGATTTTTTTGAGTTGCACAGTGGGTATTTTGGCGTCACTTCAGACCCTCATAAACCTAAAACCAAGAAGAACCAAAACTTGCATCCTATCTAAGTCTCCTATTAGCGGGTCTCAGGGTATCTATTATATTAAATACAGAGTGTCACGACCTGATGTCACAATCCCTGTGTTACAACATCCGTCACAATTTCATCTAAGTCTTTCATCCGTTAATTATCATCTAATATCTCATCATATATCGTTTTCATTTGTTTGCATGTTTTGTTGACTATTTTCATCTTTTCACAAAATTTTCAATTTCTTTCGATCACATTCTTTGCAACGGGGTCCATGTTTCTCAATAATGTTTTTTTGGTTTCGTGTCAATAATAATGCAACACTGGTCTTTGCTAATTCCACTTATTCACTGATGCTTTGAAAGAGTGGAAAGTACCATCATTGTCCCAGTGAGAGTCAAAGGTCTTGGGAGTTGGCAATGCTATTGGAAAACCTTCTTTCTTTGTGTAAGGAAATGCTTCCATTGATTTTGCTCTTTTTCTTTTGGCTGTGGAGGCCCATATCATGAATCCACGAGATACGCTTGCCTTTTTCCCTTGAGGGCCCTCATCCACAAATTGCCCAGGCATCAGTGTGGAACAATTCCACTAGAATTAAACTTCCATTTCGGCATATCATATCATCATCGTCACATCAGCCAATACATTGTATCTCTCCTCCTTCCATTCCCTCAATCCCACATCTTTGTCTTCCATAAATACAGAAAGTGAGTAATTGACTAATTCTGATAAGCTATTTGTGCATGAATGAGTTTGGCATCTCGGGAGGTCATTCTTCGTATTTTTTTATTTTTTTATTTTAACGTATTATGTGTGAAAAATGGTATTTCCAAGTGCCCTAAAAATAAAAGTAATTCTCAATATAATTAGTAATATTTCATGATTATATTCATAGTTATTCTTGTAATCAATTTTGAGCATCCTATATTAATGTAATTCGGAGATAAAATTACCTTCTAAAATTTATTTGGACCTCATATTTTTTTTTGCACATCATTTGTAATTTTTGGCAAGTAAAATCTCCGAGTTTGGCGACAAGGCAGTATGCAAGATGAGGGCTACTTTACACTAGGTTTTGGGTTCGATTTTCATAAGGTTCAATAAACTAGTTTGTTGAACTTGAGAACTCTCACCTTTGGACTTGAGTTGGACTTGCAATTGTACCTAAGGGGAAGAATTGGTTTCAACGGGAGGAATTAGTTTCTCAAAACCGGTACCGTTCTTTGGAGCCTTGGGTTCAATGCATGGGTCCAAAACTTTTGCTTCAAAACTATGCCACTTAGGCGCCACATCATTCTGGGACTTAAATGAGGTTTTTGGTCCTGAACCATAGTGTAGAGTTGTTGCATTCAATTTTCAGCTCTCAACCAATTAAAATGGTTGATTTTGGAGTTTTTTTGGACTCAAACCCTAGTGTAAAGTGTCCCTGAGTGTTGGGCTCCGTTTCGACCTCTCAAGGACATGTGTATTTCTTTTTTGTATTTTTTGGACATATATATTTTGTGGTTTTTAGTATTTTTGGACGAGCCATTTCTGGACATATGCATTTTTTTTGTATTTCTCTTCCTTGTATTAAGTCCATGAGAGATTGTAGTAATATGCATTTATTTTGTATTTCTTTTCCTTGTACTAAGCCCATGAGAGATTGTAGTAATTTGAGAATTAAGCTTCATATGACTATTGCACTTGACCGTCAAGGTTGGCATCTCAATCTTAATAATTTATATATTTTTTAAGTTCCTTTTCAACAAATATCAAATTTTGTGAATATTCTTCAAGATTTTCTTATTTCACCACAAACTGTTATAATTATTTTTCACCGATCATGACAACCAGCTACGTTGTCACAACTTGTGAGTCCTGTAGTTTTAGAGTTGGGTCGCCAAAATAATTAAAAAAATAAATAGTAAAAAATTGGAAATTATGAGGACCAAAAAACAATACTAGTATAAAAATTTAAACTATATTTTGCTATTTCTAAGCTATTTTGGGCAATTTTAGCCATTTTTAATCATTTTTTTCGTTTAAAAAAAAATCAAGAAATTCATTTTTTCAAGAACAAACCTTAGTTTTCAAAAAATATTAAATATTTGTTCATGGGTGGCGACCTAGCTATGGTACTACGGTATAGTAGGTCTTGTGTACTAGAAGTGGGTTATGAAATTATGACACGATCACCGCCCAAGTCCTCACATGAGAAGTTGTCAAAATCATTGGACATAACTCGAGAGGCAAGGATTGCCACCTTACAACATAGTAATGTGCACTACCCGTACTCATGTTCTACGACTCCATGGCATCATATCATGGCACATTAAAAAATTCACACAAAAGCAAGACGAGCTATAGCTGTGTGTTCAATAGTGTGGATCTCAAAATCTGCAGTGCTCTGCAAAATCTCCAAATTGTGTATTAATTCTTCAAACTTCAAGGATTTTTCCTCATGTGTAGATTTGTTAACCCATGAAGGACCAAGGATTCATGGTTTTAGAACGACAAATTCAATCAATCATATTTTGGAAAAATATAATTTGCTTGCGACCAAATCTTATACTACTAGAATTAGTGAAGAACATGGTGTGTGTTGGTTAAGAAACAAATGATTTTGAACAAAAGAAAGTTCCCATAGGACTTACTCACAACTGCTCAAAACACATGGAGCCTTTTTGATCCTTTAGGTATCAAGGAAAAGAAGGGGCTCATTATAAATATTGCACATTTTGGTGACAAGGTTGTCTCACTCGACCATTAAATAAGGTATTGAACACAACGTTCAAGATGTTTAACTCTTAAATATAGGCTCGAAAGCCATTTGCGGCTGTATAGTATATTTTGTATTCGGTGATATTTCATCAAAATAACAATGACCAAACATTTTTTACCACAAAGTAAAATCAATAATCATGAATTTGGACCTATAACCCCTAAACGTTCTCACCTTTTTCAAATTTGGCAGTTTTTCAAAGATGCATTATAAAATGCAACTAAGAGGGATATTTTCAAATTGATGAATGAATAAAAGTTGTACATTATGCATTTTTAATTCTATCCATACAGTTAGATTTGTGATTGCTATCACCAATATTTGTGAATTTAATTTAAAATTTAAAATTTAACACTATTTTGTAATATGATTACGAATAAGATATTGACAATCTAATAATGAAATTTGTTGTGATTGGTTGAAATGTAATACTTTAAGTGTAGTGATTTTTGGAGATTTTTTGGTTGCTTAACCCTTTAACGTCCTGATTCAACACTGTTTTCAAAGATTTGTTATAAAACGGTTGATGAAAAACAAAAATGGAGTTGATGTACAAAACAAAGTTGTAAATGTCAATGTGTAGATAACATCCGTACGGTTGGATTCATCATATTTATTATTAATATTTTTAAAGTAATTTTGCAAGGTTTTCTCTTGAAATTCAATTAAAAATCCAAAATTAACACAAAAAAATTTAAAAATATTGTAATGAAATTAGAATGACATGCACTACGAGATGGTATGGTTTCCATTATTTGATTCTACTGACTATGGAAAATCATATTTAAGGTGTTTCTTTTTGAACTAAGATTGAAACTTGACATTAATCACTTTTGTAAATATTCAAAAATTCACGTTATCTTATTTGAAAGATCCATACCGTACAAATGGTACTCAACTAGCACAAGAATGAAAAAAAAAAAAAATTGGATGAAAAACATCCGGTACCTACAGAAAACGAGCTGCTGAAATTCATCCGGCGTCCAGAATCTGGACGCCGACGCGCTAAAGGGTTAATTTTAGTACTTGACTTTTTCAGGAGCACTTTTAGACTAAAATCTTCGAAATTTTGGGTGAAACACTACAACATGAAATGAGGCATAAAAATTTGACATATCATCCCCTTTCTAATCGGATCACACATGCACGGAGCTAACTTCCCATAAAAGTTTCAATAAAAAATCCACGCTGCAAAAAGTGCATGATTGATGAGAAAACTCACTTCAAATCCGTACATCATGCAAAATATGCATAGTTGGGCGGTTTGGGATTAAGGATTAATACACGTCATATTTGGACCTTTAAGGGTTAATACTCGTCATATCATCAATCTTTTTTATCCATGGCTATACCATTAGAAAATTTATGATTACCTTAGTATATACTCGGATTCGGCTACAGGATGCCGAATATTTAATTAATTTTCTAAAAATTGAGTTGGCACTTGTATTTTTTTTTAATTTCTTCTTTAAACTTGCAAAAAAATTGCAAAAAAAAATTCTAAAATTTTGGCTAATATTAAAATAATATAATTAGTGTTGAAGCTGGTCATTTACTATTGTAAAGTCTTCCACTTTGAAATTTGAAATCCCTCATTTTATTCATTTTTCATTTTATTTTAATAAAATCAGGAATGAATGCACAGACAAAGGTAGGTACTCCAATTATGAGAGACTTCAACCTTAGAAGGATGACACTAATAAGAATTTTTTCAAAATATCACTAGTAGTAAATTTGTCGTTTTTCATTCCCCCTTTCATGGGAACATTGAACTACGACTAAATATTGTTCTCATATTTTTGTCATCTTTTGACCAAAACCACTGACCAACATTGACACAACCCATGTGCATGGCGCAATTTCATTCCTTTTTAAAATTATTATAGTAACTGAAAACCAGCACATTACTGTACAGCCACGTGGAACTAAGTTAGTGACCAAGTGTTTAATGTTATAAACAAATCCTCCTCTTACCTTCTAACTTCCAACCATCTGTAAATTATGAACATTTAAAAAGCTGATGTTGTTATATACTGCACTATGCTTGTGCACAATTTCACACCTAATGTTTTGAGTTGGGTAACAGATCTAAGGTTTCGTCAACTACATTGACATAGTATGTATCATAATGCAACTTGGTTGTAGGGATTTTCACCTGGAAGCATATGCAAATGGACGTACGATGGCCACAAATTGTACATGAATTTCAGTAGCAAGGCTGCAATATTTCTTTCTCTGAACTTTACTGCATCTATGTAGTCCTTCATGAGCAGATTGGTTTTTAATAAAGATAACACTTCTGCACCTGGGCAACTGTTTGAGGACGATCGTTTTCTTCAAAGTTGGAAAATGTCTTGTACACATAAATTGCAATGCATCCAAAGTTTATTTCACTACTCAATATAAGGAGAAGGTGTCGCTTTTCACTTGGTAGGTGAGTCAAATGGCGCCACTTTGCACTCACTGCCCAGGCGTTCAAGACTTGGAGAGTGTGATTCGTCACGTAGGACAAGTAAATACAGTGAACTATGACACTATTCTAAATGAGAAACGATGCCTTTGCTAATAGTGATTTCAAATCCTTGTAGATTCAACTAGTGCATTTGCTTGTTTTTTTAGTTATTTTGTTCAAGCTCCACTCGAGTGGGATGAGTGAAAATGGACCATAATAGGACAACAAAGTGGAGGTGGGCATGTGCTAAGCATGTGCCTTGCAGTGAAAATGGCTGGAGACTATAGACTCCCATCAATCGAGATCCCATCCCACTTATGAGGGCCTCACTACGAGTAGCACCTAAGTGGGATGCCTCAATTAATTTAATTAGGATTTGAAGTAGTGTGTGAACTTGGATGCTTTACAAGTTAGTATGTGAGCAAACTAGCTCTGGCATCTATTAGAGCACTTCGCTAATGAATGTTTTGGAAAATATGTTTCAGTTGGTATGTACAAATTATGTATTGTGAGGCCCAATTTACATTAGGGCTTAATTGTTTACATTACAACCTAATTGTTGATCCGACCCAAACTTCACAAATTTCAACCAATAGGATCATTTGAATTCGACAAATCAAACCTCAGCTCAGCCCATTTGCGATTCACAAACTGCAACAACATGACTGTGGATGTGTAATTCACATCGAGTTTTTTGAAAATATGGTAAACTCTCGGACCTTGGTACCACCCTACCACAAAACAAGCAGATCAAGAATCCAGGCCTGCACAATGCAAGTCGATCACGGTCGACGTTGCCAATATGAAGTATGGCCATTCGGTCTATTCTCGAAAGAGGTGAGTAGTCTTGTACCAATGGACCTTTGTTCGGTGGGCATTGGCTCATTGTCAAGACGAACAGACACTTTATTCACGCCGGCCTCGAAAGAGGACCGGTGTTCATATCTATCTATGGCCATTCTCGAGAATGTGCACTTACTTATTATGTACATCTGAAGTCATTTGCTTTACAACCCAAGTATACTCTTCACATAAATGGCAATATGCGTTTAGTTAGAACTTTCCATCATATTGGGACTTTATGAAATCTACAACTGGCATAATCCAGTAGGAAATTTCCTACTTGATTTATGCTAGTTGTAGATAATTTCAAAAAGTCTCAATATGGTGAAAAAGTCCCAACTAAACGAATATTGCCTTCTAAGGTTCTTTAGCCCTTGCAAGGGTTCACCCTTTTGCTCTCACTCCATGAAAAACATAATATTCAAAACATGTGATTCTTGAGGCGGGGCTACTGTGGACTTTTAACTCTCCGCCATCATTCTTTAGGTGAAGAATTACGTGGCATGTCCAATATTCTAGAATCCGCTACATCAATTCTCATGCAATGGTTCTTATTCCTAGGTACAATTTACAAGGGCTCAAGAACCTCATGCATGCTAGGGTTAAGACAATAGAGTTATTTTAAAACAAAAGTGGTGTTTGAATATAATATCATGTGTTTTGCATTAATACACTTTTATTTGTTCACTCTAAATAGTTATAAGGTATGAAAGAGCTTAGTGACCTCTCATTATTAAGTGTGTAAGAGCTTGGTGGTCTTCAAACTCATGGAAATCTAATTCAACCATCTCTTACGCACCTAATAGTAAGAGGCCACTAAGTTCTTTGACATCTTATAACAATTTAAAGTGAACAAATAAGAGTATAATAATGCAAAACACATGATATCTTATTCAAACACAACTTTTGTTTTAGGATAACTCTAACATAATAAAAAGTTAGAAATGATGAAAGAATTCCTAAACATGAAATCCATAAAGAAATCAATTGCAAATTACATACATCTCCTATTACTGACCCCTGTTACCATCACCAACATACAGCCGTGGTTGGCCTCCAATGAGCTACTCAGCATGTTACATAAGCAAGTTAAATGAATATGGCCACTGTTCTCTAAATGAAAAGCAGGGATTTTCTACTATTGCTTCAATAGTAATCTACAACCTCCCACTTTGAAAGATTGCGTTGAAAATCATAAAAATTTGATCTAAAGAGAGTTTGGCTCTTGTGAGCTCTCTATAGTGATCCTCCAATGAAAGCATACTCCTTCACGATGGTTAAAATGCATTGGTAGAAAAGGTGCATGTGTTGAGGTAAATGCCCAGGCAAATGGTCCGGAAAATTGGGCAACATTGTCTCGACATCTCCCTCTGCACCTCGGGGAGTGCACTTAAAGTTAGGATTAGGAATACACGTGAATGGGTTTTAATAGCTTACCCCCTACAATACTTGGCCTTAAAATAGTTTTTAAATTACAAATTTTTAAGTGCTAAACCATTATGTATATATCTATCATTTGGTATAAATTTCAGACCCCAAAAGTTTTTTAAATCTTATAAAAACAATGATAGAAGTTTACACTAAAATGTGTTGTTTACGCTTCAAAAATGAATTTAAAAATATTCACAAGTGATTTTTTTTGAAATTTATACAACAAGAACTTCAAATTGTGTTCAACAACTTCATATTTATTTTACATTTTCAAATGATTTTTTAGTACATACATAGGGGGGTCAAAAGTACGCACTCACGTGATTCCTAGTCTTAACTTTAAGTGCACTCCCCAAGCTCTGCACATGCACTTTTTCTACTTGTGATGCACAAAGAGGATTTTCTATAAGAATTAGAAGGCATGTAGAATTAGGGGCAAAGTAGGGGCAACATCCTGGAACACGCTAATTACCAGTAGCCATGAAAAAACTCAATGCTCATCACACTCCATAAAATAGAAAACTATTAGCGAGGCAACACACTTTCTAATCATTTGAAGTGCGGTATGGAATGACCTTAAACTACTTGGGTGATAGCAAGGAAGTGGGCTCCCTGTAGGAGTGCTCCCTGTTAGCACCAAAGAGGGCGGTAGTTCGATTCCGGTCAAATGCACATTGTGCGAGCTAATACTTCCTTGATAGAAACCCTGAGTGTGATGGAGATTGCTCATGGGCCTCATGTTATGGTTGGAGGTTGTTCCAAGTTGAAAACAATTGGGAATTTTGAATCTAGTTGAGATATTGTAGGAAGAAAAATCCAAAAAAATCCCCTGAAGGGGAGCACTGGAAACATGCTCTCTTTGTTCAGAATGTGATATTTGTAACATGTGCAATGGAAATAATACATCCATTTGTTTATCTGAGATAATAAAATAATAATAATAATAAATCATTTGAGATAGCAGGAAAAGGAAAGAAAATGCACTTGCTCGGTTGAGCTCAGATTAGGGTTTTGGTTTTAGGGTTTAGGGTTCAGGACCAATTTCCAGCTCAATCAATGATTTTGCAACAAACGCCCCAGTGTGGAAACGGTTCCGAGTCAAGGTGTGAACAAGGTCTTGGAAATTTTGATCTCTTTTAAAATATATATTTATCTAGTAAGGTTCCGAGTCAAGGTGTGAACAAGGTCTTGGAAATTTTGATCTCTTTTAAAATATATATTTATCTAGTAAGGTTCCGGGAGTCTGCACAACCATTGAGCACCTTATGAAATTATTATTTTCTAAATTTAAATTTTAGGTTTCATACATGACTATAAATTTTGAAATATTGATGACATGTAGTAACAATCATCCTAAGATCAACTCAAAGACTATCGTGAATAAAGAGTTTGTTGAAGGTAGTTCAAGTGCCATGTCCACATAATAAGGTTGTAAAAGCTCTAACAAATCATGTTATTGCCACTTACTATACTATAGTGAGTTAGAGCCAATACATATGTGCCATGTGGTAGAATCAATCTTATCAAACTATTATTATTATTATTATTGGTATTATTATTATGTGACTACTTGCGAAGATGGTATTTCTCATAACACCTATTAATGAGCATTTAGCTATAATATTACTTGACAAGTGTTCATTTGTGTCATTTTGGTGATTCATGTTGTAAATGATCTATTATATAATGCAGGTTGTGCACAAATATACGCGATGACGATTATATTTTGTCATTGAATCAATCATGTCAGATTTCAACACGGACTAACCTAGTTTATTATATCACATAGTGTGCATGTACGTGAAGGTAGTTGTACCCCTAGAATTCTCTTGCTATACTTCAATACGAACCAATCTAGAAGTCCATGTTTTCAAGAAGCGTAGTAAGAGATTTCTTCCACACTACTAGAGAATGTTAAATTTACATTCACTTTACATTTGAACTAAACACCCAATTCCCTAATTTTGCACTTGGCCCAGTGCACTCATTTCATGAGCAAACTTGGCTTTAAAAAAATTTGTTTGAAAAAATCTGTAAAAAACAGCGATTTTTGTTTTTCTACAATCTCTTCATTGTAAAGAAACAATTATTTAATTTATTTTTTTATCCTTAACTTTATCTTTAATCTTAATCTTAATCTTTTCTTTCTCTTTTATCTTGTTTCTTGTCTTCCTCTTGTCTTCCCTCTTCTTTTTCTTCTAGTCTTCCATTTGTCTTCCTTTTTCTTCTTCACCTTGCCATTTTTGGAGTTTAACCCCTAACCGCCCAACCATCCATATTTTGGACGATGTACGGATTTGAACTCGGATTTCTCATCAATCATGCACTTTTTGCTATGTGAAATTTTTACTAAAACTTTTATGGGGAGTTAGCTTCGTGCATGTGTGATCCGATTAGAAAGGGGATGATTTGTGAAATTTTTATGCCTCATTTCATGTTGTAGTGTTCCACCCCAAATTTGATAGATTTTAGTCTAAAAGTGCTCTTGAAAAAGTCAAGTACTAGAAATAAGCAACCAAAAAATCTCCAAAAATCACTACACTTAGAGTATCACATTTCAACCCATCTCAAAAAATTAAATATTAGATTGTCAATATCTTATTTGTAATCATATTAGAAAAGAGCTCTAAATTTTAGGTTTTAAAATTTATACACAAATATTGGTGATAGCAATCACAAATCTAACTCTATGGATAGAATCTAAAATGCATAATGTACAACTTTTATTCATTCATCAAATTGAAATACCCCTCTTAGTTGCATTTTATAATGCATTTTTGAAAAACTGCCAAATCTGAAAAGGGTGAGGATGTTTAGGGGTTAAGCGTTAAAAATAAATTAAATAAAAATCAGGGAGCAGGCTGAATCCGATACAGGCCTGAAAAAAAAAATTAAAAAAAAAACAAAGTTTTTTTTTTTTTTTTTTTTTTTTTTTTTTTTTTTCTGGTTTTTCCGGGCAGGGACGAGTCCGCGCGCGCGGACCCTACTCTTATTTTTACCCTCCCTCCCTCAATCACTCCCCCCCTCCCCCCTCTCCCCTATATAAACCCTCCCTTCTCTTCCTTCCTCACACTCTCCTTCCTCCCCTTTTCCTCTCTTGTTCTTCTCTCTCTCTTCCTTCTCCCTTCTCCTCAATATAAAGGAAGAAGAGAGAGGAGGAAGGAAGGAAGAGTGACTCGGGGGGGTCACTCCCTTGTATATTTTGTATACACGTGCGATAATGACCTATTTATTTGGGGGGTTATTTTAGCAAAAAAATTTAGCAAAAAATATTATTAGGTGATGGTATTTTTTACATGTAAAAAGCCTGAGAATATTATATGTGATGGTATTTTACATGTAAACATGTTTCACTTTTTTAAAATCCCCTATTTTACATGTACATTTTTTACAAAATTTATCTACAATGAATATATTGGACCCTATTTTTTATCGCACGTTGTTTCTAAAATTTTCGCCAGTGAACCCCCCGAGAAGAGTGAGGGAGGGAGAATGAGAGAAGGTTTATATAGGAAAGAGGGGAAAAAAAGGGAAAGAGAGAAAGGAGGGAGAGTGGGTCAAAAAAAGAGCGCGCGGACCCTCCCTGTCCGGAAAAACCGGGAAAAAAAAATAATAATAATAATAATAATAATCTTTTTCGGGCCTGTATTGGATTCAGCCTGCTCCCTGATTTTTATTTAATTTAAAAATTTTAATGCTTAAACTCCAAAAATGGCGAGGTGAATAAAAAGGAAGACAAGAAAAAAAAAACAAGATAAAAGAAAAGATAAAATAAAATAAAATAAAAGATAAAGATAAGGATGAGAAATAAATTAAATAATTGTTTCTTTAAAGCGTAAGGGATTGTAGAAAGACAAAAATCGTTGTTTTTAAGAGATTTTTTCAAACAAATCTTTTAATGCGCTTGGGGGCCAAGTGCATGATTATATGGCCAAGTGCAAAATTAGCAAATTGGGTGTTACGTCTGGTGTCAAGTTCTCATCTATAGTACTTGTTGTTGAAAGGTTTTCCATTCACATATTGAATCATAAATTAGAGTAAGAGCATCTTCAATGCACATGGAAAACCAACCCAACAAATAAAATTTTAACTTTTGACTCCTATGGAATCACAACTTATTACTCATACTAGTGAAAGCACATCCAAAATTATGTTGAAGATACACAAGAAATTGTTGATTTGGAAATTGGATGACCGAAATACACTCCATTGAAAGCACCCTTTAAAATTAAAAAAATGCCAATTCATATAGCAAATTCATACTTTTGCCATGTCAATTGGCTAATTTGTATTTTGAAAGGCATGATTTGCTATGAAAATGATGAATTTGAAAAACTCAATGCTTTCAACTCGATCATTCAATTTCCAAATATGAAATTTTGTGTGTTTATTCAATATAATTTAGAATGCTAGAATTTTTCGTGTTTATTTATCATAAGTTTGAATGCGCTTATTGGATGCGCTTTCAATGACAATAAAGTAGGAGCACCCAATTTCGACAGTGTACCCAATGCCGATAATTTCTACACAAGGTAGTCATTTTGGAACGCAAATTTAAGCACATCATAGAGCCCTTATTGCTTGTTGACCAAAATGATAAGCTATCGATGGTCTACTTAGATTTACGTTCTAGGATGACTAACGTTCTAGGATGACTAACGTTCTAGGGTGACTACCGTACGTGGAAGGTAGGGTTGGCACTTTCATGTCGCATAATTAATAAAAGTTGAAACAATGGAGGCCTGCACTTTTAAAAGTAATTTAAAAAAATTCGGCTATTGAATAGCTAACATTAATTTGTTTTTGGTTGCTAAACATTTTATTTTATTTTTTGCATTGAGTGTTATGTTTTCATCCAAATTTGTTGAGTGTTATGTTTTGAGTTTGTTTGCTTGTTTTTTTTTTTTTGGCTTTTTGTTGACTTTATTTTTGTTGATTTCGGCAAAATGCTTAATTAAATTTTATTTATTTATGACATTTTTGGGAGAATTATTTTTTGTCAACCCTGCCTTCTACGTACGATACCATGTCAAAAAATTATTGACATTGGGTACACTATCGGAATTGGGTGCTCCTACCTTCTAATTCCATGGGATCAAAAGCTACACTTTATTTGCCGGGTCGGTTTTGCCGTGAATTCCCTGAGGATGCCCTAACACCGAGATACACTCCATTGACCGCATCGACTGTTCCGATCACAGAACAGTCGAGCCCTAAAAACGTTCCTGGTCCTGCAGCCCTAAGAGCCGCGAAAGCTCGTCAGTCTATCTCTTTTGCATTTTGCACCTCCGACCCTCTTGCGCTTCGCTCCTCGACCAAGCAGCTCGAGCACCATGGCGGAGCAGGTGCTGTCTGCGGCCCGTTCCGCAATTGCACCAATTTTCTTTTCTCGCGGAATCGCGGTTGTTTTTTTTTTTCAAGGCGTTTCAGGGTTTTGAGTTCAGGTTTAGGGTTTGGAGTCGACAGGAGTTTTATTGATGGTTTTGTGTCTGCTGGATTGTTTGTTCTTGCAGACCGAGAAGTCGTTTTTGAAGCAGCCTAAGGTTTTCCTCAGGTACGGTTTCACTAGTTAATGGATTTCGCGTTCGCTCTTTTTTTCTTTTTTTTGTTTTTTTTTTTGTTTTTGGTTTTTTTCCGCCGTGGCGATTAGGTCATTGAGTAGTTCCTTCGGTTGGTTGTATACAGCACCAAGGCTTCGGCTAAGGGAAAGGCACCAGGGAAGGCTGGAACTCGGTTCTGGAAGAATGTAGGTCTTGGCTTCAAGACACCCCGTGAAGCAATTGAAGGTATGGACACCTCCTGGATCCTGAACAAAAATCTCCCTCTCTGCTACGGGATTAGGTCATTGTTCGATCCATGACGATTTCCCTGCTTGTTTGAGTGCCTCCAGTGAACATTAGGGTTTTGACTACTTGGACGACATACGTTTCGTTGTGCTTTTCTGAGAAGAGGAATCTGTTTGCAGGTACTTACATTGACAAGAAGTGCCCTTTCACTGGAGATGTCTCGATCCGGGGCCGTATCCTCACCGGAACCGTGAACTGCACCAAAATGACCCGCACTATCACCATTCGACGGGATTACCTCCACTTCGTTAGGAAGTACCAGAGGTGAGTCTACCCTACCTCGTGGTCAGTTTCGACATAAATTAATTCATTTTGTCAGAAGAGTGCCACATGTCAAATTGTGATTGGTTTATGGGTGATGTGGACCTCTCAAAATCTGATGTGGAAATTAGATTTCGACACAATACTGTCCGAATCTGACCCTCACATACAGTATTTCATTTCGTAAAGGTAATGTCGGATTGACTGAACACAACCTTCGGGCTGGTGAGCCTTAACGAGTTTTTTTAGTAGCATGTGTCTTTTGCAACTGTAATGTCATCCTTCTATTTACAAATCAATTGATATCCTTTTCAGGTACGAGAAGAGGCACTCAAATTTGGCTGCCCACGTTTCTCCTGCTTTCCGTGTTAAGGAGGGCGACAAGGTCATCGTTGGCCAGTGCAGGTCAGATCTCATCACTATTGGCAGGATGCGTCAATGAGGAACTGGGTGCTTTTTTTAATCTTTTTGTATCTCTGTGCTATCTTTCTGGAATTCCAGTGAGGCATAAGTGTAATTTGTCTCGGGACGTATTTCCCTGACCAGTTTCTCTCACTCTCTTCAGGCCACTGTCGAAGACTGTGAGGTTCAACGTCTTGAAGGTGATTCCCATGGGCGCTTCCGATGGAGGCAACAAGAAGGTGTTCACGGCCGTATAAAATCTCCTTAGTGCTCTGGCGGGGAATTTTGCTACCTCCACTTCTTGAAATGTGAACTTCACTGATTCCATCTATCCAAATTGGCTCGTGCTAGCAGTATATGAAGTCTGGATTGGGCTGAATGTCATGTTTCTACTTTTGTCTCATCTTTTGCAATTGCAACCAATCCTTGATATCTACGCCATCCCTGGAATGATATAGATGTAACCATTTATGTTCGATAAATTCGCTCTTTGGCTCCATGAATTTTGTATCTGCTTGTCCGGCGTATTACTAGAACTGGTATTTGGAAGAACTCTTACCACAGTTGCTGTCAGTTCATCACTAATTTGTATGAGATCCTTGTCTTCTGATTACTGATTCAGAAGACAAGGATAGATACTCACGTGCGCTACTGGTTCACGGTAAAATATAGCAGTCCCTAAAATTTGTGTTCTTGTATAAGTCGTATCTAGGCTATTCTGAACGAACCACATTATATTCAATACGTGAATATTTAGATTGTACACACTTGATTGATGGTGGTTACTATGCACCAGAGTCCAGTTACCTGTGCCTGTTTCCTTTGGCTTCGGAATCACTTGCTTTCGTCAATGTAGTTGGGTTAAAGTTAATTTACCATAGCTCACCAAACCGCTTATCACGTGATAAATTTTCACATTTTCCATGTAGGATATAAACTAGGATCCTGCACTTTCTGACAATTGTGTCATTGGCAATGCGTGACTGTGTAAGATAGGGTTTTGAGACAGCAGTGGCACATGTTATAGACAGGAGCCCCTCGTATTTGGGTATGTTGCTTGACACGGTTATCCCACTGGGATAATCAGAATCTCAGATTCTAACTGAGCAGGTTCACGATATTCTCACTAATCAAGAGCTACACCGACGTAGATAGAGGGCATGTCTGACACATGCACACGCTGATTGTTGAAATATTGTTCGACAAATAAGTTCCAGCAGATGGAATATTCATGAATATTTTGTAAGATACTTTCTTCACTATTCAGAGAACTATCCATTCTCTCCTCGCTATTTGATTGTTTCACCATGTCTCTACAGTCAGCATTGTGATAGTAAGTTTACATACTTGTAAGCAACGTATATAATCAACATTGGAATATTACACCACTACCAACCAATATAATTGGAGCAAGAGAGGCTACATGTAAAATGCATATTCAAATTATTATTCCAAATAGATCATCTATGGCTAACAACGTTTTTCTTTTATTTTGGCGACAAAGTTGCTGGCAGTTGCTTTGAGGCAATTGCTAGCAACCTTTTGATGCTAGAAATAAAAAACGCTGATGGTTAAACAAAAATTGTATAAGAAAGATCCTAGGATGAATCCAAGGAGACATGATAAAACATCTCATGTTCTTTGTATAATACTTAGAAAAATATGATTAAAAAACAATCCACTAATACGAGAACTTAATTAAAAATTAAAAATTGATAATCAGACCACAAAATCAACCCAAGGCCTTTGCATTGTGGAATCAAGTCCATTCCCTGAAATTCATATTCTAATAGACTAAAATTATATTCTATTGCGCTCAAGACAAATTTTGAGAAACCAAAACTCTCCCCAAGGAAGAAAATTGGATCGGGCCAAAATGGAAATCTAATTCACTTCCTTCGAATTCTGCCAAAATTCGCTCCTTTTTTGGCACAAGTCACGATTTTTTTGTGAATTGGCTTTGGCCTCAGCATTTGATGTAAAGCGATCCTAACATCAAAAGCTTACTTTGACACTCTTAGAGCATGTCCAACATTTGTTCATTGTCCAATACATTCAAATCTAACATGGTGTGCGAGAAGTGAAAACTTTCCAAGCAACAACCACCAAGGGTGCCCGGAATAGAGTGCATCGACTAATTACATACTACTACTTTTGTCACTACTCAAGACAATCATGGCGGAGAATAAACTTACCGTGGCAGAGATTTGTTTTACTAAACTTAACTTCATAAAGTGAGAGCATAGTCTTGTCAAAGAATGGGACAAAATGCTGGATGTAAGAACCACCACCCGCCATTTTAACAATATTTGGTGTGCAAATATCATACTGCATGCTATACTTCATCATCAAGAATTATGTTTGGTGAGTGAAAAATGGGTGCTGCTGGCCTGCTCTTAGGGCCTCTTTACACTAAAGGCGAGAAACCGTGAGGAGAAAAATTTCAGACAATAGAAGGCCTAAAAACGGAGAAGACCAATTTCTCATCGGCTAAAATTTCTCGCCTCACGTCTTCTCACCTCTAGTGTAAATAGGCTCTTACACACCTCTTACACACCTAATAATGATAAACCACCAAGATCTTCCACACCTTTTAACTATTTGGAATGAACAAATAAGAGTATACAAAAGTAAAATTCTTTGTTGATTCTTCAAATCCAAGGTGACTTTACAGATAACTTTACTGCCCTCATTTTATTTCGTCATACTAGGGTTAACCCCTAAAGGCCCAAGGTTGTCAAAATACACTGAAAATCAAGCCGTTTTGGCTTGTTTGGGCCTTTAAGGGTTAACCGAAAAGTTAGCTCAAAGAGGAAAGTTTTAGCAAATTCCTCTTGAACTCCTCTTGAACTCATATCGAAATATAAATAGACCGAAAACTAGTTCAAGATGAGTTGGGAGACAATCTAAAGCAAGCCATTGTCATTATTCTCTACACCTTGCAATGACTTCCAGAGCTCCTACCAAAGCTCCAAGCCCATGGCCCATAAGGGGACAAGTTATGACACGACACTATTCAACCCAAACATAGCTCAAGAGAACTCAAAAGAAAGGTTGAAAGGAGGTTGAAAAGGGAGGTTCCATGGCCTTCTTTTCGGTTAACTCTACTGTATCCAGCATAAATGTATCCAGCATAAAGGAATAGTATAAAAAATGGCAGAAAACTCTATATTAGCACACACCATAGTCTTGTGCTAATACAGAGGCATCCCGAAAGCAAGGGGCGCCGGCAAGGAGCCCGACCTTGCGCCAGGAACGACGGCGAGTGAGGAACTCCTCCTCGACCCAGTCCTCCTCCGTTGCCGAAATCCCCTGCACCCGCCATTATTACGAATCCTCCTCCGATTGCTACATTGCAAAGCGCATCATCAGTCAGTCTTCACCGCTTCGTTCTCATTTCGTTTCGGACATTGCGCAAGCCCTGCAAGCTCGATCCCCTGTGCGCGCCATGGCCATGGCCACCGCGCTCCGCAGGCTGGCCCAGGCGCAAGCTCAGCAGCTCCAGCGCGCCTTGCAACAAGCTCCGGCCACCGCCGCCTGCAGCTTCCGCTTCGCCAGCAATAATGTGGGTTTTTAAGGTTCCCTCGGGTTTCTGGGTTTTTGCGACGATGCATTCGTAATGTTGTTGATGATGCGATTGGTTTGCTTTTGACTGCAGACTGCGGTTGCTGCCGAGGAGTCATCTTCCAAGTCGCATAACATCACTGTGAGGTTTCTATAACTTTTTCCCGTTGTCCGGAGTAGCAACAGATTGAGTAGATCTGACGAGTTTAGAATAAGAGACAGTTTATCGGTCACGTTCTTTTACTGAATTTTGGAAAAGCGCTAGGATATTTTAACTTTTCTGGAGAGCACGGTTGGTGGTTGAGATTTAGGCCGGTTGCTGGCTTTTTAAATTTTAATTGCTTTGGTAGTAAATTTCAATGGATCTGGTTGTAAGAGCTTTTCTTTATAGAAACTTAAAGGACCAAGTAGACCGAATCATGAGGCTGAATCAGGCCTCATGTTTTTTTTTTTCTTTTTAGCAGTTTTGAGTACATCCAATGTGGAGTTCTTTTTCTTTAGATTTCTTTCTTTCTTGACCAACACATGCAATGTTCTTCACTCGTTCCGGTGATATAAAATTTGGTCCCCTCTGAATTATACTATTCATAATATGATGGATTGAATCTGTGATTTTAAAACCATGATTCCGGTGATATAAAATTGCTTTGGTAGTAAATTTCAATGGATCTGGTTGTAAGAGCTTCTTAACGCCCAAAGGACCAAGAGAACCGAATCATGAGCCCGAATCAGGCCTCGTGTTTTTTTTTATTCTTTTTAGCAGTTTTGAGTACATCCAATGTGGAGTTCTTGTTTCTTTAAATTTCTTTCTTTCTTGACGAACACATGCAATGTTCTTCACTCATTCCGGTGATATAAAATTTGGTCCCCTCTGAATTATACTATTCATAATATGATGGATTGAATCTGTGATTTTAAAACTATGATTTCTTAGGGATTCCTTTAGGAATTAAATTAGAATGAAAATGTTTGAACGTGGATGTGTAATGCAACAGTGGCCCAAGCAGCTCAACACCGACATCTCGGAGGTCGATCCGGAGATCGTTGACATCATTGAACGCGAGAAGAATCGCCAATGGAAGGTATTACATGCCCGAATGAATACTTGACATTTGTTCGCTTGATGATTTCTAACCAGTGATTTTTTTCTGTCAGGAGACAGTTCGGCATTTTTGCTAGAATAGTAATCTTGGCTCCCTGGATGCTCTTTTCACATTTATATATAGGTATTATCAGGGTAATACACATGTGCTACCTAGGCAATACCTGGGTGATACCTAGGTTTAAAGAACCTACACATCTTGACTCCATGTAGGAAATCTGGCTATTATTCCTTCAAAAATTCTTAGTATCAACTAGCGAGCCAAATTTTATGTAGCACTTAGCAACAAAAAATTCACTGTTCCTCACGCTCTTGTGGTTTTGTAGGGGCTGGAGCTCATCCCATCCGAGAATTTCACGTCCCTTTCAGTAATGCAGGCCGTGGGGTCAGTGATGACCAATAAGTACAGTGAAGGATATCCTGGTGCTCGCTACTATGGTGGCAACGAGTGCGTTTATCTCTTCCTTTTCTTTTATGAACCTGAATCACAATGTCATTAGTAGGAAATCCCACCTCTAGTAAAAAACCTAGCTCTGGTGCAATTGGCAGGGTTTAAGTTTGAATCTGCGTTAGGGTTCAACCCCTAAGTGTCCGCTGTGTATTTTCAGTAGTGTAGGAAAATTGGACCCCCTGCTGCAAATCATCTGTTTCTATGAAAATGACTTCAGTTCAACACGATCGACAATGTTGATCTTGTAGTATAGAACAAGAGCTTTAAAATGATGTATTGCAATCAGAAAACCGAGGTAAAATGAGAAAATGCCACCGTTGCAAAGTTCAGTGATGCAGATGCCCATGTTGGACGTTTTAGATACTTAGGGGTTAAGTTCGAAATTGCGTTAGGGTTTAACGGATATCTCTGGAGGAGTTTCTACTAGTTCTATTACTGATGGCTCATTTGATTTGCAGGTTCATTGACATGGCCGAAAGATTGTGCCAGAAGAGAGCTCTTGCTGCTTTTCGTCTTGACCCAGAGAAATGGGGAGGTCTGTCTCTCTGTTTCTTGCCCTCTTCTAGCCATTTTTAATTTTTGGATTTGTGAATACTGACATTGAATTCTGGTGGAACAGTGAATGTGCAGTCGCTCTCTGGATCACCATCCAACTTTCAGGTCTACACAGCTCTCTTGAAGCCACATGACCGCATAATGGCCTTGGATCTTCCACATGGGGGTCACTTGTCTCATGGATACCAGGTATGATTGCCAATTCAAATCCTTTTATGTAAGAGCTCAAGATAATTCGTTTCCCAAAATGTACGTATTCACTCGGACGTTTGTGTTTTTGGTGGCAAACAGACAGATACAAAGAAAATCTCAGCTGTTTCTATTTTCTTTGAGACCATGCCTTACAGACTGGACGAGTCCACTGGTTACATAGACTACGATACGGTATCCACTGCAAACCTGGCTATTCAAAACTCTGTACATATAAGTCCTCATCCTCCGAGATTCTTTGCATACTCGACAATTTTCTATGGGAAGAGACTAAGCAATGGTTTGCAAATGTAGAAAGTTATGGTGTCCAATGAGTTAAAAGTAACACTAACATGTTTGGGTTGATGAATTTCTTATGTCTAGTAGAATTGTGACATGCGGTTATAGGAATAAAGGTTATTGAATTTATCAGTCTGCAACGATTGTACTGAAAATAATGTATTTCTATTTTGGGTAGAGACACTTGTGATTAGTCGCTGGATTTTGTAACTTATGACATAAGTTTATTATTTTCAGATGGAGAAAAGTGCAGCTCTGTTCAGACCAAAGCTAATGGTGGCTGGTGCCAGCGCCTATGCCCGCCACTATGATTATGCTCGTATGCGCAAGGTGAGTTTGTGGATCTGTGAATGATGATGAGACTGTTTAGCTCGAATCGAGTTGAATACAAAGCAAGTGATTAACTTGTTTCTGCATGACTAGGATTATCCTGAACGTACTGTCGATTCAGCTCGAGTCGACGTAAACTGTCCAGTGCTTGGAATCTGTGATATGTAACGAAGTCATGAAAATTCATTCTCGATTTGAGCTAAATTAGTACTACTACCCTCGACTGCAAATTCAACTCAATTTGAGTTAAATTAATACTACTATCCTTGACTTCCAATTCAACTCGATTTAAGTTAAATTAGTACTACTATCAGTGTTTTTTTTGTGGATATTTATCGCCAACTTGCTATTTGAAAAATAGGCTTGCTATGTTGCTGTAAGAAAAATCCGGTTTCAAAATATAGAGTAAATCACCATTATCTTCCCTTATCGATCATTGATATGTATTATAGCCAAAATCTCTATAGAAAGGTATGTATTTGTCGTAAATCGCCAAAAAAACGCTTTCTATTCTTCATTTTTCAAATTTTTAATCGCTAATGGGACTCCCCTGGAAAAATGAGAAAAATTGCAGACTAATATCCTCAACTTGTAATTCATTTCGATTAGAGTTAAATTAGTACTACTGTCCTTGACTTCCAATTCAACTTGATTCGAGTTAAATTAGTACTACTATCCACGACTGAAAATTCAACTTGTTTTCAGTTAAATTAGTACTACTATCCTTGACTTCCAATTCAACTTGATTCAACTTCAAGTAAAGCTTGGATGATGATACACCCAATTTCAGGAAGCTTCCACTTCGACTTTAGTTTGATGACCCTGATATATTGATGAATAATATCATCATGTATGACCCGCTACTGATGCTTTTATTTTTCGTATGCAGGTTTGTGACAAGCAAAAGGCTATTCTGCTTGCTGATATGGCTCACATCAGTGGCCTGGTAGCAGCTGGTGTAGTCCCTTCTCCCTTCGACTTTGCTGATGTAGTCACAACCACCACTCACAAGTCTCTTCGAGGTCCTCGGGGGGCAATGATCTTCTACCGAAAAGGCTTGAAGGAGACAACCAAGAAAGGCGAACAGGTCTCTAAGATACTCCTTTGTAGAAAATTTCTCATTTGTTGAATTTTGTGCTTTTCTGTCACTCTAATGTTGTGGATCCCTCTTATTGCGCAGATTTTCTATGACTATGAGGACAAGATCAATGGCGCCGTGTTTCCAGGACTTCAAGGAGGTCCTCACAACCACACCATCGCTGGTCTTGCTGTTGCTCTCAAACAGGCAAGTAGTCTTCATTTCATGGTGTGAAGTGTAGACCGTTAAGTTCCACTTTTGTTGTAAAGGTTCTATGGTTTTTGAGTGGGTTACGTTGCTTTTTAACTGTCGATGAATATAAAGCTTTGAAAACTGAGGAGCTTTTTGGATTGTGTGCAGGCAGCTACTCCAGAGTTCAAGGCTTACCAGGAACAAGTTCTGAGTAACTCTGCACGTTTTGCCAAGGTATGATACAATGAATTAGAATGTGCTTCCAGCTTTGAAAATACCACAGGGTGTGGAAAGAAATTTGTCATCGATTTTACAATACTTTGGGTATGAAGTTTCTGCATGTTATTTTTATTTTGAACATTCTTTTCTTCAAATGTTAATCTGTCAATTGGTTTTTAAAATGTAGGCTTTGATGGATCGGGGTTACGAGTTGGTTTCCGGGGGAACTGAGAATCATTTGGTTCTAGTTAACCTTAAGCCCAAGGTATGTTCTCTCTGCTGTTTGTGGTTTCATCATGTAGAAATTGGGTTCTGATGAATGACTAGTGAGTTGTTTATTTCTGTCAGGGCGTAGACGGCTCCAGAGTGGAGCGAGTGATGGAGCTTGCTCATATTGCAGCAAACAAAAACACTGTTCCTGGAGATGTATCTGCTTTGGTACCTGGAGGCATCCGCATGGGTAAGCTTCATTTCATGTCTACATTGGAAAGCTTTACTTGAATCAATCCCAATCTTGTAAATGAATGAAAATACGATTGCTGTAATGAGCCTAAGAGATGTAGTTCTAGTTTATTATTTTCTGATCCATTTTGTTCTGCTTGGAACAGGAACCCCAGCATTGACAAGCAGAGGTTTCTCGGAGGAGGATTTTGAGAAAGTTGCGGAGTATTTCGACCGTGCAGTGGATATTGCTGTGAAGGTCAAGAAGTCAACAGGTGAGACTGCTTGCATTTAACACAACTTGACCCACACAGGTCGGTTTTTATATATTCTAAAGAACGGTCTGAATTGGCATGGGAAGGAATCCATGGCACCTTGTTTTGTGAAGTTGAGCCAACGATCCATTAGAGTTAACCAAAAAGTAATCCCAAAGAGGAAAGTTTTAGCAAACTCATATTGAAATATAAATAGACTAAAAACTTGAACTCACATTGAAATATGAATAAGGTAGGAGCACCCAATGCCGATAATTTCTACACAAGGTAGTCATTTTAGAACGCAAATCTAAGCACTTCATAGAGCCCTTATTGTTTGTTGACCAAAATGATAAGTTATCTATGGTCTACCTAGATTTTCGTTCTAGAATGACTACAGTGTCAAGAAATTATCGGCATTGGGTACACTATTGGAATTGGGTGCTCCTACCTTAGACCAAAAACTAGTCTATGATGAGTTGAGAGACAACCTAAAACAAGGCACTGTCATTATTCTCCATACCTTGCTATGGCTCCCACACCTTCCATCAAAGATCCAGGCCCAAAGGGAGAATCTATGACACGATACTATTCAACCCAAGTACAGTTTAATAGAAGTAGGGCGAAAAGGGAGGTTAGATGCACTTCTTTTTGGCCTACTCAATTGTCTTCACATTTGAGAAGCTTTAATTTCGCTTGATTGGGCATGACTTTGCTCTAAATAATATTATTAGTTGGCACTACTTGTACTACTCCAGAATGTTATGGATATTGTAGATGTGATTAGTTTCTTTTTGAGGTTTGGAGATGAAGTTTATTGCACTGGTTGCAGGGACGAAGTTGAAGGATTTCAGAGCTGCCGTGGACACAGATTCGGAGGTGCAGGCAGAAATTGGGAAGTTGAAGGCTGAAGTGGAAGAGTTTGCCAAGCAGTTTCCCACAATTGGCTTTGAGAAGTCCTCAATGAAGTACCAAGATTAGAAAGCTAGTCTTTGTATCGTTCCAAACTTTTCATGCATTGAAAATTCAGAGATCCTCATTCACACGCCACATGGGTCTGTGCCTTCACTTTAAATTCAAGTCCGAATTCACAACTATGGCATGGCAAAGTCTTGGTGTGACAATTACTCGTTATTTGAACAGTTTGTCAGTGAAACAATTGACAATCTTTTGGTTATTGAGAGTTTGCCAAGAAACCCAACTTTTTCCTGTCTATCCCTTTGTCTTTTGGTAGCTTTGTAATTTCAGCACTAGTGTAACACCAAGATTGAAGGGACCCTAAATATTTCATTTCAAAGGGAATTTTTATCTTGCACTTCATTTAGGTTTCCATTCCAATACTGGACTTCGATTTTCACTTCGAGTGCAAGTATTTGCCCTCGTGTCCTTGAATTTAAATTTCGTAATGGAAGTTAAGTGTTTCATGAGTCTTGTTATTTTTGAGTGTAGATTGTGGGAGGCAACATGTAGGAACTAAGTAGAAGAGTCTTGCCTGAGAAGTCCCATGTTCCCCTAATTTGCATTCTATATTGTAATTTACTGTGCTTCAATTTTATGCATAGAGGAGTCATGTAAACGTTTTGGATGACGACAGCCTTTAAACTTTGGCCTCAAGTGGGAAGGGTTGAGAAAATGAATTCTTGGTTTCTTGCAATCTGATTGGTGGAAATTGAGTGGCACTCGACCTTTGGCCATAGTGTGAAGGGGCCCTAATACCTTAGATAGGTTATGGGACTTAATAAAGAAAAATCATATTTCCACAACAAAGCATATAATTTCCATAGAAGTTTTTGAAGCATATTCATTACAAGAAATTACAAGTGTCCTTGGGGTCTCCCGTATTAGGCAAAAATGAAGTTAATAATGATCATACCTCCTTCACTATTAGATGGAGAGGTTTTTTTGGCTCTGTGGAAGCACATTTCCAACCACTACAAGATCTTGATGATATGAGACTCACGAGAGTCCTCATTTGCCCCAAAGAAATTCCAACCGATTTTGTTAGGCTAATGTAAGAACTATCCAAATCATGTGAGTAATGCATGGTCATTTAGTGTAAGACTTGTAGATATGAACAATGGCATGAGGCATCCATCTCTTACTCCTCAAAGACTCATTGCCCTAGGAAAATTGAGTGCAGGTTCTCCCTTTACAGCCCAACTATTTTATTATTTTGAAGTCTGCTAAAGTCGTTCCTTCCCGTCATGGCATGGCTACCGGTATGATTGATCAACCCGGTCAAGGTAAACATAAAGATGTAAGACTCAATTTGCGTTAGTTGCTGCAACTGTAGAGTTCTGATGTAGCATCTATGTACACGTGAACATAGAGGGGTGTGGAAGCCTTCAAAAACATAGCTCGCCCAGCTCCAATATGTGATTCTCACAGGAAGAAACTTCCAACTACTTAAAATTGGGTCAAAAGCTAACTGAAAATGGTGCACAATATCAGCAGCAAAGCACAGACGTGCTCTAGCTAGTAACGGCTTTGTTCTCGCCCTCGGCCACGTCCCCGGCCCTGGCCTCGATTATCAAGGACTGAGAAACCATTCTGCACTGGACCTGAAGCTCTGGCCACGTAGGACGATGTACTCTGACGTTGCATGATGGTTACACCACGACCTGGAGCCCATCCATTGGGTGGACCAGGGGCTTGGGCTGGAATGTTCATTCCAGGCTGAGGATTTCCTCCTCTGCCCATAAAACCGGATCCCCCGTGAACAGGAGGGGCTCTGGGGACTACTTGATGAGGTTGAAATGGCTGAGCGACCCCGGACTGCGGACGTCCGGAGTATCCAGCTCCATTGAAACTGGCTTGCCCTCTTGGACCATGCCCCTGCGGTTTCGGTCCTGCTGCAGCTGAATTGAAATAACCCTGTTCCTGACCTGGCGGCCCAGCAGGCCTCGGAGGCCCTGCTGGTCTGTACTGATTCCCAGCTGGAGAACCTGAATAGTTGCCTCTCGGCCCATTCCCTTGCTGCCGTTGCAACATCTGTAGTGCTCCACCAGTGCTGTTTGCACGATTCCCAAGGCTGTTCGTAATTAGGCGATGAGCTGCAACTCCGAGTTGCATTCCCCCAAGGGCTCCTTGAACCGGTGGCCTGCACAGAGTTGTTAAACAAATGCTAAACTGTCGACACAACGCAATACGTTGTAGGCTAATGTTTTCATATTCATCTGTATTTTGGATAGAACCTGCTTTGCATTCACTATTTTTGTGAAAACCTGGCGATTTTATCAAGATTAATTTTAATAATTGGAAGAATTTGGCTTTTTCATCCATTTTTTCTTCAATTTTTTCCTAAAGCTGGAGGTAGCTACGTGTTTTTGGTGCTTTCTGGCTTTTAAAAGCCTAAAAAAGAAACACAGGGTGAGATATGTCTGGTCACGCCAACTAACAAACTGAGGAAATTATATCCTTATCAATGTGGATGTGAAACTTTACCTTTCTTGAACAGTTTGTCTCTGACCATGGTCTTCATGCCACAAGGGCTGTACTCTCACATCCTGTTCTGTAATACTCTGCAAATCCAGCAAAGTCACCAGTGAATACCTCTGCAGAACTGTATGGGTTTCATAGCAAGAGGATATATTGATGAGTTTGTGAAAAAAAATTGAAGAGGCCCCTGAACAATACCCCACAAATCTACCAGAACTAAGGCAAAGAAAATCATCATGCGCAGGTGTACTAGGTCTTGTCATGAGTATCAACATGTTCGCATAGGAAGAACGTGATAACATACCCTTTTAGGAAAAACAACACCTTGGGGAGGTGATGCAATATGCCGGTGAACAGATACGTTTCTAAAGATGACCGTCCTGAAACAAAAAACATGAAGATATTAACTCTTGAATGCCGTATTACCACAAATAAATCCACCACACCCATATATAATCAATTGCTACATCATCCACTTGTACCATTATGAAACCATCGAAGATCAATATAAGGTACATGTTGCCTATTCAGATCCATATGCATGTATGCTTCCTAATGCACTTATCATGAATAATGTCCATTATGTCAGGAGTTCAATGTCACTGGGATCTTGATGCAAAACACACACATCTTGTTTTCACCTAACTCGGTTTTAATGATACCAAACACCGTATGGGCCTCACAAATTTGTAAATGAGTAATTCATAATAAAGAAATCATCACATGAAGTAAATACTTACATCACAGTATTGTTGTTGATATGTGGCATGTTTTGCACAGGTGATCTGAAAACAGGTGGGCAACATTCCCCTTCACACAAGTGGAAATATCCATTCATTCCGCCACTGTATTACATAAGATTGTACAGGTTAAGGAAAGCCCAAATTCAATTCAAGTATGACGTACTATAGTTGAACCAGAAATTTCCAGCACGACAAATTCAAATTCGAAAGAGCACTCTAGAAAAACAAAACCTCAACGCTTTCAAAATTTTGAATTACCTTACTGTAGGATCAATTTCTTCAAAAACTTCAAACCGTTGGGGGGGTTGAAGATGTGCGTAGCGATCATAAAATGAATAAACGAGGGTGGCAAGAGGATGATTTTGCGAAATAAACAAAAGATCCGCCAGTATACTGTTTCTACGAGTCTCAGAAGGCTGCACCAAACCTCACAAGAGCACTTACTATGTTACTGCTTTGCAATATATTCACATGTAAAATCATGCACATTATTTTTGCAACTTACTTCACAAATGTAAATCTGACTTATAACCAAAGACCTACACTAAACACCTCAACCGAACAGCACATACAGAGTATAATGCCTAATTACGAGTTGGAATGGGCAAAATCATACTTAGAAACGTACCGTGAGTGTGTGTTCAACTTGACTAATTTCAGCAAGCAGACGGTCCTCTTCAATGAAAGGCAGTTTAGCCACTCCCTGTCATACAGATGCACACACATTGCAAAACTCAGCCTCAGTTACTTGATGTCTATCTCCAACAACAAAATAAACAGCAACAACTTAAGTATATAGTATCAAAGACAGCAAAACATGAAATAATCAGGTGTGTTTGATTACCTGCCAAGCAAATCGTTTACCGTTCATGTCAACGTCAAAATCTGCGGTACCAAAATTCCAAACAGATTAGGTCCCCAAAACTCTTAAATGGGCCGCTTTCAACACATAAAAGCAGAATACTGGTAAATAGTGGAATGCTCAAATTACAATAACAGATATATACCTCTTGGGTAGAAATCAGCAATTGGAGAATTTAAATCTGTCATTAGCGGCCTATAATGAATTGGTAAAGCCTCCGCACTGCATGAAAAAAACGGGTGCATTTAATATCGAGGCTCAAAACAATTGACATTTAAATACCACATAGAAAAGAAAAAGTTTGAAGACACGTGAAAATAGAAACAAAACACGTGTCTACTCGTTGAAAATGTACTGCCTCACGGTGCAAAATACCATGCAGACTCCGTTTAAGAAAAAATTCGCAGTACAAAGTATAAGACGACAAATGATGCGGCATTGAGAGGCAGACCTTGCGGCTGGCAGCACCCCCATCAACTGATCGAACGGTTTGAAAGGTTTCCCGAGGAAGAAAGTAATTTCCAGTTGATCCAGATCCTTCAAGTCTGATGCAAAAGGAGCATAATGATAGGGATAATACCTGTGCGAATAGTCAACAGAAACATAAGAGAACTAAATCATCATCTGTCAACTAAATTATATAACTAAATCAATATACAACACCTCAATACTTTTTGGCAGATAAGAAAGGTAAATATGTTCCAGCTTTAGAAAATCCCAACTATTCTTTGTCTCCATGTATAAAAATACTAACCAGTTCCAAGAGCAAACGCCTTGGTAATAATAACGCATTACCCAGCATAAACCCTCTGTGTATTTTAGTACCTGTACACATTGGTTCAAAAAAGTAAGTCAGCATCAACCAGAACCTCTGAAAATATTAAATATTATGAAAAACGCAAGATTGGTGAGACGCACACGTAAACAGATGTGCAGGTACAAGTGATATGCAATCTATCAAATAATCATTTCATCTGAAAGCATGAAAATCACATCTATGAAGTCATGTAGCCTTTCATATACTATCTTTCATAAGGACATTACGCTAGGTAGTATGGAACAAGCATCAAAAACATTTCAGAAGAATACTAAATCATAGCTGCCACAAAAGGGGCTTCGGTTCTTGTTACATACCACGTCCTGCTGAATCCCTTCCATCTCATCAGGAGACTTGGCCAAAAATTTCTCCTCGTAATACCTCTCCTTCCAGCCAGCTTCGCCTAGACGAACATTGTCCTCAATCTCCCCACCACCAAGGGTGACATCAGCCTTATCCCGCAATGCATTTTTCAATCTCATCTTTAGCTCATCCAAGTTGTCCTCCCCATCCTGGTCCCAAGAAACAGCAGAGGTAAAAAAAGGACTTTCCTTTTCAAGATGATGTCAAGAAGAAAAGAATCACAACATTACAAGGAATATAGATTTCCTGGGTGTAAGAGGTTGATGAAACCTTTAAAAGAATCCAAAATATTACTCAACAATATTGTCATTAAAAGATAGCTTGCAAGATTTTACTTACAGGGAAAAGCACGTCAGGATCGACATTAGGCTCTGCATCATCTCCCCTTGGTCTCTGTCTTTCTTTGTGTTCTTTATCGCGCTTTCGTCGATCAGATTGCCTCTGTTACAATAGAGACAACAAAACACATGTATTCAAAAATTATTCAAGGGAATCTCTTCAGTGATTCATCCCAAGAATACGGGTATCTCAAATGGTAGCTTCACAAGCACAAGGATAAGTCTCGAATTTCGAACCTGAGTAATTCGCGCTCTTTTCATAAAGATAGTGTCCTCCTGAGCTCCAATGGTTTGAATGAACTGCTCAACTCGTCGTAAATTCACCTGGAATAGAACAAGCAAAGCAGAGACGCCAAATGAGCACATATGACACATGAATGTCCCCACCTATATCAAAGAAAAACTTGCATATACAGGAGTAGGAAATGGATTAAACGTGTACTAACCTCGCCATTGTCAGTAAGATAGCCTCCCATTTGCCTAAAAACCTTCTTGTACATAGCCACAAGCAGGTTGATAGCCCCCTGAAAATTGCAATATTAATGTGTGTTAAGCCTCATAAGATATACTTTTCAGGTGACGACAATTTTCACGAATAAAGCACAAGAATTCCTTTTCAAGAAAAAACATCTTCGATCAATATCAATTGAATTTTTTAGTAACAGAGGTCCCATAGAATACTGAGATTATGGCTTGAAAACAAATCCAACAAAATTCGTAAAATAATCAAAGGGAGCAGTGGATATTATTGGCACATACCTCTCGAATTTCTAAAGTTGGCATGTGCGGGAGAAAGTCGTTGCCGACAAAGAAACACATAAATACAAAATCGTCAATGAGCCGTTCAAAGTCGACCTCAAACGGCGCATCATGTATCTTCAAATCGAATTCAAGGTATTCTCGCAGAAGCCAAATGTGGAGAAACTGCCACCAAACTCATGCTCAATGTCAGCAATGTCTAAGATGTATTACAATGTCAGCACCTACTAGCATATGTAAACAGTCAGAAATGGAACTTTTAGCCTGGCAACGAGGAATAACTTGTCCTTTAGATTCTGAAGATTGATGATAAAAAAATTCAGTCTTTACAAATCGGTTACTGTGAGTACATAACGTCACTGTTTCTTACTATTGTCTAGCTCACCTGATAAGGTTTTCGAGGTCCAGTATCTAACTCGTCACCCTTCTCATCGTGCTCTCCCCTTTTCCTCTTTGGTTTCCCTTCACACTCTGCAGCTAAATGGCCGGTTTGACCACATAAAAAGCACTTTTCTGCCTGATTTGGTGCGAATACAACCTGGAAGAGCAAATTTCAGAGCTGATCAGAACAAAGGATACTCCACATCCACCAAAGGTCAATCGGGCAGAAAACCAACTTACCTGATGCGACCTCACACAAGCAGAAGTATCAAGATTGTTATCTCCTATTAAGCAGACCTAATTGAAAAATAAGTGGCAATTACCTCTCTTAAGATGGAAAAGTGAGCCTCATGAGTGGCCAAGGCAAGCATGATTAAATCTGCATCCTGCACAGACGAAGAACTTCACCTTGAGAACAAATGAAGTTAAATGAGATATTCTGTTTCGCACTGAAACAGGAGCTTTTGAGATGTTGCTTTTAGGGAAATACTATCATGTGGAGAACCATGATATTTAGTAACAAGGTGGTAGCCCGTATCATCAACAGGAAAAAAAACTACACTTGTAAGAATGTGATGTACAAACAATATCTAATCTAATCAAATCCAGCAGTTTCCTGAAGAAACCCAACGACATCTACAATTTAGATATTTGCCTTGGTTACAACTAGTTATGTTGTACGTGCTAAACAGCGGAAAAGAGGACATTAACTCGCTGTGACACGGGAAAAATCAAAGTGAGAAGCAGAAACGTACCAAGCCATAAAGGCAATGTCTAGTATTGGGGTCGAAACCAGGCAGATTTCTCTGGAGTCGTATGTAAGACATGATTTTATGTTCGCCTTCTCCAGGAACATTTGAATCCGACAAAATCACCTTTCAAAATCAAGAGAGACGAGGAACATCAACATAATGAGTATTGAGCGGGAGTGGTAAGTCTGCCGAGAAATCGAACAGCATCAATTATGCAAAAAGTGAGAACCAGCCTCTCATTACTGATCAAGATATGCAAACATCACTCAGATTTACGTCAATCAAAGCATCATGTAGAACATACCTTCACATTGCGCCAGCCTGGGTCGTTGTTAAGGCGCAAGTGGATGTAGTATTGCAAGGCAGTTGCAAGGCTAGCCATAAATGGTGTCCCAGGGGTGATAACATTCGAATCAAAAGCTTCGGATTTCTCCTTCGGAGCAATAATCCGTCCTTCAGCCTCAAACTCTCTTCTCAACCTCTCCTCTTCTGTTTTCTGCAGCTCTCATCAATAAAAACAACTTCGTCACCGAGGAGTCATGACATGACATGATAGAACAGAGCATTCAAGTAATCTTAAGTCGCTTTACAGAGTCAATACATAAAAACAGATAAATCTCAGTTGGTGATACATAAATAAACTCTGTAGCAACAACCACAACCCAATCACAAAACATGTCAACTAATTAAATCTTTATTTGCAAGTATACACATTTGAAAGACCCTTGGAATGAAGAAGAGCATCAAGCCATAATGTATTTTAAATTATGACAACACGCAATCGTGTCACACAGTACTAAAGTAGAATAGCTGCATACCGCATCAGCTGCATCTTTAGCAGCCCTAAATCGCCGTGATCGTTGTTGATTCATCTTCGCCCGTGGTGCCACACCATCTGTTGAACAGAAGAAGAACAAACTGACGTTACCAGAAAGAAATACCCAAACATTGAGAGTCACCATCTCATACTAGGAGAAGCCAAAAAATGAAAGAGACAAAAAAAGATAAAACAGCATTTGAGCCTTTAATAGCGCTGACCGGATGAGATGTGAGAGAAATAGTACCTATGGCCATAAATAAGAGCTTCCTGGGCCGGACTATAGCAAAAAGGCGGTCAATGTACTCAAACATGACCTGAAATACTTCATCGAATGTGCTGGGTGCAGCCTGCATAAACCAGAGCAAAAGAATATGAATTCTAAAACTTGATGTAATCAGTGGCTGCTCCACGTTGAAGTTACACACTTGCTTAAGATATGATTTCCAGCCAGGAAATGACAACATAGCAAAATAGAACTAACTTGATCACATGTAGGTTTTAGAACTGTGACTAAACATGCAGCAGACCGGATTGGAGTTGCATACCCTATCTTCTGGATGGAAACAGGGGTGAATGATGCCATTCATATCAAGGTACAAATTGTCGTATTCTATCCCATTTGGATTAGGTTGAGTTGTATCAATTGGAACCTTCACGCCCTCAATGATATGCTGCTCTTCTTCAACGACATCTACCACAACAAGTGGATACTTGTCCGCCAACCAGCGATAAAAAGCTGGGACTCCCATCTCTGCTACTCCTGCTGATTACTAACCTGATGCTCAACTCTGGTAGCCACGTATATGGCTTGCTTGATTATGAGTTAGCTCTACTACAAGACCCAAAGCTGAACATTCTGGAAGAACTGCTGCAGGAAATAACTCGATTGAATACGCCTGAAGCAGAAAAAAATAGCAGGCGATAATGTATAGTCTGTAAAATGAGACTCTCAAAAGAATAAAGAAAACAGCCTGGCTTGAGACTCCCAGGTACTCAACCGGGAGTACAATTGCTTCATCAACCAGTGAAAAAAGGAACTTCCCTAACACCTACACAGGCCTCCAACGACATCATGGAGTACCATGTTCTTGGATCTGCCTTGATGGTAGCAGCAGCAAAACTTAATTCGATAATGCAAAGAAAAGTAGAATCCGAGTGCGGGAACTAGTCGAAGGTTCTGCACACCTCTTAAATGCTGGATGGATGTGCCCAGCGGACTCATGCGCTGAAGTAAACAAAAAGGAGAGCGTGGAAGCTCCGACCCTTAAAAAAGGGTTTAGAAAAGAGAAGCTCTATCAACTTGCATGAAGTTCTCAAAGCAGCAGTTCTTCAACTGCTTTCTGCGCCCTCAAACTCTTCTGAAGTATGCATCAGAATTAACCAAAAAAACGGGAGTCAAAAACCTTTTAAAGCCTAAAATCGTTGAAAATAAAAATTCGGAAATCGAGTCAAGGTAAGAAATTGCTAAAAGAAACATTATCCATCCCTCAATCGCATGAAAAGAATTGCGGAAGGAATTGTCCATCTCTCTCACCGACGGTAAAGACTTCCTATTCAACACATGAAATCAGCAGTCTTGGTGCTGTATGATAACAAGATTTGATTTTAAACGGCCAGTTCTGTCTCACGTGGCAGCTCTAAAAAAACCGGGTAGCGTGAAAATAGCGAACAGCCAAATTTCTTTCACAGTAGGCAATGAGATTCTCTCTTATACCGGTAGTGACCACCTAAACTATATCTAGTCTTAAAAATGGAGCAGCTTCCGAGCTCGAGCTTCAGAACAAAAATGAATCAAAAATGAAAACGAACAGCGACAAGACATGTTAGGGCTATATACAAGCGAATATCTTAAACCACATTGTGCTGAATGCTCTACACAGTTCAAGCGATGTGCTATTCTCCACTACAGAGGACAAAAAACGCTAGGCTGATCGACCAACAAAACAGCTACCCTCACTAACCTAAATCGATTCAGGAAAAACAGATGACAAAAAGACTCCTTCATAAGAGCTACCTACATCGCAATTAGCAACAAAATACCTGCTGGTGACAGAATTTACAAGCTGCAGCAGAAGTGTAAAGGCTGAAACAGAATCAGAGCTCCTTCAATCATGCACATAGGGTTCTGAAAAGCTAGGAAAATTGCAAAATAGAAACGGTTGCCAAAACTTTAGCCAAAGCGGGCACCGTGCAGCATAAACTGTCAGAAAACCGAAATTGGCACAAGATCCCGAACCCTAAGCATGCCAAAGGGGTGGCATTTGTCGCAATGCAAACGACATCAAAATAAGTTATGCGGTTCGGTCCGACCTCACCGAGAGTGGCATGAAGAGGAAAGCCTGGCTTCGCGAGCAAGGCGCAAAAGGCTAAAAATTCTCACACCGAAATAAACGAAAAGAAAACCAAAACGAGAAGCAATTGTGCACGGAAGAAAGCCAGAAAAAGGGGCGAAAGATAAGGACGCGGGAAGTGGCCGTGGTACCGGCCAAGGCAAACCGCAGAGATCGTACATGAATGGGGTCAGGCGCTAGAATTTTGTGCATCCAGGTGACGGATTGATGCCGCGCTCAAGGTCTAGAAAAACAAACCCTAGAAGTATGTATGAGAGGGTGGGTCATGTGAGCGGGTGAGTGAGGCCCACCTTGGTTTTCATCCGTCCAAACGATGAATGTCCTTCCACCGCCTCTTTTCCTTCCAAACGTCACGTACAAGACCAAAAAGTTTGTGAGGTTGCTATGGTCGAAAATCTAAGCTTAAGATGTCATAATGACAAAGTAAAAGGAATACTATTGAAAAATAAATAAAGTATAATTGTAGGTAGAAATTTAAGAGGAATTTTAGTGAAAGAATTATAATTTTTATATTGTGCTCGGTGGTTAGGATCAATTAAAACTAATTATAAAAGGAAAAGCTCAAATTTTTAGGATTATTTTATTTCATGTTTTGTATGGTGATAAAGAGAATTTTTGAGAGTACGGTATTTATAAATTTTGGTTTTCATTGGAGTTAACCAAAAAGAGTGTTTGAAAGAAGCAAGACCCTACGCCACCACAAGGCTAGAAACTCTTGACCTCCCCCAATGCTAAAGGAGAGTTTCCATCCGCTCCCTCAAGGTTGAGAGTCTTGACCATGGGGACTATTCATGAACAATGGTTGTTAGAAAAAATAATTATAGAGAAAGAACTCCTCTTCAACTCCTCTTCAACTCCTCTTTTGTTTTCGGTTAACTCAATTGAAAAGCAATTTTTCAAATGAGCAACTTTTTGGCATGAGATGTTGATCCTAAGGACCGAGTACGGTAGTTGAAGAATAAGTTTTGGGATTTAATTCACAACTTGTTAACCCCTAAATGCCTAGAGCCCTCTCTAAATTTGGCAGTTTTGCAAAGATGCATTATAATATGCAACCTAGAGGGATATTTTCAACTTGATATATGAATAAAAGTTGTACAGTGGGGTGACACCGAAATTGGCCCCTTGTGCAATTCCAGGGATAGTGCCCACACTGCTGCCAACTTTTACACCCTCCCGAACGCTGGAAAATTGTTATTTATACATGAAATTTTAGACACAAAATCATTGTTATGTTGACAACATGTGTACTAAATTTCAAAGCTATAAGGTTGATACAAAAAAAGATATTCAAGATATACTAACAAGAGTAGCTGTAAGAAATGTTTCACAGCTGCCAACTTTGACACCCTCCCAAGGATTGAAGAAATTATTTTTTTACACAAATTTTTTGAAGTAGGAACATCTTTATGTTGTTTACACATGTGAAAAAATTCAAGTCCAAAAGACCCACAAAAAAAATGATATTCCAAATCTACCAACAAGTGTAGTTGCATGTGAGACACGAAGGGGAGGATCGTTTCACAACTTCCAACTTTGACAGCCTCCCTAGGGCTGAGAATCTGTTACTTCAATATGAAATTTTTTTTCACATGATTTTTATGATGTTGATCACATGTATGAAAAATTTCAAGGCAAAAAGATACACACAAAAATAGTTATTCAGAGTTGGAAATTGTGAAACGATTCTCCCCTTTGTTTCTCACAACTACACCTATTGGTAGATTTGGAATATCATTTTTTTTGTGGGTCTTTTGGACTTGAATTTTTTCACATGTGTAAACAACATAAAGATCTTCATACTCCAAAAAATTCGTGTGAAAAAATAATTTCTTCAATCCTTGAGAGGGTGTCAAAGTTGGCAGCTGTGAAACATTTCTTACAGCTACTCTTGTTAGTATATCTTGAATATCTTTTTTTGTATCAACCTTATAGATTTGAAATTTAGTACACATGTTTTCAACATAACAATGATTTTGTGTCTAAAATTTCATGTATAAATAACAATTTTCCAGCGTTCGGGAGGGTGTCAAAGTTGGCAGCAGTGTGGGCACTATCCCTGGAATTGCACAAGGGGCCAATTTCGGTGTCACCCCACTGTACATTATGAAATTAGATTCTATCCATACAATTAGATTTATTATTGCTATTTCCAATAATTTTGTATTATTTTTGAAACCTGAAATTCAAATTTGTTTTGTAATTCAATTACAAATAAGATATTGACAATCTACGGATGAATTTTTTGTGATTGGTTGAAATGTGATACTCTAAGTGTAGTGATTTTTAGAGATTTATTGATTGCTTGATTTTATGAGTTTACTTTTTTTAATGCACTTTTACACTAAAGTCTTCAAAATTTGAGAGAATCACTACAACATGAAACGAGGCATAAAAATTTCACAGTTCATCCCCTTTCTAATCAGGTCACATATGCATGAAGCTAAATTCCCCATGGACTCTACAGTAAAAATTCCACGCTGCTAAAAGTGCATGGCATACGAAAAATAATGGATGAAATTTGTACATTGTCCAAAAAATGGACGCTCGGACAGTTAAGGGTTAAGTTGATACAAAGTGATGTGTACCAACCAACCTTTAGTACACTTTAGGGACATTTGTGATAACTAAAAGGAGTATCCAAATCGGTCAATAAATCACATAGTAAAGTAAGATGTGGTTCAATTGAGATATTGGCCATATCTATACTACTTTGTTTTCATTTTTGCATAATTGACATTGAGAGCATTGGATAACCTATTTGTATACATTTCTAACTATTTACTCTGGAATGCTATTCATATTATTTAGGAATTGCTAACTTGTAGCCAAATTAAAGATTTGAAAACCAATGCCAAAAATCAAGAGTTTTGACTGTATGATATTACCTATGGTCACTCGGTCCTTGGCAACATGCTTGGCAATTTGGGTTTTAGTAGCATATTTAGATTTATTGTCTTTTAGCATGCTTAATATTTTGGATTCTGATTTTGGCGTTGCTATTTTTGGAAAATTTACCCATATGTTTGTACCTATCACGTTTGTAGAATAAAGAAATTTATGGGAAAATTAAAACGAACAAAGTTTAATAATTATGTGCTTTGTGAAACAAAAATTGCAAAAGAATAAAATTAAAGCACAAAATTCGTTCATTGAAAGCTTGCTATCACTAGAGTTTTCCGCAAACTCATAGGGGTTCAGAGTCTTAGTTTGGAAAACTTCTTGGGATACGAAAATCGGCCTCATAATTTACTAGAGCATAAAGTACAAATGAGTTCCCGGTTGGTGGGGGCTGTCAGTTACTATTTCAGTGAATGAGCTTTCAAAAGCTTTGATTTTTTAGGATAAATCCAAGGATGACTCACTCCGTGTGACAGCATCCACGAGAATAGAAACTGAGGTTGGGAAATTTTTGGGCACCATTTCAAACTTCAGACCTCTAATTTATTTACAGCATCTGACATGTTTACTTTTATTATGTTCGCAACCTCTCTTTTCATAAACTATGGTCCAGTCACCCAACTGTCCAGCACTTTGCGGATAACTCTATCTATTGTCTAATCCACTGGTCCTTGCTAGGGCTGCAGTCATGAGTCCAGCGTATACATGATGATTATTAATAGAGTTAACCCCTAAATACCTAGATCCTTCTCCAAATCTAGCAGTTTTGCAAAGATACATTATAATATGCAACCTAGAGAGGTATTTTGAACTTGATGTATGAATAAAATTTGTACAATGTAAATTTCAAATTCTATTCATACGATTAAATCAATTATTGCAATCACTTATAATTTTTTATAAAAATTTGAAACTTAAAATTCAAAATTATTTTGTAATTCAATTACAAATAAGTTGTTAACAATTTAGGAATGAACTTTGTTGTGATGGGTTGAAATGTAATACTCTAAGTGTAATGAGTTTGGAGATTTTTTGGTTGCTTAATTTTATGAGTTGACTTTTTTCAAGAGCACTTTTGAGCACTTTTGAGCACATTTAAACTAAAATATTAAAAATAATAATTGGTAAATCATTGCAACGCGAGGCACAAATTTTCTGTAAATCATCCCCTTTCTAATCAGATCTCACATGCATGAAGCTAACCTCCCAAAAAATTCATGGCAAAAATTTCACTGTGTAAAAAGTGCATGACTAATAAAAAAACATGGTTGAAATTTGTTCATCCTTCAAAAAATGGATGCTTAGGCAGTCAAGGATTAATATTTTATATTTTCCAGTACATGTAATGTTTATTTAACTCTAAAATTGGTGATGAAGTTTATTTTCCACTATGATTAATTCCGTTGTGACGGTGGTCCAATGTTCTCCGTGATTTAACCATGCTTTAACCCTTTGATGCGTCTGCGTGCATATAATGGACAATGAACAAATTGTAAACCTTATCTTGATTACATCTTGTATAGTTTTCATCCATCCAAAAACTCCTTGATTCTTGTGCTAGTTGACTACCATTTGTATGGTATGGATCTTCAAAATATGATATTGTGATTTGAAAAGAAATATCAATAGTAGGTTATGTCAAGTTTTATTTTTAATTCAAAAAGTGAGACTTTAACAATGATTTTCCCAAATGAATGGAATCAAATAATGAAAACTGTACCATCCTATAATGCATATTATTCAAAATTTGTTATAAACTCTTTTATTAAGAAAAACTTAATTTTAGACTTTAAAGTGAATTTCACGTGAAACTCTTGCAAAATTAATTAAATACTAATAACAAAATTATGATAAATACAAGCATTTATACATTAAAATTTACAACTTTTCTTTATATATCAATTCCATTTTTGTGATCATTAAACATTTTATAACACATGTTTGAAATCAGTGGTGGATCATGACGTTGATTGGAAAAAATTTAACAAAGGTATGCGAGGATGATTTGAAAAAAAAAGACTAGCGCTTGAATTAACCAAAAACAAACAAAGAGGGATGTTATGCAAAGTCTCCGACCTTATATTACCAATTTTTGAGCTATGGGCCTTGCTTTAGATTATTCTTCAACTCACCATATACTAGTTTTGTAGTCTTTTAGAGCTGAGAACGAGTCCTAAGTGAGTTTTGAGTTTCTTTTCATTTTTAATCATACATTTTCGGTTAACTCTATTATTTCTTGCATTTATATCTTTCCAAAAGCAATGTTTTGGAGAATACCCTATGCTATGGTCAAATTCGTTAAAAAGTAATTTGAAAAATAATTTAAAATGGAATTTGTTGAAATTTTCAATTATCAGATGTTGGTATTATTGAATAGTATTGTTAACCCCTAAACGTCCCATCGTCCAGAAATTGGATCATGAATGTATTCGAAGCCTTGTAATTTTTTCATACAATCTCGAACGACTTTCATCCAAGTCAACTTTGCAAGCCTATTAGATTCTCTACCAATTAGAGTAAATCTCTTGTGATAGGGAGATGTTGAAATTTTTTGAGAGGCCTCCAAATGCAAGTATGTCAAATTTGTTGGGTAGATTTCATGCATGCGATGGTCCTGTCATGTACACCTCATGTACATTTGAGTCATGCTAATAACTATTTATGAGGCTAGCATCTACTTGTGTTCAAAGGATTGGTACGTTTAGGGGTTAAAGATCATGCACATTATTCTTACGTGAAGATTAAATAGCCGAATGATGGCTTAGAGCTCACTTTGGTCAATTGCTTAGAGTGGCAAGTTCCATGTGTGTTTGGACCAAAGATTAATAAGAACAAGTGCACATATGCTCTTTACACTCATTAGAGGTAGAAAAAAAATGTTTTTGCCCTTAAAGGTTTGTTTAGAAGGTTTAGAATAAGCCTTTAATTCTAAACATAAAACTACAGCTCCTATGATGGAATCAAATTGTCATAGAATAGAATAGTCGAATAGTCATAGAATAAATTGAGTTGGATTTATTGAATACATTAGTGACAAAAGGTTGAATTCCAAGTCAAATCTTAAAGATGCAACTAATAAGCAAAAGAAGAGTGAAGAAGGTTGAAAATAGAGCTTGGAATATAATTTGTTGGTAAACACATAGAAAATTAAAGAAGATTTATGTTAAAATTTTATACAAAAGATTGATTTTAACAAAGTCAACTGCCTTGTGAGAAAATAAGTAGGAGATAATTTAAAGTCATGAATCTTTTCTATAATCATGGAGTTGTAACGGAATGCAATTGGAGTGCAAAGAATATTAGAACTTGTATTAATTAGACATGTGTTCTACTATTGAAATCAACAAGACATTGTTGAAAACACTCGAGGTGGATTTCTAAGGGAGATGATAAAAATCTAAAAATAGTAAGTTTTAGAAGGTGATTTTTGGAGAGCATTGCTACACCAACACAATATGCAAATTTAGAGCAAAGATGATGTGGGAAAATTGTGTTCAAAGGAGACATTTACAAATAAAAAATAATAGCTTGGGTCTTGTGAATCTAAAGTAAAAGGTCACAACAACGAGACGTTAGCCTTCGTGAACATGTGTAAAACATGAAAACTAACTTCCAACATAAGAAAATTATCTTTTTATTAATGGGTGGATCATAAATAGTCTCATAGCATTCAGTAGCCTCTGTGACTACTGCCTCCTTCCAACAAAATGATTACATAGAATATAATAGTTTACCGTCCACTTGACAGCTAATTTGTTTATTCATGTGAAGACTCTTTTCATTAGTTTGTTCATTCTAATATCTATTTTACCCTTGTTTTTCAATATATGTGGGAACTCAAAATACTCTATCATAACGGACGCGGGCTTTGAACCCTGACGTTATGACGGACATCCTGACGACACGGCGTGACATGTCGTGGACAACTCGGGGATGAATGTCTAGCTGGACGGTCCTAGTGGTCAGAATTAGCGGTTCACGCAATGCTAGAATGTAAATGAGGCTACGTCAATGTGGCTTTCGGAATTGTAATGATAAATAGCATAACACACACGCGCGTATATGTAAATATGTATACATAGTCAGATTTTGTTGAAAATTTTACAATGTTAATATCTAGATTTCAATATTTATACTTCAGAAGAATATATACATTACCGAAGAAGCTAGCACAATGGAGGATTTGTGTGTAGGTGGCGATCATGAGCTCTTTTAATTGGTAGTCTAATCCGCCGGTATGAGTTCTAATGATCAGACGTGAGCTTTGACAGACAGACGTACACATAAATGCCTTGTGGCTTGCTTGGAAGCTCCTGGAAGCTAGTTGTATGTGATCGCGGGCTTTGGCGGGATCAACAGTTGCAGATTCCCACTATTAGATTCCTTTCCCATTTAAAAAAAATATTGATAATCATACCTCAAGTTTAAAAAACTAACTAAAGGTTAATCAACAAAGCATTTAAAGCTATACATACCAATGCATTTAAATAATTACTAATAACGCACAATGGATGAAGTTTGTTGAGGTCATCCAAGTAGATTGCCCATTGGCGACGGCCAATCTGTCCTCGCAAAGTGACAGTCCCTTGGAGACGGCCTACCCGTCCTTTGGTCGGCCCGTCGGTCCATTCTACAGTTAGTTCATCCCTTAGGATGGTCTAAACCGTTCACGAGACGGTTGCCCGTCCTTTGGCGACGGCCTTTCCGTTCATTTGACGGCCTGACCGTCGTCTAATTTGTTCATTCCTATGGAGACTCTTTTCGTCCGTGGAGTCTCTTGGTTGTGGTAACTATTTTGTATCCTTGTTTTTGATTAATTATATATTAATGGAAATATTCTATCTTGAAGGTTGTGGGCTTTGAACCCTAACGTAATGACGAGCATCCTGACGTCATGTTTTTTTGCTTCATCAATATGTTTTTCTTTCTATTCAATGATTTGTTACCCGTGAGTACTCAACCTTGACTTGTGCAAGGATTGCTTGTCCATCAGCTATTACCCTATTAGTAGTTGAGTTCCATTGAGCACTAACTTGTAAATTGGTGTTTCAAAACAATTGAAGTTTCTATAGCTTTAGCAGAATCTCTTCGAGTTACCATTATTTTCAGTGGCAAATCAACAATGTGAATGCAGACATCGTGTCCACGACCATGTTTGAGATGAGTGGAAGAAAAACTTGGCTCAACACCAATATCATGTTGTTTACAGACTGTAAGTAATGCTTGCAAATGAACTTAATCGTGTGATTGTTTTATATCTTTGCGAAGTGTTTTAAAGTGTTCCAAATAATTATTGAATGTTATAGGTTTGCTATATATGAAGTGTTTTGGGTTGTAATGAAGCGTTACAAGTCGTTATAAAATGTTATAGGTTGCTACAAAGTGTTCGGAATATAGTTGTTACGAAGTGCCCTAAAAGTTTTATGAAGTATTAAAGGTTGTTATGAAGTGTTCTTTTTGGATTGTTTTGGTTGAAGAAATTTTGGAATCATTCAACGTGTGCTGTGTTTTAGAGTGTTTTGGATCATTTCAAAGCATTTTTGGATTGTTTCAAATTAATTTCGGCTTATTTTGATTTATTTTTCTTCATGCCTCTACAAATTAGGGCACAAGCTTTCATTTCTTCACAAAACGCATAATGCATGTTCTAATGGAATATGCTATTATTTCCAAATGTCCATTCAAATTCATTTCAAGTAGATCCTTTGTGGTATGTCTGGGCACTTTTAATTAAACAGATGTACCTTGTTGATGTTTGATGCAAAATGAGGATGTTTAGTAAGGAACCCATAGAAAACTTGATCTATTTGGTAGAATTGCTGCTTAGGTATGAAGATCGCATCTGGAACTCTGAGGTAAGCGTTTCACTCAAGGGCTCCACTATAATCACAGTAAATTCAACACCATTTCATAGATGTTATTTTTCTGGTTTTATACCCTTCTATGCCTAATTACAAAGTTTGTTCAATATTTTCTAAACCCTTCTATATACCTATTTTTAGTATTTTCATGTACATCAACGATCATTGAAATTAATCAGTTTACTAGTATTAACAAATGCATAATTTTAAATGCAAGAGGAGAAGCAGTACATTCTCAACATGAACATGTTCACCTCCTTTTATATGGCAGGACCTTAAACTACCTAGCAGGACTTGGTACAGAAAGGTAGATCTATGGACCTTTTAATTTCATGTATGAAGTTGGTTTCATGTATTGATGTGCACATTAAACTCAAATATTAGAAAATTGGTGGAATTTTTAATACTTTGTGTTGTGCACGTATACTAAAATTGATTGATACAAAACCCATTTTAATTACCCATTTTAGGTTTATCGAACGATAGTAAATTAAAAATATATGGTCATTTAAATTTACTACATATGATTAATTAGATAGTAAAAATCATGAATGAAGTTTGTGCCCTTTAGCAACAACTAGTCCGTTATGATAGTTCCTTTCCTTTGGACATATAATTTGTCCCTTGGAACGGCCCAGACCGTTTACTAAACGGCATGCCTGTCTGTCCCTTGGGACGATCGTGACCGTCCAAACGACCTACTTATCCCTTCGACTGCTAGTTCGTCCCTTGGGATGATCTAAACTAGACGGCTTGCCCGTCCCTTGAATACGGCTTGTCCATCCATTCGACGGCTAGTTCGTCCCTTGACGGTTAGTTTGTCCATCCATATCGAAACTCTTTTCATTTAGTCCGTTCATTGTGGTAACTATTTTACCCTTATTTTTTTAATATATGTAGGAATATTCTATCATGACGGACATCGGGTTTGAATCTAGTCATTATGACGGACATCTTGACGTTAGGATGTGACGTGTCGTGAACAACCCTGCATTCAACGGCCAAACTGTTCACTTCACAACTAGTTTGTTCATTCATATGGAGACTCTTTTCATTTAGTCTCTTGATTGTGGTAACTATTTTACCCTTGATTTTGAATAATTATATGTGGAAATATTCTATCTTGACGGACGTGGGCTTTGAACCCTGATGTTATGACGGACGTCCAAATTCCTGACATCAAGACGTGACCTAGCGTAAACAACTCTGGGACGCTTGAGATCAACCGTTTAGCTGGACAACCCTAGTAATCAAAATCGATGGTTTATGCAATGCTAGAGAGTAAGTGAGGCTACGTCAGTGTGGCTTTAGGAATAATGATAAATAGCATAATTCCACGTATACATAGAGAGATTTTGTTGAAATTTTTACAATGTTTAATATCTAGATTTCAATATTTATACTTCATGGGAATATATACATTTCATAGAAAAAATTTACACATTGTGGAAAATTTACATGTTAGTCAAAAAGGTATACAACAAATGATTGAGACGTTAGCCTTCGTGAACATGTGTAAAACATGAAAACTAACTTCCAACATAAGAAAATTATTTTTTTATTAATGGGTGGAGCAGAAATAGTCTCATAACATTCAATAGCCTCAGTGACTACTGCCTCCCTCCAACATAATGATGTGAAATATCCCACATCATTTCATCCCTAAATGAAATGATGTGGGATATTCCAAATCACATCATTAGCTATGGGGGCATGTGGCATTAAGCAAGAGCAATCAACCATGGTGAATTGTAATCGAAAGCCATCATTCAATCACAATTCAAAAATGTTTTGTAATTGCTTATTTGATTCATTCACTATTTAACCCCTAAAAGCCCGAGGGGTATTGGACAAAACATAGATGTGTTATAATATGTGCCTTCCATATGTTTGATGAAGGTTGGTTCAATAGACAAAATGTAGAGTATCATCTTTACAGATTATCCATACGGTCAAACTTCCAAAATAATCTTTAGATCATTTTTTAATGAATTTAAAAGCATTAACCTTCGAAAATTTGTATAAATTATAATTTTCAATTTTAGAGTTCAAAATTTAGTACGATTTGTTAAAGTTGGGCTATCTATCGTAAACTTCAAAAAAGCAACAGAAATGATAGAGGAATCACCATTACTTTCCCCAAATAGCAAATTTTGTAACACTAAGACAATGTTGAGGTGATCTACTTTGAAAAATTCTCCCGGGTGGAGTTTAACTCGGATTGCCATAATTCAAATTGGGTTGGAAAGTAGACTTGATGTAGTATTTTAAAATATTTTTTATTTTTTCAAAAAATTATTTTTTTGTTCCGGGCAGCCCGTTTTTTCCGGGCAGCGACCAGAAAATGGTCGCTCGGGAGCTTAGGGGTTAATAGTGTTTTGTAATTGTTTTCAATATTTCATTTAATTAGAAATCACTGGTAACCATGTGAACTTGGGTGAGAAGTTCTTTAGCACCGATTTTTTAACACCGAGTTTTTCAGCTCCAATATAAAGGTGGATGAAACTAAAAGGCAGTCTCTTCCAAGGCTATTGAGTGTTATGCTAGGTAGCTTAATTATCGCTTTTAGGTACTTCTCCCTTATTAGAGTTATCTGTAAAGTCCTTCAAAAGTGAGTGAGTGGACTATAGTTTGGATGAATAGTGATAGTAATTCTCAAAAAAGAACGTGTGTTGTGTACTAAAAAAAATTGGGGATGAAAATTTTGAAATCACCCAAATCGGTGCTAAAGAACTTCTCACCCAAGTTTCTATTATTCACCTTCACACATGAAGAAGGTGATTGCCAGCCCCTTTTCTGGCAATAGATTCTTGTTATATATACCTGAAGCACGCTGTGAAAAAATCCTTTACGTTGTCCGGGCGCCTCACTAGCGGGAGATACCGTTCGGGACTCACGATTTCCTCACGATGCAAAAAAATTGCACGGGCAGCTCAAAATTGCACGGGTAGGTCTGTGAGTCAAAGATTTGATCTTTGAGTCACAACGAGTTCTTTTTTGGAGATGGTACACATGCACATTCGTTTTGCAATAAATTTGAGGCTTTTGTAATGACAACTCTATGATACAATTTCTCCTAGCCTTCCAAGCAATGGATACCTTTAGTTTTTTTGATTATTCTATTTTTTCCACATAATGCAAAAGTATACTTCCTAATGTTTCCAAAAAGTCAAAATACGTTGAAATTGGATTTATTATGCAAAAGTTATGGATAAACGAAGTTTTGGATGTTTTTAAAGTCCAAATCAGGATTCTTAAATTTATCCCTGGATTCTAATATGAATTTTTTTCTATATAAATTAATCTAGAAAAAAAACTTCACCACGCTCTTCTACTTTTCATGCGAATTCCAAAAATATAAAATTTACTTAATTTGGATGTACGGTTGAAAAGTTAAGGGTGGATGAACTTAGCATGGCGGCGGATGAAACTGCGGCGGATGAAACTGCTGCGGATGAAACTGCGGCGGATGAACCTACGATGGATGAAACTGCGAGCATTTTTTGGGGTTTCTTAAGTTTATTTTCACACTAATTTGTCTAACTAAGCCTTTTAATCAATTAACATAACAAATTTGAAAGAGGGAACATCTATAAACTAGAAAAATACTAAATTGATTATACTAATTGAGAAATCAAGAGGGAAAAAATAAACACAAAGTTTTATTCACATAGGATGTAGAAACATTCAAACAAGACTTCAACTAAAATTTAAAAGAGACAAACGAGTGAATTCAAAATAAAAGTGTATTGTATATATCTAAATGTGTACATCATTGAGAGCTTGTATCATTGCAAGTATTATCGTGATCTAAATGTCGTTGTTTCTAGGGAAAATGAAGCTCTATATATACTAACTCCAAGTTTTTTACGCTACCTACTAATTGTAAAAAACTAATTTATCTAATTTACCTAATCTACCTAATTTATTTCTACCCTTTAAAAAATCCATGAATCAAAAATCTAAACCTTCTAATTTTGAATCATGCAATTTTGTCATTTTGCAAAGTAATTGCAAAAGATCTATTTTACCTTTCTTTTTTACCCTAATTTGATAATATCCATTTTGTCTTTAATAAAAAGATCCAATGGATTTTAAACTAGATTTGATGCATTCTCGTCATTTTGCAAGATTGATGCAAAAAATATCTAGTTTACTTTTTACTTTTACCTCTAAAAATTACTTTTACCCTAATTTGGATAATATCCATTTTGTCTTTAATCAAAAAGATTTAATGGATCTAACTAAATTTGATGTGTTCTCGTCATTTTGCAAAGTTCAATGAAAAAAAATTTAGATACTAATTTTTGTCAATTTGAAAGTCAACGGTAATTGACTTTTTCCTCTACTTTTCGAAAGATCCCTTCTTATCTTTCTTTTTTCTTACATTTGCTAAGGTCTAATCTATTTACTTTGAAAAAAATCCTATTTGATTTCTTTTTCCCTTTTTTCCTTTCATTTTTAATGGAAAGGATGAAATCCAAAAAATAACTCGAATTTACTGCTGGACCTCATAGTAACTTTCTTGATATAGCTTGGATCGGCAAACGGATTTCGCCAATGGCTTCAGAAGGCCAAAATTAGCCAAGGAGAACCCAACCCTTGCTAAAAATAGCATATCTTGTCAAATTCCCTCTGTTTTGGCCTTTCGCTGCTAGCAGAATGTACCAACCAATGGTAAATGTAAATTTGTTAACTTTTGGTTGCACCATTGGCCCTCGATGGTCTCCGTATGTAGGAAACAAATGTTGTAAACCTCTGATTGCCTTCTGGATTGTCTTGTAACTCCTCGCCTATTTATTTTTATTCGTCATTTTTACTTTTTTTCCATTATTTAGGCTAAAAAGTTGTACTAACCACATTCCGACTATAATTAAGCTATCAAGACATCTATTTTCCTAATTAGGTAAAATTCTGTTATTGGTTTTACCAATTTTATTTCTAAATAAGTCACTAATCTAGAATAAACAGGGAAAAAGTCTTTAAAAACTAGTAAATAGTAAATTTTTTTATGTTCAAAATACTAATTGCTGATTTGGGCTCTCACAAGGTCCGAAATTTTTTCACAGCGTGCTTTAGGCCGGTAGAGGCCCCCGCCCTCCGGGCCTGCACACGTTTTGAGAGACCTACGTCGCCCGTCCGGGCTAGCGCCCTCCCGGGGCTCCTCCGGTCTCTCAAAACGTGTGAGGCCCTCCGGCGGGGGCCTCTACCTTTACCTAAACCGTCCCCACTTACCCATTCTTTTGATTTCTTAAAACTTCTCTCAAAAACAGTGATCTCAGAACCACTTCATGACACTTAGCACAATGTGCTACTTCCCACATAAATGGTAGATACTTTTGCTACCTTGTGAATGTACTACTCATGATACCTCTATAATATCCGGCAATACCCTTGATATATTAAGGTGATACCATGATGATATCCGCGGATATCACCTCATGAAGTTGTTACATATTTATAACATGACAAGCATTCTCGCTACATTTCAAATTCTTTTTTCATTTTCTTTCTTTACATGTTTAGTAACCCCATTTTTTGGTAGAAATCCAGCTAATTTTAGCCAGTTTTGAGATCATTGCTCAATAGTTTTTGGTTCTCCAAATTCTAGTCAAACTAAGGCGCACTCAATCCTTTAGTTTACGGATAACTCTATTGTGCTATGATAGTTTATTGTCCCAATTTCCCCTTGTCCGGTGGGCATCGGATCATTGGCATTACGAATGGACACTTCATTCATGCCGGCCTTGTAGAAGGGTCGGAGATTCTATCTATCTATCTGCTATGATAGTTTACTAATTATTTTGACGTGACCATTTCTCATCCATCCAATCTCATTCAAGACAGCCTGTCCGTTAGGGAGACAGGCAGGGCCCAGGCAGGGGAAGGCAGGGACTTAAGTTAGCGACGATGGCGATGAAGCTCCCCACTCTTCTTCTTCTTCTTCTTCTTCTTATTCCTCTTCGCCAATTCTTCGTCGTCGTCGTCGTCGTCGATATGCCGCCCCGCTTCCATTTGCCTACACTCTAGCTCGCTACTCTTCTTCTCACCCTGTCAACTGTACGCCCCGGACCATGAATGCAGTACTCGTACAGCTGCAATGAACTAAGCTCGTCCGTTTTAGGGTTGGGGCAGCCTTTAGGGCAAGTAGCGCTCGAGTGGATGCATTCCAGTCAATGCAGCGGAGATGCTCGTGTGGCAGCTCCATCAGGTTCAGGGGACAGTGAGTGAGTGAATGAATGGAGCGAAAATGACGACGAGGTAGCTGGCCAGTGGAGTTTTGGTGCCCTCGCTAGGGTTTGCAGCCATGGAGTATGATGAGTTTGCGGAGGAGGAGAGTTATGCCGTGGACAGTGCCATGGAAGCTCGGTTCGAGAATCTGAAGCTGATTGGGAAAGGCTCCTTCGGGGATGTTTTCCGAGGGTAAATAAATAAATAAAAAGGCTTGTTAGGTTTCAAACGCTCTGCATTCTGCGAGCAATTACACTCTTCGTTTTTGCTATCGAATCACTGATTATTCTCCAATGAGCCTCCAGCTTAATATATTCCATCAAGTGATTTCTGCTTTCGAATACGTGATCTTTTATAATCTTGACTTCGTTTCTATGTATTCGGAAATTGATTTATTTTGCAACTGTTTCTAAGTGTGCGAATCCGATCCAGCGGTTTAGTGTTGATCCTTTAGTAATGCGTAGATCTTCGATTCGCTAATGGCGACTCATGACTCGTGTCGCTTCGTGTTAAAGTTGTAAAGTTAAGGTATAAATTAGGAAGCTAGGTATAATTAAGCAGTTTGGCGAGGGTCACTCTGCAACTTTAGGTTCTTGAGGTCTGGTAAAGTATGATGGTACACTGAGAGTACGTCTTGAGAGTGCCTTCTGATAGTTTGACTAGCTGCTTAAATTGCAGGTTTGACAAGGAGTTAAAGAAGGAGGTGGCAATCAAAGTCATCGACTTGGAGGAAGCGTGAGTAATAATTTTTATTCCAAATGAACCTTTATTGCATGGGCTTCTATCGGAGATGGCCTGTAGATTTATTGTGTAGCATGAGAAAACTGTACAAGTGCTTTTGGATGTATGTAAACGTCCTTAGGAAGTTGCAGGAAGAGTGCATTTGCTGGTAACAAAGCCTGACCTTCTGGTTTTGTGGTGTGAAATTTCTGCTGTTTCCAGAGAAGACGAAGTTGAGGACATACAGAAGGTTGGTAGTTTGTCCTTAAATTTTCCGGTTTTGAGCTGCAGTCTGGGCTTGGGGCCGTCTCCATGGATAGTGTCGTGTAGACTTCAAGGAGTTTGCTTTACAGGATCTTAGGTTCTAAGTCATTGAGACTCATACTTCAATTTTAGTTATTGATTGGACGCTTATCTTTATTTTCAGGAAATTTCTGTACTATCTCAGTGCCGTTCACCTCATATTACGGAGTATTATGGGTCGTACTTGCACTCCACAAAATTATGGATTGTTATGGAGTACATGGCAGGTGGTTCTGTATCTGATTTGGTGAGTTTTACACCATCCTATTGGGCCATCCTATGCTGCCCAAAAGACTACGCATTTGTGCCTTTGTGTAACAAAACTCTGTTGGTTTTGCTTCTGATCATTTTTAGGTTGAAATGTCTCTTTGATAAGATCATGCGATTTCGAATTGATCTTCTCACCATAGCGTGAGGAGTTGTTATTATTTAGTTTTCTTTACCTGCAATTTCGTTTTTGTGGTCATGCAGCTTGAAACTGGACCACCGCTTGATGAAGTTTCCATAGCGTGCATCTTACGGGAGCTGCTACTGTCACTTGACTACCTACATTCGGAAGGAAAGATACATCGGGATATCAAAGGTAAATTGCTGTCTTTTCTAGGAGAGCTCGCCTTCTTCCTCGTCGGTTTTCTTTCTGAGAGAGTGTGTGGATTGAGCTCTCCTCAATTTCTCCACCTATATCAAGACTAGAAGTAATATCATAATTTTTAATGTTTTGTTACCATGCTTTACTTTTATTATCTTGAATTATCCACATTCATTTTTGGTAGGACTGTCATATTCCCATGTACTCATGACATCAGTGCTTGGAGTACGTTATTAGTAGTTACTGATGACATGTGTCTGGGATTGTTTGGAACAGCCGCCAACATACTGCTTACGGCTAATGGAGATGTTAAGGTAAGTCCCCACTTCTATCAGGGTTTCCATTGCAGAACGATCCTATAAATAAATAGTCGCTTGTGAATCGTGGAATCTTTGCAGACCCCGCTATAGATCAAATATATAATGTGTAGTAGCATACTTTGCTTCCTTGTTTCATATTTTCTTTTATGCATATAGTATTCTAGAAGATAATGGTTGGCCTCTGGATTCTGCTACAGATGTAAAGTACGCACATGTGACATGTGATGAAATGAGTGGCACTTCTGATGGGTAGTAGTGCAGGTTGCAGACTTTGGAGTTTCTGCCCAGCTGACTCGGACGATGTCCAAACGCAAGGTGAGCTGACTTTACAACCGACCGTGGCTTTTTGAAGAGGATTATTATGCAAAACACACAACCTAGATCTACATGTTCATGAATTACGTTTGTATGCATTCTGGTTCTTGTACTCTGCTATATCCTACCTCAGTATTAAAACTTGGTTTTAATAACCTAGTTTGACAGAATGTTGGACATGTTGCTGTAGACGTTCGTCGGAACTCCATTTTGGATGGCTCCAGAGGTTATACAGAACTCTGGAGATGGCTACAACGAGAAGGTAATTAGTCCCTATGTTTAGAAGTTAGATCGCTCTTGGTCGGATTGTTGTTATTATTCTTCCTTTTCCCTGTGGAGCTGTTGTCAGAATCTATTCAATAGCTGATAGCAAGGTGGTTATCATTGACAGGCAGATGTATGGTCATTGGGAATCACTGCCATTGAGATGGCGAAAGGGGAGCCACCTTATGCAGATCTGCACCCCATGCGTGTTCTTTTTCTAATCCCCAAGAACAATCCGCCACAGGTTAGAGTTACTCAGGCAGCATTTTCTTTCTCAACTGCTTATTAGTCAACTGCTTCTTAGTGACTGGAAGAATAGAGGATTCTGTCCGGCAGACTGTTAGATTGTGTAGTGTGTTCAGAATGTAGATTACACCAAATTGTTTGCTACTGCTGCTCATGCCTCGAATCAAGATATAGTACTGGCCTCATTGTTGATTTTTTCTGGCTACACATTTAAGTTTATTGTATAATTGATTGACGTGAAAAGTGTGCCATTCGAACTGCAGTTGGATGATCATTTTTCGCGGCCCTTTAAAGAGTTTGTGTCTTTCTGCCTCAAGAAGAATCCTGCTGAGGTATGAAAATCGGGAGGGTTCCAGAATATATTTTTATTGAGACAATTATCAATAAGATGCTGCCAGATATTATAGAATGTAGAGGTCATCACAGAATACGTTATCTTAATTAATGTAGCAACCTTGGTGAAACCCATGAATGGAGGTAGGTGTTATTGATTTTTTCATTGGTGTCAGCGTAAACTGTCGAGTTTTTTCTTCGGTCTTCCCATTTGAACTTGTACTCGTATAGAAAAAGCCGTGAACTTAAAACTGAGGTGTATTTTGTAGAGGCCAAGTGCAAAGGAGCTCTTGAGGCACCGGTTTGTCAAGAATGCTCGAAAGAGCACCAGACTTCTTGACAGAATAAGGTTAGGGTTGAACATATGGCACTTGGTTAGCTCTATGATTACATTACTGCTTCTTAAAGTTACGTTGCATTCTTCTTTCTTGTATAGCACTGTCCGTTTGACTGCACCATTGAGTTATCACTCTCATTAGATGTCTGATGGTGACGGTGCAGAGAAAGACCCAAATCACATATAAGTAAGAGCAAGGACACGCCCAGACCATCTGAAGCCTTTGAGAATGATACGGATAGTAAGGAAGTGGGTATGAAGAGTGATAATGGTGTCTATACTCCTTTGAGGTGAGCTTGTTAATACTGGAACCTTTTCTGTTTGGTCTGTGAATGTATCTGTTGAAAAAGAAACTATTTCAACCAAACTTGAGTTCTGCAGATCTGAAGTTGTTTTCTGGTTTTTCTTTCGACACCACCTGATTATTTCGAATGCTCCATCGCAGCACTCGCCGTAAGCCTCTAAGAGATGCAAGTTGGGACTTTGGGACTGGCACTATGCATACTACTGGTACTCTCCGAAGCAGCTCAAAGAATCTTGGTGAGAACGAAAATTCTACTCCTCCAGGCAGTGAAGCACTGCCCAGCCTTTTGAGCAAGGCAGAACTTGATTATCAAATTGATGCTGGACTAAGAGATGCCAACATGGACATGAATGGGCTTCGTAGGAACAGCTTTGGGTTACGAAAAGGATCAGAAACGGATATGTATTCTCCAAGGGATCAAGTAAGTTTCTCAAGGCAATGCTTAGTTGCCACATCTGGGTCCCTAAGACTTGTAATATTTTTAATCTATGTAAGTGATGCAATATGAAGTCATCTACTTGGTCCTTGCATTATAATCGAAAGAGATGCCCTGCCTTGGCAATCCCCCAAAAAAATAGTGGAGATGATCTGCCCTCGCAATCACAAACAAAAGTAGTTTCATGTGGTACCAATAGTTATGAGCTAATCTAGGGATCATGCCATTTGTTTGCAGGGGTCGTATGTAAGTTCCAGTAGCACTGTGAAGGCGAGGTCTCCACAAGAACGGCCCTCCCTCAAATCTTTATCAACTGCAATGGTGAATCCTCCTCTCATGGTCTCCTCTAGATGCACTTCTTGATAATCGTGTCCTTACTGAGGTATGTATTTGTTGATGCGCTTTTGATATCTTTGTTCAAATCTGACACCATGATTACATGATACCATTTAGGGTAATATCACTGGAGTTGCAGCAAGTGAAGAGGCCACGGAGATTTTCTCAAGTGGTACCATTGTGCGAAGCGGCACACCCGATGAAGGGGGCTCTATTCCAGGAACTCCGAAAGTCAAACCAGAACCTCGAGAGGATAGTGCAACAAATCTTGCTGAGGTAGAATTCTATCTTTTATATTCAATCTGATCCCCAGAGATTTTCATATCGTTGCCAGAACGCTGCTTGCTATAAAATATTGAAGTGACATCTTTCGCTTGAAGAGGTGGTTCACATCATTGGTCTAGCACCGCCCTTTACACTCACGTGTGCACATCCTATTTATGCTAACAGGAAAATATCAAAGTCTTGTATAGTGATCTTACTTTGCTTTTCTGCAGGCTAAAGCTGCTCTTCAGGCTGGTATGAGGAAAGGAGGTCCAAGAGGCCCTGCACCAGTGAAATTACGAAAAGAAGCACAGGAGCATTCAAGGTTGGTTCTTAGTTGTTTCCTTGTGCAAGATGTTGAGTCTTTGGACTTTGTATTACTTCTGTTCCTCATATGCAACACTGATTAAGTATGAAAATTTTAGTTCTCATATTACAGCAATTTACAAGATTATCCTGAAGGAATGCTGTGTTCTTGTCTGACTTCCCTGTGTTTCTGGATACAGTGACCCCAGAGAGACCCCCCGAGAGACCCCCAAGGCCACACCCCGGGCAAGCAGACGAACTAGTGAGGAGGATGTTGCCCGAGCAGCTGCAGCTGGTGCATCTGCTGCCTTGAATCTCCTCTTAATCCCTGCGCTTAAAGAGGTAAATGTTATGTCCTTACTAATGATGGTGCTTGGTAGAGATGCGGAAACATGCGACATATCCTAATTGTTCATTGAAATCATAGCTGCACTTTTTTTGGCGTGCAACCTGAGGGGACAGCCTCGGTGAGAGGAAATGATTGGAACATGATCATTCCCATGGCCTCACAATATACTCAGTGGGTATGTATCGTATGGTTTGTGCAAAATGTACTTTTAATTGATCGCAGCTTCATGTGCAGACTGCAGCCGAACAATCAGAAGGGCCTGCCTTAAGAGCTGCAGCTGATGCAGCTGACGCTTTGATGGATTTGGAGCGGCTGGCGCCAGGTGCTTGTGAAGTCCTTGTTAGCAAACTTCTACGACAATTAGCCAGGTACTAATTAAGCAATTCCTCTCATTTCTGTCATTAGAATATAGGGATCGCTGAATGAACTCACTTGAAGTTGTGCCAGTGTATGTATTGTTTCATTAGGACACAATCTGAGTATATCAGCACACTACATATCTCAATGCTCTTGATTTTCTGGACTTCAATAGTAACTGGTTTCTAATCTGCACAACTATTACACCTTGATCAATTCTACAACATTTATCACTTGGAAAACTCTTGTTCCATGCATCAGATAAAAATTTGCAGATTTGATCCTTGAGTTTCATCTATTAGTTCATTCATATGGTAAGCTCTAGCACTTCTGTGTTACTACACTCAGATAAGGTTTATTTGCTTTTTCAGGAAGGATGAAGCTCCTGTGAAAGGGTTGCAGAATCTGGCACGGGAATTGCTTTCATCCTCAGATAACGGCAGTGAAGCAGATGGACACATTCCATCTTCACATGGGTACCCTGGGAGTGTGAGACACAGATTTCCGAGGGATAAAGCTGATGATTCGGGTTTGAGTCCAGTAGCCTCATTCTTACTTCACAGGTTTGCTTCATCACCCTAGTTCTTTAACTCTTTCTCTTTGATTTATGATCTCCAGATTTTAAAGCTGCATTCTGCCATATTAGTATGCAAATTCTCATAGTTTGATTGTTTTGGAACAAATTTGAGTTCATTCTGTTGGCCACTTTTGTAACATTCCTTAATATCTCTGTGATTGCGTTCTCTCAATCTCTTTATGGTTAGTCCTTGTGATTATACACGTAAAATCTGTAACCAGAAAATTACAAAATCTTACATTATTAGGTTGCTTCATAAATCTGCACAACAAAAATCTGTAATCTCTCTTTTTTGTACTTACACAGTGATTTGTTTGTGCAGGTGGCAGGGTCAAGTCTCGAAAGACCTGAACTTCCGTCGCTGACATCTCATCGCCCAGATTTTGTCCGAGTATCCCAAATATTGTGAAGGAGGCAGACTTCCTTGGGGTCCATGTGGCGTCACTTCTGGGTTTGTTACTGTTATCTCTGGTCTCTTAACACCCACAGGTTTTGCTGTGGTCCTATGTATTTCCAAAGCGATTGTAAAAAGTGTACTTTCAAACTACCAACAAGTCCCCCAATTCGACAATGCTTTTGGTCGACCTGCAATTGTTGAACTGGAGAATTTCCAACCTTTCAAACGTTTCTTTCGTTTCCTACTGTACTATACTCCAGCAGTCTCTTCAATCAATATGTTCAGCAACAGTCAATTCCAGCCCTGACCCAAAAGCAACCCATGCTATTAATATGCTGATAATAACCCTCTAATTTAAATCGCGGAGGAGCTAAGAGTGGACACTACAGGTGGGATTATCTAAATACTTCTTGTTTGGAATTCGTTCTGGACGGATTTAGGGAATGAAGTGAAAAAGCTGATCACTCGGTGTTCCTTCAAATACATCAATCGAAGGTTCAGAAAATGGTAAACATGGCAGTTCTAACAAAATACATCAAGATGGAGGTCATCAAGATACATCAATGTCTGGTTCCATATACGACAAATACGTATGTTTATATCAGACATTGTCGTGAATTTTATGATTATGGAGGAATTAAGCTTATTTGGTTCTCATCTATTTGATATGATCCTTCAATAATAAAGATGCAGATGTTCTCCGAAGCACTACTATTTGTAAATTTATAAAATGAGGACATAAATAAATTCCCAATAATCAGAACTTGGCTTGGTAGTAGTAGTGTTGTTAGAATGTGCATTTAGGTAAAAATGGATGTCAAGTGAAGAGGTCCAACAATGGCCTAAGGTAGGAATATCAGAATTGGCGAAAATAAGGAGTTTTGCATATTAGAAGTGAGAGTTTGTTCAAGGACTTACACTTAAATGTCGGATTCCATTATTTGGAGGGAATACGAGTCGAATATACAATTTTGTGGACAGATCCTTGCAGAGAACAAGGCATCATTTGAGTTATTCATAAAGTCCATCAAAGTTTGAAGAAGATACCAAGAATTTTTCTTTATTATATTCTTATTTGTTCACTTCAAATACTCGAAAGGTATAAAAGATTTTGGTGGTTTTTTATTATTAGGTGTGTAAGAGGTGTGTATGAGCCTCAATTTTTTTTTAATCACCAAGAAAAGAGCCCATTCTTTGTGCTAAAAAACTTTTGAAGACCACTAAGCTCTTACACACTTCTTACTCATTTAATAATGATAGACCACCGAGATCTTTTACACCTTTTGATTATTTGGAGTGAACAAATATGAAAATAATAAAGCAAAATTCTTTGTAGATTCTTCAAATTCAACGTGACTTTAACCCTTAAACGACAATTTGGGGACTGGCCGGGCAGCCCGAAATTGGATCACAACATCTTTTGTACTTGGGCGTCATGAATAATGCATTTTTTGAACTTGGGCATCATGAATGAACCAATCAATGATGAGCTTGCAACCTCCTACAAGGTTATGTGCAACCCCAACCTACCTACCACAATCCTTTCAAAGCACAAATCACTCATACAAATTGTGATTTGAATTGTAAAATTGCACTTTGTGAATGCATCGTAAGAAGGTGATTAGAATGATATCAAAAAATAAGTGAAAAGTTGAGTACAGGAAGAGCTACAGAGAAGATTCTGTAGAAACCCAGCCCCTGGGGCGGGGGTTGATGTTTAAGGGTTAAGGATAACTCTATTATCTTGAAATGTAATTGTAGTGGAAGAGTGGCGGTATTATAAATCTCCAACTCTCAATGTCACAATTCAAAACCCACATCTTCATATATTTTCCGTTATTTGCATTTTCAACACATCAATGATTAGAATGTGGTCACATGGGAAATAAAGGGTTAAATCCGGATAAAAAAGTGATGGACAGTGCTCTCATCTCAACAAAGGTAAATCCCCATTTTTTATATAGTAATGCTATTTCATGAGTTAGAACATTGTAACATCGATCACATGGTGCTCATTTCCGCATCTGCTAGTCCATTAGGCCACGGACCTCTTAGTGAACGTCATTTATTCATTTCATTAAGAGGAAAAGAAATTAAAGAGGTTTTACTATTATTTGAATTACTAATTTTATGTTACTTGGTTTAAATTCTATGGGAAGTCCATGGGTAGTCCAAAAATCTACAAATACGATCAACGCTTTAGCATCATATTGAACACATTGAAGAGGTTGTACATTGATTCTTTGAAAGAGCTTCTCCAACTAGTAGAAAAGGGATCATCGTAATGAAGGCCTTCGTGAGCGCAAGACATTTGGAGAATGTGAGGGTCTCGAAGTCGTTTATTACACCTCATTTTCTAACGGGGGGCAATGCACTCACCGACATAATTTTCCCACACCCCATGAGATTTTACATGAAGAATAGTGTGCATCGCGTACAATACAAGCATTTGAGCAAGGATGCATAGGAGCCAATAGGGGGGCATTTGTGTTTACGGTGCGTGCCGAGGGTGTTAGAGAAGCTTGATTAGGTGAAAGTGTTTGGTGCAGATGAAAGGGAGCTAAGAGCTTTGGATGAGTTCATTGGATACAAAGAAAGATGTATAGAGAGATTACAAAATCTAGAGAGGAATTTGAAAGACATTGACAAAGTGACAAGGTTGGCATCACATTTGAAAGAGTTTCAAAATATGAACATGGATGATGGGAGGGCAAAACCGTTTTGGCTAGTTGAGCCGGGAAGAGATACAAATGGAGTCACTGTACTAGATGGAGTAGTTGAAGGGGAGGAGGATACAAATGCAATGAATACGGATGTTGGCTTAATCATGATAACTATGCTGAATCCAAAAGCTCAAAGGTGCTTTGGTACTTCAGTTGTAGGAGGAGACCTTCGGCAGTGACCGTGATAACGTCACCAAGGAAAAAGACTTTTGTTGCTATGGATCAAGCAACAACCACAACATCTTTTGTAGGAGCTGATCGACGATTTTTTTTTTCTGCCGTTCAATCTGGAGAATGACATTAGAGTTGGCACTTTGTGGGTCTTACTGTGGAACCAATAGAAGTACAAGATGGTGTACTATTCTATGTGGCGGAAGGTGCTTGAGTTTAAACAAGACAAATGGGCTTCGAAGATGAAGGTTGGTGGTATTGGCCACGAAAGGACGGGGAATGCAAGACGAGTGGGGGTCTAGTAGAGTGAAGTATAGAAATTGCATAGAAGCCTTTTGGAAGCCATTTGGTGAGGGACACGGATGGGTTGTCAAAGACGCGGCTATATTCTCATGGAAAAACGTGCCGGTAAGAACAAGGGGTGGATTTGTATAAGAGAACAATGTGCATGTGCATGGCGAGCTGATGGAGGCCAAAATCAAAAATCTAATAAAAGAAAAATCGCATTTAGTAGAGTATATTGCACTACAATTGAAAGAAATGGACAATGAACGTGTGCAGAATGACCTAGATGCACATTAATAGGCTTAGTAGATCGTATGAGACATGGTACTATGAGCTGTATTATGTACGTAGTAGCAATAGCCATATAGTATAGCTCAACGTGTAATACTTGGATGATTGTGCTTGGGTGCTTGGAATGACTGGATGTTTTTGTGGAAAATGCAGATAACTTTGTATCCATTTTTTACGATCCCTTTAATACATTGTTTTGTAGTACATAAATACCAGTGTAACATTTAATGCATGTATGACCAAATTTGCACGATTGAAGTAAGTTGAACCCATGATTCTCACTTTAACACTTCGTCAATTCTTGACCCTAAAACCTACAAGTATTTAAATTATCCCCTTCGCAATTTCAAAATGTTTATTTTTGTTTGACATGTGACAAGTGCGTTGTCATACTTCCAAGTGCAAAAATTTCTAATTCAGTTTAAAGTTGAGTTGAGATCAGACATGTTATTAGATGATGTCTCTAACTTCGCATATAAAAATAAAAATAAAATATATGCTTTGAATGTGAAATATTAGATAAAACTTATGCCAATCAATGTGCCAATTTGACCCACCAAATTTTTCCTTCGTCTTATAATACTCGAAAACTTTGGGTCATAACAAAATTTGAAGTTTGGATTGTAATATATACCCGGCAAAATTTTACTTACATGTAATTATGAAATATTATTATATTGCTTTTCTCTATGTGCACAAAATTTTGTACATAGCTCGTACACAGTGACCCTTCTCTATGACCTCAACAAGCAAAAGCTCAAAGGTTTTTGGTGCACGATAGTACCCGGCCACTTTTGTTTTTATAGAATGGATGAATTTATCTACTACACAATTGAAGATGATTAGAAATCATAACAAATGATATTGTAGCAGCTACAATATTTGAAGGTGTACTTCAACTCCATGGTGTGGGTAGTTGCATGGTACGGTGCACCATTTCGGTGACCAAAACAATGTGCATGAAATGCAGTCTTCATTTTTGTCAAAATCTCACTTTTTCAAAACACATTAAAACTCATTAGTAATATTTTGGACTATGCTTTTTAGAAAGTTGTGAGATTGATGTATATAAAATCTAAAGATACATTATTTTTTAGTCTAAATGATTTAACTTAAGAAATGTAAATTTTTGTAAGTACCCTTTTAAATAGAATACATACACACAATGGAAGTTGTATGAATGTACGATGAATACTGTGCATGATTTCTAATCATTTTTGCATATTCAAATGAAAGCCCATGCGTAATATCTTATATATTTATTACTACAATGATTTTAAATTTATCAAAATCTTCTTTTACATACTTAAAATACCTAATTGCTAAAGATGTCTATATTAAAGAAAACGGCAATATTGAAAATATTCCTAAGCCAAAAGCTATAGAAAGAAGTATAATAAGTGAAATTTTATTTGGTCAAGAAGTTTGAAGTTTAGATTTCAAAAATAGCATTACAAATGGAGTGCGTTTGTCAAAAACAATGCATTGAAAAAATTACATCAAAAAAATTACAAACACACCAGTTTTTGATTTAACAACTTATTTAAAAAATATTGAACATCATATTTGTATTTTAAGGTATGGATATTACCTACTTTTTATAATCTAATATTCTAAGTTTATTTCCATATGATAATCTTATATTGAGCTTAAAAGGTAAAAAAAAGGCGAAAATCTACAAAATTGACTAAAAATGAGGGACACTATAGTGTGCAACTATCCATGTGTGAATAGATTCCATTTTAGCAAAGAGAACATTTGGCAATCTGATGATATAATTTTAGTGAAAACAAGATTCATCTTTGTGGGATGGAGGAGTCCGGAGTATAATTTGTGTCTTGATAACCAAAAATTGAATCTATTGCTGTGCCTGTGAAGCATAACATTCAGTAGCCTTCGAAGAGGGTGCCTTTTAGTTTCATCCACCTTTATATATGGAGTGACCAGTGATTTGTAATTGAATGAACTATTCAATCAAATAAACAATTACAAAACACTATTGAATTGTGATGGAATCAAAATAAACAATCACAGAACACTATTGAATTGTGAATGAATCAAATAAACAATTACAAAACTCTGTTGAATTGTGATTGAATCAAATATACAATTACAAAACATTGTTGAATTGTGATGGAATCAGAATAAAAAATACCAAAACACTATTGAATTGAGATGGAATCAAAATAAACAATTACAAAACACTGTTGAATTGTGAATGAATCAAATAAACAATTGAAAATCACTGTTGAATTGTGATTGAATGAGTGCTTTCAATGACTGTTCAACATGGTGGATTGCTCTTGCTTAATGCCACGTGGCCCTATGGCTACTGATTTGATGCGGAATATCCCACGTCATTTCATTGGGAGGATGAAATGATATGGGATATTCCACATCATACTATTGAATTGATGCGGAATATCCCACGTCATTTCATTGGGAGGATGAAATGATATGGGATATTCCACATCATACTATTGAAAGGAGGCAATAGTCACAAAGGCTTCTAAATGTTATGAGATTGAACCAAAACTGTATTCCCTAGTCAAGAGCAAAGGTTCTCACAACAAATCAAAGTATGTCCATATAAAACTCTTGCATTCACAACAGAGTGACAAAGGCCCATATTATTTAATCACTAGGTAGATTTGTACCGACATCCAACACAACAAGATAGTTCCTGCGACAAAACTGTTGTAGGGAGCATGTGTGCATGCATTCACCACCCTACATTATATAATAGATGATAATTGGTTTATGTCCGTCATCACCAATTATCTACCTTGGGCACTTCCCCATGTCAAATAATTTTCAACTATTCAAAAACTCGGTACGACGAATACATGCCCCTCTTGCATTATGTTCAGAAGCCCATGTATCCGTGATGGCATGGCATGGCACCTCCTTAATTACTGATGGCACGCGCAGCCCGCGCAGTTGCAGTTGGGGCGGCACTTGCAGTCATTCTCCGAGTTGGAACTGTTCACAGCAACAACAGAGCATTCTGAATGAGCTGAAACTACATTCGTATTAAAGATACATAATAATAAGCACACTTTGCTAAACCATACATAATAATCTTTCCACATTCGGGTCCGTTCAAGCTATACAAACCACCTATGTTGTTAGCAGCGCTTTTTCGGAGCTTTTTTAGAGGCCTTTTTAATGTGATGTTTGATTTAAATTATAATTAAAGAGGAAAGTGATATGTCAATGTTTTCAACATGTATATAAAATACACAATATAAGATAAAAGCAATATTGTAAAAATTTGAGTATTAAAAGCACTAAAATAGCTCTGTCATCACTCATCACTGGTTTTAATGACTCACTAAGGACTTTTCTAAATGATGAATAACACTTTTTTGGTAGAATTTTTGGGATAATCGAATGAGAATGATGATTATGTGAATGAAAATTAAAATCAATACATTAAATTTTTTTTTTTTGAATGAGAATCATAACTTTTTTTTTTTTTTTTCTCTAACCACATTCCAAAGGACTCTCCAAAACACTAAAAACGAGGCACCCTTGGTTCGTATCAGCTTGAATGGACTCATTCACCATTTCTCAATACTTGTGTGTGATTTGATATGGGTACCCCTAAGACCATCTCACTAAAACACTGTCATTTAAATATAACTCATTTAATGTTTTAAAATGCCCTCTTCAAGAGCTCCAGCCATGTTGACGGCCTATAACACCGTGTAATTTTTGTAATTTCCCAATAATTTTTTTCATACCAGAAGGAAATTTTTCTAAAAAGCGGAGAGTCCGGGTTGGGTTACCCGTATCAAACAGAGCGTTTAGAACAGAAAGTCTCTCAACTAGGAACTGGAGGAGTTCATTTCAAAATGCCTGTCTGGAACTGGAGCAGTTTGAGACTCTTAGATCTATACAGATCCTAGATTTTAGAGCTTCTAGGGATCAGAAAAAGACGAGTTTCCGTTAGGAACAGGAGCAGTTTGAAAGTGGAGTAGTTGGAGGCACTCGACGTCTGAACTCTCAGATCTATAGAACTCCTAGATTTTGGAGGTTTGAGGATTAGCAAAAGGGACTCAACTAGGAACAGGAGTAGTTTGAGACACTCATCTGAAATCTGAGCATTTGGTGTGTCAGGGACAGGATTGTTTGCAGGCGTAACAGTACTAGATGCAGTTGTGGGACTGTAAGCAAAAGGAGAGGCTACATTGTGCTCGTTGCTGATATGGAGGAAATTAAGAGCACTGAAAAGCACCAGTTGCTTTGGTTAAGAAACCTATATGCTCAAGTAGAAAGCACATATATATATATATATATATAAAGAATCTTGAAGAAGCCAGGGGATCATACGTGGTAACTATGAACGAAGCTTATATTAATGACTATATCGAAATCTGACTATCAAGAGTAGCTAAAATTAAGTATCCACGTATGATCGACCAATGAATATAATCTGAAGCCAGAGCGAAGAAGATGAAGAATGAGAAATGAAGCTGATAATCACGATGAAAATGAAGAATGCCCAGGTAGATGAAAGAGCCAATCAAGAACGGAACCAGAGAAAGAAAAAACATAAATCTATGACATCTAAGGAGCGAAAAGATAGGGAAAAAAAACACGGTGTAAAACGTATGTAGCTAGCGGGCAGACTCTTGAGACGAAGAGTTTCGTTGCACATCCAATAGATCTATGCATACTGTATACACCTGCAGTCAATTGATGAACCAAGAGGAGATATAGAGTATGATGATATTCATTCGGATCGATCATCCAGTAATGTTTACATTAATCCTAGATGTAAAGCTCGATCAGTCTATCGGAGTACAAATATCGGAAGCATTTCGGCACCCTGAAATTGGCCATAATAACGAATATGAGATTCTCATTATGAGCAAGAGAAGGATAGGAAGCGCTTACTTGCGGAGGCCACCGAAGGTCGGCTCAGCCAAGGTCTTGCAGCACCTGGTATATATAATTTCACGCAACAAAAGTCAGACACAGTTAACAAGCATATTCAGAAGCCTATGTATTAATTCCGAAGGAAAACAACTTACGGCGCGCAAGTAATGCCATATATACATAATATCTGCTTTAATCAGTGACAACAGATCGAGACTAGGCTATCTCTTCTAGAGTTCTAGATATACTGCAAACTGAAGTACTAACACCATAGAGTAGAAATTGAAGCAGTTGAGCAAGACTGATAGAGTCTGATCGAAGCAAAGCTAGAATTGAAGTATCGATATAGAAAGGACGATGAGCTCTGACCCGCATGCCGGGCCGCACTGGCAGCCGCTACCATTTGCACAGTCGGGCTTTCCGCATCCTGACATTGTCGAGAATTAATCTTAACTTGCAGAAATGATGCAGAAACAAGCTCTCAATTGAAGAACTAGGAGAATCAAAGCAAAAACAGTATGAAAACTATGAGCACCACGCGGTCCTTTAATACTACGCTCTTCAGGCCGGTGGGGCTCACACTGATCGATCAGTCATCGTGATCGATAACGCAGTGTTGAGTTTCCATTATGTACCTGGGTTGTAGATATTGAAATCTACGTTTTTATCATGTACTCAGAGCTAGCCTTCTTGAAAAGGGAGCCTACTTCAGGTTGTATTCTGTAGGTTTGAATCGTTCGGGGTTCCGGTCACGTTACTTGATTTCCTGTTCATGGGTCCCTTCTCACAATAAAAAATTTGTGGTACTGTTTTCATTCATCTGAAGCTGACTAACCGAATTTCAGTGCAAGTTGGACAATGGAATTGATTCCTTTTATCAACGAATTGAAACTTAGCACGTTCTAATAATTATCCGTTTGCACTGAAAATCATCGAATCTGATCTTTGTGTAATCTAGAATGAGATAGTAGTTGGAAGGTAAACGATGGTTTACGTGACCAATTCTCTAAAACTGGCTTCAGTTAATCCAAATTAATTAGCTAGTTCTCTGTTCAAAAGAAGAATGGAAGGGGAGGCTTGTGATTTCAGCGATGTGCATTTTGACCAAACTCTTTATGTCTTGGATTGAGATGAAGAACGGAAGACAATGAAGTTCAATTGCATGGAGAATGCACCAGAGCTTGCCAACTAACCCTTTGATGAAATGCAAGGGAATAGGAATGAAATTTATAATTCAACGAGTTTGCTGAAATCAGTTGTGATGCCCAGTAATAAATTATAGACTACATAACCTTACTACTACATAGAATTAGCCTATTTTGAACCAAAATAGTAAGATGTGTGATGCAGCATTTGCATGGAGAGTCAAAAAGGAAGTCAAGAAGTTACGGAAAACAAGAGGCTAATCGCATAGTCTTTGTCTTATACCAGTAGCAAACCTGTGTTTTTCATTCCTCATTTCGTGGGAACAGTGAATAGTGGCAAAATATCATACTTACATTTCTGTCTTCCTGTGATCAAAACTACTCATTAGCACTAACACAGCCCATGTTCCTGGTGCCGTTTCATTTCTTTTTCATTTATAGTACGTGAAAAACGACACATTTTCTTCTAGTGTTAGTATTATTTTACCCTAGATTTACTTTCATGACTGTGTTTATACTGTTCAGTCATGTAACTCCTTGAAAACCATGTGTTTCTGTAGTCTCTCTGTCCCTGGTGGGGCAGAGACAATAAATCTTGAGTGTGGAGCCGCTGAAATAGTGACACATGATCTGTCGCACATTTCCTGGAGTTGGTTATGGCTTCCTTGGAACTGGAGAGAGTTTCGATGATTGATTAAACTATTCATCCGTACTGCTTCATGTGCATCACTCATCATCAAGCAACAGAGGAGAGCTTCAATATACATTCAGCCCAATGGGCGCATAGAAACCCTGGTCGGTCTTGGTAGATTCAAAGAACAATAGACATCCACTGAATCACGGCACGACGTACGGGCATGTAGAAGTGACACTTTTATTTTGGAATAAGATTACGTGCTCAGCATTGTCAAATTGCATTAACCCCTGAACGTCCCCCGTAAACGTCCCATGGGGATAGTAGATACGTTTTCGTGTAATTGGCATTTGCTACCAACAAGAAGTTCTAAATTGGGATCTCAATAGCTCACTAAAACCGCATTGATCTAAATTTCAACTTCTTTGTTGAACTCAAACCCATTAAAGGTGTGGATCCATTCCAAATACAAGAAATATACATTGTATTCTACTTATCGCAAAGGCATTTTCAGACGTTTAGGGGTTAACCTCATATAATTGTTAACCCCTAAAGGAACAAGAAGCCTGAATTGAACATCATGTTTTTTTTAGCAATTTTGAGTAGGTTCTATGTAAACTTTCTTTTCTTCAAATTTGTTTGTCATTGAACAACATATGCACTGTTCTTCACTGATTCCAGTGATATAGAATTTAGTCTCATCTCAATTATATTTTTCAGGATATGATCAATTTAATCTGTCATTTTAGAACAATGAATCCTTGGTCCTTAAGCTAGGGGTTAAAATTGCAGACACTAGTAGCAAACCTATTGTTTTTCGTTCCCCACTTTGTGAAAGTAATGAATAGTACCGAACTATTATACTTATATTTCTGACTTCTTGTGACCTAAACTACTCACCAACATTGACACAACCCATGTGCCTCGCGCAGTTTCATTTCTTTTTCATTTATAGGAAGTGGAAGGCGACACATTTCCTACTAGTGGGATAATATTAGTGAAACTGCTATTTTAATTAACCAAAGTTGAACTCCACTCTGAAACCGATGTTCTTGTTCGATTTCGATAGATACCACAATGTGTCAAATTGTGCGTTCCGGATTCTGATGGCACTTGATAGTTAATTAATGAAGGCCCACCATTGTTGATGATCGGTCGACTTGCAAGGTAACTATATCTAAAAGCGACCATTTCTTTAAAGTGTCTTTAGCTCAATCTTCCATAATAAGTAGATTTTGACACCCTACTGTTGATGAGAATGTGCACAATCTGAACATCAGAGTTTAGGATTGTTTTAAGGTCAGCCTACAATCAACACTTTGGAAATTCATAACTTATTCATACAGTGTCCAAATAATACATGCTAAAGTGTGTAGGGATCCTCTTGAACTTGTTAATAAGACCCACTGAAAATATTTTCTGTTTTATGTGTGCAAATAGGCTCAGTTGGTAAGGTGAACGCTTTAAGGTATAGTTACCTTTACCAACACCAGTGCTGATAAGATTTCTTTCTACGGACTGTACTTTACTGTACAATACAGTGGGGACTAAAGCATATATGAATTAAAAAAGAAGAAGCAAGGGAAGCAGAAAAGAAGGGAAGATACTGGAGGTGTGGGTAGGACCAGAGAGTCTCCACTGTAACGTCGAAGACACGGAAGGAGCCACAGCCATAGAATTGTAACTAACTGCACGCCCTCTCAGATGCCATAACGTACATGTTTCCATACCTTTGGAGCCCACTGGAGCCCACTTACTTAACCCCTAAGTGACGGATCAACCATTTTATGGTCGCTGCCCTTTTTTTACGGGCTGCCTGAGATGGAAAAAACCTTTTTTAGAAAATAAAAAATATTTTCCAATAGGAAATCAAGTCTACTTTCCAACCCAATTTGAATCATGTCGGTCCGAGTTAAACTCCACCGGGGAGAAATTTTCAAAGACAAACACCCTCTACATTGGCTAGTGTTAGAAAATTTACTATTTGGGGAAAGTAATGATGTTCTCTCCATTGAAAAATGTGCAATTTTGAGTTTTACAATAGAATGTCTAGTTTTAACCAATCATATCAAATTTCAAATTCTAAAAATAAAATTTGTAATTTTGATAAATATTTGAAGCTAAAGGCTTCTATATTCATTATGAGAGAATAAAAAGCTATTTTTTGAAATTTGATTGTATGAATAATTACTAAACATCAAGCTCCTCATTTTCTCTTTTGGACTAAACTTCATCAAAGTTGAAGAAGTATTTATTTATAACACATTTATGTTTTGCCCTTACCCCGGCCGTCGTTTAGGGGTTAAAATACCTAGGGCCCTTTCACATGGATGTGTTGGAACAGTGCAAGCTTTTGTGTAAATGAAATTTCTCGTCGTAACATTCAGTAAGGTAGAAGCACTTAACCCCTAAGTGACGGATCAACCATTTTATGGTCTCTGCCCTTTTTTTATGGGGAGCCCGAAATAGAAAAACATTTTTTATAGAAAATAAAAAATATTTTTAAATAGGTAATCAAGTCTACTTTCCAATCCAATTTGAATCATGTCAATCCGAGTTAAACTCCACCCGGGAGAAATTTTCAAAGAAAAACACTTCTACATTGTCTAGAAAACTTACTACTTGGGGAAAGTAATGATGTTCTCTCCGTTGAAAAATTTGCAATTTTAGATTTTAGAATAGAATGTCTAGTTTTAACAAATCATACAAAATTTCAAATTCTAAAAATAAAATTTGTGATTCTTATAAATATTTGAAGTTAAATGCTTCTAAATTCATTATGACATGATAAAAAGCTATTTTTTGATATTTGACCGTATGGAAAATTACTAAACATCAAGCTCCTCATTTTCTCTTTTGGACCAAACTTCATCAAAGTTGAAGAAGTAATTTTTTATAACACATTTATGTTTTGCCCTTACCCCCTCCGTCATTTAGGGGTTAAATATGACAGTTTATCTTTAAATCCGTGATCTATGACTCACGTAGAAAAGTCTTCTAAAATGAAGACCATTCCTAAAATCTGTCACGATTAGGTGAGTGTCACAATTAGGTGCTTCTATCTTAACATGTAGTGTCTCGGCCTTGGTTCTACAGTAGATGGTGTGGAATATTCCACATCCAACAGTACTTCATCAGTAGCTCCATTGACATGTGAAGGCTCAAGGTGATGAGTAGAGTGCATGAAGGAAAGGCAGTGGACATGAAGGCTACTGAATGTTGTGGTTGGCAAATGAGGTGAATCTCTTTTTTAGAGTTTGATTACAGTGCATGGAAGCAAGGTTGATGTGTACTAAGAGCCTAGCTTCTACCAACCCATGTCATGTGTGTCACAAAGCACGATGTGAAACAGCCCTCAGAGCATCGCAACATGTTCTTCAAAATAGACAAGAAAAACATATTTTGGATGAAAAGCAAGTAGTTAATGCTTAGACCCGTTGAAATGTTCTTTTTGCCCTTGCAAATAGCCAGTTTTTACCTAGGTAGAATATTCTACTTTTTCTTTTACAATGAGTAACGATGTTCAAGGATAATAAACGATGAAGATTCTTTTTGCTTTTGCACTTAAAAAAACAAGTGATTGGTTGGAAGTTTATATAGCGAGTTGAATGGGTGGGATAATTAAGTGATCGAGTAAGTGATCTACTCTCTAAAGAAGCCGCTTCCACTCATAAGGTTCTTTAGCCCATGCATTGCTCACCTTCGAATCACGCCATATTATGTTAGGGAATAGGATGCAATATTTGGGAATAAAGGATTCTGTCACAGATCTTGAGCTTACAAGTGGGTGAGCATAGTTATTCCATTTTAAGAATATTATAAGGCCAGACATGCACAATACCACATGGGGGAAAGGGTGTGATCCACAAAAGACTTAAGAACCTTATGCTAGCGATGAAGTTTTAATTAACATGATGAAACGCGATGCACTTAGCCCTCCCACAAGCATACTTTTTTGCTGTTGAAATGGCACCGTGGATCACCTCCAACAATCTTGACCTCTACAACAAAGAGCACTCTGATTCCGCTCAAGAAGAGTGGTTCATTGAGGTATAGTTGGGTCTAGTATGCTTACAAATTCCCCTCTATAAGAAAAAAATTAAAAAACTTTGAACAATGCATGTGTACTCAAAAATGATTCGATTTGGAAACTGTAAAGTGCATTGCAATCACGTTGGAGTGTACTACAACATCAATAAAAATTTACACATGTATTAGTGAAAACCATACAACCAGCTAAAAATACTATATACCTATCTACCAATGAGTGCTCTCACCTTTTGCTTCAATTACAATATTCACTCTAGCAAGCATATTTGAAATGAGCATTTGAAATTGTTTTGAAGATACTTGAGCCTATACTTGTTGAATGATTTGTATCATTTCATTTGTTTCTTTTGTAATTTCTACTTTTGTAATACACTACAAGGAGATCTGTGTCCTAATTGACTAAGTATTGACAAAAATTTGTCAACTGCTCTGTCAATTAGGAGACCCTGATTCGGTCACTTTGTTGACAAAAATTAGTCATTTTGTCTGTTAGTTCGGACAAAGATACACGTCAGATGCATGGCCGTAGAATGTCTTCGCCACGGTGGAATTCGTAGCGAGATCAGCACTCTACGTGTATGGTAATTCGGTTTTGTGCACGGGTAAAAACTTTCAGTGAATTTCGTGGAAGTTTCCTGGACCGGGTGAAAGTTTAATTAACCCGTCAATGCCAATTGTGTCACGCCGCGGTTTACGGTGATTTACTTTTGGGTTTCAAGTTCCCGAGAAATAACAACCCGAGTTCGCTATGGCCGCATCTCAAGTAGTTTTCCATTTGTGTGGATAGAAACAAAAACAATAGCAAACTTGTTGAAGCGCTTGAACGTGCGGTACGTGGAAGGCAGGTTTGCACATCTGCCATGTAAGCTCCTCACATCGTTTGCATAGCACGCCTAGCAGCTCATACACCAGTTCACGGAGCCCACGTATATAAGCTTCCATTCAAGATCTGATAAAGAACAATCAGATCAGGTACACGATTGAAGGAAATAAAACGATGAAATAACTGAATAGAAGAGGAACAAGACACTCACCGTCTTTGAGAGGAATAAGACACTCGTAGGAAATCTCAAAGTGGAACAGATTCAAAAACATGGACGGGTTGTCCAGCACAACCACGTTCGTCACATTTACGGCACTCATTGTTGTAAGCTCCTACAACATGCCCGTTCAAAAAGGTCGACTTGACAAGTGAACTCTTGCATGCAAGTATCCTCAAAATATCAATGCTCTTGGATTTCTTCAAAGCATCATCAGAACGCAAGAAACGTCACCACCAAAACCCTAATTCGACCCTGCAATCCTAACTCTTTAAACAATTTTGGCGAATGAAACCCTTTCAACGAAGACTCCAAGGATAATAATGAAAACAGAAAAAGAAAAAGAAACAACAAAATCCATTTCAAGCTCCACCTTAACACGGCGCAAAGACATGGCGGCCGTGAACAACTTGGCGTGAAGCGACGACGGCCCTGAACAACAGGGCGTGAAGGGACGGCGTCTAGAAACCCTTCCTCCGGACGGTGCACGCTCGGGTGGGTCACTCTTCATATATTTTGGGTACCACGTGCGGCGAGGGGGTATTTTTTGGGGGGCTATTTACCTCCTAGCTGAAATTAAAAGAACCCCTATAATTACTTAATGGGAAAAAATGGCATATATTATGGACTCTATCATTTTTTATAAAATGGTGACCAATGCAATCTTTTATATGCTATCTTCTTTGTAAAGGCTTAAATATAATCTAAAAGTAACATGACTTTAAAAATTTGAGAAAAATGGCCTCAAGAAAATGACCAGAAGTGAGCATTCATCCACTTCTAGACCTACTTTTCGTCCATCGCGCAGCTAACCGCCCTTTCTTACCAACTGTGCTTCATCTATTTCCCCCCCAAAACAGATTGTACTCAGTTTAATACCTTGGATCCCATTCGCAATTCCCTAAATTACATGTACTAAAATCATAATGGACCAGAATTGTGGTGTACCTAAATTATTTAAAATGGCGTGTACTCTTTCATTGCATTCTATCTTATTTGTAATTTTTTTTATAAATTCTTATAAATTTTACCTCTGATGAATAAAACCCATGCTATTTTCTCCCGCACGTTGTTTGTAAAATGCATTAAGTGACCCACCCGAGGGTGCACGCCTTCTCCACCATCGCTATGTGTGAACATTTGTATGTGTGACACCTAGGTTTTTTCAAGCCAGCTACGGATCCGTATGAGGCTGCCGGAGCTCTGAATGCTGAAGCACTGAGGAACAATTGAGGCGAGGTTGTGAGCTGGTTGTTGGGGTGGGATGTGCACGCTGCAGGAGTCGTTTTGAACGAGGCATGCTGGGGACTACTTGCAACTGAATCTCCCACCGCTACAAGCCTCTGCGGTGAACTCGATACGGTTGGGAAGCGTGCAGTGGTTCGAGTGCAGTGTTGGCACCTGTGGGAAGAACTTGGCAGGCTGGGCTGTCGCATGCTTGTATTCCAGGAGCTCACCCCCCCGCCTTTTTTGGATCTGAAGTGCAACGCAACATTCTGCAGCCGATGCATACGACTCTCAGATCACGACTCATCACAGAAGTAAGCTCTTCAGTTCTCCTCCACCTCTCACTTCATTCTATTCCAAAAGCTAAGTGTGTCGATCAATGCAATAGTGCTCCCTTTCAGTCTCTCCGTCTAGCTGCAGATCTAGACTACTGTAGTCCGGCCAGCCCCGATAGCTCCATAAGGAATCTCCGAGCTCCCGAGAGCTCACCACCCACAGGCACAAGCAGGCTCCCAGATCCGAGAAATCCGGCAATCTTGCCCTCTCTGGCCAGCCAGAACAATCGTCGTCACCAACGTTAGTGCTCAGCTAGTCGACCACCGCTGCAGTCATCCGATCAACAGACCTCCACAAACTGCTTCGATCCAAGCTCGACACCACCGCCGCGTCTACACCAAGCCTCAGCAGCTCTTTTGCGACTAGACCCCGTAGCTCCTTTGCGACTAGACCCCGTACCTGCAAACGGCATCTCAAACCTGTATGTCCCTGTCCCAGCGTACGCAAGACACTTCCAGCAACTTCCCAACCCGAGCCTCAAGCAACCAACCCTGTGCATCCAGCAACCTAGTTCAAGCATTCAGCAACTTGCTCCGAAGCTCCACCAACCCACTTCGAAGTTCCAGCTCGAAAGCTGCCTGCAGCAGATTCTCAACCCGCACTTCGAGCAACCACAGCTGACACCGACAAGCTGCATCCTCGGCAACCAGCAAATCCGAAATCCTAAGGCAGGCAGCAAGCTTGTCGTGCCCCAGAGAGTGCACATCAAGCATCACAGGAGAACCAACAAGTGTCATCGAGCACGCAGCACCTACCCTCAATACGGCCCATCACCAACATCATCGGCGACGACCAGCAGCAATCTCCAGTACAACCCAGCACCACAGCAACTGCGATACATCAAGAAGAGTACACCAACAACAAAGACTAAGCCCCCGCCCAGAAGCAGTGTCACAGCCCCAATCACACCAGCCAGTGAAACGATTGTCAACAACCAACAGCCTTCGCCATCAAAATCACAGCAACACAAAGGTAAGTATTTTCTAACCTCCTGCATTTGCATTAATCAAAATTTCTGCTCCTTGCCTTGCAATTCTTGGTACCAGTGGTTGTGGGTCATGGGGTGGGTGCAGGTTCTACAGAAAAATATGGCATCAACACGCAACAATAGGTTCAACTTTAGCCCTGAGAAACCGAACACTACACCAGAGACCATGGACATTGACACACCAACCAACACTCTCAAGCAGATAATAGCGGCGAAGGCAGCTAAACGAAAGGCGGATGACAACGGAGATGAACGTGTGGAGCAGTCCCAAGAAGAGCAACCGCAGTCATCATCACCACTACCAATGTTTTGGTACGGCTTTCACACGATGGAACTACTTGCCATAGACAACAAGGAGGAAGAGCTGCCCAGAGATGAGCTAGTAAAGGACATGACTACCAGAGGCATCCCACAACAAGAGGCGCAAGAACTACGGGACGCAGTCATATCCTACCCAAGAATTCCCCAACTCTTGTACCCGTGCAAGAGGCTTGACGACATTGAAGGGCAACACTACAACTTGACACAGGTACCATTTGATATTGCTACCAACCCTACCATTGGTCTCTCTCTAGATTTCCACATTGCAATCCATTTTGACTCCCTCCCTTTCGAGGATCCTCTCCTTCATGATATGGTCAAAAACATGGTCTTTAAGAGGTTAGAGAGCATGAAAATCCCTCTTGGTAATGATGTCATAGACCCCATTGCCATTCTTTGCAAAAGTGTAAAGAATGGTGGCCAAAAGGGTGTTTGGGCGGGCATCATTAAGCTCCACTTATTGAACCCGGAAATTGATGGGATAGCCCTCCTAAAGGGACTTAGAATTTTTGCCCTTCAACTAGATCCCGAATCCTCCATCATCACGGTAGGCAAAGTTTGCAAAACCTACCATGCCATCTCTAGAAACCACAACCTCTCGGTGAAAATCAAGAGCGAAAACCTATTTCGGAAACAAGCACACAAACTCTTCAAAGAGATTGTGGAGAGTAGTTTCCGCCGCAAGCAAGAGTTTGAGGTGATAGAAGTCCAAAAGAATTCCTCCCAAAACCATGCCTATGTAGTAGCACCCACACCTCAACAAGCCAAGAAAATAGAAGACCTCCATGTCTCATCCTATCAAGAGATCATCCCGGCCATCCCCAAACAAGGTCCCTTTCTAACCAAAGAACAAAGAGCCACGAAGGATGCCCTAACCCTCACTCTCTCTCATCTTCCCCTCTTGATGAGCATAGAAACTACTTCCATGGCTATCAAAGACATTATGGGAGAAAACAATGTAGTTTCCATTTGGTACCACAAGGAAAGTGGTACCAAACACAACGGGAGTGCCAACGTCCAATGCCTCAACTCCATTGTTTTTAGACAATTCCTCAACAAAATGGAGCGAATTGGGTCAAACTACGTAGAATTCTCACCTCATAGAAGAAGCCTAGAAGGTAGTGACAAACCCACAGATGAAGAAATTGCAAAGTTTGGTTTTGACAATACAAACACCGCAATTGTCAACACCTTAGAAACCTTGAAAAACCAACAAACTAGCAAGAACACTATCACCAAGGACGAGATTGTCTCTATTGTAGAGAAAGCTGTAGAAAAGGGCAACAAGAAACTCAAAGGTGAACTCCAGAAGGAATTGGTTCAATCTAAAGGAGAACTCCAGAAGGAGATTGTCCAATCTAGGGTGCACGCGGAGAAGATTACAGATGACCTTAGAACCTACATGGAGGAAATTGAAGCATCCTTAGCCACAGCTCTCAACTCTATGAAGAAGATCACAGGTGGTAGAAAATCACTCCCTCCTCCAGAAACAGACCAGTCAAACGAGGATTGATCACAGACCAAAGGGAAAAAAAGACAATAATTTCTTGCGTAGCAACTCATGGGATGGAGAGCCTGACTAGTACAGAAGAAAGAAATACCTTCAAAACGCGTCGCAGCAGACCAAAGCAACCTACCGCAGGAGCAGAGCACGGAGCCAAAGCAGAAGACAGAGAACGAGACGGCAGAGAAGAACGAAGGCGTCGATCAATGAAGCCAAATTACTCTACTACCAGACACTGGCACTTCAACTGCCAGTTAACTCAAAGTTTAACTCTACGTACAAATACACGTACAACTACACGTACAACTACTCGTACAACTACTCGTATACTCACAAACATCTTGGCATACATATACATGGCAAGGGACACAGTATACATACGGATACCTATACGGACATAACATACGACCAAAAAATACAAAAGACCAAATACAGTATATATTATATACTACGCATTATACTACAAAATACAAAAATACAAAAAAATACATATATACGGAGTATTTCTACACCAAAAATCAAAAAATAAAATAAAACATGAAAAAACAAAAAAACAAAAAAATACATATATTAATAAAATAAAAATAAAAACAAACAAAACAAAAAAACAACAAAAACAACAAAAACAAAAAAAACAAAAACAATAAAACCAACAACAAAAAAAACAAAAAAAACAACATCAACCAAAAAAAACAAAAACAACAACAACAACAAAAACAACTACAAAAAACACACCAATAACAAAAACCCAAAATATATCAAAAAACAACAAAAAACACCACAACAACAACAAAACAGACAAAAATAAATCACAAACCATTTGTAATAACATCAAAATCAATACTAACAACAAAAATACAAAATAAAAACCCACATCTTCAAAAATAACAATTTCTCCCCCCACCTTCTACTACTACTTAGTGGAGATATTGAATCTAATCCGGGACCCAAAAAGCTTGTCAAGAACCAACTAAACCACAACAAAAACCAAAACATACTAACATCCAGAACTACCATAATAAATCCAAGAACACAAGAACAAAAATGGACTCGACCTAACGGCCTCGTCCATAGAAATAATATTAACAACACTCAAGACAACAAGAAAACTCGCAATAAAAAACCCTTTTCAAAAAGAAAAAGAAAATACACACAAACACTATTTATTATACTACTACTATTACTTGAAGACATTGACCCCAAGTTTAAACTTGGGAAATTTAGAAACCCCAAACCCGAACTTAAGCTATTTAAGGACCCCAAGTTTGAACTTAATTTATTTGAGAATCCAATAAGTCTACAACTTAAAAACTCCAACATAAACAAAACAAAACCTAATATAAATAACACAAAACAAATAGTAAAAACTCACCTTTTTAAAAATAAAAATAAAACATTTTACTTACACCGGTTACTTCTACTAAATAGTGACATCGTAAAATACGGGACCGATGCCCAATACTCTACAAAATCCAAAATACATAATACACAAAACTAAAAGAAATACCATAAAACCCAAAAATAAAAACCCCAACAAAAATCGAGAACCTAGATGGACTCGGCCTAAAAGCCTCGTCCAAAATAAAGAACAACAATGGACTCGGCCTACCGGCCTCGTCCAGAATAGACAAAGAAAAAAGAAAAAAGAAAAAATAGCCCAAAAATCTCTTCTAAAAAGAAACTTTCTCCACCAAATATTAATGTTATGCGGAGACATAGAAACCAACCCTGGGCCCATGCCTGACTTATTAAAAACACACCCACCCGCACATCGAAGAAGATCCAAAGCATACTTTATACCAAGTACGATTAAATTACAACCAGAATACCAACATCTAGCAAAACAATTTTCATCTATCATAAATATAACGCATCCAAAACATCCAGAAACCCGTAACGACTATCCACACTTATCAAATTAAATTTATCAAAATCAACACCACCCACCACCAAGAATACTTTATGCTCTTATCATTACAATTAGTCCATCAAAAGAAACATGTGACCAACTCCTAATACAAATTCCAAACCCTGACTGAACAACTATATTACTAGAAAAAATGGCCCTACTACAAAACTCACCCGAAAGACACATTTTAACCAAACACCCATACACAGAATTCACAGAAAATAACCAAAACCTAATAAACCCACCAAAAAACATTCACAAAGAAATCTACGATTTTATTCACCAACACAATGATTCTATAACCCTTCAAAACATGATTGATAAATTCCCATTTCTCTCTATTAACTTATTAAAAGAAACCCTAAAAATATATGAACCACTACATGAATATAACCATCCCCCACCTCTCCCAAATATACCTATCATACAACCACAAGAAATACAAACAACAAATAATAATACAAGATTTATTACATGGAATGCCTCATCACTAAATACGGCCCTTCCGAATTTATATGAACTAATCACCAACACATCAGATGAACCCGCCATCATTACAATACAAGAAACTAAAATAACCGCTACAAAATCAACCAAATACATACAAAACCTATTTCCAAAATACAAACTAATTTTTAACAATACACATGCTCTAACAAGATGCATTCAACAAAGAATTCCATACATCCCCGCAAGAGGAGGTCTCCTCACACTAATACATCACAAATATGCATACCCCGGTAATGTCACTAAAATACCAACCCCAAGAGAAATATCACCTTATCTACAAATAATAAAAATAGACAACAAACCACTACAAACGTGGCTAATTATCCATATATATATATACCATCACATGCAGAAGACATACAACATATACCAATGATCCAACAAAATATAACACAACAAATCAATACACATCAGAATGCTACACATATACTATGTGGTGATTTTAACAGAGACATAGCACTCATAGGACGACAAAATGGAACCGACATAACCCCACCACAAGTAGAAGACATAGAATGGAGAACATTTACTAATAATCTCCACTTAGAATACGTCCCAACAAACTGCCCATATTCAAGACAAGGGGGACAAAACTATAACCAAACCAGCTTAATAGATGGATACTACATCAAAACACCAGATAATAACCTATACATATCAACTACAGACAATGATCACAACCTCAATTCTGACCACTCACCAGTAACATTACACATACCAACAAACACTCTACTAGCACGACCCATACCAATAACAAACAAAACAACTAGAATATTAAATCCCATACCACAAGAAAACATTGAAAATTTCAAAATAGAATACTTTGAAGAAAATGCGCTTCAAATAAACGAACTCACCACAATATTATCAAATGACCAATTAACAGAAGACCAATGGCAAACATCATGTTCAAAACTAGATCACATGATACAAAAAATTTCAGATAAAATTCTAGAAACTTGTAGTGCACCACCACTCCCGACACTAACAAATCGCACTTCCCAACAAGGAGGTTTCTTACCAAGAAAACTGCAAAAAGCATGGAAAAACACCTCTCTACTTACCACCTAATTAGAAAAACAATTTACATAACAAAAAATACACAAAACTGGCCAACGCCTCCAATAATGGAAGAATTAAAAACATATACAAATGTAATCATACCACCACTCCCAACCGAAGAACATGATCAACAAAACTGGATACAAACACTAGTAGAAATAGCCAAGACAGCAAAAATACAGGCCCGTAAAATCACCACAAAGTATACCCAAAACTGTATAAAAAAAGCAATATTAAAATACAAACAATTATACGACAAAAGCCCAAAGAAAATAAACAAGAGAGTTTTTAAAAATCAAGAGACACCACCATTAGATTGCATATTGGATAGAAACAACAACATACTAACCAACCCAGAAGACATAGCAAACAAAATTCACATACAACAATCAATCAGCAATAGACCTACAGTACCTACCTGCTACTATCAACCCGAACACCCATCACAATGTACTTGTGGAGTTAGACAATACCCATGGCACGACCTTGATGGATTCGTAATAGAAAAAAGAGGAAACCCACAAATTCCACTGCATAAACACTTTGACAAAAAAATATACGAAATGTGTCTCAAATATCTTTCTAACAACAAGACACCAGGCCCAGACAAAATTCCCAACTCTATACTAAAAAATATGCCTGAAAGTTTTCACAAACTACTCTATTTATTTTTTACTCATTGCTACAAACAAAAACAAATCCCAGCCTCATGGAAAATTAGTCTAACCATACAACTTTATAAAAAAGGAAACCCTGCACAACTGCCAAATCATAGACCAATAGCACTTGCAAACACAATATACAAATTCTTTACTAGTACACTAACACACATACTGTCAGCATATGCTGACATCCCAAGAATTAAACATCAAGATTGTATTACATCACCCACAACTCGAACATTATTCCTTCTGAAAACAGAAGGTGGAATTCACCTAAAAAGCACAGATGAAAACTTCCAACTCCACATGACCGAACTAGAAAGACAATGGCGTTCTGCAGTCAGCAATGATTTACCACAATTAGACCCGAAACTCTCCATCAAATTATTATATAAATTAATGGCTCACAAAATTTACAATATAAACCAAATCATCCTTCCTAACGGCAGAAAACTAATGCCACCAGAAGATTTCAAAATATATTATCAAAACCCAACTAAACTAGACAAAAGTGCACTAAACATAGCAGAACAACTCTTCTGTGAACCAAAATGTACACCAGATTGCCCAAATCCATGTCAAACACACTTACCACCCCGTACACTAAAAGAAAAATATATAATTTATGACCACAGAATAATACCAAGAACACCAATAAATCCCATACAAGCTCTTCAACCTCTACAACCACAACAACCAGTCCCACCACAAAACATAAAAAACAATCCCATTAGATTCCCCATCCACACAATATTAAAACACAAAACAATTACAACTAAAGACAAATATAAAATACCAAAAAAATACAACACCTATCTATGTCAATGGATAGACTCAAACCACATAACATACAATAAATGGTTAGTACAACGCGAACTATTCCCACTAAATTTACCAACAGCAATACATCATAATATAAACCTACTTACAAAATACTATACAGATCTTAAAAACAAACACTATCAAAATATTATAAATACACAATTTACACTCGAACAAAATAAAGACACTAGACACATCCCACCCCCAACAATAATTCCCTACATCAAAACATCCACAATTGAATGCAACCCAGAAAGAGACATAGATACAAACAAGTGCACCATTCAAACACAAAATGATAAAACCCACATATATAATGACATCGGTAAATATATCACGACCATTCCCACTCCAAGAATAAAATGGTTATGGCAACAATATAACAACAATAAATATAACAACCACAGACTAATACCTACTCTACAAACATTTGAAACAGAAGTAGTCTGGTTATACCAAAGATACGAACACAAAAACCACAAAAAGAATACAATAAAAACACCACACCACACCATTCCGTCTAACATTCTAGACACACTAATAACAACATTTAATATAACACACTCATATTTTTCCTCACCAATTACATGTTCCATGAAATCTACCCAATTCTTCTCAACATTCGCTAGAGACAAGATTTTTGGCTCACTAGGAACAGCCTTTCAATACAAATGGAAAGGTATTGGATATGCTCACCCAATTAACGCCGAAACAGCACAACAAGCAATACATTGGGCCAGACTAGCAGCAAAACAAGACCCAGAAACAGTCACCATTTTAGCAATCCCAGACACCAACTGGTACCAAAACCTATCACCGTACAACGGACCCTTCCCGGATACACACGCCATTATACATTTTGCCGCGGATACCATTACATATGATACATCAACAATTCCACAAGTACCCAACAAAACCCAAAACGAACCACTTGCAATACACATATGGTGTATTCATCATCAAAACAATAACATTGGCACAATAAACCAAATAAATACCATAAACACAGCAATTGAAAATCTACAAATTTCGCAGTATCATACACAAATAGCACCACCAACACCATTAAACACAAAAGTTAACAAAAACACAAAATGGAACAAACTAATATACCCACACTACAACAATTTACCAAACATGTGGATAGATCCCCTTCCAAATTTCGAAATAAACACTACACTAAAATTTCTACCACAATACAGCTACTACACAGATGGATCCTTTTTACCACCTGAAGAAGCTGATGATGGCCATTGGAAAAAAGAAAAAGCTGGATATGGAATATACAACCCAAATAAACCAGATGTACAAATATCAAGAAAACTACCGGGACTACAAACATGCTTCAGAGCATAACTAATGGCCATACATGAAACACTCTCAATAATCACCACTAAATACATAAATGAACCTGCACACATTTTTTCTGATTGCCTCAATTGTATACATGTTCTAAACACACAACTAAAACACCCGACCCAACAAAACAACCACGCCGACAAAACCATATTAGAAGATATGGTAAAAATGCTAAAAAAACGAACACAACCAACCACAATATACAAAGTTAAAGCACACGCTAAAATTACAGGAAATGAACACGCAGATCAACTTGCAAAAGAAGGAACCATGAAAAGAGGCTATCAAAAAGCAGCAAGTTCATACGAATTTGCACATACCACACCGTACTACTTTCAAAAAGACATATGGCCCGGTCATATCAAAAGACCGGACAAAGGACCAGTTAGATGCTTAGAAGAATACATAAAGAAACATGACCGAGAAACTAACCTAGAAATACTAGCAGAAGACTTTCCCAACATTAGCAAATGGACAACAAACTCCATCATAGACAACGAAATGTCCAATGACTTTTGGAAAAATCCAGAAATAACAGACGCACAAACAACAAGCATACTAAAATTTAGAACCGGCCAATACATGGGTAATGCCAAAAAACAATTAATTTTCGGCATACAAAGATTCCCCTCAAAAACATGTCCCATATGTAACTCACAAGATGCAGATACATGGCTACATGTACTTTTACTATGCAAACAACACCATATACACGCACTAAGAACCAAAAGACATAATAAAGCGGTATGGGAATTAAGAAAATTAATACTATCCTCAAATAAATCAAGATGCTACACTCTCATGAATGCGGGCACATTCAACAATAACCCACAAGAAAATACAGTTCCTCCATGGTTATTACCATGTACTTGTAATCAACAAAGATGTCATTGTAATGCCAGATTCAAACCAGATATATTATGTATTAAAGGTCTCTCATATCAAAGCCCACCGCCTCTAAACCCCGATGATAACCTAACCATACAATTTATAGAATTCACATACACAAACGACAGATTTTCACCAGAAACAATTGGCAAATTTTTTTTAAAATACCAACCTCTAATCAACAATATCATACAACAAGGCTGGAAAGTGGATCCCACCATAGTCATTACAGCTGGTGTTAGAGGAACCACACACGCTCCCTCAATGAAACAACTTGAAACTAAATTCAACATATGTGAAACCTCCATAAAACACACATTCAAAGCAATAAATACCATTGCCATACAATATGCCGGATCTATCCTTTTACATAAAAGACGTATAGAAAATAATCAAACAACACCAACAGACGTAGTACATTAAAAGAGGGGGAGGTAGTGGTGAAAACCATTGCTAGCCACTCTTCAAATTCACTAGCTCAGCTTGTCTCAGGGGATAGGTGGGGCCGGTTGGTTGGTACAACTTTCCTGCCATGATAACTCACTAGCAGCACCAAGCCATGTGTATCACATCACTGCTCAACGAGCCCAACTGGTTTCGAACCCGGACCACATAATCGTGATACAACGCCCTTCACCAACCAACCAAAGAACTCATGACTTGGTGATAAAACTTAACACTAAACATACTTTTATACAAATTAGAACTCACCCATCATTACTTTGTTAGTGTTAGTGTTACTTTGTTTTGGTTACTATAGTGTCCATCCTCGAAAGGGGAGAGTAGTATTGTTCCAATGTCCCTTTGTCCTGTGGGCATCGGGTCATTGACATTACGAACGGACACTTTATTCACGCCGGCCCATTTCTTTGGGTTGGTGTTTCTATCTATCTATCTGTGACACCTAGTACTGACACATGTCATCTTTTTCTTCGAATTGCTAAGTTTGGAAGAATCTAGTAAGAGATCAGAAAAGCAACTCCACGTTTGCAAAACACCTCGAACAGTAAAAAAATCTCCTGAAATCAAACCAACTTTGCACGTCCACGCTAGAAAGTGATTAAGAAGTTGACAAAAAATTGACAGAAAATCCAAAATTAACCGATGACTCTACATGGCATATGTTCCATTTGTCATTTTGGACATTTTGATGTCAACTTTCTGTCAGATGACACCCATTTCCTTGTAGTGATAGTGCAGGGGCTTTCACAGGTTTTGATAAAAGTTCACTTGTCATCATTCCTCCAACTAAACAATCAATAGTTGATTATAAGAATGAAAAATGAAATCAATACATTAAAAATTTGTTCTTTGAATGAAAATCATGACTTTTTTTTTTGTCTCTAATGACTCTCCAAAGGACTCTCCAAAGCACTCCAAACGAATTGGCTCGTATTAGCTTCAATAGACTCCATAATGTTAGATTTCAAAATATATGTAATGGCAAATTTCAAAATGTACATAAAGATGCATTTCAGAATTTTCAAAATGGTGGATTTTAAATTGTACACAATGGTAGATTTCAAATTATATTGAAAATTTTGTAAAATACAAGATTTGTACATTTGTAAGTTGATGAAAAATTACCTACTTTACTAATCTCAAGCTAGCACATGAAAGAATTATTAATATCTCCTAGCACATGAAAGAATTATTAATATCTCCTAGCACATGATGTGATAGGTTATACAATGCAGACCATCTACTTTACTAATCTCCTATATCTTCTAGGGCCTGAAGGAATAATTAACATCTCCTAGCATCTCAAGTAGATTTGAATTACTTAGCATAGATTCAATAAAGACACTATGATGTTGGATTATCCAATTATGAAGCAGACACGTGTTTATGAAGAAATGAAGACCTAAACTGAAGCCAAGAAAAGGAATAGTGATGATGACTTATAAACCCACTTCCCATCTTAACCCCTAAAAGAGGTTGCCGTGTTCATACAGGCAGTATACAAAGAGGAAAAAGAAAATACATTGTGCAACTACTATTCACCAGTATCTCGTATGAGGCCAATTTTTTTTCTAAACATACAAGACCTATAGGGGAGTGTGTTGTAAAATTTCCATAATTTTCCACGAGCGGCAATGCTTGAAATAATTTCTTGTATAAATGAAGGAAGACAGAAGACGTAGACCACATTGTGGTTCCTGCTTGCATTAGGGGTTAATGCATGCATACCTACTATGGAACACTTTCCACTTTGCACAACCATTTCCTAACCTACACAATGGTCAAAGTTTTTAATCTACACAAACAAAGAATGCATACATAACTCTGACTCTCTACGGTATTTGCTCCTAAGCACAATCAAACAAACTCAGAATAACAATCATGTAGATTCAATTCTAATGTCTTCAAAACATAACTCACCTCTCAACTTTAAGAAGCATGGACCAAAACATCTCGCCAATATGCAGTCCATTAGCAACATTTCAAATGCCAATGAATGCGAGAATGGGTGCACAAGTAATTATTTCATTTAGAGCGAGGGCAACTCTAGATTTTAAATTTATGTGACTAAAAAGGAAAAAAAAAGAAGTAAAGAATCCCTTCTAACAATAAGATTTAAGAATCAACAAATAACAACAATTTACATATTGAACTACAAGGAGAGTTACAAGTTTACTAAAAAAAGACTTTGAATACTTTGGTCGTTAGGTAACAATTGGTAAAATTGGAAACACTACCCTACCGTGACACCAATTCATGTATAGAATGGGCGGAATGAGAAAATTTTCAACATGTTGCAATTCCACCAAGTCGTCTAAAAGTTTTGTAGAACCTTAGACATGTACCAGTCCTAGATTTGAGGGCATTATGCAATCAATGGTGACAGTTTTAGAGCTCTCAATCACAACTCAAAATATCAAATTCTACCAACCTTGACATACTATGTTATCATAAGGGTTGCTTCACACTATGGCCAAAGATTGAGATGCTGTCGATTTCCACCAATCAAATTGCAAGAAACCAAGAGTTCGGCCTCTCGACCCTTCACACTAAAGGCCGAAGTCCAAAGACCGTCGCCCTGCGGCCTTCAGAGTATGAGAGTAGTACCTCAACCTAGAAATATGGCAGCAAACAACCTTCAACTAGCACAAGTCTTCAATACAACTGAAGGCTAATTGCATACCGTCATGTCGCAATCGACAATAAACCTCGGGGGAGTCACTTCCAAAAAAATTACAATCAGAATGCAAATAAATATAGGGTGCAAATAAATCTTTGAAGGTAATTTTTATAAATGACTTACATTAATATAGGATGCACAGAATTGATTGCAGGAATTGATAATATTCTTTATATAAGACTAATTATAATGTTTAAGAACTACATTAATTTTTTTAGGGTACCTTTAACCCTTTAGCGCGTCGGCGTCTAGATTCTGGACGCCGGATGAATTTCAGCAGCTCGATTTCTGTAGGTATCGGATGTTTTTCATCCATTTTTATTTTTTTTCATTCTTGTGCTAGTTGAATACCATATGTATGGTATAGATCTTCCAAATAAGATAATGTGAATTTTTGAAAAATTACAAAAGTGATTAATGTCAAGTTTCAATCTTAGTTCAAAAAGAAAGACCTTAAATATGATTTTCCGTAGTAAGTAGAATCAAATAATGGAAACCATACCGTCTCGTAGGGCATGCCATTCTAATTTCATTACTATATTTTTAAATTTTTTTGTGTTAATTTTGGATTTTTAATTGAATTTCAAGAGAAAACCTTGCAAAATTACTTTAAAAATATTAATAATAAATATGATGAATCCAACCGTACGGATGTTATCTACACATTGACATTTGCAACTTTGTTTTGTACATCAACTCCATTTTCGTTTTTCATCAACCATTTTATAACAAATCTTTGAAAACAGTGTTGAATCGGGACGTTAAAGGGTTAAATACTCAATTATCGCAAGTGGTATCTTAAAATTACAGAGTGACTTCCCCAAGCAATAAACTGCTGACACTATCACCACCACCATTGCCATCACTATTGATACCATCAGATGATAATGTTCAAAATGGTCCTGGACTACGTCATGGTACATGCTGTACTGTACTGTACAGTCAGGTAGGAATTGCTTACGAATTCCCACTGCAGGGAATTTTTTTTTGAAACTTTGAACACTCCGTGTGTACTCAAAATTGATCTGATTTGGAAACCATAAAGTGCGTTGGAATCACATTGGCGTGTACTAAAATATCATTATAAATTTACACATGTATTAGTGAAAGTTATACAACAAGTTAAAAATAGTATATGCACTATCTACCATTGAGTGCTCTCACCGTTTGCTTCAGTTACAGTGTCTATTTTAACAAGAAAAAATGAAATGAGTGTCTGAAGTTGTTTTTGAGATACTTGAGTTCATATGTGTTGGATGATTTGTATCATTTCATCACTCTCCTTTGTAATTTCTTCTTTTGTAATAGTGTAGGGGCTTTCATGGGTTTTGATAAAAGTCCATTTGTCATCATTCCTCCAACTAAACAATTAGTAGTTCATTTTGTGGAACTTATTCATGAAAATCTATTGATTGGCTTCTATTTTATGCATGATAGACCTATTCAATTCATATTGATGGAGGATGGTGATCCCGGGGAGGTCACTATCAAAATTTTATTAAACCACGTGAGAAAAAATATAGGGTACATTTAATTCATTGGAGCAAAAATTTATACAAATCTTAGAAATACCATAACCTAAATGAAATGGCCTATACGGTATTATATCTAAAGTAGGGTAGGTGAAAAGCATAGGTAGTATTGTATTTTTATTAATAAATTAAGGTCTCAAATATTTAGAGGAACAAAGAATTTATGTGAGTTCTAATGAAAATCCTTGGATTGAATGAGAATTGCCTCAACTTGACTAAAAATCGTCGAAGTTAGCCAATGCTTAAGAATGAATCACAAATGAAGGTTGAATTATTTGGCTTCATGGGAAAGTCTCCTCATGATAAATTTTAGCATTAGGTGACCAATGAGGCTAGAGCAAGGTGGTAGTACTGCATGCTTCCTCTCACAACATGCATTTCTTACTTAACCCCTAAAAGCCCGAGGGGTATTGGACAAAACATAGATGTGTTATAATATGTGCCTTCCATATGTTTGATGAAGGTTGGTTCAATAGACAAAATGTAGAGTATCATCTTTACAAATTATCCGTACGGTCAAACTTCCAAAATAATCTTTAGATCATTTTTTAATGAATTTAAAAGCATTAACCTTCGAAAATTTGTATAAATTATAATTTTCAATTTTAGAGTTCAAAATTTAGTACGATTGGTTAAAGTTGGGCTATCTATCGTAAACTTCAAAAAAACAAGAGAAACGATGGAGGAATCATCATTACTTTCCCCAAATAGCAAATTTTGTAACACTAAGACAATGTTGAGGTGATCTACTTTGAAAAATTCTCCCGGGTGGAGTTTAACTCGGATTGCCATAATTCAAATTGGGTTGGAAAGTAGACTTGATGTAGTATTTTAAAATATTTTTTATTTTTTCAAAAAAAGATTTTTTTGTTCCGGACAGCCCGTTTTTTCCGGGCAGCGACCAGAAAATGGTCGCTCGGGAGCTTAGGGGTTAAACATACCTTCGAACATTTTAGGCACTAAGCAGAGTCGTTATTCTTTCTTTGAAAGTTACGTTCATGTATTGTTGTCGTTTTATTATGTCCGATTAAGTTCAATTTATGCTGAAATTCCGAGATTTTCATAAATGGTCCAGTTTATAAATAAAATAGGGTCTATAAAATAACTTAATGGTGGAAATTATATTTACCTATAGGGTCTTGAAAAATACCTCAAAGTACCATTTTATCTACTAATAGGGTGCAAATTATTGAAGAAATTTAGATAAATAGCCCACCTATAATTGACCCCCAACCGCACGTGATTTACAAAAGTATGTAGTATGTAACCTCCCCGTGATGGTGATCCAATACACCGTAGTAGATATCATGATGATTGGAGACAAGCCCATAGAATCAAAAAGATTATGAAGGAAAAAGATGAAATGATACACATCATTCAAGAAGTATGAGCTTAAGTATCTTAGAAATAACTTCAAACACTCATTTCATTTTTTCTTGCTAAAATGGACATTGTAACTAAAGCAAACGGTGAGAGCACTCAATGGTAGATAGTGTATATATTATTTTTAACTTATTGTATATATTGTATAACTTTCACTAATACATGTGTAAATTTATAATGATATTGTATTACACACCAATGTAATTCCAACGCACTTTGCGGTTTCCAAATCGTATCATTTTTGAGTACGCACGGAGTGTTCAAATTTCAAAAAAAAATTCCCTGCAGTGGGAATTCGTAAGCAATTCCTACCTGACTGTATAGTGAAGTCTCCATGTTCAAGAGGCTACAGAATCCAAAATTTCATGAAGCACTCCATGAGTAAGTTCAACACGTGTAAACACTATGATCACTAAGAGGGAATGGCCTCATATGGGTACCACCTTTACACGTCTTACATAGTATGATTTATGTTTAACTCATTTTATGTGTGCTAGAAATTCCGTCTTTAACACCATGCATATAGTTGCAGCTATGATGTCTACAACATTCTCTAATTTTTGTAAATTTCCAGTGTCTTTTTCTTAAAAAAAGGATATTTCTTGAAAATCACACTATTTCTGGAGGGGTACCTTTATCAAGTCATCACCCTAAGAACAAGCAAATCTCACATGTCATAATATTCAATAGCATGAACTATCTCTGCCTTGGTTCTATAGTAGATGATGTGAAATATTCCACACCCAACAATACTTCATCAGTAGCTAAATGGACATGTGGAGGCTGAAGGTAATGAACAAAGTGCATGAAGGAAAGACAATGGGCATGAAGGTTAGTGAGTGTTTTTCAATTATTCATAAATTCCCTTTAAATCTCACTTTCATATGGCACAGACAACGGGAAGCTAACCCGCCAATCTAGCAAAGGAGAAAGCGCAGCTCAATTGCTACAAAATCACATGTACATTACAGCAGAAATATCTGCATATGCACATCAGCAGCGCAAAATGTTCACGGTGATCTAACTTGAAACAGCTCAGTCTCGGGGAGTGCACTTAAAGTTAAGACTAGGAATCACGTGAGTGCGTACTTTTGACCCCCCTATGTATGTATTTAAAAATCATCTAAAAATTGTAAGAAAAATAAGAAGTTACTTAGTACAATCTAAATTTCTTGTTGTATGAATCTCAAAAAATGATCACTTGTAAATATTTATAAAAAAATTGGTCTTGAAATTTACACCAAATGATTGATATATACATAATGATTTAGCACCTAAAAAATATTTTATTTGAAAAACTATTTTAAGGCCAAGTATTGTAGGGGTATGCTATTAAAACGCACTCACATGTATTCCTAATCTTAACTTTATGTGCACTCCTCGGGAGCTCAGTCAACCAGAGTTCTCATATTGTTACTTGAACGCTCCGTCATCAGCGCCTAAGGTAACTATACCTAAAAGGGAGCATTTACCTTAAAGCGTGCGTATCTACTACAGTGTGACATTAATGCAACTGAAATGTCACATTGTAGTAGATACGCACGCTTTAAGGTAAATGCTCCCTTTTAGGTATAGTTACCTTAATGTTAGAAACAAAATTTGCAATCAGATGCAATACCACATTCAACACAAGAATTTCCTTTTCACCAAATAAAAACGAACCACCATAAGATCAGCTAGTGGCAAGGATAACATGCATAAATTAGCATAAAAGTTCCTCAAGCTGCGATAAACCGTGCTCAGTGACAACGATGACATGCTTGAGAAAAAATGAAAAAACAAAACCGTTTCAGAAAACTAATTAACTTGTGTCAAACCTTGCAGCTTTCAATGTAAAGCTTGACAATTGTAAGGCAAAAAAATGAACCACCATGATGAGTTTAGTGAAAAGGATATAGCATGCTTCAGCCACATTGCACAAAATGATGAAAAAAAGTTCCCCTTCCATATTCGTTATATTGAGACTTTTTTGCACTCTCATTTTTATCTTCCACTCAAAGATGAACAGTTTTATCTCTTTACTACTCCCTCCGTCCCAAAGTTATTGTCATGTTTGAATGTCATGTTTGAAAGTGCATTTTTAAATAGGTCAAAAAAATACTTCCTTATGGCTAATTTTATTTAGGTTGCAATGAACACATGCAATGCTCTTCAATTATTCTAGTGACATAATTTGGAACCTTTTTTAATCATGTTCCTTACAATATGATCAATGAAATTGGCTCAAAGAAATACCAAGCAAACAAGTTGAACAATAACTTTGGGATGGAGGGAGTAGTATTTTTTTATAAATAGGTAACAACATCAACTTTTAGAATGTCATTATAGAATCACTATTTGAGCATTATTATTTTTTGGTTTCAATTACTCATTTTTAAATGAATTTTTGAATAACTAGCATTATGTCTCAAAATCTGTGAAAAGTCTCAATTTAACGAATATGGCCTAATTAAACCACTTATCTGCGTGAAACTGTGCCAATTGACAAAGCCCAGTGACAAGGATATTAACATGCTGGAGGCAAAATGCTGAAACACTATCTAGAGAAGGAAACCCCAGAGTGTGTTAAACTGTAAGGCATGTTTTAAAGTAAGATTTAATGTTTTAATACGCCTTGTGATTTACATACATGAGTATATGGGGACCAGGAAACTGGCTGATTCAGTAGTGTCGAAGCAACTGTAGACAGCCAGGCATGCACACGCGAAAAATCCATAGCGTGCTCCTGAAAGTAGAAAATAAGACTTACAGAATTGTTCCACGTTTTGAAGATGACTGATGTGTGCACTCCAAGGGTCGTCTCTTCGACACACACAAAACAAGTTTCCATACACTCACATCAAATCTGACTTCATGCACTAGCAGGAAATGTGTCGCTTTTCACTTACTATAAATGAAAAAGAAATGAAACCATGCCACGCACGCACATGGGTTGTGTTAATGTTGGTGAGTAGTTTTGATCACATGAAGACAAAAATATAGGTATAATATTCCGGTATTGTTCACTGTTTCCACGAAGTGGGGAATGAAAAACGACAGGTATGCTACTAGTGGTGATCAATCGATCAGCCTTGCAAACATAATTGTTGGTAAGAGATGTTGGCTGCAAGCTAGCTAGACGGACGATCGATTGATCAAGAAGGGAAAACTCATCCAAGTGTCTTTGGGGCCAATCAAAATTCATCAAGGCAGGCGGCAACTCCTCATCAGTGCCCGTGATCGGCGAATCACTCTAATCACCACCAGCTTTAGGCCCCCGTACATCGACCTCAACCGCCGGCTGCAGCCGCGGCACCGGTATAAGCGGCACAGTGTTCTCGTCGAAAGATTGGCGAGATCCTGCAAGATGCCGCTGCGCTACCAAATGGTCAAAAATCTTGCAGCCATTTGCAATAATGTTCACGGCTGTTGCAACCCTGGTTGAGCTCCTAAGATAATATTCAATGCCTTGCCAAAAATATCTAACCACTCTTAACCCTCCACATGGAACTTCATCGACGAAGGCTGCAGCAGCCGGCTGCAGGTTGCAGCTGCATGTGCGTAGGACTTTTGACCATATTGTTCCATGATAGGGTCCTCTCTCTCACCATCATCAGAATAATAACACTAAGCCATGGTGGCAGATGCTAATCGGTATACGTACAACTGCAATGTAGACAACTACTTGTGCATGGACCCTTGAATTGCAATCACGTCGCAGCATGTAGTGATAGTGAAATCTGCAATTGCTCATCAACGATCACATGAGAAGAAGGCATGGTGTTGAAAGCTTGCAAAACAACGTAGAAATTTATATGACAAATATCTCTCTCTGCTCAAACATGTGCAAACTGCAAAATATCCACATTCTATTTTGAAACTGACACATCTTCAAGATTAACAGGTTGTAATTGCACCAAAGTTGACACTTGCATTACGGTTTAGAGATCACACCAAACCGTCTTCTAGAAGGTGCCATAGCATTAAATCATGAACGACATAGCTGCCACAAAAAATGCCGCAAACCAGATCTTGTGGTTGTCATTCCGTTTCCCAATGCACGCCACTGCCGCCATCTTTTACGCATCTCAGCATGACTTTTTTTGTAGGTGTCGCCTGCTATTACACCTTGAACTGCTTCTAGAAATACATATGCACAAACACCAGTGTACCCTAATCCGCTCATGATCAGAGACACTTGGACTCACGTCTCCTATTTGCAAACGGGAACAGCTGCAGCCACGGGAGTGGGTGTCCCTACCTTAAGGTAGAGGTGCCAGAAACCGTGCAAATTTCAGGTTTGCTTACTTAGGACAGTGGTGGAAAAAGTTTAGAATTTTTTGATGGTCTGCAAAGTCAGTGCAAATCCATCCCCCCAAAAAACACATTTTTCGAGTAAGTCTATAATTTCTTGTGAATTTTTGAGTGTGGACTCATAGAGAGGCCATAAACCGTTCATAGGGTCCTGATTTTCATGATAGGTTCGATTCTCAAAATAAAGCGCTTCTGCACCAATCAGAAGCACTCAATTTTTTGAAGCATGGACGGAATTAATGCACTCTTGGACACTTTCTGTAACCAGGCTGGGTAAATTTATGGAACCTGGCACTGAAGCCTACTGCACGGTTTTCTGACCCGCACGGTTTTCTGCACCTCCACCTTATATAAAAGGTGTGTTTGCAAAAGCCCTTTGAAGATATTGTACCATCTCCTCAAGTTTGACTCCAAAGTTGGCCACTAAGTTATTACTTCAATAGAAATTATTTTTTTGTTAAAAACGACCTAGAAGAGCTTCTAATTCTTCATGACAAAAAAGATTGTTTAGGCTGCAATCTCTACAAACATCATACACTTTATTGACTTCTTGACAACTGACTTCAATTATAATACCCGGAATGCAAGAACATCCTCCATATTTGCCCAACTTTCATGCAACTTCTTCATTTTCTCATAATGTTTGATAATAGTCTTGATGGTCTTTGCTCCAAATGAAAATTCCAGAAAAGAGGAGTGGATGAATAGAGCCTGCATTCAAGACCACCGGGGGATTTAGAGACAGGGCTCATGATGTTACTCCTTTTAGAATTTTAGAATTTCTTTGTTATGGCAAAAACTTCTTCATAAAAAATCATTTCAAGATAAATGGTAAATATGCCAATCATATTTGCTCAAAGATTTATCATATTCCTTGTGTATACGCTTCATGAAATTATTTTAGCGCAAATGGTACATTTACACCTCAACAAAATCTATTTGATAAAAGATGGAGAACTAGAAGGGTGAAAATAGAAAATGCTTTTGAAATTTTGAAAAAGAGGTTCCAAATAGTTTGTACAGTTTATATGTGGATTTGAATTATGCTCCAATATTTAGTAGATGCATTGTCTTGCGTACTTTATGATGTTTTAATTAAAGAAATAGATATTGGTGGAGATGAAAAGAACATGGAAGCAAATTCAATGGCTCCATTATAAATGGAATTTAGACGAAATAAGGATTCTATCTAAAGATGAAAAGAAGACGGAAAATATTGCAAAGCAACAACGAGAGGTATTATTTAAAAATTTAATAACAAGTTGAAGTGGGAATGAGCAATCATGGGTGGAAGGGGCCAATGAGTCTTATATAGTGCCAAATATCACCAAGTTAACCCCTAAACGTACCACGGTGTCCTTGGAATTGACGATTTGAGAAAAATTATCATAATGTACTACCTAAAAGAGTATTTTGGGATTGATATACAAATGAAAGTTCTAGATTTTAAATTTTAGATTCCACCCATATGGTTCGATTCATCAACATTTTATTATAAAATCTGAAAGTTAAAATTACAAATTCCTTCTAAATTTAATTACAGACCAAATTTTAATATTTTTTGAAGAATATTTGTTGAAATGGATTTAAAATAAGATGCTCTTAAACGTGGTCATTCTTTGAAATTTTTGTGTTCTTTGAATCTATGACCTCATTTCTGTAAGGCCACTTTTGAACTACAATCAATGCAATTTTGGTCAACGACTTGACATACTTCTACAGTACATTTGTAATTTTAGAAAAATATGTACTTAATCCTTTAAGGTCCCGATTCAACACTATTTTCAAATATTCGTCATAAAATGGTTGATGAAAAACGAAAATGGAGTTGATGTGCAAAGCAAAGTTGTAAATGTCAATGTTGGATTCATCATATTTATTATTAATAATTTTTAATTAATTTTGCAAGGTTTTCTCTTGAAATTCAATTAAAAATCCAAAATTAACACAAAAAAGTTTAAAAATAGTGTAATGAAATTGGAATAACATTCACTACAAGATGGTATGGTTTCCATTATTTGATTCTACTTATTATGGAAAATCATGTTTAAGGTCTCACTTTTTGAACTAAGAACGAAACTTGATATAAACCACTTTTGTAATTTTTCAAAAATTCACATTTTCTTATTTTGAAAATCCATACCGTAGATAGATAGATAGAAACATCAGCCCAAAGAAATGGGCCGGCGTGAATAAAGTGTCCGTTCGTAATGTCAATGACCCGATGCCCACCGGACAAAGGGACATTGGAACAATACTACTCTCCCCTTTCAAGGATGGACACTATAGTAACCAAAACAAAGTAACACTAACACTAACAAAGTAATGATGGGTGAGTTCTAATTTGTATAAAGGTATGTTTAGTGTTAAGTTTTATCACCAAGTCATGAGTTCTTTGGTTGGTTGGTGAAGGGCGTTGTATCACGATTATGTGGTCCGGGTTCGAAACCAGTTGGGCTCGTTGAGCAGTGGTGTGATACACATGGCTTGGTGCTGCTAGTGAATTATCATGGCAGGAAAGTTGTACCAACCAACCGGCCCCACCTATCCCCTGAGACAAGCTGAGCTAGTGAATTTAAAAGAGTGGCTAGCAGTGGTTTTCACCACTACTCCCCCCCCCCCCCCCCTCTTTTAATGTACTACGTCTGTTGGTATTGTCTGATTGTTTTCTATACGTCTTTTATGTAAAAGGATAGATCCGGCATATTGTATGGCAATGGTATTTATTGCTTTGAATGTGTGTTTTATGAAGGTTTCACAAATGTTGAATTTTGTTTCAAGTTGTTTCATTGAGGGGACGTGTGTGGTTCCTCTAGCTCCAACTATAATGATCCATACCGTACAAATGGTAGTCAACTAGCACAAGAATCAAAAACAAATTGGATGGATGAAAACAATCATCCAACGTCCAGAATCTGGACGCTGGCGCATCAAAGGGTTAAATATCGCCAAATCCAACCATTGGATAGGACAGCTTGTGAAGTATCTCCAAAAAATTAGAACTTTGTCAAGTATTGAGAGTGAGTTTGAATATGTTAGTCATTCATTAACTGGACGATGTGACATTTAGGAGTTAAATAAGCTTGATTTTCTAACAACTCACTTTCACAAGGTTCTTTAGCCATTCCTTTTGGTCTCACAGCATGAAAGGTAAAAATATTCAAAACATGTGATTTTTGAGGCACTGCTACTGTGGACGCCCAACTCTCCATCATCATTCTTCAACTAAAAATTAGGTGACATCCAATATTCGATTCTCGTGCAACGATTATTAATCCTAGGTACAGCTTACAAGGGCTAAAGAACCTTATGCCTACTTGAAAGTATGATTTATTGTTTACACTGCGAATGTGGCAGAATCAAGGGCAAAACCTTTGTTTGCATTTACCAAATGAATAGATTCTGTACTAACAATGCCATCAGCACCACATGATAGCATCAATTCTCGTAACCTCACATCACGAACATAAAAACATCCACGGTTCCACATCAGCATGAATGACAGGACACCCAGGAAATGAACATTCAAGGCCACAGACATCACCATAATAACTCTCTCCTAAAGGGTGCATGCAATGTACTAAACCCTCATTTCACACAAAAGATACACCATGAGCATATGAACACAAAAGGAACAGATACTTGGGAAGTGCACCATACACAAGGCAAGAATTTAGGAAGGGACCTCTGTAATTTCAATTTCAATAGAGGATGTATTATCGCCCCGATTCACGATGTTCAAATGCTCAGCAGCTCTATTTACTGGTGGTGGCGGTGGCGGTGGAGTCTGTGCGCGGCTGAGAGGGAGAGGAACAAGCCCTTGCCTGAGCTCCATCAACTGATGCGCCACATACGACATCCGAGGCCGACTCGCAGGGACGTGCTGCGTGCATGCATACACCAAGTCCACACAACACTGAATCTGAGCCACGTCTGGAACCGTCCGAATGCTGGGGTCCAGAAGCTCAAGAAATCGTTGCGCTTGGACCAGTGGCGTTGCCCACTCAAACGTGCTCTGCCAGTCTGAAGGCTCCACACCGTCCACGGTCGGTTTGCGCCCCGTGATGAGCTCCAACAGCAACACCCCATAGCTGTACACATCGCTCTTGGTCGTGAGCTCGTTTCTGTACACAAACTCAGGAGCTAGGTAGCCATACGTGCCAGCTATCACTGTGTGACCCACAGTGGCTTCACGCAGTACCAGCCGGCTCAGACCTACCCCCAGAATATGTGCATCAAAATGTTCATCCAGAAGCACATTGCTCGCCCGCACATCCCTGTGCACTACATGTGGCTTCAATGTATCATGTAGATACCTGCATTTCATAAACAAAAAAACAAAACGGTTAAAAATAACTCTTACAATAGAATTTCACTTTGAAAAAGAGGCAATGATCTCAATGAAAAGACATGTCTAGAGGAGAGGTACATTGGAAATTTGAATGGGAGAATAGAAGGGCTTACGAAAGGCCTTGGGCGAGAGTGGTAGCAATGCGCACTCTTTGGCCCCAGTCCAACGCTGGAGCTTCTGGGGACCTATTATGAAGCCATTGTTCAAGTGATCCATTGGCAAGAAACTCATAAACAATATAGCCTTGGCGATTCTCATAGGCACATCCTCTGACAGCCACCAGATTGGGCTGCCTCAGGCGCGCTATGCGCAACACATCGTACACGAATTCCTTCTGTGATTGCAGTGGTGTCCGCTGCAGCCTCTTGACAGCCACCAAGGTCCCGTCTGGCAGCATCCCCCTGTACGTTCCGCCAATCGCCGAACTCTGCCTACTCCTCCCTAGCAAATTTGCTTCTGAAAAAATCCCCGTCATGGCCTCTAACTCCCTGATTGTGTACAACCTAAATGCGGGTTGCAATAGCCCGCTAGCACTAGACAATTCCGCAAGCTTCCGACGCCGGGACCTCCGCCGTCTCTTGCTTCGCCTGTACGCTAAAAGAAATACCACAATGGCTGTGGTGGTGAAGGAAAGAATGGTGCATACTGTAATCAGTATGATCGTGTACTCTTTGTGCTTCGGCTTCGGGGCCTTGCAATCCGACTCTGCAAAAGCAAGAAAAAAAAAGGGGGCGTCAGTTTGTGAAACATCTCTCCTCAGAATCCAGAAAGGACCAAAATCTCATGGTTTTACTATGATTAACAGATTTATCCTTTATCAATGTGCAAATCTTCAGTAGTGGCATCCATTGTCGTAAGTTCAGGAGGTGCATACAAGTAACCTCTCCTTAGTCAACAGCTTATAAAATACACCAACTATTGTAATAAATATAGTTCAAGAGGTGCATACATGTTGCAACTTTGCCTTCAAAACCAATGCTGTTACGCCTTTCCCAAACACGAGATATTTTAATAGAAAGAGACTAAAGTTACAGCAGATAGGGAAAGTTTCTCAAAACTCTGAGAATAGCTCTAATATAATTCAGATGGCGCCACAATCACCACTGTATACATTTGTCAAAAGCTAAAGAAAAGAAAGTACCCAGATGACCCCACTCGTGAGACCCAATTGATACTTTAGAGATAAGACGCAAGAGGACAGCCAGCTTCGTTTGCCAAAAACCTCTCAAAATATTCATTCACTCTACAAACATTTAACACCGGAGTTCAAAGCCAATATAAAGTACAAGGATCATCTTAAGCAACTGACCTTGTCCGATGGCACACAGGAACGAATGAGGGGTAGAGCATGAATCCCACTTAACCCCTGCCCTTGTGAGAACTGTACACAGCAGGGGTGATTCTGGATTGGGACACGTCGTAGCTGTGCAACTTGCATTGGGAAGCAAAGGCACCCAAGGCTGATCAGCATTGTGTGTGGTGGCGCAGTTGGTCCATTTCCACTGAATGACACCATTTCTTGCCTCGAGAATCTGCATAACCAAACCAACCCTTCACAAAATTAGGGCTTGAGAAACCGCATTCCAGAAAACGCCTACCTCCAATTAGAACTGGAGCTTGAATCTTCACACCATGGCCTGATTCAGCTTATAACCCAAAACAAAGAGAATGGAACCCAAAAGCGTAAAGATCCAGATAATATTGACTGTAACAATGTGATTTCTAGTCATTCAGACAGTAAAATGGTAAGAAATGACTAACATTGTTAAGAGAGATTACCTCCTGGCCACCAATCCAGCAGCCATCTGTGGTTCCGGCACCACAAATCGCCTCCACATAGTAAAACTGGTCCAGGGTGTTTAGTGACGCCAGTTGACCTCCTTTCGCTTTGCAAGCATTCTCCGAGTCGGACCAGTCGGTAGAATTCGTCACAAGAGAAAGACAGACGGTCTCACTGTATCCTCTCTGCCATCCAGGAGGACAAACAGTTTCTGCCAAACAGAACAACAACGGAAATAAAACTTCATCAAAAACCAGCACTACAGAATCAACCGCTGTACAAACGACCTTCAATCATGTCGGTACAAGTTCCTTCACCGGTATCACCAAAAGATCTTACCGCCAAATCAGCAATTTAAGCTGGCTAATTGATACATAGGATTTCTGGAAAAAAACAGAAGGAATAATAGCCAGATTTCCTACATGGAGTCAAGTTTAAACCTAGGTATCAACCAGGTATTGCCTAAGTAACACCTAGCTAGCACATGTGTATTAGCTATATAATACTATAAAAAGAGTATTCAACGAGCCTGGATTGCTCTTCAAGTAGCAAAAATGCTAAACTGTCTCCTTACCGCAATGCGAACGTGGAACGAAAGAGAAAAGGCAGCACGCCAGCAGCAGGTACTGAACTCGTCCTGTGCCTGACAGGCATGCCTTCATGCCCTACCTACTTGCCAGACAGCACACACACAGCATTAGCATTGCGAACAACGAAAACACCAGCTGCAAATTCCACGAATTATTAACGGATTAGCTACCTCAAACCTCACACACTACTATGGAGCTCTTCGCACTCAATTGTGGCTACCATTAAAAATATGCAACGAACGGCGTTTTAGCATCACCGACAACGGTCAACTCTGGTTTAGGACTACCGGTGGAGGAAGCAGCAGGCAGCGATATGAAGAGTGGAAAACAACGACGGATGTGCAGCGACACTCCCGTCAAGCTCACGACTACTCGCGTGCATTCTCATTCCACAAAAACCCCGAGCCCCGGCACCGCAAAAAAAAAAAAAAAAAAAAAAAGGAAAAAATATATATGAGCTCTAGGCGCCTTTCTATTTTCCAGCTAGTGTTGCGGCACACTGTCGAGGTTCCGGAACGCCATAGCCGAGCTCGCGGAGCAACACTGGATACTTCGTGAAGGAGAAAATGGTCTCCATAGCCTGCGACTCCTTGATTCAAGGAGAGAGACGATGGGAGGGAACGTGGACGAGGGAACGGCCCAAACGGCTACTGCGTGGACAGGGAACGCCGGACGGAATCCTGGGGAACGGACGGGGTTTAAATTTCGTCGGTCGCCCTCGTAATGGTAAAACAAGGACGGCTAACTTGCAACGTTCATTGAATTGGCTCTTAATTAATCACACAAATTCCCTTGCGAATTGTTTAAATTTTTATTTATGGGGCGGGGGGAGTTCCCAAGAAAGGGGAAAAAAAAGGTATCTTCTCATTTATTTAACGGTGGGGCTCTTTTAGTTACCATTGAAAGGGGCCCCTTAATTATGGTGTGATGAATTGACTCCTCTCATTAATATGTTAGATTTTGGGGCTGCTCACCTTGAGCTCATAACTCTCTTCCTTGGCAGTTAATCAACCACAATGATCTGGTTGGGTTGTGTGTTTTTTAAAGAGTTAACTTGTCATTCACATCTGTGGGTCACGGTTGGTAATTAAAGGCTGCAATGGCGAAGTGATGTTTGGGTGGGTGAATAGCCCTACATGTAGCATATTCTTGGATCTTAAATTGTTAATTAACACAGAAAATTGCACTTGTCGTGTTATCAGAGTGTGGTTTGTATTTTATTTCACACACTTTGGACGGTGCTATTCTTCTACCTAGTAACTTAACCCTTAAAGGTCCGGAGAGCCCTTTTCAACCATTATTATACACCAATATTTCATCGTATTTGGCATGATTCAACACCTCCTATGAGTTTTAGATCCAAAATGAAGTTAAAATTCATGTCAAGATGATTTTAATGAGCTATTGGGGTTTCAATTTGGAACTTCCTATTTACGACGAATGTCAAATATACGCCAACGTATTTACTATCCCCATCAGCCCTTTAAGGGTTAATCCCTAAATGTTCAGCGTCTAAACGACTAACAACATGGTGAAACTCACTCTGCGTTCTCATCAATTCTTAAATGAAAATCATACAAATTTTGGATATACTTCACCAAGTTGTTGTCTTATCTAATGGTTGGATTAAGTGATACTCGAGCATATATTTTTCTAAAATTACAAATGTAGAAGTATGTCAAGTTGTTGACCCAGCCAAAATTGCATTGATTGTAGTTCAAAAGTGGCCTTGGAGTAATGAGGTCATAGATTTAAGGAACACAAAAATTTCAAAGAATCACCACGGTTGAGAGTATCTCATCTCAAATTCATTCCAACAGATATTATTCAAAAAATATTAAAAAAAATTGTAATCAAATTTAGAAGGGCTTTTTAATTTTAACTTGTAAATTGTATAGTTAAATATTGGTGATAGTATTGCTGAATTGAATCGTATGGATGGAGTCTAAAATTCAAATCTAGAACTTTCATTTGTATATCAATTCTAAAATCTTCTTCTTAATAGTACTTTATGAAATTATTTTCTCAAATTGTCAATTAGAGGGACACCCTTGTAAATTTAGGGGTTAATTTCTAAAAGACCAAAAAACCCAAATTGGGCCTTGTATTTGGAGCGGTTTTGAGTAGTTCCTATATAGATTTCCTTTTGTTCAAATTTGTCTATTTATTGATTAATATAGTTATCCGTAAAGTCGAGCAAGAAAATTCCAAAAGATGAAAGACAAGCCAAAATTGGATTTTTAGCTTGAAAAGCGGTAAAACGAGTTTTAGCTCCTTTAATTTTGACCAATGACAACGCTTTGCATTATCAGAGAGATTCAAACTTTGAACCTCCTTAATGCTAAAGAAGTTCCCCCATACCTCATACAAGTTCCCAAAGGAGAATCTCCATGTACCCCCACACCAAGTACATGCTCACCAACACCAAACAAGTCAGCACTTCATGTCAAAGATGGACAATGAAAGTTATTTATATAACAAAAACTATAGGCAAGACACATGCTACCTAGCTTTGACTTTACAAATAACTCTAATACAATGTTTTTCATTGATCCTTCACTTTGCAAGGAGCCTTGTAGGGCCAAGTTTGATCGTTTTTCATTCAAATGTTGATTTTCATCTAGTTCTTAGTTTCAAATGAAAACGGTCTCAATTAAGAAAGTTTGGGAGCTAGCTTCTACTTTCTAGGCCAATTCACGGTTCTTCAAAATTGTTATGATTGTGTTTTTCATAGCACTTTAAAGCTCAAAACCCGAAAGCTCCTATACACACTACATAAAAGCTTTTCAATTGAATTTCTTTTTATGTAAGCTCGAGAAGCATGCTACCTACACCTCGTTGTTAATTAATGAGGTTTGACAAGGTAAATGTAGTGTGAACGTATAAAGGTTAATTTTGATGATATAAACTTGGGTCCCATCTTAATCATATTGTGTACATTTTTATTTTTGTTTTGAAACAAATGGATGCATTATTTCCATTAACCCCTAAACGTCCTCACCTATGTCTAGTTTAGGCAGTTTTGCAAAGATGCATTATAAAATGCATTTAATAGGAATATTTAGAACTTGATGTATGAATAAAAGTTATACATTTTGAATTTTAGATTCAATCTATACGGTTAGATCTATGATTGCTATCACTAACCTTTTTCTATAAATTTTGAAACGTAAAATAAAAAATTATTTTGTAATTCAATTATGAATAAGATATTGAGAGTATGTGGATGAAATTTGTTGTGATGGGTTATAATGTAGTACTCTAGGTGTAGTGATTTTTGGAGATTTTTTGAATGCTTAATTTTATGAGTTAATTTTTTCAAAAACACTTTTAGACCAAAATCTTTAAGATTTTGGGTGAAACACTGCAACACAAAATGAGGCATAATTTTTTCAGAGATTGTTTACTTTTCGATCGGGTCAGACACATATGAAGCTAACTTCCCACAAAAAATTCAGTAAAAAAATCACACTACAAAAAGTGCATGACGGATGAGAAACTACAAATGAAATCTGTACATCATGCAAAATATGCATGGTTGGGCAGTTAGGGGTTAAACAACAACAAATTACAAACATCACATTGTGAATGAAGAGAGCATGTTTCCAGTGCTCCTCCACGGGTATCGCATACGATCTGATTGATTGAATTTGTCGATTTAAAGCTATAAATCCTTCCTCATGCACGGGGTATATTATATTCTATACCAATAGAGTTTTGCAACCCCTACTGCTTGGTTTTAATTTTACTAATACAGTAACTTTCTTCGAAACAAAAGTGAAAGATGCCAGTGTTGCCATTCTATGAGGGAATTTAGTAGGAGCGAAGCAAGTAAGACAAACTTAGATGTGAAACAGAGAGCATCCAAGAACATCATAAAGCATCGGATAGAATCTCGAAAACTTTAATAGGATTACAAAGTTTAGGACTTAACAATTTATTTATTTTTTGAAGGCTTAACAATGTTTTGACTAAATGGCAACTACAATAGAGTTATCCGCAAAGTGCTCTACAATTAGGTGACTGGACCATAGTTTTTGAAAAAAGAGGTTGAGAGCACAATAAAAGTAGACATGTCAGATGCTGTAAATAAACTAGAGGTCTGAAGTTTCAAGACACCAAAAACGGTGTCCAAAAACTTCCCAACCTCAATTTCTATTCTTGTGGATTCTCTGTCACATGGGCTTCCTTGGCTTGACACATATCTACATGGAGTGGGTCTTCCTTGGATCTATTTTTAAAAAATCAAAGTTCATTCACTGAGATAGAAAAACCAGTAATGATAGACCCTGACACCTCCACCACGGGTCAATTTTCGAATCCCAAGGAAATTAGCAAAGTCAGGCTCTGAACCCCCTTGAATTGCGGAAAACTCTAATAGAGTTATTTGTAAAGTACCTCAAAACCCTTCTTTTTGACCTGTAATTTGGAAAGGATAGGATCGGCATGATCTCACTGTAGACCCAGAATAGAACACTGGATAGATTGAATTTTTTATTCATAAAAATTTGGAGGGAGGGAGAAGAATTGGGTAGTGGGGTCGGACCGTGAGGAGGAGTGGTGTCAGATTATGATTTTATGCTCTGGTACCAGCTCTAGTCCATGAAAAAAGGAGGACAAAAGACCGGATGCCTTTACAAATAACTCTAATATCCACAAAAGTTTTAAAAATTACTTAAATTGTAATAACTCAAATTAAAATGACAAACATTAGTAAAAAAGGTGGCAGTGTGGAGGGAGATGCACAGGCAAATGACTAGCGCTTGCCTAGAACTAGGCAACATTGCCTTTGCACTACTACCTTTTCTACTACCGGTAGTGAAATAAGCAAGAACTGAGGTAATTCTAACTTGGTAGTATGTGTGTAGCAGTGGAGCTGGTTTAATTTGGTGTGTGCATTACAGCAGTAGCCCAAAATTAGTCTCCCATGGAACAAGATAATATGTAGAGGTGGATTTCCAATTGTAAAAAAAAACAAAACAAATGAAGTAGACTTCCAATTATCATAAAAAACAAAAAAGAAATGAAGTGGACCTCCAATGATGACTTCGAAGTTGGATGTCGTGGACACTCAGTGGCAGGCAGGCTCAAGCCAAAATAAGCATAAGGTGTGGAAACACCTAAAACTGTCAAATTAAGCAATTCATCACACTTGGGGTTCAAGGTAGTACAATTCATCACACTCGGAGTATCTTTTTGTAATAGTAGATTTTTTTTTTAAGTGACGGAATAAGTTGAGTAATTGTTATAAATTCTCAAAGTAGAAGTTGTTTAGACCACTTTAACCCTTAAACGTCAAGTAAGCCCCATGGGCTTATTTAAAAGAGAATAATGAAGAAAAAAGTTGATTTTCTCAACTAAATCAAGCGAGACTTGTTGCGTTGGAAAGCTATTGAAAAAGCGATCTAGATTCCAAATTTTCGCCTCATTTGAGGGATTGTGGAATCGTTGGTAATCAATCAAAGTTATCAAATTGAACAAGTTTTGAGGTTGGGGCAATTGAAGTTCAGCAGTCCCGCAGTGCTACAGTGCTAGCCAGCAAAGCACTGCAGAGCCGTTTTTGCCAAAAATTTATTTTTTATTTTTTATTTTTTTTTCGCCTCCAAAAATTTAGATGCCTTCCGGGCTGCCCCGTCCAGGCCCTCTTGACGTTTAAGGGTTAACTTAGTCGTCCCATACATAAGGTTCTTTAGTAGTTGGGAGATCATACCCTTCTCCATTTGTGAATATACAGTAGTTTTTTTTAAAAAGAATCCGGAAATCATCGAGGCTTTTCAATATTCTTTTATAAAAAAATCCCGAAAGTGTTAGGGAGCATGGACTATCATTGGCAAGAAGCAATCAACTCAACTTTAGTTAAGCTTAACTAATATAATAGAATCTCAAATTCTGGAATCTTGTGTGCTATTTCTTAACAGAATATGGCAAAATTGGAAGGTGAGTACCACAAGGGCTAAAGAACCTTATGTAGACTTATTTGAAAAGTAAGGTTTAGACAATTCAAATTCAATCAATGACAATTCAATTGACCGAGAATGGTTTAGAAGCATTCTTGAAATGATTTTAGATACAATGCAAGAATGGGCACATGTATAGAATTAGACGTTTTCAGGTTATGATATTTGTGTTTCTAATATGGCACTTTTCTTTTTGCTTGAGACTCATTAATAGTGTATTTTTTTAACCTCTAAAGGTTGGAGGATACCTTACAAACTGGTGATTTGTAAAGATCTTTTATAAAATAATCCTTAAAAGAGAAATTTAGTGACAAGGTTTGGATAAAAGTTATAGATTAAAAACCATAAATTACTCATCTATATCGTAAAGTGTGCAAATATCATCACCAATAAATTTAATGATAAAAACAAAGCCCTTTTTAAAAAAATTGCCACATATCAAATTTTGACATTTCAAAACTACTTATTTTTGTAATGGGCTTGAAATTCAAAATACTCAAAGTCAACGGTTATTTTTCCAAATTTAAATTTTCACTTGCATTATAAAAATTCTCTCTTAAATTTTATTATTATTATTATTATTATTTTAATATTTTGAAACAAAAAAACCTTTTATTCATTTTGAAATGGCTACATCAAATCAAGGGGACAAGCCCTGGCAAAGAATTTTTGTGACAAAATAAATTCATTCCAAAATTTATAAAAAAAAAAAAAAATGTGCAAAAGAATTTTGTAAATCCAACTAGTCAAAACTTTGTTCGATTAGTACATTAACAAAAGAAAATTTAAAATGAATGAAATAAATAGTTTACAGTAGTTGGAATATGATTTTTCATATATCATGCTTGTTCATTAAATCATATAGATATTTGAGTTATCCGAAAGCAAGCAAAAATTTCTGTTGAGTCTATGCGGAGTACCCGCCCCAATATTATCAATATCTGATACAAATTGTATATGATCAAATAGCCCCTTAGGCTTGAAGGAACTTGTGGGACCTATCCTTTTGCATCGAGGAGATCACGAGTTTCACTCTCACGGGCGGCGCAGGGCTTTGCTTTAGATTATTCTTCAACTCACTATAAATTAAGTTTGCAGTCTTTTTTAATTAAAAACGAGTCTAAGGTGAGTATGAGGTGAGTTTCCACTGTGAAACACTCATTTTGGTTAAACTCCATTGCGAGAGATATTGAAACTTGTGCAAGTGGCCATGTGGCTATAACCTTTGTTGATGCAAATTTGTGTCTTGCGACCGATTATGCATATTGATGGAATCCTCAAAGTGATGAAGTTTGCATGCCAAAGAATTGACAAAGAGTACATTCTAGTGCTCCAAAATAATTTGAATTTAAAGTTTTCGTATATACCTCCTTTCAATTTTATAAGAGTCCTACTGTGGTTTGAAGTGGCTATCCATATGATGATATAAAAAAATGAGACTCATATAAGACTAGTTTGATAAATTGTGACAGTGTCTGTATGTAGGAAGCGGTTAGTATTGGAAATTAGTGTCATAAGGGTTATACATGTTATCTATAAAATTAATGAATTGAAGTAATCATAAGAAGTAGTGGACTTCAAATGGGTATTTAACATGAACCAATGTTAAAAGTTTCATTGTAGAAAGATGCCATATTAATTCAACATTGGTAGAAATTATGGATTAACCAAGAATTTTTGACATCTGAAGCAATGTGAAACATTGCAATGTAGTTAAACTCGATAGAGTGACATTGATTATGATAGATTGATGACCTTAACCCTCGCTTTAACCCCTAAGTGCATGCCCAACAACAAGTGCTTTTGAGGGACGTACCAAAACCAATATTTGGTGTAGTTAACTCCACTTATTCCAAAGTCTAGCCTAGCAACTACCCACTAACGCTAAAAATAATAATTGGAGTCAAAGTTTGAGGTTTCCCCGCCATCTACAGAAGCTTTGGTGCAAGCAAATTACTCACACCAATCAAGCATGTTTGCTTAATCAACAATTAAATAACAAGCTCGAAGACTATTCACTGGCTTGTGCTTCAAGGTTATCAAATTACTTTCATAAAATCTTCTTTATATAAGTTGCCGTGGTGTTTGCACAAGGAGTGTTGTTGGGCTACTTCTTGTCTAACATTCCTCTAAGTTAAAAATGGCCCTCAAATTAATGCTTGGTGGACATATATAGTTTAAGAGCTGTTGGGCTTGCTCTAAAAGCCCACAATCCTCTCTAAATTTGGAGAATTGTAAAAATGCATTATAAAATGCAACTAAGAGGGATATTTTTGAACTTGATGTATGAATAAAAGGTGTGCATTATGAATTTTAAATTCTATCCATACAATTAGATCTATGATTGCAATCACCAATGTTTCTATATAAAGTTTGAAACTTAAATCCAAAATTCTTTTGTCGTTTGATTACAACTAAGACACTGACAATTTGTGAATGAAATTTGTGGGGATGGGTTGAAATGTAATACTATTGATTTTTGGATATGTATTGGTTGCTTAATTTTATGAGTTGATGTTTTCAAGAGCACTTTTGAACTGAGATCTTAGAATTTTTTGGTGAGTCACTGCAACTCTAATCAATTCACACATACGTGAAGCTAACTTTTCACGAAATCTATAGTAAAAACATCCACACTGCAAAAAGTGCATGACGAATGAAAAAACCAAGTTTGATTATATACATAATTTAAGAAATAAATGGTTGAACGTTTCATAACATTTTTTAGCAGCCCCACCGTGCACCCTTAGGAATCGGCATCACATGCCATAATCGTTACAAGAATCATAATCTTCTCAAGAATCACATCCATCTTTAGCTAAAGATGGCTTGGTAGCTCAACAAACTTTTGTTTTTTTTAATAATAATTTCTACATTGGTTCCACATCGTCAATTCCATGTTGAGATGTTGATTCTCTACACAAGTAAAAGGGTGTGTTGCAACACTAACTAAAGAATGTTTTGCTAAAAATTAAACTTGGACAATTTCTTGCTTTCTTGCAAGGTGATTGATGAAATTTGACAGACTCTCGACAAAAGCGTGAACCATCCCCTCAATAATCTGTAGTACGCACCACATTTGAATATGTCTGTTATAAAGACGGATTAACTTGCAGCATTTCCCTGCAATTTTCAATAAAGGCCGGGGCCGTGGAGTCTTCACATCATTCACATCAAGGCCGCAGTACACAACCACATATTGGACAGCATTCTCTTAATGGAAACCAGGGTGCCAGCTTCATTGATTCAAAGTTGGAGTGCATGAGTTTCATTATGGCTGGTGTGATGTTTCTCACATTAACTCAACGACCCCTTTACACAAGTCATGACCTTGGTTCCCTAAATTCTGTCATTGGCTCTTGAAGCCCCTCTTTACTTTTGCGCATTTACCACTCCACAATAAAAAGTTGACCCAGTCCGCTCAAAATGCCTGAGAAAAAAAAAGAGAGAATGATGAAATGGATAATGATTCACGGTTAACCATTTAGTGCCCAGGGTGGTTGTGGAAAAATCACATTTTTTTTGGATGATCTTTATTTAAAACTTTATTTGTTGAAATTAGGATACTATTAATAGTATTCAACTGCATGAATGAAAGCATAGCTTAATGAAACAAGTGTTAGTTAAATCTTGGTAAGATTGGACAGTTGGATTGGAAGATTATAGTATGATTTTGAATCGTATACTAGTCACGCACACTCAAAAACAAGATTTTAGAGCATGTGTGATTTCAAGGTTAGATAGAATTTGGGTTAAAATTTTAAAAATAAAAGTGAAGATATTCACCAATGACCTGTGTCAACACCTCGTCATTGCAATCTTTCATGTCAAAAACAAACTTATACATAAATTTTATTGAGAATTTTATAAGTGATAGTGACTTATCCATGTACGGTTTAGGACAAAATTTATACATTAACCCCTCACCGCCCAAGGGGACGAAAAGTGTCCTCTCATAGTCTCGCAGTAAAATTCAAAGTGCTGTAACTTTTGCATCCAATGTCCGAATTCAATAAAACTTGTTGGGAAAGTTGCGCATATTAGTCTAGTTTCAGTGGTAAAATTTTCAGATCAATCCAAGATGTACTGAGTTTTTGAGAGCCATTCGAAGTTCACAGGTTCAATTTGAGTTCACCTCACTGCATTATGATGGCTGCAACTTTGGGGGTTTGTATCTTTCTCATCAAATGTTCGTTTTCAATAAATAAAAATTGTTGGGTTTTGTTCCCAATAAAGCCTAGTTATTGTGGTGAAATTTTCATGTCAATCCAAGTTGTTTTGAATGTTTGGGAGCATTTCGAAGTTCAAAATCCAGACATTTTTGCATTACAATGAACTTCGGCAGCTTATAACTTCTTCATACATGGTCCGTTTTCAATAATTTTTGTTGGAAAAGTTGCGCATACTAGTCTTGTATTTAAAAATAAAATTTCATATGAATCCAAGACGTTATGAGTGACTGAGAAGCATTTTAGTAGAGGGAGGTTCATACATAGATGTGATTTTTTGCTACTTTTTTCATTGTTTTTTGACATTTCAAAACAATTTTGCAGACACAATGAGTGAATTGAATGAGATTTTTTTTCACCAAAGTGTTTGTCTTTTGGTTTGAATCACTTTGAAGTTTTTTTCTTTTTTTCATTTGAGTAGGTTTAGAAATCGAATTTCACCTCCAAATGTGTTTTCAAGAAAATTTCAGCATCTTTTTTCAACACTAAAACATTATAATCTTTCAATCTATACGGTCAAATGACCCCAAATTTTTTTCACACCATCTACAACATGCACACTACAATATTGTACGGTTGAGATTTTCATACCTCACTGAGATTTAGACTTACAGGACTTGAAAAGCAAGTCAGCTTTTACACATATGGAACGTGAATAAGAGAACAAAATCCAAAAAAAATACAAGATAATAAACTTACAAATGCAAGAAATACCACATAGTACGCGAGATAGTACGTGTGTTGTATATGTAAGTATTTCTTGTATTTTGAGGTATTTGCAATATTTTGGTGTTTTGTACATAGGTATTTGGATAGCTAAGAAAGTCAAATTCAAAATTTTCTTTTTTGCATCATCTGCAAAATCAAAAGTTACACATTTGAACTTCAGACACCGAACTGAGATGGTTCACAAATCTTCCATCATTTCGTTTTCTAGTGATCCAGTGACCACTTAGTGGTTACCTGGGCTATAAAGGGTTAACCCCTAACTGCCCAACCATGCATATTTTGCATGATGTACAGATTTCATCCGTATTTTCTCATCCGTCATGCACTTTTTGTGGTGTGGTTTTTTTACTGAATTTTTTATGGGAAATTAGCTTTATGTATGTGTGATCCGATCGAAAAGGAAATAATTTTTGAAAAAATTATGTCTCATTTTGTGTTGTAGTGTTTCACCCAAAATCTTGAAGATTTTGGTCTTAAAGTGTTCTTGAAAAAAAAAACTATTAAAATCAAGCATCCAAAAAATCTCCAAAAATCACTACACCTAAAGTACTACATTTTAACCCATCACAACAAATTTCATCCACATATTGTCAATATCTTATTCGTAATTGAATTACAAAATAATTTTTTATTTTATGTTTCAAAATTTATAGAAAAATATTAGTGATAGCAATCATAGATCTAACCGTATAGATAGAATCTAAAATTAAAAATGTATAACTTTTATTCATACATCAACTTCTAAATATTCATATTAATTGCATTTTATAATGCATCTTTGCAAAACTGCCTAAACTGGACATAGGTGAGGACGTTTAGGGGTTAAGGTGGAGGCACCAATACTTGTTAGTTTAAGGATTTCAACCTAATGAGAGTGATGGTTTTCAATGATAAAAAATTGCATCACATAAAACTTTGGGTTAATTAACCAAGCCTAATTTCAAATTAATTTTGTCACAACGTATGATTTTGTTCTAAATTTTCAAACTTACTCTGCATAGACCACTATTGGTGTTAGTAGGGGAACCGATTCTCGTCTTTTAATTCTAGTCTTGCTAACTTGGCATTCATAATTGATCACCAAAGTGCTACAACTAATGCTTGTGATAATTTGATTGGGAACTCACGAAGTTGAAACAAGTGCTTGCATAGGTGATTGGAATTGTTCCCTGTCAGGTTGTGGTGCTTCTATCTTATTCATGTTTCATGGTAAAATATAGAGTTTTTTTTTGCAATTTTATACTCTCTCTGTTTCATAATAAGAGTCCACTCTTTTTGACATGTTTTAATTTAACGATTTTAATAGATTGTGTAACTTGTTGAATGTTGGGTCTAATTGAATGATAGACGAGGCAATTGTGAAAGGATTAACCCTTAAATGTCCATGTGCACCAAAGTGTCTATTTCCATATCTCAAAAGTTCTCAAAGACATGACCGCTGCGGTAAATTTGAAGTCCAATAGGCCCGACCCGATAAACTCTCATAAAAAATATCTCCGCACGAACAACTGATCAAATTGGGGTTCTGTAAGTTGCTACAAGTTCCAAATGCCAAGTTTTAGTCATGCCAAGCGGCAATTTTGTTCAAGTACATCCGGATTCAATACGTCGAAAGCCACCCATCAAGCTTCTATGGTTTACTTAGAGATAGCTTGTTGAGATGTGTCCATTTATAAATGACATTTAACTTGATAATTATGAATACGATTAAATTGAGGTTGTTGTAATTCGAAAGGACAAAGGACGTTTGTATGGTTCAGTCCACTAACTCCTTTTGGTGAAGTAACTACATTTTGGTGTACATTTGTGAACTAAGTTGAGCATTTTGTCTAAATAGTTAACTTTCATTACAATTTGAAAATTATGTAGCAATGATTCATTGAAAAACGAGTAAACCAACTTTTACGTTTATATACATATAATTCAAAAAATAATGTTTTAGAGTGTTAGAATGATTTAATGTTGAAGATTTTAAATATCAAAACTCCCATTTTAATAACGATTTTACCAATTTATGATCAAAATTTGAATGTAAATATAGTTCACATGTGATTCTATATTACAAAATTTAAAAATGAGTGGTCTTGCATAATTTCATTTTCAAGTAAATCCAAAAAAGAAATCCATCAAAAAAAAAAATTTAAAATAGAAAAACAATTCATCCCTCCCAAAAGTAATACATTCAAAATTTTGAAACTTTAATCAATTCAAAAAAAATTGAAAAAATTGGAAGATATTTTTTTCACATTCTTGAACACTGGAAAAAATCATACTTTAAAATTCCATCCACAATCCTCTATTCTCTTTTCCTTTTAGAATTTAGAGTGCATATATGCACTGTGACAATGCACTATTTTTACCCTTTGTTGTGTACTCCATTCAAATATAATGCCAAATTTTTAATGTTCTATCAAAAAATAATCTCTTTTATGAGTACGGTCTATCATACCACTGCAGATTTCAAAAAAGAAAAATTCTCTCTCTAAATGGATTTTTCAAATTCTCAAAATCCTCAATTGAAAAGAGTGCAAGGACAGAAATTGTAGTGGATCGTACTATACAAACGCCCTAAAGTTCTATTTCTTTTCAAAAAACATATGGTGGTTAGAATTTATATTTTTCTGCCTTGGTAGCTTATGAGCATGTGCACAAAATTTTAGAGTTAGTGTTAGACATTTTTGCAAAATAATATTTAGAAAAAAAAAAGTGCACAATGAATGGAAAAAGCTAAATTGCAAATAAATTTCACATGAAATTGAATGATGTTAATTGCAAGAGTGCAAACGTTGTAGGAATCAATCCAAAACCTATGAACGCCTTGACTCGTGACATTCTTGACGGATTATGGGAAGCTCTTTCCTCGTCAATGCATATTTCAAGTAAAAACAATGTCATACAATATATTAGAGCATATATGCAAAAAAATAATGACTTTCTAAATTTCAAGATACTGTAGAATATGGTAAAAATGCATTAAATGTTCTAAGATCTAATTTGGGTCTTTGATTTGCATCAATTTTGAAAAGGAGTTGGAGTTGTTTTTCTATGTCTGTAAAGTTATTATTGTAAAATGAACACAACAATGTGTAGATATCAAATGAATTTTTTTTTTCATGATTAAGATATTAAATTTAAATATTATTGAGTATGAAGAGGTTAAATAAAGATAATCATCATCGGAGGCTTGAATACTTTCAACATGAAGAGGTTTTTTTAATTTTAAATCCTTAATACTTTTATGTATTTTTTGTTGCCATTTTAAAACCATTACATTTATATTATAATTGATCAATACTATTGTATGTCAAATTTGTATGTAGCATGTGTTTGTTGTGTTAAATACCTACACAAAAATGAGTTATACCTTTCTTAAATATAATTCCATAACTATATGCCATCAACAACCTTTATCAAAATCACATGTCCATGTATCAAAAATACCAAAGTTTTTACAAAAGAAATTGAATGCTAATTGTGCATTATTATCAACTATATTTATTACATGTATTTTATTTTGGAAATGTTTGACGTGGAACGATACGTTTGTTACAACATATACCAACATTAGTAAATATGAACTTTATACAAAGCCTACAAACATATTGCTAAATAATACTTTAGAACACTATAAAAGACGGAGAGGCATGGAAATGAATCCTAAAAAAGCATCTTGGGATTTACTTGGTTCGATCAAATCTCCTTCCATATACGCAAAATTCATGATTGATGGAAAATTATACAATCTTGAAGTCGACACTGGAAGCTTTCTTACATGGTTTAGATGTGATTATAAATCATACCAGGTTACAAAATTTATGTAGGTAACATTTGCCTTAATTATAATTAAAAATAATAAACATAGTATTATTCTAGTTGACAATAATGTTTGGTTTATAATGTATAATTATATCTTACGTGCATAATGCTTTTTCTGTGGGACAGGACAAATCAATTTCTTGTATGGATCCATTTTGTCAAAAAGTAACTGGAAAACATTTCAAGGCCATGTGCTCACATGGCAATAATCCAAAATTTCAAGGAAATGATCAAAACTTTTGTTTGTATCATACTACATACGAGGATGAAAGTCATTCAAAGGGTGTAATTGTCAAAGCAAACATACAAATGCGCATTGTAGACCTTATATCAGGAGTTGGTATAGTACATTTAAGTGAAGCATATTTGGGGTGATTTTCTATATTTTGTAAACACCCAACATTATGTTAGATTCTTTTTAAATATGGAAAAATATAAAGAAAAATCACTCTTATTTGGAAAATTTTATCATTGTTGAAATTTGGATGAATTGTAAATAAAGTTTTATTCATTTCAATAATTTTAACAATTTTAAAACATACTTATATTTTGATATGAATAATTTGAGTCTTTCTTTTACTTTTTTTGTCTTATTTATTTTTATATAAACAAACAATGTGATACTATTGAAAAATAATAATAGGTGCAGTTATGATGATTTCAATCCAATTGGTGAATACAAAGATGTTGTCGATGGATTGTTAGGCCTTGGCAAATCTACTCATGGAGTTCAAATGTCCTTTTCAAAACATGGAATTCACTTAATTTTTGGATTTTGCTTTGAAGACTATTTTGGCAAAAAGGATGAAACAAAAGTTGGATATTTATATTTTGGCAACCTTTTTGATCCACATTCTAGCGCTCAAATTAAGTGGATTGATATTTCAAAAGAATACATTTTTGGAGATGAGTATGTAGCTCATTGACCAATATGTCATGAAGTTTGTATGGAAAAACTAATTACGTTTGTGATATCTTTTTAAAATCTCTTTATTCAACATTTTAAATGTTGCCAAATTCAATATATTAGCACTCTAAAGGGTCTTGTAAGCTTCAAAAAGGTTCTCACTTGCCATTGGATTCACTAGAAAATTAAATTCCATCAAATGATAAGCTTGGTCAATTACTTGTTTTTGAATCTTTTGTTTATTGAATTTTTTAATTTTAATTTTCCAAAAAATCACATTTCTTAACAATAAGTGGTATGGGTGTCTCTTATTTGTGAATTTTGGTTCTTTTCATATTTATAAAACTAATAATGTCATAACTAAAAAAATTATTCATTATTTCCTTCTTTGTATTTATATGCATATAATTGCAATTGTTCAAGTAAATCACATTGTATACAATAAAATTTTAATTTTTATATGTTGTACTTTTGAAGACTTTTGAAAACATCATGAACATAGATTTGTATTACATTGAGATTGAAACAAATGTCAATAATAAATTATTACATGAATTTATTATAAATTATAAAAGTGAAAATATTTTATAAAGATGTTTTGAAGTGATACATGTGTGAATAATTTTCATTGATTCATCTATGCAGAACTTATGAATTAAGAGTTTTAGAATTATGGATTGAAGATGATATTAGCATTCCTATGAATGCCAACTTGATGATTGATGTTGGAGCACCTTTAACTTTTATGGAACCTACTCTTTTTGAAGCTATAGTCCATTATGTAACTTTTATACCTTTTCAATTTCACATTTTATTTGATTTAATTAAGTTTGTTTTACAAAAATGTATGAATAAAAAATGCGTGTATGTATATATATTCAAAAATAATAAATTTTAATTTCCAATTTGAAATTGAAACATGTTGATATTGAATATTTAGATCAGCGAAAGTGCTATGGATGCTGGATACACAAAATATGAAGAAGAAATCAAACATTTTAAATGCTGGAATTTTCCGGAACCTTTAGATGAAAGGTGTTTTACTATTTTGTATGAAACTTCTAAAAATCATAATGAAATAGTACATATGATTAATGTTACACCTTGGACTTTTTATATATTAAAATTTATATATTACAATATTTGTAATGTTTTATTTATTTTTGAAATAACATACTTAAATCCTTTATTGTTTGATTGCATGATAGCAGTTCAAGTACCTTAGAAATGATTTCATTCGATTTTCCAAAATTATCTTTTAAGTTTTTTAATGGAGAAGTATTGACAATATCTCCAACAAACTATTTAGCATTTTATTCATTTGTAAGAGTTACACTATTCTAATTTCGATATAATTATCACATTATTATTCTTGTATTATAAAAATAATGAAGAAATGGAAAAATCTAATCATTGAATGTACAATATGATTTCTTTCAAATAGTGTGTAGAGTTGAATCAAGCTAAACTAACCATTCACTGACTTTGTCTACTTTATTTAATAAGAATTTGGTTTCAAATGATTATTTTATATAAATAATTTCAAATGAAGTTAACTTGGACTTTTATAAAAGGTAAATGAAAGAAATACTATTTTAATATGTCCTTATCTATGATTTTGTGATTTTATGTTAGTTTTAATTTTATTTATAGAAACCAAAAATATTGTTCATTGATTACTATAGTCTTAGTGTATTCTTGAAATTTGAACAAAAAAAATGTTTGTTTAGACGCTTCAAATAATTAGTAGAAGAACTATTCCGGCTTTTTTGTACAAAAGAATAGTGTGAAAAAAGTAGTTACTTAGTGAAAACAAAAACAATTGTTGAAAATTTGATAACGCAATCATACTAGTGTAATCTACAAAAAAAAAAAAAAATCATTCCTAAAAAAATCATTTAAAAAAAATTAATTAAAGTTTTGATTGAATAAAGTATGAAAAAACACAAAATTGTCAAGTTTACCATGCTTCCATCCTATAAGACTAACTTTGAATTATGAGGTTTTATATATTTTGTTAAAATTTGAATGTAGATTGAAAATGGAATATGTGCAAACATGCGAAAGTTTGATGAAGGAATAGAATATCCACCTCATACTACAATTTTAGGTGGTAAGTAGAAAAATTCTACTAGGTCATCAATTTTTATCACAAAATATACAAAAGTTGATAAGTTGTGTGTACGATATTAATGGTAGAGTGTTTTAAATGCAAAAAACATGCATGTTTGAATTTTCAAAATAATAAAGTTTTGAATATGATAATTAAACGTTTATTAATAGTATTTCATCATCTAATATGATTTGAAATATTGTACTTTCTTTTGGATGATATAAATGCTCATATATATTTTAAAATTGATTTTCATATCAACAGTTTATGTACCTAGTAAATAAAACAGTGATATGTTTGAAATCCAATATTATTCAAATAAAATGCAATGACATTGAATGAATTTGATTTTTCCTTGTCAAAAATTATAGTGTACATAATATGACTATATTATTTCAAACACATCCACTAGTAGAAATCTTGTCTTATGTGACAAGTCTTTAATGACTCAATGTCGGGAATGACATGTCCGTAATGACACAAAGTGTGACATTACCCACTTTGTGTCATTACGGACATGTCATTCCCGACATTGAGTCATTAAAGACTTGTCACATAAGACAAGATTCTACTAGTGATCTTCATTCCCACCAATCCAAATTTAGAATATTAGCTAAAGATATCTATTATTTGTTCAAAAAATCCACAAGTGATAAAATTGCCCAAAATGGCTAATTCTATATATAAGATGGGTTATTTATTTTTGTGTGTAACTTGTCCATTGTTTATTGTAGAATGGCTTAAAATAAACCTCAAACTAAATAAATTTGATTCACTAGTACACTTGTAAAATTTAACGATTATGATTTGAATTATATTGTACTTCTTTGCAGCCCGCATGTTGGCCGAGCATCTTATAATATTTGATAATGAAAAAGATTGTATTGGCTTTATGTCTTTACCTAAGTGTCAATTCAACAAAAAAAGAAAATTTGAATCAAAGCGTTCATTGTAACAAGTGTCACCATAGAATATTTGCAAAAATGAACATTAAATGAATTTTTGATAATTTTTTCTTACGATAATTGTAACCATTTAAAGGATTTTAAAAGTAACATCACAAGATAATTTTGTTGTGTATAGGAAAAATATTTTAAATATAGATTTTTTTTAAAAATCAAAGAAAATCCCTCATCAAAAATCTCCATAAATTTGCAATTTATCCTTATTGGAAGGGAATTGTTGGGAAAATAAATTGCCTAATTTTTTTGTAATTTTTTTGGATTAAAATTTTTAGAGCGACCGGGGGCCAAGTGCATGATAATATGGCCAAGTGCGTAAATAGCAAATTGCGTGTTCTTTGCAAGCCTAACATATGGAAGATTAGAGGCTTGTAACTACTCGTCGACCACCCAATTTGTGCAATACTCATACCACATAAATTACTTAGGGTTAAAATATAAGTTTGGATTTTTTGTGATACTCCTTTTTCAAGCTATATTTTGTTGTTTTTTCTTACATTAAATTTCTCATAGGTCTAATACATAGAAGAAAAATATGAAAAGTACATACGTTCAAAACAACTCCATAGTCTTTTACCTTGTCTTTTATAAATTAACTTCTAAGTATTCAAACTAAAAATAATAATACCAAATTTAAAAATTGACAAGAAACGATAGATTCAAGTATTTTGAAATATTTATACTATTGAATATTTTTTTTCTTTTCACGCAATATTTTTTTAGATTGACTTATTGAATATCACTTAAATGAAGAGTATTTTCCAAAACATTCATCATTTGAACATATGGTGAATGTTTGGGTGGATGTTTGAGCATATAGGGGTCAATTTTTTGATCCTAAAAAATTCCATCTTTGTAGAAAATTACTAGATGGAACATAAAAATATCTTCTTGTCCTACTTAATATCAATTTCATCCAAATTTTTATCTCATTTTGTACAATTTTATTTCAAGTGATAATTGTATTGAGGATAAATTGGATACCAAGCCCTTCCTTAAATTAGCTATATAGGGACTATAGACGGACTACAAAAGTATCACTATACTTCGCTCATATTCCGTGACTCTCTCACCTGCCTTACAAATAATAATAAATAACTATTGAACTACTAAAAAAAATGATTCCCGAACTAGGCCAAAAATGTTATAGTTAGCTTCCACTTTGGGATGTGTTATGTGTCTCTCCACCAAATTAATCCCTAAGCATCCTTAGTTTTTAGGATTTAAAATCATCATTACTTTTGAAGTGTTATAGGTCTAAATGTTAGCGAAGTACTAAAATCTCAACCGTACAATCTTGTAGTGTATGTGTTGTAAATGAAGTGAATCAAATTTGGAGTCATTTGGCCACATGAATTGCAAGATCATAATGTATTTAGTGTTGAAAAAGATGCTGGATTTTTCCTAGCAACACATTAGAGTTGAAGTTCTATTTCTAAACCTACTCAGATGAGAAAACTTTAACCCTTAACCCCTAACCGCCCAACCATGCATATTTTGCATGATGTACGGATTTGACGTTCGTTTTCTCATCCATCATGCACTCTTTGCAGTGTGGATTTTTTTATTGAAACTTTTATGAGAAGTTGGCTTTGTGCATGTGTGATCCAATTAGGAAGGAGATTATTTGTGAAATTTTTATGCCTCATTTCATGTCGTAGTGTTCCATCCAAAATTTCAAAGGTTTTAGTCTAAAAGTGCTCCTGAAAAAGTCAACTACTAAAATTAAGCAACCAAAAATTCTCCAAAATCACTACACTTAGAGTATTACATTTCAACCCATCACAACAAATTTCATTATTAGATTGTCAATATTTTATTTGTAATCATATTACAAAAGAGTGTTAAATTTTAAGTTTGAAATTGAATACAAAAATATTGGTGATAGCAATCGTAAATCTAACTGTATGGATAGAATCTAAAATGCACAATGTACAAATTTCATTTATTCATCAACTTGAAAATATCCCTCTTAGTTGTGTCTTATAAGGCATCTTTGGAAAACTACCAAATTTGAAGAACGTTTAGGGGTTAAACGTATTCACCCTCTCTAAATTCGGCAATTTTGCAAAGATACATCATAAAATGCAAACTATAGGGATAATTTGAACCTGATGTAAGAATAGAAGTTGTACATCATAAATTTTAGACTCGATCCATACAGTTAAATTTATGATTGCAATCACCAATATTTTTGTATAAAAGTTAAAAAGTAAAATTAAAAATTCTTTTGTAATTTGATTATTGACAGATTATGTATGTAAACTTTTTTGTAACTATTTAAAATGTAATACTCTAAGTGAAGTGATTTTTGGAGATTTTTTAGTTGTTGAATTTTATGAGTTGACTTTTTAAAGAGCTCTTTTACACCGAAAATCTTCGAAATTTTGAGTGAATCATTACAAGATGAATGAGGCACAAACTTTTCAAAAACCATCCCTTTTCTAATCAAGTCACACGTGCACGAAGCTAACTTCCCATAAAATACATAGTAAAAAATCCACATTGTAAAAAGTCAATGACGGATGAGAAAACTATGTTTGATTATGTACATTGTTCACTTTCTAAATGGTTGGATTTTTAAAGGTTAAACTCTAAAGTAGTTCAAAATCATCATATGAACACATTAGTATAAAAAATAAAAATAAAAATAATCTTTGATGTGTACAAAAACGGCTTTTGAAATGTCAAAAAGTAGCCAAAAAGTGGCCAATTTGATCCAAAAAGCAAAAAATGTTCAAAATTGACTTGTACTCTAATATGATTCCCAAACATTTTGAACAACTTGGATTGACATGAAAATTTTACTACAATTCACTAAAATTGAAGCGGAATCTAACCAAACAATTTCGATTGAAAACAAACTCATTAAATGAAGAAAAAAAATGCAGTTTGATGAACTAAAATTGAACCCTGAACTCTAAAACGATTCCCAAAAATTCATCACCTCTTGAATTAATTTGAATATTTAATCACACAAACTCGAAGAGTAAAGACATTTAATCCAACAAGCTTCGTTGAATTTAAACATCGGATGCAAAGATAGAGCTCTTCAAAGTTGAAAGCAGCCCAATACCTTTCAAAAATGGTAGTCAGGATCACTAGGGGCGGTTTAGACTACGGACCAAGAGCCGTGACCAAGGAAATTGGATTAATTCCATGATCACACTTCATGGCCACACTTCCATGTTCACACTTCATAAAAATGTAATTTTTGAAGCCCTTGGGCCTCTCACTAAGAAACACCCATTTCGTTAAAAGTGCACAATAGCATGTGCACTTTAAATTTTGGTCAAATTTTTTTTTTGGTTAATTGAAACACCTAAAAATATTAGTAAAAATGATTTACAATTTATTTATTTTTAGTTTTATTTACATTGAAGTGATGCTACCATTTCCAATACAACAAATATGAAAAATACTTATTTCAAATGAGAATATCAAATGAATTAATTAATAAAATCAAATAAAAGGGTTAGGCAGAAGCCTAACCTATTTCAATTGCAATTGTCAATTAAATTATGTAAACCGAACTTGGACTGGGACTTAAAAAACAAAAAAATAGCATTTCAAGCCCATGGTCTCCTAGTTCGGCAATGAGAGAACCCTTCTTGCCTCTCTCACCACAAATTCCGGGGGACCCTTCAACATTATCCAGTAGTCCTATTTCTAGGCCTTTTGAGAACCTCAACTCTTTTAGTTACTTTTCTTTTTTCTTTGTAGTGTAAATCCAAATCATCCCGAGACGAGTTGATGAAAATAATCACAGATATTAGAATTGCCACAACTAGAAAATCCAACTAATCTATTGCATTAGGAGAAATCTGGGGTTACAAAGAGGCCTTTGCCTTTGGCACATGCTGAAAATTTGAGGGAAAACTATGCGCTTTACACGGTGGCACCAACAGTGCAGTTCCGTGGGTCGAGCCAATCGACGCTGCTAGCACTGCCAACACTGCCAGCACTGCGGCTTCCGACGCTGTCAACGGGCAGCGACTTGCGTTAAAGAGTTTACATGGAGAGGGAGGTTTGGGCTGCCGGTTCACCCAACACGAGTTGTCTTACAGGGCCCCTTTGGGACCCCAAATTTCTCCTAATGATTTGGTCGCGTTGATAAAAACAATTTTCTGTTGATTTTGACACCAATCAGTTGAGTTGAACGAAAAATCGACCAAATCAACAAAGAAGTGTCCCTGATCAACGCGACCAAATCAACAGATCAGTTGGATTTCCTAATAAGGTCGAGGCACCTAAAACCGACATAATACCCAAAGCCGATAATTTCTACATATGGTTTTCATTTTAGAATGCACATCTAGGTATTCCATAGATGGCTTATCGTTTTGCTCAACATACAATAAAGGCTCTATGACATACTTAGATTTGGGTTCTAAAATGAAAGCCATATGTAGAAATTATCGGCATAAGGTACACTATCGAAATTAGGTGCTCCTACCTTAGTGTCCATGGGACTAGTTCTTGGTCTGTAGTGTAGACCACCCTTTGGTAGGGGTTAAAAAAACGAATACAGTAATGATGATTATCATCCGCCGATTAAGAAGCCAACGAAAATCATCCACGAAATATACAGTCAACGAATATCATCCACCGCTCGTCCCGCACGGCAAGCTCCTGGTTTCTCCTGGTCCGGGGCACCTGAGGTCGGTACAGCATCGCCCGGCTTACTTGGCCACGGGCTCCTTCAATCCAACACTCACAAGCTTCTTCCGAAATGTCCTCATCGGCTTCAAGCGCGCCCGCTCAACCTTTCTCATCGATCGCTGCATTCAACGCACAGCAAAATTCCAGTGCTGCAGCTCAAGGCAAGGCGCGCCCCATCTCCCCGGGTTCACCCAGGTTCCACTCCCACTCTGTACCGCCTCTCGGTTTTGATTTTTCTCTAGATGATTTTTTCTCTAGACCTTTACATATGATTTTCGCACGTTTAGTTTAGTCTGTTCCTTTTCCGGGGGGCGTAGTTTGAAGCTCTAGCCGATCTCCCGTTTCTGCCGTTTTCCCGAGTTCTTGGGGGTAAGTCGGTACTCTTTGATCGATTCTCTTTAGAAATCAACGTGATCCTCACTTTTCGGAATTCATCACAATCTGATGGACTGATGTGAACCTCGACCGGAAGAACCCACATTGCGTTTCTTATGTGTGTTTCCTCGGGTTGTAAGCATCAAGAACAAAAACGAGTGAAGACTGAAATCTTATAGAGATTTAAATGGAGTGAATGGAGTTAGAAGATGAACTTTAAAAAATCCTCTTGACATGTACTACAAGATAGAACGTAACTTGTTTCTCTCACTTTCTAAAAAAATGCATGCTCAAAATGATACTCTGAGTGCGGAGTTCGAATCGTGGCTGAAGCAGAGTTCTGGTATGGAGCTTCATGGGCATGGTGGTGTGAGAGAATCATCCCGCAAGAGTCGAAGTTGTAAACCCTAATCTGTAGGATTCCGCATCTTCTAGATCTTTACATATGATTTTCACAGGTTTAGTTTAGTTTGTTTCGTTTTTTCAGTTTGAAGAAGAGCCTCCGTTACATCTAGCCTCTCTCTCGTTTCTGCCGTTGTCCCGAGTTCTGTTCTTTTGTTCAACTAGAAATCAACACGATCCTCACTTGTCGGAATTCATCGCCACTGAACGGAAACTCACATGTATTGCATTTCCATCCTGTGTTGTAAGCATCGAGAATGTTCAGAATTCTAGATCGTGGTTCAATTGGGGCTGAATCAACACGTGCATGATTTTTGCGACAATGTTCCTTTGTTATTCTTGAAGGCTTCTTTAATGTGTTGCATAGCACGTTCACAATTATTGTGGTTGAGTCTGAAACAGGTGGAGCTTCATGGGCATGGTGGTGTGAGAGAATAGTTTACCGCTGTAAACCCTAATTGGTTGAGGATTTTTTCGTCGTCGGACCGAATGCTCTCCCTCCCTCGCTGGAGGGAGAGTGAAGAGGGGAGGATCATGCGGGTACAGTATTATCCCAAGGCGTTGGGCGTGGCGGCCGTGGCGTACGTGGGGGTGGATTACTTGCGGGAAGTGGCGCCGGGGCTGCACCAGGTGCTGCAGCCGTGCCTGTGGCTCTTCTTCGCCGTGGCCGCTGCCGTGCGCGCGCCCTACTACGAGTACTGGACTCGGGAGCTTCGGTCTGTTGGAGTTTTCCTGGGGTCTCTCGTGTTCATGCTCAGTTGCCTCTGCGTCGAAGCTATGGCGGTGCAGTATGTCACCACCGTGCTCGGCCTGGATTGGCATTGGTAAGCGTTCTAAACTTGGTTTTGCCTTCTGCTTCTAGGCTGTTCAACTCTCACTTGTACTGTTGAAGCGATTGTTTATGTGAATCCTTTAACCCCTAAACGTATGAAAGTGCCTTTGCGGCCAGTAGAATATGGTGTATTTTTCTAGTATTTGGAATGGATCCAGACCTTTTACAGGTTTGAGTTCAACACAGAAGCTGAAATTTACATCAATGTGGTTCTAATGAGCTATTGAGATTCCAATTTAGAGCTTCTTGTTGGTAGCAAATGGCAATTATACGACCACGTATCTACTATCCCCATGGGACGTTTAGGGGTTCAGCAATATGAAGGTGGAAGAGGCGACTATCTTGGCAGGAACAATCAATGAACCCAGAACCACTTTATGGCATTTAGAACATTATGCGACCTCCCACATAAATGGTATCTACTTTTGCTACCCAGTGCATACAATACTCACGATACCTCTACAATATCCGGCAATACCCTTCATATATTGAGGTGATACCATGATGATATCCGCGGATATCACCTCATGAAGTTGCTACATATTCATATCATGATGAGCATTCTCGCTACATTTCAATTTTTTTTTTCATTTTCTTTCTTTGTATGTTTAGCAGCCCCAGTTTTTTGGTAGAAATCCAGCTAATTTTAGCTAGTTTTGAGATCACTGGGAACAATCAATACGGGCGTAGATCTTCGAATCTCTTTCGATTATAAATCGTCGCTGGTTGATACTGTTGATTAGGTTTTGACAGATGGCTAGATTGTACTACAGAGGATAAACTCATTATACTCTAGGGTTGCTTCGTATGCTTTGCAGTGAAGAATCCTGATCTTAGCTTCAAATTTGCGAAAATGGGGTTGATCTCATTGACGGTCTTTGGTTTTTATAAGTTCAAGAGGGTCCTGTATGTGCTTCGGATAGGACTAGCGTTTAGAATGCCGGTTTGCTGCTTAGTTCTTGTACGGTCATTGTGATGAGTTTCTGATTGGATACTTTCATGTTCTAGGTTAGTTTACTCCCTAAAGGACTAAGAAGCCTAAATTGGGCAGGCCTTGTGTTTTTTTTTTAGTGCTCACTTTTGAGTAGGTCCTATGTGGACTTCTTTTTGTTTAATTTTCTTTCCTTTTTGACCCACACAGGTAATGTTCTTCACTGATTCTGGTGACATAAAATTTGAGTTCTCTTTTTCACAATGTGATCAATTGAGCTTGTCCTTTTGAAACCATGAATCCTTGGTCCTTTAGGGTGAGTCTAATGAGCTTGGATGCTTTTCTGTGAACAGGAGCTCTGCGCCACTTCCGGACTCGGGACAATGGCTGGTCCTGTTTGGCAACGACAAGCTTCCTGCAGCAATTGTGGCATTTTTACGAGCACCGGTGATCGGGCTTCACCACTTCCTGATGCTGTTCCTTCTCCTGGCGTTTTCCGTGTTGTATGGGTGCGTGAAAGCCCCCGGCATGGCACTCGGTGCGCGCTACATGTTCACCATGGGTTGTGGCAGGCTGATACGCGTTTTGACTTTTGTTGCTACCATCCTTCCTTCAGCGCGACCCTGGTGTGCCCATGCGCGATTCAAGACGCCTGGTCACCCTCATCCTTGGGCACAAAAATACTACATGCCTTATGCAAAGGATCCTGAGATGGTTCGGCAGGTCATCAATCAGGACCTGGCATTTGGTAACTCTCAAACTCTTGTATGAATTCTCTCTTTACTCCTAAAGGACCAAGAAGCCAGAATGTTTTTGTCAGCAGTTTGGAGTATGTTCTATATGGACTTCCTTTTGTTCAAATTTGTTTGTTTTTTTGACGACATATGCACTGTTCTTCACTGATTCCGGTGATACGAAATTCAGTCTCATCTGAATTATATTTTTCATGTTATGATCAATTGAATTTTTCATTTTAAAACCATGAATCCTTGGTCCTTTAGGGGTTAAATCATTTTATTGAATCAATAGTTGGCGCTAGAAGGATGAAGATGCATTCAGAGCTGACGATGCATTTCTTTCGCCTTTCATATTCATGTAGAATAGGTCACTGCATTAGTTGATAAACTAGCTCTAAATATGGCATCATGTACACATCAGGAATTTAGGACCTCTCTGACCTTTAACAATTTCTGTGCGACATCCGATATTTCATGGGTTCCTACATTTTTTGCACTGATCCTGGACGGATTTCGCGCTAATTCTGCACTGAATCCGCACAACTTCTACATTCACTTTTTCATTATCTAACAAAGTGCAGAATGAATGCAAAATTAGTGCAAAATTCGTGCAGAATCCGTGCGAAAAATATACGAACGCATGAAATATCGGATGTTGCACGGAAATTGTTTAAAATCCATGGGGTCCTAATTTCCTGATGCACGCTTGGATTCGACTTTTAGCTCGTTTTCTAATGACAAGCATTGGTGGTATCTTTGTTACAGCTCCAGTTGGGAATTATCCTGCAGAGTACGTACCGAACTGGGGTTCAATGCAATTCCTGGTAAACATCTTGAGACCAATGGACCCGGCGCAAACCGGGCAAGGTCCAGAAAACTGGTTCAGCACTCTGAAACGTGCCGGTGGTGGGTGCAATGATCTTGTGTTCAGTGGTCATATGTATGTAGCAGTTTTGACAGCCATGGCTTGGCAGGTATCAATTTCTCCCCTTACATGTGTGGGCTTTCTAGTAATTTTATAAGCAATGGTTTCAAAATGTAGAAAGCTCTCATACCCAATGAAAACAAGACGTTTATTACAAACAATAATAGCAAGCTGGGGCCCATTATGAGTTTTCTTATGCCTAGTAAAATTGTGACATGTTGATATCGGAATAGTGACATTCTAAGATCCTCAAATAGAGTTTGTGAGTTTTTCATTTTCAATACTCCCTCTGTCTGGAAATAATTGTCCTAGTTTTTGGCATTTTTTTTGCAATATTTGTCCTATGTTTTATACTTGAGCCCTGTTCACTTGAAACGGGGCTGAAAGTAAGAGTGACACAAAAAGCAACATTATCCTATTAAAGATAGACCATTTTTCGAGTATTGAGCCAGCTTTTTTATGGCAAAAAAAATGCGTTAAGTTAAAGCACGCCAAAAACTAGGACAGGTATATCCGGACGAAGGGAGTATTAACCCCTGAAGGACCATAAGGCCCCCATAGGGCCTCATGTATTTTTAAGCAATTTTGAATAGGTATTATGTAGACTTCCTTTTGTTCAAATTTCTTTCACTTTTTACCAATACATGCAATGTTCTTCACTAATTCCGGTGGTATAAAATTTGGTTCCATTCAAATTATTATTTTCACAAAATGGTCGTTTAAATTTGTCATTTCAAAACCATGAATCCTTGGTCCTTTAGGGGTTAAGGTTTGCAAAAAGTATGTTGTGCCAAGGTAGAGAATTATACATTTCTATTTGGGGTAGAGACACTTTTAATAGCCACTTGGTGGCAGGAAATTAAACCAATATCTTTAAATTGTCATATAAAGAGTTCTAATGCTTATTGATGGATGTGCAGGAGGCCTATCCTGGCTGGACTTCAATTTTCATATGGCTTCTGGTTGCACATTCTGGACAGCGCGAGATCCGTGAACGACACCATTACAGTGTGGATGTGGTGTCAGGAATCTATGTTGGCATTCTGATGTGGCACACAACGAGGTGGATCTGGTCAAGCAAAGATCGACTTCAGGAGCTCAGAATTAAGCATTTAGCCGCGGCAGAGGATGACATCCAGAAGGCTGCCAAAGAAGGGGACCTTGAGAAAATCAGGTCCATTTTGAGCCAAACAAGCAAAGCTGGTGCGGAAGAAAAATTATCAGAGAGGGCGTTATTGTTAACTGGGGGTTTCATATTGTTCTTAACACTAGGTCTTGGGCTACTGGCCTTCGTATTGACGTCGGATGGTTAACATGCTTGCAGCTTTTGCAGATATTGAATATTGCTTCAGTTATTTGACCTCATTTAAAGTCAGCTTGCCCTCTCACCTGTTTTTGAAGTTGCGTATTCAAATTCCATTCATTCATGACAGCTCTACCAGGTACAGATGACCTGAGAAATATTGTTACATTGGTAAGTCATGGGCCAATTTATATCAGTTTGAGATATGGAGTCAGGTGAGGGCCAGAGAACTCCCCAAAATTGCATGTGGCCAAGCTTAATACAATTTTCTTTGTTACAAAAAAAGGTAGATATTGATATTATCAGATGGGTAGGAGCCTGTTGACCAGAATCACAGACTTTCAGCCCCACGCTTGAGTTTTCGGTACATAAGGTAAACCACCCTCTTTGTGCCATGTGCCACTTTGTGCTCACTATGTATCATTGTCTTACATTTAAAATTTTATCATTGTCTTACATTTAAAATTTTGACATGTACAGTTGGGTACAAGTTGCTTACAAATTTTTTACTCCTTCTAAAATCACAGTCCCTTGATGTCCCTTCCCTAAATTGTAATGTGCTCAATATGGCACCATGGACCTACAAATTGAAAAGGACATTCCTACTCTAGTCCTCTACTGGTTTCAAAATTGAATCATTTTTGCACCTACAGCTCCTCAAAGTTCCTACATACTATGTTGATATTTCAGGCCCGATAAAATTCGTAAGCATGTTGTACCAAACTGTACAGTCATGCAGGAATTGCTTACGAATTTTGGCTTCCGCAGTCTCAACGCTTGGCAGTTTGAGTATTTTCCAAGTCCAATAATTCCTAAATTAAAACACCTCTCGCCCCAAAATTTTGTGCACACTTTCCCTGTTTAATGTAGAATCTAGATATACAAATAATTAGCATGCTAGAGCGGTGCATTAATCACATTTATAAGAAATGCGTTTGCATGCTTCACATGTCCAAAACACGTTGTGCAGCGATTTCTACACCAGCCATATGACTGCCGGCGGATTGATGGAGAAATGACTCACCCTCTCTAGTTCACCATCCGCCATTCAACTTCAGATTTTTCCGGGGGGGTTATACCCAAGCAGGCTTCCTGCCCACATCATTCTCCCATTCCAATGCATATGGGATATGCATTCCATGCCTTCGTGTACCCTGACCTTCACATCCTCTCCTCATCATCCTCACATCCTCTCCTCATCCTGCATTGTTTCTTGCTTCCTGTCAAGCTTCCTGTCAAGCTTGTTGCTTCCTGTGCACTAGATTTGAGCACTTTTTGTTGATCAAATCTCGTAGTTCTCTTCATAATGCGGACGCGCACACTCACCAATGCGGAGCGGGCACTGATAATTGGAATGCGGCGTGGTGGAATGAAACCTTCTGACATTGCAAAGACTCTAGATATGCCCCGCTCCACGATTTCAACTGTTCTCACGAAATGGAAGATCTCCGGCTGCATGACAACTCAAAGTGCGGGACATCGACCTCGCAAATTGTCAGATTGCGCACTACGGAACTTGGCCCATGACATCAATCAAGATCGACGTCAAACTCTTGCAACTCTTGCTGCAAACTATCAGATGCATCGCTCTACCATACGAAATTATATTCGAAAGCTTGGCTTTGGAAATTTGCATTGCTGTTAAAAAACCGTACCTCAGTCCACTACGTAAAGCAAACAGATTAGCTTTTGCTCGCAAATATAAGCGTTGGACAGTATATGATTGGCACAAAGTCATTTGGACAGACGAGTCGTCGTTTGAGCTTGGAAAGAATTCTTGACAGATTCGAGTTTGGCGCAAACCTCACGAAAAGTATAGACTACAATGTTTGGCACCTACCTTCAAATGTAGACAAACAACTGTGATGGTCTGGGGTGCGTTTACTAGTTTTGAGAAAAGTCCATTAGTCATTATGCCTCAAGAAGAAAGAACTGCTGCCCATTTTGTTAAAAATGTGTATGAAGGCACTTTGAGCGGATTTTATTTTATGCACAATAATCCTCATGAGCTCACACTCATGGAAGATGGTGCTCCTATTCATCGAAGTAAGTTGCCAGAGAATTGGAGACTAGCTCATGGCATGAAGAAGTTGGTTTGGCCTCCGAATTCACCTGATCTAAATCCCATTGAAAACTTGTGGAAGATACTCAAAGATTTTCTTCGTCACCACGACATGCCAAGGAACAAGCAAGAAATGATACAAACCATTCAAAAAGTATGGGATGAAGTGTCCTTAGAGCAATTGAAACGGCTCATTTCAAGTATGCCCAATCGCATAAAAGCAGTGATTTCGGCAAGTGGTGGGAGTACTAGGTGGTAGATAGTGTGTAAGAAAAATAAAAATGATTATATAGTTTTGAATTTTATATGTGTAAATTTTATATGATGTTGAAATACACTTCACTAGCATTCCAACGCAATTTGAAATTCCGAAATCCATTCATTTTTGAGCAAGTTCTTGCATTCCAAAGTTTGGCAGTTTTTTAAACACACTGCCTGTCAGCTGAAATTCGTAAGCAATTCCTACCTGACTGTACAGTACATTTCTATGTGGCATATATAGGGTGACTTCTGAATTTTAGCACAAATAGGGTGGTTTACCTTAGACTCTTCAAAAATTGGACTTGGCAAAGAGAGAGAGTAACTACATGCATTTAAGGCTAGCGTGAATGAAGAGTCTATTGGGGGAAATGCTGCCGATTGGGCCATTAGGACCAAGTTTGCGCATGCTACCGTTCCTGCCTCCTTTCAAGAGTAGACTCTATAATTAGACTTGGCATTATGGATGGAGTTCATCTAGTAATTTTGATGAAGTTCCTTTTTTTGCAAATTCCTTGCTTGAGTTCATTCTTTGAGAATGAATGTAAGATTTAGGACTCGATTACTGTTGGAAGAAGGCAATTTGGGTATACCATCAATCTATGTGCACCTATAATTAACACTTACTATGAATCCACTTAAAATGAAGTTATTTTGTACAAGGGGAAATTGTATCTCACTTTTCAAATCAAAGAGAAAGCTTCACAAGGTGAAATGAAAAAAAGCTCAATTTGTAAATGAGAAAATATTCACATTTGAAGTTAAATTTAGTAAGACACAAATAAGTGATAATAAGCTCAACCAAAATTACATTACAATTTAAACTGAAAGGGACACCAAAAAGAGTGATGTGCCCGTTTACCAACTTCTGACTTGCCGATCTTGGTTCTAATACAGGGATCGATATTCGGGCAGAGTCAAAATTAGGTGTACAATTGTGCATATACCTCTTGTGCCGTGCAAGAGTGGTCCTTCAAAGGGCATGAAAAATGTCCCCATCCACTCTGCACTTCGTGGCAAACGCTCAGCTGAGCCTAATTTGTCATCTTTTGTTCGCAACTTTAGTATTGATGTAAACTTAGACTACTGCTAAGTGAAGCACTTGGCCAGTACAATTACAAGTATTCTACTCCATATTATACGTCCAACAAGAGGTACTGGTCCTATAGAATATCTCAAGAAGATCAGAAGAGCATCCAGGCTTCACAGTTCTTAAACCCTTTAGGGCCTCCTTCCATGTATGGGTGGCAGTGGGTGGCCGGTCCAAAATGGGTGAAAACAGGAGAAGTCAAGAGTATATATTTCATTTGTGTCGAAATGGGTGGAGCATGGGTGGTTCTTGAGACCTCAATTCTTGTCTTCTAGTGCCTTTCACCCAACCGACCCCCACATAGAAGCCTACCCTTAGTGGCCAGGGTGGTTTTGGAGAAACCACAAGTTTTTGGGTGATATTTTTTTAAAACTCTCTCTTAAAATTAGGGACACTATTAATAGTATTCAACCGTATAAATATAAACCTAACTTAAACCCTAAACATTTGAAAGTGTCTTTGCGGCAAGTAGAATACATGGTATATTTCTTGTATTTGGAATGGATACACACTTTTAATGGGTTTGAGTTCAACAAAGAAGTTGAAGTTTAGATCAATGCGGTTCTAGTGAGCCATTAAGATCTGAGTTTAGAACTTCTTGTTGATAGCAAATGCCAATTATACGAAAACGTATCTACTATCCCCATGGGACGTTCAAGAGTTAATGAAACAAGTGTCGGTAAAATCTTGGTAAGATCCGATTATTGGATTGGAAGATTATAGTATGTCTTTGAATTGTATAATGCACACTCAAAAATGAGATTTTGGGAGGTGTGTGACTTCAAAGTTAAATAGAATTTGGGTTAAATTTTCAAAAATAAAATGAAGATGTTTAGCAATGACCTACGTCAACACTTCTCCATTGCAATCTTTCATGTCAAGAACTAACCCACATATAATTATTGTGAATTTTATAAGTGAGAGTGACTTATTTGGCATATATGGTTTAGCACAATAATTTATACATTAAAATAAGAAAGGAGTTGGTACATTGATCAAGATTGGTATACATACACTAATGGAACATGAACAACATAACACAATCCAAAATAATAATACAAGATAACAAACTTTTAAACACAAGAAATACCGCATAGTACATGGTTTGTATTCTCGGGGAGGTCACTTCCAAATATTACGTAACAACGTGCGAACAAAGATAGGGTCCAAATAAATCTTTGAAAGTAATTTTTATAAATGATTTACATTAACATAGGATGCTCACAATTAATTACAAGAATTAAAATGAGAATATTCTTGAAATATTACTAATTATAGTAAGAGTTATTTTTAATTTTTAGAGTACTTTTAAATATCCTTTGTTCACACGTGATACTCAAAAGATACAAAGAGTGACCTCCCCGAGGTTGTATTTGTAAGAATTTGCTATATTTTGAGATATTTGAAGTATTTTGGTGTTTTGTACATAGGTGTTTGGATATTTAAGAAAGTCGAATTCCAAATTTTCTGTTTGCATCATCTGCAGAATCAAAAGTGACACTTTACAGATTTTACAACATTTCATCTTCTAGTGATCTAATGACCACTTACTGGTTACCTATACACTAAAGGGTTTAACATTATTTTTGGTACTTAACCCCTAAAATGACCAAGGATTCATAGTTTTAGATTGACAATTCAATTGATCATAATGTGAAAAATATAATTGAGATGGGACCAAATTTTATATCACTGGAACTAGTGAAGATCATTGCATGTGTTAGTCAAAAAACAAATAAATTTGAACAAATAGGGCCAACTAAAAATTGCTTAAAAAAAACATAAAACTCAGTTTGGCCTACTTGGTCCTTAAGGGGTTAAGATAAAATCTGTTGTTTCTATAAAACCCTGATCTACTAGTAGCTCCCTCTTAACCCCTAAATGCCTAGAGCCCTCTTTGAATTTGGCAGTTTTGCAGAGATGCATTATAAAATGCAACCTAGAGGGATATTTTGAACTTGATATATGAACACAAGTTGTACATTATGAATTTTAGATTCTATTCATACGGTTAGATCTATGATTGCTATTACCAATAATTTTTTATAGAAATTGAAACGTGAAATTCAAAATTATTTTGTAATTCAATCACGAATAAGATATTGACAAACTATAAATGAAATTCATTGTGATTGGTTGAAATGTAATTCTCTAAGTGTAGTGATTTTCGGAGATTTTTTGGTTGCTTAATTTTATGAGTTGACTTTTTTTAGAGCATTTTTACACTGAAATCTTCAAAATTTTGGGTTAATCATTACAACATGAAATGAGGCATAAAAAATTCACAAATCATCCCCTTTCTAATCGGATCACATATGCATGAAGCTAACTTCCCATAGAATCTACAGTAAAAATTCCACACCGCATAAAGTGCATGACGGATGAGAAATTTTGGATGAAATATGTACATCGTCCAAAAAATGAACGCTTAGGCAGTTAGGGGTTAACCCCTTAACGTACCAGGGTGTCCCTGGAATTGACAATTTGAGAAAAAACATTATAAACTACCATTTAGAAGAATATTCTGGAATTGATATACATATGAAAGTTCTAAATCTTGAATTTTAGATTCCATCCGTACGGTTCGATTCACTAATACAATCACCAATATTTAATTATAAAATTTGAAAGTTAAAATTAAAAATTCCTTCTAAATTCGATTACAAACTAAATTTCAATATTTTTTGAGTAAATTTTTTTGGAATGAGTTTGAAATGAGATACTCTTAAGTGTGGTGATACTTTGAAATTTTTGTGTTTCTTAAATTTATGACCTCATTTTTCACGATTCCACTTTGAACTAGAGTCAATGCAATTTTGGCTTGGTCAACGACTTGACATACTTCTACATTTGCAATTTTAGAAAAATATGTACTCTAGTATGACTAAATCCAGCCATTAGATAGGACAACAACTTGGTGAAGAATCTCCAAAAAATTGGATGAGTATCATCCAAGCGTTGATGAGAACGTGGGAAGGCTTTGAAATCATTCGTCGTCCAGTTTCTGGACGCTGTGACGTTTAGGGGTTAAAGGCACTTGAAATCGACAGGATGGCAGAAATGGAACAGAGTCTTCAGCAAATTGCCTGCAAACACTATCTATCACATGTACATCAGGGGAAGATTTCTTACTGACAAAAAATGCTATATGTTCAAGAGAATTTGTGTGGCTTTAATTAGTGTGGAGCTATCATCCAAGACTTATTAGTCCAGTACTCCCTTCCTTTTCAATACAAGAGTCCACTTCAAACGCATGTATTTTTCTTAACGTTTTTGTTGCCAAAATGAAGTCGTCCTAGTAATCAGAAAATGGTCTATCTTTAAGAGTACTACGTAGTTTTTGTGTCCACCATGTTTGAAGTGGACAGGGCTCATGTTTGAAGTATAAAACATAAGACAAAAAACTAGGAGAACATAATTTGTCAAAAACTAAGACTCTTATTTTGAAACGGAGGGAGTAATAAGCAGAGTGAAATCCAATACTCTAGTAAGAGCATGATGATGAAACTGTGAGGAGCACTGAACTAACTTACTCTCGTGAATCTCTTGGCAACATTTCCCATGACTCATGGTCCATTCACACCAGTCATCATGCGAGTGCGGCAAAGAATCTGCGTTTGTCAAGTAAGTTTTTGGTAGATACAGTGTGCTCCTGTGAAGTTTAATTTTTTTTTACCCGGACACATGCAAGAAGTTGCTCCAATGCATTTTGGGTGCCGCAAGGAATTTGCGCTCCACCAACACACATGCGTCGGCCACAAGTAGGAAGAGACAAGGCTTTGACACTGCAAGAAATTTGTATATTGTTTTTGAAATTTACCTTACAGCATTCCACGAACACAACGCAAGTGCTGGAGCTTCTTGATGTGAATGGGCCATCAAACGGTGACATCGCAACATGGGTGCGTGCGTGCGAGGCTTTTATGGATAGCTCCCCTCCCGTCCACAGTGTAGTAAAGAAAGCCCTGTTCTTTGCAAGATTCCAATGCATGAATCCCCTGCGTTGCTGGAAACCGGCCAGTGTTTATCTTCCCATTCCCAAAAGTTAAGTACAGTACTGTGGAAGCAGACCTCTTTTATAGTTGGTGAAATATAGCCAGAAAGTGAAATTCTTTTTAGAAATGTCTAAATTTAGACCCCCAAACTTGTCAAAATATTCACACATTCGAGAAAATTTTCATTCAATTATGTCATTTTCATGAAAGTGCTACAATGTTTGTTGGCTCTAACCATAGGAAAGAGGTATTGTGGGGACACCCATTTTCCTGTGCTAAATACCACTGTAGCGAATATATTCCGTTCATGATTCCACTCAAATGCATTCACGTCCTTCACCCGTTGTAGCGTAGGTGCTAGTTTTGTTGGTGTCACATGTTTGAAAAATTAAAAATTGCACAAAAGTCAATGTGTGGAAGCAATTTTTAAATTCTTTGATATCACCTTTTATATTAGCACATTCTTTGTCATTAATTAGAAAAGTTGTACTAGGGCACCATGCTACAGAGCAAGAAATTGGTGCCAAAAGCCCATTTGGGCATCATCTTAGGTACCCAAATGGACCTTCAGCACCACTCTTTTGCACTGTAGTATGGTGCCCAATTTTTTAGTAGTGTTCTCTCATCAAACCTTAGGGGATAAATGTATCCAATTTGTAAAGAAATCCAAAAATCACAGTGCTGTATTTTGAGAAACGCTTATCAATCATAACCTCACTTGTAGAAGTGACAAATATAAGCTACAACATGAAGTTGAAACCAAACCTAGAGCATTAGATGGTGCAATGTTCCTTCTTGACTCCTACACTCTCAAGTGCAAATACTTTTGAATACTACTTTTACATAAAAACACTATTGATTGTTACAATGTTATAAAACTCCATTGATAATCATCTCCATTGTGGTAACATTAATCCCTTAGTGCTCATGGTGGTTCTAGAAAACTACAATTGTTTATATGATACTTTTTCATAATTATTTAAATAAAAGTAAAATTATAATACTTTTCAAAGTTTTTTTCTTGTAAATATCATAGTAATTTCAAAAAGCTTAGAATAATATGAAGTTTTTAGGAAAATTGTAAATAATAGTGATCTGTAACAAGGTGTAGGTGGCATGCTTTTTGAGCTTACATAAAAAGAAATTTAATAAAAAAAATATTTTTGCAGTGTATATTGGAATTTTAGGGTTTTGAGCTTTAAATCATTATAAAAATAAAACACAATTGTAACAATTTAAAAAATAGTAAATTGGGCTAGAAAGTAGATGGTAGCCGCCACACTTTTTTAATCGGGACCATTTCCATTTGAAATTAGGAACTAGGTGAAAATCAACGTTTGACTGAAAAACAATCAAACATGGCTCCACGGGGCTCCTTGCACGCTTATGGGTTAAAATACGAAAGGATTTGATACATTGATCAAGATTAAATTACATACACTAATGGAACATGAACAAGAGAACACAATCCAAAAAATTGAATACAACATAAGGTTGAGGTACCTTATTCCGATAACTTAAGCTACCTACACTATTTCTGGACCAGCCATTAATAGGGTGATTTTTTCCCGGGTTGGAAGTTAGTTTTCGCGGAGAATGCAAATTTTTCCATGAATTATTTCCCAATATTGAAATTTGTACAATTTTTCAAAGTGAAAAGTACTTCAGGACCCAAAACCGATCATATGCTCTAATGTACAATTAGGTACATCTTTTCTTTCAAAATCTAGAAATTAGGCCTGATCGGTTTTGTGTCCCTGATCGCTTCAAGGTACCTCAACCTTAACAAACTTCCAATCACAAAAAATACCGCATAGTACACATGTTGTGTTTGTAAATATTTGTTGTATTTTGAGGTATTTGCAATACTTTGGTGTTTTATACATAGATATTTGGATATTTTAAAAAAATCCAATTCCAAAGTTTCTTTTTGCATCATCTATAGAATCAAAAGTAACTCATCTGAACTTCAGACACCATACACCAAACTGAGATGGTTCACAAAGTTTACAACATTTGAATTTCTGGCGACCCAATAACCACTAATTACTTGGCACTAAAGGGTTAACCCTTAAACGTACCACTCCTTTGTAGGAAAGTCAAACTACACAATTTAGCCTTCAAGATTTATCAAAATATATTTTGTAATATTTTTCATGCATGGAATTGAATGTTTCCTATCAGTCTTGAAATTTTCAGATTTGTTTGATTTAATTCGGCCTTTTTAACAAATTTCTAAGTCAAATACTTCAAAAAATAATTTTTATTACAAAAAAGCTTTAAAATTTTAATATTTTTTGGGAGTAGGTACAAATTACAATGGAGAATCACATGATATGTTTTCCATAGAAATTTTTTATTTAAATTTTGAAATTCGAAAAGTGGACATCCTATGTAGTGTAATTCAAACCTTGAGCTACAAAGCTTGCACAAGCAATAAAATACTCAATAATTGGAATTTTTAAGATTTGAAAAGTGGAGTACAAACTAGACTTAATAAACTTTATTTACTTAGTTGGGTGTATTAGCAACAAAAGTCATCTTCAAGATCAAAATTGGGTTTGACCAACAAACGTCCAGAAACTGGACGCTGGGACGTTTAGGGGTTAAAGAGCTCCGGTTGGGGTTGGGTTGCAGTTCACTTGCATAGTACTCTCTCTACTTTGTAAGATGGTCAACTTTATGTGCTCTAGCTATTGACTGAATGGGGAAATTACCTCGGCATGGCACCATCATCCTGCGACCTTTTCTTGCTGATGAATTTGTTTCTTTCTCATTAAAAGCAGGCCACTCCTTTTCTGCCTATTTCACATTCATCTTAGATTGCAGAATGTGCAACCATAGAAGAATCGGCGCGGGGTGCCAATTATGCTTATTGATGTGCCAATTTGGTAGAATGGCCCGCTTTTAACGCTTGATAACGGGTAGAAAATCGGCGCAACAACACGTCTTGCCTTGTTGGGTTTGACCTCACAACAAGGAGAAGGCGTCGCGTTTCACTCCTTTTGTGAGTCAAACGGCGCCACTTCACACTCGCCAATTTTTTGGTTGGACTTGGTGAGTGCAATTCGTCTTGTAGGACAAGCGTGAACAGTGAAAAGCGACAATGAACAGGATCCTCCAGAGCGATAAATGACGCCTGTGCTTTTAGTGCTTGCAGCCGCTTGCATGGAAGAAAACGCCAGTAAATGCGCACTCTCTAGTACAAAGTGGACTCCAGACACTAGTAGCACACTTGTTTTTCATTCCTCACTTCGTAGAAACAATGAATAGTGGCTGAATATTATGTATATTTTTGCCTTTTTGTGACCAAAGTCACTCACCAACACTGGCACAACCCATGTGCATGGTGCGATTTCATTCCTTTTTCATTTAGAGGAAGTGAAAAACGACACATTTCTACTAGTGAGAATTGATGAGTCTCACGGACTTCACGAAGTCCGGCAGCAGCTATGTAGAATGCAAACGGAGTAAAGAATGACACCAAAAGTCTCACTCACATCGAGTCTTGCCCTTCAGTTGTAAGATAAGGTAGGGGTACCAATTTCCGTCAGGCACCAAAAACCGTGCAGTAGCTTGATTTCAGCAGGAGGTACATTATAGCCTCCACCTCCAATTTTGAATGTACTCAAGGTGCTCATTTTAGACTGAACGGTTTTTGGTACCCCTACGGCTTCTACTTCCAAAATTCATAACTAATTCAAGATGTATCTAAAATTAATGATTCCAATTGCTTTAAATTCTAGCATACTTTGCACATGTACCAAAATTGATTCCCTCAGCCGCCCTCCAATAAGCTAGCCAAATCTGAAATTTGAACGGTTATTGGTACCCCTACCTTACACCAAATCCAAAACAGAAGATTGAAAAATCTGACATTCACTGTAGATAGCTTGCATGGCGCTTTGTGAGGGACTTGCCATCTCTCTTTTCCCAAGGGCCTTGATGATGCTCAAGATTCTTTTTGCAAGGATGTTGTGTCTGCTGGAGTTTTGTGAAATCATCTGCTGAGAGTATGTTCATATTCACCATATCAAAACCCCAAACTCATGCTGCACTTTCGTAGTACCATAGTTGGGTCGCCACCTCATGAACGAATATTTGATATTTTTCAAAAATAAGGTATATACAAAATATTTGATATTTTTTGGTTTTTTTTAGTAGGTTATGATAAAAAAAAATGGCCTAAAATGGCCCAAAATAGCTTAGATATAGCAAAATGTAGTTAAGAATAATTTACTTTATTTTTGTTTTTTTGTCCTCATAATTTCTGATTTTTATGTTTTTTATTTTTTTAATTATTTTTTGGGAACTCCGCTATGGTACTACGGTCATAGAAACACTGCCCACGTAGATTAGAGAAGCGTACCTCATGAAGGTGTTGTATTTATTACCAGATTTGTAACAAAATTGACTTTCATTTGTGACTAAAAAAACCCAAACCCATTGTCTTCGTACCAAACCAATCAAATCCACGTTAAACGGTTGTTGTATTGTAGTGGAATAAAACTTGTTCCATTTGTAAATAAAAAAACTAAAAAAATTAAAAAAATCCAGGTTAACCCCTAAAGGACCAGGACCGTATTCTCACAAAAAACCATGAAAAACGCAGCATTTGGAAGTTGCAGAAGAAATCATATGTTTTTTATTTTTTTCATCATTTAACCGTAAGATCTAATACCCAACTTGAATTTTCATGTGAGCACAAAATTTGAGAGCAAAATGACCATTAGATTCTTAGATTATAAGGATCAAAGTTGCAAAAGAAGATTTTTTGGGGTTCAATCCGGTGACAAATTTGAATTTTAGACATTAATATCTTTTTTTTGAATGGGTTAGAAATTCATGGAATGGCAAGGCCATGTTAACAGTTGAGTTGAGTCTTCAAATATAAAATCTTGTAAGAAAAAAGCTCATATTAATTTTTTCATAAAACAATTACTAGAAGTGGGTACAAAGTGAAAGGAAAAAGAAAATCATTAATAAGTTTGACATGGAATTGTAAAATGTCAATCTTAACGGTGAGAATGTTGTACTTGGAAATCTTCACCCAGTGCCTTTTATTTCATTAAAAAATATTGAAAATTGAGTTTAGAAATGAGCTTCAAAGTTTTTTTGTCCAAACTGCCCAAAAAACAGACCTCCTCATAAGTTTTATCCCATTGCTCAAAATCAGTAGATTTAAAGCTTCATTTGTAGATAAAGATCAACCAATCATGAATCAAAAAAGAAATTTTGAAAAAGAGTAAAAAATAAAAAAATTCTTGCTGCCCGATCTCGCTTCAAAAACTTCAAATGCTTATAACTTTTGCAATGCTTATCGGAATGACATGAAACGAAGTGCGACATGTAGAGTGTAGTTTTTGGAAGCTACACTGAAATTTTCATTGAAAATTTTAAAAGTATGAGGTCCCTGGAGGCTGCCCAAAAAGTGGAACGACCAGAATATGGTTGCTCAAAAATTTAGGGGTTAATCTTTAAAGGACTGAGAATTTCTGTTTTAACCCCTAAATGTCTACAGCCCTCATCAAAATTGGAGAATTGCAAAAATGCATTATAAAAAGCAACGAAGAGGGGTATTTTGAATTTGTTGTGTGAATAAAAGCTGTGCATTATGAAATTTAGATTCTATCCATATGGTTAGATTTATGATTGCAATCACCAATTCTTTTGTATAATTTTATTTTTTAGTTCAATTTTTTTTGTAAATTGATTACAAATAAGATATTGACAACTTGTGGATAGAATTTGTTGTGATGGGTTGAAATGTAATACTCAAAGTATAGTGATGTTTACAGATTTTTTGGTAAGTTGCTTAATTTTATGAGTTGACATTTTCAAGAGCACAATTAAACTACTTTGAACTAAGATCTTAGAATTTTTGGTGAATCACTGCAAACATGAAATGAGGCGTAAAAATTCACAGATCATCCCCTTTTTAATTTGTTCACACGGATGCATAAAGCTAACTTCCCATAAAATATAGTTAAAAATCCATGTTGCAAAAAGTGCATGACGAATGAGAAAACGTGGCTAAAATATGTTCATCGTTCAAAATATAAACGCTCATGTAGTTGGGGGTTAACCCTTTAACGTCCTAATTCAACACTAATTTTGAAAATGCGTTATAAAATGTTAACTAAAATAAAATTGATGTATAAAGCTAAGCTGTAAATGTCAATGTAATGATCACATGTGTACAGTTGGATTTATCATGTTCCTTATTAATACAATGTAATTAAATTTTTGAATTTTTCTTCTAAAATTCAATTAAAAATCCAAAATTAACCAAAAAAATTATTGTACTGAATTTGAAATAACATGCACTACAAGATGGTATGATTTCCATTATTTAATTCTAGTTATTTTGGAAAATCACGTTTAAAGTCTTGCTGCTTGAACTAAAAATGAAACTTAACATTTGTCAATTTTGTTATTAAAAAAAATCCCAATATCTCATTTTGAAGATTCATACTATACATTTGATAGTAAAATAGCACAAGAACCACAAAAAATGAATAAAATTCATTACAAATGAATTCATTAAAAATTCAAATGAATAAAAATCATTACAAAATGTGGTCAAGAGAAAGATTGCAATCTCTTCATCGGCATTGAGGTAAGCGTATCTTAAACCACCAATACACTTAAAACCACCAACTTGTACACCCTTTCTCTATTTTAGGGAGGAAATATAAGTTGTCGATACATGACTTAACTTTTAAGCAATTGATGCATAAGTCATATAATGAAAGCCTACATTTCCTTCCTGAAATGAAAGAGGGGTGTAGAAGTTGGTGGTTTAAGGTACGTCCACCTTAGGGACGGTTTACACCATGGACCAAGAGCCATGACCAAGAAAATTAAATCATTTTCATGGTCATGGCTCTTGGTCAAGAGCCGTGACCATGAAAAATCAAAAATGCAATTTTAAATGACTTGGTCACTCTTTGTAGTGTAAAGTGGATTTAGACCGGGACAAGTTTAAGCTCATCATTCTCTCTTTTATCCTCCCCTTTTTCCTCCTTTATCTTTAAATAATTGAACACTAGCCAATCAATGATTTTTGAGCCCCATGGTCTCCTAGATTATAGTTGAGTCGAGGCATTTGCTTCGACTCAACTATAATCAAGGAGACCATGAAAACATTATCCATTTGGGAAATTTTAGCATTTTTGGGGACCTCAAAGTTAGTGGTCATTCTCCTTTTTTCAAGGTAGTGTAAAGCCAAATGGGACCAAGAGCTCTTTTTGGGCCAATCACAGATTTTAGAATTCCATGGTCATGGCTCTTGGTCCATAGTGTAAACCGCCCCTTATATGAACGCATGCGCGTCAAAGGGTTAAAATGACAAATTCAATCAATCATATTATGCAAGATATAATTAAGATGAGATCAAATTTTATTCCACTTAAAGATCAATTAAGAATTACAGTAAAGTACATTGCATGTGACTGTCAGAAAACCCCCAAAAAAAAAGTCCACCCCAAACCGCTAAAAAAATATATGAAGCCCAATTCAGACCTTGAAGGGTTTAGTCCCATTCAACAGTTGACTGGAGACCACACTTTCTTCTCCAATGGACTCAAATTTCTACTCTTTCTACCCCACATTTGTCAGATACTCACAACTGTAGACACATCATCCAAGTTGCAAATGTAGGACAATTTTTTTTCATTTTTTTGGTTCATTCATGTGGGGTTGGTTGCCAAAACCCAAATGTACAAGAAAGTGAGGGTTCCCTTTTATTTGTGTCAATTTTTATTCATTTTAAAATGTACAGTAGAGAGGGGAGTAAAGGGTCATGGAGATAAGGAGGCCCGGCAGGCATGGGTCAGACTGACAGGCCCCTGTGAGGGCGCCGCGTGGAGCGTTGACGGGCTTGGCTCTCAGGCTCCGTTCACACCGTCGCGGTGGGTTCTGGTGTACACGTCAGCCCTAGTGGGTCGTACGTGGCGGGATGGCGTTGTTGGCGGGAGAGGGATTCTGCCAGTTCAGCGGCGTCAGGTCGGGCGGAAAGCGGGGGCTTGCAAGGAGTCTGTGTTGCAGGTCGGTACTGAAGTCGGTACTGAGTGGAATAGAAACTTTTATTTTTCTTAACCATAGAGTTATCCGCAAAGTCACCTTGCATTTGAAGAATCTTCAATGAATTTTTCTTTATTATACTCTTATTTGTTCACTCCAAATAGTTAAAAGGAGTGGGAGATCTTGGTGGTTTATCATTATTAGGTGTGTAAGAGGTGTGTAAGAGCTTGGTGGTCTTCAAAAGTATTTTAGCACCAAGAAAGGAGCTAAAAAACTTTTGAAAACTTTTGAAGACCACCAAGCTCTTACACACCTCTTACACACCTAATAATGATAGACCACCAAGATCTTCCATACCTTTTAACTATTTAGAGTGAACAAATAAGAGTATAATAAAGCAAAATTCATGGTATCTTCTTCAAACTTTGATGGGCTTTACGGATAACTCTCATTTGTTTTGAAAAATATTGAAATTTCTTGGTCATAAGAAATGAAATAATCAGGGTCAGTATTGACTTTGATTTTTTATTTTTATTTTTATTTTTTAATGGAGCACATGAGTTGCTTTGCAACCCGCGGCAAAGCTGACAAGTTACTTTAGGCAACCCATCGCCGGAGAATTTCCATTCAGTAAAGTGGTGATTTTACGGCCGGAATCAAACCGCCAACTCCTTGAGTACCATGACAACACCTTAAGGGTACTCCTCTCCATCACCTAATAGTTTAAGGTCATTCCGGACCTTTTTTGACTTTGATTTTGACAGTTGGGAATTTTTATTTTTATTTTGGGACATAACAGGAATAATCCCCAAGGCAAATCCCAAAGGTTGTACTAGGGTGGATTATGTGGAAGAGACTTTGACCGCATGGGGATTTGAACTTTTAACCTCACCAGCGCTAAGAAGCATCCCTAGCATGGATAGTTTAGGGTCATTTCAGACTGAGGGGTGGGAATCGATGGCATAAATTCCAGCTCTAGTTTTCAAGTTGTGATTTTCCCTCGATCTCTTTTAAGTAAGGTCCAATTTCATTAGAGAAGTTTTTTACTAAAAAGAAGAGTTTTGGGGAGCTTTGGAGACCAAATTTCACATTTCAAGTGAGCTTTTGAAAAAAAAGGTGGAGGAGAATTTGTCACGAAGTATAAAATAGGAGTACCAAAAACCAGCAGTGTACCTAATGACAATAGAATTTAAACCATGCAATCAGTTTAGAACGCAAATCTAAGGACATTATAGAGCCTTTGACTCAAATGATAAGTTATCTATGGTCTACCTAGATTTACATTCAAAAATGTCTATTGTACCTAGATTATGTTGGCATTAGGTACACAATTGGTTTTTTGTGCTCTTATCTTAGAGGGTTCTAAAACCCTTTACTTCATAGCAACTTCTTCGTAACCAATCAAATTTGTTCACGTTTCCCCTTGTGCAAGTCTATAGAAGTGTGCACCAAGTGTATGTAATCATTGATAGAGTACATTGCATCATTCTAAACTACTCGAATCTTTAAGGATTCAAATTTTAAATCAATTAAAACATCAAATGTACGTAATAAAAGATATGAAGGATGGAAGTTGATAGTGAGTTCGTTCAACTTTAAAAGTCGGGCATGAGATGAAACATGTCCCATTAGAATAGTCGCAATCTTGCAATTCTAAACATACGTTCCATTTCAAATTCCTCATAAGATGTTGGAGTCTTTCCTAATCCATATTGAGATCAAAAGTTGAAGATTTTAGAATGAAAGAGAGCATGAAACTCAAACTCTAATCCAAAAAGACCATATCAAGTTTCATACCTAGAGTGAAACAATTAGTACAAGAATTAAAAAATTTATCAATTGATGAATCAAATAACTTTGTTTACTCTATGATGGTGCTAGAAATCCATTCATCATTCAAATTATGTTTCTTTGCTTTGTTAAGGGTCAAAATATCCCAAAACCAAATCAATAAAATAATTTTAAAAAATGAAAAAAACTATATAATATTTTTAGGTGCTATAAAGCATACTATATATGAAAGTGTTTGTTGTGTGAAATGGAAAATTTTGCCTTCTTGCTATATTCTCCAATACCTACTTTTAAGGAATCATATTTGAAATTGGAAATCATAAATAATAAAACTAAGTACCATTCCTAACAACAAAACCATTTACACTAACTCGCACCTAAAGCATTTCGTCATGAAAGTTTGCCTCTATAATGTCTATATTGTTCATTGTGAAGAGCAAACCAAATAGAATAAGCTTGACTATTCTTAATCCCTAAAAGCCCGATGGATATTGGACAAAACATAGATGCGTTGTAATACGTGCCTTCCATATGTTTGATGAAGTTTAGTTCAATAGATAAAATGAAGGGCATCGTCTCTACAAATGGTCTAAACAGTCAAAATTCCAAGAAAATATTTAGATTTTTTTAGTGATTTTAAAAGCATCAACCTTTGGAAATTTGTGTAAATTATAATTTTCACTTTTAGAGTTTAAAACGTAGCATTATTAATTAAATATGGATTATTTATTGTAAACTTCAACAAGGCACAAAAGAAATGATGGAGGGAACGTCATTATTTTTCCCAAATAGAAAATTTTACAACACTAAGACAATATTGAGATAATCCACTTTGAAAAATTCTTCCCAATGGAGATTAACTTAGATTGACATAATTCACATTGCATTTGAAAGTAAACTTGACGCAGTATTTTATTTTTATTTTAAATTACAATTTTTATTTTTATTTTTTATTTTGGTTCCAGGCAAGTGGTATTTGATTGTTGAGAACACCTATATGACCAGAATGCCGGTGGGCAGTTATGGGTCACACTGGGGGAACAAAATGGCTAAGGTTTTGAAACTTTGTGTGCCTCCTTTTCAGCAAAAGTGGACTACAAATGGCTGAATTCTGACTTTAGGTTGTGTGTGGATTGCCACTGTAAGATCAAAAGTGGTAGCAAGTGGTTGCGGGCTCCTTTTTTCCACCATTTTGGGTGCCGTGGGTGTGAAAGGTGGACCATGGTTATAAGCCCATATGAAAATCACACTCCATCACATTCAGAACGGCTTCCGTCTCTAGAGTGTGAGCTTGCTTGTTTTGGCTTTTACTCAAAAATTCCCGCCTCCAGTTGCTTCTTTATGCATTTGCACAGGGCTATGCTTTTGATCCACCCAAAGCTCATAGGTTGCACCACAACGAAGCTTTCAAATGCACCATATGTAAGTTATTTAAGTTATTTGCATAGGGTAAGCAACTACGGTGCTCGTGGAATGACCACTACACTAAATAGGTAGATTAGTGTTAGATACACTAATTTTCATAAACATGTTGTAAGTTTTTACTGTTGACCAATTTTTTTACCCTCTATATTGGTCAAGATGGGGATCTTTCAATAGTACTGGAATCAACGTCTTTGGTAAAATTTTTTTGCGAGAGTAAAAATCTATTATATTTTCAAATCTTATAATTATCTAACACTAATCTACCTATTTAGTGTAGTAGGAAATGTGTTGTTTTTCACTTACTATAACTGGAAAAAGGAATGAAATTGTGTCAGGCAGCTATGTTGGTGAGTGGTTTTGGTCATAATATGACAAATGACAAAATATGACAAATATGCTACTAGTAGAAACACCACCCCCGTAGACTAGAGAAGCATGTTAAAAAAGACTCACATAATATCAGTAATTTAGTTTGTTATGTGTGGTCTTCTCGTGATTCATTTTGTTAGTTTAAGTGGGCACTATTTCTACTACTGAACATCAGCGCAAGTTGTTAATGCTCATTAGATGCATTATGCACTAAAGTGTGTTGCTTTATTTGTGCCACAATTTGAAATCTAATCCCTAGGAGGGTTGAAGAGACATTGATTTTTCTTTCTTGAAAGATGGAGAAATGGTTTAACAAAATTATAGGTAGTGGAATGATGTTTTAAAAAATATATATAAAACATGAAATTTATATAAATTCATGAAATACACTCCACACAGCCCGTTATTACCACAGACTATTGATCCCACCAAATGGTCATTTTACTCAGCCATAATGTTTGTCTTGCTCACCTAAATGGTCACAATAATTCTTTGAAAACGGGCACAACATCGAGGTGCCAAAATTATTGTATTTTAGACGGTTTTATCCTCAAAAAGTCCAAGACTCTATTGTGGTCACCGCGTCATTTCCAAACCATCACTTACACATTCTTAAAGTGCGACTTTCACATCCCCAAAAGGATCATTTATTTCTTAAATTATCATTAATTTCTTAAAGTTATCGCACTTCTAGGCTTATTGTGTGGTGGAAAAGAGACCATTTTTAGAGTGGCATTAATAGTTGTATGGCAACAATAGGATGGACTACTATAATTGCTTAGCTCTCTTACAAAGTTTTGAATATTACATTGAAAAAACTAAAAATTTTGTCAGATTTTATTATGATGCAAAAGGAAGATTTCATTTGAATGTGAAACATGACAAATAATGCCAATGAGAACAGTGCACGTGTTGGTAAAAAGAACCAAAGACATTACACAAACATGAAAGAAACTCAACATGCAATGTGCACAAGTGCAAAGAGTGATCTTTGGACACCAAGAAATAATGCCAGAGCATGGTGCCCAAGGCCCATATTGACATTAGCTTAATGCCAATATGGGCCTTGGGCACTTTGTTCACTGGTATCTAAGTACCGTTTTTTTTAGTAGTGGTGGTTTATGAAGCATAACCAACTTTATGCAAGTTTATTGTAAGGGAGGGATTTATGAAAGAAACCAATGCCACTCATAATACAATTGGAAATTCTGAAGAGTTCTTTAATTCTCAAACGTCCTTGGGGTAGAAGGAGGCAACCCGAAAGAATATTAGTCTTGATTTTGGGGCAGACATACCTCCATGCATAACCCCCCTTGATATCGAGCAATAATTTATTTAGGTGCAAAATTAACTATCGCGCCTATACATGAACATGACAAGTTGTCTCCCCACTTGATGATTCACGTACAATAAAAATGTGACAAGTTTCCATCGGCGTTTGTGAAGAATTTATAATTGCAATTCTACTACCTTTTGAATGAAAAACTTCTTACATCATGAGGTTGGAGTATTTCTAAAGTTTTTTTTTTTATTCATTCAAAACTAAGCCTATTGGGTTTGGTTGGTCCTTTAACCCTTAAAAAGACAACTAAGCCTGGCTAAGATTATTTAGGAGAGAATAATGGAGAAAAAAGGAGAATTTGTGAACCAAGAAAGGGAAGAATTGGTGCTTTGGAAAGTTGCTAAAAAAGCGAACTTCGATTCTCAAGTTGTGTCGAATTTGAAAAATTGTGTAACAATCCACAAGTACGGGAAGGAATCGAAGGAAGGAAGGAGTTGTAGTCGGGTAGTAGTTGCATTTTGAAATCATATGTTCCTTTTAGTATATATATTAGTTTTGCCTTGCCTAAGTTGTAGGCAGGACATGCCTGCAATTAACGGCCGATGGGCCATTTTTTAATTTGTATTTTGCGTTTTAATTTTAATTTTTTTGACAAACTGCCCGAGAGATGGAAATTTGTAAGATGCCTTCAGGTTGTCCATATTAGGGGCCTTATCACTTTAACCCCTAAATGACCAATCGACCATTTTTTGATTGCAACCCAAATAGTAGTGATTCCCGTGGTCAGTTTTGATTTTTTGCTGAAATTGGGGATAAAGACCATGTTCTAGTGTTGTTTGATGCATTTCATTTGTAACATTGAGGTTCACTATAAAAAATTTCAAAGACAAATACCTCAACATCGTCTTAGTGTTATAAAACTTTTTATTTCAGAAAAGAGATGATGTTCTCTCATTTGAAATTATTGCTTTTTAAAATTCAGTATATAATGTTTAGTTTTTAACCAATCATACCAAATTTCAAATTTAAAAAATGAAATTTGTAATTTTGGTGAATATTCAACAATAAATATTTCTAAATTCACCAAATGAGTATCTAAGACATGTTTTGAAAGTTTGACCGTATGTATAATTACTAAACGTCATGCTTCTCATTTTCTCTTTTGGACCAAATTCATCAAAGTTGTAGAAGTAACATTTTATAACACATCTATGTTTTACCCTTACCCCCTCTGTCATTTAGGAGTTAACCCCTAAACCTCTTCACCCTTCTCCAAATTCGGCAGTTGTATAAAGATGCATCATAAAATGCAATCTAGAGGGATATTTTTAACTTCAGTTGATGCATGAATAAAAGTTGTATATTCTAAATTTTTAATGTTTTTGTAATTTGAATACAATTAAGATATTGACAATTTGTACATGGAGTTTGTTGTGATTGGTTGAAATCTAATACCCTAAGTTTAGTGATTTTTGGAGACTATTTGGTTACTTAACTTTATGAGTTGATTTTTTAAAGAGCACTTTTACATTGAAATCTTTGAAATTTTGGGTGAATCACTACAACATGAAATGAGGCATAAATATTCACAAACCCTCCCTTTCTATAGGTTGCTTTACACTATGGCCGAAGGTCTAGAGGCCGTCAATTTCCACCAATCGGGTTGCAAGCACGGGGAGTGCACTTAAAGTTAGGATTAGGAATACACGTGAGTGCGTTTTAATAGCATACCCCCTACAATTCTTGGCCTTAAAATAGTTTTTAAATCACGATTTTTTAGATGCTGAATCATTACTTATATATCTATCATCTGGTATAAATTTCAGATCCAAAAGTTTTTTAAATCTTATAAAAAAATGATAGAAGTTTACACTGAAATGTGTTGTTTTTTGCTTCAAAAATAAATTTAAAAATATTTACAAGTAATTATTATTTTTAATTTATACAACAAGAACTTTAGATTGTGTTCAACAACTTCATTTTTTTTTTACAATTTTCAGATGATTTTTTAGTACATACATAGGGGGGGTCAAAAGTACGCACTCACGTGATTCCTAGTCTTAACTTTAAGTGCACTCCCCGAGGTTGCAAGAAACCAAGAATTCGGCCTCTCGACCCTTCACACTAGAGGACAAAGAGCAAAGGCCGTCACCCTTCAAAATGCCTACATGGCAACACTTTTAAACCAAGATTGACAGACTCTCAAAGGAAGTTTGGGTCAAACGGGAATAAAAACCCAGACTGTGATTGAGAGGCCGTCGGTTCTTCTTTTTTTCATAAAAAAATAAAAACTATATATTATTGCCTATTTTCATCCTATTTCTTTGGACTCTCTGCAAAGTTTGGCCACTCAATCCCACGACCTCTCGACTTGGAAGGCCATAGTGTGAAGCGGCCCTAATAGGATCACACATGCATGAAGCTAACTTCCCATGAAATAGAGTTATCCGCAAAGTCTATAAAAGAGAGGTGACTGGACCCAAGTTTGTGAAAACTATGGTTGAAAACCCAATAAAAGTAAACATGTCAATGGCTTTTAAAAAACTAGAGATGTCAAGTTTCAAGGTTCCAAAATTGGTGCCCAAAAACTTTAGACCCTCAGTTTTCTTGATTCAACCAATTTTAGTTATTTCAAGGAGCCTCAAATTTTGACTCCGCCCATGATGTCCCCGAATTAGCTTTATGCTTCTACCAAACCCAAATCAATGCTTCTATCTCTACCACTGTCTTATACGGCGCATGCTCTGTTTTTTTGCTAATTAATGAACCCCCGCTCAATTTACGTTTCCCAAAATTTCAATAAAACTAAGGTTGTAAGTGGCATTCAATTTACGAAAAACTCTAATATACCATAACACCATAGTAGGTTCGCGACCTGGCAAACGAATATTTATTTATTTTGAAAAAATAAGGTTCGCCTCTCAAAAACTAAATTTCTCAATTTTCTTTTTTTAGCAAAAAATCAGTAAAAATGACCTTAAATAGCTTAGAAATAACAAAATATTGCAAAAACTAATTTATTCTATTTTCATTTTTCTGTCTTCAAAATTTTCTATTTTTTATGTTTTTTATTTTTAGAATTATTTTTGGACGAACTTGCTATGGTACTACGATAGAGTAGAAAACCCACGGTGCAAAAGTCAATGACAGATGAGAAAACTATGTTCAGCCATGTAAATAGTCCAATTTCTGGACGGTTGGACATTTAGGGGTTAACCCCTAACAGTCGCGCAAACCAAAAAATGGTCTTTGGATGATTTGAATTAGTTGCTGGATGAAGAAAGAATGTTGAATTCCATCAATTTTTTTGTGTGAAGGGTTTTCATTGGTCATGCCATCTCTTCAAATTAAATTCAAGTAATTCAAGTCATTTTGGGATTTTACATGGGGTCCCAACTACAAAAAGAGTAATAAAAATGGTTCACCACGTAGTGTATTTTGGATTTTTATGCTTTTCTTGCTTAAACTAAATTTAGGCCATGAAAATGAGTTCTATTACATTTGAGCTTAACTAACAAAATGAAGCTTACATAGTTTAAAAACTACTCCACTTTGAATTTTTTTTAAATTCGATAATTGAGTATTTTATTAGAGTTACAAGTTTGGTGGGTATTACCATACTGTAGTGATTTTCTAAATATATCAACACGGATGATTTTCATCTACTGTAATGTTCTTCATTGTAAATTACCTCTTTGTTTAGAAAATCGAAAAATTTGAGCATGTTTTGTAATTGATAGGAATTTTCTTTACAATCACTTCAAAAAATCATAGTAATTCCAAATTTTCAACAAATTTTATGAAAAATTCGCGATTTTTAGTAGACACGTGATTCCATCTATTAAAAATATAAAGTTGAATTTTTATCTTATTTATAGTGGCAAATTGAGTGTAACATGTAAAACATAATTCCATGGTCATAGGCCTAGGCATTTAGGGGTTAAGGGTGAAGTTACGTACCAGTAATGGGTTTCATGAGATGTGGTGTATAGCATTGGATTTCCATTCATGTGTGTGGAAATGAGGAGCATGAGGCTGGAAGCACATGCGATTGGGAGAGGGCCACATCTCCTCCATAACCCCCAGACTTGACGGACTCAAGCAAGTGACAACTTGGGGTACTTTGTCCTCAGGTAAGTTCCGTGTCCTTTTGACCTCGGGTACAGTCACAACTGTTTTTTTCATAACACACTTTTTTATTGTTTTTTTCTTTGACTTTTTTGTATTTGTTTTTGTGTTTTCTTTTAAAATAAGTGGATGCTTTATTTCCATTGCACAACATCAAATTACAAACATCACATGATGGAAGAAAGCACATACCGATGCTTTCCAGCGGTTGATTTTTTTATTTTAAATCTTACAAAATCTAAACTAAACCCAATGTTCTTAATCATTTCCTAGTAAGAGCGATGTCCCACCCTAACCCAAGAGCAATCCTTGTCATGCTTGGGGTTCCTATCAAGCAAGAAGGTACTAGCCCTCACGGCGTGCAATCGACCAGAATCGAGCCGTTACCCTCATTGGTGCAAATAAACACTCCTAAGGGGAACCACCTCTTCGCTATCACCTAGGTAGTTTCAAGTCATTCCAGACCATTTGTAACGCACTTAGTTCGTAGTAAAGCATGGATTTTTTTTGCAATTTTTCAATTTTCAAACTGGTAGCACTAATGTACAAACATTGTAGCACTTTCATATGAAGTCATCATGATTGAATTATTATTTTTCCAATTGGATGAAAATTTTGGCGATTAAAGAATGAGTTTTGGATCCAAATATAGAATCTTCTAAAAATAATTTATCTTTTTGGCTATATTTTGCTTGTTAAAAAAGGTTGTATTGAAGAATAAGGTATAAACACCAAAAACCATACTTTTCAGCAATTCACCACAGTTGGGGTCACTTTTTCCAAGATAGAATATTTTGTGGTATTAGGAATTGAAAATGATGATTTTACATGGAAAAAACTATAGAGATTTGGATAAGTCATGTAATTGCTACAAATGTTTGAAGTGAAAGTTAGTTTTTCACAATGCCATAAACCTAGTACCGTAATTGAAATTGAAGAGAACACCTACTATATTAAAAAAAAATTGGGTTTCAAAAGGACACCTAGAGAATATTTTGGGTGTCTCTAAGCCAACCTTTAACTCTTTTATTTTTTCATAATGTTAAATTCCACAAATGCTTGATTTAATTTCAAAATTTAAATTATAAACCAAAATAGTCACAAATATGCACACTATGCAACATGAATAAATCCTATACATGCTATGAAATCCTATATGCAATGGTCTTTCATAGCACACTACATTACTCATACTTGTTCAAAATCAATGGCTTCTATGAAAATTTGTGCCATTGCAAGTCTCAATTTGGGCCTCCAAAGTCTCAAAAGCCAAATTTTACTATAAAAATGATTTGATGTAATTTTGAGTCGAGAAACCTCTTACACAAAAGTTGTGCGAGCTAGAATGGTGAGCACGAGCTTCCACAAACTAGTCATGTCAAGAGTCACGTGTGAATATCTTTCAACGTAATTTACATTGGAATAGTACACATTGAGAATAAAATACATCCCAAATGATGTCATTTTTAGGCCTTGGTTTACAATCTACTGGATTTGTCAACACCAAAAATATGATCGTGAAAACCTTCAAGTTCAAATAAAACCAACTTCAATTTCCTTCTCTTTTTTGAATCCCACATTTTTTTTGCAAAATTATGTCTACAAGTATATTATTTTTTGACGAAAAAAGAATCTTGAAATATATTTGCACATATTAGAGTTATCATTGAACTCACCTTAAATTTGCATAAGATATAAGGCATGGAAGAACTTGGCAGTCTTTCATTATTAGGTGTGCAACAGTTTGGTGGACTCTAAACTCAAGGAAAAAATTTATTTCCATCAAAATAGACATTTTTGAGTTACAAAATAAATAAATAATATACGTGTGCCGATCCCACCCTCCACCAATGGTTGTGGGTTGGGGAAGAACATACTTTGATTTAAGGTGGTTACCCCATTCCCAACTGAATCAGAAATTCGGATACGAGGCATTGATATTATTTAGTGATATTATTTTTCGAGATAGACAAGAAGAATTAGATTCCAACACAAGTTGAAACATAATTTTTGGATGAAGAATGAATTAGTTACAAATTTTCAAAGTTGAAGTATGACGCATCCCATTCACGTCATATAGGTACACCTCTTTCTGTCTAAAGAAGATTTGTATTACACACAATAAAGATGTTTGAACCAACAACAACGAACCCGTAACCACACTTACACATACTAAAACCAACAAGAGAGAACCCATTACCAACTGTAACTCATGCTACAACCAACACTGTTGGAGCATTGATTGTGGATAATGCCCCTAGCTGTTGGTAAAAGGAGCCAGTAGGGAATGGGGTAACCACCTTATTCATGTTGGTCTTACAATGTCAAAAGATGAAGTTCTTCTTTAGTGAATCTAGCACATTACCAAAAAGTAGAAGTTTCTTGCACTTGGTTTTTTTTGTCCCTACCATAGTATCATAGTTGAGCCGCCAAAAAACAATTCAAAAATTAAAAACCGTAAAAAATTGAAAACTAAGAGGACCAAAAAACAAATATAAAATAAATGATTTTTACCTATATTTTGCTATTTCCAAGCTACTTTGCGCCATTTTTTATCATTTATTTTTTACTCAAAATCAAAAATCAAGAAAGTAAACTTTTTTTTTTAGGAACGAACGTTATTTTTCAAAAAATATCAAATATTCATTCGTGGGGTGGCGACCCTGGTAGTTTTCAACATTGACTTTAGAGCAAAATCCACCCAGCCAGGTCAAAGAGATGCCAAGAAATTGAATGAAATTTGAAGCACTGATCAAGTAACTTAGTCATGGATAAGATTGTAAAGCAGCACACATGTACATACAGGCTTGCACCATTAAATAAAGTGCTTTAATTTAGACTACTAAAATCCGAATACATACTATTTTTCACTCTACACCATCTACAGCTGTGTAGTACAGTAAGGGCCGCTTCACACTATGGCCGTCGAGTCGAGAGGCCGTGGGAATCGAGAGTCCAAACTTTGTTGAGAGTCCAAAGAAATCTACTGAAAATAGGCATAAAATATAGTTTTCATTTTTTATGAAAAGAAATCGACGGCCTCTCGACCATGGTGACGGGTCTTGCAAAATGTAGGACCCAAACGAGAGGTCGAGAGGCCGTCACCTTGGTCAAAAAGTGTTGCCATGTAAGCATTTTGAAGGTCCACGGCCTTTGGACTTTGGCCTCTAGTGTGAAGGGTCGAGAGGCCGAAACCATGGTTTCTTGCAATTTGATTGGTGGAAACCGACGGCCTCTCGACCTTTGGCCATAGTGTGAAGCGGCCCTAAGCTTATGTTTCAGTGGCAATGGAGTCATTTGCCAATTTAT